>OX387193.1:14011822-15363833 GCA_947561395.2 Buxus sempervirens
CTCCCGAAGAATGATGAGCTTAAAATTTTTCTGATAAATCTATTCTTGAACGCCCAAGGAGTTAAGTTTCCTGTCAACCTAACATCAGTATTTATAACCTAAAAAACCAGTCAACAAAACTATTAAATTGTTGTAACTTTGTTACAACTGATAAGTGATACAGTTTCAACAGATAAGAGAATCTCAACCAAGAGATCTCATAACTGTTTTCCAGATTCGAAAATCTTATTTGAAAATATTTCAACAGTTAATCTTTGTAGATAAGACAAAACAGATCAATGAGATAAAAGAATAATACAAATCTCTGTTTAATCTAAGAGATAAGTATTAATTCAAATCAACCATCTGATTAGATAAGTCAGAATAGATCACAAGGATTAATACAAATCTTTGTTTAAGAGATAAGTATTAATTCAAATCAGTTGTTCCTTTTTCAGGTCAGAGACTCATCAACCATGAAATGATGGTAGATGAATCCCAGCGAGTGACAACAACATCAATATCTCTTTGTGTAAGACCTATCATATCTCTTTGTGTAAGACCTATCACCAAGGCAAGAAGAGTAATCTGGGTTAACATCATGAATCTTGTTCCCCCATCCCAATCTATAGAAAACTATAATCTCAATTTATTTAGTTTTTTCGACCATCAAATCCCCTTTCCTAACAGTGATGAGAAGTTTAGAGCAGTCGACGCCATTGCCACAGCTTCCAAACGAGATTGTTGAAGACATTCTTTTAAGATTACCCGCAGATGCACTCTGTCAGTTCAGACGCGTTTCCAAAGTCTGCGTGGGGTTTCGTTACCAACCCTCGTTTCATCAAAATGCACCTCCACCAATCAATGAAGAACAACCATAAGATCATACTCGCTTCTGGTGGCAAGCTCTTCACCGTGGATTTTGAGGCTTGTGATGTAATGTCGGCTATAGAAATCCATCTCCCACGAAAATACTTTTTATGTATCGAATCCTGTTACTAGAGAACACATTAAATTCACTACTGATTCGAATCCTGTTACTAGAGAATACGTTAAATTCAATTATCCTGTAAGTCTGAGCAGTCATTTTGATTTTGGTTACAATCAAGATTGTCTTCTAGAGTATATTTACAGCTTCTGCTATATCTATTCTCAACTTTTTATACTATTTAGTGTCCAAACATTAAGGTTTGGCAGTTATATCACTATTTATCAAAGGTTCCCACAGAGTTAAACAGCATCATTATTTATTAGACGTGGTGGTTGCATTTTCTTCCCCACAGTGGAAAGATGTGCTTCAACTGGGAGCCCCTTTGGTAACTCTGATCATTGTTTACTGGAGGTGATCAGAGTGTGATCAATGGTTGTACTTTATTCTTCTAGAATGGAGCTATGTATATCAGCATGGCACCATGGGTAAATGCCAAATACCATTGACCAAAAAGAATTTCATTATCATAAATAGTGTTGACAATAAGAAAACCTGAAAAAAAATTAAAGAAATAAAAGTGGTTTTCCTTTATGTTATTAATCAAAATTTTCAGATTTAACAAAAAATTAAAAGTGGCTCCAGTTACAAGGATAAAATGATTTAAAATTAACGAAATTCATTGCTTGCACTTCAGAATTGACGACCATATATAATGGTCACTTGGTGGAGAGAAGGTGATTAAACCTTACAGAATAGCCCTCCAAATCTGTGGATACGTTGGTGTTATTTTAAAAACATACTGATAGTTTATGTAATTCTCTCTCTCTCTCTAAGTTATAATTTTTTTATTATTTGCTTTCACTTAGTTAAAAGGGATTGTAAATTTTAGTTCTATATGACAGTTTTTCTTCTATTGGCTAAAGAATTAATCTTATTTAACATCAGTAGAAGCTTTATACAGTCTTTGGATAAAGAAAGGACATTATTCCAATACTTATTGAGCAAAGCTTAGAGAGCATGCATTTGCTCTAACTTGGTACAAGCATATAACTAATTAGCCAATAAAAGTATATATAACAGGCACGCAGGTCCTGCTCTTATCAAAAGCTTGAAACCATTGAGAGTTCAATCAAACTGAAAGCCGAAATCATAAGCCTCCCCAACCTTCCAATCACCAGGTAACACCTTCATCAGCTCTACCTCGTCTATTTTGCCATTGTCGGCCACTACGAACCTCACCCTAAGATCTCCTTTCGGGGGATTCTCCATGTCCCAAACTGCTCCGTGGGATTTGTGCATTCTCATCCATTGGTTAGAATTTACCTACATATACTCAAAATTATGCAAGTAAACAACCTCAAAACTTTCATTTTCATTGTTTAACCCAGCCATTGATACATACACACGAAAACAGTAAAAGAGCGTACACTAACAGGCACGTGAGGAAGGCAATAAGCGGGAAAAATTTCAAGTAAATCACAAACTACCGCGAAAGGTAGTGGGGTATGTAATTAGAGTCGAGTGCATGGGGTCGAACCTTTCAGACTCATTGCACTCGTAAGAGTATTGGCATGCACGCTACATATAGAATCATGACATTGAGACTGGAAAAGCGATCGAAGGGTAATAGACATGCACCTACGCACGAGTTGAAATCGTCTGCCATGCTTTCCTGAATTGCTCCCTGATGTGGCCGTGAGATGTTGCCATGTGGAGCATCTCATGGCCATTGTTTTTTTCATGTGGGGCCCATTTGATAAATTTATAACAATAAAAAAACCTTGACGGTGAGATACTCCATATAGCAACATCTCACGACCACATCAAGAAAGAATTCAGGGAAGATGACCGATGATTTCATTCCCCTATGCACACACAAGCACATATGCACGCACACAAACACACGTGCGTGCACACACACACACACGCGTGCACACACGCGCACATGCATACACACACATATACGTAAATATATCAATCAATTTCCTCTTAGACCAATTTTCTCAGACTATCTCTCAGACCTAGGCTCATCTTGCGACACGTGTCCTATATCTTTGCCTGTTATGTTTCACGTTACTACCCTTCGTTTCGTTGAATGATTTCGTTTTCTCCACTTAAAATAATAATATAACGTTGACAATAAGTGAATAAAAAAATATTTAAGGTTTCCTTCCTTTCCTCTTCGTTCATATCGTGTCTACGGCAATATCGGAAACCAGGTTTGGCAGAGGCTGTTCAACGGAATGCAAACCAGATTTGTCTGAGAATGGGGTGGAAAATGAGTTCGACAGAGGAAGAATACTGGCCTGGTCGCAGAAAGACAATGTTTCTCACAACCATAACGGCTCTGGACTCATCTAGTGTTTTTTCGAACTCTAATCCCTTGTCGGAATTCAAGCACCCTTCAACGCAAATTTGAACAAACTCCAATTCAATATTAGTTAATGTTAACTTTTCTAAATTTCTCCGTTAGCTTGTCACCGGTCGACACAGATAGGAGCTCTGGCAAAAACTACACACCTGACTTCAGATAAATCCATCCCCACCTGAATCCGAAGCAGTGACAATCTCACTGTGGTTGTTTGTTTTTGGAAGTATTTGGAGGAATTACAGTTTTTGGGACATTGGAGGGGAAGAGGGAGAGTGCATTAGATTAAGATTTTGAAGTGAGATTTTTGTCACGTCTAAGAGCTGCTGAATTACACCATTTCTGATTAGAATAGGGAACAAAGGAATATGGAGAGAGAGAGAGAGAGAGAGAGAGAGAGGAGAGAGAGAGAGATTTAAGGTCCTTCCTTAGAGTTGTAGTGGCCCTGAACTTCTTTGTTTTTCTGGAGAGAGAGAGAGAGAGAGTGTGTTAGCAACACAAAATCGATGCCAAGGTGCAGTGTGTTAGCGAAGAGAGGCTAAGGGTTTAGTTGATAATTCAAGCGCCATTTGCGTCCTATCTCTTTCCCTCGTCGGAATTCAAGCGCCATTTCCACTGGAATCCAGAGCACTGACAATCCCATCATGGTTTGGAAGTATTTAGAAGAATCACACGCTATTTCTAACCAGGATAGAGATAGTAGAACCGAACAAAGGAAATTAGAGGGAGAGAGAGTTGAGGTTCTTCATTAAAGCTCCAATGGCCCTGGACTTGTTTGATTTGCAGGAGAAATGGAGGGAAAGGAGTTCATGTGAATAGAATACACACTCGGAAAGGGCGAGTTTGAAAATAATTGAATTTTTAAAAGAGAGAAGACGGAACCGTTTCAACCTTAACGCTGTTAACTTTGAAAGCTAGAGTGGGATGGTGTTGCAAAATCAGCCCATGCATGTCTGAGGGAAGGTATGAGGAAGGTGGTCTGAGAGGAAATTGATTCTAAATATATATATATATATATATATATAAAACTCCCCAAGTAACTAAATATGAGCCTATACCTGACAAATTTTGAAGGCTAGGATGTCCTTTTGACCACCTTGGAACAGTATAACTATGGCCAAGTACCCTGGAAACTTGCTGTGTTCCTGAATCTTAAGCTGAAGGTTATTACCAGGATATTCGCATGGGATCCTGCACACCATTATTTCCATGGTTAAGCCAGTAGGTAGTAGTGAAACACAAAGATGCAAAAGAATTAAGTCTCACTCTCACTGATTACGTCCTATATTCAATGTCAATTACACCAGAAGCCTTCAATTCCGAGGCCTTGTTAGGCAGTGCCAACGTTTCGAATCCGCCGGGACTGAGGATAAAGTCAGTACGGTCTCCTGGTCCATGGTCAGTCACTACGATCTTGACGCCATCGTTGGTGCACAAGTTTGGTATTGTGCACCTAACCTGATTCACCAATAACAAACAATTAAGCACTGGTGATCATAGTGAATATTTGAATTAGCTGACTGAAGCTTCATCATTTTATTCTTGTTAATTTCAATCTAGACATGCATGATGCCTTTTGAGGAGGAAGAGCAGCACCTGGTAGCAGGCACCAAAGCCAGTGCCATATCTGAATAGCGCCGTTGACACAGCGCTAACATGTGCATCGTTGATGTGTTGTCCATATTCACCATATCCACATGCCCCACCTGGTTCATTTACACCATTAGTATATATATATATTCTTCATGTATTAATATATATGGACACACACTGAGAGATATGTAGTAGATACGTAGATACTGAGGTTTATGCTGAGAGAGATAAAGAGATCATACTTGGGGTCCCTAAGCCATCTTGGGTGGTATAATAAGTTGCTCTCGAGCGCTCAAAGGGGTCCTGAGAGCTACACAGAGCAGGCAAGAGCACCAGAAGACACACAAGAACATGATAAAAACTGAGTTTCAGACCCATGTTTCAATAAACTTGTGCAACTCTCAGTCACTAAATTTGTTTGATGGGGGAGAGATTCCTGGCCCAACGCTTATTTATAGTAGAGTAAGTCGTCACCTTTTTTCCACTAAATAAAAAATGGGATTCTGAAGTGGGGTCGAGCGCCAAGCTTGAGATGTGAACAAATAGAGGCCTTACGACCATCTAAGAAATATTAAAGCCTAAGGAGCCTTGCTTAATTAATAACCTTTTCTTGCCCTTTCATCTTTCAGTCATAGTAAGTATGTCCAACCTGTTTCAAGGTTATGTTGAGTTTAATTAGGGCTGCTGACATATGTTTGTGTCGCTTCTTATGTTTCAAAACTTCTTCCGTTAAAAGGAGAGTTTTATAATTTTTGAGCCGATCCATCAATCCGCTCGAATCCATAGGTTGACGCGTTTATTAATTGGGTTGGGTTCGGGTTCAGGCTTTCTCAACCCAACTAAAAACGAGTCAACTAGAACCTAACTTGCAAACCTGTTGGATACCGGCCCCTTTAAATTTAAGTTTTTTTTTTCCGTTATTTTTATCTCCTATACCCTTTTAAATTCTATTATATAAGGTGTCAAGCCCACTTAGCTAATTAAGCATATTAATTTTATATTTTGAGACTCTTAATCATTGAATTATTTTTATGGACTAATATAACAAATCACCTTTATTAAGTGTTTTTTTCTTTTACAAAATTTGTAAAAACTTTTTACTATCTTAATAGAGTTTTATAAAAGCATAATTGAAATTAAATAGAAATAAAGAATTAATTAAAAAATAAAAAGGATTGCAGCTTCAACCCGTTCATTGCCGGGTTGAATTCGGGTTGGCAATTTCCTCCTGGTAGTAAACAGATTGAACCCGACCCAACTCATTCAGTAATCAACCAGTTTACAACCTGCCCAACCCACCCATTTCCACCTCTAGTAAAAATAAAGCACTATTGAAGGATTATGCATAGAAGGAGAGATATCTATATATATGTTACAAAGGTTAATAAGCATCTTGAGTGGTTGTTGGGTCCAATCACAATTGGTAGGTGCCAATTGATCCTGGCCCTTGCCTGTACCCCGTACCTTTCTCAACAACAGCACAAGCACAAAAAACAAAATGAAAGATGCAAAGCAAATCATCCTATACAAACAAATGCCACCCACCCCAGTTTTGGGAGATGGCCACATTCCACCTATGGAGAAGAGAGCAAAAATGCTTTCAACTCCTCAATGAGAGAGTGTAATAATAGTTTGTGAATATTATGTGGCCACTTATTGAGAATGAACAGTTGAAAATTTTCTAAAAGTTGCAAAATGTGAGAAAAATCTTGTTTCCTTTACAATAAAAAAATTGATCTCAACATTACATGCAAGCACCATCAATTTCTAGGGAAACTTCAATTATACAGTGGAAGCGCCACAAAGGAATTTATCCAAAAAGTCTCACAATCTTCTTCGTGAATTGTTGGTAAAGATGCACGGATTAATCCCTCATTGGCTAGTAAAAAACTTCCACTTTCACATATGCTCATATCATTAAAAAACACACGATGACTTACTGTTTACACCCTATACAGACCAACGAATAAGATAAGGCCACGTGGTATCTACATGGCCTACTTAGGCCATGTCATAAACACACGTAGGCTTTGTGCAGTCAGATAGGCCACGTCAGCATACACATAGACCGAGAGTTCAATTAAGACCACGCAAGCCCATATGACGAACCATACTCATGATTATCAAAAGATCGTGTCATCGGTCATTTGAGAATAACCAATTTAAGATCGTGGCTGGGCGGTTATCTTTCAGGAGCAGAAGACTGCGGATGACCAACCTCCATGAAGATCGTGCAAGAGTGGAACGTTGAGCAACCATCAAAGATTGGCTATAAAAGGCACAAACTCGAAGACCTCGAGGACACAATCCATCCAACTGCAACCGGTTATAATATTATTTTGATCATCCGTGATCTTTATCCCCTCTCCTGCACTGTAGCCAAAAGGATAAACTAGGACTTACTCACTACTTCCAGTTGTAGTGACACCTTAGACCCCTCTTTACTCCGATCAACGCCAGAATCCTGCCACCGGAGAGTAAGTTGAGGCCGCCCCTAACTCGCAGTTCTGTACCCCGAACACGGCTACAGAATCCCAAGCAACCGGTCCCGAGACTCACTTTGATCAAGCCAGGTGACTTGCGTATTTTCGGTTAAACAGTAATCCAAGGTGAACCCCCCAAATTGGCTTTGTTAGCAGTCGCCCCCTTCCTCTTGCTCTTATACCCCGACTACGGCTATAAGACCAGGACAGGCCGGTCCTGCAAGCTTTGTCAGTTTTCTTCTTGCTTTTTGTTCCCTTTTGGGGATTATCTGTTGTACCTTTCGCCCATCGGCCGATTTTATAATAAAAGAGTTTTGTGCCATTAGTTGCTTTCGCTTTCAAACACTTACAAGAACCCAAACGAAGACCGAACCCCTAGTCTTCATATTATCACCTGATCGGTTTTATTACAGGTGACTTGCAGTACGAGTGAACCGACATCCCGGTTTAGATTCGGAACAGGTGCCCGGGGTCAGGACCCGACCCGAAATCATTGTATCAAACGATACTGGCATGCCCGCGCAGAGACACATCATTAAAATCGCCACGTGTCCACACCAGCCCAATTTTGGAGGAACATCTCTTTTGGCATGCCCGGTGGGACCCTTAGTCTTTGAAAGAGCACTAATGGCAGCAAGAAGAAGTACTTGGCATGCTGAAAACATAATGCCAGAGGAACCTGCCGAATCTCAGATAAACCCTCTTTATGTTTCAAAAGCTCTGGAAGAAGGACCTGTAACGCCCCGAACCCGGGTCAGTGCAAACCAGCATCCGACCCGAACCCGGTTTGCTACTATAACAACCCGAATTCAGTTCAACAACCAAATCCGAGGTGTTACTGGCCCATATCAAATATATCATCCATAATATATCAGACAATAGAATTAAATAATCCATTCACTTTATTATACTATCAGAGTGCGGAACAAGTATGTGCGGAAGTGTAGTCTAAAATCCTCAAAACCACATTTAGTTAATCATTAATATTAATATCAAAGTCTGGTAAAATAAAATAGTTACTATCTCTTTCATCTCTCTAGTACATCAAACCAGAGGAATAATAGTCTAATCAAAGAAACTACTAAGTCTATATCAATCCTCCACCTCAGACAATATCCGGGTAAAAGTAATCCTCCGGTGAATACTCAGCTATCTCTCCCTGGTGTAGACACCCCAAATTGCACCTCAATATAAGAGAATAACTAAGAAGGGCTCCAAAAGTCTTATTTGAGCCTTGATATATGTCAAACTTTCAAAAACTTTCAGAATCAGTGCCAACCGTACTGAATATGCGGTTTTTATAATTTCGGTCTCAACCGCTCTGTCTGTGCGGTTGCAACCGCACACACAGCACAGTTCAGATCCATGCTTGTTGCGCTGGCGGCCACGTGGCTTCGCGAAGCTTCGGCCGTTGAGCCGCGTGGACAGCAATCAATTAAAGCATAACTGAATTGAACTGTCCTGTATATACGGTTTGGTTAAATTTGTATATGAACCGCACTTTGAGTGACGGTTGTGTAGAAACCGCACTGAGTATACGGTTTTGGCTGTTTCGGGGATTTGCGAAATGGCTCGATCTCTGAGCCTTATTTACGCATATTACCTCTCTATTAGGGACTTGAACTCCCTATTTCACCCTCCGAAACTTGCTGAATTACTCCAATTCAAGCCTTGGAGGAGAATTGGAATAATCTAGAAGGCCTTTTTGGCCTACCCTTGACTTGGCCTATAAATAGAGGGGTCCTCCTCTTGCAAATGGCTGACAATCTGAAGCTTAGAAGCTCTGCAAGAAGAAGGAGAACCTCTGCTGGACTGGCTACTCAACTGTTCAAGCTACTAAGGTAAGGCCCATTTGAGTTATTGCTTCCTTTTTAAGTTCTAGCAATCTCTCATCTTCTACCTTTCTGTAGTGTAAGGCCTTGGTGTTGATTGTAGCCCCAAACCCCTTCTAAAGTACCTGGGAATCCTCTCTAGCCGTAAAACGTGAAGAGAGAGCCTGGGGAAAAGGAAGGTGGAATGGATCCTCTAGGTTTAGAACCCTCAAATGATGAAAAGCACGCTATATGGTTATTTTGAACCCATGAATGCTTCTCTGATTTATTTTGTATTTGGAGAAGATGTGAATCTATGCTCTCAGTAGCCATGGATTCCAACTTTTTCATAGAAATATGATTTTCCACATCTTCACACCCACTTGTCACTGTTTTTGCAAAGATAGGCTAGATCTTGGATTTCCATGTAAATATGGAAAATCTGAGATCATTGGCATTAGAATGAGTTTTTAGAACTTCATGAGAGGTTTTTTTGTTTATTTTTGAGGTTTTGGTCGAATCCACATGCACTGGTTTCCTTGTTTCCTCTTCAAAAACTTCAAAACAGGGCAGATCTGTGGCCTGTCTTGGAATGCTTATAACTTCATCCTCCGGATGAATTTTTGAGTGATTCCAAAGACATGTGATAGATTGGAAAGCCTATTTAATATCTGGAAATTTTCGTCCACTTCCATGTAGCCAATTTTTTACACCATCTCTTCAAAGTTTGTAAGACAGTTCAGCCCAGATTGCTGAACTTGCCGCTTTGATGGTGCACTATTTGCTCAGTTTTAATCCGTTTCCTATGATTCTAGTTTCTGAGTTTTCTTTGAGAAGTCTATTTTCATTTCCAACTGGTTTCAGTAGATTTCAATCTGTTTTGTGTCTTGAGTGCTCAGTTGACTCAGAGGTGCTCGTTGGCATAGTCCAGAGCTCATCTGTGGTCTTCTAGGCCTGTTCAAGAGAGCACACAAGTCACATCCGGATAGAGATTGGTGTGAGGTCTTTTTCTTTGGAAAGATGGCACCACATACTTCCTCCATACCAATTTTCATGGATTTTTATTAAGCCAAACTCCACGAATAGGATCTTGAAAACGCCTACTTAACACTTTTTCCAAGTTATAACAGCAGATTTCATATGTGGATATCTCTCTCATTTTGAATCGGATTAATCTGAAATTTTTACTATATACTTTACTATATGCCAGTTTTCAAATGGCTTTGGTTTCATTGGATTTGGATTTAAATTGAATGAGTTATGGTTAATCGAAGCTTTCAAGTTCTCATAATCTGATTTTTCCAGATTTGCTTTGAATTGGTTTTGCTTCAATTTTTACCTTGATTTTTATTCACTCATGAAGTTCTAAGAGGTGATATATCCATGGAGAGAGTTCATATTTATTGGACTACTCATGTGGAATAATCACTCACATTTTGCTTACTTTTAAGCAATCTTTGTCCCTTTTGATTAGCAAACAATCCTTAGCATGAGCAAGCATGTGGCAACCGTCTTAGACGGATGAGTGGGGGTGCCTAACACCTTCCCCCACTCATAAATAATTCCCCTTACCTGATCTCTGGATTTTTCCTTGTATTAGAGCTACTTTGGCTCTATTTGGCTCTTATGAACCCTTTGGTGTCCATTCACACCTTAATTTGGATGGTGGCGACTCTTATTTTTATCGATCCCCGCGTGACGATAATCGGAAGTCATTCCGAGATGACGAATCCATGTCTCACAACTGGCGACTCTGCTGGGGACATTTGGAATTGAGCCATGTTTGATTGCTTGATCATGTTTTGTTGATCTTTTTGATTTCTTGCTGTTTGTTTGTTTGTAAATAGCATGCTTGGTTTGTGTTCATCTGTTTTTAGAGAATATTGACCTATGACAATAGGGTATGTGATGTCTATGCTTGGGTTATGTTCAAAACCATGTTAGGAGACCTAGTTAGTCAAAACCATGCTAGGTTGCTATGTTTCCATGACAAGCATGTTTTGATTAGGACTTTAGTGTCATGAGCATGTGATATGATTTTTGAGAGCTGTTTTGAATATGTCAAGCATGCTCACCATAATTGAATGCTATTTGTTATATGATATGATAACATGCCTCCATGTTTACATGATTGTGTGAATGCATATTTAGATGAAGCATGCTAGGTTCTTTTTTTATTTGGATGTTCCCATGTTTATTTACTTCAAAAATGATCTCTATATCATGCCTTGGTGTGTATGGCTTGCATGGCTGCGAAAAAAGAGAGGCAAGGGTGGGACGTTGTGTTGAATGTGACCCACCTTTTCAAATGCACTTGTGCACTTTTTTTCTTTCTTACACAGCCTACCTATCACCTATAGGAAGTTGAACAAGAATGTGTGTAGCTTGGCGCACCGAGGTCGTTACTTCGGAAAGTGAAAGTGAAAACATTCACCTTAGAGACTTTGAGCCAATGATGTGATGACATGGTGGATCTAGAATTTTGGTCATACACTAGGCTTGAGCTCTAAGTTGCCAATAAGCCAAAACCCAAAACCCCTACGCGAAGGTGGAGAAACACCCTTTTGGCCAAAATAAACCAAATGCGATGGGGAAAGGGTTTGTAATTGAGGGAAGGCCGTCTTGCATGGCTCAGGTGGTCCAAGGCATGATATGGACACCATTTGGAAGGTAAACATGAGGTAACAAGGTAATGTAAACCTATTATTTGTGGTAACCTCTTTACTTTGTAAGTATCAAGCTCATGTTGGCCATTTGTGGGGATTTTGTTGTTCTCAGAAATTTGTTGTTATCCTAGGATTGGTGTAGCCCTTAGAGAGAGTTTTTACTCTTCTTAGGTGTCATTCTACCCAAATGTCCATAGGAGGCACCTAAAAGTCCCAAAATCCATGCATTGGGTGTCCATTTTGGGGAGGGAGCCTAGGCCCTCCTACGTATGAATATTACTAATCCTTTGTTTTGCAGGAAATTTGTGTGTGAAGAACACCCTGGAGCTGCTGGTACAAAGGGTCTTTTCCTTTTTAGTTTAAAAATTCTCATTCTCAAGCCCAAGGAGGCTAAAATTGTAATTTTATTTTGATTCATGCCCTTGAAGGCCAATTTGTATTGTAACATGTTTCTTTTATCATAAGAAATCTGTTTGTGCATATTTTTGGTATCCCCATGCAATCTCATGAAATTCAAGGGTTAAGCGGGCCTTTAATGCCATTTGATGTGTCAAATGCCCAATTTGGGGCAGTCTGGAAGCCACCCAATGGTGAACAATGTGTTTGGGCATTTAACTAAGCTAATAAAACCAATTGGAAAAAGAAACAAATCGAAAATCTCATTTTCGGCTTGAAACCGTCCTGAGTATGCGGTTGTCTGCATTTTCGCTGCAACCGCATGTATCATACGGTTTGAGCCAAACCGTCCTGAGTGTGCGGTTTTAAGCCGAAATCCCATTCTGGCCTTGCTAATTAAACATTTCGGGGTCCTTTTATCCCTAAGCCATATAAGCAAGTGGGCAGGTGTGTTGAAGGAGATAAATGGCATATAAAACATTCCAAATTCACCCAAATCAAGAGATTAAGGTCACTTTGGACAGATTCACCCAAGTTGAGCAAATTAATCCAACTCAAAGGTGAAAATGATGAAATAAAAGTTGGTTCAAACCAAAAATCAGGTCAAGCACCAAATTTGGGGGTTTAAGCTCATGTTAGGCTCTTTTTACCTAATTTGAACACTTAACCCATCTTAAGTGAAGTAAATGATTAAAAGAAAATTGGTTCAAATAACCAACCTAATCATACTTCAACCTCAAGAATTGAACTTGGAAATCACAATAAGCTTCCAAAGCATGTTTTAAGCCTAAAGTGGGATCTAAACCAAGAGTAAAAGGAAAAGAAGCTCAACTCTTTTGAAATGGAACAAATTCCAACAAAAAATAAGAAATCTTTAATCATAAAGTGTTCAAACTTTTAAGATTTCAACTCATTGGGTCACTTGGAAACCTTTGAATTCCAAGCAAGTGATCATTTAAAGATCCAATGAAAGAAAATTTCAAATAAATCACCACCTTAAAGACAAATTAAGTCTCTTTTTAACTCAAAACACCTAAGGCTGGAAATCAAAAATATTTTAGGCATCTGAAAGCCTTGGAATTTCAGAAAATCAACTCATAGGATACCTGGAAGCCTGAAATTCCAGATTTTTTTCAAAATCCTCATAGGCCTTCTAAAGCCTGAATTTAGAAACTCATAGGACTCCTGGAAGCCTGAAATTCCAGATTTTTTCCAAAATCCTCATAGGCCTTCTAAAGCCTGAATTTAGAAACTCATAGGACTCCTGGAAGCCTGAAATTCCAGACTTTTTCCAAAATCTTCATAGGCCTTCTAAAGCCTGAATTTAGAAACTCATAGGATCCCTGGAAGCCTGAAATTCCAGAATTTTTCAAAATCTTCATAGGCCTTCTAAAGCCTGAATTTAGAAACTCATAGGATCCCTGGAAGCCTGAAATTCCAGACTTTTTCAAAATCTTCATAGGCCTTCTAAAGCCTGAATTTGGAAACTCATAGGATCCCTAGAAGCCTGAAATTCCAGACTTTTTCAAAATCTTCATAGGCCTTCTAAAGCCTGAATTTAGAAACTCATAGGACCCTGGAAGCCTGAAATTCCAGAATTTTTCAAAATCTTCATAGGCCTTCTAAAGCCTGAATTTAGAAAATCATAGGCCCCTGAAAGCCTGTGTAATTTCGGGAGGTTGTGGAAGCCTTAATTCCAAAGCATAAGCCCTTGGAAGCTTGCGTAATTCCAAGTTTCGAGTTTGTCTAAGGATTTTTACTTTGGACATATCATTTCTGTGGGACATGTTGGAGGCCCTAGAATACTCCAACAAAATTTCTGAGGTTTGATCTCTTTCGTATCAATCACCTCGTCTTAATAAGGTTATTTTAACCATAAATAAAATCAAAAAAAAATATGGGTACAAAGAAAACCCCAAACTCATGTTCACCAAGCCTACATGCATGCATGCATAGGTGTCTAAAATTGATTTAGGGGGGTACTAACATTTTTCTCTTTTGTCTTTTTCTTTTACTAAGGTACTAAGTTCTTACTGCAACCATTGCTCCCCGACGGTCTCAGAGATTAAAAGCTGCCACCATGAACCCTGCTGAAGAACAATCTACCGTTTCGGCTGAGGCCTTTGCTCAACTGCAAGAGCAAGTGGCAGGGATGACCAAACTATTGGAAAATTTGCTGGCCAACCAAGCCGCTCAAGCTCAGGTGCAGGCGCAACAGGCGCAGGCTCAGGTTCACCAAGCTTCATGATCCCACAATGCACCATCACAGGCTCCACCCCAGACTGAACTTCCACCACCAGTCCAACCTATCCAACCTCAACCTGAACTTTCTCAGCCAAACCCCGAGCCTATCCTGATTTGGGAGGAGGAATCTGAATGTGAGAGGGAAAAGGAGAAAGAGAAGGAGAGACTGAGGGTAGAGGTCGAAAGAAAATTTTTGGACAAGCTAGAGTCCATTCAAGAGGAACTGAAAGAAGTGAGGGGGATCAACACGTTGGGAGGTACCAACTTTCAAGATCTCTGCCTGTACCCCGACGCATGCTTACCGGCCAAATTTAAGTGCCCGGACTTTGAGAAGTATGACGGCACAGGATGCCCAATGAGCCATCTGAAGCTCTACTGCGGGGCATTGTGCCAGTTCGGCCGGGATGACGGCATTTTGATCCAACTGTTCCAGAGAAGCCTGACAGGGGCAGCTTTGAGGAGGTTCGCAACAGTGGACCACGGCAGAATCAGAAGGTGGAAAGATCTGGCTGACGCTTTCCTAGCTCAATACAGATTCAATGCTGACATCGTGCCAGATAGGTACGATATGATGAAGATGAACAAGGGAAGAGAAGAGACAGTCAGGCAATATGCCAAAAGGTGGAGGGAAGCCACCTCTCAAGTTAGGCCTCCCATGATGGAACCAGAAATGGTTACCACCTTCATTGGCACACTAGGGCAGCCATTTTACAATCACTTGGTGGGTCAGATTACCACCAGTTTTGCCGCTCTAGTGCAAGTTGCAGACCGGATCGAGGATGGAATCAGATCCGGGCGAATTTATGACAACACTGTCTCGGCTCGTCAGCAGGAGCCCACTTCTGATCCTTCTGCCCAGAAGCAAAAAAATGGGGCAAGAAGGAATGGAGGAAAGAAAGAAGGGGAAGTAAACACGGTACAACCCCAACCACCACAAAAACCCATCCAGATCAATATTGCTGCACCTCCACCCAGTCCAGTGCAGCCACAATCGACCAATCAAAACCCTCTCAACATTAATGTTCCTCAGGCAGCAATGCCCAACCAAAAAAGGGTATTCTCAAAAGAGGAGAGAGACGCTTGGATGGCGGCCAGAAGGAGCAGGGTCCTTTCCCCTCTTCCTGTGACTCCATCCCAGCTATTGCCATCTTTGTTAAACGCGGGGTATGTCACCCTGAAAGAACCAAATCCGAATGCTTCAAAGGGAAAGAATTTCGATCCCTCCACCACCTGTGAATACCATATGGGTGCACCAGGACACCCTACAGATAGGTGTTGGCCATTAAAACATGCCATCCAGGATTTGATCGATCAGGGAACCCTGTTGTTTAACATGGCTGCACCCTCTCCCGCCAAGACTGACATTGGTCAGAATCCTCTGCCCCAGCATAATGGGGCAGGTCCTTCCAATTTTGTAGGGACCATCTCTTCTAAACCTAGGACGTTTGATCCCTCGCAGTTAATTGCGCCAATAGGGACGTCCGTTAGGGTCTATTTTGACCAGGAAGAGATAGGGGAACACATCAATGTCATTTCTGGAAATAATGGAAATGGCAAGACTGCAGAGGACATTAATGCCTCTTTAAACCGGGCCGCTTCTCTCATGGCCCAGCTTAATGTAACCAAACCCCCTCTCATTATTAATTGCAACCAGGCTGTTGCTTCCCCACCTACTCCACCATCCAAACCATCTTTGGTCATTAATTATGACCCCACCACCGCATCAATTACATCTGTTTCCTCTCAGACCTTAAAATCCTCTCAACCCAGGGAACCCAGGCAATCTTCGCCTCTGGTTATTGAGGTGCCTTCTTCTAACCTTATTCCCACATCAACTCCTGCACCAAGGTCTCATCTCCAACCCTTGGTATTTAACGTCCCAAAACCCTCCTATTCAGAAACTGCTGTACCTTGGAATTACAGCGAGGGTTATACGACCACTATCCCAGTGGCTAGGAATCAGGGTCAGGAGGAGGTAAACCTCATGACAAGATCAGGGAGGTGTGTGGAAGGAAAAGAACAAGAAAAGAAAGAGGCAGAGCAAGTCCAGAAGGGGAAGGCCAAAATAGGGGAAGACACCCCTCAGGTCGACAGTAAGGAGGCAGAGGACCTCTTAAAAATACTGAAAAAGAGTGAATTCAATATTGTCGACCAATTAACCAAGGTCCCTGCCCAGATATCAATACTGGGATTATTGCTTAATTCCGAAAAGCATAGGGACTCATTAATGAAAGTACTCCAGAGCGCCCACGTGCCCAAAACAATTGAGCCAGACCAGCTCGGCACGATGATCGGCCAGATTTTATCTCACAATGTAATAAGTTTTTCAGAAAGCGAGATAAGCCCTGGCGGATGTTATCACATGGACCCTTTGCACATCACTGTGCTTTGAAAGGGTAGCATGATAGCCAGGGTCCTAATTGACAATGGGTCAGCCTTAAACGTCTGTCCCCTGGTAACATTTGTGAGGCTTGGTCTGGACCAATCTAAGATAAAACAGAATGGGAGGATTGTGAGAGCTTTTGATAGCTCCAAAACACACTCCCTGGGAGAGATTGACCTGCCGATTACCATTGGACCGAATATCTTTAATATCACATTCGAAGTGATAGATATTCCTGCTGCCTTCAATCTACTTCTGGGAAGGCCATGGATCCACTCAGCTAGGGCTATACCCTCCACTCTTCATCAAAGAGTAAAATTTATAAGAGGCCAAAGGGTGATAACGGTCCTAGCCGAGAGCATAGTCCCTCCCGTCATACCACCGGACGTACCTTTTATTAATGTGGAATTAACGGCAGACAAAATTGCCTTTCACTCTTTTCAGTTTGAAACCGTCAACTTCATACCTGGGGGGTGTCTAAAAAAGAATGAGAAGTTGACATGCACCAACAAGATGATGGAGAAGGTCTTAAAAGATTGCAATTTCCACCCAGGAAAGGGGTTGGGTATTAACCTGCAAGGAAGAGTGGAGCCCATAGAGGCACAAAGGCTGGTCCCACGAGTAGGACTGGGGATGAAAATGAGAAGATGGAAGAG
Organism: Buxus sempervirens; assembly: GCA_947561395.2. NCBI lineage: Eukaryota > Viridiplantae > Streptophyta > Magnoliopsida > Buxales > Buxaceae > Buxus > Buxus sempervirens. The sequence continues at coordinate 14,029,333 of OX387193.1, forward strand.
GGGACCACAGAAAGAAAATGGTAATGAGAGGGAAAAGAATCAGGGAAAGTTCCCTCATTTAAGGGAAACTTTCCCGAAGCCCTCTCATACCATTCAATTGGCTCCTCCTACAGACTCCTCCAAGCCTCCGTATTTTAATGACAACCCTTTTAGAAAACCTTTTACCTCAACCCTTCAACCTTTTATTCCCCTCTCACCCACTTTGGCGCCCAAAGCCACGGGTGAGCCTGAGCCACTGCCACAAGAGCAGCAGGATTTCACGGAAGAGATAGGGGCATTCTTTGCAATGGCAGAAGATGAAGGAAGAAAGAAAGCAGAAAAGAGGCTCCTTTTATTGATTGGGCCTCAATCAAGATTCCTGATGAAGTCACCTCTGGACTCAGCCCCGAAGCAGAAAAGGGCAGTTTTTCAAATCCGGTAATGATGGTATCGGATCAAGAGTTTGAGGAAGAACAGGTTTGCACTATACCACCTGTTCCAGAGGGCTTTGTACTGAAAAATTGGGAAGAGATCCCTTTGACATTTGAGGCTGCATATGGTTGGCAATCAACTGCGGCCTCCAAAAAAAAACTCCATTAGTGGATTGCCCTTTTCCTGAAGGTTTTAATGAACCTTAATCTTCAGGAAAAGCCTCTTTAGAAGGTTCTCAAAAAACCCAAAGATTTTTCAATTTTTTCTAGAAAATCTAAAGCTTTCAAAATGGTCCAGACTGCTTATGAGCCATGTATACGGACTGAATTAGAGCAAGTTGAATACGACTTCGACCTCGAGCTCGACTTCGACCTAATGGGGATCGAAGAGGAGATCGAGGCCGAAGACGATGACCTTCCAAGAGAAATATCATATCAATTGGAACGTCACGAAAAGGGTATTCAACCTAATATTGAGGAAACCATTTCCATAAACCTGGGAACTGAAGAGGACCCAAAAATTGTAAAGATTGGTGCGTGCTTGTCTGATATGCAACAGAAGGAAATGTCCCAATTCTTGGCCGATTACAAGGACGTGTTTGCATGATCTTATCGAGATATGCCAGGATTGGATACAGACATGGTTGTACACAGGCTGCCGATCCTGCCAGGAGTAAAGCCTATTAAGCAGAAATTGAGAAGGTTGAAACCAGAATGGACTTTGAAAGTCAAAGATGAAGTGGTAAAGCAGTTTCAAGCCGGGTTTTTGGCGGTGTCCACATACCCTGATTGGCTAGCCAATATAGTCCCAGTTCCAAAGAAGGATGGAAAAGTCAGGATGTGTGTGGATTACAGAGACCTGAACAAGGCGAGCCCGAAGGATGATTTCCCTTTGCCACACATCGACATCCTAGTCGATAATACAGCGGTGCACAGTTTGTTCTCCTTTATGGATGGCTTTTCCGGATACAACCAAATCAAAATGGCAAAGGAGGATCAAGAGAAAACCGCTTTCATTACTCCTTGGGGAACCTTCCACTACACAGTCATGCCTTTCGGATTGAAGAATGCCGGGGCAACATATCAGCGAGCCATGACAGCCCTTTTCCATGACATGATCCACAAAGAGATGGAAGTCTATGTAGATGATATGATCGCCAAATCATGTGAAGAGGAAGACCACTTGATCAATCTAAAGAGGGTATTTGACCGTCTAAGGAAGTACAGCTTAAGGCTTAATCCAGCAAAGTGTGTTTTTGGAGTCACATCAGGGAAATTGTTAGGCTTCATTGTAAGCAGAAGAGGGATTGAGATAGACCCGTCTAAAGCCAAGGCAATCATTGAGATGCCATCTCCTAAGACTGAAAAGGAAGTTAGGGGCTTTTTGGGAAGAATTCAGTATATCAGCCGGTTCATAGCACAACTCACTGCTACTTGCGAACCGATCTTTAAGCTTCTAAGGAAGAATAACCCAACTATATGGAATGAGGATTGCCAACAAGCATTCGACAAAATAAAGGATTATCTGTTAAATCCTCCTGTTCTAGTACCGCCAACTCCAGGAAAACCATTGATTCTGTATCTATCAGTTTTAGAAACATCAATGGGATGTGTATTGGGGCAGCATGATGAAACAGGCAGAAAAGAAAAGGCTATCTACTATTTGAGCAAGAAGTTCACAGATTATGAGACAAGATATTCGCCTTTGGAAAAGACTTGTTGGGCTTTGGTCTGGGCAACTCAGAGGCTTAGGCACTATTTTTTAAGCTATTCAACTTTGTTGATTTCCAGGATGGATCCGTTGAAATATCTGTTCGAAAAGCCGGCTTTAACTGGTAGAACAGCGAAGTGGCAGCTTTTGCTTTCAGAATTCGACCTGACATATGTCACTCAGAAAGCAATTAAAGGTCAGGCAATTGCTGATCATCTAGCTGAGCATCCATTACCAGATTATCAACCTCTTAAGACGAATTTCCCTGATGAGGCTATCTTATTTGCTGAAGAGGAAGAAAGTGAAGACTCCTGGCAGATGTTCTTTGATGGGGCTGCAAATATGAATGGAAATGGGATCGGCGCAGTATTAGTAAAGCCAGATGGTTCACATATCCCAATCGCAGTGAAATTGAGGTTTCAGTGCACGAACAACATAGCAGAGTATGAGGCATGTATAATCGGATTACAGGCTGCTCTAGACCATGATGTTCAAGAACTTGACGTATATGGAGATTCGAGTCTTATCATCTTCCAAACAACTGGGGAATGGAAAACCAAAGATCATAAATTGATCCCATATCACCAATACTTGGAAGAAATAAGTACCAAATTTACTCGAATTTCTTTTAGCTATATGCCGAGGGCTAAGAATCAGTTTGCGGATGCCTTGGTGACATTGGCCTCAATGGTTAGTATTCCAGAAGGGGTAGACATACAACCGCTTGAAATTGAAGTCAGAGACGAGCCAGCTTACTGTCTTGTTTTAGAAGGAGCGCAAGAATCAGAAATACCATGGTTCCAAGATATCAAGAATTTCTTGGATAATCGAAATTTTCCAGAAAGCGCTAGTCCCACTGAAAAAAGAACAATACAGAGGTTAGCAGGACAGTTCCTTCTAAGTGGTGGGCAGTTATACAAGAGATCTTACAATAATGTTCTACTCAGATGCGTCACCAAGGTTGAAGCGGAAAGGTTGATTGAAACAGTGCACGGGGGAGTCTGTGGGCCGCACATGAATGGACACATGCTCGCAAGGAAAATATTGCGATTGGGATATTATTGGTCTACAATGGAGCACGATTGTTGCCTACATGTTAAGAGATGCCATTTGTGCCAAGTATACGCTGACAATAAGCATGCACCACCAAGTGAGCTGCACAGCATGACCTCTCCATGGCCTTTCTCTATGTGGGGTATTGATGTCATTGGGATGATTTCTCCTAAAGCGTCAAATGGACACCGGTTCATTCTAGTGGCAATTGATTATTTCACAAAGTGGGTTGAAGCTGCTTCGTATGAAAATATCACAGGAAACCATGTTCTTAAGTTTCTAAAGCACAACATAATTTGTCGCTATGGGTTGCCAAAAGCAATAGTTTCAGACAATGCTTCAAATATTAAGAACAAGGATATGAAGAAGATGTGTGAGCAGTTCCAGATAACTCATCACAAGTCAGCCCTTTACAGGCCAAAGATGAATGGAGCAGTGGAAGCGGCAAACAAGAACATAAAGAAAATAATCCAAAAGATGGTAGTAAGCTATAGAGATTGGCACGAGATGTTACCATTTGCTCTCCATGCTTACAGAACCTCGATCCGAACTTCTACTGGGGCAACGCCGTATTCCTTGGTTTATGGAACAGAGGCAGTCTTACCTGTTGAAGTAGAAATCCCTTCATTAAGAGTGCTTATGGAAACAGAGCTTGAAGAGGCTGAATGGGTTCAGTCTAGATATGAGCAACTCAATTTGATAGAAGAAAAGCGGTTGAATGCGCTTTGCCACGGTCAACTGTATCAGAAAAGAATGGCCAGAGCCTACAACAAGAAAGTGAGGCCCAGAGCTTTCCAAGTGGGTAATTTAGTCTTAAAGAAGATATTGCCATTTCTGGAAGACCCTCGCGGAAAATTTAAGCCAAATTGGGAGGGACCTTATGTAGTGAAGAAGGTCTTGTCAGGAGGTGCTCTTATCTTGACAGAAATGGATGGGACAGATTTTCCTGAGCCAATCAACTCCAATGCGGTCAAACAATATTTCCCTTGAAGGAATATCACAAAGAAATGATCCGAGGCCATTTTTCCGTTATCCCTCACAAATTTTAATATCCCTAGATTAAACCAAGTTGAGCCTGTTCGTGTTTTAAAGAACCCAAACTGGAGCTTATAGTCGCGACTGGGGCAGGGTTAATAAAAAAAAACACAAAAAGGAAAATAGCAAAGAAAGGCCAAATACAAAGAAAAGGAAAAAAGACCAATATTGGGAATAGGGGGTCGCATCCATTATGACTGTAAGCCCAGTTGTCCCATTTTCAAGATGTCAAAATTTTGAGCCGATAATAACCTTCTTTCATAAACTCAACCCAGCCTTCATTTCGTCCTATTGGTCAAGTCCTCGGTGATCTGGGTGTATTCCTTCAAGCTCGAGATGTTGAAAGGGCAATGACGGAATAAATAAGCCGGTCCTAGTGAAAACCGTAACAGGCACTAGGGGCAATATTGGCAGAAAGAAGGCAAAATAAAAAAGAATAAAAGAAAAGAAAGAAACAAGAAAAAGGTCATCAAACGCACTTGGGATACAGATTGAACTAAACCGCCTTTTTTCTACGGTTTTGGCAGAAGGGCTATGCAACCGCATATTGAAGACGGTTTTGGCTAAACCGTTCTGAATGCGCGGTTTTGTGCAGCAGAATTAAATTGAGCAGATTTTCTGCACGGGACTGAACCAGTAGGCTGGGGCATACCCCCTGGAAGTGGGAAAGAAACTTGGGGATGAGTCTAAGGGTTCCAAGGGGGACGGATTGGCTTCCTCCTCATTAACTGAAATACCCTTTTTGCCCAACTTACTTCAATTCATCCTACTACATGGGATTAAAGCATTATGGACCAATTTACAACAAAAACACATAAAAATGAAAAATTATATTTTGGCCAATGATGAGAAATCAGTGACTCTTCATTAAAACTGTCAGTTTTTACAAGCATATGAGAGTTCTGAGGCCAATAGTATAAAAACCTATTTTGTATTCTCTATCTTTCCACTAGTGGAGTTTCTCTTTGTACAGGGGTGTAAAAAAGAAAAAAATACAATAAAAGGGGCTAATCTCTATCCCCTAGCCTTTCCTCAAGCTCTCTGATCCGAGCCGCCTAAACCGCCACAAGCCTTTCAGCCCCCTCTGCATCTGGGTCACTGAGGAATGAGATGACGTCATCTGAGAGGGTCTGCCTAGTCCTCATATCTCTGAGCCTGGCCATGGTTTCATCATGCCTGCGCCATGCAGCTCTCACCTCAAAGTGACGGGCCTGTATCTGCTCAGATAGTCGCCGCTCCAGATCTTCCTTCTCCAATCTCAAGGTTCGGGCCTCCTCCACCCATATGAGCTGAAGCCGCCTATGAGAAGCCCGCTCGGTCTCCAAGAGGTCCTCATAAGTAGGACACGGGATAGCAGGAGGATCCACTGGTACAGAAGCGCAGCTCTGCACCTGCTCTCTAATCCAGAAGATATAGTCCTTCTCATGCAATTTGGAGAAGACAGGACCTCTCAAGAAGCAGGCCTGCGACCATTCCTTCAACAGGCGGAAGCATAACCCCATGGTGGCTGGTGTGAGAGGACCAATGAACTCTTCATACCCCTGAGGTACCATAATCCCTTGAGACTCCTCTCCAAACTGCCGGATGACTCTCAAAGGCAAGTAAAGTAAGGCAGACCTCAAGCCCATGAGCACAGCGAAATTCTGGTCAGAGAAGCTGATCACTGTCTCGACGGAGGGCTGATAAGCACCGGGCCATCTCACCTGGTCGTCCTGAAGAGTCCCCAAGAAAGCAAACCATCCCTGTTTGCCGCCATGTATATTGGGACACCACCTGTTGCTCATCAAGATAGGAATGTTTAATCTGGGAAAGAAGCGGCGGGTTATCTCTTCAACCTGACTCAGGTGGTCAAGTAGCCAGAGCTGCACAAAACAGGGAAGCATTTCCAACCTTAGAAAATTTCAATTTTGCAATAAAAATTACAATTCAAAGAAAGAGGTTCAGATTTTACCTGAAGTATAGGGGCGCAGGCAAGAAAACTTTTCTGCTTCCGGTGATAGCAGTCAGTCAAGGCCTGGTATATTTCAGCCAGGATCATAGGGGCGAGCCTTTCAAGCTCCCTAACTTGGCAAATGACTGAAATGAGGGATAAATCAACCTCGCTATCACCTCGGGGGAACAAAAGTTGATTGACCACTATCAAGGTCAGGGCATTGAACCGAGCCGACTGGTTGGAGCTATTTAACAGCTTCTCAGTCAAAAATAACTTGGATAGGGTCAATAAGGCGTCGGCTTCCCCTAACTCTTTCTTGTTAATCCCTAAAAAGGTGGAGGCTTCCTTTTTGAAGCTCGGTTTGAGAGGCGGGTTGATTACTTTCTTGGAGAACCTAAGGTTGAGGATGGTTTCAACCTCCTCAACTGTAGGAGTCATCTCTTTCTCCCCAAACCTGAAGAGGTTCAATTGAGGCTCCCAATGCCCAATCAGTGCCTCTATGATTTCCCATTTTAGAGGAACCTTTGGGATTGAGAGGAGGTGGCCTAGATTGGCAGAAGCCCAATCCATCTCATCTTGAGGGGTCATTGAGGAGACCCACCTCTCATAGAATGTATCTACAATGGCATACCTAGTCAAATTAGGAGGTTTGGACCTAATTTTTGGTCTAGGTGCTGATATTTCAGGTACAGAGGATGAAGAAGGCACAGAAGCTGAACCAGAAGCCATTAATGGGCAAAAGTGGATTAAAGGCAGCTAGGAGAGAGAAAATCGCCGAAACAGGGGGTTTCTGTGTAAAACCCCAGTTTTGAGTAAAAAAAAATAATAAAAAAATAAAAATAATAAACAATATAAAATAGTAGGTAAAATAAAATATACGCAAAAGTATGAACACATGGATTTACGGACAGGCTTAATCAAAATTTATTTATTGCTGGAGATTTGTGGTCATTAGTTGTCAAAGAGAATAAGCTTAAGTGGATGCGGGAAAATGTAGGGTTTTCAGTGGGCGAGCATGCACAAGATCAAGGCTTTTAAAAGGTTGTCGTGCGGCAATACGTATGGGAGCGTGTGGAGAGAAATATACCCAAAGGGGAAAGTAGGGTTTGGGTTTAAACGAATACTCATATCATACTTATGGAAATACTTTCGTTAGTCTTGTTATCTGGAGAACTGGGCGACTTGGCGATTGCGGCTGGTAATAGCGATTAGGGTTATGCCTGTGAAGAACAAGGATCGCGAGAACTACTAGGAGGTTATTGGAGTCGGAGTTCTGCGGGTTATTTCTCTCGCGAGCAGAGGATCCGTTCAGCTATAGTTGCATCCTCGCGTGCAGCCGGAAGTCATGCTCGGCCGGTTGAGGAATAATCTTCTGTTCTGGGATTAAGCGTATACTTGTGAGTAGCACTGATTTACAACTGGGGTTTTATGTTTTATGTTTTCTCGAGATTATTCTGATGCATGGTTGTAGTTAAATGACCTCTTGAGTTTTCTTCTAGTTTTCTGGAATGGCACGAAACAGAGTCGGAGACCGAATTTCATCTTGAGATTAAATGTATTTAGACTAAATCCAAATATGGTTGGGAAGTCTCCTGGGAGTATTAGGAGTGTATTGGAGCAATTACAGACCTAAACCAACCGGCCAGTCTTGTAGATCTTGGAATAACAGAGAAACAAAAATCACAGGGGGTATCCGCCCACCTCGCGCTCACCTAAGAGGTAGGCGCCCCGTTAAACACGACCCACCGCCCACCTCACGCCCGGCTGCCGCTCAGCTCGCGCTCAGCCGAAAACCTTGCGCTCATCTCGCTCGAATCTCGCGCCCACCTCACGCCCATCTCGCGCTCAGCTCACGCTCACCTAGCGTCGAGTGAGCGGTAGGTCGATTTTACCCCGTTTCTTCACCGCCGACCGGCGCTCACCTCGCGCCCACCTCAGGAGGTGAGCGGCAGACCCTATTTTGCTTACTAAATTGGAGATTTGATTGAACTAAGGGTATTTGGGTTACTTGAGGATTAAACCACTTCACTATTCACTTGTTTGGGAACCCTGGGAATCTATTTTGCCTAGGAAACTATTAGAGGAAAATTTAGTGAACTTCTTAAAAGCTTTCAAGTTGAGTTTAGGTTATTCATGAATGTTATGCCGGATACCAAACCACTAAGAGTTACTAGTTACCTTTCCTCTGTTTTATACACTGTTTTGATTGAGGAGTTATTCTATTCTGGTTTCACTGGTTTGGAAACTTTAAATGTATTGTAAAGATTTCCTTGGTATGAATGAATTGAGTTTTACTTTCATATGACTTGTGTTACGGAAATGAGAAAATACTGAATGTACTTGAGGTACTGCTTGGTGTGAGACATGGATTCGTCATCTCGGATGACTTCCGATATCATCACGTGGGGATCGATAAAATAAGAGTCGCCACTGTGCGCGCGTGGGAAACGCGGCACGGGGTAATTCGGAGTCGCCACCGCCTGATGGGGTGCAGGCGGACACCTGGGTGCCTAATCCTGTCTATTAGGGCTTTTGGGTCTGCGGCTTGAGATTCTAAGTCTGTTCTCGGTTGTGGTCCGGGAAGTCCGTAGACACCCCAGTCCACCCCGTCGGATGACGGGTCCCGTGGGTTCCCTAGTTTGAGTCAGCTTCCATTGGTCTCACCCGATTCCTAATCCGATATGCAGTTTGGTTAAGTCTGGCGGGACCACCTGAGTGGTTTGGGTCCCTTTAATTGCTTTTATCTTGTTTAATTAGGTGATCTGGGTCTGGTTGGGTGGGCCCTGTTGGAAGGCCCACGGTATCCTTGGTGGGCTTAGTGAAGCCCGTGTACCCTTGTGGACCTCAGTCTAGCCTGAGAGGTCCTTTGGGCTTTGGTTAGTTCAATAGATTTTACTTTAAGTTAAGCTTTGAAGATTAAGTGTTTTTCATGCACAAGTGGGCCGAACTGGTTTGTGGGCCCCTAAGGTGGGCCCACATGGTGGCCAAGTAGTTTTATTAGATTTATCTTTTTAATCTGCCAAAGTGAGCTGGACACTGGGCTTGGGGCCCGTAGTCCAAATCTGGGCTTGTAAGCCCAAGTTACCAGAAATTAGGGTTTGCACCCTTCCTTGGTTCAGTTGGTGGGCTTTGGCGGGCCCGGTAGGCCCTTGCCCTTGGTCTCGGCCAAACCACGCAATTCATGCATCAATTTCACATAACAAGGCTCGGGTGGGCCGCATTGGGTTTGGCCCGCCCGGTTCAAATTGTTCATTTTACTTAAGTTATTTTAATGGCATGCTTTGGTGTTTATTGGGCTTTGTGGGCCCCGTTGGAAGGCCCACTGGAAGTCAAGTTGGACCGGGAGTCCAAGTCCCATGTCGGGTTTCCGGGTGACCCAGAAACCCTATTGGTTTATCCGGTTTGGTTCGGAAATATCATTCACATTTAGCAATAATCACAGAAAAAAACACAAGATAGACACTTGTCAGAGAAAAAAAACTGGCTCATTGTACTAGGTCCAAGGGGAGGGATTTATCAAGGCAAAGGGCATTTTCGGGATTTTTGAAGGCAAAGGGCATTTTCGGGATCTTTTAAGGTAAAGGGCATTTTAGGGATTTTATTTAAGGTAAAGGGCATTTTCGGGATTTTTCAGGGTAAAGGGCATTTTCGGGATTTTATTTAAGGTAAAGGGCATTTTCGGGATTTTTTTAAGGTAAAGGACATTTTCGGAATTTCATTTAAGGTAAAGGGCATTTTCGGGATTTTTTAAGGTAAAGGGCATTTTCGGGATTTCATTTAAGGTAAAGGGCATTTTCGGGATTTTTCAGGGTAAAGGGCATTTTCGGGATTTTTCAAGGTAAAGGGCATTTTCGGGATTTCATTTAAGGTAAAGGGCATTTTCGGGATTTTATTTAAGGTAAAGGGCATTTTCGGGATTTTTCAGGGTAAAGGGCATTTTCGGGATTTTATTTAAGGTAAAGGGCATTTTCGGGATTTTTCAGGGTAAAGGGCATTCTCGGGATTTTATTTAAGGTAAAGGGCATTTTCGGGATTTTATTTAAGGTAAAGGGCATTTTCGGGATTTTTCAAGACAAAGGGTATTTTCGGGATTTTTCAAGACAAAGGGTATTTTCGGGATTTTTCAGGGTAAAGGGCATTTTCGGGATTTTATTTAAGGTAAAGGGCATTTTCGGGATTTTTAAAGGTAAAGGTGAAGTGGGCGCACCCAAAAATCGAGGTGAGCGCGAGGTGGGCGCATCCAATTTTAGGTGAGCACGAGGTGAGCACGAGGTGAGCGCGAGGTGAGCGCATCCAATTTTAGGTGAGCACGAGGTGAGCGCGAGGTGAGCGGACCCAAGCTAGGTGAGCGCGAGCTCAGCGCGAGGTGAGCGTGAGCTCAGCGCAGGGTGAGCGCGAGATGAGCGCATCCAAATTTAGGTGAGCATGAGGTGCGCGCGAGGTGAGCGCGAGATGAGCGCATCCAAATTTAGGTGAGCACGAGGTGAGCGCGAGGTGAGCAGACCCAAGCTAGGTGAGCGCGAGCTCAGCGCGAGGTGAGCGTGAGCTCAGCGCAGACCCTGACTCTCTGTTTTTTCTCTCCAAACTCCATTTCCGACTGGTTTTAAGCTCTCTAACTGGTTTCTGGGGATCCTTAGAACCCCAGCAGACCTCTAACATACCTGGAAATTAATCTAACCTAAGTTGTGAGGATCAAACCTCTTTGCAAACCTACAAATCCGAACAAAACACTAACAGAACATAATAAAATCCGGAAACAGACACTAACAACACCATGAATTAACAGAACCCGAATAAGGAAGAAGGGAACGGGGGGGCTTTATCGGGATACATTAGATCTTCTCAGGAACATACTCCTTTAAAATGAAACCAATAACAAAAGCAAGCAGGCAAAATGAATCCGAAGCAGGCAAAAGACCAGATCTGGTCCCGGGAGAGACTTATCTTTCTAAACATGGCCAAATGAATCTAATCTTAGATATGCTGTGTAAAAAATACAAGAGAGAACATTACCTTGAATGTTTCGAGGCCCTAGAGGGGGGGAAGCATCTCCTTGAAGCGCAAATGGTTGCCGGAGCAGTTACTCTCCACACCCACAGCGAGGTCTCCTTCGGGTTTGATGAGGAAGAAGAGGAAGAGAGGAACGGGGTCTTCAAAAGCCGAACAAAGGATGCCGAAAAAGAAACAGGCAACCTTAAAAACTGCCCGGCAAAAAAAAAAAAAAAAATCTCCAACCACAAGAAGGTCGAACCAAAAAAAATGCAGAACCCCCTGCAATGAGGACTCTCGCGGCTTTTATAGGCAGGGAAAAGGGGTGCCGCTCACCTTGGCGCCCAGCTCAAGGTGGGCGCAAGCCCGCTTGCCACGTCCGCGCGAGCGGCATAATGATGAAAATCATTTAATGCCGCCGCTCGCCGGACGTAAAAATCTAAAAAATTCGGATTTAGTCCCTGGCAATTTTTGATTTAATCCGATATTCTCGGATTTTCACGGATTTAGTCCCTGGGATATTTCGTATGTTTGGATATTTACGGATTTAATCCCCGAGATATTTTCCTGCACAACTCGCCACGTGTGCAGCTTTTTGCCACGTGCGCAGATTGCCGGTTTTGCTGCCCGGGAATTTCGTCAGCTCATATTTCCTTCATCCGGACTCCGATCTGGGCAAACTTAGTTTCATTAGAATCGTATCGGAGCCCTCCATCCCATGACCTAGGGGTAGGCCTCCGGATCGGATTTTGGCAGAAAGTCAACTTTTGGCTCTGCTCAAGTTTGACTGCCCGCAGAACCTTCATCCGGACCCCGATTCCTGCAAACTCGGTTGCGTTGGAACCATGTCGAGACTCTCTATCCAATGACCTAGGGGTAGGTCTCTGGATCGGATTTTAGCAGAAAGTCAACTTTTGGCTCTGCTCAAGTTTGACCGCCCGCAGAACCTTCATCCGGACCCCGATTCCTGCAAACTCAGTTGCGTTGGGATCGTGTCGAGATTCTCTATCCAATGACCTAGGGGTAGGTCTCTGGATCGGATTTTAGCAGAAAGTCAACTTTTGGCTCTGCTCAAGTTTGACCGCCCGCAGAACCTTCATCTGGACCCCGATTCCTGCAAACTCAGTTACGTTGGAATCGTGTCGAGATTCTCTATCCAATGACCTAGGGGTAGGCCTCTGGATCGGATTTTAGCAGAAAGTCAACTTTTGGCTCTGCTCAGGTTTGACCGCCCGCAGAACGTTCATCCGGACCCCGATTCCTGCAAACTCAGTTGCGTTGGGATCGTGTCGAGATTCTCTATCCAATGATATAAAGCAAGGTACTTGGCACGGAATTCGAGGAAAAGTCAACTCTTGGCTTTTCCTTAAGTTTGACCGCCCGCCGACCCTTCGTCCGGACCCCGATTCCTGCAAACTCAGTTGCGTTGGAACCGTGTCGAGATTCTCTATCCAATGGCATAAAGCGAGGTGGCCAATTTTCACTTGATCAAAAAGTCAACCTTTCACCCCTTAGGGTTTGACTTTCTGTCCAGGGTTTGCATTTTTGGTTTTTTTTTTTCTGGGAGCGCAAAAATGAGGTGCTTACAGCTGCCCCTCTTTGCCGGAGTCACCTTGCCGATGAACGGCAAAGAGAAAAAGAATCTCGTTTTTGCGCTTGGCATTTCTGTCGACATGGTCGACGAGCTTAGTCCTTTGAAGTTTTCATTTTGAAAAGGAAGCGGCCAAATCATGTGGCGTCACTTCCTGGCTTCAGAGTTTCCTTTCCCTTTGCTTTTTGGGTTTTTGTAGGGCAACTCTTTAGCATTTTAGTTTGAGTTTGAAAGAGATTATATTGGACTTGAGCTCGCCAACCTGTTTCGGCGTTGATGCCAGACACTTGGCAATATCCTTTTCTTCTTGTTTGTTCCATTAAAACTTTTAGGTGACTTCAGACTTCTGATCCATTTTGTGTCTTTTACTTGAAGCTTGCTTGCATTTTTTTTTCTTTTTCTTTCTCTCTCTCTTTTTTTTTGTATTTATTTATTTATTTATTATTATTTTTTTTTAATTAGGACTTGATGGCCAAGGGTTGGGCTAGGATGTGGACCGAATGGAGAGAGGAGGATGGAAGAGTGGAGGAGGAGATGCTGTTGGTGGGGAGGTGCTTCCAGCGCTGTCCAGTGCCTCAAGGGAGCCCACACACCTGCTCTACTCTATTTACAAAAGTGTGAAATCAAAAATTACAAAAGGGCCATCTTGCCCGATGATATCTTCATTTTTCCTTCCTCTTCCTGTCTTGATTCTCTATCATTTCCAGCAATGGGAACAACTTGTTCGGCTTGGTGGAGACACTTTGCTCTGGGGACTCCGTGTCCTTCAGCATTGGGAGATGCTTTACTCCTTGAGGACACATTCCTGTGTTATTTAGATGTGGGAGGTGCCTTGCTCCTTGGGGATTTCAAAAGTGGGAGTCGCCTTGCTCCTTGGTATTTCAAGTGATGGAAGACGCCTTACTCCTAAGGGACACATTTCCGTGCCATTCAAATGGTGGGAGACGTCTTGCTCCTTAGGGACACATTTTCGTGTCATTCGAATGGTCGTAGTCGCCTTGCTCCAGGGACGCTTTGCCCTTTCAGTTTTGAGAGACGCCTTGCTCTCGGTGGTTAGGAGTCGCCTTGCTGCAAGGACACCTTGTCCTTTCAGTCTTGAGAGACGCCTTGCTCTCTGTAGTTGGGAGACACCTTGCTCCATTAGTTTGGGAGACGCCTTGCTCCAGGGACGCCTTGCCCTTTCAGTCTTGAGAAACGCCTTGCTCTCGGTGGTTGGGAGACACCTTGCTCCATTAGTTTGGGAGTCGCCTTGCTCCAGGGACGCCTTGCCCTTTTAGTCTTGAGAGACGCCTTGCTCTCTGTGGTTGGGAGACACCTTGCTCCATTAGTTTGGGAGACGCCTTGCTCGAGGGACGCCTTGCCTTTTCAGTCTTGAGAGACGCCTTGCTCTCGGTGGTTGGGAGACACCTTGCTCCATTAGTTTGGGAGTCGCCTTGCTCCAGGGACGCCTTGCCCTTTTAGTCTTGAGAGACGCCTTGCTCTCTGTGGTTTGGAGACACCTTGCTCCATTAGTTTGGGAGACGCCTTGCTCCAGGGACGCCTTGCCCTTTCAGTCTTGAGAGACGCCTTGCTCTCGGTGGTTGGGAGACACCTTGCTCCATTAGTTTGGGAGACGCCTTGCTCCATTAGTTTGGGAGACGCCTTACTCCTTCTGTTTTTAATTCTTGGAGGCGCCTTGCTCCATTCTGTGTTCAATTTTTTGGGAGACGCCTTGCTCCATTAGGGTTGAGAGACACCTTGCTCCTTCTGTCTTCAATTCTTGGAGGCTCCTTGCTCCATTCTATCTTCAAATTTTGGAGGCTTCTTGCTCCATTAAGGTTGTGAGACGCCTTACTCCTTCTGTCTTCAATTCTTGGAGGCTCCTTGCTCCGTTCTGTCTTCAAATTCAATTTTTTGGGAGACGCCTTGCTCCTTAATTTTTCAATTCCTGGAGGCTCCTCGCTCCATTCTGTCTTCAAATTTTGGAGGCTTCTTGCTCCATTAAGGTTGGGAGACGCCTTACTCCTTCTGTCTTCAATTCTTGGAGGCTCCTCGCTCCGTTCTGTCTTCAAATTCAATTTTTTGGGAGACGCCTTGCTCCTTAATTTTCCAATTCCTGGAGGCTCCTCACTCCATTCTGTCTTCAAATTTTGGAGGCTTCTTGCTCCATTAAGGTTGGGAGACGCCTTACTCCTTCTGTCTTCAATTCTTGGAGGCTCCTTGCTCCGTTCTGCCTTCAAATTCAATTTTTTGGGAGACGCCTTGCTCCTTAATTTTCCAATTCCTGGAGGCTCCTTGCTCCATTCTGTCTTCAAATTTTGTTTTTTGGGAGACGCCTTGCTCCTTAATTTTTCAATTCTCGGAGGCTCCTCGCTCCATTTTGTCTTCAAATTTTGGAGGCTTCTTGCCCCATTTTGTCTTTGTCTATTACTTATTCTGACTTGGTAATTTCTTTTTCTTTCTTGGTTGCATTCAAAGTTGCCTTTACCAATTGCTGACTCATTCGCCAGTGGCTTTGGCTTCACAAACTTGGTCAACCAGTATGTGAATACACTGTGATGACTCTTTCTGCGTCCCCTATGTGAGAATACATGGTGACGATTCTTTTTTCCATCCGACGTGTGAGATTCGCTGTGATGCCTTCTTCTGTCTATTTCAGGTTTTGGTTGGTACCTGGAAAAATTCATGTGGAATTCAGTCAATTGGAATTTATTTATCAAAATTATATGCAAACTCAAGCAATTTTTCTTTGATTGAAATCTCTTTGGGATTCCTCAAGTGTTTGGATTTTTCCTTCTCAGGTGGGTCCATTGGCAGGACCAGTAATCGTTGGGTCAGTCACCTGACGCTCTCATTCAGACTTAGGGAATCGTGCCTCCCGACACTCCCTGTAAGGGTCTCAACATTTTTTTGCCTTCAAATAGCATGCCCCATGTAGGGACGAAAGGGATTGTTTTGGTTCAGGGGGTTTCTTTGGCACTGCCCCGCCCTGGCTTTTCCTTGATCTCTCTCTTTTTTCTTTTTCCCACCCTTGGTTAGGGGTTGTGGAATGTTTTTCTCATTGGCTCCCTTATTCGGGTTAGGCACCTTGCCCTAGTCCGAGGGCCCTGTCAATTTCCACAGATCATGATCCAATGATCAGAGAGGACTTATTAGTAGGACGAAATGTAGGCTTTGGTTCCAGCGTTTAGAAATGAAGGATAAACAGGCTCCAACCCTATATAGCTTCACTCTATGGGTAACCATTATGTCTAGCCAAAGTCCTTTTCTATCTCCCCTTTTTTTGGTTCTGTCATTGCCAGTTTGTCCAAGATTCACCGTTACATTCTCTGTAATCAGAAAGGGCTTCACAATAGGACGAAATGTAGGCTGGGTTCAAGGGTCTAGAAGAAATGATAAGAGGGCTCAAAATTGATGAATGGGGTAAGAGCCATGTCCTGTTCACCTTTCTTGTTAGGACTTGCTTCACCTTTGTTCCCGCAACTTTACACTCAACTTTGCTTAGCTTCTTCTCCTTTTTTCCATCTTTGTTCTTTTCTTTCTTTCCCTTTCTTCTTGGGTCTTTTGCCCCAATCCTTGATTCTTGCTCACGGGGTTTGCCCCGGCTTTTGTTGTTTCTTTTTTCTTTCTTCTTTTTTCTTTTCTTTCCAGGGATTGCCCCAATTCTTTCTTTGGATTCTTGTTTTCTGGGGTTCTCCCCATTCCTCCTTTCTACCCCCTTTGTTCTTAGGGTGCTTTTCGCTTTGCCCTATCTTCACCTTCATCCTTTTTGTGTCTCCAATTGCACGAAGCTTCATGCCCCAGTTTTGAAGACAAGACATGGTAGGGTTAGTGAAGGAATTGTTAGGCTCGAAGTGTTTTGCTAGGGTTTCATCTTGTGTCAGATGATTTTTGGAGGAAATCAAGGACGGCCTTTCATCCTTTTACAGAGAATGTAACACCCACTTATCTTTGCACAATTAACTGGCTCAAGAGCCATTTTCTTCTTTGTTCCTTTTGTTTGTTTGTTTGTTTTTTTTTTTTTTTTGACTTTACCCCAGTTTGGGGTGGCTAGACATAACGTGGGTTAGAAATGAGACGATCAAGCTCAACACGTTTAACTAGCGGAATTTATTTGAAGTATCTGAGCCGAAAAAAGGCCTCTCATCATTTCATCGAGATCATTGATCCTGGATCATGTTAGTGACCTTCGACTGGTATGGGGCACCTTGCCCTTCCTTTTCCTTTTTTTCTCTTCTTTTCTTTTTTTTTTTTCTTCTCATATCACAACTTGCCCCTTGTGTTTGGCATGGAAGGGTTCAAATGTGGTGCTGACGGGGGATCTTTAGGCCATGTCGAGACCCGCACAGTTTGTGCTGTTTGGCACATCTCATTTGTCCAATTTGATTGTTCAGGTTTGTCCCGAAATTACGGTCATGCCTTGGTGTGGTCCAACACTTCAATGATTTCCCAAAAGATTTTATAGTCTTGCAAGAAGAAACATGCTATAAAGTTCAAAATTTAAATGAAAAGAAAGCATGAGCAAAACAGAACATCAAACTATGCAAAAAGGGTGGCCAAGGTAATTGGCGTTCTTGGAATTTAGTTGCATGCCACGGAAGGGAGCTTTCAAGTGCTCTTCTTGTCATCATCTTCTCCTTTTCACGGGAAGATGGCAGGTTCGAATGCTTGAAATGACGCTAACATATCAGAGATGTCTCGTCCTTCGATGGACCTTGGCACCTCAAGAAGTTCCTTCAAGAATCCTTGATCAATCAGATCTTGAATGTCGTGCCGCAGATCCCAGCACCGGCTTGTGTGGTGCCCTGGAGTGCCAGAATGGTACTCGCATCGTTCCGCGGCATTGTATCTTCTAGCATTGATCAACCGGGGGTTCGGGGGCCTAATTTGCAGATACCCCTCCTTCAACAGCGTCAGTAGTAACTCCGCCGTTGTATATGGTAGTGGGGTAAAAACCCTCCTTATTCTAGCCTCCATTTCTTCTTTTGTTCTCCTTGGGAGACCCTCCGAATCATCCATCAGTTTGTCATGCTGCCCCTTGCCACGGTAGACATTCAGTTTCTTTGTGAGGTGGAGACCATTTGCCGCGACGGCTTTTCCTTTCTTCCTCTGCATCCGACCATCTGCGACTGTGGGCAGAAGGCTCACTTCTTGTCTGCTCAGGGGTATCTTTTCCTTCATGCTTTTGATCTCTTCTTCAAGGACCCTTACTCGGGATCGCAGCTCAAAATTTTCTTCTCCTAACGCCTCCCAACATTTGTTCATCGTTTCTTCCTTGATTGTTATTGTCCGTAGTAGGCTCTGTAGAGAGGCCACTATGCTAGTTATTTGCTGGGCTACATCATGATTTGTGCCGGAGGTATGGTCCATGCTGATTGTTGAAGGGAGTTCCTGCCAGGAGAAACAAACATTAGAAATCAAAATACCTAAAGTAAAATAACAAGATGCATGATGATTTTTTTTCTTTCTTCTTTTTTTTTTTTTTTTTTTGTTTGTTTTTTTTTAATCCGACAGAGGATCAATTTTGAGTTCCCCGGCTTCAAGAAGATCTTGGACCGCGTGCCGAAGGCCCCAACATCCATCAGTATCGTGGCCTTGTGCTCCCATGTGGTACTCACAGCTCTTGCTTGGATCATAGCCCTTCATTTTTGATGCCTTAGGATTCGGCATTGCCAGTTGCAGGTGTCCTTCTCTCAGGAGCGTTGGCAACAACTCAGCCAGCGTGTACGGAAGCGGAGTGAACTCCCGGTTCTTTCTTTCCTCTTTGGTGAGAGGCCCCCTGAGGCGAGACAGAGCATTGTTGTTGGAGTGGGAGCTCACGCTTTTTGAGGAAGGGATGTGAAACGGCGCAGAAGGCTGTACACGATTGACTGCGCTTGCGTCGTCATCGTTCTCTTGCCTTATGCCACTTGAGATTGTTCCATGCAACAAACTCGTCATGGGGCCTCCGAGCTTCTTCATTTTAATTGCATCTTCAATTCTTTCTGCTGCCATGATTAGGTCAGTGAAGCTTGTAGTGCACTGTCCCAATAGCATTGTAAAGTATGGTTGCCCCAACGAGGATATGAACAGGGGAGTCCACTCTTGTTCGAGAAGAGGGGGTTGCACCACGTTTGCCAGTTCCATCCACCTCTTAGCGTAGTCCCGCACAGATTCGCAGTTTCTCTTTGACAGTCTCTGTAGTTCGGTCCTGGTCCGAACCACTTGGCTATTTAAGTGGTACCGCTGAATGAACACGGCGGCGAGGTCATTCCATGCCTTAACCTTCTGCTTATCCAGACTTAAGAACCAAGCATATGCTGCCCCAGTTAGAGACCTTTGGAAGATTTGAACCATAATCTTCTCGTCCTTCGCATATTGGCACATGTCGCCAACATAGGATTGCAAGTGGTTCAATGGGCAGCCTGTGCCGTTGAACTGGTGCAGTTCAGGGCATCTGAACTTGGCTGGGAACTGGATATCCGAGAAGAAGCAAAGACTTTCTAGCGTAGCCTCGTTCCGAACAGTGCTTGGTTGAAGCTGCTTCACAAGGTCCTCACGTATGGCGGCCATCTGTGCCCTGCTATCTTCCTTTATTGCCGCCAGCTGCAGCATGTGATCCTCTTTGATTGCTGCCAATCTTTCCTCCAGCCGGGCTTCCCGTGCCCTATTCCAGTCTAGCTCTTCCTGTCTCAGTTGGATAGGCACAAACGGCTCTTGCTGTGGAGGAGGGATAGGAACTGGAGCGTCTTGTGGCGGCGGGTGCCCTACCCTGGGTGTTGGCTGAGGTGGTTGCCCCTGTGGGATTTCTGGCATTTGAATCCCTGTGGCATGTACCACGGCTGCCTGTGGGCTTGGATCTGTTATGGCCGGCTGTTCTTCGGCCCTTTGCTGTGATGATGATGGAATTGGGGCCTCGGCGGGATTCATTGCAGTCCTCTCTCACTGTGAAGGCCAAGTTATGAATGGTGCTCTAAATGTGAAATATCCGAACTGTACCTGATTATCAAAAATCTTGATCAGTCCCTACTCTAATTATGAACGGGGTGTTATGTGTGACGGGATCATTACACCGTGAGTGATACTCTTGTGCCATGACTGGCAAAACAAATGCAAGGTTGTTCATGCATGAAAATCACGACCTAACCAAACCACACTGCAAAGAGAGTGTGACAGTGCCCTGGTTGTCCGAAAAGCTCCTAAGACTTGTGAAGTTTAAAACCTTGTAACATGGTCTTTTAGAGATCTGAAACTCTAGAAGCCATGCCGTATTTGTCGATTTTCAAAAATTGTGCAACGTGTACTTTACGAGTAGAAATCCTTGAAAAACCTGTTGCGAGGATGGAACCTTAAAATCCGTGCCCTGATTGGCAGCGACTGTAAAATCCTTTGAAATCGTGCAGCGGCAAGTGAATTATAAGAATCAGGAAACGCATTCTGGGCAGCTTGCACTGTGCCATGAATGGCATGGAGAATGTATGCCCCAAGATGGGCGATTTAATTTTCGTCTATATGGCTAGCTCAATATAACCACAAATGACGGTTTATTGCGCATCGCAAGAGATGATGTTTATGTCATGGAAGCCGATTCAATGTAGGCCTGGAGGCCACTTTATTGTGTGCTTCGAAAAGCAACTTTGATGTACGCCTGGAGGCGATTTGATGTACGCTCGGAGGCGATTTAATGTACGCCCGAAGGCGATTTGATGTATGCCCGAAGGCGATTTGATATACGCCCAGAGGCGACTTTGGTTTAGGAAATTATTTTGTGCACTTTTGAAAGCGGTTTGACCAAAAACATTTGCGCAAATGATCTCGAAGTGCGTGCATTTAATATATAAACAGGCATGTATATAAGCAAAATGAACTCAAATCCTATTACCATCTAGCAAATCTATGTTATTAAACAATCATAAAAAACACTCAAAAGTGTGTGCACAGTCCTAAAAAATGGTTGGTGCCTATCAAGGCACGACTCCTAGAGATACTTGTGTAAGGAAGCACGTCCAAGTCCCGACTGGCCTTTTGTCTTTCACCTGTTCTTCCCTCTACTTTGTGGCGTCGGTTCACAGCAACTTTTCAACTTGCCATCGAGGGCGAATTTTTACAAGATATTTACAAAAACTGCAAATAATTCATCCTTAAGGCTGTTGGGTGTAACGCCCCGAACCCGGGTCAGTCCAAACCGGCACCCGACCCGAACCCGGTTCGCTACTGTAACAACCCGAATTTAGTTCAACAACCAAATCCGAGGTGTTACTGGCCCATATCAATTACAACATCAATAACATACTAGACCAAAGAAAGTAAATCCAATCCATATATCTTAAACTATCAGAGTTGCGGAAACAAGTATGTGCGGAAGTGTAGATTAAAATCATCAAACAAGCATGAAGCTTGACCATCAATCAATATTATCAAGTCTGGTAGAATGAACTGGTTACTAACTCTCTCTTGCCTCTCTCATACATCAAATCCAATTAATGATAATAAACCAATTAAAATGCTAAGTCTATAACATCAATCCACCTCAGAAAAGATCTGGATAATAATAATCCTCCGGCGAATACTCGGCTATCTCTCCCTGGAAGTCTAAAAGATCCCCCTCTCGCGTATCAGCTGAAAAAATGGAATAGAAGTAGGGTGAGATACGAATATCTCAGTAGGTAACACATGCATGATTAAACAGTTAATATACGGAAAGTAACAGTTCATGCACGATAAAGCAACATCGATAAATCAGGCTCGCATAATCATTTATACTATTCATGAACACAAAACAGTTTGATAAACAGTTCTAGAAATGATTTTCAACAAGTTTTAATATAAGATCTCAATAGACAAATCAATAGCATAATCCATGCATTGCCAGGATGTACTAAGCAGTCACATCCAATCAATATCCCAATCACATGCATCCCGCACGTGCACAATATTAATCATATCAAGTGTTATGTTTTCAGTGTCATTGTAGGACTCACAAAGTTAGATAAACCTTTTGAGATGATTCTCAACCAATTGCTATACCACCGTGCGACTTAGGAGCGATGCTACTAATGATACTCAAGCCCCATGCAGCGCAGTTTAGACAAGAGCCGTAGTCACCGACTTATTGCACACGTACCCATCAAAGTTGGTATGTACCACCAGCATGCAGCACTAGAATCAATACATGGAGGTGGTTGCTTATCCACATGTACAGGGAATCACCAGCGGCTCACCGGGGTGTCCCTCCAGACATAGGACCTTCCCAGACAAACTAACTTGCAAAGGAAGCGCGTCGCATATAGGAGTAACTCAACCCAAATGACATATCCCTCAGCTATCTAGCTACGACTATGGATCCACAACCAGCTATGCCCACTAGACTCCAAAATTCCCTAAAATATCATATTTCTATAAGGGTTGGTGCCTAGCGGCATATAATGGTTATATCTGTACATTCACCTCATTATTCAGTCATTCGGATTATGAACTCTCTTTATAATGTCTTATGATTTATAATGCCATTTAAAAGTGTTTAGATAGTCAAATGGTAGTTAGGCTTTTCCAAAATCACATTTCTCGTTTACCTTCAAAACTGGGCAACTAATGTCCTAAATATCTCCCTAATTTGTTTTTCTGTAAAACAGGGATTTAGGTAGTTTATTTTGGTCTTAAAACACCTTAATTAATCATTAAAATTGTCTAAAAATAGTTTAGAATTGAATTAGGTTCGAAATTATGAAAAATTGGAAATTCTGCTGAGAGCGCCTGGGATCGCTCAGGATCGCTCCGGGCGGTCATCAGTCGGCGGTAGTGCAAATTCGAGCGCCCACGGTCCGTCGTCCCGCGGTCCACGGCGTCCTCGAGTATTTAACCAGCGCCTAAGATCGCCGATGAGCGCCTCGCATAGTCGAGGTCGGCGGTCTCACCAAATCGAACAGAAACAATTCTAAATCACGATTTTTCACGTCTAAACTCATTCTAATGTATTTATAACATGCTTAGCTAACTAAATACAACTTTACATATCATAGAAACATGCTTTTGCGATTAAACAGAGATAAATCCGAATTTTAAACCCAAACGGTGTCACCTACCTCTCTACGCTGATTCCTTCTTCGCTATTATGCACAATGACGAACTCTTGCACTGAAGAATCCTCTGGACGATGAACGCACGCCCAGCCCTTCCTTCTTCTTCTCCTTCTTCTTCCCTTGGTCGCTTGAACAACTCGTCCCTTGCGGCTCTTCAATACGAGCGACAATACACGTATATGAATTAGGTTAATTCTTTATACATATTTATACCCCCTGATCCTATGCATCTCCCATGCAACTCTTCTATACACCTTGCCCACTCAGAATACATACCTCGATATCTCACGATCGGACGGTCAGATCTGCGTCTACTTCTGGATCTCCGCTAAGTTGATCACCCCCTACAATATTAAAATGGTTCTATCAATTTATAACTCTGGGTAATATTATTTACTAATTTAATTTATTATTTAAGGGAAATTCGGGGTTTTACATTTGGAGCCAAAAGGGAGGATACAAATTGCTTTCAAAGCGGGTAGGCTAAAAATTCCTAGATCTAGGGTTTAGTGCCCATGTTCTGATCTGGCATCCTTTCATCTGTTTGTCTGATCTGGCCGGATTTCGTCTGCTCTAAAAGACCAATCTGGACTCAAAGTGCTCCCTGAAGATTCAATGGGTCAAGGCCCACGGCTCTCGGGACTCAATGCATGGATCTGGGGTGGTTTCCCTGATCAAAGTTAGGTTGGCTTCCTAAATTAGGGCTGAGGTAGCCCCTGATCTAGGGTTCACTCAATTTTGATGCAGAAAGCGGGGGTTGCTGCCCCAAATGGACTCTGGGTTTATTGTTGATTTTACTCCTCTTATATTCATCATTCACAACATTCTCACCCTCGCATGCTCAACGCATAGTTTATTCAGATACGTTAGGTGGGGAAGGATACCCAGCCCGAGACATAAGCCTACAAGGGTCTGGACCAGTACTGGATCCTCGCGTGCCACAGCAAGAAACCAGTGGTGCTAATGGACTCCAGAAAACTGGGGGGATGGGTTTACCCTGATTTCCCCGGCAAGCCACGGGAGCATAGGTGCTAATACCATCCCAAAGTTCAGTTCATAGGAATCAGAAGGGTAGGCTGCTAGAGAGATCTAGGTTTTGGAAAAGAAGATGCAATATCCGCTCTCATTCATTCAGGGTCGGATCATTCACGCAGTCCCCCTCGTGCGTGTCACCCCACGCAGTTTATCACAAAAGAACGGGAAATAAAAAATCCATCCACGGTGTGGTGGTGTGCCCGTGTGTGCAGTTGGACTGCATGCTGTGTCTACACAGGTGAGTTTGGTCTAGATTTTGTTGGTAAAGGGATTGTTACTGTCTCGTATAGTAAGGTGCAGAATTAACACGCAATACGAGGTTCCGGGAGAGTCCCCAGGTAAGTGGGGGGTCACAAGGGACCGCTTAAATCCCACTTGCCTTAGGCAATTATCGCGTCCCTTTGACAGGACTCCCCAGAACGCGTAATTACGCGTATTCTATATCTTACTAAACGAAGTAGTAAGAAACCCTAAATATCAACTAAATCCCTTATGCTGACTCATCTAACCAGGGTCCTACTGGGCTGACACTTATCCCCAGTGGAGTCGCCAGGCTGTGCGCGCGTGGGAAACGCGGCACGGGGTAATTCGGAGTCGCCACCGCCTGATGGGGTGCAGGCGGACACCTGGGTGCCTAATCCTGTCTATTAGGGCTTTTGGGTCTGCGGCTTGAGATTCTAAGTCTGTTCTCGGTTGTGGTCCGGGGAAGTCCGTAGACACCCCGGTCCACCCCGTCAGATGACGGGTCCCGTGGGTTCCCTGGTTTGAGTCAGCTTCCATTGGTCTCACCCGATTCCTAATCCGATATGCAGTTTGGTTAAGTCTGGCGGGACCACCTGAGTGGTGTGGGTCCCTTTAATTGCTTTTATCTTGTTTAATTAGGTGATCTGGGTCTGGTTGGGTGGGCCCTGTTGGAAGGCCCACGGTATCCTTGGTGGGCTTAGTGAAGCCCGTGTACCCTTGTGGACCTCAGTCTAGCCTGAGAGGTCCTTTGGGCTTTGGTTAGTTCAATAGATTTTACTTTAAGTTAAGCTTTGAAGATTAAGTGTTTTTCATGCACAAGTGGGCCGGATTGGTTTGTGGGCCCCTAAGGTGGGCCCACATGGTGGCCAAGTATTTTTATTAGATTTATCTTTTTAATCTGCCAAAGTGAGCTGGACACTGGGCTTGGGGCCCGTAGTCCAAATCTGGGCTTGTAAGCCCAAGTTACCAGAAATTAGGGTTTGCACCCTTCCTTGGTTCGGTTGGTGGGCTTTGGTGGGCCCGGTAGGCCCTTGCCCTTGGTCTCGGCCAAACCACGCAATTCATGCATCAATTTCACATAACAAGGCTCGGGTGGGCCGCATTGGGTTTGGCCCGCCCAATTCAAATTGTTCATTTTACGAGGTGAGCGCGAGGTGAGCGGACCCAAGCTAGGTGAGCGCGAGCTCAGCGCAGGGTGAGCGCGAGATGAGCGCATCCAAATTTAGGTGAGCATGAGGTGCGCGCGAGGTGAGCGCGAGATGAGCGCATCCAAATTTAGGTGAGCACGAGGTGAGCGCGAGGTGAGCAGACCCAAGCTAGGTGAGTGCGAGCTCAGCGCGAGGTGAGCGTGAGCTCAGCGCAGACCCTGACTCTCTGTTTTTTCTCTCCAAACTCCATTTCCGACTGGTTTTAAGCTCTCTAACTGGTTTCTGGGGATCCTTAGAACCCCAGCAGACCTCTAACATACCTGGAAATTAATCTAACCTAAGTTGTGAGGATCAAACCTCTTTGCAAACCTACAAATCCGAACAAAACACTAACAGAACATAATAAAATCCGGAAACAGACACTAACAACACCATGAATTAACAGAACCCGAATAAGGAAGAAGGGAACGGGGGGGCTTTATCGGGATACATTAGATCTTCGCAGGAACATACTCCTTTAAAATGAAACCAATAACAAAAGCAAGCAGGCAAAATGAATCCGAAGCAGGCAAAAGACCAGATCTGGTCCCGGGAGAGACTTATCTTTCTAAACATGGCCAAATGAATCTAATCTTAGATATGCTGTGTAAAAAATACAAGAGAGAACATTACCTTGAATGTTTCGAGGCCCTAGAGGGGGGGAAGCATCTCCTTGAAGCGCAAATGGTTGCCGGAGCAGTTACTCTCCACACCCACAGCGAGGTCTCCTTCGGGTTTGATGAGGAAGAAGAGGAAGAGAGGAACGGGGTCTTCAAAAGCCGAACAAAGGATGCCGAAAAAGAAACAGGCAACCTTAAAAACTGCCCGGCAAAAAAAAAAAAAAATCTCCAACCACAAGAAGGTCGAACCAAAAAAAATGCAGAACCCCCTGCAATGAGGACTCTCGCGGCTTTTATAGGCAGGGAAAAGGGGTGCCGCTCACCTTGGCGCCCAGCTCAAGGTGGGCGCAAGCCCGCTTGCCACGTCCGCGCGAGCGGCATAATGATGAAAATCATTTAATGCCGCCGCTCGCCGGACGTAAAAATCTAAAAAATTCGGATTTAGTCCCTGGCAATTTTTGATTTAATCCGATATTCTCGGATTTTCACGGATTTAGTCCCTGGGATATTTCGTATGTTTGGATATTTACGGATTTAATCCCCGAGATATTTTCCTGCGCAACTCGCCACGTGTGCAGCTTTTTGCCACGTGCGCAGATTGCCGGTTTTGCTGCCCGGGAATTTCGTCAGCTCATATTTCCTTCATCCGGACTCCGATCTGGGCAAACTTAGTTTCATTAGAATCGTATCGGAGCCCTCCATCCCATGACCTAGGGGTAGGCCTCCGGATCGGATTTTAGCAGAAAGTCAACTTTTGGCTTTGCTCAAGTTTGACTGCCCGCAGAACCTTCATCCGGACCCCGATTCTTGCAAACTCGGTTGCGTTGGAACCGTGTCGAGACTCTCTATCCAATGACCTAGGGGTAGGTCTCTGGATCGGATTTTAGCAGAAAGTCAACTTTTGGCTCTGCTCAAGTTTGACCGCCCGCAGAACCTTCATCCGGACCCCGATTCCTGCAAACTCAGTTGCGTTGGGATCGTGTTGAGATTCTCTATCTAATGACCTAGGGTAGGTCTCTGGATCGGATTTTAGCAGAAAGTCAACTTTTGGCTCTGCTCAAGTTTGACCGCCCGCAGAACCTTCATCTGGACCCCGATTCCTGCAAACTCAGTTGCGTTGGAATCGTGTCGAGATTCTCTATCCAATGACCTAGGGGTAGGCCTCTGGATCGGATTTTAGCAGAAAGTCAACTTTTGGCTCTGCTCAGGTTTGACCGCCCGCAGAACGTTCATCCGGACCCCGATTCCTGCAAACTCAGTTGCGTTGGGATCGTGTTGAGATTCTCTATCCAATGATATAAAGCAAGGTACTTGGCACGGAATTTGAGGAAAAGTCAACTCTTGGCTTTTCCTTAAGTTTGACCGCCCGCCGACCCTTCGTCCGGACCCCGATTCCTGCAAACTCAGTTGCGTTGGAACCGTGTCGAGATTCTCTATCCAATGGCATAAAGCGAGGTGGCCAATTTTCACTTGATCAAAAAGTCAACCTTTCACCCCTTAGGGTTTGACTTTCTGTCCAGGGTTTGCATTTTTGGTTTTTTTTTTTTTCTGGGAGCGCAAAAATGAGGTGCTTACAGCCACCATCCATTTTAAGGTGTGAATGGACACCAAAGGGTTCATAGATGTCCAATAGAGCCAAAGTAGCTCTAATACAAGGAAAATCCAGAGATTGGGTACGGGGAATTATTTATGAGCGGGGGAAGGTGTTAGGCACCCCCACTCATCCGTCTAAGACGGTTACCACATGCTTGCTTATACTTTAAATCATTTGTTAGTAAAATGAACTAAGAGGTGCTTAACAAGCACAATGTGTGTGATCCTTCCACCTGAGAAGTCTAATGAACTTAGGCTCTCTTCGTGGATCCATCACTTCTAAAACTTCATGAGTGAAGTGAAATCAAGGTAGAAATGAAGAAAATCCAGCTAAGGCAAATCTGGAGAAATTAGGTCAAAAGAGCTTGAAAGCTTTGATAAACCATAACTCACCCAATTCAAATCCAAATCAAATGAAACCAAAGCCATTTGAAAACTGGTATATAGTAGAGTATATAGTAAAAAATTCAGCTCGATCCGATTCAAAACTAGAGAGAAATCCACATCTGAAATCTTCTGTTATAACTCAGAAAAAGCGTTAAGTAGGCATTTTCAAAGCTCTATTCGTGGAGTTTGGCTCAATAAAAATCCATGAAAATTGGTATGGAGGAAGTATGTAGTGCCATATTTCCAAAGAAAAAGACCTCACACCAATCTCTATCCGGATGTGACTTGTGTGCTCTCTTGAACAGGCCTAGAAGACCACAGATGAGCTCTGGACTATGCCAGCGAGCACTTCTGAGTCAACTGAGCACCCAAGACACAAAACAGATTGAAATCTGCTGAAACCAGTTGGAAATGAAAATAGACTTCTCAAAGAAAACTCAGAAACTGGAATCATAGGAAACGGATTAAAACTGAGCAAATAGTGCACCATCAAAGCGGCAAGTTCAGCAATCTGGGCTGAACTGTCTTACAAACTTTGAAGAGATGGTGTCAAAAATTGGCTACATGGAAGTGGACGAAAATTTCCAGATATTAAATAGGCTTTCCAATCTATCACATGTCTTTGGAATCACTCAAAAATTCATCCGGAGGATGAAGTTACAAGCATTCTAAGACAGGCCACAGATCTGCCCTGTTTTGAAGATTTTTGGATAGAAAAACCAAAATCATTGCATGTGTGCAAGTGAATTCGACCAAAACTCTTAAAAATCAACAAAAACCATCTCATGAAGTTCTAAAATTCATTCTGAGGCCTGGGATCTCAGATTTTCCATATTGAACATGGAAAGTCCAAGATCTAGCCTATTTGATGTAAAAAGTGAAAAGTGTGTGAAGAGGTGTGGAAAATCACATTTCTAGGAGAAGATTGGGATCCATTGCTATTGAGAGCATGGATCCCTGCATCCTCTCCATATGCAAATCAAAATCACATCAAGCACAAAATTATCATAAGATCAACATGCCATTCAAAGTAGGTTCTAAGCCTAGAGGGTCCATTCCAACATCTTTTTCCCCAGGCTCTCTCTTCACGTTTTACGGCTAGAGAGGATTCCCAGGTACTTTGGATGTGGTTTGGGGCTACAAGCAATCACCAAGGCCTTACACTACAGAAAGGTAGAAGGAGAGATTGCTGGAAAAGTAAAGAGGAAGCTAGAAAACCAAATGGAGCTTTACCTTTGGTAGCTTGAACAGTTGAGGCAGCAATCCAGCAGAGTTTTCCCTCTTCTTCCAGAGCCTCCAAGCTTCAAATTCTCAGCCATTTGCAAAAGGAGGACCTCTCTATTTATAGGCCAAGTCAAGGGTAGAAGAGTCCCAAGGGCAGGCCAAAAAGGCCTTCTAGATTATTCCAATTCTCCTCCAAGGCTTGAATTGGAGTAATTCAGCAAGTTTCGGAGGGTGAAATGGGGAGTTCAAGTCCCCAAGAGAGAGGTAATATGCGTAAATAAGGCTCAGAGATCGAGCCATTTCGCAAATCCCCGAAACGGCCAAAACCGTATACTTAGTGCGGTTTCTACACAACCGCCACTCAAAGTGCGGTTCATATACAAATTTGACCAAACCGCACATACAGGGCGGTTCAATTCAGTTATGCTTTAATTGATTGCTGTCCACGCGGCTTAACGGCCGAAGCTTCGCGAAGCCACGTGGCCGCCAGCGCAACGAGCATGGACCTGAACCGTGCTGTGTGTACGGTTGCAACCGTGCATACAGGGCGGTTGACATCAAAATTATAAAAAACTGTATACTCAGTACGGTTGGCACATTTTTGGTTGGTTTTGAGCCTTAGCTGCACAGGCCAGGCTTATTTACATGTAATATCGTTTAAGTAAATGTCCTCGTATTTTTTAATCTCCATTTACTTAAGATATTACATGTAAGTAAGCAAACACCCCCCCATTTGAATCCATTAAAAATATTTCCAGACCCAAATTCCAAGTGAATAAAAAGTCAACTTTCCAGTTCCAGGCTAAATTTCGGTTTTTCAGGTCCGGTAAAAAGATTCAACATTACGAAGGTATTTGTCAAGATTAAAAATCTCAAAAAATTCATTTATGCAATAACATTGCCAAAAACCTAATTACCGGGAAAAATTATCTTCAAATCTTGCTTTAAAAAATATTTCATTTTTTGGGGTCAAAAGTCAACAAAATTCAACCCGAAAAAGTTTGACTTTGCATAAAAGATTGAATTCGGGCCTTTTCCTTTGCGGCTTTGGATTCAAACGGTTTAAGGATCTCAAACCCAATGCTAAGAATTGAAAAT
The DNA here is from genome assembly GCA_947561395.2 of Buxus sempervirens. Lineage (NCBI taxonomy): Eukaryota > Viridiplantae > Streptophyta > Magnoliopsida > Buxales > Buxaceae > Buxus > Buxus sempervirens. The sequence goes on from OX387193.1 coordinate 14,059,479, forward strand.
TCAATAAAATATTTCTTTCCTTCAAGATTTATTAAAAATCGTGCAATTTTTGGGTGTCTACACTTGGTCCAGAGGGACAGGTGATGAATTGTGATGAGTTTTACCTGATATGAAATGAATGGTTTTTCTTTGATATTGGTATTGAGATTATACGATGTTTTACTGTTTTGGTCTAGCTTGTCCTGGATCCAGATGTTTAAGCTTAGTAATGTGATGCTTTTATTTTATTGGTGTAATGGCATGACCATGGAGTGTTGCCACGACTGGTGTAGAGCAGCCAGAAACCCTGAGTAGGCCTGGTTGTCAATGCCGAAACCCTGAGTAGGCCGGCATTGGATGACGAAACCCTAAGTAGGCCGTCATTTCAGAGTATCCGAAACCCTGAGTAGGCCGGAACTGTGTACATGGAGGTGTGGAGGTCGCTCTGGCATGTTGATTACCCAATCAAATATTTGTATGACATTGACCATGTGGTTTTGTTGTTTATTTATCAGTTGGATACCATGGGATAAGTAGTGGAGTGTATTGTTGAAGCATGGATTGAAATGATAAGGTCTTCTGGAACTAATCTGGTTTTTGTTGACCAAGGTGTTACAGATGTTAACTGCTTATAGTTTAAATGGTTTCCTATGCTCTTGGGCCAACATCACTGTTAACCGAGTACGCAGACTTCACCGGTTATTCCTTGTTTTCTCGTCTGATTATCCGATCATAGAATTTTTAAATTTTGAAGATGTGTATTCCTGCATGCATGTGCTACTTGCTGAGATATTCGTATCTCACTCTTTTATTTCTGTTGTTTTTCAGATACGTATGGAGAGCCGATAATTGCGGGTAGTGAAATTTGGTCATGTGAGTTTTTACGTTGGGATTTGTTTAGCGCACTCTATTGCATAGAATTATTTAGTTTCATGTTTTCTTTACTCTGGTAGTTTGATCCTGTTAATTTTAATAACCTCTGGATACGAGTTACGGGTTTTCCATGTGACTCGGATCCGGGGCGTTACATTCTGACCTAAGCAATACGTCAAAATGACGTCCTGCCCGCAATTCGCGGTTTTAAAATAACCTAAGGGCAAAAACCGCATACACAGAACGGTTGTGCCTGAACCGCACTCAATATGCGGTTGCATTCCCGCAAAATTTAAAAACCGCGGGATAAGTACGGTTCTTGTATAACCGCCCTGTATGTACGGTTTTTGCACAAAAAAGGTTTTTGCTTCTTTCTTTTAATAAGTCAGGTTCCCCAAAAGACCTGTTACCTGTATAACAATTGTAACATGACAAACATACAAAAATAAACAAAAAATCTACAAAAAAGAAACAAAACCAAAAATCTTCTCTTTTTATATATGACTACAAGTGGATACATCATGTTTATATACAAATGTCAAATAAATCCTAATCTAAACCTATCTCTAACAGGTCAATCCCTATCGCCTCTACCTCGCCGTCGCTGCCGGATGAAAAAGTGATCTGAGAAGCGCTGACTAGCGGGAGAAGAAGGCTCGCCGAGCAAGGATGGACTAGCAAGAGGCTCTGGGTCTGCAGAAGGCACCGGATCGGTAGAAGGGGCTGGAACTGGAACTGGATCCTCCCGGCTGAGGTCCATGAAGAGGAGACTGAAGTGTCCGTCGCCAAAGGGACCAGCTCCAGAACCCGAGAGTCCTCCGCAGAAGGAGATGGATATACGGTATCAGCTACGCCAGGAACATCCTCCTCTCTCGTAGGCTCGGCCGCCTCTGGCTCGGCTACGCCAGGAACATCCTCCTCTCTCGCAGGCTCGACCGCCTCGGGAACCGCAGGAACCTCTGAGTCACCATCCGCTGTCTCAGGAGCAGTCTCTGGCTCAGATGCAAGAGCAGTCTCAGATACAGGCACGGCCTCTGGTATCTCAGCTGGCTCAGGAACTGCTGCAGCAGAGGTAGCCTCGGCCACCACCTCACTCTCTCTCTCTGGGATCTCTGTGGCTCCTGAGGAAAATGATAGAGTGCGAGACCTGGATGGAGAAGCTGCCACATCCTCCTGAAAGGCAAAGACAGATTGATCAGAAGCAGAAAAGATAAAGAAAAAAAAAACAGAAACTGAAAAGACAGACCTGAGCTCCCGAAGGCCCCGCCTGACCCTGAGCACTGGCCAACTGGGCCCGCAAGTCGGCAATAAGAGCGGCCTGCCCAGCGATGATGACGTCGCTCTCAGCAATAGCGGCATCTCTCTCAGCCAGCTGGCGCTCCAGATCCGCATATCTAGCCCGGACCTCCTCTAGCTGTGCCTCCTGAAATAAGATAAGGAGAGAAAAGATATCAGTAAATAAGAAAGGAAGACTAGAAGAATGCACAAGGAAAGGAGATTCATACCGTGGTATCATAAAGGCGGATCACCACCCCTCCTATCTCCGTAACTCCACCTCGAACGGGCATGGGCTGCATCAGACAACCCACTGAGACCTGCCCGAACCAGGCATCATAGTCACCATCGACTAGAAGGCCATCTCCTGCCTCCCACTCGCCGAAGTGGGCAGGGTCGAATGGACCAGGAGGGGTGAAAGGGGCTGTAGCTGGAGGAGCCGCTGGGATCCGGGGCTCGCCAGTATGCTGGAAGAAGAAGCGCTCCCCGAGGTACCATATACTGCCCAATTGTCCAATAAAGAATGGATACCTCTGGCGCCGCTGATCCAGGGCGAAAGCGTCGTCCACAAAAGGCTGAAAAGCCAACTCGTCATGCAGGCCGTCAAGACGGGGAACAGATAGCTGAGGGTAAACAAAGAAGAATATCAGAATCTGATAAAAAGGAGAAAAGGCAATGAGGAAAAGAGAGATGGAGAAAGTGCTTACCTCTCTCCTGAAGGTCCTGTCCAGGTGAGCCCTGGCCGACCTAGGGCGACTCTTCTCTGAGTCACGCCTAATCTGATTCCACCGACGGGCCAAGGGAAATGTCCCCTCAGACAAGGTGGAGGTAGGGCGAAAATGGGCCACATAGACCCGAGCAAAGAACTGAAAAAGAAAAAAAAAAGAAGAAGAAGAAAAGAAAAAAAAAGAAGGAAAAGAAAAGAAAAAAAGAGGTTAAGCAAAGAAAAGAAGAGAGAAAAAAAAAAAGAAAGGAAAGGAAGAAGAAAAGAATTTATACCTGCAGAAAGGGCCAGAAAAATCTGCAACCCACTCCGGCCCCCCTAGGAGAGGATAGGCCAGAAACTATCCGCCGTAGCCCCGCTAGCAGGGTGCCATAAACCAGCTGGCCCCAAGCATAGTCCCTCGCTCGGTGCAGATCACGGAGAAGGCTCAAGAAATGAGGGCTGACCGAAGTAGTATCCTCTAAGCAGAAGCAGGATCCCATCATCAGAAGAAAAAGAAACCGGAAAGCTATCGGGAAACTGGGATGCTCCGCTGCTAGGGTGCTGAATCCCCTCTCCAAAAATGCCTCCCTCAACCATGTCCGGGAAATACGAGTGATTCTGCTCCGGTCCCACGCCTCTACTGGCATCTCGTCATATCCCAACAGCTCGGCAATCTCCAAGTCCGCCGGCCGATCCATCTCAGTGATGACATCTCCAGTCATCCTGATCCCAGTAATAAGAGTGAAGTCGGAGGGGCGAATGCCTATCTCCACATCAGGCAGATGAAAGCTCAGGGTCTCCGGAAAAAAGCGCTCCAACAAAGCCAAGATCAAAGGCCGATCCTGACGAACGCCGGTGATGGTGATAAAGGGGCCAAATCCAAAACGGCCCATCTCTCAGCGCAGAGAGGTCGAGCAGGCAGCTACAACATCAGCAAAAAGGGCCCAGCTCCCTCGGAAATGAGAAGAAGGATATCTAAGAGGGATGTCTGCCCTGACGCTTGCCGAAGGATGCGTCGTCAAACTATGAAGGAGAGAGGTTGAAAGAGTAGAGGACTACTCTTAAGGTCCACGATCTATAACGATTCAGATTTTAACAATTGCGGAAACAGAACACAAAGAAATATACGAGGAAACCTGGATCCAGATCCAGGAAAAACCTCGAGTCTATATGAGGCGACTAACCCTTCAAAATCCACTATTGAATGAGAAGACAATTACAAAGGAGAACATACTTAACCTTTACAATTTGACTCACTCAACAGCAATCCACAGTTCGAATCCACGAACTGCTACACAGCTTGAATCCACAAGCTGCAGAACACGATCAGTCCAGATCGCAAACAATCACTCTCCAGTGATCCACAGTTCGAATCCACGAACTGCTACACAGCTTGAATCCACAAGCTGCAGGACACGATCAATCCAGATCGCAGCAATCCTCTCAGAATCCACTGAGACGATCCAATGCAGTAGGAATCCACCTACGCATCAATCAAGGTCGATCACCAGTCCAGGCGATCACACGATCAGATGAAGTTCTGAATTGAAGAAGAATCCACTGTCTTCAATTCCAGGCGATCTATCTCAGATCTCCCCCTCACTCAATCGCCGACTCTCTAAAGACAATTTGATCGAATCTCAAATCTCTCAAGATCCGAATTCAAAAATGATCCAAAGAAAAAGTCACAATTGAAAATTACAACTCGTCTATTTAAAGAATAAAACACAGATCGCGTCGAGCGCTGGTAGCGTCGTGAAGCGATCGAAGTAGACGGCTGGTAGCGAACTCATGTCCCACTCAGAGTGAGTTGAATCTGTTAAACGCGCGCTGCTAGCGAGCTGCTAGCGGGAGAGTACGCGGCAGGTGCACGATCCTTGCTTTTGACACACGAAATTCCTTATGCGCTGCCAGCGGGGGTGGCAGCGGCGTGGTAGCAGTGTGGTGGCACCAACTCTTCTTCTTTACTGAATTTACTGAATTTTCATTGTTTAATCTGCACATCTTGAAGCTTTATTAGAAACCTAATTTGTCAATCATTTGCCATAACAGGAGTGTGAGTTTTCACACTTACAATCTCCCCCTTGGCAAATGCCTGACAAAAACCTTACATCAGATTTTAAAATCAACCTTAGTTAATGATGATATCCATTCAAGAAATTTAAAACTACACTGTTAACCAGAGACACAGTGATTTGGATTAATCCAGAGTTTCATTCATTTACAACCAGATATACAGATAACAAAATCATTTACATTGTTCAAGAAAGACAGACATTAAGAAAGAAATACAGACAGACATTTAAGAAAGAAAGACAGACATTAAGAAAGAAAGACAGACATTATCTCCCCCTTACTTATCATTCCCTTATACAAAAAAAAATTCAGGAGACAATACCCAGAACAGACCATCACAAAACAACCATCATATCCACAACAAGAATAACATCACCAAACATCAAGCAAACAACAGAATTCGAAACATCAGCAGCAGCAAGCAGCAAACACCAAGCATCAGCGCAAGCATCAGCACCCACCCAGCCAAACCATCAACAGAACCATCATCCAAATTTCTCCCCCTTTCTGGATGGTGGTTTGGGTTCCCAAGACCTTGAGTAGTGCTTGTAGGCATCTTGAGATCTGGAGTGCAGCCAACAGAGCTTGTGATCCATCTCCAGCTGAGTCTTCCGAATGCATTCCAGAAAATGACCTGCTTCATTTTGCATACGTTGCTGAGCAGCAACGTCCCTTTGAACTTCTCCACAAGTGAAATCAACATCCTTCAGCAATTGCCCCAGCTTCTCTTGGGTTTCGGATTTGAACATGCTCATCATGAGCATGTGAGACCTAACCTCTGAAAAGAAAGCCTCCTGAGAAGCTTGCAATGAATTCAGTTTCTCTATGATGGCCACAGCATCAGAGCTGGACAGAGAGGACTGAGAAGAGGAGGGATCAGAGGACATTACCCGAAAAGGACTTGCTCGTTTACTGCGGGTCAGAGTGGATGAAGCAATGGGAGGACGAGGATGCATAATCAATTCAGTAGGATCAGGGAGTACCCCCTGATGAACACACATGTACGAGATGAAAATTCCAAAAGGAAGAGCAGCAGTCTTGGATTTTAAATTCCGAGACTGAAGAATCTGATGAAAGATAATAGAAGGAATACAAATACTTTCTCTGTTCCAGATGGCATGAAGAAGTCTTGCCCTATGGTGAGAGATCTCGGAGTGATGATCAGAAGGAACAAGAGAAGCACAGACAAACAAGTTCAAGATCCGGAGAAGATCTTGAAGAGAGCCATGAGGCAAATAGTTGGGCTTGTTCTTAATGGAAGAAGGAGCACCCTCAACTATTAGAGACGGAATAATGGACTCCATAGGAGGATCAGAATGAGACTCAAGAAAGTTAAAGGAGGGAGAGTCAACAAGAGGTAGTTCAAGCAGAGAGGAAATAAGCTCTTTCGAGAAGTCGAAAGAAATTCCCCTGACATAGGCTTTGACAGAGCCTTGATTTGCAAGATGAAGTTGATGAAGATTAGAATAAAATTCACGGACCAGGTTTGGATAAGCAAAACCCCCAAGCACTGCAAATTTTTTCCAACCATTGTCCGAAAACAATGAGTAGAAAGGGGATTCAGAAAAAGAGTCAAGCTTGATGGCCCTTTCAAGAAGAAGAGGCCTGTGCTTGAAGAAGGTATTAAAATCAGTTAAACCATTCCCCACAAATGGTTCAGGAGAATGAGAAGGGGAAGGAGGTCTCACTGGAGGAGACGGAACAACAGGAGAAGACCTCACATGAGGAGACTTCACAGGAGGAGACCTCACAGGAGGAGACTTCACAGGAGGAGACCTCACAGGAGGAGACGATGTTGAAGGAGAATCAGTTCTCGACTTTCTCTTGAGAGGCATAGTAAAAGAAGTGGAAGAGAAAGAGAAAACAGACAGCACCAAACAACACAATGAGAAAGCCCTAATGGCTGAAAACTACTAAACCCTAGCTTCGAATAACAAGAGAAAACTACAGAACAAGGAAGCAGAAAAATGGAGAAGCAGGACGAAGATAGTAAAAAAAATGTTTACCTGAACAGTAGACAGGAAGGAAGAAAGTGACAGCGATAGCAGCACCTGGACACGACGCGAGAGGCGAGGGAAAAGCGAAGAGGGTAAAAAGAACAGGGGTAAAAAGAATAGCTCACTTTCACCTATATATAGACAAACTCAAATACGCTGCCAGCGGGCAACTGGCGGCGTAGAAGGTGCACATGCACAAACAACAAAAACTACAGATTCAACGCATAAACTTATAAAAGAGATTTGATCAATTTTTTATGACATCCTCCTACTTCTAAACACGAAGCTGAGATTTTAGCTTAACCCAAAAATCATCCAGATAATCAACTTATTCAATCTAAGAAGTACTTAGCACAAAACTGATCTTGAAGTACCTATCAGAGTTAATTCAGATGTGGTACATTTCATATCAAAGAGCAAAATTTCATTTATGGTTTCTCATACTATAAATTTTCTTCAAGATATTAAGAACATATGCATACTACTGAGTCAATGCTTGTGAGAAATGAGCAACATTTTTGACTTTTACACTTCATACATATAGAAGACTATTTCAGTGTAAACAATCTTGAAAAGTATAGACATATCCCAACTTCATTTTGGTGGCTTTCGCACATCTGAGATAGGTAGCCTTTTCTGATCTCTTTTTCTTTTTAAAGAAGGCATTGACCCTTAAAAAACCTGAGTTTACAGTTCATTCCAAGAATATACCTTCTTTATCTTTTTCTTTTTGAGATTTACAGTGGCTTTCACTCTAATTTCTATGGCAGCCATTTCCAAAACTTTTCTTTTCACAAAGGTGATAGCCTATAGATCCCAAGCTTTACCACACAATAAGCTTCAATACGTACAGGTGTTTCAGACAAAGTTGCTGGTTAGAAATAAGACATTTCTGTCAATATGCATACACTCAATCTTCCTGAAAACAGATCTGAGTAATAAGAACACACAAATTCATTTTGAACAGATATGTGAGACATTTTACATCAAAATTAACTCAAAACAGAACCTGATTTTCAGTTTTGAGAGCATACTCCTAGGGATTTCCTAAGAGTTTCAAATCTGTTTTGATCTAAAGGTTTGGTAAAAATGTCAGCCAACTGTTTTTCAGTAGATATGTATTCAATCACAACAGTTTTGTCTTCAATCAACTCTCTTATAAAGTGATGCCTGATATCTATATGTTTGGTCCTTGAGTGTTGAACAGGATTCTTAGAGATATTTATGGCACTTTGATTATCACAGAAGAGAATCATTTGATCTTGATCTATCCCATAATCTGATAACATTTGTTTCATCCAAATAAGTTGAGTACAACTGCTTCCTGCAGCAATATACTCAGCTTCAGCAGTACTAAGAGAAACACAGTTTTGTTTCTTGCTTAACCAGGCAATAAGATTATTTCCCATGTAAAAGCAACCACCAGAGGTGCTTTTTCTGTCATCCATACATCCAGCCCAATCAGCATCAGTGTATCCAGTTAGATGTGGGTTTGTCTCTTTGGAAAACCAGATTCCCAGATCATTAGTCCCATTAACATATTTTATAATCCTTTTAACAGCATTCAGATGGGATTCTTTAGGATTAGCCTGATATCTAGCACATACTCCAACACTAAAGCTTATATCAGGTCTACTTGCTGTTAAGTATAGTAGACTCCCAATCATTCCCCTGTACAGGGTAGGGTCTACAACCTTTCCAGATTCATCTTTTCCAAGTCTTAAACTAGTACTCATAGGAGTCCTAGCATGTTTAGCATGAGTTAAGCTGAATCTCTTAACAAGATTTCTTGAATATTTTGCTTGAGAGAAAAAAATTCCTTGTTGAGATTGATAAATCTGAAGACCTAAGAAAAAATTCAGTTCACCCATCATACTCATTTCAAATTCACTTTTCATTAAATCAGCAAAGAGGTGAGCATGATTTTCAGAAGTGGACCCAAACACAATGTCATCAACATAGATTTGAGCAATCAAAATATGTTTGGACTCTCTTTGAATAAAGAGAGTTTTATCTACATTTCCTCTCACAAAACCAGATTCAAGTAAAAAGAAAGTAAGTCTCTCATACCAAGCTCTAGGAGCTTGTTTGAGTCCATACAAAGCTTTGTTCAGTTTATAGACATATTTAGGATGATTTGTGTCCTCAAATCCTTTAGGTTGCTCTACATAGACCTCTTCATTCAGATATCCATTCAAAAATGCACTCTTAACATCCATTTGAAACAGTTTAAACTTCAAGTAACATGCAATAGACAGCAGTAATCTGATTGATTCTAACCTAGCTACAGGAGCAAAGGTTTCATCAAAATCTATTCCTTCTACTTGAGTATACCCCTGAGCAACAAGCCTAGCCTTATTTCTAGTTACTATCCCATTCTCATCAGATTTGTTTTTAAAAATCCACTTGGTTCCTATCACATTCAGATCAGAGGGTCTTTCAACCAATTCCCAAACATTATTTCTAGTAAATTGATTCAGTTCTTCATGCATAGCATTCAACCAAGAATCATCTAACAATGCATCTTTATAAGATTTTGGCTCAAATTGAGAGAGATAAGAAGAAAATCTTACCTCATTATGTACCTGATGTCTTGTTCTGACACCATCTGAAATATTTCCAACAATTTGCTCAGTTGGGTGGTCTTTGAGAGTTCTAGCCAGAGGAACCACTTCAATGCTTGAGGAAGCATCTCTGATTTCATCCTCTTCATCTACAGCCTGCATAAATTCACTGTCATTACTTTCATCATCTATTAGCACATTAATAGATTCCATTACAACTGATTTCTGCAAATTAAAAACTCTGTAAGCTCTACTAGAAGAGGAATATCCTAGAAAAATTCCTTCATCACTTCTCGAATCAAATTTTCCTAGATTTTCTCTGTCCCTTAAGATATAGCATTTACTTCCAAATACTCTGAAATATTTCAAATTTGGCTGTTTTCCTTTCCAAAGTTCATAGGGAGTTTGTTTCCATCCAGATCTGATATAAACTCTGTTACTAATATAACATGCAGTGTTTATAGCTTCAGCCCAGAATTTTGTTGAAATTTTCTTGGCTATCATCATGGTTCTAGCCATTTCTTGTAAAACTCTGTTCTTCCTCTCCACAACTCCATTTTGTTGTGGGGTCTTAGGAGCAGAAAATTCATGTTTTATTCCATGTTCTTCACAGAAATTGGAAAACATTTGATTCTCAAATTCTGTCCCATGGTCAGATCTGATTCTTACAATTTTTCCTATTTGCAAGTTCTTTTCAACTTGAATTTGATAGCACAGATGTTTAAAACATTTGAAACAATCAGATTTTTCTCTTAGAAAATCTACCCAGGTATATCTGCTGTAGTCATCTACTGCAACAAATATATATTTCTTTCCTCCCAGAATTTCAGTCTTTGTAGGTCCCATTAAATCCATATGAATCAGTTCTAATGGTCTTGATGTTCCTACAGTGTTGATTTTCTTGTGTGTGGCTTTGATTTGTTTTCCTTGGTTGCAAGGACCACACATTCCTTTCTTTTTAATTTTTCCAAACTTGGGAATTCCTCTAACCAACTCAGACTTAGAGATTTTTGACAAATCTCTATAGTTAATGTGGCCAAGTCTCCTATGCCACAAATCAATTTCATTGCCTATGGAGGATTTTAAAGCACACTCATTGTTTCCAACAATCCCATAGCAATTATCACTTGTTCTTTCACCTACAAGAACAGTTCTACCAGATTTATCCAATATTTTGCATTCTTTTCTGTTAAAATTAACAAATAATCTGGAATCACATAGTTGGCTAATGCTAATAAGATTTGCTTTCAAACCTGATACAAATAGAACATTTTTTAAGCATACTCCATTTGGACCTGTAACAGTTCCTTTACCTTTAACTTGGGAAGTGCTTCCATCACCAAATGTAACACTTCCACCAAAATATTCTTCAAAGGTACTGAACATAGCCTTACTACCACACATGTGTCTGGAACACCCACTGTCCAAGTACCACATGTTGACATCATGAGCTTTTAAAGCTACAGGAACCACATTAGCAACCAATGAATCTTTTCTTACCCAAATCTGTTTCTCTGCAGTCTTCTGAACAGTACCTTCTTCAACTACTTGAGTTTTTGAAGGAAGCTTCTTAGATAGATTTGAGACTTCCTGATTTAATGTTTCAGTCAATTTTAACAGAGAGTCAAATCTGTTGTATAAGTCTAGAGACTGACTTTGATTTACCTTTCTCTTATTTTCAAAATATCCATCAGGGAAACCATACAGTTCATAACACTTTGGTCTTATATGGCCTTTTTTATTGCAGTGATGGCATACAGGTATAAACCTATTTTCAGAAAAATCAACATTTCTAGACTTGCCAGCATTTCTAAACTGTACAAATTTAGATTTCTCAGAAGTTGAAGATTTACCTGTTGATCTTACTTCTCCAGCAGAGATTTTCTGTGAAGATTCCTTGTTTTGATTACTTACTCTCATTCTTTTTCCAGCTGAATTTGAGCTTTCAGGAACTTCCTTTGAAGTTGATTCCTCAGTAATTTGAAGATTTCCTGCAGAAGAATTTGAAGCATTAGATTTACTTGAATTTGAAACTTTCTCAAATTCAATTACTTTACCTTGTAGTTCAGAAATCTGAGCTTCCTTTTCTTTTATTTTTTCAGTTTTTTCAGTTAGAGAAGTTACCAGAAAATTTTCTTTAGCATGTTTTTCAAGTAACTTCTGGTTTATTGAATCTATTTCTGTAAGAGCTTTCTTTCTCTCTGTTTCTGATTCCTTCAATTTTTTACTCAGTTTCTTGATTTTTTTCTGAGCTCTACTGAATTCCTTATAGAGCTGATTGTATGCTTCTTGTAGTTCTTCTTCATCATCTGATAAAGTCTCTTTGTTATCTCCTGCAATTCCAGAGATTGAACTACCAGAGGAGGATGAGTAAAAAGAATTGAAAGCAGTAAAATTAACAGACATATCCTCATCAGATTGTGAAGAATTATCAGTGTTACTGTCATCCCAAGTAACCTGATAATTAGTCTTTTTCTTTTTATCTTTTGAGGGACAATCAGATGCAACATGTCCAAATCCTCTACATTTGTAACATTGGACCTCATCATTCTGAGAAGATTTCTTCTCCTTTCTTGGATCAGACATTTTCTTATCAGATCTCCTGTTAGATCTGTCAATGGATGATGAAGAAGTGGATTGTCTCTTTTTAAACATTTTCTTAAACTTTTTGGCTAAGAGGACAAGTTCATCCATATCAACATCAGAATTATCTGATTCTTCAGTATTAACAGATTTTACAGATTTAAGAGCTATTCCTTTATTTCTTTTTGGAATATTTAGATCTAGCTCATAAGTCTGTAAAGATCCTACCAGATCTTCTATTCTCATGTTATCTACATCTTTTGCCTCTTGTATTGCAGTTACTTTAGGTCTGAATCTTTCAGGCAAAGATCTTAAGATTTTTCTAATAACTTTTGATGTAGTAATCTTTTCTCCAAGATTAAAACTAGAATTTACAATATCTGAGAGTTTAGCATAAAACTCATCAAAAGACTCATCATCTTTCATATACAGAGTTTCGAAAGATGTAGTAAGTCTCTGAAGTCTGGACAACTTGACAGCTGAGGTTCCTTCATGAGTGACCTCTAGGATGTCCCAAGCTTCCTTAGCGACTTCACATGAGGAAATTCTCCTGAATTCCTCAACACTAACAGCACAAAATAAGGCATTCATTGCCTTGTTATTCCATCCACATTGATCAGATTCAGTTTTAGTCCACTGATCATGAGGTTTGGAGATCACAACACCTACATCTGTTGTGATCACAGGTGGATGATAACCATTACAAACCGAGAGCCAGACACGCTCATCGATTGACTTCAGGTAAGCTCTCATTCTAGCTTTCCAGTAAGAATAATTGTTACCTTCAAATAAAGGAGGTCTAGAGGCAGATCCTCCTTCTTTTCCAAAATCCATGCTATAGATCTAGATCACACTATGTATAGCAATTCAAAGTGAATAGGCTCTGATACCACTTGAAAGAGTAGAGGACTACTCTTAAGGTCCACGATCTATAACAATTCAGATTTTAACAATTGCGGAAACAGAACACAAAGAAATATACGAGGAAACCTGGATCCAGATCCAGGAAAAACCTCGAGTCTATATGAGGCGACTAACCCTTCAAAATCCACTATTGAATGAGAAGACAATTACAAAGGAGAACATACTTAACCTTTACAATTTGACTCACTCAACAGCAATCCACAGTTCGAATCCACGAACTGCTACACAGCTTGAATCCACAAGCTGCAGAACACGATCAGTCCAGATCGCAAACAATCACTCTCCAGTGATCCACAGTTCGAATCCACGAACTGCTACACAGCTTGAATCCACAAGCTGCAGGACACGATCAATCCAGATCGCAGCAATCCTCTCAGAATCCACTGAGACGATCCAATGCAGTAGGAATCCACCTACGCATCAATCAAGGTCGATCACCAGTCCAGGCGATCACACGATCAGATGAAGTTCTGAATTGAAGAAGAATCCACTGTCTTCAATTCCAGGCGATCTATCTCAGATCTCCCCCTCACTCAATCGCCGACTCTCTAAAGACAATTTGATCGAATCTCAAATCTCTCAAGATCCGAATTCAAAAATGATCCAAAGAAAAAGTCACAATTGAAAATTACAACTCGTCTATTTAAAGAATAAAACACAGATCGCGTCGAGCGCTGGTAGCGTCGTGAAGCGATCGAAGTAGACGGCTGGTAGCGAACTCATGTCCCGCTCAGAGTGAGTTGAATCTGTTAAACGCGCGCTGCTAGCGAGCTGCTAGCGGGAGAGTACGCGGCAGGTGCACGATCCTTGCTTTTGACACACGAAATTCCTTATGCGCTGCCAGCGGGGTGGCAGCGGCGTGGTAGCAGTGTGGTGGCACCAACTCTTCTTCTTTACTGAATTTACTGAATTTTCATTGTTTAATCTGCACATCTTGAAGCTTTATTAGAAACCTAATTTGTCAATCATTTGCCATAACAGGAGTGTGAGTTTTCACACTTACAGAGGTGTCCCGGATCTGATCTGCTATCTCTGCAGGAATGGCGACACGAGTCGCCCGGGCTCCTGCCCTACCTCTACGACGGGCTCCCCTACGCTCTCGGATCTCAGCAGCAGGCTAGAAAGGCAAATAAAAAAAAGGGGGTTTAAGTTGAATGTGATGAAAGAAAGGCCGGATTTTAAAAGGGGAAAGGGAATACCTCTGGGATCGACTCCAGCGAATCCCCAGACACTCCAGAGTCTGAATCTGAAAGCTCCAGACCACTGGGAGAAGAAGGCTCAAGGTCCGGCTCGGCCCTAGAAGAAGACGCCACATCGGCCGGATCCCTCCGAACCCTCGAGGATGAAGGCTCATCTGCAGGACCCCGGGAAGCGCGACGCGTACGGGCCATCTACAAGATCAATTGCAGGGAGAAATTCTTTATATTTCCCATTTAAATAAAATCATTATATTTGCTTTTCATGTTTCTGTTAATTTTGATTTTCTCTATTATTAATCAAATTTATTTCGTTTGCAGAAAAATGAAGATCGGAAGAAACACTTCAGAAAGTGCCCGACCAGACCCGGATTTGATGTCTTTTAGTCTTATTAATTTCTTTATTATTTCTGTTATACATAAGAATTATATATAGAAAACAAAATTTCCTATATATCCTTCTTATAGACAAAAAAACAAAAACAAAAAAAAAACAAAACAAAAAAAAAAAAAAGAAGAAGAGACAGTAAAAGGAATTTTTAGGATCCTTGATTTCATGTCCAAAATTGCTTAACTCTCTAAACTACCAAGTTTATCCCATTTTCAGATTCACAGAAGGAAGGAGGCAAAAGGCAGTCAAGGCATGCTCAAATCAGCATAAAATCATTCAAGCATACAGGAATAATGGCAAACCAGTAAGTCCAAGGGAAAATCAATCCTAAGCATGCCATAAGCAGGAATCAAGAATTTCGAAAGAAAAGCAGATACAATCAACTGGGCATACACAGCACCTTTTAGAAAAGAAGAAGTTAAAACATGCATTAGACATGAAGAAGGGGGTTAGCTACACCGCATCAAAGATGAAAATCGGTTTGGCAGACAGCTAACATATGCAAAATGAGGATCTTATCCTCTTAGCAACTAAGCAACCCAGGAATTCGATCAAGGACAAAGAATCAAAATCATGCCTACAACAAGCCCTTTCAACCAGCAAATATATGCATGGATTTTCGGATTAAAAGTTTGCAAGAGAAATACAGTTTCGGTCACCTACTTGTTCCAATCAGAAAAGAGAAATTTCGCAAGAAAGGTCCGAGCTTGGTCTCACCACTGATTCAGGAACAAGCAATCACACCACCGAAGATGGAGAAGATCTAATGTGGTGGGCAAATGAGAATGGAAAATCCCCAGAACCAAGGAGGAGCACAGGTATGGCAAGGAGTATATCCTAGCTTGAAAACAGCCAACACAGCAGTTTACTGGAGATGAGCAATGTCGCCGGAAAGGATGAGTTCGCCGGAGGAAGAGTAATTTCACCGGAGAAAGAAGAGATGAAAGCCGGAGAGAAGGCACGGTCGCCAGAGAAGAGGAACAGCACCGGAGTTCTAGGGTTTTTGCGAAGGAAATAAAGCCAGCCGCGGTCGCGACCTCGGTTTTATGAAACCTAGAAAACCACACATACAGAACGGTTAGTATTGCAAGTACCTAAAACCGCACGTACAGCACGGTTGAAATCAAAATTGTTAAAAACCGCATGTTCAGTACGGTTGGCACCCAGAAATGAATTTTTAAAACTTTTTCTCATCTCTTTCAGAAGATCTATGTCCATGATAGTCATGAATTGCAAGAAACACCACCCTATCAACTTTTGCTTTAAAAATTTGCTCAAATCTCACTTCATAGCCACGAGTGCTCTGTGAGAGGCGAGGAGAGGATTTGACCCTTAAGGTTAGGGACTTTTCATCAGATCCTTTAAACGAATTCTTTTTCAAATACCATATTGGAGTTCTTGCAGCTCATAATCGAATGGACATGATCTTGAGAAGCGCAATTTGCAGGTCTTTTTGCTCTCCGCTGTCAATTGATTCCAATTCCAGCAAAGAGGGGGCAGTTGTAGACACCCCAAATTGCACCTCAATATAAGAGAATAACTAAGAAGGGCTCCAAAAGTCTTATTTGAGCCTTGACATATGTCAAACTTTCAAAAACTTTCAGAATCAGTGCCAACCGTACTGAATATGCGGTTTTTATAATTTCGGTCTCAACCGCTCTGTATGTGCGGTTGCAACCGCACACACAGCACGGTTCAAATCCATGCTTGTTGCGCTGGCGGCCACGTGGCTTCGCGAAGCTTCGGCCGTTGAGCCGCGTGGACAGCAATCAATTAAAGCATAACTGAATTGAACCGTCCTGTATATACGGTTTGGTTAAATTTGTATATGAACCGCACTTTGAGTGATGGTTGTGTAGAAACCGCACTGAGTATACGGTTTTGGCTGTTTAGGGGATTTGCGAAATGGCTCGATCTCTGAGCCTTATTTACGCATATTACCTCTCTCTTAGGGACTTGAACTCCCTATTTCACCCTCCGAAACTTGCTGAATTACTCCAATTCAAGCCTTGGAGGAGAATTGGAATAATCTAGAAGGCCTTTTTGGCCTACCCTTGGGACTCTTCTACCCTTGACTTGGCCTATAAATAGAGGGGTCCTCCTCTTGCAAATGGCTGACAATCTGAAGCTTAGAAGCTCTGCAAGAAGAAGGAGAACCTCTGCTGGATTGGCTACTCAACTGTTCAAGCTACTAAGGTAAGGCCCATTTGAGTTATTGCTTCCTTTTTAAGTTCTAGCAATCTCTCATCTTTTACCTTTCTGTAGTGTAAGGCCTTGGTGTTGATTGTAGCCCCAAACCCCTTCTAAAGTACCTGGGAATCCTCTCTAGCCGTAAAACGTGAAGAGAGAGCCTGGGGAGAAGGAAGGTGGAATGGATCCTCTAGGTTTAGAACCCTCAAATGATGAAAAGCACGCTATATGGTTATTTTGAACCCATGAATGCTTCTCTGATTTATTTTGTATTTGGAGAAGATGTGAATCCATGCTCTCAGTAGCCATGGATTCCAACTTTCTCATAGAAATATGATTTTCCACATCTTCACACCCACTTGTCACTGTTTTTGAAAAGATAGGCTAGATCTTGGATTTCCATGTAAATATGGAAAATCTGAGATCATTGGCCTTAGAATGAGTTTTTAGAACTTCATGAGAGGTTTTTTTGTTGATTTTTGAGGTTTTGGTCGAATCCACATGCACACATGCACTGGTTTCCTTGTTTCCTCTTCAAAAACTTCAAAACAGGGCAGATCTGTGGCCTGTCTTGGAATGCTTATAACTTCATCCTCCGGATGAATTTTTGAGTGATTCCAAAGACATGTGATAGATTGGAAAGCCTATTTAATATCTGGAAATTTTCGTCCACTTCCATGTAGCCAATTTTTGACACCATCTCTTCAAAGTTTGTAAGACAGTTCAGCCCAGATTGCTGAACTTGCCGCTTTGATGGTGCACTATTTGCTCAGTTTTAATCCGTTTCCTATGATTCCAGTTTCTGAGTTTTCTTTGAGAAGTCTATTTTCATTTCCAACTAGTTTCAGCAGATTTCAATCTGTTTTGTGTCTTGAGTGCTCAGTTGACTCAGAGGTGCTCGTTGGCATAGTCCAGAGCTCATCTGTGGTCTTCAAGGCCTGTTCAAGAGAGCACACAAGTCACATCCGGATAGAGATTGGTGTGAGGTCTTTTTCTTTGGAAAGATGGCACCACATACTTCCTCCATACCAATTTTCATGGATTTTTATTTAGCCAAACTCCACGAATAGGATCTTGAAAATGCCTACTTAACACTTTTTCCAAGTTATAACAGCAGATTTCATATGTGGATATCTCTCTCATTTTGAATCGGATTAATCTGAAATTTTTACTATATACTTTACTATATGCCAGTTTTCAAATGGCTTTGGTTTCATTGGATTTGGATTTAAATTGAATGAGTTATGGTTAATCGAAGCTTTCAAGTTCTCATAATCTGATTTTTCCAGATTTGCTTTGAATTGGTTTTGCTTCAATTTTTACCTTGATTTTTATTCACTCATGAAGTTCTAAGAGGTGATATATCCATGGAGAGAGTTCATATTTATTGGACTACTCATGTGGAATAATCACTCACATTTTGCTTACTTTTAAGCAATCTTTGTCCCTTTTGATTAGCAAACAATCCTTAGCATGAGCAAGCATGTGGCAACCGTCTTAGACGGATGAGTGGGGGTGCCTAACACCTTCCCCCACTCATAAATAATTCCCCTTACCTGATCTCTGGATTTTTCCTTGTATTAGAGCTACTTTGGCTCTTATGAACCCTTTGGTGTCCATTCACACCTTAATTTGGATGGTGGCGACTCTTATTTTTATCGATCCCCGCGTGACGATAATCGGAAGTCATTCCGAGATGACGAATCCATGTCTCACAACTGGAAATCACTATGATCCCCCTCTCACGTATCAGCTGAAAAATGAAATAAAAGTAGGGTGAGATACGAATATCCGAGTAGGTAACACATGCATGTTTAAACAGTTAATATAAGTAAAATAACAGTTCATGCACAATTAAGCAATATTGACTAATCAGGCTCGTATAATCATTCGTATCATTCATGAATACAAAACAGCATAATAAACAGTTCTAAAGATGAATTTCTGCAAGTTCTATTATAAGAATCCAATATCAAAATCAATAACATAATTCATACTTTGCTAGGATGCACTAAACAACCATATCCGACTAATATCTCAATCACATGCCTCCAGCATGCATACCATAATAATATCAAGTGTTTATGATTTTCAGTGTCATTGTAGGACTCACAAAGATAGATAAACCTTTTGAGATGATTCTCGACCAATCGCTATACCACCGTGCGGCTTAGGAGTAATGCTACTAATGATACTCAAGTCCCATGCAGCGCAGCTTAGACAAGAGCCGTAGTCACTGACATATTGCACACGTACCCATCAGAGTTGGCATGTACCACCAGCATACAGCACCAGAATCAATGCATGGAGATGGTCGCTTAACCACATGTACAGGGAATCACCAGCGGCTCACCGGGGTGTCCCTCCAGACATAAGACCTTCCCAGACAAACTAACTTGCAAAGGAAGCACGTCGCACAAGGGAGAAACTCAACACAAATGACATATCCCTCAGCTATCTAGCAACAACTATGCATCCATAACCCGCTATGCCCACTAGACTCCAAAATTCCTTAAAATATAATATTTCTATAAGGGTTGGTGCCTGGCAGCATATAAAGGTTAAATCTGTCAATTACTTCAATATTCGGGTCATCTGAGTTCTGAATTCTCTTTATGTAATTTTCTGGTTTATAGTGTAATTTAAAAGATGTTATGGTAATTAAATAATAATTAAGTATTCCAAAAACTAGATTTCTCAATTACGTTCAAAGTTTGGCAACTAATGTCCTAAATATCTTCCTAATTTATTTTTCTGTAAAATAGGGAATTAGATAATTTAGTTTGGTCTTAAAACATCTTAATTAATCATTAAAATTGTCTAAAAATAGTTTGGAATTGAATCAGGATTGAAATTACGAAAATCTGCAAATTTTGCAGTAAGTGCTTAGGATCGCCTCGATGGTCTGTGGTTGGTGGTAGTGCAAAACAGGTCGTCGACAATGAGTCTTCCAGCGGTCTAAAATTTATAACTAGCGCCGAGGATCGCCGAGCATAGTCGAGGTCGGCGGTCCCCCAAAAACGAACAGAAACAGTTTCAAAACGTGATTTTTCTCGTCCAATATCATTCTAACATACTTATAACATGGTTATCAAACTAAATACATCAATATATCTCATAAAAACATGCTTTTGTGATTAAACGAACGTAAATACAAATCAATAGAACAAAACCGTGTCACCTACCTCTGTTGACGATCATTTCTTTTCCTCTTCTCTAAACAACCACGAACTCTATCACCCAGCAATACTCTGGATGATGAAGAACACAAAACCAAGTCCTTTCTTCCTCCTTCTTCTTCCTCAGTCGCTCGGTCGTTCAAGTTTGGTTTGTCGCTTGCGGCTGAAGTATATGAACGAAATACCAATCGTATGTGATTAGGGTATTGAACTAATATTTATACTCCTTGATCCCATGTATCTCACATACAAAAGACTCCATATACACGCCCAATCATAGCTCTTAAAATTAAAGTGTTAATCATACCTTGATATCTCATGATCGGACGGTCGGATCTGCGTCCAACTCTGGATCTCTGCTAATTATATCATCTCCTACATTAATAAAATATTTCCATCAGTTATAATTCTCTAGGATATTATTTATTAGTTTATTATATTATTTAAGGAAAATTCGGGGTTTTACAGGACCTTCAAGTTCTCAGCCGGATCTTAATGAGCGGCTTATCCAGGCCATACAAGGTCTTTGCCAGCAAATGACAGGATTTGGTCAGGGTATTAATAAAATTTCTTCTGATAATGGTAGAATTCTAGCAGTACTACAGGAAGGATTCTCCACAATGGCAAGACCGGCCATGATGGCCGAACGAGCCGAGACATCAGCTGCTGGTTCGAACGCTTATGAGAGGATGAATATCTCGGAGCAACCACCACCCATAAACTTGGGTGGTAACGGCCGAAATGAACCGGCCAACATTACTGTTGTTAGGGGAGAAATACCTCCTGGTATCCCAATTCCTCCTAATGTACCTCTAGTCGAGGTACGCCTAGGGGCAAAAGGAGGCACAGGAAAACCATAGAGAAGACATTGGTGTAAGAAATATGGCCATAAACCGTAATTACATTCAGAATGTGATTCAAGAGATGATCGGAGATCAATATCATCGACGAATGACTAGGCCAGTATATCGGAAACCTTACCCAGCCTGGATTGACCAACAATTTGAATTTCCTAGGGGATATAAAATTCCTGAATTCACCTTGTTCTCAGGAGAAGGCCAACAGTCTACCATTGAACATATTGACCGATTTATGGTTCAATGTAGAGAGGCGTCTAGTAATGACTTCCTCAGACTCAGACTATTTGGAAATTCATTAACCGGACAAGCTTTTACGTGGTACATTACATTACCGGCTAATTCCGTTACAAATTGGGCAATGATGGAGGAAAAATTCCATTCCCAATTTTATCGAACGGAACCCGAAGTAACCATGGTTGATCTTGCTCGGTTAAGACAACAACTAGGGGAATCAGCCGATAAGTACATCGCTCGATTCAAATATATGAAAAACAAATGCCGAATTCTTTTACCGGAATCGGAATTTGTAAATCTAGCTTTAAACGGACTATACTTTGAACTCCAAAAGAAGTTCGAAGGTGAACAGTTTGAAGACTTATTTGAGTTGTTGGCCAGAGCCGCCAAATATGAATGGCTGTTACAGGAAGACAACGAAAAGAAAGCCTCATCTTACGGGTCTTATTACCGGGACCCGAATTTTGAGTGCGGAGTGATAGAAGTTGTGGGAAAGCAATCAATTACCTGTCCAATTCTTATCCGAAAAACCAAGGATACAGAAGGAACCAAAAAAACAAATACTTTTAGCCAAAATTATTTTTTTGATATAAATAAGACGGCCGAAATATTTGAATATCTTATAAAACAGGGATTTTTCAGACTAACCAAAGACCACCCCTTTATCTCGGCCAATGTAGCGGCCAAGGATAAAACGTGTAAATGGCAAGGAGTGAAGACTCATGAAACTAATGAATGTACTATGCTTCGTAATGTGATACAGGAAAATATTGATAAAGGGCTCCTAAAGTTTGCGGAGGCAGACAAGGGGAAGATGTAGGTTGACACACAACCATTCCCTAAAGAGGTATCAGCGAATATAGTCACCATTGGCTTGCCGAAATGCACTTCGGCCGTTAAAATCGACTTGGACAGATCCTCTTCGGAAAAATGGGAAAAAAGAACACAACCGGTTCAAAACCAGGTGAACTTGCGACCAAGAAACTATTGGAGGTATCCGTCCACATAAAGCCGATCATGGCGTCAGGAAAGGAGAGGTGAAATCTGGGGTGAGTGGTGGCACAAGTCTAGGCGCAAGCCCGATATGGAAGAAAACAGAAAGCGAGATTCTAGCGAAACGATAACAAAGAAATTGACTTCAGCTTCTTTTGAGTTCTCTTCCACTCAAGTTGCAACCATGAAGCGACCGGAAACGGTTGCCAAGTCCTCAGAGGATTCTTCCTTTAATCAGGATACATCATGCAAAATTCTAGAGAAAATAGAAGTATCACTAGATCACCTTTGTCAGGAGTGCAAACAAAAAGTGATAACAGGATATCAACGTACTCAGCACGACAAAGGGAAGTCCCTAAATTACGAAGATACACATCATACTCGGGAGGGCAAGAGGCCACTTTACTTGGCTTTTGGAAGACAAGTGCGCTCGCGGCCCCATATAGCTCAGCTTAGGAAAGCGGCTATATGACTTATGAACAATATATGATGGTAAATAGGGTCAAACCCAGGATGGTAAAACCCCCTATTATTCAAGATGGTCACTGGGCCGCATTAGAGCTACTTTGGCCCTATTTGGCATTTATGACCCCTTTGGTGTCCATTCACACCTTAACTTGGATGGTGGCGACTCTTTATTTTTATTGATCCCCGCATGACGATATCGGAAGTCATCTTAGATGACATTTCCATGTCTCACAAGTAATAACTAAATCCATCCATGCTTAGACTTTACAGCAAGCCATATAGACTAGTTCATGCTTCTGATCAGTCTCCTCAAATTAACATTACAGATCAGGTGGATTCGGGTATTTAATGTCAAAGAACAGTTAGTGATTCCTCAACCAGATGATTAAGCCAAATTAAGACCAAATTTCATACTCAAGCATTCTAAATTTTCGTAAGTATTACGTATAAGGATGACTAAAAATGAATTAAAATGCAACTTAACTGAATGACATTATTAAATCTTACCAACTTTGTCTTCACGTTCATTACTTCTTTTCTTGCAAGGTCAACATCTGTTGCTTGACCTTGAAACCTTGAAATTGGCTGCAAATTGATACAGGCAAAAGAATAATTTTGTTAGGTTTAGAGATCTAAGTTGGTTTAATTCTGTGCCAAAATGTGGTTTAGAGTGTTTAGGATATGTTCTAGGAGTTGCGGTTCAAACCGGGTTGAAAAAAGAGTCAAAATAAGCATTTTTGTATTTCGGGCCGGAGGCCGACTCAAGCTTGGCTCTAGCCTGAAGCATAAGGCTAAGTTTTTAGAGTCGAGCCTGACCCAAGCTCGAGCCCAGCTCTAGCGCGAGGAAAAATAAAACTTAGACAGAGAAACCTGAGAGTAGCGTTAAAGAAGGTTTGATGTGCTATTCGAGCCATAGAGTTCAACATGGGAGCCGCGCCCAACCCGAGCTCTAGCCTTGTGTGCGCACCTCGGGCACGCTGAAAAAGTGTGTTACATGTTTAATGGAGTTGCCACTACCTGAAATGGTGTAGGTAGACACCCATTGATTTTTGGTCTGTACCAATGATTCCGGATAAGTGACCCAATTACAACCCAGGGAAGTCCTTGAACACCTTGGGTTGTCCCACCGAAATGGGTTCCCTTAAATTAGTTGGATATTTAATGAGCTCTTTTATTATTTTTATTATTTTTTATTTCTTTTCTTATATATATATATATATATATATATATATATATATATAGTTATGATCACATATATACAAACATTGGAGGAATGGGGGTTGCTATGCTACCTCCCATACAAAATAAAACATAATACATATGTACCAAAAAATCCAAAATAAAGAAATCCAAATTAAAGCTTCCAACATGGAGCAATGTACTCGGCTACTCCAAAAAATATTTATTTATTTATTATTTTTAATTCTTCTTTTCTTTTCCATTTTTTTTAATTTTATCTTTCTCATATATACAAGGGATTAGAGGAGTAGGGGTTTGCTATACTACATCCTACATGCACATAAGAATTCTAAAGCAAAGAAACCCAAATTAAAAAGAATAAGAAATGGGGGCTGATTCGACCACTTCCAATAAAATGTTTTAGACTCTCATTTATAATAACATATCTACATTGGGAGAATGGAGGGCCACTATGTTACATATCATGCACTAAAATAAAAAAAATATAATAACACAGAACAAGAACAAATGTAAGTAAAAAAAAGCACAGTAAACAAAGGAAACAAAAAAAAATTGAAACAACCTGAACTACTACGCTATCCGCATTCAAAGATTCATATCTCCCTCAATTCTTAACCAAATTGTGCGAAATCTGACTCCTTAGAATCATAACTTTAAGCACTAAAATAACTTATAGCAGTTTTCAAAAATTCATTTTCATTGAAGAGATATGAAGCTGCAACTTTTACTATTAGAAATTTCCCTGTGAAAATCTGAACCAAAGAAAAATAAAAAATAAAATACCTACTCATAGTGTAGGGTCTCGAGCATATTTTTACATTAAACCAAAATAAAAATACCACAAATCTCATGAAGGACTCTGGACTTGAATCGAACTAGAACTAGGTAAACAAAATTGGTTTATCTGGAAAACAGGTGCAAGTCTAATGCAGAAAAACTTATAACTTTATATCTTTGTCTTTGTTTTTTTTTTATTGATTATCCTTGTTCAAATCCACTTTAAAAGCATCTCAAAATCCTCGCTGATCACATTACAAAAGAATCTCAGACTTTAGTGAAGAAAAGATAACTTCAAACAATAGTTTAAGCAAGAAAAATACCTGTTTCTCTAAGCTGGAATAGGTGATCAAAGCTTGGGTGTTGTTGGACAGCAGTCTCCTTCTTCTAAGGTTCTCAACCTTTGCTAATGAACGTCCTCCCCTTTTGCTAAGAGACTCCCCTACTTGCTGCTCCCCTCTTTCTTTGATGTCCTCTTTCTTTTTCCACTTCTCCTCTTTTTTTTTTTTCAGAGAGTTCTCTTACTTGCTCCCTTATTTTTTTTCAAAGAATTCTCTTACTTGCTCTCTCCCACTTCTTAACTTCCAAACTCCTATCCTTTTTATAAGAGAGTTCCACCCTTTCAACTTCTTAACCTCTCCTCTTCCTTTCTTAAACTCCTAGACCCCTCATCTCTCTAACCTCTCCTCTTCCTCTCTTAAACTCCTAGACTTTTCATCTTCTAGACCTCTCATCTTCCTCTCTTAGTAACTGTCACCTATTTTGCATTGAATTTTTAACCATGTGGCATGTTGTATGGAATTTTAACCATGTAGTATTTTGCCAAGAGAGTCCTAATGTTTTAATGACACATTAGCCACTTGGCAGCCACCATGGTACACACGTGGCTACTACGTGGCACCTAATTTCGGTTTTATCAAAAATCCCCAAACTACCCTTCATTTCTTTTATCCATAACTTAGCCGTTTGAGATCCGATTTGAGCACGGTTTGGTGCATTGGAATCGGCTCAGAATTCTCTTTATTATAGGCTTTTTATTTCAAAAAGATGGGTCCACCATAAAAACCCCGATTTACATGCCCACATATGTGCCGGTTCAAGATATGCATCTTGGGTAATTTTATGGTGCAAAAATGGGGTGATGATAGCTAACCCTCTTTGTTAGAGTCACCTTGGTGATGAAAGACAAAGAATAAAAAGAACCCTATTTTTGCACTTTGCATTTCTGTCGATATAATAGATGAGTCAGGTCCTTTAATGTTTTCAAAGATGCGGAAGCACCGGTTCATGCTCCATGTTGCTTTGGCTCACTTCCAAGTTCTGGGGAGTTTCCTTGCCATTGGGCGTTTGGAATTGTTTCCTTTTTTTTCAGTTTAAGTTGAAAAAGATGGGTTAGACTTAGACTCATTGACTTGTTTTGGCGTTGATACAAAAGTACTTCAACAATGTTCTTTTCCTCTTGTTTGTTCCATTAAAGCTTTTAGGTGCTTTGACTTTTGACTTGTTTTTTTTTTCTTGACTTATTCACTTTTTTTTTTTTTAAAAAGATTGAAGTTCTTTATCCCCCATGTAGGTGCACTACCCCTCAACTCTATTTGGCTTCTAAAGGGTTTAAGAGTCACTACTGTCCAGCACATCGAAGTGCTTCGAATCCTAGTTCAAATCCTATGATACAAAAGTGGGAAAATGAAAATTACATGAGGACCTTCTCTGCCCTTTGTGTCTTCAAAATACGTCTTCTCTTCTTGTTCTTGAGCTTGCCTAAGCTTTATTGCCCTTGATGATTCTCTACTGGGGATTTGTAGAGGAAGGTGTCACCTCTTTTGTTTTCTTTTCGGCATTCTCTGATGGGGTCTTGGATGAGAAGTTCGTGTGTCCTTTGAGTGTACTCATCTTCTTTGTAGTGGATTCCACTTGTTTGCTTCTCTTTCCCTTTGCCCGTTTGCTCCTGAGAGAAGATCATTTAGTCCTTGTTAATTGGGAAGTAAGACAAAATCTATATTTTTTTTAGCATGGTCCATTGCAGAGGTGGGCGGCCTTCATCGGGGTTATGAACCCGTCAGCTAATGCTAATGGCACAATTCAAAAATGAGTTCAAAAAGTAGAAGCTGAGCATGGCAAACGTTTCTGTGTGTGCACGTGCTTTCAATCTTAAAAGATTGGCCCCAAAGGTCAAATGGGACTTGGTATACTTGGAATTTTCAGTATCATTATCATCATGGGCCAGTGAAGCTTTGACTCAGACACGTTTTGCTAGTCCGAACCCTTCAGTTTCTATTCAATTCATTTCGGACTTGTCAAACTCGTTTACTACTCTGCTTTGTTCTCATTGTGCTGTTCTTTCTGTAGAATTCTATTCCTTTCTGCTCTTTTTGGCCTTTTTTTTTTTTGCTGTGTTCGATCTCTTTGAGTGTCATGGGTTCCGTCATTACCAACAAGTGTAGAACTGAGTGTTGCTGAGATCATTCTTTTTTGGGATCTGAGAGGTCTTGAGAATAGGATGAAACATAGGCAGGGTTTCAAGTTATGAAAAGAAAGTAGATGTCTCAAAAGGCTTGATTAATTGGGCTCTCAACAGTAATCTACCCTTTTATTACTTTTGGGGGCTTACATCCTTGTTTTTTCTTTTTGCTTTATTGGGCAATGTTTGCCCTAGTTTTGCTTTTGCTGGGCAAACTTTGCCCCAGTCTAACCTTTTTTTTTTTTTTTTTAAATGCCCCAATTTATTGAGTAGAACACATGTGCGGGGTTGAAAGAAGCTTTATTTAAGGCTCAAAAGGGTTCACTAGGGTGAAAGAATTTTAGGTTTTATTGGTGAATTTAATGTTTAAAGGAAAGGTCAAAGATGGCCTTTTTTCATTTCCTAATTAGAATGGTCTCAAGCATAGTAAAATTTGACTGCATCTGCACTTATTGGAGGAATTAAGGTTGCTATACTACATCATGTATAATACATATATAAAAAATCGAAAATAAAGAAATCTAAATCAAACATTTTATCATGGAGCAATGTACTTGGTTACTTCAAAATATTTATTTATTTATTTTTTTCTTTTTCTTTTTATTTTATTTATTTATTTATTTTATCTTATCTTTCTCATATATACAAGAGATTAGAGGAATTAACATGCTCCATTATCCCAATCATTTTTTTATTGTTTTCTTATTTTTTTCTATGATAATTTATTTGCACAAAGCATGTGTAAAAAAATTCAATCATATTTAATCATTGAAGATTACACTTTATTTTTCCATTTTTTTAAGGATTTGGATAAGATGAGAAGTGTTATAAGAAATTAATAAAAGTTACAAATATTTAAGCCTATGATTAATAAATTAAAATTAAATATGGTAGTTAAGCCTATAATCTAAGAATTAAGAAAAGAATAAAAAAATCTGGTTAGTATAGTTAAATATGTTAATTAAGCATATTATCTAAAAATAATTAAGAAATTAAGAAATTAAGAAAAGAATTAAGGAAATAACATGAAAGAAATAAAAAATGAAACCTAGGGGTTATTAAAAAAAAGGTTTTAAAGAAGGACTAAACATAAAATACAATAAGTTCTTTTATAAATCCTTGAACTTTTCAAAATAGCAAATTAGGCATGATAGCTTATCAAATTCTCAAAATTCCACTCCCAGAAACAATCGTTCAACTGAAATTTTTTTTTTGGGTCATAACAGTGACATGCTTTATTTAACAACACTAACATGAAATAACACATTCGGCCATAACAATAACATGCTTTGTATTATTTTCACTTTGAGAATTTAACAATACTAAAATGTACTTGATTAAAGAATCAACAAATAAAATAAAATAAAAACTTGGTATGGAGTCGATTTCCCGGAAACTGGTGAGCACAACTCCGGATGTTTCCCCCCTTTTTCTTGTACAAACTTCTTCCACCTTTTTCTCTCTTCCTTCTTTGCTTTAAAGAACTCTCTTCATTTTTCCCCTCCTTTTTTTTTCCAAAGAACTCTCTTACTTTCTCTTCCCCCCTTTTGCTTCCAACTTCTATCCTTTTTATAGAGAAGTCCCACCCCTTCAACTTCTTAACCTCTAACCTTACCTCTTCCTCTCCTAAACCTCTCATCTCCCTAACTTTTCCACTTCCTCTCTTAAACATCTAACTCCTTCTCTTCCTCTTTTAAACACCTAAACCCCTAACTCCTCCTCTTCCTCTCTTAAACCCTTAACTCTTCCTCTTCCTCTCTTAAACACCATCATTCATTTTGGTTTGGTCAAAGTCTATTTTCTCCCGCATTTTTATTACGCTTATATTTTTTTTAAGCTTAGTTTCAATATCTCAAGAAAATATGAGTTGGACCAATTCGCCTAACTCATTTCTCTTTGTTTATTTTTATTATTATTATTTTTTATTTTCTTTTAATCTTAATACTTTTATTAACTTTGGTATTAAATTTTTAATTTGCATAACAAACCCCATTAGGAAACTTACTTATTTACTAAAAGAACCCCAAAAATTTTAATTTATCATTGGTTACATGGCGGCCACCATGGCGTACACGTGGCTGGGTGGCTCCCATGTGGAATCCAATTTTGGTTTTATAAAAATCCCCAAACTACCCTTTATTTCTTTTATTCATAACTTAGCCATTTGAGATCCAATTTGAGCGCAGTTTGGTGCATCAGAATCGGCTCAGAATTCTCTTTATTATGGGCTTGTTATTTCAAAAAGACGGGTCCATAATAAAAACCTCGATTTACGTGCCCACTTATATGCCGGTTTAAGATATGCTTCTTGGGCAATTTTATGGTGCAAAAATGGGGTGCTGACAGCTGCCCCTCTTTGTCAGAGTCACCAAGGTGACGAATGACAAAGAATAAAAAGAGCCCTATTTTTGCACTTTGCATTTCTGTCGACATAACCGATGAGTCAGGTCCGTTAATATTTTCAAAGATGCGGAAGCGCCGGTGCAAGCTCTGCGTTGCTTTGGCTCACTTCCAAGTTCTGGGGAATTTCCTTGCCATTTGGGCGTTTGGAATTGTTCCATTTTTTTAGTTTAAGTTGAAAATGATGGGTTGGACTTCGACTCACCGACTTGTTTCGGCGTTGATGCAAAATTGCTTCAACAATGCTCTTTTCTTCTTGTTTGTTCCATTGAATTTTGACTTCTTCTTTTATCTTTTCAGACTTATTCACTTTATTTTATTTTATTTTATTTTTTACTATTATTATTTTATTTTTTTTCTTTTAAGTTTGAAGTTCTTTATCCCCCATGTAGGTGCACTACCCCCTAACTCTATTTGGCTAAGAGTCACTGCTGCCCAGCACACTGAGGAAATCTGAATCCTAGTTCAAATCCTATGATACAAAAGTGAGAAAATGAAAATTACATGAGGGCCTTCTCTACCCTTTAAATCTTTAAAACATGTCTTCTCCTCTTGTTCTTGAGCTTTGCCTGAGCTTTATTGTCCTTAATGATTCTCCACTGGGGATTTGTAGAGGAAGGTGTCACCTCTCTTGCTTTCTTTTTGGCATTCTCTGGTGGGGTCTTGGATGAGAAATTTGTGTGTCCTTTTGAGTGTACTCATCTTCTTTGTAGTGGATTCCCTTTGTTTGCTTCTCTTTCCCTTTGCTTGTTGCTCCTTTTTTTGTTTTTAGTTCTAGTATCAGAACCATTTGATTTGCCGCCTCGCATGGACCTGCACATTTCTCAAGATAGTAGTGAGGTATCTGAAATTCAAAATTTAAACACTTGTGCTTACTTTGTTTTTATTTTTGTGTGCTAGTGCAAAGGAATGAAATGAAACATTTTTTTTTTTTAACTTTTTTTTTTTAGAAACTTCGTGCAAGTGCTTCAAATGGAAAGGCAAGACCAATGACCATGGTAAATTGCCTTATTAGCTTAAGGTGTTTTGGAACAATGTGCCTGACATGCTTTCTTATGAATTTCTTGACTTGTGCCGTCATTGGCTCTTGGAGGTTCTACAAAGGCTTAAAATGAGGAACATCTCAAGGAATGCTTTCCTAACCCCAATTTTGATTTTTCTCACTTAGATCTAGTCTTAAGTGGTCTCATTGCAATTGAAGGCTGTCCCTTTCTTTTTTCTCCCTGGGTTTAGTGCCTGCCCCAGTTTAAGGGTTTAAACTGACTTTCATGCATCATGCCCTTTAGATCCGAGAGGTCTTTAAAATAGGACGAAATATTGGCTGAGTTTAAGTCTAAGAAATGATGGGATGTAAGTCTCAAGTTCTTGTGTTTCTTAGCTTAACGGTTTGTGTCTTGCTGAAGTTGATTCTTCTTTTAAATTCCTTCATCACTAATCTACATAGATCCAAATTTCATATTTTCTGCAATCAAAAATGACTTTCTCATAGGACGAAACGAAGTCTGAGGTGTTGGTTTTTGAAAGAAAGGGAAGATGGCTCAAAGTTTTACAAATGGGTTGAGTCATGTTTTGCCCTTTTTCTTGACTGCTTGGGCCTTGTCAATGCCTTTTCCATTTTCTTTCATTTTCTTGTTGGGTCTTTTGTGACCTTCGCCTTTTCCTTGGCTTTTCTCTACTTTGGTTTGGGCGTCCACCTTGATTGGTATGCCCTACTGTGCTTTCTGTTTTCTTTTCTTTTTTGCTTCATTTTTACACATCCATGTCCTTTCTTCTTGTCTTCTTTCATACCAAGCACTGTATTTAGGGGTCATGACTCAATGGGTTAGAAGAAAGAAACTAGGCTCAACTGATTTGACTAGGGATTTTGTTTTGAAGATTTGATAGATTAAAGCAAGGATGGCCTTTCATCATTTTTCAGAAGTTTTGACAACTTGGTTTAGATATTCGATGCAAATTTAGTTCAGGAATTGTTTTCTTCCTTTTGTTCTTATTCTTTTTGGCTCTGCCCCAGTGTGGGGTGGTTAGACACAACACGGGTATTTGAATAACACGAACAAGCCCAAATTGTTTGACTAGTGATTCTTGATTCAGGATGCATGAAGGATGGCCTCTCATCCTTTCTTAAAGACATGATGCTAAAGCCAACCTTGACCTTAACTGGTTTAGGCACTTATTATTATTATTTTTCTCTTTCCTCTTAGGGATCGCTCTGCTCCAGTGTAAAGATAGCTGTAGAAGGAAAATCATGGTAGTGATCAGGAGAGGATTGCCACTAGCTCAGTCAAGGTTCTCATGGGAGCAGTATCTTGCACCCAGTTGAAGACACCTTTGAGCAACTTGGCATCTTTCCATGATCATGGTCGTGCCAAAAGGGTGGTGGTCTCAGAGCGATGTCATCATCGAT
Organism: Buxus sempervirens; assembly: GCA_947561395.2. NCBI lineage: Eukaryota > Viridiplantae > Streptophyta > Magnoliopsida > Buxales > Buxaceae > Buxus > Buxus sempervirens. The sequence continues at coordinate 14,091,209 of OX387193.1, forward strand.
CAGGAGAGGATTGCCTCGCAGTTAATTGCGCCAATAGGGACGTCCGTTAGGGTCTATTTTGACCAGGAAGAGATAGGGGAACAAATCAATGTCATTTCTGGAAATAATGGAAATGGCAAGACTGCAGAAGACATTAATGCCTCTTTAAACCGGGCCGCTTCTCTCATGGCCCAGCTTAATGTAACCAAACCCCCTCTCATTATTAATTGCAACCAGGCTGTTGCTTCCCCACCTACTCCACCATCCAAACCATCTTTGGTCATTAATTATGACCCCACCACCGCATCAATTACATCTGTTTCCTCTCAGACCTTAAAATCCTCTCAACCCAGGGAACCCAGGCAATCTTCGCCTCTGGTTATTGAGGTGCCTTCTTCTAACCTTATTCCCACATCAACTCCTGCACCAAGGTCTCATCTCCAACCCTTGGTATTTAACGTCCCAAAACCCTCCTATTCAGAAACTGCTGTACCTTGGAATTACAGCGAGGGTTATACGACCACTATCCCAGTGGCCAGGAATCAGGGTCAGGAGGAGGTAAACCTCATGACAAGATCAGGGAGGTGTGTGGAAGGAAAATAACAAGAAAAGAAAGAGGCAGAGCAAGTCCAGAAGGGGAAGGCCAAAATAGGGGAAGACACCCCTCAGGTCGACAGTAAGGAGGCAGAGGACCTCCTAAAAATACTGAAAAAGAGTGAATTCAATATTGTCGACCAATTAACCAAGGTCCCTGCCCAGATATCAATACTGGGATTATTGCTTAATTCCGAAAAGCATAGGGACTCATTAATGAAAGTACTCCAGAGCGCCCACGTGCCCAAAACAATTGAGCCAGACCAGCTCGGCACGATGATCGGCCAGATTTTATCTCACAATGTAATAAGTTTTTCAGAAAGCGAGATAAGCCCTGGCAGATGTTATCACATGGACCCTTTGCACATCACTGTGCTTTGTAAGGGTAGCATGATAGCCAGGGTCCTAATTGACAATGGGTCAGCCTTAAACGTCTGTCCCCTGGTAACATTTGTGAGGCTTGGTCTGGACCAATCTAAGATAAAACAGAACGGGAGGATTGTGAGAGCTTTTGATAGCTCCAAAACACACTCCCTGGGAGAGATTGAACTGCCGATTACCATCGGACCGAATATCTTTAATATCACATTCGAAGTGATAGATATTCCTGCTGCCTTCAATCTACTTCTGGGAAGGCCGTGGATCCACTCAGCTAGGGCTATACCCTCCACTCTTCATCAAAGAGTAAAATTTATAAGAGGCCAAAGGGTGATAACGGTCCTAGCCGAGAGCATAGTCCCTCCCGTCATACCACCGGACGTACCTTTTATTAATGTGGAATTAACGGCAGACAAAATTGCCTTTCACTCTTTTCAGTTTGAAACCGTCAACTTCATACCTGGGGGGTGTCTAAAAAAGAATGAGAAGTTGACATGCACCAACAAGATGGTGGAGAAGGTCTTAAAAGATTGCAATTTCCACCCAGGAAAGGGGTTGGGTATTAACCTGCAAGGAAGAGTGGAGCCCATAGAGGCACAGAGGCTGGTCCCACGGGTAGGACTGGGGATGAAAATGAGAAGATGGAAGAGGGGACCACAGAAAGAAAATGGTAATGAGAGGGAAAATAATCACGGAAAGTTCCCTCATTTAAGGGAAACTTTCCCGAAGCCCTCTCATACCATTCAATTGGCTCCTCCTACAGACTCCTCCAAGCCTCCGTATTTTAATGACAACCCTTTTAGAAAACCTTTTACCTCAACCCTTCAACCTTTTATTCCCCTCTCACCCACTTTGGCGCCCAAAGCCACGGGTGAGCCTGAGCCACTGCCACAAGAGCAGCAGGATTTCACGGAAGAGATAGGGGCATTCTTTGCAATGGCAGAAGATGAAGGAAGAAAGAAAGCAGAAAAAGAGGCTCCTTTTATTGATTGGGCCTCAATCAAGATTCCTGATGAAGTCACCTCTGGACTCAGCCCCGAAGCAGAAAAGGGCAGTTTTTCAAATCCGGTAATGATGGTATCGGATCAAGAGTTTGAGGAAGAACAGGTTTGCACTATACCACCTGTTCCAGAGGGCTTTGTACTGAAAAATTGGGAAGAGATCCCTTTGACATTTGAGGCTGCATATGGTTGGCAATCAACTGCGGCCTCCAAAAAAAAACTCCATTAGTGGATTGCCCTTTTCCTGAAGGTTTTAATGAACCTTCATCTTCAGGAAAAGCCTCTTTAGAAGGTTCTCAAAAAACCCAAAAAGATTTTTCAATTTTTTCTAGAAAATCTAAAGCTTTCAAAATGGTCCAGACTGCTTATGAGCCATGTATACGGACTGAATTAGAGCAAGTTGAATACGACTTCGACCTCGAGCTCGACTTCGACCTAATGGGGATCGAAGAGGAGATCGAGGCCGAAGACGATGACCTTCCAAGAGAAATATCATATCAATTGGAACGTCACGAAAAGGGTATTCAACCTAATATTGAAGAAACCATTTCCATAAACCTGGGAACTGAAGAGGACCCAAAAATTGTAAAGATTGGTGCGTGCTTGTCTGATATGCAACAGAAGGAAATGTCCCAATTCTTGGCCGATTACAAGGACGTGTTTGCATGATCTTATCGAGATATGCCAGGATTGGATACAGACATGGTTGTACATAGGCTGCCGATCCTGCCAGGAGTAAAGCCTATTAAGCAGAAATTGAGAAGGTTGAAACCAGAATGGACTTTGAAAGTCAAAGATGAAGTGGTAAAGCAGTTTCAAGCCGGGTTTTTGGCGGTGTCCACATACCCTGATTGGCTAGCCAATATAGTCCCAGTTCCAAATAAGGATGGAAAAGTCAGGATGTGTGTGGATTACAGAGACCTGAACAAGGCGAGCCCGAAAGATGATTTCCCTTTGCCACACATCGACATCCTAGTCGATAATACGGCGGTGCACAGTTTGTTCTCCTTTATGGATGGCTTTTCCGGATACAACCAAATCAAAATGGCAAAGGAGGATCAAGAGAAAACCGCTTTCATTACTCCTTGGGGAACCTTCCACTACACAGTCATGCCTTTCGGATTGAAGAATGCCGGGGCAACATATCAGCGAGCCATAACAGCCCTTTTCCATGACATGATCCACAAAGAGATGGAAGTCTATGTAGATGATATGATCGCCAAATCATGTGAAGAGGAAGACCACTTGATCAATCTAAAGAGGGTATTTGACCGTCTAAGGAAGTACAGCTTAAGGCTTAATCCAGCAAAGTGTGTTTTTGGAGTCACATCAGGGAAATTGTTAGGCTTCATTGTAAGCAGAAGAGGGATTGAGATAGACCCGTCTAAAGCCAAGGCAATCATTGAGATGCCATCTCCTAAGACTGAAAAGGAAGTTAGGGGCTTTTTGGGAAGAATTCAGTATATCAGCCGGTTCATAGCACAACTCACTGCTACTTGCGAACCGATCTTTAAGCTTCTAAGGAAGAATAACCCAACTATATGGAATGAGGATTGCCAACAAGCATTCGACAAAATAAAGGATTATCTGTTAAATCCTCCTGTTCTAGTACCGCCAACTCCAGGAAAACCATTGATTCTGTATCTATCAGTTTTAGAAACATCAATGGGATGTGTATTGGGGCAGCATGATGAAACAGGCAGAAAAGAAAAGGCTATCTACTATTTGAGCAAGAAGTTCACAGATTATGAGACAAGATATTCGCCTTTTGAAAAGACTTGTTGCGCTTTGGTCTTGGCAACTCAGAGGCTTAGGCACTATTTTTTAAGCTATTCAACTTTGTTGATTTCCAGGATGGATCCGTTGAAATATCTGTTCGAAAAGCCGGCTTTAACTGGTAGAACAGCGAAGTGGCAGCTTTTGCTTTCAGAATTCGACCTGACATATGTCACTCAGAAAGCAATTAAAGGTCAGGCAATTGCTGATCATCTAGCTGAGCATCCATTACCAGATTATCAACCTCTTAAGACAAATTTCCCTGATGAGGCTATCTTATTTGCTGAAGAGGAAGAAAGTGAAGACTCTTGGCAGATGTTCTTTGATGGGGCTGCAAATATGAATGGAAATGGGATCGGCGCAGTATTAGTAAAGCCAGATGGTTCACATATCCCAATCGCAGTGAAATTGAGGTTTCAGTGCACGAACAACATAGCAGAGTATGAGGCATGTATAATCGGATTACAGGCTGCTCTAGACCATGATGTTCAAGAACTTGACGTATATGGAGATTCGAGTCTTATCATCTTCCAAACAACTGGGGAATGGAAAACCAAAGATCATAAATTGATCCCATATCACCAATACTTGGAAGAAATAAGTACCAAATTTACTCGAATTTCTTTTAGCTATATGCCGAGGGCTAAGAATCAGTTTGCGGATGCCTTGGTGACATTGGCCTCAATGGTTAGTATTCCAGAAGGCGTAGACATACAACCGCTTGAAATTGAAGTCAGAGACGAGCCAGCTTACTGTCTTGTTTTAGAAGGAGCGCAAGAATCAGAAATACCATGGTTCCAAGATATCAAGAATTTCTTGGATAATCGAAATTTTCCAGAAAGCGCTAGTCCCACTGAAAAAAGAACAATACAGAGGTTAGCAGGACAGTTCCTTCTAAGTGGTGGGCAGTTATACAAGAGATCTTACAATAATGTTCTACTCAGATGCGTCACCAAGGTTGAAGCAGAAAGGTTGATTGAAACAGTGCACGGGGGAGTCTGTGGGCCGCACATGAATGGACACATGCTCGCAAGGAAAATATTGCGATTGGGATATTATTGGTCTACAATGGAGCACGATTGTTGCCTACATGTTAAGAGATGCCATTTGTGCCAAGTATACGCTGACAATAAGCATGCACCACCAAGTGAGCTGCACAGCATGACCTCTCCATGGCCTTTCTCTATGTGGGGTATTGATGTCATTGGGATGATTTCTCCTAAAGCGTCAAATGGACACCGGTTCATTCTAGTGGCAATTGATTATTTCACAAAGTGGGTTGAAGCTGCTTCGTATGCAAATCTCACAGGAAACCATGTTCTTAAGTTTCTAAAGCACAACATAATTTGTCGCTATGGGTTGCCAAAAGCAATAGTTTCAGACAATGCTTCAAATATTAAGAACAAGGATATGAAGAAGATGTGTGAGCAGTTCCAGATAACTCATCACAAGTCAGCCCTTTACAGGCCAAAGATGAATGGAGCAGTGGAAGCGGCAAACAAGAACATAAAGAAAATAATCCAAAAGATGGTAGTAAGCTATAGAGATTGGCACGAGATGTTACCATTTGCTCTCCATGCTTACAGAACCTCGATCCGAACTTCTACTGGGGCAACGCCGTATTCCTTGGTTTATGGAACAGAGGCAGTCTTACCTGTTGAAGTAGAAATCCCTTCATTAAGAGTGCTTATGGAAACAGAGCTTGAAGAGGCTGAATGGGTTCAGTCTAGATATGAGCAACTCAATTTGATAGAAGAAAAGCGGTTGAATGCGCTTTGCCACGGTTAACTGTATCAGAAAAGAATGGCCAGAGCCTACAACAAGAAAGTGAGGCCCAGAGCTTTCCAAGTGGGTAATTTAGTCTTAAAGAAGATATTGCCATTTCTGGAAGACCCTCGCGGAAAATTTAAGCCAAATTGGGAGGGACCTTATGTAGTGAAGAAGGTCTAGTCAGGAGGTGCTCTTATCTTGACAGAAATGGATGGGACAGATTTTCCTGAGCCAATCAACTCCGATGCGGTCAAACAATATTTCCCTTGAAGGAATATCACAAAGAAATGATCCGAGGCCATTTTTCCGTTATCCCTCACAAATTTTAATATCCCTAGATTAAACCAAGTTGAGCCTGTTCGTGTTTTAAAGAACCCAAACTGGAGCTTATAGTCGCGACTGGGGCAGGGTTAATAAAAAAAAACACAAAAAGGAAAATAGCAAAGAAAGGCCAAATACAAAGAAAAGGAAAAAAGGCCAATATTGGGAATAGGGGGTCGCATCCATTATGACTGTAAGCCCAGTTGTCCCATTTTCAAGATGTCGAAATTTTGAGCCGATAATAACCTTCTTTCATAAACTCAACCCAGCCTTCATTTCGTCCTATTGGTCAAGTCCTCGGTGATCTGGGTGTATTCCTTCAAGCTCGAGATGTTGAAAGGGCAATGACGGAATAAATAAGCCGGTCCTAGTGAAAACCGTAACAGGCACTAGGGGCAATATTGGCAGAAAGAAGGCAAAAGAAAAAAGAATAAAAGAAAAGAAAGAAACAAGAAAAAGGTCATCAACCGCACTTGGGATACAGATTGAACTAAACCGCCTTTTTTCTACGGTTTTGGCAGAAGGGCTATGCAACCGCATATTGAAGACGATTTTGGCTAAACCGTTCTGAATGCGCGGTTTTGTGCAGCAGAATTAAATTGAGCAGATTTTCTGCACGGGACTGAACCAGTAGGCTGGGGCATACCCCCTGGAAGTGGGAAAGAAACTTGGGGATGAGTCTAAGGGTTCCAAGGGAGACGGATTGGCTTCCTCCTCATTAACTGAAATACCCTTTTTGCCCAACTTACTTCAATTCATCTTACTACATGGGATTAAAGCATTATGGACCAATTTACAACAAAAACACATAAAAATGAAAAATTATATTTTGGCCAATGATGAGAAATCAGTGACTTTTCATTAAAACTGTCAGTTTTTACAAGCATATGAGAGTTCTGAGGCCAATAGTATAAAAACCTATTTTGTATTCTCTATCTTTCCACTAGTGGAGTTTCTCTTTGTACAGGGGTGTAAAAAAGAAAAAAATACAATAAAAGGGGCTAATCTCTATCCCCTAGCCTTTCCTCAAGCTCTCTGATCCGAGCCGCCTAAACCGCCACAAGCCTTTCAGCCCCCTCTGCATCTGGGTCGCTGAGGAATGAGATGACGTCATCTGAGAGAGTCTGCCTAGTCCTCATATCTCTGAGCCTGGCCATGGTTTCATCATGCCTGCGCCATGCAGCTCTCACCTCAAAGTGACGGGCCTGTATCTGCTCAGTTAGTCGCCACTCCAGATCTTCCTTCTCCAATCTCAAGGTTCGGGCCTCCTCCACCCATATGAGCTGAAGCCGCCTATGAGAAGCCCGCTCGGTCTCCAAGAGGTCCTCATAAGTAGGACACGGGATAGCAGGAGGATCCACTGGTACAGAAGCGCAGCTCTGCACCTGCTCTCTAATCCAGAAGATATAGTCCTTCTCATGCAATTTGGAGAAGACAGGACCTCTCAAGAAGCAGGCCTGCGACCATTCCTTCAACAGGCGGAAGCATAACCCCATGGTGGCTGGTGTGAGAGGACCAATGAACTCTTCATACCCCTGAGGTACCATAATCCCTTGAGACTCCTCTCCAAACTGCCGGATGACTCTCAAAGGCAAGTAAAGTAAGGCAGACCTCAAGCCCATGAGCACAGCGAAATTCTGGTCAGAGAAGCTAATCACTGTCTCGACGGAGGGTTGATAAGCACCGGGCCATCTCACCTGGTCGTCCTGAAGAGTCCCCAAGAAAGCGAACCATCCCTGTTTGCCGCCATGTATATTGGGACACCCCCTGTTGCTCATCAAGATAGGAATGTTTAATCTGGGAAAGAAGCGGCGGGTTCTCTGTTCAACCTGACTCAGGTGGTCAAGTAGCCAGAGCTGCACAAAACAGGGAAGCATTTCCAACCTTAGAAAATTTCAATTTTGCAATAAAAATTACAATTCAAAGAAAGAGGTTCAGATTTTACCTGAAGTATAGGGGCGCAGGCAAGAAAACTTTTCTGCTTCCGGTGATAGCAGTCAGTCAAGGCCTGGTATATTTCATCCAGGATCATAGGGGCGAGCCTTTCAAGCTCCCTAACTTGGCAAATGACTGAAATGAGGGATAAATCAACCTCGCTATCACCTCGGGGGAACAAAAGTTGATTGACCACTATCAAGGTCAGGGCATTGAACCGAGCCGACTGGTTGGAGCTATTTAACAGCTTCTCAGTCAAAAATGACTTGGATAGGGTCAATAAGGCGTCGGCTTCCCCTAACTCTTTCTTGTTAATCCCTAAAAAGGTGGAGGCTTCCTTTTTGAAGCTCGGTTTGAGAGGCGGGTTGATTACTTTCTTGGAGAACCTAAGGTTGAAGATGGTTTCAACCTCCTCAACTGTAGGAGTCATCTCTTTCTCCCCAAACCTGAAGAGGTTCAATTGAGGCTCCCAATGCCCAATCAGTGCCTCTATGATTTCCCATTTTAGAGGAACCTTTGGGATTGAGAGGAGGTGGCCTAGATTGGCAAAAGCCCAATCCATCTCATCTTGAGGGGTCATTGAGGAGACCCACCTCTCATAGAATGTATCTACAATGGCATACCTAGTCAAATTAGGAGGTTTGGACCTAATTTTTGGTCTAGGTGCTGATATTTCAGGTACAGAGGATGAAGAAGGCACAGAAGCTGAACCAGAAGCCATTAATGGGCAAAAGTGGATTAAAGGCAGCTAGGAGAGAGAAAATCGCCGAAACAGGGGGTTTCTGTGTAAAACCCCAGTTTTGAGTAAAAAAAATAATAAAAAAATAAAAATAATAAACAATATAAAATAGTAGGTAAAATAAAATATACGCAAAAGTATGAACACATGGATTTACGGATAGGCTTAATCAAAATTTATTTATTGCTGGAGATTTGTGGTCATTAGTTGTCAAAGAGAATAAGCTTAAGTGGATGCGGGAAAATGTAGGGTTTTCAGTGGGCGAGCATGCACAGGATCAAGGCTTTTAAAAGGTTGTCGTGCGGCAATACGTATGGGAGCGTGTGGAGGGAAATATACCAAAAGGGGAAAGTAGGGTTTGGGTTTAAACGAATACTCGTATCATACTTATGGAAATACTTTCGTTAGTCTCGTTATCTGGAGAACTGGGCGACTTGGCGATTGCGGCTGGTAATGGCGATTAGGGTTATGCCTGTGAAGAACAAGGATCGCGAGAACTACTAGGAGGTTATTGTAAAGATTTCCTTGGTATGAATGAATTGAATTTTACTTTCATATGACTTGTGTTACGGAAATGAGAAAATACTGAATGTACTTGAGGTACTGCTTGGTGTGAGACATGGATTCGACATCTCGGATGACTTCCGATATCGTCACGTGGGGATCGATAAAATAAGAGTCGCCACTGTGCGCGCGTGGGAAACGCGGCACGGGGTAATTCGGAGTCGCCACCGCCTGATGGGGTGCAGGCGGACACCTGGGTGCCTAATCCTGTCTATTAGGGCTTTTGGGTCTGCGGCTTGAGATTCTAAGTCTGTTCTCGGTTGTGGTCCGGGGAAGTCCGTAGACACCCCGGTCCACCCCGTCGGATGACGGGTCCCGTGGGTTCCCTGGTTTGAGTCAGCTTCCATTGGTCTCACCCGATTCCTAATCCGATATGCAGTTTGGTTAAGTCTGGCGGGACCACCTGAGTGGTGTGGGTCCCTTTAATTGCTTTTATCTTGTTTAATTAGGTGATCTGGGTCTGGTTGGGTGGGCCCTGTTGGAAGGCCCACGGTATCCTTGGTGGGCTTAGTGAAGCCCGTGTACCCTTGTGGACCTCAGTCTAGCCTGAGAGGTCCTTTGGGCTTTGGTTAGTTCAATAGATTTTACTTTAAGTTAAGCTTTGAAGATTAAGTGTTTTTCATGCACAAGTGGGCCGGACTGGTTTGTGGGCCCCTAAGGTGGGCCCACATGGTGGCCAAGTATTTTTATTAGATTTATCTTTTTAATCTGCCAAAGTGAGCTGGACACTGGGCTTGGGGCCCGTAGTCCAAATCTGGGCTTGTAAGCCCAAGTTACCAGAAATTAGGGTTTGCACCCTTCCTTGGTTCGGTTGGTGGGCTTTGGCGGGCCCGGTAGGCCCTTGCCCTTGGTCTCGGCCAAACCAAGCAATTCATGCATCAATTTCACATAACAAGGCTCGGGTGGGCCGCATTGGGTTTGGCCCGCCCGGTTCAAATTGTTCATTTTAATTAAGTTATTTTAATGGCATGCTTTGGTGTTTATTGGGCTTTGTGGGCCCCGTTGGAAGGCCCACTGGAAGTCAACTTGGACCAGGAGTCCAAGTCCCATGTCGGGTTTCCGGGTGACCCAGAAACCATATTGGTTTATCCGGTTTGGTTCGGAAATATCATTCACATTTAGCAATAATCACAGAAAAAACACAAGATAGACACTCTGTCAGAGAAAAAAAACTGGCTCATTGTACTAGGTCCAAGGGGAGGGATTTATCAAGGCAAAGGGCATTTTCGGGATTTTTCAAGGCAAAGGGCATTTTCGGGATCTTTTAAGGTAAAGGGCATTTTAGGGATTTTATTTAAGGTAAAGGGCATTTTCGGGATTTTTCAGGGTAAAGGGCATTTTCGGGATTTTATTTAAGGTAAAGGGCATTTTCGGGATTTTTTTAAGGTAAAGGACATTTTCGGAATTTCATTTAAGGTAAAGGGCATTTTCGGGATTTTTTAAGGTAAAGGGCATTTTCGGGATTTCATTTAAGGTAAAGGGCATTTTCGGGATTTTTCAGGGTAAAGGGCATTTTCGGGATTTTTCAAGGTAAAGGGCATTTTCGGGATTTCATTTAAGGTAAAGGGCATTTTCGGGATTTTATTTAAGGTAAAGGGCATTTTCGGGATTTTTCAGGGTAAAGGGCATTTTCGGGATTTTATTTAAGGTAAAGGGCATTTTCGGGATTTTTCAGGGTAAAGGGCATTCTCGGGATTTTATTTAAGGTAAAGGGCATTTTCGGGATTTTTCAGGGTAAAGGGCATTTTCGGGATTTTTCAAGACAAAGGGTATTTTCGGGATATTTCAAGACAAAGGGTATTTTCGGGATTTTTCAGGGTAAAGGGCATTTTCGGGATTTTTTAAGGTAAAGGTGAAGTGGGCGCACCCAAAAATCGAGGTGAGCGCGAGGTGGGCGCATCCAATTTTAGGTGAGCACGAGGTGAGCGCGAGGTGAGCGCATCCAATTTTAGGTGAGCACGAGGTGAGCGCGAGGTGAGCGGACCCAAGCTAGGTGAGCGCGAGCTCAGCGCGAGGTGAGCGTGAGCTCAACGCAGGGTGAGTGCGAGATGAGCGCATCCAAATTTAGGTGAGCATGAGGTGCGCGCGAGGTGAGCGCGAGATGAGCGCATCCAAATTTAGGTGAGCACGAGGTGAGCACGAGGTGAGCGCGAGGTGAGCGGACCCAAGCTAGGTGAGCGCGAGCTCAGCGCGAGGTGAGCGTGAGCTCAGCGCAGACCCTGACTCTCTGTTTTTTCTCTCCAAACTCCATTTCCGACTGGTTTTAAGCTCTCTAACTGGTTTCTGGGGATCCTTAGAACCCCAGAAGACCTCTAACATACCTGGAAATTAATCTAACCTAAGTTGTGAGGATCAAACCTCTTTGCAAACCTACAAATCCGAACAAAACACTAACAGAACATAATAAAATCTGGAAACAGACACTAACAACACCATGAATTAACAGAACCCGAATAAGGAAGAAGGGAACGGGGGGGCTTTATCGGGATACATTAGATCTTCGCAGGAACATACTCCTTTAAAATGAAACCAATAACAAAAGCAAGCAGGCAAAATGAATCCGAAGCAGGCAAAAGACCAGATCTGGTCCCGGGAGAGACTTATCTTTCTAAACATGGCCAAATGAATCTAATCTTAGATATGCTGTGTAAAAAATACAAGAGAGAACATTACCTTGAATGTTTCGAGGCCCTAGAGGGGTGGAAGCATCTCCTTGAAGCGCAAATGGTTGCCGGAGCAGTTACTCTCCACACCCACAGCGAGGTCTCCTTCGGGTTTGATGAGGAAGAAGAGGAAGAGAGGAACGGGGTCTTCAAAAGCCGAACAAAGGATGCCGAAAAAGAAACAGGCAACCTTAAAAACTGCCCGGCAAAAAAAAAAAAAAATCTCCAACCACAAGAAGGTCGAACCAAAAAAAATGCAGAACCCCCTGCAATGAGGACTCTCGCGGCTTTTATAGGCAGGGAAAAGGGGTGCCGCTCACCTTGGCGCCCAGCTCAAGGTGGGCGCAAGCCCGCTTGCCACGTCCGCGCGAGCGGCATAATGATGAAAATCATTTAATGCCGCCGCTCGCCGGACGTAAAAATCTAAAAAATTCGGATTTAGTCCCTGGCAATTTTTGATTTAATCCGATATTCTCGGATTTTCACGGATTTAGTCCCTGGGATATTTCGTATGTTTGGATATTTACGGATTTAATCCCCGAGATATTTTCCTGCGCAACTCGCCACGTGTGCAGCTTTTTGCCACGTGCGCAGATTGCCGGTTTTGCTGTCCGGGAATTTCGTCAGCTCATATTTCCTTCATCCGGACTCCGATCTGGGCAAACTTAGTTTCATTAGAATCGTATCGGAGCCCTCCATCCCATGACCTAGGGGTAGGCCTCCGGATCGGATTTTAGCAGAAAGTCAACTTTTGGCTCTGCTCAAGTTTGATTGCCCGCAGAACCTTCATCCGGACCGCAATTCCTGCAAACTCGGTTGCGTTGGAACCATGTCGAGACTCTCTATCCAATGACCTAGGGGTAGGTCTCTAGATCGGATTTTAGCAGAAAGTCAACTTTTGGCTCTGCTCAAGTTTGACCGCCCGCAGAACCTTCATCCGGACCCCGATTCCTGCAAACTCAGTTGCGTTGGGATCGTGTCGAGATTCTCTATCCAATGACCTAGGGGTAGGTCTCTGGATCGGATTTTAGCACAAAGTCAACTTTTGGCTCTGCTCAAGTTTGACCGCCCGCAGAACCTTCATCTGGACCCCGATTCCTGCAAACTCAGTTGCGTTGGAATCGTGTCGAGATTCTCTATCCAATGACCTAGGTGTAGGCCTCTGGATCGGATTTTAGCAGAAAGTCAACTTTTGGCTCTGCTCAGGTTTGACCGCCCGCAAAACGTTCATCCGGACCCCGATTCCTGCAAACTCAGTTGCGTTGGGATCGTGTCGAGATTCTCTATCCAATGATATAAAGCAAGGTACTTGGCACGGAATTCGAGGAAAAGTCAACTCTTGGCTTTTCCTTAAGTTTGACCGCCCGCCGAACCTTCGTCCGGACCCCGATTCCTACAAACTCAGTTGCGTTGGAACCGTGTCGAGATTCTCTATCCAATGGCATAAAGCGAGGTAGCCAATTTTCACTTGATCAAAAAGTCAACCTTTCACCCCTTAGGGTTTGACTTTCTGTCCAGGGTTTGCATTTTTGGTTTTTTTTTCTGGGAGCGCAAAAATGAGGTGCTTACAGCTGCCCCTCTTTGCCGGAGTCACCTTGCGGATGAACGGCAAAGAGAAAAAGAATCTCGTTTTTGCGCTTGGCATTTCTGTCGACATGGTCGACGAGCTTAGTCCTTTGAAGTTTTCATTTTGAAAAGGAAGCGGCCAAATCATGTGGCGTCACTTCCTGGCTTCAGAGTTTCCTTTCCCTTTGCTTTTCGGGTTTTTGTAGGGCAACTCTTTAGCATTTTAGTTTGAGTTTGAAAGAGATTATATTGGACTTGAGCTCGCCAACCTGTTTCAGCGTTGATGCCAGACACTTGGCAATATCCTTTTCTTCTTGTTTGTTCCATTAAAACTTTTAGGTGACTTCAGACTTCTGATCCATTTTGTGTCTTTTACTTGAAGCTTGCTTGCATTTTTTTTTCTTTTTCTTTCTCTCTCTTTTTTTTTGTATTTATTTATTTTTTTATTATTATTTTTTTTTTAATTAGGACTTGATGGCCAAGGGTTGGGCTAGGATGTGGACCGAATGGAGAGAGGACGATGGAAGAGTGGAGGAGGAGCTGCTGTTGGTGGGGAGGTGCTTCCAGCGCTGTCCAGTGCCTCAAGGGAGCCCACACACCTGCTCTACTCTATTTACAAAAGTGTGAAATCAAAAATTACAAAAGGGCCATCTTGCCCGATGATATCTTCATTTTTCCTTCCTCTTCCTGTCTTGATTCTCTATCATTTCCAGCAATGGGAACAACTTGTTCGGCTTGGTGGAGACACTTTGCTCTGGGGACTCCGTGTCCTTCAGCATTGGGAGATGCTTTACTCCTTGAGGACACATTCCTGTGTTATTTAGATGTGGGAGGTGCCTTGCTCCTTGGGGATTTCAAAAGTGGGAGTCGCCTTGCTCCTTGGTATTTCAAGTGATGGAAGACGCCTTACTCCTAAGGGACACATTTCCGTGCCATTCAAATGGTGGGAGACGTCTTGCTCCTTAGGGACACATTTTCGTGTCATTCGAATGGTCGGAGTCGCCTTGCTCCAGGGACGCTTTGCCCTTTCAGTTTTGAGAGACGCCTTGCTCTCGGTGGTTAGGAGTCGCCTTGCTGCAAGGACACCTTGTCCTTTCAGTCTTGAGAGACGCCTTGCTCTCTGTAGTTGGGAGACACCTTGCTCCATTAGTTTGGGAGACGCCTTGCTCCAGGGACGCCTTGCCCTTTCAGTCTTGAGAAACGCCTTGCTCTCGGTGGTTGGGAGACACCTTGCTCCATTAGTTTGGGAGTCGCCTTGCTCCAGGGACGCCTTGCCCTTTTAGTCTTGAGAGACGCCTTGCTCTCTGTGGTTGGGAGACACCTTGCTCCATTAGTTTGGGAGACGCCTTGCTCCAGGGACGCCTTGCCCTTTCAGTCTTGAGAGACGCCTTGCTCTCGGTGGTTGGGAGACACCTTGCTCCATTAGTTTGGGAGACGCCTTGCTCCATTAGTTTGGGAGATGCCTTGCTCCTTCTGTTTTTAATTCTTGGAGGCGCCTTGCTCCATTCTGTGTTCAATTTTTTGAGAGACGCCTTGCTCCATTAGGGTTGAGAGACACCTTGCTCCTTCTGTCTTCAATTCTTGGAGGCTCCTTGCTCCATTCTATCTTCAAATTTTGGAGGCTTCTTGCTCCATTAAGGTTGGGAGACGCCTTACTCCTTCTGTCTTCAATTCTTGGAGGCTCCTTGCTCCGTTCTGTCTTCAAATTCAATTTTTTGGGAGACGCCTTGCTCCTTAATTTTTCAATTCCTGGAGGCTCCTCGCTCCATTCTGTCTTCAAATTTTGGAGGCTTCTTGCTCCATTAAGGTTGGGAGACGCCTTACTCCTTCTGTCTTCAATTCTTGGAGGCTCCTTGCTCCATTCTGTCTTCAAATTCAATTTTTTGGGAGACGCCTTGCTCCTTAATTTTCCAATTCCTGGAGGCTCCTCGCTCCATTCTGTCTTCAAATTTTGGAGGCTTCTTGCTCCATTAAGGTTGGGAGACGCCTTACTCCTTCTGTCTTCAATTCTTGGAGGCTCCTTGCTCCGTTCTGTCTTCAAATTCAATTTTTTGGGAGACGCCTTGCTCCTTAATTTTCCAATTCCTGGAGGCTCCTTGCTCCATTCTGTCTTCAAATTTTGTTTTTTGGGAGACGCCTTGCTCCTTAATTTTTCAATTCTCGGAGGCTCCTCGCTCCATTTTGTCTTCAAATTTTGGAGGCTTCTTGCCCCATTTTGTCTTTGTCTATTACTTATTCTGACTTGGTAATTTCTTTTTCTTTCTTGGTTGCATTCAAAGTTGCCTTTACCAATTGCTGACTCATTCGCCAGTGGCTTTGGCTTCACAAACTTGGTCAACCAGTATGTGAATACACTGTGATGACTCTTTCTGCGTCCCCTATGTGAGAATACATGGTGACGATTCTTTTTTCCATCCGACGTGTGAGATTCGCTTTGATGCCTTCTTCTGTCTATTTCAGGTTTTGGTTGGTACCTGGAAAAATTCATGTGGAATTCAGTCAATTGGAATTTATTTATCAAAATTATATGCAAACTCAAGCAATTTTTCTTTGATTGAAATCTCTTTGGGATTCCTCAAGTGTTTGGATTTTTCCCTCTCAGGTGGGTCCATTGGCAGGACCAGTAATCGTTGGGTCAGTCACCTGACGCTCTCATTCAGACTTAGGGAATCGTGCCTCCCGACACTCCCTGTAAGGGTCTCAACATTTTTTTGCCTTCAAATAGCATGCCCCATGTAGGGACGAAAGGGATTGTTTTGGTTCAGGGGGTTTCTTTGGCACTGCCCCGCCCTAGCTTTTCCTTGATCTCTCTCTTTTTTCTTTTTCCCACCCTTGGTTAGGGGTTGTGGAATGTTTTTCTCATTGGCTCCCTTATTCGGGTTAGGCACCTTGCCCCAGTCCGAGGGCCCTGTCAATTTCCACAGATCATGATCCAATGATCAGAGAGGACTTATTAGTAGGACGAAATGTAGGCTTTGGTTCTAGCGTTTAGAAATGAAGGATAAACAGGCTCCAACCCTATATAGCTTCACTCTATGGGTAACCATTATGTCTAGCCAAAGTCCTTTTCTATCTCCCCTTTTTTTGGTTCTGTCATTGCCAGTTTGTCCAAGATTCACCGTTACATTCTCTGTAATCAGAAAGGGCTTCACAATAGGACGAAATGTAGGCTGGGTTCAAGGGTCTAGAAGAAATGATAAGAGGGCTCAAAATTGATGAATGGGGTAAGAGCCATGTCCTGTCCACCTTTCTTGTTAGGACTTGCTTCACCTTTGTTCCCGCAACTTTACACTCAACTTTGCTTAGCTTCTTCTCCTTTTTTCCATCTTTGTTCTTTTCTTTCTTTCCCTTTCTTCTTGGGTCTTTTGCCCCAATCCTTGATTCTTGCTCACGGGGTTTGCCCCGGCTTTTGTTGTTTCTTTTTTCTTTCTTCTTTTTTCTTTTCTTTCCAGGGATTGCCCCAATTCTTTCTTTGGATTCTTGTTTTCTGGGGTTCTCCCCATTCCTCCTTTCTGCCCCCTTTGTTCTTAGGGTGCTTTTCGCTTTGCCCTATCTTCACCTTCATCCTTTTTGTGTCTCCAATTGCACGAAGCTTCATGCCCCAGTTTTGAAGACAAGACATGGTAGGGTTAGTGAAGGAATTGTTAGGCTCGAAGTGTTTTGCTAGGGTGTCATCTTGTGTCAGATGATTTTTGGAGGAAATCAAGGACGGCCTTTCATCCTTTTACAGAGAATGTAACACCCACTTATCTTTGCACAATTAACTGGCTCAAGAGCCATTTTCTTCTTTGTTCCTTTTGTTTGTTTGTTTGTTTTTTTTTTTTTTGACTTTACCCCAGTTTGGGGTGGCTAGAGATAACGTGGGTTAGAAATGAGACGATCAAGCTCAACACGTTTAACTAGCGGAATTTATTTGAAGTATCTGAGCCGAAAAAAGGCCTCTCATCATTTCATCGAGATCATTGATCCTGGATCATGTTAGTGACCTTCGACTGGTATGGGGCACCTTGCCCTTCCTTTTCCTTTTTTTCTCTTCTTTTCTTTTTTTTTTTCTTCTCATATCACAACTTGCCCCTTGTGTTTGGCATGGAAGGGTTCAAATGTGGTGCTGACGGGGGATCTTTAGGCCATGTCGAGACCCGCACAGTTTGTGCTGTTTGGCACATCTCATTTGTCCAATTTGATTGTTCAGGTTTGTCCCGAAATTACGGTCATGCCTTGGTGTGGTCCAACACTTCAATGATTTCCCAAAAGATTTTATAGTCTTGCAAGAAGAAACATGCTATAAAGTTCAAAATTTAAATGAAAAGAAAGCATGAGCAAAACAGAACATCAAACTATGCAAAAAGGGTGGCCAAGGTAATTGGCGTTCTTGGAATTTAGTTGCATGCCACGGAAGGGAGCTTTCAAGTGCTCTTCTTGTCATCATCTTCTCCTTTTCGCGGGAAGATGGCAGGTTCGAATGCTTGAAACGACGCTAACATATCAGAGATGTCTCGTCCTTCGATGGACCTTGGCACCTCAAGAAGTTCCTTCATGAATCCTTGATCAATCAGATCTTGAATGTCGTGCCGCAGATCCCAGCACCGGCTTGTGTGGTGCCCTGGAGTGCCAGAATGGTACTCGCATCGTTCCGCGGCATTGTATCTTCTAGCATTGATCAACCGGGGGTTCGGGGGCCTAATTTGCAGATACCCCTCCTTCAACAGCGTCGGTAGTAACTCCACCGTTGTATATGGTAGTGGGGTAAAAACCCTCCTTATTCTAGCCTCCATTTCTTCTTTTGTTCTCCTTGGGAGACCCTCCGAATCATCCATCAGTTTGTCATGCTGCCCCTTGCCACGGTAGACATTCAGTTTCTTTGTGAGGTGGAGACCATTTGCCGCGACGGCTTTTCCTTTCTTCCTCTGCATCCGACCATCTGCGACTGTGGGCAGAAGGCTCACTTCTTGTCTGCTCAGGGGTATCTTTTCCTTCATGCTTTTGATCTCTTCTTCAAGGACCCTTACTCGGGATCGCAGCTCAAAATTTTCTTCTCCTAACGCCTCCCAACATTTGTTCATCGTTTCTTCCTTGATTGTTATTGTCCGTAGTAGGCTCTGTAGAGAGGCCACTATGCTAGTTATTTGCTGGGCTACATCATGATTTGTGTCGGAGGTATGGTCCATGCTGATTGTTGAAGGGAGTTCCTGCCAGGAGAAACAAACATTAGAAATCAAAATACCTAAAGTAAAATAACAAGATGCATGATGATTTTTTTTCTTTCTTCTTTTTTTTTTTTTTTTGTTTTTTTTTGTTTGTTTTTTTTTTTAATCCGACAGAGGAACAATTTTGAGTTCCTCGGCTTCAAGAAGATCTTGGACCGCGTGCCGAAGGCCCCAACATCCATCAGTATTGTGGCCTTGTGCTCCCATGTGGTACTCACAGCTCTTGCTTGGATCATAGCCCTTCATTTTTGATGCCTTAGGATTCGGCGTTGCCAGTTGCAGGTGTCCTTCTCTCAGGAGCGTTGGCAACAACTCAGCCAGCGTGTACGGAAGCGGAGTGAACTCCCGGTTCTTTCTTTCCTCTTTGGTGAGAGGCCCCCTGAGGCGAGACAGAGCATTGTTGTTGGAGTGGGAGCTCACGCTTTTTGAGGAAGGGATGTGAAACGGCGCAGAAGGCTGTACACGATTGACTGCGCTTGCGTCGTCATCGTTCTCTTGCCTTATGCCACTTGAGATTGTTCCATGCAACAAACTCGTCATGGGGCCTCCGAGCTTCTTCATTTTAATTGCATCTTCAATTCTTTTTGCTGCCATGATTAGGTCAGTGAAGCTTGTAGTGCACTGTCCCAATAGCATTGTAAAGTATGGTTGCCCCAACGAGGATATGAACAGGGTAGTCCACTCTTGTTCGAGAAGAGGGGGTTGCACCACGTTTGCCAGTTCCATCCACCTCTTAGCATAGTCCCACACAGATTCGCAGTTTCTCTTTGACAGTCTCTGCAGTTCGGTCCTGGTCCGAACCACTTGGCTATTTAAGTGGTACCGCTGAATGAACATGGCGGCGAGGTCATTCCATGCCTTAACCTTCTGCTTATCCAGACTTAAGAACCAAGCATATGCTGCCCCAGTTAGAGACCTTTGGAAGATTTGAACCATAATCTTCTCGTCCTTCGCATATTGGCACATGTCGCCAACATAGGATTGCAAGTGGTTCAATGGGCAGCCTGTGCCGTTGAACTGGTGCAGTTCAGGGCATCTGAACTTGGCTGGGAACTGGATATCCGAGAAGAAGCAAAGACTTTCTAGCGTAGCCTCGTTCCGAACAGTGCTTGGTTGAAGCTGCTTCACAAGGTCCTCACGTATGGCGGCCATATGTGCCCTGCTATCTTCCTTTATTGCCGCCAGCTGCAGCATGTGATCCTCTTTGATTGCTGCCAATCTTTCCTCCAGCCGGGCTTCCCGTGCCCTATTCCAGTCTAGCTCTTCCTGTCTCAGTTGGATAGGCACAAACGGCTCTTGCTGTGGAGGAGGGATAGGAACTGGAGCGTCTTGTGGCGGCGGGTGCCCTACCCTGGGTGTTGGCTGAGGTGGTTGCCCCTGTGGGATTTCTGGCATTTGAATCCCTGTGGCATGTACCACGGCTGCCTGTGGGCTTGGATCTGTTATGGCCGGCTGTTCGTCGGCCCTTTGCTGTGATGATGATGGAATTGGGGCCTCGGCGGGATTCATTGCAGTCCTCTCTCACTGTGAAGGCCAAGTTATGAATGGTGCTCTAAATGTGAAATATCCGAACTGTACCTGATTATCAAAAATCTTGATCAGTCCCTACTCTAATTATGAACGGGGTGTTATGTGTGACGGGATCATTACACCGTGAGTGATACTCTTGTGCCATGACTGGCAAAACAAATGCAAGGTTGTTCATGCATGAAAATCACGACCTAACCAAACCACACTGCAAAGAGAGTGTGACAGTGCCCTGGTTGTCCGAAAAGCTCCTAAGACTTGTGAAGTTTAAAACCTTGTAACATGGTCTTTCAGAGATCTGAAACTCTAGAAGCCATGCCGTATTTGTCGATTTTCAAAAATTGTGCAACGTGTACTTTACGAGTAGAAATCCTTGAAAAACCTGTTGCGAGGATGGAACCTTAAAATCCGTGCCCTGATTGGCAGCGACTGTAAAATCCTTTGAAATCGTGCAGCGGCAAGTGAATTATAAGAATCAGGAAACGCATTCTGGGCAGCTTGCACTGTGCCATGAATGGCATGGAGAATGTATGCCCCAAGATGGGCGATTTAATTTTCGTCTATATGGCTAGCTCAATATAACCACAAATGACGGTTTATTGCGCATCGCAAGAGATGATGTTTATGTCATGGAAGCCGATTCAATGTAGGCCTGGAGGCCACTTTATTGTGTGCTTCGAAAAGCAACTTTGATGTACGCCTGGAGGCGATTTGATGTACGCTCGGAGGCGATTTAATGTACGCCCGAAGGCGATTTGATGTATGCCCGAAGGCGATTTGATATACGCCCAGAGGCGACTTTGGTTTAGGAAATTCTTTTGTGCACTTTTGAAAGCGGTTTGACCAAAAACATTTGCGCAAATGATCTCGAAGTGCGTGCATTTAATATATAAACAGGCATGTATATAAGCAAAATGAACTCAAATCCTATTACCATCTAGCAAATCTATGTTATTAAACAATCATAAAAAACACTCAAAAGTGTGTGCATAGTCCTAAAAAATGGTTGGTGCCTATCAAGGCACGACTCCTAGACATACTTGTGTAAGGAAGCACGTCCAAGTCCCGACTGGCCTTTTGTCTTTCACCTGTTCTTCCCTCTACTTTGTGGCGTCGGTTCACAGCAACTTTTCAACTTGCCATCGAGGGCGAATTTTTACAAGATATTTACAAAAACTGCAAATAATTCATCCTTAAGGCTGTTGGGAGCCAAAAGGGAGGATACAAATTGCTTTCAAAGCGGGTAGGCTAAAAATTCCTAGATCTAGGGTTTAGTGCCCATGTTCTGATCTGGCATCCTTTCATCTGTTTGTCTGATCTGGCCGGATTTCGTCTGCTCTAAAAGACCAATCTGGACTCAAAGTGCTCCCTGAAGACTCAATGGGTCAAGGCCCACGGCTCTCGGGACTCAATGCATGGATCTGGGGTGGTTCCCCTGATCAAAGTTAGGTTGGCTTCCTAAATTAGGGCTGAGGTAGCCCCTGATCTAGGGTTCACTCAATTTTGATGTAGAAAGCGGGGGTTGCTGCCCCAAATGGACTCTGGGTTTATTGTTGATTTTACTCCTCTTATATTCATCATTCACAACATTCTCACCCTCGCATGCTCAACGCATAGTTTATTCAGATACGTTAGGTGGGGAAGGATACCCAGCCCGAGACATAAGCCTACAAGGGTCTGGACCAGTACTGGATCCTCGCGTGCCACGGCAAGAAACCAGTGGTGCTAATGGACTCCAGAAAACTGGGGGGATGGGTTTACCCTGCTTTCCCCGGCAAGCCACGGGAGCGTAGGTGCTAATACCATCCCAAAGTTCAGTTCATAGGAATCAGAAGGGTAGGCTGCTAGAGAGATCTAGGTTTTGGAAAAGAAGATGCAATATCCGCTCTCATTCATTCAGGGTCGGATCATTCACGCAATCCCCCTCGTGCGTGTCACCCCACGCAGTTTATCACAAAAGAACGGGAAATAAAAAATCCATCCACGGTGTGGTGGTGTGCCTGTGTGTGCAGTTGGACTGCATGCTGTGTCTACACAGGTGAGTTTGGTCTAGATTTTGTTGGTAAAGGGATTATTACTGTCTCGTATAGTAAGGTGCAGAATTAACACGCAATACGAGGTTCCGGGAGAGTCCCCAGGTAAGTGGGGGGTCACAAGGGACCGCTTAAATCCCACTTGCCTTAGGCAATTATCGCGTCCCTTTGACAGGACTCCCCAGAACGCGTAATTACGCGTATTCTATATCTTACTAAACGAAGTAGTAAGAAACCCTAAATATCAACTAAATCCCTTATGCTGACTCATTTAACCAGGGTCCTACTGGGCTGACACTTATCCCCAGTGGAGTCGCCAGGCTGTGCGCTCGTGGGAAACGCGGCACGGGGTAATTCGGAGTCGCCACCGCCTGATGGGGTGCAGGCGGACACCTGGGTGCCTAATCCTGTCTATTAGGGCTTTTGGGTCTGCGGCTTGAGATTCTAAGTCTGTTCTCGGTTGTGGTCCGGGGAAGTCCGTAGACACCCCGGTCCACCCCGTCGGATGACGGGTCCCGTGGGTTCCCTGGTTTGAGTCAGCTTCCATTGGTCTCACCCGATTCCTAATCCGATATGCAGTTTGGTTAAGTCTGGCGGGACCACCTGAGTGGTGTGGGTCCCTTTAATTGCTTTTATCTTGTTTAATTAGGTGATCTGGGTCTGGTTGGGTGGGCCCTGTTGGAAGGCCCACGGTATCCTTGGTGGGCTTAGTGAAGCCCGTGTACCCTTGTGGACCTCAGTCTAGCCTGAGAGGTCCTTTGGGCTTTGGTTAGTTCAATAGATTTTACTTTAAGTTAAGCTTTGAAGATTAAGTGTTTTTCATGCACAAGTGGGCCGGACTGGTTTGTGGGCCCCTAAGGTGGGCCCACATGGTGGCCAAGTATTTTTATTAGATTTATCTTTTTAATCTGCCAAAGTGAGCTGGACACTGGGCTTGGGGCCCGTAGTCCAAATCTGGGCTTGTAAGCCCAAGTTACCAGAAATTAGGGTTTGCACCCTTCCTTGGTTCGGTTGGTGGGCTTTGGCGGGCCCGGTAGGCCCTTGCCCTTGGTCTCGGCCAAACCACGCAATTCATGCATCAATTTCACATAACAAGGCTCGGGTGGGCCGCATTGGGTTTGGCCCGCCCGGTTCAAATTGTTCATTTTACTTAAGTTATTTTAATGGCATGCTTTGGTGTTTATTGGGCTTTGTGGGCCCCGTTGGAAGGCCCACTGGAAGTCAAGTTGGATCGGGAGTCCAAGTCCCATGTCGGGTTTCCGGGTGACCCAGAAACCCTATTGGTTTATCCGGTTTGGTTCGGAAATATCATTCACATTTAGCAATAATCACAGAAAAAAACACAAGATAGACACTCTGTCAGAGAAAAAAAACTGGCTCATTGTACCAGGTCCAAGGGGAGGGATTTATCAAGGCAAAGGGCATTTTCGGGATTTTTCAAGGCAAAGGGCATTTTCGGGATCTTTTAAGGTAAAGGGCATTTTAGGGATTTTATTTAAGGTAAAGGGCATTTTCGGGATTTTTCAGGGTAAAGGGCATTTTCGGGATTTTATTTAAGGTAAAGGGCATTTTCGGGATTTTTTTAAGGTAAAGGACATTTTCGGAATTTCATTTAAGGTAAAGGGCATTTTCGGGATTTTTTAAGGTAAAGGGCATTTTCGGGATTTCATTTAAGGTAAAGGGCATTTTCGGGATTTTTCAGGGTAAAGGGCATTTTCGGGATTTTTCAAGGTAAAGGGCATTTTCGGGATTTCATTTAAGGTAAAGGGCATTTTCGGGATTTTTCAGGGTAAAGGGCATTTTCGGGATTTTATTTAAGGTAAAGGGCATTTTCGGGATTTTTCAGGGTAAAGGGCATTTTCGGGATTTTATTTAAGGTAAAGGGCATTTTCGGGATTTTTCAGGGTAAAGGGCATTCTCGGGATTTTATTTAAGGTAAAGGGCATTTTCGGGATTTTTCAGGGTAAAGGGCATTTTCGGGATTTTATTTAAGGTAAAGGGCATTTTCGGGATTTTTCAAGACAAAGGGTATTTTCGGGATATTTCAAGACAAAGGGTATTTTCGGGATTTTTCAGGGTAAAGGGCATTTTCGGGATTTTATTTAAGGTAAAGGGCATTTTCGGGATTTTTTAAGGTAAAGGTGAAGTGGGCGCACCCAAAAATCGAGGTGAGCGCGAGGTGGGCGCATCCAATTTTAGGTGAGCACGAGGTGAGCACGAGGTGAGCGCGAGGTGAGCGCATCCAATTTTAGGTGAGCACGAGGTGAGCACGAGGTGAGCGCGAGGTGAGCGGACCCAAGCTAGGTGAGCGCGAGCTCAGCGCGAGGTGAGCGTGAGCTCAGCGCAGGGTGAGCGCGAGATGAGCGCATCCAAATTTAGGTGAGCATGAGGTGCGCGCGAGGTGAGCGCGAGGTGAGCGCGAGATGAGCGCATCCAAATTTAGGTGAGCACGAGGTGAGCACGAGGTGAGCGCGAGGTTAGCGGACCGAAGCTAGGTGAGCGCGAGCTCAGCGCGAGGTGAGCGTGAGCTCAGCGCAGACCCTGACTCTCTGTTTTTTCTCTCCAAACTCCATTTCCGACTGGTTTTAAGCTCTCTAACTGGTTTCTGGGGATCCTTAGAACCCCAGCAGACCTCTAGCATACCTGGAAATTAATCTAACCTAAGTTGTGAGGATCAAACCTCTTTGCAAACCTACAAATCCGAACAAAACACTAACAGAACATAATAAAATCCGGAAACAGACACTAACAACACCATGAATTAACAGAACCCGAATAAGGAAGAAGGGAACGGGGGGGCTTTATCGGGATACATTAGATCTTCGCAGGAACATACTCCTTTAAAATGAAACCAATAACAAAAGCAAGCAGGCAAAATGAATCCGAAGCAGGCAAAAGACCAGATCTGGTCCCGGGAGAGACTTATCTTTCTAAACATGGCCAAATGAATCTAATCTTAGATATGCTGTGTAAAAAATACAAGAGAGAACATTACCTTGAATGTTTCGAGGCCCTAGAGGGGGGGAAGCATCTCCTTGAAGCGCAAATGGTTGCCGGAGCAGTTACTCTCCACACCCACAGCGAGGTCTCCTTCGGGTTTGATGAGGAAGAAGAGGAAGAGAGGAACGGGGTCTTCAAAAGCCGAACAAAGGATGCCGAAAAAGAAACAGGCAACCTTAAAAACTGCCCGGCAAAAAAAAAAAAAAATCTCCAACCACAAGAAGGTCGAACCAAAAAAAATGCAGAACCCCCTGCAATGAGGACTCTCGCGGATTTTATAGGCAGGGAAAAGGGGTGCCGCTCACCTTGGCGCCCAGCTCAAGGTGGGCGCAAGCCCGCTTGCCACGTCCGCGCGAGCGGCATAATGATGAAAATCATTTAATGCCGCCGCTCGCCGGACGTAAAAATCTAAAAAATTCAGATTTAGTCCCTGGCAATTTTTGATTTAATCCGATATTCTCGGATTTTCACGGATTTAGTCCCTGGGATATTTCGTATGTTTGGATATTTACGGATTTAATCCCCGAGATATTTTCCTGCGCAACTCGTCACGTGTGCAGCTTTTTGCCACGTGCGCAGATTGCCGGTTTTGCTGCCCGGGAATTTCGTCAGCTCATATTTCCTTCATCCGGACTCCGATCTGGGCAAACTTAGTTTCATTAGAATCGTATCGGAGCCCTCCATCCCATGACCTAGGGGTAGGCCTCCGGATCGGATTTTAGCAGAAAGTCAACTTTTGGCTCTGCTCAAGTTTGACTGCCCGCAGAACCTTCATCCGGACCCCGATTCCTGCAAACTTGGTTGCGTTGGAACCGTGTCGAGACTCTCTATCCAATGACCTAGGGGTAGGTCTCTGGATCGGATTTTAGCAGAAAGTCAACTTTTGGCTCTGCTCAAGTTTGACCGCCCGCAGAACCTTCATCCGGACCCCGATTCCTGCAAACTCAGTTGCGTTGGGATCGTATCGAGATTCTCTATCCAATGACCTAGGGGTAGGTCTCTGGATCGGATTTTAGCAGAAAGTTAACTTTTGGCTCTGCTCAAGTTTGACCGCCCGCAGAACCTTCATCTGGACCCCGATTCCTGCAAACTTAGTTGCGTTGGAATCGTGTCGAGATTCTCTATCCAATGACCTAGGGGTAGGCCTCTGGATCGGATTTTAGCAGAAAGTCAACTTTTGGCTCTGCTCAGGTTTGACCGCCCGCAGAATGTTCATCCGGACCCCGATTCCTGCAAACTCAATTGCGTTGGGATCGTGTCGAGATTCTCTATCCAATGATATAAAGCAAGGTACTTGGCACGGAATTCGAGGAAAAGTCAACTCTTGGCTTTTCCTTAAGTTTGACCGCCCGCCGAACCTTCATCCGGACCCCGATTCCTGCAAACTCAGTTGCGTTGGAACCGTGTCGAGATTCTCTATCCAATGGCATAAAGCGAGGTGGCCAATTTTCACTTGATCAAAAAGTCAACCTTTCACCCCTTAGGGTTTGACTTTCTGTCCAGGGTTTGCATTTTTGGTTTTTTTTTTTTCTGGGAGCGCAAAAATGAGGTGCTTACAGCCACCATCCATTTTAAGGTGTGAATGGACACAAAATGGTTCATAGATGTCCAATAGAGCCAAAGTAGCTCTAATACAAGGAAAATCCAGAGATTGGGTACGGGGAATTATTTATGAGCGGGGGAAGGTGTTAGGCACCCCCACTCATCCGTCTAAGACGGTTACCACATGCTTGCTTATACTTTAAATCATTTGTTAGTAAAATTAACTAATTGGTGCTTAACAAGCACAATGTGAGTGATCCTTCCACCTGAGAAGTCTAATGAACTTAGGCTCTCTTCGTGGATCCATCACTTCTAAAACTTCATGAGTGAAGTGAAATCAAGGTAAAAATGAAGAAAATCCAGCTAAGGCAAATCTGGAGAAATTAGGTCAAAAGAGCTTGAAAGCTTTGATAAACCATAACTCACCCAATTCAAATCCAAATCAAATGAAACCAAAGCCATTTGAAAACTGGTATATAGTAGAGTATATAGTAAAAAATTCAGCTCGATCCGATTCAAAACTAGAGAGAAATCCACATCTGAAATCTGCTGTTATAACTCAGAAAAAGCGTTAAGTAGGCATTTTCAAAGCTCTATTCGTGGAGTTTGGCTCAATAAAAATCCATGAAAATTGGTATGGAGGAAGTATGTAGTGCCATCTTTCCAAAGAAAAAGACCTCACACCAATCTCTATCCGGATGTGACTTGTGTGCTCTCTTGAACAGGCCTAGAAGACCACAGATGAGCTCTGGACTATGCCAGTGAGCACTTCTGAGTCAACTGAGCACCCAAGATACAAAACAGATTGAAATCTGCTGAAACCAGTTGGAAATGAAAATAGACTTCTCAAAGAAAACTCAGAAACTGGAATCATAGGAAACGGATTAAAACTGAGCAAATAGTGCACCATCAAAGCGGCAAGTTCAGCAATCTGGGCTGAACTATCTTACAAACTTTGAAGAGATGGTGTCAAAAATTGGCTACATGGAAGTGGACGAAAATTTCCAGATATTAAATAGGCTTTCCAATCTATCACATGTCTTTAAAATCACTCAAAAATTCATCCGGAGGATGAAGTTACAAGCATTCTAAGACAGGCCACAGATCTGCCCTGTTTTGAAGATTTTTGGATAGAAAAACCAAAATCATTGCATGTGTGCAAGTGAATTCGACCAAAACTCTTAAAAATCAACAAAAACCATCTCATGAAGTTCTAAAATTCATTCTGAGGCCTGAGATCTCAGATTTTCCATATTGAACATGGAAAGTCCAAGATCTAGCCTATTTGATGTAAAAAGTGAAAAGTGTGTGAAGAGGTGTGGAAAATCACATTTCTAGGAGAAGATTGGGATCCATTGCTATTGAGAGCATGGATCCCTGCATCCTCTCCATATGCAAATCAAAATCACATCAAGCACAAAATTATCATAAGATCAACATGCCATTCAAAGTAGGTTCTAAGCCTAGAGGGTCCATTCCAACATCTTTTTCCCCAGGCTCTCTCTTCACGTTTTACGGCTAGAGAGGATTCCCAGGTACTTTGGATGTGGTTTGGGGCTACAAGCAATCACCAAGGCCTTACACTACAGAAAGGTAGAAGGAGAGATTGCTGGAAAAGTAAAGAGGAAGCTAGAAAACCAAATGGAGCTTTACCTTTGGTAGCTTGAACAGTTGAGGCAGCAATCCAGCAGAGTTTTCCCTCTTCTTCCAGAGCCTCCAAGCTTCAAATTCTCAGCCATTTGCAAGAGGAGGACCTCTCTATTTATAGGCCAAGTCAAGGGTAGAAGAGTCCCAAGGGCAGGCCAAAAAGGCCTTCTAGATTATTCCAATTCTCCTCCAAGGCTTGAATTGGAGTAATTCAGCAAGTTTCGGAGGGTGAAATGGGGAGTTCAAGTCCCCAAGAGAGAGGTAATATGCGTAAATAAGGCTCAGAGATCGAGCCATTTCGCAAATCCCCGAAACAGCCAAAACCGTATACTCAGTGCGGTTTCTACACAACCGCCACTCAAAGTGCGGTTCATATACAAATTTGACCAAACCGCACATACAGGGCGGTTCAATTCAGTTATGCTTTAATTGATTGCTGTCCACGCGGCTTAACGGCCGAAGCTTCGGGAAGCCACGTGGCCGCCAGCGCAACGAGCATGGACCTGAACCGTGCTGTGTGTACGGTTGCAACCGTGCATACAGGGCGGTTGACATCAAAATTATAAAAAACCGTATACTCAGTACGGTTGGCACATTTTTGGTTGGTTTTGAGCCTTAGCTGCACAGGCCAGGCTTATTTACATGTAATATCGTTTAAGTAAATGTCTTCGTATTTTTTAATCTCCATTTACTTAAGATATTACATGTAAATAAGCAAACACCCCCCATTTGAATCCATTAAAAATATTTCCAGACCCAAATTCCAAGTGAATAAAAAGTCAACTTTCCAGATCCAGGCTAAATTTCGGTTTTTCAGGTCCGGTAAAAAGATTCAACATTACGAAGGTATTTGTCAAGATTAAAAATCTCAAAAAATTCATTTATGCAATAACATTGCCAAAAACCTAATTACCGGGAAAAATTATCTTCAAATCTTGCTTTAAAAAATATTTCATTTTTTGCGGTCAAAAGTCAACAAAATTCAACCCGAAAAAGTTTGACTTTGCATAAAAGATTGAATTCGGGCCTTTTCCTTTGCGGCTTTGGATTCAAACGGTTTAAGGATCTCAAACCCAATGCTAAGAATTGAAAATTCAATAAAATATTTCTTTCCTTCAAGATTTATTAAAAATTACCTGTATAACAATTGTAACATGACAAACATACAAAAATAAACAAAAAATCTACAAAAAAGAAACAAAACCAAAAATCTTCTCTTTTTATATATGACTACAAGTGGATACATCATGTTTATATACAAATGTCAAATAAATCCTAATCTAAACCTATCTCTAACAGGTCAATCCCTATCACCTCTACCTCGCCGTCGCTGCCAGATGAAAAAGTGATCTGAGAAGCGCTGGCAAGCGGGAGAAGAAGGCTCGCCGAGCAAGGATGGACCAACAAGAGGCTCTGGGTCTGCAGAAGGCACCGGATCGGTAGAAGGGGCTGGAACTGGAACTGGATCCTCCCGGCTCAGGTCCATGAAGCAGGAGACTGAAGTGTCCGTCGCCAAAGGGACCAGCTCCAGAACCCGAGAGTCCTCCGCAGAAGGAGATGGATATACGGTATCAGCTACGCCAGGAACATCCTCCTCTCTCGTAGGCTCGGCCGCCTCTGGCTCGGCTACGCCAGGAACATCCTCCTCTCTCGCAGGCTCGACCGCCTCGGGAACCGCAGGAACCTCTGAGTCACCATCCGCTGTCTCAGGAGCAGTCTCTGGCTCAGATGCAGGAGCAGTCTCAGATACAGGCACGGCCTCTGGTATCTCAGCTGGCTCAGGAACTGCTGCAGCAAAGGTAGCCTCGGCCACCACCTCACTCTCTCTCTCTGGGATCTCTGTGGCTCCTGAGGAAAATGATAGAGTGCGAGAGCTGGATGGAGAAGCTGCCACATCCTCCTGAAAGGCAAAGACAGATTGATCAGAAGCAGAAAAGATAAAGAAAAAAAAAACAGAAACTGAAAAGACAGACCTGAGCTCCCGAAGGCCCCGCCTGACCCTGAGCACTGGCCAACTGGGCCCGCAAGTCGGCAATAAGAGCGGCCTGCCCAGTGATGATGACGTCGCTCTCAGCAATAGCGGCATCTCTCTCAGCCAGCTGGCGCTCCAGATCCGCATATCTAGCCCGGACCTCCTCTAGCTGTGCCTCCTGAAATAAGATAAGGAGAGAAAAGATATCAGTAAATAAGAAAGGAAGACTAGAAGAATGCACAAGGAAAGGAGATTCATACCGTGGTATCATAAAGGCGGATCACCACCCCTCCTATCTCCGTAACTCCACCTCGAACGGGCATGGGCAGCATCAGACAACCCACTGAGACCTACCCGAACCAGGCATCATAGTCACCATCGACTAGAAGGCCATCTCCTGCCTCCCACTCGCCGAAGTGGGCAGGGTCGAATGGACCAGGAGGGGTGAAAGGGGCTGTAGCTGGAGGAGCCGCTGGGATCCGGGGCTCGCCAGTATGCTGGAAGAAGAAGCGCTCCCCGAGGTACCATATACTGCCCAATTGTCCAATAAAGAATGGATACCTCTGGCGCCGCTGATCCAGGGCGAAAGCGTCGTCCACAAAAGGCTGAAAAGCCAACTCGTCATGCAGGCCGTCAAGACGGGGAACAGATAGCTGAGGGTAAACAAAGAAGAATATCAGAATCTGATAAAAAGGAGAAAAGGCAATGAGGAAAAGAGAGATGGAGAAAGTGCTTACCTCTCTCCTGAAGGTCTTGTCCAGGTGAGCCCTGGCCGACCTAGGGCGACTCTTCTCTGAGTCACGCCTAATCTGATTCCACCGACGGGCCAAGGGAAATGTCCCCTCAGACAAGGTGGAGGTAGGGCGAAAATGGGCCACATAGACCCGAGCAAAGAACTGAAAAAGAAAAAAAAAGAAGAAGAAAAGAAAAAAAAAGAAGAAAAAGAAAAGAAAAAAAAGAGGTTAAGCAAAGAAAAGAAGAGAGAAAAAAAAAAGAGAAAAAAAAAAAGAAAGGAAAGGAAGAAGAAAAGAATTTATACCTGCAGAAAGGGCCAGAAAAATCTGCAACCCACTCCGGCCCCCCTAGGAGAGGATAGGCCAGAAACTACCCGCCGTAGCCCCGCTAGCAGGGTGCCATAAACCAGCTGGCCCCAAGCATAGTCCCTCGCTTGGTGCAGATCACGGAGAAGGCTCAAGAAATGAGGGCTGACCGAAGTAGTATCCTCTAAGCAGAAGCAGGATCCCATCATCAGAAGAAAAAGAAACCGGAAAGCTATCGGGAAACTGGGATGCTCCGCTGCTAGGGTGCTGAATCCCCTCTCCAAAAATGCCTCCCTCAACCATGTCGGGGAAATACGAGTGATTCTGCTCCGGTCCCACGCCTCTACTGGCATCTCGTCATATCCCAACAGCTCGGCAATCTCCAAGTCCGCCGGCCGATCCATCTCAGTGATGACATCTCCAGTCATCCTGATCCCAGTAATAAGAGTGAAGTCGGAGGGGCGAATGCCTATCTCCACATCAGGCAGATGAAAGCTCAGGGTCTCCGGAAAAAAGCGCTCCAACAAAGCCAAGATCAAAGGCCGATCCTGACGAACGCCGGTGATGGTGATAAAGGGGCCAAATCCAAAACGGCCCATCTCTCAGCGCAGAGAGGTCGAGCAGGCAGCTACAACATCAGCAAAAAGGGCCCAGCTCCCTCGGAAATGAGAAGAAGGATATCTAAGAGGGATGTCTGCCCTGACGCTTGCCGAAGGATGCGTCGTCAAACTATGAAGGAGAGAGGTGTCCCGGATCTGATCTGCTATCTCTGCAGGAATGGCGACACGAGTCGCCCGGGCTCCTGCCCTACCTCTACGACGGGCTCCCCTACGCTCTCGGATCTCAGCAGCAGGCTAGAAAGGCAAATAAAAAAAAGGGGGTTTAAGTTGAATGTGATGAAAGAAAGGCCGGATTTTAAAAGGGGAAAGGGAATACCTCTGGGATCGACTCCAGCGAATCCCCAGACACTCCAGAGTCTGAATCTGAAAGCTCCAGACCACTGGGAGAAGAAGGCTCAAGGTCCGGCTCGGCCCTAGAAGAAGACGCCACATCGGCCGGATCCCTCCGAACCCTCGAGGATGAAGGCTCATCTGCAGGACCCCGGGAAGCGCGACGCGTACGGGCCATCTACAAGATCAATTGCAGGGAGAAATTCTTTATATTTCCCATTTAAATAAAATCATTATATTTGCTTTTCATGTTTCTGTTAATTTTGATTTTCTCTATTATTAATCAAATTTATTTCGTTTGCAGAAAAATGAAGATCGGAAGAAACACTTCAGAAAGTGCCCGACCAGACCCGGATTTGATGTCTTTTAGTCTTATTAATTTCTTTATTATTTCTGTTATACATAAGAATTATATATAGAAAACAAAATTTCCTATATATCCTTCTTATAGACAAAAAAACAAAAAACAAAAAAAAGAAAAGAAGAAGAGACAGTAAAAGGAATTTTTAGGATCCTTGATTTCATGTCCAAAATTGCTTAACTCTCTAAACTACCAAGTTTATCCCATTTTCAGATTCACAGAAGGAAGGAGGCAAAAGGCAGTCAAGGCATGCTCAAATCAGCATAAAATCATTCAAGCATACAGGAATAATGGCAAACCAGTAAGTCCAAGGGAAAATCAATCCTAAGCATGCCATAAGCAGGAATCAAGAATTTCGAAAGAAAAGCAGATACAATCAACTGGGCATACACAGCACCTTTCAGAAAAGAAGAAGTTAAAACATGCATTAGACATGAAGAAGGGGGTTAGCTACACCGCATCAAAGATGAAAATCGGTTTGGCAGACAGCTAACATATGCAAAATGAGGATCTTATCCTCTTAGCAACTAAGCAACCCAGGAATTCGATCAAGGACAAAGAATCAAAATCATGCCTACAACAAGCCCTTTCAACCAGCAAATATATGCATGGATTTTCAGATTAAAAGTTTGCAAGAGAAATACAGTTTCGGTCACCTACTTGTTCCAATCAGAAAAGAGAAATTTCGCAAGAAAGGTCCGAGCTTGGTCTCACCACTGATTCAGGAACAAGCAATCACACCACCGAAGATGGAGAAGATCCAATGTGGTGGGCAAATGCGAATGGAAAATCCCCAGAACCAAGGAGGAGCACAGGTATGGCAAGGAGTATATCCTAGCTTGAAAACAGCCAACACAGCAGTTTACTGGAGATGAGCAATGTCGCCGGAAAGGATGAGTTCGCCGGAGGAAGAGTAATTTCATCGGAGAAAGAAGAGATGAAAGCCGGAGAGAAGGCACGGTCGCCAGAGAAGAGGAACAGCACCGGAGTTCTAGGGTTTTTGCGAAGGAAATAAAGCCAGCCGCGGTCGCGACCTCGGTTTTATGAAACCTAGAAAACCACACATACAGAACGGTTAGTATTGCAAGTACCTAAAACCGCACGTACAGCACGGTTGAAATCAAAATTGTTAAAAACCGCATGTTCAGTACGGTTGGCACCCAGAAATGAATTTTTAAAACTTTTTCTCATCTCTTTCAGAAGATCTATGTCCATGATAGTCATGAATTGCAAGAAACACCACCCTATCAACTTTTGCTTTAAAAATTTGCTCAAATCTCACTTCATAGCCACGAGTGCTCTGTGAGAGGCGAGGAGAGGATTTGACCCTTAAGGTTAGGGACTTTTCATCAGATCCTTTAAACAAATTCTTTTTCAAATACCATATTGGAGTTCTTGCAGCTCATAATCGAATGGACATGATCTTGAGAAGCGCAATTTGCAGGTCTTTTTGCTCTCCGCTGTCAATTGATTCCAATTCCAGCGAAGAGGGGGCAGTTGTAGACACCCCAAATTGCACCTCAATATAAGAGAATAACTAAGAAGGGCTCCAAAAGTCTTATTTGAGCCTTGACATATGTCAAACTTTCAAAAACTTTCAGAATCAGTGCCAACCGTACTGAATATGCGGTTTTTATAATTTCGGTCTCAACCGCTCTGTATGTGCGGTTGCAACCGCACACACAGCACGGTTCAAATCCATGCTTGTTGCGCTGGCGGCCACGTGGCTTCGCGAAGCTTCGGCCGTTGAGCCGCGTGGACAGCAATCAATTAAAGCATAACTGAATTGAACCGTCCTGTATATACGGTTTGGTTAAATTTGTATATGAACCGCACTTTGAGTGACGGTTGTGTAGAAACCGCACTGAGTATACGGTTTTGGCTGTTTCGGGGATTTGCGAAATGGCTCGATCTCTGAGCCTTATTTACGCATATTACCTCTCTCTTAGGGACTTTAACTCCCTATTTCACCCTCCGAAACTTGCTGAATTACTCCAATTCAAGCCTTGGAGGAGAATTGGAATAATCTAGAAGGCCTTTTTGGCCTACCCTTGGGACTCTTCTACCCTTGACTTGGCCTATAAATAGAGGGGTCCTCCTTTTGCAAATGGCTGACAATCTGAAGCTTAGAAGCTCTGCAAGAAGAAGGAGAACCTCTGCTGGACTGGCTACTCAACTGTTCAAGCTACTAAGGTAAGGCCCATTTGAGTTATTGCTTCCTTTTTAAGTTCTAGCAATCTCTCATCTTTTACCTTTCTGTAGTGTAAGGCCTTGGTGTTGATTGTAGCCCCAAACCCCTTCTAAAGTACCTGGGAATCCTCTCTAGCCGTAAAACGTGAAGAGAGAGCCTGGGGAAAAGGAAGGTGGAATGGATCCTCTAGGTTTAGAACCCTCAAATGATGAAAAGCACGCTATATGGTTATTTTGAACCCATGAATGCTTCTCTGATTTATTTTGTATTTGGAGAAGATGTGAATCCATGCTCTCAGTAGCCATGGATTCCAACTTTCTCATAGAAATATGATTTTCCACATCTTCACACCCACTTGTCACTGTTTTTGAAAAGATAGGCTAGATCTTGGATTGCCATGTAAATATGGAAAATCTGAGATCATTGGCCTTAGAATGAGTTTTTAGAACTTCATGAGAGGTTTTTTTGTTGATTTTTGAGGTTTTGGTCGAATCCACATGCACACATGCACTGGTTTCCTTGTTTCCTCTTCAAAAACTTCAAAACAGGGCAGATCTGTGGCCTGTCTTGGAATGCTTATAACTTCATCCTCCGGATGAATTTTTGAGTGATTCTAAAGACATGTGATAGATTGGAAAGCCTATTTAATATCTGGAAATTTTCGACCACTTCCATGTAGCCAATTTTTGACACCATCTCTTCAAAGTTTGTAAGACAGTTCAGCCCAGATTGCTGAACTTGCCGCTTTGATGGTGCACTATTTGCTCAGTTTTAATCCGTTTCCTATGATTCCAGTTTTTGAGTTTTCTTTGAGAAGTCTATTTTCATTTCCAACTGGTTTCAGCAGATTTCAATCTGTTTTGTGTCTTGAGTGCTCAGTTGACTCAGAGGTGCGCGTTGGCATAGTCCAGAGCTCATCTGTGGTCTTCAAGGCCTGTTCAAGAGAGCACACAAGTCACATCCGGATAGAGATTGGTGTGAGGTGTTTTTCTTTGGAAAGATGGCACCACATACTTCCTCCATACCAATTTTCATGGATTTTTATTTAGCCAAACTCCACGAATAGGATCTTGAAAATGCCTACTTAACACTTTTTCCAAGTTATAACAGCAGGATTCATATGTGGATATCTCTCTCATTTTGAATCGGATTAATCTGAAATTTTTACTATATACTTTACTATATGCCAGTTTTAAAATGGCTTTGGTTTCATTGGAGTTGGATTTAAATTGAATGAGTTATGGTTAATCGAAGCTTTCAAGTTCTCATAATCTGATTTTTCCAGATTTACTTTGAATTGGTTTTGCTTCAATTTTTACCTTGATTTTTATTCACTCATGAAGTTCTAAGAGGTGATATATCCATGGAGAGAGTTCATATTTATTGGACTACTCATGTGGAATAATCACTCACATTTTGCTTACTTTTAAGCAATCTTTGTCCCTTTTGATTAGCAAACAATCCTTAGCATGAGCAAGCATGTGGCAACCGTCTTAGACGGATGAGTGGGGGTGCCTAACACCTTCCCCCACTCATAAATAATTCCCCTTACCTGATCTCTGGATTTTTCCTTGTATTAGAGCTACTTTGGCTCTTATGAACCCTTTGGTGTCCATTCACACCTTAATTTGAATGGTGGCGACTCTTATTTTTATCGATCCCCGCGTGACGATAATCGGAAGTCATTCCGAGATGACGAATCCATGTCTCACAACTGGAAATCACTATGATCCCCCTCTCACGTATCAGCTGAAAAATGAAATAAAAGTAGGGTGAGATACGAATATCCGAGTAGGTAACACATGCATGTTTAAACAGTTAATATAAGTAAAATAACAGTTCATGCACGATTAAGCAATATTGACTAATCAGGCTCGTATAATCATTCGTATCATTCATGAATACAAAACAGCATAATAAACAGTTCTAAAGATGAATTTCTGCAAGTTCTATTATAAGAATCCAATATCAAAATCAATAACATAATTCATACTTTGCTAGGATGCACTAAACAACCATATCCGACTAATATCTCAATCACATGCCTCCAGCATGCATACCATAATAATATCAAGTGTTTATGATTTTCAGTGTCATTGTAGGACTCACAAAGATAGATAAACCTTTTGAGATGATTCTCGACCAATCGCTATACCACCGTGCGGCTTAGGAGCAATGCTACTAATGATACTCAAGTCCCATGCAGCGCAGCTTAGACAAGAGCCGTAGTCACTGACATATTGCACACGTACCCATCAGAGTTGGCATGTACCACCAGCATACAGCACCAGAATCAATGCATGGAGATGGTCGCTTAACCACATGTACAGGGAATCACCAGCGGCTCACCAGGGTGTCCCTCCAGACATAAGACCTTCCCAGACAAACTAACTTGCAAAGGAAGCGCGTCGCACAAGGGAGAAACTCAACACAAATGACATATCCCTCAGCTATCTAGCAACAACTATGCATCCATAACCCGCTATGCCCACTAGACTCCAAAATTCCCTAAAATATAATATTTCTATAAGGGTTGGTGCCTGGCAGCATATAAAGGTTAAATCTGTCAATTACTTCAATATTCGGGTCATCTAAGTTCTGAATTGTCTTTATGTAATTTTCTGGTTTATAGTGTAATTTAAAAGATGTTATGGTAATTAAATAATAATTAAGTATTCCAAAAACTAGATTTCTCAATTACGTTCAAAGTTTGGCAACTAATGTCCTAAATATCTTCCTAATTTATTTTTCTGTAAAATAGGGAATTAGATAATTTAGTTTGGTCTTAAAACATCTTAATTAATCATTAAAATTGTCTAAAAATAGTTTGGAATTGAATCAGGATCGAAATTACGAAAATCTGCAAATTTTGCAGTAAGTGCTTAGGATCGCCTCGATGGTCTGTGGTTGGTGGTAGTGCAAAACAGGTCGTCGACGATGAGTCTTCCAGCGGTCTAAAATTTATAACTAGCGCCGAGGATCGCCGAGCATAGTCGAGGTCGGCGGTCCCCCAAAAACGAACAGAAACAGTTTCAAAACGTGATTTTTCTCGTTCAATATCATTCTAACATACTTATAACATGGTTATCAAACTAAATACATCAATATATCTCATAAAAACATGCTTTTGCGATTAAACGAACGTAAATACAAATCAATAGAACAAAACCGTGTCACCTACCTCTGTTGACGATCGTTTCTTTTCCTCTTCTCTAAACAACCACGAACTCTATCACCCAGCAATACTCTGGATGATGAAGAACACAAAACCAAGTCCTTTCTTCCTCCTTCTTCTTCCTCAGTCGCTCGGTCATTCAAGTTTGGTTTGTCGCTTGCGGCTGAAGTATATGAACGAAATACCAATCGTATGTGATTAGGGTATTGAAATAATATTTATACTCCTTGATCCCATGTATCTCACATACAAAAGACTCCATATACACGCCCAATCATAGCTCTTAAAATTAAAGTGTTAATCATACCTTGATATCTCATGATCGGACGGTCGGATCTGCGTCCAACTCTGGATCTCTGCTAATTATATCATCCCCTACATTAATAAAATATTTCCATCAGTTATAATTCTCTAGGATATTATTTATTAGTTTATTATATTATTTAAGGAAAATTCGGGGTTTTACAGGACCTTCAAGTTCTCAGCCGGATCTTAATGAGCGGCTTATCCAGGCCATACAAGGTCTTTGCCAGCAAATGACAGGATTTGGTCAGGGTATTAATAAAATTTCTTCTGATAATGGTAGAATTCTAGCAGTACTACAGGAAGGATTCTCTACAATGGCAAGACCGGCCATGATGGCCGAACGAGCCGAGACATCAGCTGCTGGTTCGAACGCTTATGAGAGGATGAATATCTCGGAGCAACCACCACCCATAAACTTGGGTGGTAACGGCCGAAATGAACCGGCCAACATTACTGTTGTTAGGGGAGAAATACCTCCTGGTATCCCAATTCCTCCTAATGTACCTCTAGTCGAGGTACGCCTAGGGGCAAAAGGAGGCACAGGAAAACCATAGAGAAGACATTGGTGTAAGAAATATGGCCATAAACCGTAATTACATTCAGAATGTGATTCAAGAGATGATCGGAGATCAATATCATCGACGAATGACTAGGCCAGTATATCGGAAACCTTACCCAGCCTGGATTGACCAACAATTTGAATTTCCTAGGGGATATAAAATTCCTGAATTCACCTTGTTCTCAGGAGAAGGCCAACAGTCTACCATTGAACATATTGACCGATTTATGGTTCAATGTAGAGAGGCGTCTGGTAATGACTTCCTCAGACTCAGACTATTTGGAAATTCATTAACCGGACAAGCTTTTACGTGGTACATTACATTACCGGCTAATTCCGTTACAAATTGGGCAATGATGGAGGAAAAATTCCATTCCCAATTTTATCGAACGGAACCCGAAGTAACCATGGTTGATCTTGCTCGGTTAAGACAACAACTAGGGGAATCGGCCGATAAGTACATCGCTCGATTCAAATATATGAAAAACAAATGCCGAATTCTTTTACCGGAATCGGAATTTGTAAATCTAGCTTTAAACGGACTATACTTTGAACTCCAAAAGAAGTTCGAAGGTGAACAGTTTGAAGACTTATTTGAGTTGTTGGCCAGAGCCGCCAAATATGAATGGCTGTTACAGGAAGACAACGAAAAGAAAGCCTCATCTTATGGGTCTTATTACCGGGACCCGAATTTTGAGTGCGGAGTGATAGAAGTTGTGGGAAAGCAATCAATTACCTGTCCAATTCTTATCCGAAAAACCAAGGATACAGAAGGAACCAAAAAAACAAATACTTTTAGCCAAAATTATTTTTTTGATATAAATAAGACGGCCGAAATATTTGAATATCTTATAAAACAGGGATTTTTCAGACTAACCAAAGACCACCCCTTTATCTCGGCCAATGTAGCGGCCAAGGATAAAACGTGTAAATGGCAAGGAGTGAAGACTCATGAAACTAATGAATGTACTATGCTTCGTAATGTGATACAGGAAAATATTGATAAAGGGCTCCTGAAGTTTGCGGAGGCGGACAAAGGGAAGATGTAGGTTGACACACAACCATTCCCTAAAGAGGTATCAGCGAATATAGTCACCATTGGCTTGCCGAAATGCACTTCGGCCGTTAAAATCGACTTGGACAGATCCTCTTCGGAAAAATGGGAAAAAAGAACACAACCGGTTCAAAACCAGGTGAACTTGCGACCAAGAAACTATTGGAGGTATCCGTCCACATAAAGCCGATCATGGCGTCAGGAAAGGAGAGGTGAAATCTGGGGTGAGTGGTGGCACAAGTCTAGGCGCAAGCCCGATATGGAAGAAAACAGAAAGCGAGATTCTAGCGAAACGATAACAAAGAAATTGACTTCAGCTTCTTTTGAGTTCTCTTCCACTCAAGTTGCAACCATGAAGCGACCGGAAACGGTTGCCAAGTCCTCAGAGGATTCTTCCTTTAATCAGGATACATCATGCAAAATTCTAGAGAAAATAGAAGTATCACTAGATCACCTTTGTCAGGAGTGCAAACAAAAAGTGATAACAGGATATCAACGTACTCAGCACGACAAAGGGAAGTCCCTAAATTACGAAGATACACATCATACTCGGGAGGGCAAGAGGCCACTTTACTTGGCTTTTGGAAGACAAGTGCGCTCGCGGCCCCATATAGCTCAGCTTAGGAAAGCGGCTATATGACTTATGAACAATATATGATGGTAAATAGGGTCAAACCCAGGATGGTAAAACCCCCTATTATTCAAGATGGTCACTGGGCCGCATTAGAGCTACTTTGGCTCTATTTGGCATTTATGACCCCTTTGGTGTCCATTCACACCTTAACTTGGATGGTGGCGACTCTTTATTTTTATTGATCCCCGCATGACGATATCGGAAGTCATCTTAGATGACATTTCCATGTCTCACAAGTAATAACTAAATCCATCCATGCTTAGACTTTACAGCAAGCCATATAGACTAGTTCATGCTTCTGATCAGTCTCCTCAAATTAACATTACAGATCAGGTGGATTCGGGTATTTAATGTCAAAGAACAGTTAGTGATTCCTCAACCAGATGATTAAGCCAAATTAAGACCAAATTTCATACTCAAGCATTCTAAATTTTCGTAAGTATTACGTATAAGGATGACTAAAAATGAATTAAAATGCAACTTAACTGAATGACATTATTAAATCTTACCAACTTTGTCTTCACGTTCATTACTTCTTTTCTTGCAAGGTCAACATCTGTTGCTTGACCTTGAAACCTTGAAATTGGCTGCAAATTGATACAGGCAAAAGAATAATTTTGTTAGGTTTAGAGATCTAAGTTGGTTTAATTCTGTGCCAAAATGTGGTTTAGAGTGTTTAGGATATGTTCTAGGAGTTGCGGTTCAAACCGGGTTGAAAAAAGAGTCAAAATAAGCATTTTTGTATTTCGGGCCGGAGGCCGACTCAAGCTTGGCTCTAGCCTGAAGCATAAGGCTAAGTTTTTAGAGTCGAGCCTGACCCAAGCTCGAGCCCAGCTCTAGCGCGAGGAAAAATAAAACTTAGACAGAGAAACCTGAGAGTAGCGTTAAAGAAGGTTTGATGTGCTATTCGAGCCATAGAGTTCAACATGGGAGCCGCGCCCAACCCGAGCTCTAGCCTTGTGTGCGCACCTCGGGCACGCTGAAAAAGTGTGTTACATGTTTAATGGAGTTGCCACTACCTGAAATGGTGTAGGTAGACACCCATTGATTTTTGGTCTGTACCAATGATTCCGGATAAGTGACCCAATTACAACCCAGGGAAGTCCTTGAACACCTTGGGTTGTCCCACCGAAATGGGTTCCCTTAAATTAGTTGGATATTTAATGAGCTCTTTTATTATTTTTATTATTTTTTATTTCTTTTCTTATATATATATATATATATATATATATATAGTTATGATCACATATATACAAACATTGGAGGAATGGGGGTTGCTATGCTACCTCCCATACAAAATAAAACATAATACATATGTACCAAAAAATCCAAAATAAAGAAATCCAAATTAAAGCTTCCAACATGGAGCAATGTACT
Source organism: Buxus sempervirens (assembly GCA_947561395.2). Lineage (NCBI taxonomy): Eukaryota > Viridiplantae > Streptophyta > Magnoliopsida > Buxales > Buxaceae > Buxus > Buxus sempervirens. The sequence goes on from OX387193.1 coordinate 14,133,070, forward strand.
CGGCTACTCCAAAAAATATTTATTTATTTATTATTTTTAATTCTTCTTTTCTTTTCCATTTTTTTTAATTTTATCTTTCTCATATATACAAGGGATTAGAGGAGTAGGGGTTTGCTATACTACATCCTACATGCACATAAGAATTCTAAAGCAAAGAAACCCAAATTAAAAAGAATAAGAAATGGGGGCTGATTCGACCACTTCCAATAAAATGTTTTAGACTCTCATTTATAATAACATATCTACATTGGGAGAATGGAGGGCCACTATGTTACATATCATGCACTAAAATAAAAAAAATATAATAACACAGAACAAGAACAAATGTAAGTAAAAAAAATCACAGTAAACAAAGGAAACAAAAAAAAATTGAAACAACCTGAACTACTACGCTATCCGCATTCAAAGATTCATATCTCCCTCAATTCTTAACCAAATTGTGCGAAATCTAACTCCTTAGAATCATAACTTTAACCACTAAAATAACTTATAGCAGTTTTCAAAAATTCATTTTCATTGAAGAGATATGAAGCTGCAACTTTTACTATTAGAAATTTCCCTGTGAAAATCTGAACCAAAGAAAAATAAAAAATAAAATACCTACTCATAGTGTAGGGTCTCGAGCATATTTTTACATTAAACTAAAATAAAAATACCACAAATCTCATGAAGGACTCTGGACTTGAATCGAACTAGAACTAGGTAAACAAAATTGGTTTATCTGGAAAACAGGTGCAAGTCTAATGCAGAAAAACTTATAACTTTATATCTTTGTCTTTGTTTTTTTTTATTGATTATCCTTGTTCAAATCCACTTTAAAAGCATCTCAAAATCCTCGCTGATCACATTACAAAAGAATCTCAGACTTTAGTGAAGAAAAGATAACTTCAAACAATAGTTTAAGCAAGAAAAATACCTGTTTCTCTAAGCTGGAATAGGTGATCAAAGCTTGGGTGTTGTTGGACAGCAGTCTCCTTCTTCTAAGGTTCTCAACCTTTGCTAATGAACGTCCTCCCCTTTTGCTAAGAGACTCCCCTACTTGCTGCTCCCCTCTTTCTTTGATGTCCTCTTTCTTTTTCCACTTCTCCTCTTTTTTTTTTTTTCAGAGAGTTCTCTTACTTGCTCCCTTATTTTTTTTCAAAGAATTCTCTTACTTGCTCTCTCCCACTTCTTAACTTCCAAACTCCTATCCTTTTTATAAGAGAGTTCCACCCTTTCAACTTCTTAACCTCTCCTCTTCCTTTCTTAAACTCCTAGACCCCTCATCTCTCTAACCTCTCCTCTTCCTCTCTTAAACTCCTAGACTTTTCATCTTCTAGACCTCTCATCTTCCTCTCTTAGTAACTGTCACCTATTTTGCATTGAATTTTTAACCATGTGGCATGTTGTATGGAATTTTAACCATGTAGTATTTTGCCAAGAGAGTCCTAATGTTTTAATGACACATTAGCCACTTGGCAGCCACCATGGTACACACGTGGCTACTACGTGGCACCTAATTTCGGTTTTATCAAAAATCCCCAAACTACCCTTCATTTCTTTTATCCATAACTTAGCCGTTTGAGATCCGATTTGAGCACGGTTTGGTGCATTGGAATCGGCTCAGAATTCTCTTTATTATAGGCTTTTTATTTCAAAAAGATGGGTCCACCATAAAAACCCCGATTTACATGCCCACATATGTGCCGGTTCAAGATATGCATCTTGGGTAATTTTATGGTGCAAAAATGGGGTGATGATAGCTAACCCTCTTTGTTAGAGTCACCTTGGTGATGAAAGACAAAGAATAAAAAGAACCCTATTTTTGCACTTTGCATTTCTGTCGATATAATAGATGAGTCAGGTCCTTTAATGTTTTCAAAGATGCGGAAGCACCGGTTCATGCTCCATGTTGCTTTGGCTCACTTCCAAGTTCTGGGGAGTTTCCTTGCCATTGGGCATTTGGAATTGTTTCCTTTTTTTTCAGTTTAAGTTGAAAAAGATGGGTTAGACTTAGACTCATTGACTTGTTTTGGCGTTGATACAAAAGTACTTCAACAATGTTCTTTTCCTCTTGTTTGTTCCATTAAAGCTTTTAGGTGCTTTGACTTTTGACTTGTTTTTTTTTTCTTGACTTATTCACTTTTTTTTTTTTAAAAAGATTGAAGTTCTTTATCCTCCATGTAGGTGCACTACCCCTCAACTCTATTTGGCTTCTAAAGGGTTTAAGAGTCACTACTGTCCAGCACATCGAAGTGCTTCGAATCCTAGTTCAAATCCTATGATACAAAAGTGGGAAAATGAAAATTACATGAGGGCCTTCTCTGCCCTTTGTGTCTTCAGAATACGTCTTCTATTCTTGTTCTTGAGCTTGCCTAAGCTTTATTGCCCTTGATGATTCTCTACTGGGGATTTGTAGAGGAAGGTGTCACCTCTTTTGTTTTCTTTTCGGCATTCTCTGATGGGGTCTTGGATGAGAAGTTCGTGTGTCCTTTGAGTGTACTCATCTTCTTTGTAGTGGATTCCACTTGTTTGCTTCTCTTTCCCTTTGCCCGTTTGCTCCTGAGAGAAGATCATTTAGTCCTTGTTAATTGGGAAGTAAGACAAAATCTATATTTTTTTTAGCATGGTCCATTGCAGAGGTGGGCGGCCTTCATCGGGGTTATGAACCCGTCAGCTAATGCTAATGGCACAATTCAAAAATGAGTTCAAAAAGTAGAAGCTGAGCATGGCAAACGTTTCTGTGTGTGCACGTGCTTTCAATCTTAAAAGATTGGCCCCAAAGGTCAAATGGGACTTGGTATACTTGGAATTTTCAGTATCATTATCATCATGGGCCAGTGAAGCTTTGACTCAGACACGTTTTGCTAGTCCGAACCCTTCAGTTTCTGTTCAATTCATTTCGGACTTGTCAGACTCGTTTACTACTCTGCTTTGTTCTCATTGTGCTGTTCTTTCTGTAGAATTCTATTCCTTTCTGCTCTTTTTGGCCTTTTTTTTTTGCTGTGTTCGATCTCTTTGAGTGCCATGGGTTCCGTCATTACCAACAAGTGTAGAACTGAGTGTTGCTGAGATCATTCTTTTTTGGGATCTGAGAGGTCTTGAGAATAGGATGAAACATAGGCAGGGTTTCAAGTTATGAAAAGAAAGTAGATGTCTCAAAAGGCTTGATTAATTGGGCTCTCAACAGTAATCTACCCTTTTATTACTTTTGGGGGCTTACATCCTTGTTTTTTCTTTTTGCTTTATTGGGCAATGTTTGCCCTAGTTTTGCTTTTGCTGGGCAAACTTTGCCCCAGTCTAACCTTTTTTTTTCTTTTTTGAAATGCCCCAATTTATTGAGTAGAACACATGTGCGGGGTTGAAAGAAGCTTTATTTAAGGCTCAAAAGGGTTCACTAGGGTGAAAGAATTTTAGGTTTTATTGGTGAATTTAATGTTTAAAGGAAAGGTCAAAGATGGCCTTTTTTCATTTCCTAATTAGAATGGTCTCAAGCATAGTAAAATTTGACTGCATCTGCACTTATTGGAGGAATTAAGGTTGCTATACTACATCATGTATAATACATATATAAAAAATCGAAAATAAAGAAATCTAAATCAAACATTTTATCATGGAGCAATGTACTTGGTTACTTCAAAATATTTATTTATTTATTTTTTTCTTTTTCTTTTTATTTTATTTATTTATTTATTTTATCTTATCTTTCTCATATATACAAGAGATTAGAGGAATTAACATGCTCCATTATCCCAATCATTTTTTTATTGTTTTCTTATTTTTTTCTATGATAATTTATTTGCACAAAGCATGTGTAAAAAAATTCAATCATATTTAATCATTGAAGATTACACTTTATTTTTCCATTTTTTTAAGGATTTGGATAAGATGAGAAGTGTTATAAGAAATTAATAAAAGTTACAAATATTTAAGCCTATGATTAATAAATTAAAATTAAATATGGTAGTTAAGCCTATAATCTAAGAATTAAGAAAAGAATAAAAAAAATCTGGTTAGTATAGTTAAATATGTTAATTAAGCATATTATCTAAAAATAATTAAGAAATTAAGAAATTAAGAAAAGAATTAAGGAAATAACATGAAAGAAATAAAAAATGAAACCTAGGGGTTATTAAAAAAAAGGTTTTAAAGAAGGACTAAACATAAAATACAATAAGTTCTTTTATAAATCCTTGAACTTTTCAAAATAGCAAATTAGGCATGATAGCTTATCAAATTCTCAAAATTCCACTCCCAGAAACAATCGTTCAACTGAAATTTTTTTTTTGGGTCATAACAGTGACATGCTTTATTTAACAACACTAACATGAAATAACACATTCGGCCATAACAATAACATGCTTTGTATTATTTTCACTTTGAGAATTTAACAATACTAAAATGTACTTGATTAAAGAATCAACAAATAAAATAAAATAAAAACTTGGTATGGAGTCGATTTCCCGGAAACTGGTGAGCACAACTCCGGATGTTTCCCCCCTTTTTCTTGTACAAACTTCTCCCACCTTTTTCTCTCTTCCTTCTTTGCTTTAAAGAACTCTCTTCATTTTTCCCCTCCTTTTTTTTTCCAAAGAACTCTCTTACTTTCTCTTCCCCCCTTTTGCTTCCAACTTCTATCCTTTTTATAGAGAAGTCCCACCCCTTCAACTTCTTAACCTCTAACCTTACCTCTTCCTCTCCTAAACCTCTCATCTCCCTAACTTTTCCACTTCCTCTCTTAAACATCTAACTCCTTCTCTTCCTCTTTTAAACACCTAAACCCCTAACTCCTCCTCTTCCTCTCTTAAACCCTTAACTCTTCCTCTTCCTCTCTTAAACACCATCATTCATTTTGGTTTGGTCAAAGTCTATTTTCTCCCGCATTTTTATTACGCTTATATTTTTTTTAAGCTTAGTTTCAATATCTCAAGAAAATATGAGTTGGACCAATTCGCCTAACTCATTTCTCTTTGTTTATTTTTATTATTATTATTTTTTATTTTCTTTTAATCTTAAAACTTTTATTAACTTTGGTATTAAATTTTTAATTTGCATAACAAACCCCATTAGGAAACTTACTTATTTACTAAAAGAACCCCAAAATTTTTAATTTATCATTGGTTACATGGCGGCCACCATGGCGTACACGTGGCTGGGTGGCTGCCATGTGGCATCCAATTTTGGTTTTATAAAAATCCCCAAACTACCCTTTATTTCTTTTCTTCATAACTTAGCCATTTGAGATCCAATTTGAGTGCAGTTTGGTGCATCAGAATCGGCTCAGAATTCTCTTTATTATGGGCTTGTTATTTCAAAAAGATGGGTCCATAATAAAAACCTCGATTTACGTGCCCACTTATATGCCGGTTTAAGATATGCTTCTTGGGCAATTTTATGGTGCAAAAATGGGGTGCTGACAGCTGCCCCTCTTTGTCAGAGTCACCAAGGTGACGAATGACAAAGAATAAAAAGAGCCCTATTTTTGCACTTTGCATTTCTGTCGACATAACCGATGAGTCAGGTCCGTTAATATTTTCAAAGATGCGGAAGCGCCGGTGCAAGCTCTGCGTTGCTTTGGCTCACTTCCAAGTTCTGGGGAATTTCCTTGCCATTTGGGCGTTTGGAATTGTTCCATTTTTTTAGTTTAAGTTGAAAATGATGGGTTGGACTTCGACTCACCGACTTGTTTCGGCGTTGATGCAAAATTGCTTCAACAATGCTCTTTTCTTCTTGTTTGTTCCATTGAATTTTGACTTCTTCTTTTATCTTTTCAGACTTATTCACTTTTTTTTATTTTATTTTATTTTTTACTATTATTATTTTATTTTTTTTCTTTTAAGTTTGAAGTTCTTTATCCCCCATGTAGGTGCACTACCCCCTAACTCTATTTGGCTAAGAGTCACTGCTGCCCAGCACACTGAGGAAATCTGAATCCTGGTTCAAATCCTATGATACAAAAGTGAGAAAATGAAAATTACATGAGGGCCTTCTCTACCCTTTAAATCTTTAAAACATGTCTTCTCCTCTTGTTCTTGAGCTTTGCCTGAGCTTTATTGTCCTTAATGATTCTCCACTGGGGATTTGTAGAGGAAGGTGTCACCTCTCTTGCTTTCTTTTTGGCATTCTCTGGTGGGGTCTTGGATGAGAAATTTGTGTGTCCTTTTGAGTGTACTCATCTTCTTTGTAGTGGATTCCCTTTGTTTGCTTCTCTTTCCCTTTGCTTGTTGCTCCTTTTTTTGTTTTCAGTTCTAGTATCAGAACCATTTTATTTGCCGCCTCGCATGGACCTGCATATTTCTCAAGATAGTAGTGAGGTATCTGAAATTCAAAATTTAAGCACTTGTGCTTACTTTGTTTTTATTTTTGTGTGCTAGTGCAAAGGAATGAAATGAAACATTTTTTTTTTTAACTTTTTTTTTTAGAAACTTCGTGCAAGTGCTTCAAATGGAAAGGCAAGACCAATGACCATGGTAAATTGCCTTATTAGCTTAAGGTGTTTTGGAACAATGTGCCTGACATGCTTTCTTATGAATTTCTTGACTTGTGCCGTCATTGGCTCTTGGAGGTTCTACAAAGGCTTAAAATGAGGAACATCTCAAGGAATGCTTTCCTAACCCCAATTTTGATTTTTCTCACTTAGATCTAGTCTTAAGTGGTCTCATTGCAATTGAAGGCTGTCCCTTTCTTTTTTCTCCCTGGGTTTAGTGCCTGCCCCAGTTTAAGGGTTTAAACTGACTTTCATGCATCATGCCCTTTAGATCCGAGAGGTCTTTAAAATAGGACGAAATATTGGCTGAGTTTAAGTCTAAGAAATGATGGGATGTAAGTCTCAAGTTCTTGTGTTTCTTAGCTTAACGGTTTGTGTCTTGCTGAAGTTGATTCTTCTTTTAAATTCCTTCATCACTAATCTACATAGATCCAAATTTCATATTTTCTGCAATCAAAAATGACTTTCTCATAGGACGAAACGAAGTCTGAGGTGTTGGTTTTTGAAAGAAAGGGAAGATGGCTCAAAGTTTTACAAATGGGTTGAGTCATGTTTTGCCCTTTTTCTTGACTGCTTGGGCCTTGTCAATGCCTTTTCCATTTTCTTTCATTTTCTTGTTGGGTCTTTTGTGACCTTCGCCTTTTCCTTGGCTTTTCTCTACTTTGGTTTGGGCGTCCACCTTGATTGGTATGCCCTAGTGTGCTTTCTGTTTTCTTTTCTTTTTTGCTTCATTTTTACACATCCATGTCCTTTCTTCTTGTCTTCTTTCATACCAAGCACTGTATTTAGGGGTCATGACTCAATGGGTTAGAAGAAAGAAACTAGGCTCAACTGATTTGACTAGGGATTTTGTTTTGAAGATTTGATAGATTAAAGCAAGGATGGCCTTTCATCATTTTTCAGAAGTTGTGACAACTTGGTTTAGATATTCGATGCAAATTTAGTTCAGGAATTGTTTTCTTCCTTTTGTTCTTATTCTTTTTGGCTCTGCCCCAGTGTGGGGTGGTTAGACACAACACGGGTATTTGAATAACACGAACAAGCCCAAATTGTTTGACTAGTGATTCTTGATTCAGGATGCATGAAGGATGGCCTCTCATCCTTTCTTAAAGACATGATGCTAAAGCCAACCTTGATCTTAACTGGTTTAGGCACTTATTATTATTATTTTTCTCTTTCCTCTTAGGGATCGCTCTGCTCCAGTGTAAAGATAGCTGTAGAAGGAAAATCATGGTAGTGATCAGGAGAGGATTGCCACTAGCTCAGTCAAGGTTCTCATGGGAGCAGTATCTTGCACCCAGTTGAAGACACCTTTGAGCAACTTGGCATCTTTCCATGATCATGGTCGTGCCAAAAGGGTGGTGGTCTCAGAGCGATGTCATCATCGACCAAGCACTTGCCAATTTTTTTTCAAAAGTTTTTTTTCTTTAAAGTTTGCATGAAAGTAAAAGTATGCAAAAACACTTACAAAATGACTAGTCTCGCTCGGGATGGTTAGTGCAAAAAAAAAAAGTAAAATTTAACTTAGCCTCGAAATGGCGGACTCGGAGAAGAACCGTGTCCAAGAGTTGGTTGCGCCTTGCTTGATTTCTTCAACTTGTCCTACTTGAAGATGCCCCCTTGTGATCTGTAAGAGGGTTTTGAGTCACAGCAGTGGCTGGTGTGTTGGTTGGAGTAGGAGGGTCCACGGTGAGGCGTTTCTGATCAATCAAGTCTTGGATATCATGCCTTAGATCCCAACATCTGTTGGTGTCATGTCCTGGAGCCCCTAAGTGGTACTCACATCTCTCATTAGGATTGTAGTTCTTGCCGATGAATATTCTAGGATTTGGCAGCTTGATTTGAAAATACCCTCCTTTCAGTAATGTGGGTAATAACTCAACTGGTGTGTATGGAAGTGGAGTAAATACTCTTCTCAGCCTTGCCTCCATTTCTTCTCTTGTCCATCTCGGTGGACCCTGATATAGTACGGCCATTTGTCCCTGGTTCTATGGAGTTGTTGTCAAGGGCCTCTGAGAGATTTGATAATGTTGAGTAGGTTGAACATAGTTCACTGCCTGCCCCTTAGTTCTCCATGGTTGCTCTTGCCCCTGGCTTCTATTGCCCTGATTCGCCATTGGCCTCCTTTGAGTGGCATTCTGCCCACTGCTATTTATTTTCCCTTATCTTACTGCATCTTCAATTCTGTCAGCTGTTAGAATCAAGTCATTGAAACTTGTAGAACTCTGCCCCAGTAACAGAGTGAAGAAAGGTTGACCAAGTGATGCTATAAATAAAGATGTCATTTCTTGTTCTAGTAGTGGTGGCTGGAGCAGTGTTGCCAGCTCTTTCCATCTCTTAGCATAGTCCCGAACTGATTCATGACTCTTCTTTACTAACCTTTGTAGCTCTGCCCTTGTTTGAATCATCTGGTTGTTCAAACAATATTGCTGAATGAACACCGCAGCGAGGTCATTCCAAGTCTTTATCTTGGCTTTGTCTAAGCTCAAAAACCAAGAATAAGCAACCGTGGTTAAAGACCACTGAAAGAACTGTACCATGATTTTCTCATTTTTTGAGTTTTGGCACATGTCGCCAGAATACGACCTTAAGTGGTTTAGCGGACAACCAGTGCCATTAAACTGGTGCAACTCAGGACATTTGAACTTGGCAGGGAGTTGTATGTCTGAGAAAAAACAGAGGTTTTCCATAGTAGCCTCGCTTTGAACCGTGTTCAGCTGTAGCTGCTTTAGAAGATCTTCCTTCATGGCCGCCAGATGGGCCTCGAATTGAGCTTCTTGCGTTCTATGCCAGTCTTCTTCATCTTGCCCCAGTTGGACAGGCACGAACTGTTCTTGCTGCTGTATCGGGTGGACAAGATCTACCATAGGAGGTGGGAATGGAATAGCTTGCGATAGCGGATATGGCGGTGCCATAGGTGGAGGTTGTGCTAGTTGTGGCGGAAGCGATACTGCTGGCACTTCTGCCCATGGTGGGAGTGGTGGTTGGTACTGTTGAGTGATCGGAACTATTGGTTGAACTTGTTTCAGATCCCTAATCTTTGCCATGAGGGATTGAATAACCATAGTCATGTTTTCGACCCTTTGGGTTAGGTCGCTAACCACTTGGGTTTGACTAGATTCTGCTTGGTACGGAGCTGGTGGAGTCTGATTTCCTTGTGCATCCATATCCAGTCTTTTGCTAGATCGAAGATTGTATGGGCTTCTGGGAGCAATTTTGGATACTTGTTGATCATTTTGCAAAAGTTAGTGCATTTCTTTGGCAATTAATCATTTTTACATATTTGTTTATGTTTTTTTTTTTTTTTGCTTTTAGAATCTATTTGCAGATTCTTAATTTTTTTCTTTGCCATTGTCAATCTAGATCAAATTTGTGATTTGATTTAGCTGTGTGGAAGCAACTTAGGGGGAATCTCTGAAAATGTATCTTTTTAGTTACACAAAGGCAACTGGGAGAGAAAACTTGAAGGAATGATCTGTTTTAGACGCGCAAAGACAACTGGAAGAGAGAACCCTATGTGTACTGGTCTGTTTTAGTCGTTTGTGGACAACTGGGACAGAGAACCCAAGGTAGTGATCTATTTTAGTTGCATAAAGGCAACTGGGAGAGAGAACCCAAAGTCTAGAGGTCTATTTTAGTCGTTTAGTGGACGACTGGGAAAGAGAACCCAAGGGATTGATCTGTTTTAGCTACGTCAAGTCAGCAAGGAAAGAGAACCTAAAGAATTTGATCTATTTTAGTTGCTTGCGACAAGGAAAGAGAACCTCTTGGTTCAAGCCCTAATGAACTGGAGCTTGTTTATAACGAATTGAACTCAATATCACAGGATTGGACTTATGTCTCCGCAGGGGGTGAGCTAAAAAAACAACACCCGTGCTCACCCAGCTGGTCTCCGATTTAAGAATAGTCGCCAAGCACCACAATTTTTGGACTCAAGTCGAGTCTTCGCAGGGGAAGGGCTAAAAATAGCCATCTCTGGATTCACCCAGTTGGTCTTTGATTTAAGAATCGGTCACCAGGCACCACAATTTTTGGACTTATGTCTCCGCATGGGGTAAGCTAAAAAGCAAATACCCGGGTTCACCCAGTTGGTCTCCAATTTAAGAATTGGTCACCAGGCACCACAATTTTTGGACTTATGTCTGTGCAGGGGAAGGGCTAAAAATAGCCGCCTCCGGGCTCATCTGAAGGGTTGGTCTTGACAGGGCCATCTTCAAACGCCACAAATTTGGATCGTTGGATCCAGGGCAAAAACCGAGTGATCTTGTCAATAAGATGCATTCGGGTGTGATCCGAGTTCAATCCATGAGAGCTTTAAGAAACACTTATGGGTATTAATATTAGAATAATTAAAGAGTAGGATTAGAAGTATAGGGCCTAATGTGACCAGATATCGTAGTCTTGTATAACCGGAAATTAGGGTTTTTCCAACAAGCATCTGCAAATTGATTTACTGCTTTTTTTTCATGTTTTTGTTCTGTCCATTCAAAATTAAATTAGAATTAACGCATTAAACTGAAATAAAAGTGTGTGATCCTAAGGGTTGGTGCCTGTCAAGGCACGACTTCTAGACATAATTGTGTAAGGAAGCACACCCAAGTCCTGACCAGCCTTATTCTTTTATCTGCTCTTTCATCTGCTGATATAAAACTTACAACTTGCCAGCTAGGGCGAAAATTACATGATGTTCAAAAAACTGAAAGAGATTGCAATCTTAGGGTTTTTGAGAACTCTAAGAAAGGATACATTTGATTCAAAAAGGGTAGGTTGAAAAGGCTTAATTCTAGGGTTCAACTTTCTTTGTTCTGATCTGGCCTGTTTTCATCTGCTTAAAGACTGATCCAGACTCAATATACTTCCTATGGACTCAATGGGTCAAGGCCCACGGCTCTCAGGACTCAATGCATGGATCTGGGGTGGTTCCCCTGATCAAAGTTTAGGTAAGCTCCCTAATTTCGGACTATCAAATTTAGGGCTGAGGTAGCCCGAAATCTAGTGTCCACTCAATTTGATGCAAAAGGAGGCAAAGGTTGCTGCCCCTGATGGACTCTTGGGTTTTAGACTTATTTCAACTCCTCTTCATTCTTCATTCACATTCACATTCACATAGTAGGGTATATCAGAACATTAGGTGGGAAAAGGGTACCCAGCCCGAGACAAATGCCTTCAAGGGTCTGAGCCAAGTACTAGACCCTCGCATACTACAGAAAGAAACTAGTGGCACTATAGGAATCCAGAAACCTAGGGGGATGTTTAACCTCGCTTTCCCTGGCAAGCCAAGGGAGCGTGAGGCTAATATGTAAAATCCCGAATTTTCCTTAAATAATAAAATAAATTAATAAATAATATTCTTGAGAGTTATAATTGATGGAAATATTTTATTATTGTAGGGGATGATATAATTAGTAGAGATCCAGAGTTGGATGCAGATCTGACCGTTCGATCATGAGATATCGAGGTATGTGTTCTGATTAGGCTGTGTGTGTATAGGAAAGTTGTATGTGATGTACATGGGATTAAGAAGTATATATAATAGTTTAATAACCTAAAACACATACGATTGTATTTTCGTTCGTATGCTTCAGCCACAAGCGACAAACCAAGCTTGAATGATCGAGCGACTGAGGAAGAAGGAGGAAGAAAGGCTTGGGTTTTGTGTTCTTCATTGTCTAGGGTATTGCTGGGTGATTGAGAATTATTGTTTAGAGAAGAGAAGGAGAAGCAACCGTAGACAAAGGTAGGTGACACTGTTTTTGTTCGTTTGATTTGTAATTATGTTCGTTTAATCGCAAAAGCATGTTTTTATATGAGCTATTGATGTATTTAGTTTAATATCAATGTTGTATGTATGATAGAATGATATTGGACGAGAAAAATCACGTTTTTAAAGTGTTTCTGTTCGTTTTTGGGAGACCCCCGACCTCGACTGTGTTCGGCGATCCTCGGCGCTAGTTATAAATCTTAGATCGCTGGAAGACTTATCGTCGGCGTCCTATTTTACACTACCGCCGACCACAGACCGCCGAGGCGATCCTAGGCGCTCTGTGAAGAATTTCCCGATTTTCGTAATTTCAAACCCTGATTCAATTCCAAACTATTTTTAGACAATTTTAATGATTAATTAAGATGTTGTAAGACTAAAATAAATTATCTAATTCCCTGTTTTAAGGAAAAATAAATTAAGAAGATATTTAGGACATTAGTTGCCAAACTTTGAAAGTAATTGAGAAACCTAGTTTTTGGAAAACCTAACTATTATCTAATTACTAGAATATCTTTTAAATTACACTATAAACCAAAAAACTTAATAAAGAGAATTCAGAACTCAGATGACCCGAATATTGAAGTTATTGACAGATTTAACCTTTATATGCCGCTAGGCATCAACCCTTATAGAAATATTATATTTTAAGGAATTTTGGAGTCTAGTGGGCATAGCTAGTTATGGATCCATAGTTGTTGCTAGATAGCTGAGGGATATGTCATTTGGGTTGAGTTTTCTCCCTTGTGCGACGCGCTTCCTTTGCAAGTTAGTTTTTCTGGGAAGGTCCTATATCTAGAGGGACACCCCGGTGAGCCGCTGGTGATTCCCTGTACATGTGGATAAGCGACCGTCTCCATGTATTGATTCTGGTGCTACATGCTGGTGGTACGTGTGCAATAAGTCAGTGACTACGGCTCTTGTCTAAGCTGCGCTACATAGGACTTGAGTATCATTAGTAGCATTGCTCCTAAGCCGCACGGTGGTATAGCAATTGGTCGAGAATCATCTCAAAAGGTTTATCTATCTTTGTGAGTCCTACAATGACACTGAAAATCATAAACACTTGATATTATTATTGTATACATGCTGGAAGCATGATCGGATGTGACTGTTTAGTGCATCCTGGCAAAGTATGAATTATGTTATTGATCTTGATATTGGATTCTTATAATAGAACTTGCTGAAATTCATCTCTAGAACTATTTATCATACTCTTTTGTATTCATGAATGATACGAATGATTATACGAGCCTGATTTGTCGATATTGCTTAATCGTCCATGAACTGTTATTTTACTTATATTAACTGTTTAATCATGCATGTGTTACCTACTGGGATATTCATATCTCACCCTGCTTTTATTTCAAATTTCAGCTGATATGCGAGAGGGGGATCATAGTGATTTCCAGGGAGAGGTAGCTGAGTATTCACCGGAGGATTACTTTTATCCGGATATTGTATGAGGTGGAGGATTGTTATAGACTTAGTATTTTTGATTAGACTATTATTCATTTGGATTTGATGTACTAGAGAGAGGAGAGAGATAGTAACCATTTTATTTTACCAGACTTGATATTAATGATTGATGATTAGCTTTAATGTTTATTTGAGGACTTTAGACTACACTTCCACACATGCTTGTTTCCTATTTAATTCTATTGTCTGGTATATTATTGATGATGTATTTGATATGGGCCAGTAACACTTTGGATTTGGTTGTTGAACTGAATTCGGGTTGTTACAGTAGCGAACCGGGTTCGGGTCGGGTGTCGGTTTGCACTGACCCGGGTTCGGGGCGTTACATAATACCATCCCAAAATTTGTTTATACGATAAAGAATGGTTGCTGCTAGAGAGATCTAGGTTTTGATAATCATTCAATTCGATCACTTATGCAGGCTCCCTCGCGCGTGTCACCCCACACAATTTATATCAAAGCATGTAAAGAAACCACAGTGTGCGTGAGTACACATGTGTGCATGGGAAGGAATTTTCACTGTCTCATATAGTAAAGTGATGAATTGGTATACAAAACAATGTTCCGGGAGAGTTCCCAGTGGTCCCACTTAAAAACCAATTTCCTTAGGCAATTATCTCATCCTTTATGACAGAACTCCTCAGAATATGTTTTTGCGTATATTCAACACTTATTAAGTAAGGCGGCAAATCTTCCTTGACCCATTTGTGCAAGTGTGTGCATATGTACAAAAAGAGTGTGTGTGCATGTGCAAGTGTGTGCATATGTACAAAGAATAAACCCATTATAATCCAACTAATCAAACTGGGTTGGGTCAGCCCCCAGCGATTTCGGGTTCAATCAAACCAGAGATTTTGGGTTCGATCCCCAGTGGAGTTGCCAAGCTGTGCGCACCTCGGGCGCGTGGAAAAAGCAGGTTACATGTTTTATGGAGTTGCCACTACCTGAAATGGTGCAGATAGACACCTTGTTGACTTTTGGTCTGAACTAGTGATTCCGGATAAGTGGCCCGATTACAACCCAAGGAAGTCCTTGAACACCCTGGGTTGCCCCACCGAAATGGGTTCCCTTAAATTAGTTGGATAATATTTGGGTTGTTTTACTATTATTTAATTCTTATTTTTTTTTCTTTTATCTTTTATATATTTTTTATTTATTCTTTTTATGATCACATGTATACAAATATTGGAGGAATGAAGGTTGCTATACTACATCATGTATAATACATATATAAAAAATTGAAAATAAAGAAATCTAAATCAAACATTTTATCATGGAGCAATGTACTTGGTTATCTTATTTTATTTATTTATTTTTTTATCTTATCTTTCTCATATGTACAAGAGATTAGGGGAATTAACATGCTCCATTATCCCAATCATTTTTTATTGTTTTCTTATTTTTCTATGATAATTTATTTGTACAAAGCATGTGTAAAAAAATTCAATCATATTTAATCATTGAAGATTACACTTTATTTTTCCATTTTTTTAAGCATTTTGGATATGATGAGAAGTGTTATAAGAAATTAATAAAAGTTACAAATGTTTAAGCCTATGATTAAGAAACTAAAATTAAATATGGTAGTTAAGCCTATAATCTAAGAATTAAGAAAAGAATAAAAAAATCTGGTTAGTATAGTTAAATATGTTAATTAAGCATATTATCTAAAAATAATTAAGAAATTAAGAAAAGAATTAAGGAAATAACATGAAAGAAATAAAAAATGAAACCTAGGGGTTCTTAAAAAAAGGTTTTAAAGAAGGACTAAACATAAAATACAATAAGTTCTTTTATAAATCCTTGAACTTTTCAAAATAGCAAATTAGGCATGATAGCTTATCAAATTCTCAAAATTCCACTCCCAGAAACAATCGTTCAACAGCAAGTTTTTTTTTTGGGTCATAACAGTGACATTCTTTATTTAATAACACTAACATGATATAACACATTCGGGCATAACAATAACATGCTTTGTATTATTTTCACTTTGACAATTTAACAATACTAAAAAATACTTGATTAAAGAATCAACAAATAAAATAAAATAAAAACCTGGTATGGAGTCGATTTCCCGGAAACTGGTGAGCACAACTCCGGATGTTTCCCCCCTTTTTCTTACATAAACTTCTTCCACATTTTTTTTCTCTTCCTTCTTTGCTTTAAAGAACTCTCTTCATTTTTCCCCTCTTTTTTTTTCCAAAGAACTCTCTTACTTTCTCTTCCCCCCTTTTGCTTCTGTAAGTGTGAAAACTCACACTCCTTTTATGGCAAATGTTTGACAAATTATGTCTTCTAATAAATCTTCAAGATGTGCAGATTAAATAATGAAAATTCAGTGAATTTAGTAAAGAAGAAGAAGACGATGCTGCCACACAGCTACCACGCCGCTGGTAGCTCAAGGAAATGAAAGATTGTCTAAATAAAGCATCTCTTGTAAAGGCACTTGCGAGGAACAACGCCGCTGCCACTCCGCTGGCAGCGCATAAGTGAATCAGTGCTTTGAAAGTAAGGCACGTGCACTAGCGTCGTAAGGCGATGCCGACACGCCGCTGGTAGCGAAGAGCGAGATTGAAGATTCTATGACCAGATGTGCACATGCCGCGTTCCCTCCCGCTAGCAGTGCGCTGGGAGCGCGCCCTTAACTGATTCAACTTGTTCTAAGCGGGACTTGAGTTCGCTTCCAGCCGTCTACCCCGATCGCACCACGACGCCACCAGCGCTCGACGCGATCTGAGTTTTCTCCTTTAAATAGACGTGCTGTAATTTTTAGTAATGACTTTTTTCTTTAGATCAATTTGATTTCGGATCTTGAGGTGTTCGAGATTCGATCAATTCTTCTTTAGAGAGTCGGCGATCGAGTGAGGGGGAGATCTGAGATAGATCACCTGGAATTGAAGTTTGAGGATTCTTCTTCAATTCGGAACTTCACCTGATCGTGTGATCGCCTGGATTGGTGATCGGCTTTGTTGGCTGCATAGGTGGATTCCTACTGCATTGGATCGTCTCAGTGGATTCTGAGGTGATTGTTGCAATCTGGATTGATCGTGTTCTGCAGCTTGTGGATTCAAGCTATGTTGCAGTTCGTGGACTCAAACTGTGGATCACTGTTGAGTGATTGTTTGCGATCTGGATTGATCGTGGTTTGCAGCTTGTGGATTCAAGCTGTGTTGCAGTTCGTGGATTCGAGCTGTGGATTGCTGTTGAGTGAGTTCAATTGTAAAGGTTAAGTATGTGCTCCTTTGTAATTGTCTTTCCATTCAATAGTGGAAATTCGAAGGGTTAGTCGCCTCATATAGACTCGAGGTTTTTCCTGGATCTAAATTCAGGTTTCCTCGTATAATTCTCTGTGTGTATGTTTCCGCATTGTTAAATTCTGAATTGTTGTAGATCGTGGACCTATAGAGTAGTCCTCTACTCTTTCAATTGGTATCGGAGCCTATTCACTTTGAATTGCTATACAAAGTGTGATCTAGATCTATAGCATGGACTTTGGAAAAGAAGGAGGATCTGCCTCTAGACCTCCATTATTTGAAGGTAACAATTATTCTTACTGGAAAGCAAGAATGAGAGCTTACTTGAAATCTATCGATGAGCGTGTCTGGCTCTCGGTTTGTAATGGTTATCATCCACCAGAAATTACAACAGAAGGAGGTGTTGTGATACCTAAACCTCATGATCAGTGGAGTAAAGCTGAATCTGATCTCTGTGGATGGAACAACAAGGCAATGAATGCCTTATTTTGTGCTGTTAGTGTTGAGGAATTCAGGAGAATTTCCTCATGTGAAGTCGGTAAGGAAGCTTGGGACATTTTGAGGTTACTCATGAAGGAACCTCAGCTGTCAAGCTGTCTAGACTTCAAAGACTGACAACATCTTTCGAAACTCTATACATGAAAGATGATGAGTCTTTTGATGAATTTTATGCTAGACTATCTGATATTGTTAAGTCGAGTTTTAATCTTGGAGAAAAGATCTCTACATCTAAGGTTGTTAGAAAAATCTTGAGATCTTTGCCTGAAAAATTCAGACCTAAAGTTACTGCCATTCAAGAGGCAAACGATGTAGATACCATGAGAATTGAAGATCTGGTAGGATCTTTACAGACTTATGAGCTTGATCTGAATATTCCTAAAAGAAGTAAAGGAATAGCTCTAAAATCTGTAAACAATGAAGAATCAGATAATTCTGATGTAGATATGGATGAATTAGTTCTCTTAGCTAAAAAGTTTAAGAGAATGTTTAAAAAGAGACAATCCAATCCTTCTTCATCCATGGACAGATCTAATAGGAGATCTGATAAGAAAATTTCTGATCTAAGAAAGGAGAAGAAATTTTCTCAGAATGATGAAGTTCAATGTTACAAATGTAGAGGATTTGGACATGTTGCTTCTGATTGTCCCTCAAAGGATAAAAAGAAAAAGACAAATTATCAGGTTACTTGGGATGACAGTAATACTGATAATTCTTCACAATCTGATGAGGATATTTCTGCTAATTTTACTGCTTTCAATTCCTTTTACTCATCTTCTTCTGGTAGTTCAATCTCTGGCATTGCAGGAGATAATAAAGAGACTTTATCAGATGATGAAGAAGAATTACAAGAAGCCTACAATCAGCTCTATAAGGAATTCAATAGAGCTCAGAAGAAAGTCAAGAAACTAAGTAAAAAATTGAAGGAATCAGAAACAGAGAAAAATAAAGCTCTTGCAGAAATAGATTCAATAAACAAGAAGTTACTTGAAAGACATGCCAAAGAAAATTTTCTGGTAACCTCTTTAACTGAAAAAACTGAAAAATTAAAAGAAAAGGAAGCTCAGATTTCTGCACTTCAAGGTAAAGTGATTGAACTTGAGAAAGTTTCAAATTCAATTAAATCTAATGCTTCAAATTCTTCTGCAGGAAATCATCAAATTGATGAGGAATCAACTTCAAAGGAAGTTCCTGAAAGCTCAAATTCTGCTGAAGAGAGGATGAGTGTAAGTAATCAAAATAAGGAATCTTCACAGAAAAATTCTGCTGGAGAAGTAAGACCAACAGGTAAATCTTCAACATCTGAGAAATCTAAATTTGTACAATTTAGAAATACTGTCAAATCTGGAAATGTTGATTCTTCTGAACATAGATTCATACCTGTGTGCCATCACTGCAATAAAAAAGGTCATATAAGACCAAAGTGTTATGTTTTGCATGGTTTTCCCAAGGGAGATTTTGACAGTAAGAGGAAAGTAAATCAAAGTCAGTCCTTGGATTTATATAACAGATTTGATTCCTTATTGAAATTGACTGAATCATTAAATAAGGAAGTTACAAATCTGTCAAAGAAACTTCCTTCAAAATCTAAATTTGTTGATGAAGGAACTTCTCAGAAAACTCATGAAAAACAGATTTGGGTTAGAAAAGATTCTTTAGTTGCAAATGTGGTTCATGTAGCTTTGAAAGCTTATGATGTCAACATGTGGTACTTGGATAGTGGTTGTTCAAGACATGTGTGGACATAAGTCTATGTTTAGTACCTTTGAAGAATATTTTGGTGGAAGTGTAACATTTGGTGATGGTAGCACTTCTCAAGTCAAAGGTAGAGGAACAGTAACTGGTCCTAATGGAGTTTGTCTAAAAAATGTTTTATTTGTATCTGGTTTGAAGGCAAACTTAATCAGTATTAGCCAGTTATGTGATTCAAGATTGTTTGTAAATTTTACCAGAAAAGAATGTAAAATTTTGGATAATTCTGGTAGAACTGTTCTTATAGGTGTAAGAACAAGTGACAATTGTTATGGAATCATTGGAAACAATGAAAAATCTTTAAAATCTTCTGTATGCAATGAAATTGATTTGTGGCATAGAAGACTTGGTCACATTAACTATAGAGATTTGTCAAAAATCTCTAAGTCTGAATTGGTTAGAGGAATTCCCAAGTTTGGGAACAATAAAAAGAAAGGAATGTGTGGTCCTTGCAATCAAGGAAAGCAAATCAAAGCCACACACAAGAAAACCAACACTGTAGGAACATCTAGACCATTAGAACTGATTCATATGGACTTGATGGGACCTACAAAGACTGAAAGTCTTGGAGGAAAGAGGTATATCTTTGTTGCTGTAGATGACTACAGTAGATACACTTGGGTAAATTTTCTAAGAGAAAAATCTGAATGTTTTGATTGTTTTAAACAATTGTGCTCTCAAATTCAAGTTGAAAAGAACTTGCAAATAGGGAGAATTGTTAGAATAAGACCTGATCATGGGACAGAATTTGAAAATCAGATGTTTTCCAAATTCTGTGAAGAACAAGGAATTAAACATGAATTTTCTGCTCCTAAGACTCCACAGCAAAATAGAGTTGTGGAAAGGAAAAACAGAGTTTTACAAGAAATGGCTAGAACCATGATGATAGCCAAGAAAGTGTCAACAAAATTCTGGGCTGAAGCAATAAACACTGCCTGTTATATAAGTAACAGAGTATATGTCAGATCTGGGTGGAAACAAACTCCTTATGAAATTCGGAAAGGAAAACAGCCAAACTTGAAATATTTTAGAGTCTTTGGAAGTAAATGCTATATCTTAAGGGACAGAGAAAATCTAGGAAAATTTGATTCTAGAAGTGATGAAGGAATCTTTCTAGGATATTCTTCTTCTAGTAGAGCATACAGAGTTTTTAACTTGCAAAAATCTGTTGTAATGGAATCTATTAATTGTTAATAGATGATGAAGAAACTGACTGTGAACTTTTGCAGGTTGTAGATGAAGAGGATGAAATCAGAGATGCTTCCTCAAGCAATGAAGTGGTTCCTCTGACAAAAACTCTCAAAGATCACCCAACTGAGCAAATTGTTGGAAATATTTCAGATGGTGTAAGAACAAGACATCAATTACATAATGAGGTAAGATTTTCTTCTTATCTATCTCAATTTGAGCCAAAATCTTATAAAGATGCCTTGTTGGATGAATCCTGGTTAAATGCTATGCATGAAGAACTAAACCAATTTACTAGAAATAATGTATGGGAATTGGTTGAAAGACCCTCTGATCTGAATGTGATAGGAACCAAATGGATTTTTAAGAACAAATCTGATGAGAATGGGATAGTAACCAGAAATAAAGCTAGGCTTGTTGCTCAGGGATACACTCAAGTAGAAGGAATAGATTTTGATGAAACCTTTGCTCCTGTAGCTAGGTTAGAATCAATCAGATTACTTTTGTCTATTGCATGCTATTTGAAGTTTAAACTGTTTCAAATGGATGTTAAGAGTGCATTCTTGAATGGATATCTGAATGAAGAGGTCTATGTAGAGCAACCTAAAGGATTTGAGGACACAAATCATCCTAAATATGTTTATAAGCTGAACAAAGCCTTGTATGGACTCAAACAAGCTCCTAGAGCTTGGTATGAGAGACTCACCTCTTTTTTACTTGAATCTGGTTTTATGAGAGGAAATGTGGATAAAACTCTCTTTATTCATAGAGAGTCCAAACATATTTTGATTGCTCAAATCTATGTTGATGACATAGGGTTTGGATCCACTTCTGAAAATCATGCTCACTCCTTTGGAGACTTAAT
Source organism: Buxus sempervirens (assembly GCA_947561395.2). NCBI lineage: Eukaryota > Viridiplantae > Streptophyta > Magnoliopsida > Buxales > Buxaceae > Buxus > Buxus sempervirens. The sequence goes on from OX387193.1 coordinate 14,154,333, forward strand.
GAAAAGTGAATTTGAGATGAGTATGATGGGTGAACTAAATTTTTTCTTAGGACTTCAGATTTATCAATCTCAACAAGGAATTTTTTTCTCTCAAGCAAAATATGCTAGAAATCTAGTCAAGAGATTCAGTTTAACTAATGCTAAACATGCTAGGACTCCTATGAGTACTAGCTTAAAGCTTGGAAAAGATGAATCTGGGAAGGATATAGACCCTACTTTGTACAGAGGAATGATTGGAAGTCTTCTGTACTTAACAGCAAGTAGACCTGATATAAGCTTTAGTGTTGGTGTTTGTGCTAGATATCAGGCTAATCCTAAAGAATCTCATCTAAATGCTGTGAAAAGGATTATAAAGTATGTTAATGGAACTGTTGATCTGGGAATTTGGTTCTCCAAAGAGACTAACCCATATCTTACTGGATACACTGATGCTGATTGGGCTGGGTGTATGGATGATAGAAAAAGCACCTCTAGTGGTTGCTTTTATATGGGTAATAACCTCATTGCTTGGCTAAGCAAAAAGCAAAACTCAGTTTCACTGAGTACAGCTGAAGCTGAGTACATTGCTGCAGGAAGCAGTTGTACTCAACTTATTTGGATGAAACAAATGTTATCTGATTATGGTTTAGATCAGGACCAAATGATTCTCTTCTGTGACAATCAAAGTGCCATAAACATTTCCGAAAATCCTGTTCAACACTCAAGGACTAAACATATAGACATCAGGCATCACTTTATAAGAGAGTTAATTGAAGACAAAACTGTTTTGATTGAATATATATCTACTGAAAAACAGTTGGCTAACATTTTCACTAAACCTTTAGATCAGAACAGATTTGAAACTCTTAGGAAATCCCTAGGAGTTTGCTTTCAAAACTGAAACAGGTTCTGTTTTGAGTTAATTTAGATGTAAAATAATCTACATATCTGTTCAAAATGATCTTGTGTGTTCTTGATACTGAAATCTTAATTCAGGAAGCTTGAGTCTATGCATATTGATAGAAATGTCTTATAATCAATTATCATTTTTGTCTTAAACACTTTTGTGCATTGAAGTTTATTGTGTGTTTGAAGCTTGGTTTCTATAGGCTATCACCTTTATGAAAAGAAAAGTTTTGGAAATGGCTGCCATAGAGATTAGAGTGAAAGCCACTGTTATTCTCGAAAAGAAAAAGAGAAAGAAGGTATATCCTTGGAATGAACTGTAAACTCAGGTTTTTTAAGGGTCAATGCCTTCTACAAAAAGAAAAGAAAAAGAGATCAGAAAAGGCTACCTATCTCTGATGTGCGAAAGGCACCAAAATGAAGTTGGGGTATGTCTATACTTTCCAAGTATGATTACACTAAAATAGCCTTCCATATGTATAAAGTGTAAAAGTCAAAAAATGTTTTTCACACACTACACAAACATTGACTAATTAATATGCATATGAGCTCAATATCTTGAAGAAAATTTATAGTATGAGAAACCATGAAGGAATTTTGGTCATAGATATGAAATGTGTCACATCTGAATTAACCTTGATAGGTTCCTTAAGAACAGTTTTGTGAATAAGTACTTCTTGGATTGAATAACAGTTGATTATCTGGATGATTTTAGTTTAGTTAAAATCTTAGCTTTGTATTTAGAAGTATGATTTTTTTTCATGAAGAATAGTTCAAACTCCTTTTATAAATTTTTGCCTTATGAGTGTATTTCTTTTTGAGTGTGCATGTGCACCTTCTACGTCGCTAGAAGTGTGCTGGTAGCCTCTCCTTTATTTCGTGCTTTGGCACCTGCCGTGGTAAGCGTCGCTGGATGCACGCTGGCAGCGAATTCTTTTTCCCTATAAAAAGGGGAAATCTGGTTCATTTTTTTTACCTCTGTTTTTTTTACCCTCTCTGCTTTTCACCTCGCTCCTCGCGTCGTGATCTTTCTCTGCCTTCGTGCCTTCTTTCCACCATCTTGTTCACTGTTCAGGTAAAATTTTTTTACTGTCTTCATCTTGCTTCTTCATTTTCAGCTTCCTAGTTCAGTAGTCTTCTCTCGTTATTCTAAGCTAGGGTTTGGTAGATTGTTCTGCCATTAGGGCTTTATCATTCGTTATTTGTTTCTGTCTGTTTGTTCCTTCTCTTTCAATTTTTTATCTTCACTATGCCTCTCAAGAGAAAGTCGAGAACTGATTCTCCTTCCACATCTTCTCCTCCTGTGAGGTCTTCTCCTGTTATCTCTTCTCCTCCAGTGAGACCCCTTCCCCTTCTCATTCTTCTGAACCATTCCTTGGGAATGGTTTATCTGATTTTAATGAGTTCTTCAAGCACAGGCCACTCCTTTTGGAAAGGGCCATTAAGCTTGAGTCATTTTCTGAATCTCCTCTCTACTCATTGTTTTCGGACAATGGGTGGAAAAAAATTTGCTTTGATCAGTGGTTTTGCATATCCGGACCTGGTTCTAGAATTTTATTCGAACCTCCACCATCTTCATCTTGCCAATCAAGGCTATGTCAAAGCCTATGTCAGGGGAATCTCTTTCGACTTCTCGAAAGAGCTTATCTGCTCTCTTCTTGAACTGCCCCTTGTTGATTCTCCTTCCTTTAACTTTCTTGAGTCTCATTCTGATCCTCCCATGGAGTCTATTATTCCTTCTCTGATTGTTCAGGGTGCTCCCACCTCCATCAAGAATAAGCCCAACTACCTTCCTCATGGCTCTCTTCAAGATCTTCTAAGAATCTTGAACCTCTTTGTTTGTGCTTCTCTTGTTCCCTCAGATCACCATTCTGAGATTTCTCATTCTAGAGCCAGACTCCTTCATGCTCTCTGGAATAGAGACAGTGTCTGTATTCCCTCCATCATATTCAATCAGATCCTTCAGTCTCGGAATTTAAAATCCAAGACTGCTGCTCTTCCATTTGGGATTTTCATTTCTTTCATGTGCATTCACCAGGGAATATTACCTGTAAGACCCTGATTTTTGGTAAGTTTATTGTTTGTGTATTTATTTATTCATATATATATAACTGTGTTTATCAGGTGATTTTGTGGTTTGAGGGCTTAGCCCATACTCGTATGTACAGGCGTTATATAGCCATTTTTTTGAAAAATCGTATTATTATCATTATTATTATTAAAGTATAGTTATGTGCTTATTAACGTAAATGGATGCGGAACATGTAGTGTTTCCGGTGGGCGAGCATGCATAGGATCAAGGGGTTAAAAGGGTTGATCGACCGGCGTATACATCTCGCAAGGTAAATGTTAAATGTGCAAATAAGGGAAAGTAGGGTTTTTGGTTTTAAATGAAATACGCGTATACTTACGGAAACATTTTTCGCTAGTCTGAGTATCAGGAGAGTTGAGCGATTTCGGCTGGAGTGGCGATTAGGGCTCTGCTCCTGTAGAACAAGCATCGCAAGGGCTAAGGGAAGGATTTTGGAGTTTAACTTCAGTGGGTTATCTCTCTGTGCTCAAGAAGTTTTGTTTGGAGAGATTCTTCATTCGCGTGAGTGGCCGGAGTGGTGATTGGCCGAGGTTTTGATATAGTCGGGAATAAGCGCATTCAGCATTCAGGTGAGTAGCACTGATTTACAACTGGGTTTTGTGTTTAAGGTTTTCGTGAGCTTATTTCGATGCATGTTTTGTATCTCAAATGATGTATGAGTTTCTGGTTTTCTGGTTTTCTGGAAATGACATGAACAAAGTTCGGAGATTGAATTTTATCTTTAAAATAAAAGTGTTTAGATTAAATCCAAATATGGTTGGGAAGTCTTCTGGGAGTATTGGGAGTATTGGGAGTGTAGTGGAACAATTACAGAGATAAACAAACCGGCCAGTCATTTAGATCTTGGAATAACAGAGAAATGAAAATCACAGGGGGTATCCGCCTACCTCGCGCTCACCGGCGCTCACCTAAGAGGTAGGCGCCCCGTTAAATACCACCCACCGCCGAGCTCACGCCCGTCTGGCGCTCAGCTCGCGCTTAGCAGAAAACCCGGCGCTCATTTCGCGCGAATCTCGCGCCCACCTCACGCCCGTCTGGTGCTCAGCTCGCGCTCACCTAGCGTCGAGTGAGCGGTAGGTCGATTTTACCCCATTTCCTTACCGCCGACCGGCGCTCACCTCGCGCCCACCTCAGGAAGTGAGCGCAGACCCTATTCTGCTTACTGAATTGGAGATTTGATTTAACTAAGAGTATTTGGGTTACTTGGGATTAAACCACTTCACTATTCACTTGTTTGGGAACCCTGGGAATCTATTTTGCCTAGGAAACTATTAGAGGAAAATTTAGTGAACTACTTAAAAGCTTTCAAGTTGAGTTTAGGTTATATATGAATGTTATGCCGGATACCAAACCACTAAGAGTTACTAGTTACATTTCCTCTGTTTTATACACTGTTTTGATTGAGGAGTTATTCTATTCTGGTTTCACTGGTTTGGAAACTTTAAATGTATTGTAAAGATTTCCTTGGTATTAATAAATTGAGTTTTACTTTCAAATGACATGTGTTACGGAAATGAGAAGATACTAAAAGTACTTGAGGTACTGCTTGGTCCAGAGGGACAGGTGATGAATGGTGATGAGTTTTACATGATATGAAATGAATGGTTCTTCTTTGATATTGGTATTGAGATTATACGACGTTTTACTATTTTGGTCTAGCTTGTCCTGGATCCAGATGTTTAAGCTTAGTAATGTGATGTTATTGTTGGTTGTTGGAATTGCATGGCCTTGTGTGTTGCCACGACCGGTGTAGAGCAGCCAGAAACCCTGAGTAGGCCTGGTTGTCAATGCAGAAACCCGGGGAGTAGGCCTGCATTGGATGACGAAACCCTGAGTAGGCCGTCATTTCAGAGTATCCAAAACCCTGAGTAGGCCGGAACTGTGTACATGGAGGTGTAGAGTGTCTACTTGGCATGCTTAATTTATCAACTAAATGATAGTCATGACATTGACCAATCGATGTGTTGCCGTACTTAATTGAGATGTGATTTGTTTGATTAGAACAAGCCTTGATTTCGATTTGAGAATTGATGTTGGTCGTTTAACCGTATTCGGTGTTTGTCGATGCATAGTTTAAATTGTGATCAACTATTTCTGCATGCATGTGCTACTCGCTGAGATATTCGTATCTCACTCCGTTGTTTGTCTTGTTTGTTTTTCAGATACTCGTGGTGAGGCGATTTCTGGGGTAGATCCTGCTGAGGCTTATAGGGAGGAGGATTACTATTACCTTCCTTAGACTAGTAGGTTATCTGTTCTGAATTTGAGAACTTTGAATTAATTGAGATGTATTAAAGTTTAATTGGGGTTGAACCATACGATTCTAGTTTAGTTTAAATGTTACAATTTTGCATAAATGGAAATGTGTACTCTGTCAGGTGATAGCTATATGATTATCCAGCGATCATAAATTGATTAACGATCCTTGCCTAACCTCCGTGAGACGTGTTATATCTTTATTGAACAACACGGATCCGGGGCGTTACATTACCTGACCCTGCTGAATTGATCATTCATCCCAGACCTCCCATTGATTCCTCCACTCTGACCAGAAGTAAACAAGCAAATCCTTTTCGTTTGGTGTCTTCTGAACCCTCTTCTTCTCAGTCCTCTTTGTCCAGCTCTAATGCTGTGGCAATTATGGAAAAACTGAATTCCATGCAAGCCTCCCAAGAGGCTTTCAATTCTGAAGTTAGGGCTCACATGCTCATGATGAGCATGTTCAAATCAGAGACCCAAGAGAAGCTGGAGAAACTTGCAAAGGATGTTGATTTTACCTGTGGTGAGGTACAAGGGGATGTTGCTGCTCAGCAACGACTGCAAAATGAAACTGATCATTTTCTGGAAAGCATTCGGAAGACTCAGCTGGAGATGGATCACAAACTCTGTTGGCTGCACTCCAGGTCCCAAGACGCATACAAGCATTACTCAAGGACTTGGGAACCAAAACCACCTTCCAGAAAGGGGGAGTTTTTTGGATGATGATTCTGCTGGGTTGTTGCTGTTGCTGCTTGATGTTATTTTTTCTCCTTCTTTATGTTGTTTTAGTTGTTTCTGAAAGTTGGTTTGTGGGGGAGTTTTTTTTTCTGTGGGTTTGTAAGGGAAGTTTTATGTTGGTTGGTTGGATGTGTATATATCTGTGTATATATCTGTTGGAACAATGTATATCCTTTTTGAATGAATGAAATTCTGGATTCTCCAAAATCATTGTGTCTCTCCTTATTAGTGTGGTTTTAAATTCTTAAATGGAAATCAATATTAACTGAGTTTGATATTAAACACTGTTTTAAGGTTGTTGTCAGGCATTTGCCAAGGGGGAGATTGTAAGTGTGAAAACTCACACTCCTTTTATGGCAAATGTTTGACAAATTATGTCTTCTAATAAATCTTCAAGATGTGCAGATTAAATATTGAAAATTCAGTGAATTTAGTAAAGAAGAAGAAGACGATGTTGCCACACAGCTACCACGCCGCTGGTAGCTCAAGGAAATGAAAGATTGTCTAAATAAAGCATCTCTTGTAAAGGCACTTGCGAGGAACAACGCCGCTGTCACTCCGCTGGCAACGCATAAGTGAATCAGTGCTTTGAAAGTAAGGCACGTGCACTAGCGTCGTAAGGCGATGCCGACACGCCGCTGTGAGACATGGATTCGTCATCTCGGATGACTTCCGATATCGTCACGCGGGGATCGATAAATGTAAAGAGTCGCCACCATCCATCTTAGGGTGTGAATGGACACCAAAGGGTTCATAGATGTCAAATAAAGCCAAAGTAGCTCTAAGATGAGGAAAAATCCAGAGATTGGGTAAGGGGAATTATTTATGAGCGGGGGAAGGTATTAGGCACCCTACTCATCCGTCTAAGACGGTTACCACATGCTTGCTTATGCTAGAGATTGTTTGCTAATAAAAATAAACAAAAAAGGGTGCTTATAACAAGCACAATGTGTGTGATCATCCCACATGAGAAGTCTAATGAGCTTAGACTCTCTTCGTGGATTCATCACTTCTAAAACCTCATGAGTGAAGCGAAATCCAAGTAAAAATGAAGAAAATCAAGCCAAGGCAAATCTGGAGAAATTTGGTCAAAAGAGCTTGAAAGCTTTGATAAACCATAACTTATTCAATTTAAATCTAAATCAAATGAAACCAAAGCCATTTGAAAACTGGTATATAGTAGAATATACAGTAAAAAATTCAGCTCAATCCGATTTAACACGAGAGAGAAATCCACATCTGAAATTTGCTGTTTGTAATATATCAAAAGTGATGAGTAGGCATTTTCAAAGTCCTATTCGTGGAGTTTGGCTCAATAAAAATTCATGAAAATTGGTATGGGGGAAGTATGTAGTGCCATCTTTCCAAAGAAAAAAACCTCACACCAATCTCTATCCGGATGTGACTTGTGTGCTCTCTTGAACAGGCCTAAAAGACCACAGATGAGCTCTGGACTACGCCAGCGAGCACCTCTGAGTCAACTGAGCACCCAAGGCACAAAACAGGTCAAAATCTGCTGAAACCAGTTGGAAATGAAAATAGACTTCTCAAAGAAAACTCAGAAACTGGAATCACATAAAACGGATTAAAACTGAGCAAATAGTGCACCATCAAAGCGGCAAGTTCAGCAATCTGGGCTGAACTGTCTTACAAACTTTGAAGAGATGGTGTCAAAATTTGGCTACATGGAAACAAACGAAATTTTCCAGATATTAAATAGACCTCCCAATCTATCACATGTCTTTGGAATCACTCAAAAATTCATCCGGAGGATGAAGTTATGAGCATTCCAAGACAGGCTACAGCTCTGTCCTGTTTTTGAAGAACTGTGAATAAGAAGCCAAAATCAGTGTATGTGTGCAAGTGGATTCGACCAAAACCATTTAAAATCATGAAAAACAACTCATGAACTTCTAAAAACTCATTCTAAGGCCAATGATCTCAGATTTTCCATATTTTACATGGAAATCCAAGATCTAGCCTATTTGATGAAAGTAGTGAAAAGTGGGTGCAAAGATGTGGAAAATCACATTTCTATGAGAAAGTTAGAATCCATGGCTGTAGAGAGCATGGATTCACATCTTCTCCAAATACAAAAATAATCAGAGAAGCATCCAAGGGCTCAAAATAACCATATAGCATGCTTTTCATCATTTGAGGGTTCTAAGCCTAGAGGATCCATTCCACCTTCCTTTTCCCCAGGCTCTCTCTTCACGTTTTACGGCTAGAGAGGATTCCCAGGTACTTTAGAAGGGGTTTGGGGTTGCAGAAATACACACAGGCCTTATACTACAGAAAGGTAGAAGATGAGAGATTTTGCTAGAAGGTAAAAGGGAAGCAATATCTCAAATAGGCCTTACCTTAGTAGCTTGAGCAATTGAGTAGCCAATCCAGCAGAGGTTCTCCTTCTTCTTGCAGAGCTTCTAAGCTTCAGATTGTCAGCCATTTGCAAGAGGAGGGCCTCTCTATTTATAGGCCAAGTCAAGGGTAGAAGAGTCCCAAGGGTAGGCCAAAAAGGCCTTCTAGACTATTCCAATTCTCCTCCAAGGCATGAATTGGTGTAATTCAGCAAGTTTCGGAGGGTGAAATAGGGAGTTCAAGTCCCTAAGAGAGAGGTAATATGCGTAAATAAGGCTCAGAGATCGAGCCATTTCGCAAAGCCTCGAAACAGCCAAAACCGTATACTCAGTGCGGTTTCCACAGAACCGCCACTCAAAGTGCGGTTTAATACAAAATTTGACTAAACCGCATATACAGAACGGTTCAATTCAGTTATGCTTTAATTGAGTGCCGGACACGCGGCCTAACGGCCGAAGCTTCTTGAAGCCACGTGGCCGCCAGCGCGACAAGCAAGGACCTGAACCGTGCTGTCTGTGCGGTTATGACCGCACATACAGAGCGGTTTAAACCGAAATTATAAAAACCGCATACACAGTGCGGTTGGCACTGATTTTGAAAGTTTTTGAAAGTTTGACATATGTCAAGGCTCAAATAAGACCTTTGGAGCCCTTCTTAGTTAATCTCTTATATTGGGGTGCAATTTTGGGGTGTCTACAACTGCCCCCTCTTCGCTGTGATTGGAATCAATTGGCAGCGGAGAGCAAAAGACCCGCAAATTGCACCTCTCAGGATCATGTCCATTCGATTATGAGCTGCAAGAACTCCAATATGGTTTTTGAAAAAGAATTTGTTTAGAGGATCTGATGAAAAGTCCCTAACCTTAAGGGTCAAATCCTCTCCTCGCCTCTCACAGAGCACTCGTGGCTATGAAGTGAGATTTGAGCAAATTTTAAAAACAAAAGTTGATAGGATGGCGTTTCTTGCAATTCACAATTGTCCTGCCCATAGATCTTTTGAGATAGATTGAAAAAAGTTTTGAAAATTCATTTTTGGGTGCCAACCGTACTGAACACGCGGTTTTTGACATTTTCAATTTCAACCGTGCTGTATGTGCGGTTTTCAACAATATTGATACCAACCGCTCTGTGTATGCGGTTTTCTAGGTTGCATATAAACGCGATCGTGACCGCGACTGGCTTCACTTTGCTCGCAAAACCCTGGACTCCCCGAACCCTTGCGTTTTCTCTGGCGACCGTGCGTTCCCTCCGGTTTTCCCCCTTTCTTCTCCGGCGAAGTCAGTCTTCTTCCGGCGAACTCTCCTTTTTCCGGTGACCTTGCTTTTCCGGTGACGTCCGTTTTGACAAGGTATCGATGACTTCCTGTGGTTGGTGATTCCGTCAAGCTCTTACCGACTTAGCATCCGCTTCCTCCTTGACTGAGGATTTTCGGAGTCGCCCAATCGTCCCTCCAGTTTCCTCTGGAGTTCTAGTGAGGTCAAGACTTCATTTCCTTTGCAGGCTTATTTTTCGGCAGATACAGGTAGGTAGCCGAATCCTTGTCCGAATAACTTGCTTAAACGTCTTGTGCTCTGATTCCTTGATTGAATGCCTTTATGCCTGAAATTTGCCATCGATTTAATGCCTTAGTTACCTTGTGGTTAATGGGATAAGAAAATCCCCAATCTTGTATGTGCCCACTGCCGGTGTCGATTTGCACTTGGGCATGGCTTGCATTACTCCAATTTTTACCCAAGTTCTTATTTGGAATCAATCATGATTTTTGTTTATCCAATTTCGAACCTTTACATGCTCGCTCCACATTGGCATGAGGACTTCTTTTCTGCGGTAGTATAATACTTGACATGCTCACTTTGTAATGTATGTTTTCGCTCATTTGGTGTAATCCTTAGGTGGTCCGATTTCAACCAACATACTGTTTGTCCTTTTAAATGCCTTGGTTGTTTTCTTTCTTGCTCTCTAGAATGACATGGCACGCTGTAATCCTGATCTTTTCTTGTGACCTGCTGATTTGCTAGACTTGCTTGGGCTTGACTTGATAGTTTTAGCTAGGCTTGAACAATTGCATAGCTTTGTATGAGCTGAATAAACTCGGCTTTGTCGGGCATTTTCCTTGTTAACTTGAACATGCTTTGGGTACCCTGAAAACAAAATTAGATGGTTAGGCCTCTCTTTTTTTTCTTCTTCTTTTTTTTTTCTTCATTTTTGTATGAGAAGAGTATACAGGAACTTTCACATTCTTTTATATAATTCTTATATACAACTAAATGAATAATAATAAAATAAAAATGACAATAAAACTTCTAAAAGAACAAAAATTTTGGAGAGTAGAATAGCCAGATCATGGTTTGGTCGAGAATTTTCGCAGTGTTTTCTGCGATCTCCATTTTTCTGCAAACCAAACAAATTTGGTTAATCTAAAGAAAAGAGAAATTAGAGAAAACATGAAAGAAAATGGTTTTATTTAAACGAAGAAGCATAATGAATTTCTCCCTGTAATTGGTCCTGTAGATGGCTCGCACACGTCGTGCTTCCCGGGGTCCCGCGGATGAGCCTTCGTCTTCGAGGGTTCGGAGGGATCCGGCCGATGTGGCCTCTTCTTCTAGGGCCGAGCCGGACCCTGAGCCTTCTTCTCCCAGTGGTCTGGAGCTTTCAGATTCAGACTCTGGAGCGTCTGGGGATTCACTGGAGTCGATCCCAGAGGTATTCCCCTTCCCTTTTTCAAAAACCGGCCTTTCTTTTATCATATTCAACTTAAACCCTCTTTTATTTGCTTTTCTAGCCTGCTGGTGAGGTCCGAGAGCGTAGGGGAGGCCGTCGTAGAGGTAGGGCAGGAGCCCGGGCGACTCGTGTCGCCATTCCTGCAGAGATAGCCGATCAGATCCGAGACACCTCTCTTCTTAGTAGCTTGACGACGCATCCTTCGGCAGGCGTTAGGGCAGACATCCCCCTTAGATATCCTTCTTCCCATTTCCGAGGGAGCTGGGCCCTTTTTGCTGATGTTGTAGGGGCTTGCTCGTCTTCTCTGCGCCGAGAGATGGTCCGTTTTGGATTTGGCCCCTTCATTACCATCACCGGCGTTCGTCAGGATCGGCCCTTGATCATGGCTTTGTTGGAGCGCTTTTTCCCGGAGACCCTGAGCTTCCATCTGCCTGATGTGGAGATAGGCATTCGCCCCTCCGACTTTGCTCTCATTACCGGGATCAGGATGACTGGAGATGTCATCACTGAGATGGATCGGCCGGCGGACTTGGAGATTGCCGAGCTGTTAGGATATGATGAGATGCCCGTGGAGGCGTGGGATCGGAGCAGGATCACTCGTATTTCCCGGACCTGGTTGAGGGAGGCTTTTATAGAGAGGGGATTCAGTACCCTAGCAGCGGATCATCCCAGCTTCCCGATAGCTTTCCGGTTTCTGTTTCTTCTGATGATGGGATCCTGCTTCTGCTTGGAGGATACTACTTCAGTCAGCCCCCATTTCCTGAGTCTTCTCCGGGATTTGCACCGAGCGAGGGACTACGCTTGGGGCCAGCTTGTCTATGGCACCTTGCTAGCGGGCCTTCGACGAGTGGTCTCCGGCCTGTCTTCTCCCAGGGGAGCCGGAGTAGGTTGCAGATTTTTCTGGCCCTTTCTGCAGGTATAAATTCTTTTCTTCTTTCTTTCCTTTCTTTTTTCTTTTTTTTTTTCTTTTTTGCTTAACCTCTTTTTTTTCTTTTCTTTTGTTCTCTCTTCTCTTTTTTTTTTCTTTTCTTTTTTCTTTTTCTTTCTTTTTTTTTTTTTCTCTTTTCAGTTCTTTGCTCGGGTCTATGTGGCCCACTTTCGCCCTACCTCCACCTTGTCTGAGGGGACATTTCCCTTGGCCCGCCGGTGGAATCAGATTAGGCGTGACTCAGAGAAGAGTCGCCCTAGGTCGGCCAGGGCTCACCTGGACAGGACCTTTAGGAGAGAGGTAAGCATTTTTCCCGTCTCTCTTTTCTTCATTCTCCTTTTTATCAGATTCTGATATTCTTCTTTGTTCACTCTCAGCTATCTGTCCCCCGTCTTGACGGCCTGCATGACGAGCTGGCTTTTCAGCCCTTCGTGGATGACGCTTTCGCCTTGGATCAGCGGCGCCAGAGGTACCCATTCTTCATTGGGCAGTTGGGTAGTATATGGTACCTCGGCGAGCGATTTTTCTTCCAGCATACTGGCGAGCTCCGGATCCCAGTGGCTCCTCCAGCTACAGCCCCTTTCATTCCTCTTGGTCCATTCGACCCCGCCCATTTCGGCGAGTGGGAGGCAGGAGGTGGCCTTCTAGTTGATGGTGACTATGATACCTGGTTCGGGCAGGTCTCAGTGGGTTGTCTGATGCAGCCCATGCCCGTTCGAGGTGGAGTTACTGAGATAGGGGGGGTAGTGATCCGCCTCTATGACACCACGGTATGAACCTCCTTTCCTTGTGCAGTCTTTTAGTCTTCCTTTCTTATTTACTGATATCTTTTCTTTTCTTATCTCATTTCAGGAGGCACAGCTAGAGGAGGTCCGGGCTCGATACGCGGATCTGGAGCGCCAGCTGGCTGAGAGGGACGCCGCCATTGCTGAGAGCGATGTCATCATTACTGGGCAGGCCGCTCTCATTGCTGACTTGCGGGCTCAGTTGGCCAGTGCCCAGGGTCAGGCGGGACCTTCAGGAGCTCAGGTCTGTCTTTTCCAGTTTCCGTATTTTATTTTATCTTTTCTGCTTCTGATCAATCTGTTTTTGCCTTTCAGGAGGATGTGGCGGCTTCACCATCCAGTTCCCGCACTTTGTCCTTCTCTTTAGGAGATATAGAGATCCCGGAGAGAGAGAGCGAGGTGGCGGCCGAGGCTACTTCTGCTGGTGTAGTTCCTGAGTCGGACGAGATGCCCGAGGCCGCACCTGTATCTGAGACCGCTCCTTCATCTGAGCCGGAGACTGCTCCTGAGCCAGCGGAGGGTGGATCGGAGATTCCTGTGGTTCATGAGGCGGCCGGACCTATGAGAGAGGAGGATGTTCCTGGCGTAGCAGATCCAGAGGTGGCCGAGCCTACGAGAGAGGATGATGTTCCCGGCATAGCAGATCCATCTCCTCCGGTCGAGGACTTTCGGATTCTGGAGCTGGTTCCTTTGGCGACGGATGCTTCAGTTTCACGCTTCATGGACCTCACCCGGGATGATCCAGCTCCAGCCTCAGCCTCTTCTACCTATCCTGCGCCTCCTGCAGACCCGGTGCCTCCTGCTGGTCCATCCTCGCTTGGTGAGTCTTCATCTCCCGCTGGCCAGCGCTTCTCAGATCACTTTTTCATCCGGCAGCGACGGCGAGGTAGAGGTGATAGGGATTGACCTGTTAGAGATAGGTTAGGATTTAGGATTTATCAGATATTTGTATATAAACTTGATGTATTCATTGACAGTTTATATGAAAAGAGAAGATTTTTTCGGTTTTGTTTCCTTTTTTGTAGATTTTTTTGTTTATTTTTGTATATTTGTCATGTTACAAGTGTTTATACAGGTAACAGGTTTTCTGGGAACATGACTTATTAAAAGAAAGAAGTAAAACCCCCTTTTGTGCAAAAACCGTACATTCAGGGCGGTTGTGCAAGAACCGTACTTATCCCGCGGTTTTTAAACTTTGCGGGAATGCAACCGCATATTAGGTGCGGTTTAGGCACAACCGCTCTGTGTGTGCGGTTTTCGCCCTTAGGTTATTTTAAAACCGCGAATTGCGGGCAGGACGTCATTTTGACCTATTGCTTAGGTCAGAAACCCCCTTTTCCGGCAATTTTCTCTCTCCTAGCTGCCTTTAATCCACTTTTGCCCATTAATGGCCTCTGGTTCAGCTTCTGTGCCTTCTTTATCTTCTGTACCTGAAATATCAGCACCTAGACCAAAAATTAGGTCCAAACCTCCTAATTTGACTAGGTATGCCATTGTAGATACATTCTATGAGAGGTGGGTCTCCTCAATGACCCCTCAAGATGAGATGGATTGGGCCTCTGCCAATCTAGGCCACCTCCTTTCAATCCCAAAGATTCCCCTAAAGTGGGAAATCATAGAGGCACTAATTGGGCATTGGGAGCCTCAATTGAACCTCTTCAGGTTTGGGGAAAAAGAGATGACCCCTACAGTCGAGGAGGTTGAAACCATCCTCAACCTTAGCTTTTCTATGAAAGTAGTTAACCCACCTCTCAAACCGAGCTTCAAAAAGGAAGCCTCCACCTTTTTGGGGATTAACAAGAAAGAGTTAGGGGAAGCCGACGCTTTATTGACCCTATCAAAGTCATTTTTGACTGAAAAGCTGTTGAATAGCCCAAACCAGTCGGCCCGGTTCAATGCTTTGACCTTGATAGTGGTCAATCAACTTTTATTCCCCCGAGGTGATAGTGAGGTTGATCTATCCCTCATTTCAGTCATTTGCCAAGTTAGGGAGCGCGAAAGGCTTGCCCCTATGATCCTGGCTGAAATATACCAGGCCTTGACTGACTGCTATCACAGGAAGCAGAAAAGTTTCCTTGCCTGCGCCCCTATACTTCAGGTAAAATCTGAATCTCCTTCCTTGAATTGTAATTTTTATTGCCATGTTGAAATTTTCTAAGGTTGGAAATGCTTCCCTGTTTTGTGTAGCTCTGGTTACTTGACCACCTGAGTCAAGTTGAAGAGATAACCCGGCGCTTCTTCCCTAGATTGGACGTTCCTGTTTTGATGAGCAACAGGGGGTGTCCCAATATACATGGCGGCAAACAGGGATGGTTTGCTTTCTTGGGGACTCTTCAGGACGACCAGGTGAGATGGCCCGGTGCTTACCAGCCCTCCGTCGAGACAGTGATCAGCTTCTCTGACCGAAACTTCGCTGTGCTCATGGGCTTGAAGTCTGCCTTGCTCTATTTGCCTTTGAGGGTCATCCGGCAGTTTGGAGAGGAGGTGCAGGGGATCCTAGTACCTCAGGGATATGAAGAGCTCATAGGTCCGCTCACACCAGCCACCATGGGCCTCTGCTTCCGCCTATTGAAGGAATGGTCGCAGGCCTGCTTTTTGAGAGGTCCCGTCTTCTCCAAATTACATGAGAAGGACTATCTCCTTTGGATTAGAGAGCAGGTGCAAAGCTGTGCCTCTGTACCGGCTGATCCTCCCGCTATCCCGTGTCCTACTTATGAGGACCTCCTGGAGACCGAGCGGGCTTCTCATAGGCGTCTTCAGCTCATATGGGTGGAGGAGGCCCGCACTTTGAGGTTGGAGAAAGAAGACCTGGAGCGGCGATTATCAGAGCAGATACAGGCCCGTCGCTTCGAGGTGAGAGCTGCATGGCGCAGGCATGACGAGACCATGGCCAGGCTCAGAGATATGAGGACTAGGCAGACCCTCTCCGATGATGTCATCTCATTCCTCAGTGACCCAGATGCAGAGGGGGCTGAAAGGCTTGTGGCGGTTCAGGCGGCTCGGATCAGAGAGCTTGAGGAGAGGCTAGGGGATAGAGATTAGCCCCTTTCATTGTATTTTTTCCTTTTTTACACTTCTGTACAAAGAGAAACTCCACTAGTGGAAAGATAGAGAATACAAAGTAGGTTTTTATACTATTGGCCTCAGAACTCTCATATGCTTGTAAAAACTGACAGTTTTAATGAAAAGTCACTGATTTCTCATCATCGGCCAAAATATAGTTTTCATTTTTGTGTGTTTTTATTGTAAATTGGTCCATAATACTTTAATCCCATATAGTTGGATGAATTGAAGTAAGTTGGGCAAAAAGGGTATTTCAGTTAATGAGGAGGAAGCCAATCCGTCCCCCTTGGAACCCTTAGACTCATCCCCAAGTTTCTTTCCCACTTCCAGGGGGCCTGCCCCAGCATACTGGTTCAGTCCTGTGCATAAAATCTGCTCAATTCACTTCTGCTGCGCAAAACCGCGCATTCAGAACGGTTTAGCCAAAACCGTCTTCAATATGCGGTTGCATAGCCCTTCTGCCAAAACCGTAGAAAAAGGGCGGTTTGGTTCAATCTGTATCCCAAGTACGGTTGGTGACCTTTTTCCTGTTTCTTCCTTTTCTTTTATTCTCTTTTTTCTTTCGCCTTCTTTCTGCCAATATTGCCCCTAGTGCCTGTTACGGTTTTCACTAGGACCGGCCTGTTTTATTCCGTCATTGCCCTTTCAACATCCCGAGCTTGAAGGAATACACCCAGATCACCGAGGACTTGATCGATAGGACGAAATGAAGGCTGGGCTGGGTTTATGAAAAAAAGTTATTATAGGCTCAATATTTTAACATCTTGAAAATGGGACAACTGGGCTTACAGTCATAATGGATGCGACCCCCCATTCCCAATATTGGCCTTCTGTTTTTTTCTTTTGGCCTTTCTTTTCTATTTCCCTTTTTGTTTTTCTATTAACCCTGCTCCATTCGCGACTGTAAGCTCCAGTTTGGGTTCTTTAAAACACGAACAGGCTCAACTTGGTTTAAACTAGGGATATTAGAATTTGTGAGGGAGGAAGAAAAATGGCCTCGGATCATTTCCTTGTGATATTCCTTCAAGGGAAATATTGCTTGACCGCATCGGAGTTGATTGGCTCAGGAAAATCTGCCCCATCCATTTCTGTCAGGATAAGAGCTCCTCCTGACAAGACCTTCTTTACTACATAAGGTCCTTCCCAATTTGGCTTAAACTTTCCACGAGGGTCTTCCAGAAATGGTAATATCTTCTTTAAGACTACATTACCCACTTGGAAAGCTCTGGGCTTCACTTTCTTGTTGTAGGCCCTGGCCATTCTCCTCTGATACAGTTGACCATGGCAAAGCGCCTTCAACCGCTTTTCTTCTATCAGATTAAGTTGCTCATATCTAGACTGAACCCATTCAGCCTCTTCCAGCTCTGTTTCCATAAGCACTCTTAATGAAGGGATTTCTACCTCAACAGGTAAGACTGCCTCTGTTCCATAAACCAAGGAATACGGCGTTGCCCCCGTAGAAGTTCGGATCGAGGTTCTGTAAGCATGGAGAGCAAATGGTAACATCTCGTGCCAATCTCTGTAGCTTACCACCATCTTCTGGATTATTTTCTTTATATTCTTATTTGCCGCTTCTACTGCTCCATTCATTTTTGGCCTGTAAGGGGCTGACTTGTGATGAGTTATCTGAAACTGCTCACACATCTCCTTCATATCCTTGTTCTTAATATTCGAAGCATTGTCTGAAACTATGGCTTTTGGCAACCCATAGCGACAAATTATGTTGTGCTTTAGAAACTTAAGAACATGGTTTCCTGTGATATTTGCATACGAAGCAGCTTCAACCCATTTTGTGAAATAATCGATTGCCACCAGAATGAACCGGTGTCCATTAGATGCTTTTGGAGAAATCATCCCAATGACATCAATACCCCACATAGAGAATGGCCATGGAGAGGTCATGCTGTGCAGTTCACTTGGTGGTGCATGCTTATTATCAGCATATATTTGGCATAAATGGCATCTCTTAACATGTAGGCAGCAATCGTGCTCCATTGTAGACCAATAATATCCCAATCGCAATATTTTCCTTGCGAGCATGTGTCCATTCATGTGCGGCCCACAGACTCCCCCGTGCACTGTTTCAATCAACCTTTCTGCTTCAACCTTGGTGACGCATCTGAGTAGAACATTATTGTAAGATCTCTTATACAACTGCCCACCATTTAGAAGAAACTGTCCTGCTAACTTCTGGATTGTTCTTTTTTCAGTGGGACTAGCGCTTTCTGGCAAATTTCGATTATCCAAGAAATTCTTGATATCTTGGAACCATGGTATTTCTGTTTCTCGCGCTCCTTCCAAAACAAGACAGTAAGCTGGTTCGTCTCTGACCTCAATTTCAAGTGGTTGTATGTCTACCCCTTCTGGAATACTAACCATTGAGGCCAATGTCGCCAAGGCATCCGCAAACTGATTCTTAGCCCTTGGCATATAGCTAAAAGAAATTCGAGTAAATTTGGTACTTATTTCTTCCAAATATTGGTGATATGGGATCAATTTATGATCTTTGGTTTTCCATTCCCCAGTTGTTTGGAAGATGATAAGACTCGAATCTCCATATACGTCAAGTTCTTGAACATCATGGTCCAGAGCAGCTTGTAATCCGATTATACATGCCTCATACTCTGCTATGTTGTTCGTGCACTGAAATCTCAATTTCACTGCGATTGGGATATGTGAACCATCTGGCTTTACTAATACTGCGCCGATCCCATTTCCATTCATATTTGCAGCCCCATCAAAGAACATCTGCCAGGAGTCTTCACTGTCTTCCTCTTCAGCAAACAAGATAGCCTCATCCGGGAAATTCGTTTTAAGAGGTTGATAATCTGGCAATGGATGCTCAGCCAGGTGGTCAGCAATTGCCTGACCTTTGATTGCTTTCTGAGTGACATATGTCAGGTCGAATTCTGAAAGCAAAAGCTGCCACTTTGCTGTTCTACCAGTTAAAGCCGGCTTCTCAAACAGATATTTTAGCGGATCCATCCTTGAGATCAGCAAAGTCGAATAGCTTAAAAAATAGTGCCTAAGCCTTTGAGTCGCCCAGACCAAAGCGCAACAAGTCTTTTCCAATGGCGAATATCTTGTCTCATAATCTGTAAACTTCTTGCTCAAATAGTAGATAGCCTTTTCTTTTCTGCCTGTTTCATCATGCTGCCCCAATACACATCCCATTGATGTTTCTAGAACTGATAGATACAGAATCAGTGGTTTTCCTGGAATTGGCGGTACTAGAACAGGAGGATTTGACAGATAATCCTTTATTTTGTCGAATGCTTGTTGGCAATCCCCATTCCAGATAGTTGGGTTATTCTTCCTTAGAAGTTTAAAGATCGGCTCGCAAATAGCAGTAAGTTGTGCTATGAACCGGCTGATATACTGAATTCTTCCCAGAAAGCCCCTAACTTCTTTTTCAGTCTTAGGAGCTGGCATCTCAATGATTGCCTTGGCTTTAGACGGGTCTATCTCAATCCCTCTTCTGCTTACAATGAATCCCAATAATTTCCCGGATGTGGCTCCAAAGACACACTTTGCTGGATTAAGCCTTAAGCTGTACTTCCTTAGACGGTCAAATACCCTCTTTAGATTGATTAAGTGGTCTTCCTCTTCACATGATTTGGCAATCATATCATCCACATAGACTTCCATCTCTTTGTGGATCATATCATGGAAAAGGGCTGTCATGGCTCGCTGATACGTTGCCCCGACATTCTTTAATCCAAAAGGCATGACTGTGTAGTGGAAGGTTCCCCAAGGAGTAATGAAAGCGGTTTTCTCTTGATCCTCCTTTGCCATTTTGATTTGGTTGTATCCGGAAAAGCCATCCATAAAAGAGAACAGGCTGTGCACTGCCGTATTATCAACCAAGATGTCTATGTGTGGCAATGGAAAATCATCCTTCGGGCTTGCTTTGTTCAAATCTCTGTAATCCACACACATCCTGACTTTTCCATCCTTCTTTGGAACTGGGACTATATTGGCTAGCCAATCAGGGTATGTGGACACCGCCAAAAACCCGGCTTGAAACTGCTTTACTACTTCATCTTTGACTTTCAAAGTCCATTCCGGTTTCAACCTTCTCAATTTCTGCTTAATAGGCTTCACTCCTGGCAGGATGGGCAGCCTGTGTACAACCATGTCTGTATCCAACCCTGGCATATCCCGATAAGACCATGCGAACACGTCCTTGTAATCGGCCAAGAATTGGGACATTTCTTTCTGCTGTATTTCAGACAAGCATGCACCAATCTTTACAATTTTTGGGTCCTCTTCAGTTCCCAGGTTTATAGAAATGGTTTCTTCAATATTAGGTTGAATACCCTTTTCGTGACGCTCCAACTGATATGATATTTCTCTTGGAAGGTCATCGTCTTCGGCCTCGATCTCCTCTTCGATCCCCATTAGGTCGAAGTCGAGCTCGAGGTCGAAGTTGTATTCAACTTGCTTTAATTCGGTCTGTATATATGGCTCATAAGCAGTCTGGACCATTTTGAAAGCTTTAGATTTTCTAGAAAAAATGGAAAAATCTTTTTGGGTTTTTTGAGAACCTTCTAAAAAGGCTTTTCCTGAAGATGAAGGTTCATTAAAACCTTCAGGAAAAGGGCAATCCACTAATGGAGTTTTTTTTTGGAGGCCGCAGCTGATTGCCAACCATATGCAGCCTCAAATGTCAAAGGGGTCTCTTCCCAATTTTTCAACACAAAGCCCTCTGGAACAGGTGGTATAGTGCAAACCCGTTCCTCCTCAAACTCTTGATCCGATACCATCATTACCGGATTCGAAAAGCTGCCCTTTTCTGCTTCGGGGCTGAGTTCAGAGGTGACTTCATCAGGAATCTTGATTGAGGCCCAGTCGATAAAAGGAACCTCTTCTTCTGCTTTCTCTCTTCCTTCATTCTCTGTCATTGCAAAGAATGCCCCTGTCTCCTCTGTGAAATCCTGCTGCTCTTGTGGCAGTGGCTCAGGCTCACCCGTGGCTTCAGGCGTCAAAGTGGATGAGAGGGGGATAAAAGGTTGAAGGGTTGAGGTAAAAGGCTTTCTAAAAGGGTTGTCATTGAAATACGGAGGCTTGGAGGAATCTGTAGGAGGAGCCAATTGAATGGTATGAGAGGGCCTCGGGAAAGTTTCCCTTAAATGAGGGAACTTTTCTTGATTCTTTCCCCTCTCATTTTCTTTCTGTGATCCCCTCTTCCATCTTCTCATTTTCATCCCCAGTCCTACTCGTGGGACTAGCCTTTGTGCCTCTATGGGCTTCACCCTTCCTTGCAGGTTAATGCCCAACCCCTTTCCTGGGTGGAAATTGCAATCCTTTAAAACTTTCTCCACCATCTTATTGGCGCAGGTCAACCTCTCTTTCTTTTGACACCCCCCAGGTATGAAGTTGACTGTTTCGAACTGAAAAGAGTGAAAAGCAATTTTGTCCGCCGTTAATTCTACATTAATGAAAGGTACGTCAGGTGGTATGACAGGAGGGACTAGGTTCTCTGCTAGGACCGTTATTACCCTTTGGCCTCTTATAAATTTTACTCTTTGATGAAGAGTAGAGGGTATAGCCCTAGCTGAGTGGATCCACGGCCTTCCCAGAAGTAGATTAAAGGCCGCCGGAATATCTATCACTTCGAATGTGATATTAAAGATATTCGGTCCGATGGTAATCGGTAGTTCAATCTCTCCCAGGGAGTGTGTTTTGGAGCTATCGAAAGCTCTTACAACCCTCCCGTTCTGCTTTATCTTGGATTGGTCCAGACCAAGCCTCACACATGTTACAAGGGGGCAGACGTTTAAGGCTGACCCATTGTCAATTAGGACCCTGGCTATCATGCTACCCTTACAGAGCACAGTGATGTGCAAAGGGTCCATGTGATAGCCTCCAACAGGGCTAATCTCGCTTTCTGAAAAGCTTATTACATTGTGAGATAGGATCTGGCCGATCATCGTGCCGAGCTGGTCTGGCTCAATTGTTTTGGGCACGTGGGCGCTCTGGAGTACTTTCATTAATGAGTCCCTATGCTTTTCTGAATTAAGCAATAATCCCAGTATTGATATCTGGGCAGGGACCTTGGTTAGTTGGTCAACAATATTGAATTCACTCTTTCTCAGTATCCTTAGGAGGTCCTCTGCCTCCTTACTGTCGACCTGAGGGGTGTCTTCCCCTATCTTGGCCTTCCCCTTCTGGATTTGCTCTGCTTCTTTCCCTTCTTGTTCTTTTCCTTCTACACACCTCCCTGATCTTGTCATGAGGTTTACCTCCTCCTGACCTTGATTCCCGGCCACTGGGATAGTGGTCGTATAACCCTCGCTGTAGTTCCAAGGTACAGCGGTTTCTGAATAAGAGGGTTTAGGCACGTTAAATACCAAGGGTTGGAGGTGGGACCTAGGTGCAGGAGCTGATGTAGGAATAAGGTTAGAAGAAGGCACCTCAATAACCAGAGGCGAAGATTGCCTTGGTGCCTTGGGTTGAGAGGATTTTAAGGTATGAGAAGAAACAGACGTAATTGAAGCAGTGGTGGGGTCATAATTAATGACCAAAGATGGTTTGGGTGATGGAGTAGTGGGGGAAGCAACAGCCTGGTTGCAATTAATAATGAGAGGGGGTTTGGCTACATTAAGCTGGGCCATGAGAGAGGCGGCCCGGCTTAGAGAGGCATTAATGTCCTCTGCAGTCTTGCCATTTCCATTATTTCCAGAAATGACGTTGATTTGTTCCTCTATCCCTTCCTGGTCAAAATAGACCTTAACGGACGTCCCTATTGGCGCAATTAACTGCGAGGGATCAAACGTCCTAGGTCTAGAAGAGATGGTCCCTACGAAATTGGAAGGACCAGCCCCATTATGCTGGGGCAGAGGATTCTGACCAATGTCAGTCCTGGTGGGAGAGGGTGCAGCTGTGTTAAACAACAGGGTTCCCTGATCGATCAAATCTTGAATGGCGTGTTTTAATGGCCAGCACCTGTCTGTAGGGTGTCCTGGTGCACCCATATGGTATTCACAGGTGGTGGAGGGATCGAAATTCTTTCCCTTTGAAGCATTCGGATTTGGTTCTTTCAGGGTGACATACCCTGCGTTTAACAAAGATGGAAAAAGTTGGGATGGTGTCACAGGAAGAGGGGAAAGGACCCTGCTTCTTCTGGACGCCATCCAAGCGTCTCTCTCCTCTTTTGAGAATACCCTTTTTTGGTTGGGCATTGCTGCCTGAGGAACATTAATGTTGAGAGGGTTTTGATAGGTCGATTGTGGCTGCACCGGACTGGGTGGAGGTGCAGCAATATTGATTTGGATGGGTTTTTGTGGTGGTTGGGGTTGTACCATGTTTACTTCCCCTTCTTTCTTTCCTCCATTCCTTCTTGCCCCATTTTTCTGCTTCTGGGCAGAAGGATCAAAAGTGGGCTCCTGCTGACGAGCTGTGGCAGAATGGTCGTGGATTCGTCCGGATCTGATTCCATCTTCAATCCGGTCCGCGACCAGTACTAGGGCAGCGAAACTGGTGGTAACCTGACCCACCAAGTGATTGTAAAATGGATGCCCCAATGTGCCAATGAAGGTGGTAACCATCTCTGGCTCCATCATGGGAGGCCTGACTTGAGAGGCGGCTTCTCTCCATCTTTTGGCATACTGCCTAACTGTCTCATCTCTTCCCTTACTCATTTTCATCATATCGTACCTATCTGGCACGATGTCAGCATTGAAACGGTACTGAGCAAGGAAAGCATCAGCTAGGTCCTTCCACCTTCTGATTCTGCCATGGTCCACAGTTGCGAACCATCTCAAGGCTGCCCCAGTTAGGCTTCTCTGGAATAGCTGGATCAGGATGCCATCATCCCGGCCAAATTGGCATAACGCCCCATAGTAGAGCTTCAGATGGCTCATTGGGCATCCGGTGCCGTCATATTTTTCAAAATCCGGGCACTTAAATTTGGCCGGTAAGCATGCATCGGGGTACAGGCAGAGATCTTGGAAGTTGGTACCACCCAACGTGTTGATCCCCCTGACTTCTTTCAATTCCTCCTGAATGGACTCCAGTTTGTCCAAAAATTTTCTCTCCACTTCTACCCTCAGTCTCTCTTTTTCTTTTTCCTTTTCCCTCTCACATTCAGATTCCTCCTCCCGGATCAGGATAGGCTCGGGGTTTGGATGAGAGAGTTCAGGTTGAGGTGGGATAGGTTGGATTGGTGGTGGAAGTTCAGTCTGGGGTGGAGCCTGTGGTGGTGCATTGTGGGACGATGAAGCTTGGTGAACCTGAGCCTGCGCCTGTTGCACCTGCACCTGAGCCTGAGCGGCTTGGTTGGCCAGCAGATTCTCCAATAGTTTGGTCATCCCTGCCACTTGCTCTTGCAGTTGAGCAAAGGCCTCAGCCGAAACAGTGGATTGTTCTTCAGCAGGGTTCATGGTAGCAGCTTTTAATCTTTGAGAACGTCGGGGAGCAATGGTTGCAGTAGGAACTTAGTACCTTAGTAAAAAGAAAAAGACAAAAGAGAAAAAGGTTAGTATCCGATCAATTCAACTTTACACACCTATGCATGCATGCATGTAGGCTTGGTGAACATGAGTCTGGGATTTTCTTTGTATTCATATTTTTTTTTTTTGTATTTATGGTTAAAATAACCTTATTAGAATGAAGTGATTGATACGAAAAAGATCCAACCACAGAAATTTTGTAGGAGTATTCTAGGGCCTCCAACATGTCCCACACAAAGGATGATGTGCCCACAGTAAAAGCCTGTAGACAAATCAAGACTTGGAATCACGCAAGCTTCCAAGGGCTTATGCTTTGGAATTAAAGCTTCCACAACCTCCCGAAATTACGCAGGCTTTCAGGGGCCTATGATTTTCTAAATTCAGGCTTTAGAAGGCCTATGAAGATTTTGAAAAATTCTGGAATTTCAGGCTTCCAGGAGTCCTATGAGTTTCTAAATTCAGGCTTTAGAAGGCCTATGAAGATTTTGAAAAAAGTCTGGAATTTCAGGCTTCCAGGAGTCCTATGAGTTTCTAAATTCAGGCTTTAGAAGGCCTATGAAGATTTTGAAAAAGTCTGGAATTTCAGGCTTCCAGGAGTCCTATGAGTTTCTAAATTCAGGCTTTAGAAGGCCTATGAAGATTTTGAAAAAGTCTGGAATTTCAGGCTTCCAGGAGTCCTATGAGTTTCTAAATTCAGGCTTTAGAAGGCCTATGAAGATTTTGAAAAAGTCTGGAATTTCAGGCTTCCAGGAGTCCTATGAGTTTCTAAATTCAGGCTTTAGAAGGCCTATGAAGATTTTGAAAAAGTCTGGAATTTCAGGCTTCCAGGAGTCCTATGAGTTGATTTTCTGAAATTCCAAGGCTTTCAGATGCCTAAAATATTTTTGGTTTCCCCTTAGGTGTTTTTGAGTTAAAAAGAGACTCAAATTGCTTTTAAGGAGATGATTTACTTAAAATTTTCCTTTCACTTGATTTTTAAATGATTATTTGCTTGGAATTCAAAGGTTTCCAAGTGACCCAATTGCTCTTTGGGAGAAATCTTAAAAGTTTGAACACTTTATGTTTAAAGATTTCTTAAAGATTGATTTTTGATTGGAATTTGCCCCATTTTAACAGAGTTGAGCTTCCTTTCATGAATTGCATTATACTTTAAGCTTAACATGTCTTGGGAACTTATTGTGATTTCCAAATTTAATTCTTGAGGTTGAAGTATGATTAGGTTGGTTATTTGAACCGATTCTCTTTTAATCATTTACTTCACTTAAGATGGGTTAAGTATTCAAATTAGGTAAAAAGAGCCTAACATGAGCTTAAACCGCAAAATTTGGTGCTTGACCTGACTTTTGGTTTGAGCCAACTTTATTTCATCATTTTCACCTTTGAGTTGGATTAATTTGCTCAATTTAGGTGAATATGTTCAAAATGACCTTAATCTCTTGATCCGGGTGGATTTGGAATGGTTTAAATGCCATTTATCTTATTTGGAGTCACTGCCCATTTGCTTATATAACTTAGGGATGAAAGGACCCAGAAATGTTTAATTAGCATGGCCAGAATGGGATTTCGGCTTAAAACCGCACACTCAGGACGGTTTGGCCCAAACCGTATGATACATGCGGTTGCAGCGAAAATGCAGACAACCGCATACTCAGGACGGTTTTCAGCCGAAAAACAGATTTTCGAATTGTTTCCTTTTCCAATTGGTTTTATTAGCTTGGTTACTTGCCCAAACACACTGTTCACCATTGGGTGGCTTCTGGACTGCCCCAAATTGGGCACTTGACATATCAAATGGCATTAAAGGCCCGTTTAACCCTTGATTTTCATGAGATTGCATGGGGATACCAAAATATGCACAAACAGACTTCTTATGATAAAGGAAACATGTTACAATACAAATTGGCCTTCAAGGGCATGAATCAAAATAAAATTACAATTTTAGCCTCCTTGGGCTTGAGAATGAGAATTTTTAAACTAAAAAGGAAAAATCCCTTTGTACCAGCAGCTCCAGGGTGTTCTCCACACCAATTTCCTGCAAAACAAAGGATTAGTAATATTCATACATAGGAGGGCCTAGGTTCCCTCCCCAAAATGGACACCCAATGCATGGATTTCGGGACTTTTAGGTGCCTCCTATGGACATTTGGGGTAGAACGACACATAAGAAGAGTAAAAACTCTCTCTAAGGGCTACACCAATCCTAGGATAACAACAAGTTTCTGGGAATAACAAGATCCCCACAAATGGCCAACATGAGCTTGATATTTACAAAGTAAAGATGTTACCACAAATAATAGGCTTACATTACCTTGTTACCTCACGTTTACCTTCCAAATGGTGCCCATATCATGCCTTGGACCACCTGAGCCATGCAAGACGGCCTTCCCTCAATTACAAACCCTTTCCCCATCGCATTTGGTTTATTTTGGCCAAAAGGGTGTTTCTCCACCTTCAAGCGTGGGGGTTTTGGGTTTTGGCTTATTGGCAACTTAGAGCTCAAGCCTAGTGTATGACCAGAATTCTAGATCCACCATGTCATCACATCATTGGCTCAAAGCTTCTAAGGTGAATGTTTTCACTTTCGCTTTCCGAAGTAACGACCTCGGTGCGCCAAGCTACACACATTCTTGTTCAACTTCCTATAGGTGATAGGTAGGCTGTGTAAAAAAATAAAAAGGTGCACAAGTGCATTTGAAAAAGATGGGTCACATTCAACACAACGTCCCACCCTTGCCACTCTTTTTTCCGTAGCCATGCAAGCACAATCCAAAAACAACCAAGGCATGATATAGAGATCATTTGTGATAGATAAACATGAAAACATCAAGGTAATAAAAAAACCTAGCATGCTCAATCTAACATGCATTCACCCAATCATACAAACATGAAAGCATGTTATCATGTTATACAAAAAATAACATTTGATTATGGTGAGCATGCTTGACATATTCAAAACATCTCTCAAAAAGAATTCAGATCTCATGCTCATGACATTTAATCACAAATCAAAGGATGCTATCATGGAAACATAGTGATCTAGCAGGGTAAGACTAGTTAGGCCTTCCTACGCATGTTTCTAAACATACTCAAGCATGGAAATCACACACCCTATTCTCATGGGTCTCATATGCTCTCAAACAGAAGCACACAAATCAAAATATACTTATTATGAACAAACAAAAAAGCAAACAATCAACAAGATCAATCAAAGCATGATCAAGCAATCCAAGCATGGCTTAATTCCACAAAGTCCCCAGCAGAGTCGCCAGTTGTGAGACATGGATTCGTCATCTCGGATGACTTCCGATATCGTCACGCGGGGATCGATAAATGTAAAGAGTCGCCACCATCCATCTTAGGGTGTGAATGGACACCAAAGGGTTCATAGATGTCAAATAAAGCCAAAGTAGCTCTAAGATGAGGAAAAATCCAGAGATTGGGTAAGGGGAATTATTTATGAGCGGGGGAAGGTATTAGGCACCCCTACTCATCCGTCTAAGACGGTTACCACATGCTTGCTTATGCTAGAGATTGTTTGCTAATAAAAATAAACAAAAAAGGGTGCTTATAACAAGCACAATGTGTGTGATCATCCCACATGAGAAGTCTAATGAGCTTAGACTCTCTTCGTGGATTCATCACTTCTAAAACCTCATGAGTGAAGCGAAATCCAAGTAAAAATGAAGAAAATCAAGCCAAGGCAAATCTGGAGAAATTTGGTCAAAAGAGCTTGAAAGCTTTAATAAACCATAACTTATTCAATTTAAATCTAAATCAAATGAAACCAAAGCCATTTGAAAACTGGTATATAGTAGAATATACAGTAAAAAATTCAGCTCAATCCGATTTAACACGAGAGAGAAATCCACATCTGAAATTTGCTGTTTGTAATATATCAAAAGTGATGAGTAGGCATTTTCAAAGTCCTATTCGTGGAGTTTGGCTCAATAAAAATTCATGAAAATTGGTATGGGGGAAGTATGTAGTGCCATCTTTCCAAAGAAAAAAACCTCACACCAATCTCTATCCGGATGTGACTTGTGTGCTCTCTTGAACAGGCCTAAAAGACCACAGATGAGCTCTGGACTACGCCAGCGAGCACCTCTGAGTCAACTGAGCACCCAAGGCACAAAACAGGTCAAAATCTGCTGAAACCAGTTGGAAATGAAAATATACTTCTCAAAGAAAACTCAGAAACTGGAATCACATAAAACGGATTAAAACTGAGCAAATAGTGCACCATCAAAGCGGCAAGTTCAGCAATCTGGGCTGAACTGTCTTACAAACTTTGAAGAGATGGTGTCAAAATTTGGCTACATGGAAACAAACGAAATTTTCCAGATATTAAATAGACCTCCCAATCTATCACATGTCTTTGGAATCACTCAAAAATTCATCCGGAGGATGAAGTTATGAGCATTCCAAGACAGGCTACAGCTCTGTCCTGTTTTTGAAGAACTGTGAATAAGAAGCCAAAATCAGTGTATGTGTGCAAGTGGATTCGACCAAAACCATTTAAAATCATGAAAAACAACTCATGAACTTCTAAAAACTCATTCTAAGGCCAATGATCTCAGATTTTCCATATTTTACATGGAAATCCAAGATCTAGCCTATTTGATGAAAGTAGTGAAAAGTGGGTGCAAAGATGTGGAAAATCACATTTCTATGAGAAAGTTAGAATCCATGGCTGTAGAGAGCATGGATTCACATCTTCTCCAAATACAAAAATAATCAGAGAAGCATCCAAGGGCTCAAAATAACCATATAGCATGCTTTTCATCATTTGAGGGTTCTAAGCCTAGAGGATCCATTCCACCTTCTTTTTCCCCAGGCTCTCTCTTCACGTTTTACGGCTAGAGAGGATTCCCAGGTACTTTAGAAGGGGTTTGGGGTTGCAGAAATACACACAGGCCTTATACTACAGAAAGGTAGAAGATGAGAGATTTTGCTAGAAGGTAAAAGGGAAGCAATATCTCAAATAGGCCTTACCTTAGTAGCTTGAGCAATTGAGTAGCCAATCCAGCAGAGGTTCTCCTTCTTCTTGCAGAGCTTCTAAGCTTCAGATTGTCAGCCATTTGAAAGAGGAGGGCCTCTCTATTTATAGGCCAAGTCAAGGGTAGAAGAGTCCCAAGGGTAGGCCAAAAAGGCCTTCTAGACTATTCCAATTCTCCTCCAAGGCATGAATTGGTGTAATTCAGCAAGTTTCGGAGGGTGAAATAGGGAGTTCAAGTCCCTAAGAGAGAGGTAATATGCGTAAATAAGGCTCAGAGATCGAGCCATTTCGCAAAGCCTCGAAACAGCCAAAACCGTATACTCAGTGCGGTTTCCACAGAACCGCCACTCAAAGTGCGGTTTAATACAAAATTTGACTAAACCGCATATACAGAACGGTTCAATTCAGTTATGCTTTAATTGAGTGCCGGACACGCGGCCTAACGGCCGAAGCTTCTTGAAGCCACGTGGCCGCCAGCGCGACAAGCAAGGACCTGAACCGTGCTGTCTGTGCGGTTATGACCGCACATACAGAGCGGTTTAAACCGAAATTATAAAAACCGCATACACAGTGCGGTTGGCACTGATTTTGAAAGTTTTGAAAGTTTGACATATGTCAAGGCTCAAATAAGACCTTTGGAGCCCTTCTTAGTTAATCTCTTATATTGGGGTGCAATTTTGGGGTGTCTATAGCCGCTGGTAGCGAAGAGAGAGATTGAAGATTCGATGACCAGCTGTGCACATGCCGCGTTCCCTCCCGCTAGCAGCGCGCTGGCAGCGCGCCCTTAACTGATTCAACTTGTTCTAAGCGGGACTTGAGTTCGCTTCCAGCCGTCTACCCCGATCGCACCACAACGCCACCAGCGCTCGACGCGATCTGAATTTTCTCCTTTAAATAGACGTGCTGTAATTTTTAGTAATGACTTTTTTCTTTAGATCAATTTGATTTCGGATCTTGAGGTGTTCGAGATTCGATCAATTCTTCTTTAGAGAGTCGGCGATCGAGTGAGGGGGAGATCTGAGATAGATCACCTGGAATTGAAGTTTGAGGATTCTTCTTCAATTCGGAACTTCACCTGATCGTGTGATCGCCTGGATTGGTGATCGGCTTTGTTGGATGCATAGGTAGATTCCTATTGCATTGGATCGTCTCAGTGGATTCTGAGGTGATTGTTGCAATCTGGATTGATCGTGTTCTGCAGCTTGTGGATTCAAGCTGTGTTGCAGTTCGTGAACTCGAACTGTGGATCACTGTTGAGTGATTGTTTGCGATCTGGATTGATCGTGGTTTGTAGCTTGTGGATTCAAGCTGTGTTGCAGTTCGTGGATTCGAGCTGTGGATTGCTGTTGAGTGAGTTCAATTGTAAAGGTTAAGTATGTGCTCCTTTGTAATTGTCTTTTCATTCAATAGTGGAAATTCGAAGGGTTAGTCGCCTCATATAGACTCGAGGTTTTTCCTGGATCTGAATTCAGGTTTCCTCGTATAATTCTCTGTGTGTATGTTTCCGCATTGTTAAATTCTGAATTGTTGTAGATCGTGGACCTATAGAGTAGTCCTCTACTCTTTCAGCTTCCAACTTCTATCCTTTTTATAGAGAATTCCCAGCCCTTCAACTTCTTAACCTCTAACCTTACCTCTTCCTCTCATAAACCTCTCATCTCCCTAACTTTTCCTCTTCCTCTCTGAAACATCTAACTCCTCATCTTCCTCTCTTAAACACCTAAACCCCTAACTCCTCCTCTTCTTCTCTTAAACCCTTAACTCTTCCTCTTCCTCTCTTAAACACCATCATTCATTTTGGTTTGGTCAAAGTCTATTTTGTCCCACATTTTTATTACGCTTATATTTTTTTTAAGCTTAGTTTCAATATCTCAAGAAAATATGAGTTGGACCAATTCGTCCAACTCATTTCTCTTTGTTTATTTAAAACTTTTATTAACTTTGGTATTAAATTTTTTATTTATTTGCATAACAAACCCCATTAGGAAACTTACTTAATTACTAAAACAACCCCAAAATTTTTAATTTATCATTGGTTACATGGCAGCCACCATGGTGTACACGTGGCTGGGTGGCTGTCTTGTGGCATCCAATTTCGGTTTTATAAAAATCCCCAAACTACCCTTTATTTCTTTTATTCATAACTTAGCCGTTTGAGATCCGATTTGAGCACGGTTTGGTACATCAGAATCAGCTCAAAATTCTCTTTATTTTGGGCTTGTTATTTCAAAAAGACAGGTCCACTATAAAAACCTCGATTTACGTGCCCACATATATGCCAGTTTAAGATATGCTTCTTGGGCAATTTTATGGTGCAAAAATACGGTGCTGTGTAAGACCCTGATTTTTGGTGAGTTTATTTATTTATTTAGTTATTCAGTTTGATATATATATATATATAAACTGTGTTTATCAGGTGATTTGTGTGGTTTGAGGGCTTAGCCCATACTCGTATGTACAGGCGTTATATAGCCGTTTTTCTGGAAAAAATTATGTTATTAATGTATTATTATTAAAGTATAGTGTCTACTTATTAATGTAAGTCGATGCGGAATATGTAGGGTTTTCTAGTGGGCGAGTGCGCATCGGATCAAGGAAAAAGGAAAGTCATCAAGCGGCGTATGTCTCGCGAGGAAAAAAAAATACCAAAGAGGGAAAGTAGGGTTTGGGTTGTAGGAATACGCGTAACTTACGGAGGTAATTTTCGTTAGACTCGTTAGAGCTGGGCGATTTGGCGATTGCGGCTGTAATGGCGATTGGGGTTATTCTCATGAAGAGCAAGACTCGGAGGGACTACTAGAAGTTTAGTCGAGTTGGATTTATGCGGGTTTTCTCTCTCGTGAGTAGAGGAATTGTTCGGCTACCATTTCATCTTCTACCATTTCATCTTCGCGCATCCGGAATCGTGCTCGGCCGATTTTGGAAAAAGCTATTGTTCTGGGATTAAGCACATACAGGTGAGTGGCATTGTTTTACAACCGAGTTTTCGGATTAATTCGTGTATTTGGTTGAATGAATGCATTGTTTATGATTGAAGTATTCTCGGTGTGTTTTCTGGGCAAAACCAGTTACGGAGGGTTTTGTACAGTGAAATTGGGGATAATTGGAAATCATATGTAGATTAAATCCAAATTAGGTTTAGATGTGTCCTGGGAGTATTAGGAGGCTAGATAAGTGGTTACAGACTGAAAAATTTCAGCCAGAGTTGGATTTCTGGGATTAACAGAGAACTGGAAATCGTAGTGGGTTACCGCCCACTTGGCGCCTACCTGGCGCCCACTTAGGAAGTAAGCGCCAAGAAAAAGTGACCCGGCGCCGAGCTAGCGCCCACTCCGCGCTCAGCTCGCGCCTACCTCCATTTCGAGCGCCTTTCTCGCGCTCTTCTCACGCCCGTCTGGCGCCTAGCTCGTGCCCACTCGTCCACGAGTGAGCACCAGCTTCAGTTAAATGAACGGAGTTACCGCCCACTTGGCGCCTACCTGGCGCCCACTCAGGGAAGTGAGCGCCCAGTTGTTTTTCGTGCAGAATCCTATAATTTCGTAAAACCAAGGGGGTTCTGGATACTAGAGGGCCTTCGACCACTTACCCAACTAATTGATTACGAAATTAGAGATAACAATTTGCTTGTGAGAACATTTGAGATAGATCCTAGTTTGAGTAAAGGCTTATGAAGTAGATGTTGAGAAATAAATTCGAGGATTCTCGGGATGTTTACATACTAGGGCTTTATTTTAGCCCTCTTGAAACATGCACTGTTCGGTACTTGATTTGATTTATTAAACCCCGTTTTGATGGCAAGTTTGAATTAAGTTGTAACTATTATTTACTTGATTTCTTGTGTGAGTTGATTTTCTGGTTGGAACACTTGTGTGAGTTGATGTTCTGGTTGGAACCACGGGTGATGTGTACTAATGCAGAGTTTTAAACAGTTAATTATCGGTTTGGGTTTAGCTTCCCATGGATCCTTGTTAAGCTTAGTAATGTGATGGTATGTGTTTGTTGGTGTAATTGCATGGCCTTGTGTGTTGCCACGACCAGTGTAGAGCAGCCAGATACCCTGAGTAGGCCTGGTTGTCAGTGCCGATACCCGGAGTAGGCCGGCATTGGATGACGATACCCTGAGTAGGCCGTCATTTCAGAGTTTCCGAAACCCTGAGTAGGCCGGAACTGTGTACATGGAGGTGTGGAGTGTCTACTTGGCATGTAAATTAATCAATGTAACCATATGCATAACATTGACCTGGTTTGAGTTGTTATCGGAATTACGTTGTTATTATCGTTGGTTATTTGTCGAAGCACGTCTTATAACTGTGTTAACTATTTCTGCATGCATGTGTCACTCGCTGAGATATTCGTATCTCATTCCCTCGTTGTTGCTTTGTTTTTCAGATATTCGTGGTGAGGTGCCTACAGGGGTAGATCCGGCTGATACATATAGGGAGGAGGATTATTACTACCGACCTTAGTCCAGCAGGTTGTTTGGTCTTAAACTGTTAAGTTGAATTTTGAGGATTGTAATAAGATAGTAAACTTGGGACCATTTGATGTATTTGATGATTTCATAACTTGCCTGGATAGAAATGTTGAATTGTGCACTCTGATGTGATAAAAAAGGTGGGTGATTATCCAGCAATCACCATTATTGAGGTCCTTAACTAACCCCTAGGAGACGTGTTATATCTTTAATGAAGAACACGGATCCGGGGCGTTACATGCTGACACCAACATCGGTTGGTGTCATGTCCCGGTGCCCCTAAGTGGCACTCACATCTCTCATTAGGACTGCAATTCTTGCTGACGAATGGTTTAGGATTTGACGGCTTGATTTGAAAATACCCTCCTTTCAGTAATGTGGGTAGTAACTCAGCTGGTATGTAGGGAAGTGAAGTGAATATTCTTCTTAGCCTTGCCTCCATTTCTTCTCTTGTCCATCTCGGTGGACCCTGATATGGTACGTCCATTTGTCCCTGATTCTATGGAGCTGTTGTTAGGGGCCTCTGGGAGATGTGATAAGGTCGAGTAGGCTACACATAGTTCTATTCCTGACCCTCTGTTCTCCTTGGTTGCTCTTGCCCTTGGCTTCTATTAACCTGATTTACCATTGGCCTCCTCTGAGTGGCATTCTGTCCACTGCTATCTATCTTTCCTGACCTTACTGTATCTTCAATTTTGTCAGCTGTCAGAATCAAGTCATTGAAACTTACAGAACTCTGCCCCAGTAACAGAGTGAAGAAAGGTTGACCAAGTGATGCTATAAACAAAGACATTATCTCTTGTTCTAGCAGTGGTGGCCGGACTATTGTTGCCAGCTCTTTCCATCTCTTAGCATAGCCCCAAACTGACTCATGAATCTTCTTTGCCAACCTTTGCAGCTCTGCCCTTGTTTGAACCATCTGGCTGTTTAGATGATATTGCTGAATGAATACCGCAGCGAAGTCATTCCAGGTCTTTATCTTTGCTTTGTCTAAACTCAAAAACCAAGAATAGGTAGCTCCAGTTAAAGACTGCTGAAAGAACTGTACCATGATTTTCTCATCTTTTGCATATTGGCACATGTCACTAGAATATGACCTTAAGTGGTTTTGTGGACAGCCAGTGCCATTAAACTGGTGCAATTCAAGACATCTAAACTTGGCAGGGAGTTGTATGTCTGAAAAAAAAACAGAGGTTTTCCAGAGTAGTCTCGCTCTGAACTGTGTTTGGCTGTAGCTGCTTGAAAAGATCTTCCTTCATGGCCGCTAGACGGGCCTTGAATTGAGCTTCCAGCATTCTATACCAGTCTTCTTCATCATGCCCCAGTTGGATAGGCGTGAACTGTTCTTGCTGCTGTATCAGGTGGAAAAGATCTGCCACAGGAGGTGGGAATTGAACGGCTTGTGGTGGCGAATGTGGTGGTGCCATAGGTGAAGGTTGTGCTGGATGTGCAGAAGCGGTACTGCTAGCACTTCTTCTCGTGGTGGGAGTGGTGGATGGTGCTGTTGAGTGACCAGAACTGTCGGTTGAACTTGCTTCAGATCCCTGATCTTTGCCATGAGAGATTGAATAACCATAGTCATGCTTTCGACATTTTGGGTTAGGTCATTAACCACTTGGGTTTGACTAGATTCTGCTTGATATTGCACTAGCGGAGTCTGATTTCCTTGTGCATCCATATCCAGTCTTTTGCGAGATTGAAGATTGTATGGGCTTGAGGGAGCAATTTTGGATACCTGTTGTTCATTTTGCAGAAGTTAATGCATTTCTTTGGCAATTAATCATATATTTTTTATGCTTTTTTCTTTTAGCACCTATTTGCAGATTCCTGTGAAAATTCCTCTTTGCCATGGTCAATCGAGATCAGATTTGTGATCTGATTTACATATATGGAAGCAATTTAGGAAGAACCTCTAAGAGTACAAAGGCAACTAGGAGAGAGAACCCAAAGGAATGATCCATTTTAGCTGCTCAAAGACAACTAGGAGGGAGAACCTGAAGGAATGATCTGTTTTAGCTGCACAAAGACAACTGGGAGAGAGAACCTGAAAGAATGATCTTTTTTGGTCGCATGAGGGCAACTGGGAACGAGAACCCTATGTCTACTGATCTGTTTTAGTCATCTGTGGACGACTGGGAAAGAGAACCCAAAGGATTGGTCTGTTTTAGCTGAATAAAGGCAACTGGGAGAGAGAACCCAAAGGAATTATTTGTTTTAGTTGCACGAGGGTAGTTGGGGAAGAGAACTCTATGTCTATTGGTCTGTTTTAGTCGACTGTGGACGACTGGGAAAGAGAACCCAAAGGATTAGTCTATTTTAGTTGCGTCAAGTCAGCAAGGAAAGGGAACCTAAAGAATTTGATCTAGTTTAGTTGCTTGCGACAAGGAAAGAAAACCTCTTGTTTCATGCCCTAATGAACCGGAGCTAGTTTATAATGAATTGAACTTAGTATCACGGGGTTGGACTTATGTCTACGCAGGGGGTGATCTAAAAAACAACACCTGGGCTCACCCAGCTGGTCTTCGATTTAAGAATCGGTCGCTAGGCGCCACAATTTTTGGACTCAAGTCGAGTCTTCGCAGGGGAAGGGCTAAAAACAGCCACCTCTAGGTTCACCCAGTTGGTCTTCGATTTAAGAATCGGTCACTAGGCACCACAATTTTTGGACTTATGTCTCCGCAGGGGGTAAGCTAAAAAGCAAATACCCGAGCTCACCTAGCTGATCTCCGATTTAAGAATCGGTCGCCAGGTGCCACAATTTTTGGACTCATGTTGAGTCTCCACTGGGTAAGGGCTAAAAACAGCCGCCTCTAGGATCATCTGAAGGGTTGGTCTTGACAAGACCATCTTCAGACGCCACCAACTTGGATCATTGAATCCAGGACAAAAACCGAGTGATCTTGTGAATAAGATGCAATCGGGTGTGATCTGAGTTCAATCCATGGGCGCTTTAAGAAACGCCTATAAGTATGAATAATTAAAGAGTAGGATTCGAAGGAAAGGGTATAATATGACCAGAGATCACGGTTTTGTATAACCAGAAAGAGAGAGTCCATTAGGACCAAAAGGCAATATTAACTTTGCAACAAGCATCTGCAAACTAATTTACTGTTTTCTTCATGTTTTTGTTCTGTCCATTCAAAATTAAATTAAATTAAAGCATTAAACTGAAATAAAAATACATGCTTAAATTATATCACAAAAAACCGAAAATGGCTCAAAATACATCAAATTCAGGTCCAAAAATGAAAGCAACCTAGCCAATGTCTAACTAGGTGGGTCATCATAGTAGGACACATCCTGTGTCTTAAGGGCACGCATAAGTTTATTCCGCAAACGCTTGTCCTAATCTACCTGCTTGCGCACGCCGCTCAGCTGCTGTTGGAGGGCCTCATTGGCCTGTCTACTCTCCTGCTCCGATTCAATGTAGGCTGAATGGATAAAGGAGTGTGTCTCCTGCAGTTCGGCCACCCTATCTCTGTTGATATCAGGGGTGGAATTGGAATGTCCTCGGGTATGTCAATCTGGAGAGGTGGGATGCCATCATGGCCAAATACATAGCCATTTTCTGCTTATATTCTGGGAAATGATGTTTCGAGAATATGTCATGCTTGTGCTTGCGCACAGTCTTCCACTCTATCAGTAACTATCACCTCAACTCCTTCGAGAGCGGGCTTGTCAGATTAGTTGCATCATCCTCAAGGGGGATGCGCTGCGGTTTCCCAAACTGTCTCAAAACTCTTATTGGATAGTAAGATACAACATGTGTAAGGCCAATTAGGGCCAGACATCTTCTGTTTTTGAAGGCTAAAATGGGGGTATAAGTGAAATGGAAGGTTCCCCACCACCTAATGTTAACATCCTCATCTAGGTGAAGAAAGTAGTTCAGCCACTCCTCTCTAGTAGGTAAGTCTGGATGTATCTTTCTTCGGGCCATGCACGTGACATTATCATGGACTAGCCCATATCTCTCACTAATGGGGTTTTGCCACCATCAGGTGGTCTTGCAGCCATATATGAAGAAGGGGAGCGTACCCTTGAAACCTTTCGGTTCCATTCTCAGACAACGTTAGGGCATGATACAGTTGAGCGAGTATCAGTGGTATGATTCGGTACCCAGCCGAGAGTTGATCCACAATTTCTATGAGGGCAAAATTAATGGTGTCTCCCCTAGTTGGAAAAAAGATTTACGACAGAACCACGAGGGTGAAGGTGTCCCACCAAACACGGGGTCTTTCTTGCTTTTTGTTTCTTATCTTTTCTACGAGGAAGTTCTTGGAGACCCTCATGAATGATTTGTCACCTCCTAAAGTCTGGAATTCTTCCCTCAAGAGTCCAAAGAAAGTACAAACTTCATTCTTGTAACTGTCTTTGAGGTTTAGCTTGGTGGGTTCTCCATGATCACCAACCCTGAGGAGTAAGTCTAACTCCTAAATCATGGGTGTCAACTCTATAGTCCCAAATTGGAATACTGAAAATTGAGGATCCCAGAATAACAAGGATGACTGAATCATGTTCCAATTGATTGGCACATTCAATAAGTACAAGGTTTGCCCCATGTGGTATTGTGCCTCCCATTTAATTTGTTTATCCTGTTGGAGCTATCGTGTCCAAGATCGGATCCAAGGAGTGTCACAGACACACTTCTCTATCCTAGGGAACTTGGTTTTCTCAGAAGATGAAGACGATGCCATGTATT
This sequence comes from Buxus sempervirens, assembly GCA_947561395.2. NCBI lineage: Eukaryota > Viridiplantae > Streptophyta > Magnoliopsida > Buxales > Buxaceae > Buxus > Buxus sempervirens. The sequence continues at coordinate 14,192,783 of OX387193.1, forward strand.
GTACTATCCAATTAGTGTTCCAAGTCATTTTGGATTTCAATGTGAAAGCTCTTTATTAGTGTGACCAATAGTAAAAATCAAAGCAAGTAAAGAAAAAGGACGGGACATCACCATATTTCATGCCTCTAAACAAGAAAAGAAACCATGCACACAAAGTGTGTGATCCTAGGGGTTGGTGTAACGCCCTGGATCCAGGTTCATTTAAGAACATAAACCCGAATCTAGTTCGTTAGTATAAATGACCCAAATAACTAATCTAGACTAAAAACAATTCCATTAATTATATCAGAGTGCGGAAATAAAAGACATCTTTCAAGAAGCGCGGAATTAAACCACCAAATAATCCATTAATATTTCATTTAAAAAGTCTGGAAAGGGTTCAACTAAATAAAATAAGTAACATTCACCAATGTTGTGTAATTAAGATACCAATAATCCTTTAATTAACATCAAAATCCTCAATATATAATAACTAAAATCAATCCCTCAAAATAAACTAATCATCACTCAATGTCCTCCTGGACCTACACAGGAATGAAATAGTCTTCTTCCTTGTAATCACAGTAATTCCCCAGAGTCTCTACCCCAGCAACGTCCTCTCCAGGGATATCTGAAAACAAAACCAATAAATAATAATGTAAGAAATAACATCTTAGTAAGTAGTCATGCAAATAGTTGACAACAATAAAATATGCAACGACTAATCAGATTAACCACAATACAATACAAATAACAATTTAATAATAAAAAACAAATCAAATAGAATTGTTCACCTCATGGGACTCATGAAATAGTAAACCAGAGAATGATAGTAGACATTCGCCAATATGCTACCTAACCGAATTACAGTGGACCAGCCGCCCTGCAGTCTGGCTATTCAACACCAACGGAAGAACTCAACCATGAATTAGCATGTACGGCCCAACCTATTCAGGAGTGGGTAACGTGTAACACCCCGAACTCGGGTCAGTGCAAAACCTACACCCAACTCGAACCGGTTTGCTACTGTAACAACCCGAATTCAGTTCAACAACCAAATCCAAGGTGTTACTAGCCCATATCAAATATACATCAAGAATATACCAAACTAAAGAAAAATAATCCATTCAATTAATTAACTATCAGAGTGCGGAACAAGTATGTGCGGAAGTATAGTCTAAAATCCTCAAACAACTAATATAGTTAACCATCAAAATCAATCATTAAGTCTAGTAAAATAAAATGTCACTAATCTCTCATCTCTCTAATACATCAAACCCAATTAAAATAGAATAATCTGATAAAGTAACTAAATCCATGACAATCCACAACCTCAAATAATATCCGGGTAAAAGTAATCCTCCGGTGAATAATCGGCTATCTCTCTTTGGAAATCAATACTATGATCCCCCTCTCGCATATCAGCTAAAAAATGAAATAAAAGTAGGGTGAGATACGAATATCCCAGTAGGTAATACATGCATGTTTAAACAGTTCATATAAGTAAAATAACAGTTCATGTACGATTAAGCAATATCGACTAAGCAGGCTTGTATAATCATTCATATCGATCATGAATACAAAACAGTATAGTTAAACAGTTCTAAATATGATTTTTAGCAAGTTCTATCATAGGAATCCAATATCAGAATAACATAATCCATACTTTGCTAGGATGCACTAAACAGTCACATCCGATCAATATCTCAATCACATGCCTCCAGCATGTATACAATAGTAATAACAAGTGTTTGTGATTTTAGTGTCATTGTAGGACTCACAAAGATAGATAAACCTTTTGAGATGACTCTCGACCAATCGCTATACCACCGTGCAGCTTAGGAGCAATGCTACTAATGATACTCAAGTCCCATGCAGCGCAGCTTAGACAAGAGCCATAGTCACTGACTTATTGCACACGTACCCATCAGAGTTGGCATGTACCACCAGCATGCAGCACTAGAATCAATGCATGGAGATGGTCGCTTATCCACATGTACAGGAAATCACCAGCAGCTCACCGGGGTGTCCCTTCAGACATAGGACCTTCCCGAACAAACCAACTTGCAAAGGAAGCGCGCTCGCACAAGGGAGAAACTCAACCCAAATGACATATCCCTCAGCTACCTAGCCACAACTATGGATCCATAACCAGCTATGCCCACTAGACTCCAAAAATTCCCTAAAATATAATATTTCTATAAGAGTTGGTGCCTAGTGGCATATAAAGGTTAAATCTGTCAATTACTTCAATATTCGGGTTATCTGAGTTCTGAATTCTCTTTATGTAATATCTGGTTTATAGTGTAATTTAGAGATGTTCTGGTAATTAAATAATAGTCAAGTTTTTCCAAAAACTAGATTTCTCAATTACATTCAAAGTTTGGCAACTAATGTCCTAAATATCTTCCTAATTTATTTTCCTGTAAAACAGGGAATTGAATAATTTATTTTGGTCTTAAAACATCTTAATTAATCATTAAAATTGTCTAAAAATAGTTTGGAATTGAATCAGGTTTTGAAATTACGAAATTCTGTATTTTCTGCAAAGAGCGCCTAGGATCGCCTCGGCGGTCTAAGGTAGGCGGTATTTGAAATTAGATCGCCGACGAAAGTCATCTCGTGATCTCAGGTGGTCTAAATTTTTACACTAGCGCCTAAGAACGCCAAGCACAGTCGAGGTCGGCGGTCCCCCAAAATCGTTCAGAAACAATGCAAAAGTGTGATTTTTCACGTTCAACATCATTCTAACATACATATAATATTGTTATCAAACTAAATACATGAATATAACATACAAAAACATGCTTTGGAGATTAAACGAACGTAAATCCAAAAACAAACGAAAACCAGTGTCACCTACCTCTGTTTACGATTGTTTCTTCTCCTCTTCTCTAAACAATGAGTAGAACAAGATGAGACACTGCCTAGAAGAATGAAAAACGAGCAACACCCTCTCCCTTTTCCTTCTTCTTCTTCTTCTCCTTCGGTCACTCACGGCTTGTCTCTTGCGGCTGTAGAATACGCCCAAGTATTCTAAACGTATAGAATTAGGTTATTAAACTATTATATATATCCCTTGATCCCATGTAGCTCACATGCATTAGACTCCATACACATGCCCAATCATATCTCTTAAAAATTAAAGTGTTAATCATACCTTAATATCTCATGATCGAACGGTCGGATCTACGTCCAACTCTGGATCTCCACTATTTATATCCTCCCCTACATTAATAAAATATTTCCATCAATTAAAATTCCCAAAGATATTATTTATTAATTTATTATATTATTTAAGGAAAATTCGGGGTTTTACATAACGTAGCAACCGACCAATCCAGGAGTGGTACCACCCTCGAGATGATGGAATGCCTATGACACAGAATTTAAACCCCTCTAATAAACATTTCACTTATTAGCTATTCTATGGATCCATATAATAGCTAAACCCACTCAACAGTGGAAAACCAAACCAGGGAATGGACATATTTCTTAATAACATCCACCAATATAGAACCTTATCTGTATACCAATAACGAAATTTGCCCTGCGAAAAATAAGAGAACAGGCACTAGCCTTGTCACAATTGTGACCCAAAAACCAAAACAGAATGCACCAAGTCATATGTCCAAACTCCAGGTTTCATTAGACAAATATGTCCCGGATGTGTATCGACTCCATCGATGCACCAAATACCTTCATTTCACCCTAATACAAGTGTATGAACTCACAAAAACAACTTTGGTTTGAAATAGAATCCTTTGGAACAACAATATCAAGTAAAAGTGCTTCTTTGGAAACATCTACCCAAAATCTTGATAAAATTGAATTTTAAATATTCACCAATGCAAACAATCCCCAAATACCCTAAACTTGATGGTACATAGGTTAAAGTTGGATAAAAACACTTCCGTAGTGAAAAATTAGGTTAAAAAGTAACTTTTCAAAAATATGACAGACAGGGCGCTCGAGCGGCAGTTAGGCGCTCGAACGGCCTAACAATTTGGTATTTTCAGGGTTGGTTGCTCGATGGATCGCTCAAGCGATTGTTCGGGCAACAATTCAATCTGAAAAAAATTGCTCTCGGGTTTCAAAACCATACAAAGGGCACTCGAGCGACTGCTCAGGCGGCCCAATATGAAGAAAATCCGCAAATTTACAAAATTCAATAAAAATTCCAGAACTCAATATTCAATGCATCAAATCTATTCTAAATCATTCTAAAACACTTTAAAAACATGCTAGAACAATTTCCAACAATTAAATCTTCATAAAACAGGCAAACAACTCATCAAGCTTCTGTATAAACATGGAAATCGAAGCAAAACGAAAATATTTTTGTGCAAGTTGAAAGGGACTACTTACCTGGTTTTGGGAACTAAAACCTCTCCTAAAAGCAACGAAATATCACCACAAATATGCTCCAACAATCTCACAAGCCTTGATCTCGTCTGAGTAATAAAAATCAAGTTTTTAGAAATCTAACAACATATCTTTCTCTCAAAAACAAAACTTTCTCTTGGTTTGCTCTTACCTGAGTTTCTATACACGAAAATCTCCTTCTTCGTTGTCTAAGACGGCTCCAACAGGTTGTTTAGGTTTAGGTTTTGATCACAGGAAGCGAAAAGAAAAACAAGAGGAACAATAGAAGTGGGCGTGCGGCTGCTTCTATTTGATGTTTTGATCTTAACGTGAATAGCCTGTTTTTGCATGTACTTAGGTTATTTTAATAATTTTAGTTCTTTTACTTAATTACCCTCCCTTCATTAAACCAATTACAATTAAGCCATCAACCTCAAACCAAGTAAACCTTTGGGTCAACCCACTCTCCTTTGGTTCGACCAACTTTCTTATTGTTTCTTATACTTTAATTAACTCTTCACTATAACAATCTGAATAATTATAACTAAAATTTCTTAAAGAATAATCTCACCTTAGATTAGCTTTCCAAGTTCTCCTCCGGTTTGAACCAATATCTCATCTCCTGCATATTATTAACCCAATTAGTCTATTTAATAATTGGTTTTATTAATTACTAAAATCTGGGATTTTACAGTTGGTGCCTGTCAAGGCACGACTCCTAGACATACTTGTGTAAGGAAGCACACCCATGTCTTGACCAGCCTTATCCTTTCATATGCTCTTTCATCTGCTGATGCAAAACTTATAACTTGCCAGCTAGGGTGAAAATTACATGATGTTCTGAAAGTTGAAAGAGAATACAATCTTAGGGTTGTTGAGAACTCTAAGAAAGGATACATGTGCTTCAAATAGGGAAGTTGAAATGGCCTAATTCTAGGGTTCAACTTTCTTTGTTCTGATCTGGTCTGCTTTCATCTACTTAAAGACTGATCCGGACTCAAGATACTTCTTACGGACTCAATGGGTTGAGGCCCATGGCTCTCAGGACTCAATTCATGGATTTGGGGTGGTTCTCCTGATCAAAGTTTAGGTAAGCTTCTTAATTTAGGGCTGAAGTAGCCCAAAATCTATGGTCCACTCCATTTCATGCAAAAGGAGGCGGGGGTTGCTGCCCCTGATGGACTATTGGGTTTTAGACTTATTTTAATTCCTTTTCATTCACATTCATATTCGCCTAATAGGGTGTATCAGAACAATAGGTGGGAAAAGGGTACCCAGTCTGAGACAAACGCCTACAAGGGTCTGAGCCAAGTATTAGAACCTTGCATACCAAGGCAAGAAACCAGTGGCACTATAGGAATCCAGAAACATGGGGGATGTTTTACTTCGGTTTCTGTAGACACCCCGAATTGCACTACAAGATGAGAAAATAAAGGAAATATTTAATTGGGATTTAAAACATGCAAAAAAGGTTGAAAAATTGGTCAAACCTGTGCAACCCGCATTTGATATGCGGATGTGCCTTGACCACATTTAATCTGCGGTCATAGCGTGATTGAATAGAAAATGCGATCAAGGCATGATCGCAATATATATGCGGTCACGTGTAATTTTTGTGAATTTTCAAATACTAGATTTTTGAGCCATATTTACCACTCTTACCTCTCTCTAGGAGGTTCGTCCTCCTCGTTTTACCCTCCGTTGGTTTTCAAATTTACCCCAACTCAAGTTTTAAACTTAGTTAGAACATTCTAGAACCTTATTTTTGGCTACCCTTATGACCACCCATGCCCTTGCTCTTGCCTATAAATAGAGGGCCTCTCCTCTATCAAATGGCTGAGAATTGAAGCTAGAAGAGCTCCAAGTGAAGAAGAGAACCCCTGCCTCTCTCTTTCTCAAATCCAGGTAAGCCTCTCTCTCCCCTTTTATTTTCTATTTTTAAATTCTAGGATTATTCTGATATTCTCCCTTTCTGTAGAATAAGGCCTGTGTATGGTTGTAACCCTAAACCTAAATCCAAGTACTTCAAGTATCTTCTCTGGCCGTAAAACGTGAAGAGAGGTCTAGAGGAAATGAGGACAGGAATGGATCCGTAGGGCAGACCCCCATATGTTGTAATCTTAAATATGTGTAGTTTTAATATTTTTTCTAGGTTGTGTGATTGTTTATTGATGAAATATGGAGGAATATCATGGATCTATGCTATTCATAGCATTAGATCTCTTTTTCCTCCTAAAGTTTGGATTTTTCACACCCACCACATTGTTTTTTTCCTTTTGATTACTATTAGGCTAGGATCTTGGATCTGCCATGGTCAATATGGTAGATATGAAATCAGAAGCCTTAAAGTAACCTCTAGGGTTTCATGAGGTGATTTTTGAGTTGTTTTGATTTTTGAGAGAAAACCCTATGGTCTAAACTCTCCCTTTTCGATGTTTTTCATCAATGTGGGTGTATCTGCTTTTAGATCTCTTAATTAATGAGAAATTTGGACCAGATATGTACCTAGTGTAACGCCTCGGTTCTGGGTCCATTCCCAAACCCGAGGTGTTATGGTAATCAAACAAAGCAATTAAAGAAACTGGACAATTTAAAACTTTTTCTAACTTTATAATCAGAGTAAATGCGGAAACTTAAATTATAAATTCTCTTTATTTATCAACAACCATTATATACAATACTTTCAATTCCATGAACAACCTACAACTATATAAACTACTCATCTACAATTAGCCCAAGCTTTGACGTCCTTGCCAAGAGTACCTGAAAAAAGGGATGAAACCGGAGTGAGAATAAATCTCAATAAGTAGCAAGGTGCATGATGTAAAACAGTCAATAATTTTACAATACTAGTCATGAGATGAACGATAAAAACAAAACCACAATAACATGATAATACAACAATAACAAATCACCAATCCAAAACAAGCACATGTGACCAATAGGACTCGTGAACTGAAACCACTTAATAAGAATATTCTTGCCCCCATATTTCGCCACATCACGATTTACATGATAGATGGAGCCCACACATACAGTCACTACCATCTCCTCCGTCAACCATCAATTCGGATCACCCATGCATGGGTTGGCGAGTACAATCCAGAGTCCAAATAAAATCCCATCATGGGTACTGTAAGCACCTCATTTTTGCGCTCCCAGAAAAACCAAAAATACAAACCCTGGACAGAAAGTCAAACCCTAAGGGGTGAAAAGTTGACTTTTTGATCAAGTGAAAATTGGCCACCTCGCTTTATGCCATTGGATAGAGAATCTCGACACGGTTCCAACGCAACTGAGTTTGCAGGAATCGGGGTCCGGATGAAGGTTCTGCGGGCGGTCAAACCTAAGCAGAGCCAAAGTTGACTTTCTGCTAAAATCCGATCCAGAGGCCTACCCCTAGGTCATTGGATAGAGAATCTCGACACGGTTCCAACGCGACTGAGTTTGCAGGAATCGGGGTCCGGATGAAGGTCCTGCGGGCGGTCAAACCTAAGCAGAGCAAAAGTTGACTTTCTGCTAAAATCCGATCCAGAGGCCTACCCCTAGGTCATTGGATAGAGAATCTCGACACGGTTCCAACGCAACCGAGTTTGCAGGAATCGGGGTCCGGATGAAGGTTCTGCGGGCGGTCAAACTTGAGCAGAGCCAAAAGTTGACTTTCTGCTAAAATCCGATCCGGAGGCCTACCCCTAGGTCATGGGATGGAGGGCTCCGATACGATTCTAATGAAACTAAGTTTGCCCAGATCGGAGTCCGGATGAAGAAAATATGAGCTGATGAAATTTCCGAGCAGCAAAACCGGCAATCTGCGCACGTGGCAAAAAGCTGCACACGTGGCGAGTTGCGCAGGAAAATATCTCGGGGATTAAATCCGTAAATATCCAAACATACGAAATATCCCAGGGACTAAATCCGTGAAAATCCGAGAATATCGGATTAAATCAAAAATTGCCAGGGACTAAATCCGAATTTTTAGATTTTTACGTCCGGCGAGCGGCGGCATTAAATGATTTTCATCATTATGCCGCTCGCGCGGACGTGGCGAGCGGGTTTGCGCCCACCTTGAGCTGGGCGCCAAGGTGAGCGGCACCCCCTTTTTTCTCTCTTATATAAGCCGCGCGGCATTTCGCGCAGAGGGGTTGGAAGATTTTTCGAAAAAAAAAACTAAGTCTTCGGAGTCTTTGAAGGTTCGAAGGGTTTTTGGTTCTGCTTTCTTCTTCCTTCACCCGAAGCCCCCCCCCCCCCCCTTTTCTCTTCACCCCGGCTTGCCTCCCAGAAAACCCCAAGCTCCTCACCCTCCTTTGGTTCTCCTCCAGTTCATCCTAAACCAGTGGAGGCTTGCTACTGTCGGTGTGGTAAAGAGGAGGCTCCGGCCGCTGTCCGACTTCGAGGAGGCTCCCCCACTCAGCTCCAGAACTCAAGAACCACCAGGTAAACATCCCTGTTACTTTGAGTTATACATATATGAGTATGAGATGATTTTTTTTTCGTAAGCCGGTCTTATTCGGTGGTATGAGGCCACAGCCATGAAACCATGTTTTTTTGTTCACTTCCATCGGATGAAGACCACCAAGTAAGGAAGAGGAAGATGCGTGTGTTGCTCGCGCAGAAAAGGGAGCATGTTCCCAAGTTCCCTTCATCCATTGTACCCCTGTAAACCCCCCTCCTCATTCCCTTCTTCGGATGTTAGGGTGCATGCTTGAAGGTCTAGTCGTGGATGGGAGTACATATAATGTCTGCATGTGGTTCCTTTTGTTTTTTTACATTGCTGGGTGCTAACATGCTGCTTGTGCACCCTTGAGCATGCTCCCATCACCCCCCCCCCTCCTTTTTCAAGCTGTTAATGCATCTGTACCAGTTTTTTATCGGGTTTGTTTTCTTTCTTCTAAAAGATTTTGGGTTGTGGGATGAAGCATGAAGCATGTTTAGATTAATTTCAATACAAGTTTAAGTGCCTTCTGGGGAGTGGTCGAAGCCCGGGGAAGTGTCCTGGGCATATTATTCGTGAAGTATTTTGAATGCATGTTGTATTGTGAGTTTTCTGGGTTTTCAAAACTTGAAATAAAATGTGTTTAGATTAAATCCAAAATTAGTTGGGAGGTGTTCTGGGCATGTTGGGAGGCCAGTGGAACAGTTACAGACCGAAAAAAATCGGCCAGAGTTGGAGATCTCAAAAAAACAGAGAGTTGAAAATCGCAGTGAGCTGCCGCCCACCTGGCGCTCACCTAGGAGGTGGGCGCCACTTTCATCTCACTTCCCGCCGAGCTGGCGCCCACCTGGCGCTCAGCTCGCGCCCACCAAAAACCAGGTGAAATTCTGGCGCCCTTCTCGCGCCCATCTCGCGCTCACCTCCCGCCCAGCTCGCGCTCACCTGGTATCGGGTGAGCGCCAGGTCAAAATTTCGCCCGGATTCTTGTGCCCATCTGGCGCCCACCTGGCGCTCACTTCAGGAGGTGAGCGCCAGGTCCAAAACAGGCCGAATTGTTATTTTTTTTTTTTTGAAAATTCCAAATATACCCTTTACCATACCGCGGGGGGCTTCGCCCCCCGCACCCCCCACCCCTTTGTTCGCTGCGCATCCAACTCGTACCTTGGTACCTCCCCTTGGACCCAACACAATGAGCCAGTTTTTTTTTCTGACAAAGTGTCTATCTTGTTTTTTCTGTGTAATTATTGCTAGATGTAAATGATATTTCCGAACCGGATAAACCAATAGGGTTTCCGGAAACCCGCCATGGGACTTGGACTCCCGGTCCAACTTGACTTCTAGTGGGCCTTCCAACGGAGCCCACCAAGCCCAATAAACACCAAAGCATGCCATTAAAATAACTTAAGTAAAATGAACAATTTGAACCGGGCGGGCCAAACCCAATGCGGCCCACCCGAGCCTTGTTATGTGAAATTGATGCATGAATTGCGTGGTTTGGCCGAGACCAAGGGCAAGGGCCTACCGGGCCCGCCAAAGCCCACCAACCGAACCAAGGAAGGGTGCAAACCCTAACTTTCGGTAACTTGGGCTTACAAGCCCAGATTTGGACCGCGGGCCCCAAGCCCAATGTCCGAATCACTTTGGCAAAATTAAAAAGATAAATCCAATAAAAAATACTTGGCCACCATGTGGGCCCACCTAAGGGGCCCACAAACCAGTTCGGCCCACTTGTGTTTAAAAAACACTTAACCTTCAAATCTGAATCTAAAGTAAAATCAATGCACCAACCAAAGCCCAAAGGGCCTCCTAGGATAGGCCAAGGCCCACAAGGGCACACGGGCTTGACTAAGCCCACCAAGGACACCGTGGGCCTTCCAACGGGGCCCACCCAACCAGACTCAGATCACCTAAGTAATCAAGATAAAAGCAATTAAAGGGACCCACACCACTCAGGTGGTCCCGCCAGACTTAACCAAAATTGCATATCGGATTAGGAATCAGGTGAGACCAATGTAAACTGACTCAAACCAGGGAACCCACGGGACCCGTCATCCGACGGGGTGGACCGGGGTGTCTACGGACTTCCCCGAACCACAACCGAGAACAGACTTAGAATCTCAAGCCGCAGACCAAAAGCCCTAATAGACAGGATTAGGCACCCAGGTGTCCGCCTGCACCCCATCAGGCGGTGGCGACTCTGAATTTCCCCGTGCCGCGTTTCCCACGCGCGCACCGGTACCATTTTCACGGAGGCCATACCAATCCGTTCAAATATTAATGGACCCACAACAAACACGTCCAATACCAGTGCAAGTGCAAGTCACAAGTGATCCTCAAGCATGGCCAAATCATAGCTCCAATGTGCGAGTCACAAGTAACCTACCAACATGACCAATATAAAGCTCGTGAAAGTCGATGTCTCATACTATTGAAGCATGCAGATGGTAACCTGAAAAAAAAAACAAAACCATTTACCGATAGCAACTTCGGCTTATGACCAGGCCGCACCTGCAGCGGTCAAGGATTGCTGCCTACATCACCCGCACCTGCTAGTACGACGGACCGCATACTGGGGAGTTCCGAACAAGAATAACTTACCAGCCAATTCCCTTTCATTTCCTAGCTAAGCTATGGATCCATACTAAGCATTGCCTACTAGACACAACTCACAATCAAAACCTTGAATAACTCAAAACACAATATTTAGTGATAAACCTCGTACCAGTAATCAAAACCATGTCCCAAGTGTTGTGTCCAACAATAATTTCCAAAACCATGGAGTTCAACCAAAAGATATTCAGAATAACAAAGTTCCAGATCATATAACAAGAAAATACGAGAGTTTACACAATTTCTAAATAATAGGTTCAGATTTGAGTCATGTTAGTGTGAGCATACTTAGTTTATCTTCCTAATTCAATATTCAAGTTATTCTTTATTTCATACAAAGTTTACTCCAATTCCTACACTTTGGTTTATCTTAAAATCCTTACTTTTAAATCTTTATTTACCAACTAATACCCTAAATCTCTAAAACCTGTGGGTTATGTTATTGATTCCTTACCGAAATTAATTTAGGTCTATTATAACTTGTTAGACTAGGTTTCATACCTAGAATCCTAATACAAGTAGTTCGAGTGCATAAGTATACCTTTACTAGGCTTCTTTAATTCTTAATACATTCATTGTTCCTAATAATTATCCTTTTATCAAAATTTAATTCCGTCATTTCCTACATCTCAAATTACCCTATTTATAGGTGTGACAATATTAAAATTCCAAGAAAAATCATTAGAAATTGAATCTGGGCACAAATCCCAAGTTTAGAAATTTCTGACAGTCAATCGCTTGATGGGTCACTCGGGCGACTGCTTTAGCGGTTAGATTTCAGGTTTTGTTATTTTTCAAAGGCCTATCGCCTGAGGAAACGCTCGAGCGGTGTATCGAGCGCGCCAACTATAACTTGTTTTTCTTGAACTTATGGAAAGTTTAGAACTTTCTATACATACTATTTACTTGTTTTGATTCTAAACATCTAATTTCCATCCTAAACTAGTTCTGGGACAACCCTAAACTAATCCTATCATCTTTCCACTTATCTTTGAGTTTCTTTATAAGTTTAACTCATCATGATCAACCTTTTCTTGATTTTCGAAGGAAAAATAAATCACCCAACTATTCTTTGTAAACAAATAAGCTTTTCCATTAAATCCAACTTCAAAACAATACGATCAAACATTAAAATCACGAGAAAACATGCAGTTCCTCTAGTTTCAAGTGTTTGTTACTTGCCTTATGATGAACCCAGAATTTTCAGAAACTTCGCTTGTGCCTATTTTTGATGCATGACCACAAACCTTTAGACTCCTCTAATTAAATTCTCCACCGTTCAGTTTGAAGTCTTCCATGAGTAGAACAAAACTCTAAAATTTCAATCCATTCCAATGGTTGGATGTTTCTAGCTCGCCGTTCGAAGTTGGCTGGTCGGCCATCTCTGCAACTTCTCTTCTTTCTAATTCCTCCTTTCTTTTCTCTCTTCTCTCCTTCTATTTTTAGCTCCTATCACTTATGCACGAATTTCCCTCTCCTAAAACACTCTTTAAACCTCTCTTTTATAGCCTCCCTACTAGTCCTATTCTAAGTAGGTTTAGCTTATTCTAATATTCTTAGTGTATTCCCTCTTCTACCCTTCTCTTTAATTTAAATCCTTTAACTCTCTTTTAAAGGATCTCCTCATTAATTTTCGTGCTTAATCTTAAATTAATCTTAAACTTTTATTATTCACTTAAATTACCTATATCTTGGACCCTAAATAGTATAGTTACCATTAGGCCCTTTTTCTACCCTTTAAGCCTTAATTTCATTATTTTACATCCAACTAAGCTAAGATTTTGTCTAGTTGAATTTATTGAATTAATAACCGATTATCTTATTTTCTTTCATGAATTTAACAAATTGAAATGACCAAATTACCCTTCCTATTTAAATTCCTATTTAAACCTCTATATCTCTCTTTAATTCCCCTACTCCTTAGTATTTTCCTCTATAATTTATCTTTAATTATTTATTTTATTCTTAGGAAAATCCAGGATTTTACACCTAGAATTGTTCAGATTTATTCTTCAATATTATATGGTGATTTTGGAGTTGTTTTGATTTTTGAGAGAAGATCCTATGGTCTAAACTCTCCCTTTTTGATGTTTTTTTATCTACGTGAGTGTATCTGGTTTAGATCTCTTAATTAATGAGAAATTTGGACCAGATCTGTACCCTAGATTGTTCAAGTTTAATTCCTCAATATTTTGTTAAAAGATTTTTTTTATTTTTATTATGTAATTCCAAGATTTCAAAGATTTAACTTAGAGCTAATTTTTGAAGTTTTTACTTTAGGTTTGTTTTCTTTATCTTGATTTTACTCAATCATGAAACCCAAGAAATGGTGTATCCATATGAAGGATCCAGAATTAATTGGATCATTCATATGGAAAAATATACATCTTTTATTCTTTGTTCGTTTACTTTTGATTTGATTTTTTATTAGCAAGCCTTTCTTTTAAAAAAAACATGAACAATACTTGGCACCCACCGTGTGTGGATGAATAGAGTGCCTAACACATTCTCCTATTCATAACCTAATCTCCTTACCCATCTTTGGATTTTTTTATTATTTTTAGTAGAGTTATTTTTACTCTAATTTTCCCCTTTTTTCTTATTTTATTTGATTATTTTGGTGTCCATTCACACCTAAAATTGAATGTTGGCGACTCTTGATTTTTATTGAGCCCATGTTATGATTTAGGAAGTCATTGAATTGATTTTCCCATGTCTCACACTTTCCCTGGCAAGCCACGGGTGCATAAGGCAAATACCATCCCAAAATTTGTTTATACGATAAAGAAGGGTGGTTGCTAGAGAGATCTAGGTTTTGGTAAAGAAGAAATGTCATATCATTCAATCAGATCACCCATGCGGGCTCCCTCACGCGTGTCACTGTAGACATCCCAAATTGCACAAACAATCATAAAAAATCATTATCTCCTGGAAAGCCAGCACAGAATTTGAAGAAAATAAACTTTTACCTGTATCCGGATACAAGTACTCCTTCCTGTATCCGGATACTCATACCGGATACATGTGAGCCTTAGTGTATCCGGTACCATGTACCGGATACCTTAAGGCCCTTTTTTATCCGGTCTGATATACCGGATACATTAAGTTTGCTCAAAATTAGGGTTTTCCGAGAGAAATCACTTGTTACCATCATGTCCCTCATTAAATGAGGGGAAATCTCGGAAATGACCTTAGGGTTAAGGTTGGAGGGGTTCTAGACATTAAGTTGTGTCTACCAATGACCTTAGCCTTTGCCTATAAATAGGAGCCTCCTCCTTGAGCAAATGGCACACAACTCTTGTTTTGAATTCTCGCAAAGAAGAACTCCAAGAGAAGAAGAAAACCGCTGTGGAATCGCCTCCAGAACTCAGGTAAGCCTCAACTTTTCTTTTTATTTTCTGTCTTTACATTCCTAGATCTAGATCTCTTCTTCTACCTTTCTGTAGTGTAAAGCCTTGTTTGTATGTGTGGAAATCCTTCCCCGGCTCAAAGTATCTCAAGACTCCCCTAGCCGTAAAACGTGAAGGCGGATCTAGGAGAAACGAGACTGGGGATTGACCCTAGTGCTAGAACCTATGTAGCATAAGGCCTTTTTGATTGATTGTAAACCGTTCCATGTTCAAAGTACCCTTGATTATCTTAAAGAGAACAGAGGGAAACGATAATGGAACGGAACCCTAGGCTATGCTAGAACCTATTTTGTTGAATCTATATGCATGTTGTATTGATCTTGCTTGGTTTTTCACTCTTGTACACATATTACACTTTTTTGGTGAATAGGCTCACATTTGGGGATTTATTACATTCATTGTGATAAATCTCCAATAAATGGCCTCAATCAAATTCTGGAGTGTTTTAAAATGTTTTTCAAAGGTTTTGGATTCATCTCACACGAATCACACAATTTTTTGTCAATTTTCGGATTTGGATTTCTTCAAAAGTGGCTTAGCTTGACAGCACCTGTACCCTTACTTCGGACGCCCGTAACTTCATCGTCCGGATGAATTTTGGAGCGATTCTAGAACCATGGGAAAGGTGAGGCTGTCTAGTTTATGTCCACCAAATTTCATGAATTTCCATCAAACGGATTTTTGACAGCTCTCTGTCGAAGTTAAGTGGACAGTTCAGGTTCAAGTACAGAACTTGTCACTTCGACGGAGCGCCATGTGTTCGTTTTAAGTCCGATTCGAGTGGTTTTTATTTTTGGGTACTCCTTTATGAGTCTATTTTCAAATCCAGTTGGTTTCATAATTTTTGGATTCCATTTGAATTATCGGTAGCCGAATTACTCAGAACTGTTCATTTGTACTTTTCTGGGTAAATCTGTGATCTTTGGGGCCTGTTCGGGAGACCACCCAAGGCACATCCGAATAGATTTTTGTATGAGGCTAGTTTCTGTTGAAAGATGGCCATACAGACTTCAATCACACCAAATTTCGTGGATTTTTATGTTGTGGATTTTTCTAGACAATTTTCCAAAGTTGCCCACTTATCACTTTTAAAAATCCCCAGCAGCAACTTCAAAGGAGCATAACTCCTAGATTTTTCATCGGAATGAAGTGAAATTTTGCATGAGACTCTTATTTACCCTAATCTTTCAAATGGATTTGGTTTGGTTCAATTCAGAATTGGATTTGAATGATTTCAAAGCAAATGGCATACTTTTTACCGAATTTTCCGGATTTGATTTAACTTGGTTTTATGCAACCTCTACTTTGATTTCCATCTTTTAAAATACTCCAGAAATGATATTGACATAAGAGAGGATCTAAAATCCATTTAGATTCTCATGTGAAGATATCATACATTTGACCTTTTTCAAGGTTTCTCATGATTTTTAGCAAGCTTTCTTACTTTGTTTTTGCATGAACATACACTTGGCAACCACTTTGTGTGGATGAATGGGGGTGCCTAACACCTTCCCCTGTTCATAATCTAATCCCCTTACCCATCTCTGGATTTGATTTTCAAGTAGGGTTATTTTTATCCTAGAATGTTTTTTTTGGCTATTTTGGCCTACTTTTGAATCTTTGGTGCCCATTCTCACCCCAAAATCATGAATGGTGGCGACTCTCCCACTTTTGCGTTGAGCCCGTGTGTTGACGGAGGGATGATCACTCCGGTGATTTTTTCCCATGTCTCACAACTGGCGACTCTGCTGGGGACTTGTGGATTTAAGCCATTTTTTTTATGTTCATGTTTTTTACTTATTTTTGAATGCTTGCTATTTTGCTTTGATTATTGTGCATATTGTTGTATTCTAAATCTGATTGGGATGCTTTTAAATTTTACATTGATAAAGGCATGTGTGTATGGTTAGATTATGCTTATGTTTATGGCCTTACCTTGTTGGGCATGCCTACTTGTTTTCTTGGTGTACCTTGTTTTAGGAGGTTTTAGTACCATGTTTTGAGCATGAAAATAAAAAAAAAAATCCAGCAACTCAATGTATATTTTGGGGTTCCCAAGCATGTTTTCCTTCAATTCAAACCTTTATTGTGCCACATGTTAGGTATTAAATTTTTAGGCTTTGATTTGGGTATAAATGAAACATGTTGAATACCAAGGATGAAGAATACAAAATCTGTAAATCCAGTAGCCAATTTGGGCTTTTTCAAACATGTTTTCCTCAACAAAACACCTCTTGTACAATACATTTAGGTGCTGTATTTTTAGGCTTGGATTTGGGCATAAAACAATGTCGTTTGAGCACAAAAAAATGAAGAACAAAAAATCTGGAAATTTCAGTGTATATTTGGGGGTTTTTAAGCATGTTTGACCTCATTGAAACACTTTTGAACCATGCCAAGTAGTGCTAAAATTTTAGGCTTCAATTTGGGTAGAAATGGTACACTTTGAGCATGAAAAAGAGCATGAAATCTGGAATTTTAGGAATGCTTTTGGGTTTCAAGCATGCTTACATGATTTAATTGTTATTTGTACAAATAACATGTTTTGTATACCACTTTTTGGGCATGTAACATTTTTGTGCATATTTGGTGCTTGCTTGCTTGTATTTAGCTTCATTATTTTTGTCATATGTACCTTGGCTTGAAATTGAATGCATGGCTACGAAAAAGAGTTGCAAGGGGCTGGGACGTTGTGAATGTTACCACAATTTTAAAATTGCACTTGAGCACTTGAAACAATTTGCACAACCTACCCATTACCTATTAGGAAGTTGAACCATGAATGTGTGTAGCTTGGCGCACCGAGGTCGTGACTTCGGAAAGCAAAAGTGAAAACATTTACCTTAGAATTTGGGTCAATGATGTGATGACAATGGGATCTGTGATTCGATTCCGGGCATCACTAGACTTGAGTTCTAAGTTGCCAATTAAGCCAAAACCCAAAAACCATACGCTTGAAGGTGGAGAAACACGCTTTCAGCTAAAAGCACACAATTGCGTTTGGGGAATTGGGTGTAAATGTGGGAAGGCCGTTTGCATGTTTTACAGGCCAAGGTATAATGTGAATACCATATTGAATGAAGGTAATACAAGGTGGCAAGGTAAAGCCATGTTCTATCCATAAATTTGGGGAATTTGGCAAGTAGGATGTCCAAGCCCAATTTGGGGCGAGTTTTGAAGGTCAAGTTAAGGTGAACATCAAGTGGGAATGAAAAAAACCTAATCTGGTGAAAAAGTGAGTCAAAAATAGCCATTTCGGCAGTAACCGGCAACTCAGGCCGGTTAAGAAGTATCGTGTTCATATCCGGTATGTATAGCCGGATACAGAGGGCTATGCGCGTATCCGGTCGTTCTGACCGGATACATTAAGACATACCCTTATCCGGTTATTAATACCGGATACATGCAGAAACTCAATAAATTGGCTTTTTCAGCCCGAATTTTTAGAATAAAAATGCCTAAACACTGTGTATAACCCTTAGGCATCCCAAAGAAAATATAAAAATGTCAAAAATAAAATAAAATAAAATAAAACAAACAAAAAAAATATTCTTGTAGGGTTAAACCTAAGGTTGAAACTCAAAGAATGAGCCAAGGTGTCATATTTTTTGACATCAATTCAATTCAAACATGTGTCAAT
Organism: Buxus sempervirens; assembly: GCA_947561395.2. NCBI lineage: Eukaryota > Viridiplantae > Streptophyta > Magnoliopsida > Buxales > Buxaceae > Buxus > Buxus sempervirens. The sequence goes on from OX387193.1 coordinate 14,211,219, forward strand.
CAAGCTTTAGAACTTGAAAATCTTCTAAAATGCATCAAATTTCAAAAAAATAAAAACTTTGGTTGGTTATTTTTATCAATCAAATCAAAGATTGTGGGACCCTTGGAAGCCCTAGAATATTCCATAAAAAAAAACCCTTGATTGGTCTCCTTTTTACCAATCAAGTCAAAAAAAGTGGGACCTCTGGAAGCCCTAGAATATTCCATGAACCCTTGATTGGTCTCCTTTTTACCAATCAAATCAAATAAAAAATTGGGACCCTTGGAAGCCCTAGAATATTCCATAAAAAACCCTTGATTGGTCTCCTTTTTACCAATCAAGTCAAAAAAAAGTGGGACCTCTGGAAGCCCTAGAATATTCCATGAACCCTTGATTGGTCTCCTTTTTACCAATCAAATCAAATCAAAAATTGGGACCCTTGGAAGCCCTAGAATATTCCATAAAAAACCCTTAATTGGTCTCCTTTTTACCAATCAAGTCAAAAAAAGTGGGACCTCTGGAAGCCCTAGAATATTCCATGAACCCTTGATTGGTCTCCTTTTTACCAATCAAATCAAATCAAAAATTGGGACCCTTGGAAGCCCTAGAATATTCCATAAAAAACCCTTGATTGGTCTCCTTTTTACCAATCAAGTCACAAAAAGTGGGACCTCTGGAAGCCCTAGAATATTCCATGAACCCTTGATTGGTCTCCTTTTTACCAATCAAGTCAAATAAAAAATTGGGACCCTTGGAAGCCCTAGAATATTCCATAAAAAACCCTTGATTGGTCTCCGGTACGGTAGTACGCCAAGAGATGGAGAGAGGCCGCCTCCCAGGTCAGGCCACCTATGCAAGAGCCGGAGATGATCTCCACATTTATGGGCACACTGGGACAGCCATTCTACAACCATCTGGTGGGTCAGATAACCACCAACTTTGCTGCCCTATTCAGAGGCCGCTGTACCATGGAACTACAGCGAGGGAATCACGGCTACGGTTCCAATGGTCAGGGACCAGAACCAGGAGGAGGTGAACCTCATGACGAGGTCAGGGAGATGTGCAGGGGGTGAAGAGAAAGAAAAGGAGACAGAAGCAGAAAAGGAGAAAAAAGAAAATTATGAAAAAAGAAAACAAAAAGGAAAAAATAAAGTGGGAGAAGACACCCCCTAGGGTGCAGAAAATGAGGCAGCCGACCTCATAAAAATCATAAAAAAAAGTGAATTTAATCTTGTGGATCAGCTAAACAAGGTCCTGGCCCAGATTTCAATACTGGGCCTTTTGCTGAATTCCGAAAAGCATAGGGATGCATTGTTAAGGGTGCTACAAAGTGCACACGTATCCCAGACCATTGATCCGGACCAGCTTGGTAAAATGGTTGGTCAAATCTTGTCACATAATGTGATAAGTTTCTCAGAGGGTGAGATCAGCCCAGGTGGGTGTTACCATGTGGACCCTTTGCACATCACTGTGCTTTGTAAGAGCTGCATGATCGCACGAGTACTAATTGACAACGGGTCGGCATTAAACGTTTGCCCGTTAATCACTTTTACCAAGCTGGGTCTGGACCAGTCAAGGATCAAACGAAATGGACGGATAGTTAGGGCTTTTGATAGCTCCAAGACCCACTCCCTAGGGGAGATTGAACTGCCGGTCACAATTGGGCCGAATATCTTTAACATCACATTTGAAGTGATGGATATACCCGCAGCATTCAATCTGCTCCTAGGAAGGCCGTGGATACATTCGGCTAGGGCAATACCATCCACGCTCCACCAGAGGGTGAAATATATAAGAGGCAAAGGGTGATAACAGTCCTAGCCGAAAACTTGGTGCCTCCCATCGTGTCACCTGATGTACCCTTGATCAACGTGGACTTGACTGTTGACAAGATTGCATTCCACTCATTTCAATTTGAGGCGGTCAATTACATACCTGGGGGTGTGAGAAAAAGAAGGAAAAGGGGACCACTGCAGAAAAAATGGTCAAGAAAGTGATGGAGAAATACCACTTTCACCTAGGGAAAGGCCTGGGGATCAATCTGCAAGGGATGGTGGAGCCAATCACGGCTAAGAAACTGATCCCCAAGGTAGGGTTGGGCTTCAAGCCTAGAGGCTGGCGAAGAATGAAATATGAAGAAGGGGAGAGCAGAAGCAAAGGAAAACTCCCGCATCTGAGGGTGAACTTTCCAAAACCCTCCTATATAATCCAAATTTCTCCTCCCATGGACCAGTCCAAACCCCCATACCGAAATATCAACCCATTTCAAAAGCCTTTTGTTTCGGCCCTACAACCCTATAACCCTTCTCCAATACTGGGAGCAGCAGACGGGCCTGGGCCACAGCCCGAGCAGCAGTCGGACTATTCTGAAGATGTTGGGGCCTTCTTCGCCATGACTGAAGGCGAAAAGACTGACAGTGACATGGACCTGCCGTTCATTGACTGGGCCGCAGTAAAGATTCCAGACAATGTCATTTCTGGATTGGGCCCCGTAGCAGAAAAGGGCAGTACCCACCCGGTGATGATGGCATCGGATGCTGGGCTTGAGGAGCAGGCTTTCCCTATTTCCCCTGCTCCCCAAAATTTTGTAATGAACAATTGGGAGGAAACTCCCCTTACCTTTGAAGCAGCGTTTGTTCGGCAAACTAACGCGGCTTCCAAAAAAAAACTCCAATAGTGGAATGCCATTTCCCTGAAGGTTCTAATGGGCCTTCGTCTTCAGGGGAATTATGTTTAGAAGGCCCACAAAAAACCCAAAAAGATTTTTCTATTTTTTCTAGAAAATTTAAATTTTTCAAAAAGGTCCAAACCACTTATGAAACCATATAATCAGACCGAATTGGACCAGGTTGAATATGACTTCGACCTTGAGCTCGACTTTGATCTCATGGGGGTCGAAGAAGAGACCGAGGTCGAAGAAGAAGACGTTCCAAAAGAAATTGAATACCAATTGGAACGTCATGAAAAAGGGGTCCAACCTAATATTGAGGAGACCATATCCATAAACCTTGGGACCAAAGATGACCCAAAAATTGTAAAAATCGGGTCATGCTTGTCTGATGTGCAGAAAAATGAAATGTCACGGTTTTTGGCAGATTACAAGGATGTGTTTGCTTGGTCATATCGGGACATGCCGGGGTTGGACACTGACATGGTAGTGCACAAGTTGCCAATTTTACCAGGGGTTAAGCCGATTAAGCAGAAGCTGAGAAGATTGAAACCTGAGTGGACTCTGAAGGTCAAGGATGAAGTGGTCAAACAGTTCCAAGCTGGATTTTTGGCAGTCTCTACGTACCCGGAATGGCTCGCAAACATAGTGCCGGTACCAAAGAAGGACGGGAAGGTCCGAATGTACGTGGACTATAGAGACTTGAACAGGGCAAGCCCAAAGGACGATTTTTCGCTTCCACACATCGACATTCTGGTCGATAATACTGCGGTACATAGCCTGTTTTCTTTCATGGATGGTTTCTCAGGATATAATCAGATCAAGATGGCTAAAGAGGATCAAGAGAAAACATCATTTATCACACCTTGGGGCACATTCCACTACACAGTCATGCCATTTGGTCTTAAGAACGCTGGGGCAACATACTAGCGGGCCATGACTGCACTATTTCATGACATGATCCATAAGGAGATGGAGGTCTACGTGGACGATATGATTGCCAAATCATCCAAAGAGGAGGACCACTTGATCAATCTGAAGAAAGTGTTTGATCAGCTCAGGAAATACAGTCTACGGCTTAACCCGGCTAAGTGCGTCTTTGGGGCTACATCAGGGAAATTACTGGGGTTTATAGTGAGCCGAAGAGGAATTGAAATTGACCCGGCTAAAGCCAAGGCCATAATTGAAATGCCAGCACCCAGAACCGAGAAAGAGGTCAGGGGCTTTCTTGGAAGGATTCAATACATAAGCCGGTTCATAGCACAGCTCACTGCTATCTATGAACCAATTTTCAAACTTTTGAGGAAAGATAACCCTACGGTCTGGAATGAGGACTGCCAACAGGCATTTGACACAATAAAGAGGTATTTGCTGAACCCACCTGTGCTAGTGCCACCAACTCCAGGAAGACCACTGATCCTGTACTTGTCAGTGTTGGAAACATCGATGGGATGTGTCTTGGGGCAACATGATGAGACTGGTAGAAAAGAAAGGGCAATTTACTATCTGAGTAAAAAATTCACAGAATATGAAGCTAAGTACTCATCATTGGAGAAGACTTGTTGTGCTCTAGTGTGGGCCACTCAGAGGCTAAGGCATTATTTCCTTAGTCACTCCACACTATTGATATCCCGGATGGACCCGCTGAAGTATTTATTTGAGAAACCGGCACTAACTGGCAGGACGGCAAAGTGGCAACTGCTACTGTCCGAGTTTGACCTCACATACATCACCCAGAAGGCGATCAAGGGTCAAGCCATAGCTGATCACCTGGCTGCACATCCTCTGCCAGAATATCAACCCTTGAAGACCAACTTTCCAGATGAGGCAATCCTATATACTGAAGAGGAGGACAGTAAGAGTTCTTGGCAGATGTTCTTCGATGGGGCCGCCAACATGAATGGGAACGGAATAGGGGCAGTCTTGGTTAAACCAGATGGTTCACACATCCCAATTGCAGTAAAGCTGAGATTCCAGTGCACTAATAACATAGCAGAATATGAAGCATGCATAATTGGATTGCAAGCAGCCATGGATCATGGAGTAGAGGAACTTGACGTATACGGGGATTCGAGTCTTATCATCTTCCAAACAACTGGTGAGTGGAAAACCAAGGATCACAAATTGATCCCCTATCACCAGTATTTGGAAGAAATAAGCACAAATTTCACTTGAATTTCCTTCAACTATATGCCAAGGGCCAAGAATCAGTTTGCAGACGCCCTAGCGACCTTGGCTTCAATGGTCAGCATATCAGAAGGAGTAGACATCAGACCACTGGAAATTGAGGTCCGAGATGAACCGGCTTACTGTCTCGTTCTAGAGGGAGCACCAGAAGAAGAAGCACCATGGTTTCAAGATATCAAGAATTTCTTGAATAATCGGAGTCTGCCAGAGAATGCCACTGCTACTGAGAAGAGGACAATACAGAGGTTGGCAGGTCAGTTTCTGCTAAGTGGTGGACATGTGTACAAGAAGTCACATAACGACATTCTGCTAAGATGTGTTGCCAAGGCTGAATCGGAAAGGCTGATTGAGACTGTACATGGAAGAGTCTGTGGGCCCCATATGAGTGGACACATGCTGGCTAAGAAGATCCTGAGGCTAGGAAATTACTGGACGACCATGGAGCATGATTGCTGTATACATGTCAGGAGGTGCCACCAATGTCAGATATATGCAAATAATAAGCATGCACCCCTAGGTGAGCTGCACAACATGACATCACCCTGGCCCTTCTCTATGTGGGGCATAGATGTCATCGGCATGATCTCCCCTAAGGCATCGAACGGACATAGATTCATCCTGGTGGCGATTGACTATTTCACTAAGTGGGTGGAAGCAGCTTCATATGCGAACATCACAAGCAACCATGTTATTAAATTTTTGAAGCACAATATCATTTGTCGCTATGGACTGCCAAATGCCATAGGATCCGACAATGCTTCAAATATTAAGAACAAGGACATGAAGAAAATGTGTGAGCAGTTTCAGATCACCCACCATAAGTCAGCTCCGTACAGGCCAAAGATGAATGGGGCAGTAGAAGCAGCCAACAAGAATATAAAGAAAATCATTCAGAAGATGGTAGTGAGCTACAAGGATTGGCATGAAATGCTACCACTTGCTCTACATGCCTGCAGAACCTCGATCCGGACTTCAACTAGGGCAACCCCATACTCCCTAGTCTATGGGATGGAAGCAGTCTTGCCCGTGGAAGTAGAGATCCCCTCACTCCGAGTGCTCATGGAAGCAGAACTAGAAGAAGCCGAATGGGTCCAATCAAGACATGATCAACTTAACCTGATAGAAGAAAAGCGGTTGAAAGCACTTTGCCATGGCCAGTTGTACCAGAAGAGAATGGCCCGAGCCTACAATAAGAAGGTGAGACCCAGAACTTTCCAGGAAGGAAACTTAGTGCTAAAGAAAATCTTACCATTCTTGGAAGACTCCCATGGTAAGTTCAAGCCCAATTGGGAAGGGCCTTATGTCGTCAAAAAGGTCCTGTCAGGGGGTGCACTCATCTTAGCAGAAATGGATGGGTCAGATTTTCCTGAGCCCATTAACTCTGATGCGGTAAAAAGGTATTTTCCTTGAGTGAATATTTCTAGGAAAGGATCCGAGGCCATTTTTCTTTATTTCCTTCAAAATTCAAATCCCTAGTCTAGCCAAGTTGAGCCGGTTCGTTTCTTTGATAAACCCAAACCGGATTTACAGTCTTAAATTGGGGCAAAACAAATTGGGGCAAAGTAAGGAAAGAAAAAGAAAAAGAGAGGAAAAGCAATGGAAATGGCAAATGAAAGCCAAGTGTGAAAAAAAATGCAAAAAATGCAATTTGGGGGAAAAGGGTTAAATTCATCATGACTGTAAGTCCGGTTGACCTATTTCCACCTTTGAAATTTTGGGCCTTTAATACCCTTTCTTTCATAAACTGAGCCTAGCCTTTATTTCGTCCTATTTTTAAGCCCTCGGTGATCTTAGTTTGTTCATTCAAATATCAGAGTAAGATGGGTGATGACGGAATTCAGAAGCTGGCCCTAGTGAAAACCGTAACTGGCTCTAGGGGCAATATTGGCAAAAAGAAAAAAGAAAAAAAATGAAAAAAATCAGAGGTTGAGTTGATAATGGAAATCTAAGATTGAAGCAAAATCGGCATGAGCAGAATGGGGCAGTTTTGGCAGTTGGGGATGACTCTAAAGATCCTAAGATGGACGGTTCTGATCCCTCGGTATTTTTTGACTACCCTTTTCATTATTTAACCTGGTTTTTAATTCCTTTAATTATAGGTGATTAAGTGCATGGACCAAATTTCAAAAAATACAAAAAAAATATATATATAAAAAGGAAAAATTATACTTTGGCCAGTGATGATAAATCAAATACTTTTCATAAAACCTTTGTTTTTACAAGCATCTGAGCATTCTGAGGCCAATAATATAAAAACTTTATTTTGAATTAAATCCTTGGTATTTCCACTATTGGAGTTCAATTTTGTACAAAGGTATGAAAAATGTGCAGGAAATAAAGCTAGTCTCCTAGCCGCTCCTCAAGCTCCCGAATCCGAGCTGCCTGAGCTGCAATGACTCCTGAAGCCCCCTCTGCAGCGAGATCACTCAGGAAGGAAATGACCTCATCTGAAAGGGCCTGCTTGATCCTCATACTCCTAAGGCTGGCCAAAGTATCCTGGTACTTCTGCCGGATCAAACGGACCTCGAAGCAACGGGCCTGCCTCTGCTCCTCCAGCTTCTCTTCCACGGCAATACGGCATGAGATCTGCTCCTCAAGCTGCCTCTCCAGATAAGCGCCCTGTATCCTGAGCTCCTGGGCCTTCCGTACCCATATCTTCTGAAGCCGCTTATGAGAAGCCCGCTCAGACTCTAGAATGTCCTCATAGGTGGGAGCCAAGACTACAGGAGGATCTTCGGGTACCGAGGCCTGGGTCTGTATCTGTTCCTTGATCCAGAAGAGATAATCCTTCACATGGGCTTCTGAGAAGACTGGACCATGCATGAAGCGGACATAGGACCACTCCTTCATTAACCAGGCATTCATCTTCATAGAAAGGGGCCCAAGACGATCCTCATATCCAAATGGGATGATAATCCCCTGGGTCGCACGGAACTGACGAAGGACCCGCAGAGGAAGATACAGCACTGCATGCTTTAGGCCCGTTAGGATCAGAAAGTTGCGGTCACGGAAGCTAATCACTGTCGCTGCATTGGGCTGATAAGTGCCAGGCCATCTCACCTGGTCCTCCTGAAGTAAGCGCAAGAAAGTGAACCAGCCTTGTTTGCCCCCTGGAATATCGGGACACCCCCTGTTGCTCATCAAGAGGGGGACTTTTAGACTCGGGAAGAAGTGTCGATTGATCTCTTCAATCTGACTCAAATGATCAAGTAGCCAAAGCTGCAAAGGAAGTGTTAGCACCTGATTTTTGCACCCCCAAAATAAAGAAAAAATGAAAAGTCAAACTAAAAGTCAAACCCTGAGGGGGTCAAAAATTGACTTTTTGATTCAAGTGAATTTGGCCATCAAACTTCATCTCATTGGAAAGAGCATTTCGACACGATTCTAACGCAACCGAATTTGCTGGAATCGGAGTCCAGATAGAAAAGATATGAGCTGGTCAAACTTTTGGGGAGCGAAAAGTTGACTTTTTCCTTGACCCCAATTCAGCTGCCAAACTTGACCCCAGTGGACAGGTGGTTCCGAGCCAATTCCAACGACACTAAGTTTGTTGAAATCGGACACCGGATGAAGAAGTTATGAGCAGTTGAAGTTTCAGATAAACTGCCCATGTGGCAAAAAAGGGAGCAAAAGTGGAATAAACCAATAAAATAAATAAGATAAATGTGTTTAATAATATTTTAATAAAGAGAATCTCGTTTATATAATAAAATAATCATAAAATCGAATGTAAATCTTGCAAAAAACCAAATTGAATAAAGGTTTGAAATCCAAACATTTTAAAAACGTGCTGGACCGTATTTGATTTACGGGCAGGGCATGCCCGTATTTGAAATACGGGCAAGATTCCGGAAGAAAACACGCGTCACCGTATGGCGGGACACGCGTCCCGTACGGCCGAATCTGCGATAATTGCAAATATTCGTTTTTCGCCCGTATTTGAATTACGGGCAAGGCACGCCCGTACTTGAAGTACGGGCAAGGCATGCCCGTATTTCAAATACGGGCACGGAAATTTTGCCTATAAATAGAGAGGCCACCCTCCTTCATTTGGAACAAGCCTCTCCTTGCTGGCCTACCCCCTCTCCCTCCTGATGTTCTCCATGACCAAATGCTGCCCAACCACCACAAAACCAAAACCCTTTTTATACCCAAACTAGCCCTATACTCTATGACTACCCCAAAACCATGCCCAAATACTTTTTAGTTTGATCTTAACCCATCCACATTAATAAGACCCTTCCCATTTCGTCACAACAAACCTTGGAGGACGCGGAAGCGCTGCCGAAATCTCTAGGGAGTCACTCCATCTCCAAATCAAAGAAGTATTAGTGTGGTAACTCCTTTCTTTTTAATGAATCATTTCACTTAAGTTTCCTTTCACCTTATTACTGTGCTACTAACCCATTGATTTTACTGTTTGTTGAAGAATTCACATATAAGTAAACGTGGCCTTATGGAATGAAAAATGAATGGAACCATGGAACTAATGAAAAAGGGAAAAGCCTTCGTTAACTGGTTAAATTCATAAGCATAAGAGGGATTTGTCCTCTTTAAATACCTCCATGTAATCCCCTTCCCATTATCACCTCTTTGGTTACCTTACCAGAAGATGACAAGGTGTACAAAATGGAGTTTAGCTCTATTCTAAAGTACCAAAAAAGGAACAAAAGAAAGAAGACTTGAAGATGGTGAATGATGCAAATGTGCCATGACAGAAAGCATTGAAATCGCCACAGAAGCCATTGGAGGTCCCAAGAAGGCCACGGAAATGATCCAGATCGGAGTCTGCAGCAAACATGCAAACTGGGTCGCGTCCGTAAACTCAGGCCGGTCCAGCCTGGACCGTATCTGATTCACGGACAAAGGGGACCGGAATTCATTCACGGTCAGGCTGGACCGTAGAGAAAATACGGGCAAAATGTAAAAATGATGAAAAAGTGTAATTTCTTGGTTCGGTTGGACCGGATCCGGCCTAAGCCGGCTTGAACCATCCCCTCAAAACATTTGGGCTACCTTAAGCCCATTTTTGGACTTTGGGCCTAGATAGGCCCATCAAGATCCCTTTGGCCTACTTATGGGGCCCACTTTTGACCGGCCCAAACCCGGCCTGTTTTCAATAAAACGGGCTTAGGCCACTGGACTTTGGCTAATGGGCCCATTCCAAGCCCACTAAGCCCAAACTAAAATTGTAAATATATAAAATGTAAATAAAATAACCAAATGGGTTACCCAATAACCCAACTGGGCCCAAGGCCCAACCATGGCAACCCACGGGTCTTCCAATAGGACCCGGGTCCGACCCACTTCACTTAAATCAATAAAAAGATAAAATCAAGTAAAAGGGACCCACACCTTCAAAGGGCCCCGCCAGACTTAACAAGGCAACATGCTAGTCTAGGAAGGGTGAAATTGACTCAGAAACCAGGGAGACCCGAGGGACCCGTCAAATCAACGGGGCGGACTGGGGTGTCTTAAGGCTTCCCCGGACGTAACCGAGAGCTTAGCTAGATCTCTAATAAGCCGCAGACCAGACTTAGACCCGATTAGGGCAAAACCGTGTCTGCCTGCACTCTCAGGCAGTGGCGACTCTGAATATCCCGAGGCACGCGCCAAAAGTGCGCCCGGTGTGCGATCTAGGCCAGGTTTAGGTGCGCACAGGAAGGGAGATATGTCAGCACATTGTTAAAAAAAAAAAAAGAGAAAAAAAGAAAAAAAAATAAGAAAATAGAAAAAAAAAAGAAAAAGGAAAAAAAAAAAGAAAAAAAGAGCAAACTTGTGCTATAATTCTTACTATTTTCTCAAAATCCTATTGTTGTCTTGAAATCCACCTCACAGCCACGAGAGCTCTGTGGAATTTAGGACAACCTTGGGAAGTGTGCCTGGTCAAAAGGATGATATCCACTCAATTTTCAACTTGGTTTGATAAAAAATCAGTTTTTCAAAAATCCTATTTTTGGGCTTAAAATCCACTTCATAGCCACGAAAGCTCAGTGGAATTTAAGAACTCTTGGAGAGATGCCCCCCTTAAAGTGAGGGCTTTTTGGCAAATCTCCACTCAAAAATTGTTTTCTACAGAAATTGAATTGAACCGAGCAAATCATGCTCAAGGGAATGCAATTTGGGTTTGTCTACTCTTTGCAGCTCACTGCTTCGCAGCTCCCGCAAAGAGGGGCAGTTGTAGACACCCCAAATTGCACAAACAATCATCAAAAATCATTATCTCCTGGAAAGCCAGCACAGAATTTGAAGAAAATAAACTTTTACCTGTATCCGGATACTGAATCCGGATACAAGTACTCCTTCCTGTATCCGGATACTCATACCGGATACATGTGAGCCTTAGTGTATCCGGTACCATGTACCGGATACCTTAAGGCCCTTTTTTATCCGGTCTGATATACCGGATACATTAAGTTTGCTCAAAATTAGGGTTTTCCGAGAGAAATCACTTGTTACCATCATGTCCCTCATTAAATGAGGGGAAATCTCGGAAATGACCTTAGGGTTAAGGTTGGAGGGGTTCTAGACATTAAGTTGTGTCTACCAATGACCTTAGCCTTTGCCTATAAATAGGAGCCTCCTCCTTGAGCAAATGGCACACAACTCTTGTTTTGAATTCTCGCAAAGAAGAACTCCAAGAGAAGAAGAAAACCGCTGTGGAATCGCCTCCAGAACTCAGGTAAGCCTCAACTTTTCTTTTTATTTTCTGTCTTTACATTCCTAGATCTAGATCTCTTCTTCTACCTTTCTGTAGTGTAAAGCCTTGTTTGTATGTGTGGAAATCCTTCCCCGGCTCAAAGTATCTCAAGACTCCCCTAGCCGTAAAACGTGAAGGCGGATCTAGGAGAAACGAGACTGGGGATTGACCCTAGTGCTAGAACCTATGTAGCATAAGGCCTTTTTGATTGATTGTAAACCGTTCCATGTTCAAAGTACCCTTGATTATCTTAAAGAGAACAGAGGGAAACGATAATGGAACGGAACCCTAGGCTATGCTAGAACCTATTTTGTTGAATCTATATGCATGTTGTATTGATCTTGCTTGGTTTTTCACTCTTGTACACATATTACACTTTTTTGGTGAATAGGCTCACATTTGGGGATTTATTACATTCATTGTGATAAATCTCCAATAAATGGCCTCAATCAAATTCTGGAGTGTTTTAAAATGTTTTTCAAAGGTTTTGGATTCATCTCACACGAATCACACACTTTTTGTCAATTTTCGGATTTGGATTTCTTCAAAAGTGGCTTAGCTTGACAGCACCTGTACCCTTACTTCGGACGCCCGTAACTTCATCGTCCGGATGAATTTTGGAGCGATTCTAGAACCATGGGAAAGGTGAGGCTGTCTAGTTTATGTCCACCAAATTTCATGAATTTCCATCAAACGGATTTTTGACACCTCCCTGTCGAAGTTAAGTGGACAGTTCAGGTTCAAGTACAGAACTTGTCACTTCGACGGAGCGCCATGTGTTCGTTTTAAGTCCGATTCGACTGGTTTTTATTTCTGGGTACTCTTTTATGAGTCTATTTTCAAATCCAGTTGGTTTCATAATTTTTGGATTCCATTTGAATTATCGGTAGCCGAATTACTCAGAACTGTTCATTTGTACTTTTCTGGGTAAATCTGTGATCTTCGGGGCCTGTTTGGGAGACCACCTAAGGCACATCCGAAGGGATTTTTGTATGAGACTAGTTTCTGTTGAAAGATGGCCATACAGACTTCAATCACACCAAATTTAGTGGATTTTTATGTTGTGGATTTTTCTAGATAATTTTCCAAAGTTGCCCACTTATCATTTTTAAAAATCCCCAGCAGCAACTTCAAAGGAGCATAACTCCTAGATTTTTCATCGGAATGAAGTGAAATTTTGCATGAGACTCTTATTTACCCTAATCTTTCAAATGGATTTGGGTTGGTTCAATTCAGAATTGGATTTGAATGATTTCAAGGCAAATGACATACTTTTTACCGAATTTTCTGGATTTGATTTAACTTGGTTTTATGCAACCTCTACTTTGATTTCCATCTTTTGAAATACTCCAGAAATGATATTGACATAAGAGAGGATCTAAAATCAATTTAGATTCTCATGTGAAGATATCATACATTTGACCTTTTTCAAGGTTTCTCATGATTTTTAGCAAGCTTTCTTACTTTGTTTTTGCATGAACATACACTTGGCAACCACTTTGTGTGGATGAATGGGGGTGCCTAACACCTTCCCCTGTTCATAATCTAATCCCCTTACCCATCTCTGGATTTGATTTTCAAGTAGGGTTATTTTTATCCTAGAATGTTTTTTTTTGACTATTTTGGCCTACTTTTGAATCTTTGGTGCCCATTCTCACCCCAAAATCATGAATGGTGGCGACTCTCCCATTTTTGCGTTGAGCCCGTGTGTTGACGGAGGGATGATCACACCGGTGATTTTTCCCATGTCTCACAGTCACCTGACGCAGTTTAGATCAAAGCATGTAAATAAACCACAGCATGCATGAGTGCACATGTGTGCATAGGAAGGAATTTTCACTGCCTCATATAGTAAAGTGACGAATTGGTATACAAATCAATGTTTTGAGAAAGTTCCCAGGAAACTGGAGGGGTCACAAAGGTCCCGCTTAAGACCCAATTTCCTTTGGTCATTTAAGTCGTGTTTGATAGAACTTCCTCAAAATACGTTTTTGCGTATATTCAACACTTACTAAGTAAGGTGGCAAATCTTCCTTGACCAATTTGTGCAAGTGTATGCATATGTACAAAGAGAGTGTGCGTGCATGTGCAAGTGTGTGCACATGTGCAAAAAGTGAGCCTGTTATAATCAAACTAATCAAACCAGGTTGGATCAGCCCCTAGCGATTCCGGGTTCAATCAAACTAGAGATTTTGGGTTCAATCCCTAGCAGAGTTGCCAAGCTATGCGCACCTCGGGCACGTTAAAAAAGCGTGTTACATGTTTAATGGAGTTGCCACTACCTGAAATAGTGCAGGTAGACACCCATTGATTTTTGGTTTGTACCAATGATTCCGGATAAGTGACCCGATTACAACCCAGGGAAGTCCTTGAACACCCTGGGTTGTCCCACCGAAATAGGTTCTCGTAAATTAGTTGGATATTTAGTGGGCTCTTTTATTATTATTATTATTTTTTATTTTTTTCTTGTATATATATATTTATATTTATGATCACATATATACAAACATTGGAGGAATGGGGGTTGCTATGCTACCTCCCATACAAAATAAAACATAATACATATGTACCAAAAAATCCAAAATAAAGAAATCCAAGTCAGAGCTTCCAACATGGAGCAATGTACTCGGCTACTCCAAAAAATATTTATTTATTTATTATTTTTTTATTCTTCTTTTCTTTTTCCATTTTTTTTTAATTTTATCTTTCTCATATATACAAGGGATTAGAGGAGTGGGGGATTGCTACACTACATCCTACATGCACATAACAATTCTAAAGCAAAGAAACCTAAATTAAAAAGAATAAGAAATGGGGGCTGATTCGACCACTTCCAATAAAATGTTTTAGACTCTCATTTATAATAACATATCTACATTGGGAGAATGGAGGGCCACTATGTTACATCTCATGTAGTAAAATATAAAAAAATAAAACAAAACAAGAACAAATGTAAGTAAAAAATCATAGTAAACAAAGGAAACAAAAAAAAGTGAAACAACCTGAACTACTGCGCTATCAGCATTCAAAGATTCATATCTCCCTCAATTCTTGACCAAATTGTGCAAAATCTGATTCCTTAGAATCATAACTTTAAGAACTAAAATAACTTATAGCAGTTTTCAAAAATTCATTTTCATTTAAGAGATATGAAGCTGCAAAATTTAATGTTAGACATTTCCTTGTGAAAAACTAATCCAAAGAAAAATTAAAAATAAAATACCTACTCATAGTGTAGGGTCTCGAGCATATTTTTACATTAAAATAAAATAAAAATAGCACAAATATCATGAGGACTCTAGACTTGAATCGATTTAGAACTAGGTAAACAAAATATGTTCATCTGGAAAACAGGTGCAAGTCTAATGTAGAAAAACTTATAACTTTACATCTTTGTCTTTGTTTTTTTTTTTAATTGATTATCCTTGTTCAAATCCACTTTAAAAGCATCTCAAAATCCTCACTGATCACATTACAAAAGAATCTTAGACTTTAGTGAAGAAAAGATAACTTCAAAAAATAGTTTAAGCAAGAAAAATACCTGTTTCTCTAAACTGGAACAAGTGATCAAAGCTTTGGTGTTGTTGGACAGTATTCTCCTTCTTCTAAGGTGCTCAACCTTTGATAATGAATGTCCTCCCTTTGCTAAGTGACTCCCCTACTGTAGACACCCCAAATTGCACAATAATCATTAAAAATCATTATCTCCTTGAAAGCCAGCACAAAAATTGAAGAAAATAAGTTTTTACCTGTATCCGGCAACTCAGGCCGGATACAAGTACTCCTCTTTGTATCCGGTGGAACATACCGGATACAAGAGAGCTTTAGCGTATCCGGCATTCTATGCCGGATACCTTAAGGCCCTTGTGTATCCGGCCTGATATGCCGGATACATAAGTTTTGCTCAAAATTAGGGTTTTCCGAGAGCTTTTCACTTTTACCATCATGTCCCTCATTAAAATGAGGGGAAATCTCGGAAACAGCCTTAGGGTTAAGGTTGGTGGGCTTTAGACATTAGGTTGTGTCTACCATCAACCTTAGCCTTTGCCTATAAATAGGAGGCTCTTCCTCAAGCAAATGGCCATTAACTCTTGCCTTGAATTCCTGCCAATAAGTTGGAGATCCAAGAGCTCCGAGTGAAGAAGGGAACCGCCGCCGAATTGCTTCCAGGACCCCAGGTAAGCCTCAAACCTCTTCTTTATTTTCTGTATTTACATTCCTAGATGTAGATCTCTTCTTCTACCTTTCTGTAGAATAAGGCCTTCTATGTGTATGAAAACCCTTCCCTGGCTCAAAGTATCTCAAGACTCCCCCTAGCCGTAAAACGTGAAGGCGGGATCTAGGAGAAACGAGACTGGGGATTGACCCTAGTGCTAGAACCTATTTAGAATAAAGCCTTTTGAATCTTTGAAGCCTGTTTCATATTCAAAGTACCCTATGATTATCTTGAAGAACCGTGTTTAACGGGGAGAGAGAACAAAGGGAAACGATAATGGAACGGAACCCTAGGTTGTTTTTAGAACCCCATTTTTATTAATATACATGCTTGATATCTTTGCTATGCTATTGGAATGGTTTTCACACTTACACATGCATAGCACATGATTTTGGCGGGATAGGCTCATATGTCGGGTTTATTGCATTTATTGTGATAAATTTGAAATAAATGGCCTCAATCAATTCTAGAATGTTTTGAAATGATTTTACAGGTTTTGTATTCATCTTGCACGAATTGCACATACTTTGTCACAGTTTTGAATTGTTTTTCTCCAAAAGGGGTTTAACTTGACAGCAACTGTACCCCGACTTCGGACACTCATAACTTCATCGTCCGGATGAATTTTGGAGTAATTCCAGAACTATGGGAAAGGGGAGGCTGTCTAGTTTATGTCCACCAAATTTCATTAATTTCTATCAGGCGAATTTGTGACACCTCTCTGTCGAAGTTGATTGGACAGTTCAGGTTCAAATACAGAACTTGTCACTTCGACGGAGCGCCATGTGTTCGTTTTAAGTCCAATTCGAGTGATTTTTGTTTTTGGGCACTCCTTTATGAGTCAATTTTCAAATCCAGTTGGTTTCATAATTTTTTGACTCCATTTGTATTATTGGTAACAGATTTACTCAGAGCTGCGCATTAGTACTTTTTTGGGTAAATCTGTGATCTTCGGGGCCTGTTCGGGAGACCACCCAAGGCACATCCGAGTGATTTTTTGTATGAGGCTAGTTTCTTTCGAAATATGGCCATACAAACTTCAATCACACCAAATTTCATGGATTTCTATGGAGCAGATTTTTCTAGATAATTTTTCCAAAGTTGCCCACTTATCACTTTTGATTTTCCCCAGCAGCAACTTTAAAGGAGCATAACTCCTAGGATTTCAACCGGATTTACTTGAATTTTTGTATGAGTCTCTTATTTACCATGATCTTTCAAATGGATTTGGTTTGATTCAATTTAAAATTGATTTTGAATGATTTCAAGACAAATGGCATTACTTTTCACCGAATTTTCCGGATTTAACTCAACTTGGTTTTGTGCAACTTGTGCTTTGACTTCCATCTTTTTGTGATATTCCAGAAGTGATATTGACATAAAAGAGGATCTAGAATCCATTTGGATTCCTCATGTGAAAATATCACACATTGGCTTAATTCTTTTCCAATGTTTTTAATGATTTTTAGCAAGCTTTCTTATCTTTTTGCATGAACAAACACTTGGCAACCACCTTGTGTGGGTGAATGGGGGCACCTAACACCTTCCCCCGTTCATAATCTAATCCCCTTACCCATCTCTAGATTAGATTTTCAAGTAGGGTTATTTTACCCTAGAATTTGTCTTTTAGCTATTTTTGCATATTTTTGAACCTTTTGGTGTCCATTCACACCCCAAAATTCTGAATGGTGGCGATTCTCCCAATTTTTGCGTCAAGCCCCATGTGTTGACGGAGGGTGAATCATCCCGGTGATTTTTCCCATGTCTCACACCTACTTGCTGCTCCCCTCTCTCTTTTTCCACTTCTCCTCTCTTTTTTTCAGAGAGTTCTTTTACTTGCTCCCTTTTTTATTCAAAGAACTCTCTTACTTGCTCTCTCCCACTTCTCAACTTCTAAACTCCTATCCTTTCTATAAGAGAGTTCCACCCCTTCAACTTCTTAACCTCTCCTCTTCCTCTCTTAAACTCCTAGACCCTTCATCTCCCTAACCTCTCATCTTCCTCTCCTAAACTCCTAGACCTCTCATCTTCCACTCTTAGTAATTCTCACCGATTTTGCATTGAATTTTTAACCATGTGGCATGTTGTATGGAATTTTAACCATGTAGTATATTGCCAAGAGAGTCCTAATGTTTTAATGCCACGTAGCACCCAATTTCGGTTTTATCAAAAATCCCCAGACTACCTTTCATTTCTTTTATCTATAACTTAGCCCTTTGAGATCCAATTTGAGCGTGGTTTGTTGCATTGGAATCGGCTCAAAATTCTTTTTATTATAGGCATGTTATTTCAAAAATATGCGTCCACCATAAAAAAACCTCGATTTACATGCCCACATATGTGCCGGTTCAAGATATGCATCTTGGCTAATTTTATGGTGCAAAAATGGGGTGCTGACACCTGGCTTGAGCCTGAATAGAAACCTAAGAAATAAGCCTTTAGGCCAGTCCCATGCTCGACCCAGGCTTGAGCATGAAAAGTTCTGAAAATTTAAAAATCCAGTTTTTCAATTCCTATTTGAATTCTATCTCATCTATAACTTCTTGGAAACCTATAAATAGGACTAGGGGACATATCTAAAACATGTTGGAGATATTTTAGAAACCCTAGATGTCTTATTCTTCCAAAGAAAATTTCCATTCATATTTTCTCTCTTTGAGTCATCTCTTTCTTCTATTCTTCCTTGTACAATGCCTTAGAGTTCCGGGTTGGGAAGGATTCAACGTGGACGTTTGGCATGATCGTGTGAGGATATTTTTGAAGTTCTGGCATGCTGCAGGTTGTAGATCTAAAGAGTTCTTCAGAAGCTTGATAAGTCAGTGAGTTTCAAAGTCTAGCAAAGTTTGTTGAATAGTTTGAACCACTTTGTAAGCCTTCTTCTCATAATGGATCTTTAGGAGGCTCCTACGTAGCCTGGAGGGTTTTTCTTTAGTGAGAGTTCTCATAGAGTTTTTCTTTCGTCACCAAATTGCTTGTCTCTTTTATTTCTTTATATGCTTTAACGGTTTTGCAATTTGGGTGGCTTACTACTTAGTTATTATTTTCTGCAATTAATTTGAGGACTTGTGCATGCTATTTAATTAAGGACTTGTCTTTAGTTAAGTAGAAAATTTAATTTCCGCTGTGCAACACCTATTTTCCCCCCTCCCCCCCCCCCCTCTAGGTGTATTTGGAGTCTAAATCCGTATTTTTTAATTGGTATCAGAGCGATTTTATCAGTTCCTTGACTCCTTGTGTCATGGACAAGTCTTCCACTGCCCCTCCTTTCTTTGATGGCAGTAATTGTGCCTATTAGAAGGTTCGTATGAGAGCTTATCTAAAAGCTATTGATGAGAAGGTATGGGGATGTATAGAAAGAGTTTGGACACCTCCCACTGTCACTATCAATGACGTTATTACACCAAAGGATTCATAACAGTGGACCAAAGAAGAGTTGACTGAAGCAAATTTTAATAGCAAGGGTGTCAATGCTATTTTTCGTGCTATATCTGCTAATGAGTTTAATACGGTGTCCATGTGTCAATCTAGCAAAGAAATTTGGGATATCCTAGAAACCACTCATGACGGAACTATCATTGTGAAGAATTCCAAATTACAGATGTTGATAACTAGGTTTGAAGAACTCAAGATGCAAGAAGATGAGTCTTTTGATGAGTTCTATGCCAAATTGAGTGACATTGTCAACTCAAGCTTCAACCTAGGTGAGAGAATTCCTCCAAATAGAGTGGTTAGGAAAATTTTGAGATCCTTACTTGAGAGGTTTAGACCTAAGGTAACAGCCATAGAGGAGAGCAAAGACATTGACAATATTAGGATTGAAGACCTAATAGGATCAATTTAGACCTACGAGCTCACCTTACCTCAAACTAAAAGAGCAAATTTATTGCTCTTAGAGTCATGAAAGGAAAGACTTTTAATGAATCTGATGATGAGGAGATTGCCCAATTTGTTATGAGTTTTAGAAAAAATTTTAAAATTAGCAAAAAAAAAGGGCAATGATTGGTCTAAGGAGACTTCTAGTAAGGATAGGAAATTTAGGAAAGAAGGTAGGGACACAAAAGACACCCTTGAAAACAAAACTCAGCAGGTAAAGTACCATGGTTGCCAAGGGTTTGGCCACATAAGAGCTGAATGTCCTACCTATAAGAAATTGAAAGGTAAGGGCAGTGGGAAAGCAATGAATGCTACTCTTTCTGATAGTGAGACTGAATATGAACATGAGAATGATTCCTCATCTGAAGAGGGTCAAAATTACATGGCTTTCACTTCTACTGTGGGAAGTGATGAGGGAAACAATCTTCAAGACTCAAAACAACTTGAGAATAATATTGGTTCTCAAAGTGAGTCTGAAGATGAGGAAAGCCTTGAAGAGGCTTATGAGAAGCTTTTTAATAAAAGCTTGAAAATAAAGAAATAAAACAAGGCCTTTCTTAAAAAGCTCAATGAAGTAGAACTTGTAAAGGACGAACTTCAAGTTAAATTGGATGAGTCTACTTCTTATGTGGGTGAGTTGAAGTTGAAAATTGAAACCATTGAGTCTGAAAACAAGTGACTAAAATCTGAATTAGAGAAGTCCAAATCTCAGTCGCAAAACTTCTTTTCTGGTTCTCAAAAGCTTGATCTTATGCTTGGTACGAGTCAAACAGTGGCTAATAAAAGAGGTTTAGGATTTCAGGATATTCCTTCCTCCTCAAAGACTCCTTTTTCTTCTTCTAAAGGCAAGAAGAAATATGGTGTGTCAAAGGGAAAGACCAAAAAGGCAAAAAGACCTACCCAACAGCTCAAAAGGTCTCAATCTAAGGCATCTTTTTCTAGGGAAACTCAATTTCAGAAATTCATTCCTACTTGTCACCACTATGGCGTTTTAGGTCACATAAGACCTAATTGCTAGAGATTAGGAGAAAATCTTAGTCAATCTTGGTATTCTCCTCCTAGACAATTCAATGTGGATTTGTCTAATCAAGTCAAGGTCTTAGCTCAACAAACTAGGCTTCTTTTTGATCAACTAGTTTCCTTGACCAAGAAATCCTCTTCTACTCGACAAGTTTGGGTGAAGAAGAGTGATTTGACTCCTCTTCCTTGGGTAGGATTTGGGATGCATGCATTAGCTTTGCTTCATGCTTATTTTATTTTTTGCATGCATGTTTTCTGTTTGCTTTTATTTTTCTGGTTTTTGATTTTTGTTTAGTTGTTTTTGGTTTGAACTTTTTCAGAAAAATACAAAAAGATTTTTTATTTTTATTTTTGGTGATTTGTGTTTTGAGCATGTTTTTTTGAAAACAATACATTTTTATATTGAGAGAACTAATTGCTTAAAAGGATTGTTTTACAAAACTAATTTCAATTATCTCATATAAATGCACAATAGGATGATTGATTTCTTAGTATGTATTTGCACCTCACACCCACACCCCAAATACAATTTGAGAATGCTTAATCATATATATATTTGTGAGTGTGTGGATAGGCAATTATGGGTTTGCTCATGTTTAGGGGTGGCAATCGGTCGAATACGGTATGGATCTACCATGATCTGAATTCAAATCGAAAAAAATTTACCGATATCCAAATTTGATTCGATATCCGATGGATCTTTAATACCCAAATCCGAATTCGAAACTCAATGAATATCCGAAATTCGAATTCGATCCGATATTCAACCAATCTTAATCTTATCCCAATTCTTCCCATTCATGACATTGTTTTGTAACCAATTTGAGTAATCACCAAGCCTATACTCCTTGTAGCCCTTCTCGGACAAAGCCTGTCCAGCTCCTTTGTTCATCACGACTAACACGAATATCGTGAAAAAGAGAAGCCCTAGGATCAACACGAACATCAGAAAGAGGTAGATCCAGAGGAGGAACGTAACTCTGCAACACGAACCTACCAACCCTAACAACGACACCACAAGCAAAAACACTCCGAGGGTTAAGAGAGGCAGTTGGACTGTTGGAGGAATCTCTGGCATTCGGAATTTCCATGTACATGGAACCACACGGATGCTATGATCATGGGAATCGAAGCGATCAGAGTTAGGGCATTTAAGACCCCGATCACATTGTTACTCACGTGAAACATCGCATCGGAGACTTTGCTTGAAAGGAGCCAAAGATCTGGTTATGGCCGATGTGACGATCCCGGATCTTCGTCTCTGTGAAGGTGAAAGGGACGAAGAAGAGAGAGAGAGGTTATGGAGAGAGTATGTTTGATGGTGGCTTTTCGGCAGTGGCGAAGACGTCTCTTAGAGCCGCTTGAAGAAGAGAGAACGAGAGAGAAACGTCTCGTAGAGGAAGAACGAGAACCTAAAACGGAGGCAACGAGGGTGGTGATATGTCTCACCGTGGCATTCGTACTTTGCAGTCAACCAATGAAGAAACCTCCAAATTTCGAAAAGTCGGCAGAGAAGAGGAGAGAGTTAGGGCAAAATAGCAAATTGTTTTTTGATTAGGAACTTAGGGTTAGGGCAAATTGGTTTTTGGTTTTAGCTTATGGTTAAACCATGGTTTAAGTAGTGATGGTTTAATTTCTGGTCTGGGCTAAGTTTATCTATACTATTAAATATGTTTTCGATTCGGATTTTTTTCGGATCGGATACATGTATATTTGAATTTGAATCTGAAATTCGAGATTAGTATCCGAACCACAGATCTAAATCCTATATCCGAATTCGGCAATTTCGGATCGGATTCGGGTCGGATTCAGATATATATATCTGACCCATTGCCAGCCCTACTCATGTTAACCTTGAGTTAAATTGACCTTATGCTAGTGACTTGGACTAAAAACCCCAAAAGTGCAGAAGAAAAGGGAATTGCCAAAAAGTGCAAAAGAAAAGAATAATATATATAAAAAAAGGAGGCAATAAAGATCCCTTCCATACTTAATTGCATATCATTACTAAAAAAGGAAGGTGAACACAACTTAAGGGGGAGCAAAAGTCCACAAATATTGCAAAATTTGTGGTCCTAGTGTCTAGTAGTGGGGTTTGACTTTTAACTTGTAGGAAGATTTGAGTATAACTTATGGTTTCATGTAAAAACCAAATCCTCCTCAACAAGTTCCAATTTAAGCAAACTTAATTGTGTTTGGTTTTGCACTTGCATGCAAGCACACTTGGTGATTTAATTGCATTAGTGTGTAGTTACTTGGGATTATTAGTTTTAGTTTTCTTAAAACTTAAATTTTGGGTGAAAAGTTCTCAAAAATATGAAAAGTTTGAGTTTTTATGAAATTGTGTTTGTGGCATGTTTCATCATGTTTTTACATGTGTTTGAGTTGGTAATTTTGATGTCTAGGTTGAATCTAGAATTTTTTTTTTTTTTATTTCTGCAAAATTGGCCTTGGGGCCAATTCTAGGCCAGTTCAAGGCTTGAGCCTGAGTGTGTTCTATTTTTCTTGGTTAAGCCTCACTAATGTTAGGCTCGAGCATGGGTACTTTAGTATACCTAAACCCTGGTTCTTGCATTTTGTTTTGAGCTCAGGCCAGTGCCGAGCCCAAGGCACGCTCTAGCATGGACGTAAGCACAAAGTCTCTTGCAAAAAAGTTTTTTTTAAGCTCATGTCATTCTTGAGCCTGAGGTGCTCTCGAGCGTGAGCTCATGAAAAGTCTCGTGCCAGACTTAAAACCCTTCATTCTCTTCACACTTCAAAACTCTATTTCTTGTTCGTGAGAACTGGTGTGTGCCAAGGGGACTTTGTGCCTTTCTACAAAATCAAAAGCTTTGCATACTTGATTTCGAGGTATGTAGTTGGATTATTCTTAAGTTTCTTAGGATTTTGTTAGGAATCATCTAGGGTTTCGTTTCTTAAGGTTTTCATTGTATTTTCGTGATTAATCCATGAGTTGTTAGAAAGATTGATTTTTGTTGGATTATATCACTCTCATTAAGTTTGAATATGCCTCCGTTTGCGATTTAAAGTGTTTTTGCAAAGATTTTTTCAGATATGTGTAGATTTCAGAAAAGCACCAAAATCTGGGCCGTTTTTGTGCCTTTACACTAGAGTTGTGCCAGACCCAGGCTTGAGCGTGAAGAGCAAATTTTATGCAGAAAATTTTTTTTATTGATTTATTTTTGGGGATTGGTTTCTATGGTTTCTTCTTAGATTCTAGGCTAGTTTAGAGATCCTTTTAGGCTAGTTTAAGTTGAGTGAATTCATGATTCAATTTAGTTTATGTTGAATGCAAATTTTAATTGAATAATGTCTACATTGTTTCTATTTTCATCTCTCTATTTTTTCTTGTGTCTTGTTTCCATCCATTAACTTCTCTTGGTTATTCTCTCACTTTAGACGGGCAAAAAGAAGAGCCTAGGTTCAAGTCCCAATAAAAGCCCTAGGATATATGATCCTCATTTTATTTCTGGTAAAGCTTTATACAAAGTACTTCCATAATAGAAACATCTTACTTGAAAGGGAAGTTACTTTGACTGACTTTGAAAAGGATTTTAGATCTATCTTCACAGAAAGAGATTGGGAACCAGGTCTTTGTGATCTGAAAGCTCCATGTGCTTCTCTAGTGAAAGAATTCTACAACAACATTCATGATCCAGCTTCAGATGGTCCCTCTTTTTGTTCTTCTTTAAAGGGTTAGTCTTTTCCTGTTTCTATAGATCTCTTATCATCTCATTTGTATATTCCTAGGGTAAGAGATCCTGTTTATCCATACTCCACCTGTCCTCCTCCTTCTGAGGTTGCTTCTTTTCTATTTGAGTAGCCTTGGACCTATGATGGAAGGTCTTTACAGACCTCCAAACTACCTCTTGAGACACATGTACTTCAAACAATCATGTGTACCAATCTTTGGCCTGTTTCTCACTTCTCTTCTTTACCCTTGTCCTAAGGTAAAGTTTCTTTATACCCCTAAGAAGGGATACTCCATTGACTTGCCATCTCACATAGTTTCTACTATTCTTTAGGTTCATCAAAATCGTACAAAATCTCATAGTCTAGTTTTTGGATGTCTCATTCTTAGGTATTTTGAGAGTTTACATTTTTCATATGGTCCTTTTACTCCCTTGCCACAAGGTCAACCCATTTGTTCTATCACTCTTAATCATAGTAGGGCACACCTAGGTCTTACTCCCCCTATTTCTTGTCCGTCAACTTAGCCAAAGTCTTCTTTTGCCCCTTTTTCTTCTTCTTCTTCTTCTTCTTCTTCTTCTTCTTCTTCTTCTGCTTTTACAGATGACATGGAATTCATGAGGGAGTAGTTGTCTTAGATTGCTCTTACGCAGGAGCGGATGGAGCGTGTAAAACCCTAGATTTTTCTATAAATAAAGTAAATTAAATAAGCCTAAATATTGAGAAGTTAAGATTTAATTTAAGTATTGGAGGAATATCATTATGATCCAAAGAGATATTAGTAACTAAATAAATAAACAATAATTTTGAGTAATTAGGAATTTAAATAGTGGCTTCATTTAAATAGGAAAGAGAAGGGTTGATTTAGATAAATTGGGAGAGTAAATTAAATATAAAGGATTGGAGAAAATAGGTATTAATCCAAATGCATTGTATTGTTAAGATTGATGTGAGGAATAAAGAGGAGAATTTTTTGGAAAAGATCCAAAGGTTAAATATGGAATTTCAAGGAAAGGGTATTTTAGTCATTTTCCAATTAGCCAAATTACTATATTGAGTAAGTAAATAATTGTTAAACTTGAAATATTTAACTAGACTTAATTTGGGTTAGGTTTGAATTTAAATAGCAAATTATGGCTTAAAAGTAGGAAAAATGGTATATTGGTGATTATGGTTGATAAGGAGCCTTAAATTTGAGGATAAGAGGAGCTTTGGGGTGTTTTAGTAATATTTTAAAATAAGAAATTAAATTAGCACGAAAATAAATTAAAATAAATCCTTCTTTTACATGAGATTCTTTAAAAAGGAATTAGAATGAGGGGTAGGATAGAAAGCTTTCCAATTAAGAGTGGGAATCCTATTTAGAAGGACTCGTAAACCTATTGGGACTTCTAATTAAGAGAGCTTATAAAAGGGAAGGCCTAGGGAAAGTTTAGGGTTTGGAAAGTAAGCCAAAATAAGAGGGAAAAGAGAAGAAATTCGTGCTTGGGCTTGGAAAGAAATAAGGGGAAGAAGAGAATGAGAGTGAAGAAAAGAAAAGGGAGGTGCTGTAGAGGTCTGACCAGCCAACTTTGAACAACGATCCACGGAGAACCAACTGTTGGAATGAGTTGAAATTTGGAGGTTATGATCTATACATGAGATACTTTAATCTAAACAGTGGAGATCGGATTTGGAGGAGTCTAAGGTGGTGCGAACTAACCCAGAAGTTGGTGGAAAATAAGATTTAGAAAGAAAAAGAGTTGCAGAGATGGCCGACTAACCAACTTCGAATGACGAGATAGGAAGATCCAACCGTTGGAATGAGCTGAAATTTTAGGGGTTTGATCTACTCATGGAGGACTTCAAACTGAATGGTGGCGATTTGAATTGAATAAGTTTATAGGGGTAATATCGAGATCATAAAATGGGCACAGAAGGAGTTTTCAACAAATCTGGGTTCATAAAAAAGGAAGTAGCAAACCCTTGAAACTGGAGGATGTAAAATCCCTAATTTTTAATGGAATTAAAAATTTATTATTTAAGTAATTAAGTTAATGTTAATTAGTAATTTTCAAAGAAAAGAGGCCAAGAAGTTAACCCCGGGACTTTTGGTCGAACCGAATGGGATAATTTCATTTAGATAGGTAAGGGCATTACTAGAATTTTATTTACTGGGTCATGAAGGTTCAGTGGTGAGACAAGCTGGAATCAAACAGAAATAGATGGCGTATGTGCAGGAAGCTAGTGGAGGGTCGAAGCGTAGGATCATGAAGTAAGTGGTTCCTGGCGGCAGCTATATAAGTAGGTTGTTTATTCGTTTCTTGAGTTGGAGCATTTGAGAGAGTGAGCCAGAGATCAGAGAGTTCCGTCAGAGATGGGAGGAGCTAGGATTTAGAAGAGTTGATATGGAGTTGCTGTGGTGATCCAAAAGAGATAGTGATCGGGTCATTACTTTTGTTTGAAGTGGAGCTGGAATTCCTGCGGCAGCAACTTAAAGTTGGCAAGGATAGCTAAATTCTACAAATCCATATCTGGTGGAGTGACTTACCAATGATCCTAAGGTTTTCTTTAGGATTCTATTGATAATTCAGATCAAATCTCAGATCTGAAAAATTCTGAGCATCTTGATGAAAAATTTCAGAGGAGGAATGATCGTGAGTGGGAGTTTTGCTACAAAATTATGATTTGTAGAATTGGAGTCTTCAATCACTCGAAAACAGCACCTAAAAGGTAAGTAGCAACAATCAAATTTCGGTTTAGCTGTTTTAATCGAGAAATTGATTTGGTCTTAAAACCTGAGAACGACTGAGTTCTATGTATACTGATTTGGGCGTTTCAGATCTGGTTAGTAGTTAGTTTTTGTTTACATTCAAGTCTACAGCATGAAATTGCTAAATGAATTGAACCTGGAATTTCTGTTTGGTAGTGGCATGGACGTCAACTTGTAAGTAGCATAAATTGTTGTTGTTTAGATGTTTTAAATTGAAATGTGGTACTGAATTAGAATAAGTAATTAGTCTTCCCTGTTTTTGGTTAGTCATGGATGTCTGGCATGAACAGTTTTCTGAATTTGGTTCAAACAAGAATTAAAGGTAAGGTTGCTGATTTATTAAGTGAATTGAATTGTATTTGGAATGTAGGACAGGGGAATGAATGGATTAGATCCATTGGGGATTAGGTTCTTATTGATATGGCAGAATTTTTAAATGAATGGCTATGATGGGCTCCTGTTTGTGTTATGGTCTGAATGACTTAATTTAACCCAAAGTGGGTTAAACACAAGAAGTGAAGACTTAGGAAAATTCTGGAAGTAGTTGTGAGTGAAGCCTTAGATCAGTTTTAAAAGAACTTTTGATTGTTGCATTGAATAGTATTGAAATAAGTTGCTGGTGCCCACGTCTGTTGAGCATGGCCGAGTGGTGCTCAGTCCCTTTCCAATACTTTAGGTGCCGTTATTCAGCCTATGTTCAGCTCTTATATATTTTTTAAATGTTACTTTGGGAATTTTCTTAGGAATCTTAATAAATAGTTATTGCTGGACTTGTAATGGAAGGAGATACTCTAGGATTCCCAGGTCTTCTGAGCATGGCTGAGTGGTGCTCTTATATATTTGTTAAATGTTACTTTGGGAATTTTCTTAGGAATCTTAATAAATAGTTATTGCTGGACTTGTAATGGAAGGAGATACTCTAGCATGCCCAGGTCTACTGAGCATGGCCGAGTGGTGCTCTTATATATTTGTTAAATGTTACTTTGGGAATTTTCTTAGAAATCTTATTAAATAGTTATTGTTGGACTTGTAATGGAAGGAGATACTCTAGCATTGGGGATTAGATTTGGAGTTTAGTTAATCAAGAAAAAAAAATCAGAAGTTGGCGCTTAACTCCATTTCAGTTTTATCATTGTTTAAAACCAAATCGGAGTTGATAATACTCACCATTACTAGCGGCTGTTGAGTAAACCAACATCAAAGGTTCAGCTCTCTTTTGGCTCTCTTTTAGTTCTCTTTCAGCACCCTTTTAGCTCTTTTAAAATAGAATTGGTAGTAACTATATTAAAGGGGAATTAGG
Organism: Buxus sempervirens; assembly: GCA_947561395.2. NCBI lineage: Eukaryota > Viridiplantae > Streptophyta > Magnoliopsida > Buxales > Buxaceae > Buxus > Buxus sempervirens. The sequence goes on from OX387193.1 coordinate 14,239,604, forward strand.
AAAGTATGTTAGGAGCTCAAGTAGGTATAAATTAGGTAATTAAGGTTAATGTTATGTGCTAGAGCTGATTATATTATGGTGTGAAAAATCAGCAAAACAGTTTAGTGGAAGTTTTGAGTAAATTTTTTGGTGCTGAATACTTCTCCAACTCATGCATCTTGTGCATGGCTCACAAAATTTGAGAGAGTAAGTAATGAGCTAGTTATAGATAAATAAATTGGTTTCGGATGAACCCTAGGATGCTAAAAAAAAAAAAATAAGTAAACAAGGAATTTAAACATAAATGGAAGGGTTAAAGATAGGCATTGAGAACTTGAGTAAAGAAAGTTGGTTGGAGTATAAAATACAAGCAAGAGCTGCTGTTTGGGCGTGTATCATATAATATCATGATTTAATTCAGTAGATGAAGTCAATGGGGTGTTTAGATGAAATAAGAAATACTAAGAAAGGCATTGAAGATTTTAGGCTAAATAAGAGTAGCATGAGTACAAGCTCGGCATGTAAATTTCTGTTGAGGTAAAAAGAAAATTAATAAAAGTTCTGATTTCAAGAGTGAAGTTAAATTCAGATTTAAACACTAAGTTTTGCCGGTTTAACCGAGATTTGTCGGTTTTGAAAACTTTTGACTAAAAAGGTACTTTATGCAAGATTTCAGACAAAGGACTTTAAAACCATTTGGTTTGGGAATAAATTTGTTTATTGGAAATTCTCCATCTATTTGAAGGATAGTTTTATAGCTTCTAATGAGAAGATGTTACTTTACTTTCGTGTATCTCGGAATGAACTTGGAACCTCTCCATGTACCTTGGGGACAAGATTTGTTTACTCCATGTATCTTGGAGGGTGATGATGATTGATTGGCACTATTAAATTTGTTTGGTTATTTTGATTATTGGTTTTGAGTCTAGATGGCATAGCTCGGTGTGGATCCACATTTGTCAAGTTAAGAGCTAGGTAGTGGAATAGGTTGATCTTTGCTAGTTGTAATACCTTGTTCGCGCACGCATTTCAATCGTGTAGCTCGATTAGGCCTTCTCTGTATCTGGTTGGCTGCGGCTATGCTAGGATAGTACATGCCAACTCATTATTGTATCTGAATGGGTTCTCCCGCAATAAGTCGATGACCGTGTAGCTCGGCTTCGCACATAAGCCGGGAGGTGACATAGTGAGCTTGGTTTTACACTAGTTAAAGGCGGTTTATTTCATGAGTCCACCGTGGATTTACTTCTAATGATTGCATGTTATGGATTTCTGTTATACAGTGTTTGTAATCTTTTCCTTTTATCAGTATATATGTTGGTTTCGGATTATTCGGTTTTCCCCGGTAAAGTGAGTTATCGTTATTGATGCATGTTTATGTTGGAAGCATGTTTTATAACTGTTATTAAATGTTTTATGCAAGCATATGCTACTTGCTGGGATATTCGTATCTCATTACGTTTTGTTTTGTTTTGTTTTCTGTTTCTGGTAAGGACGGCACCAGCGGGTATATGCTTGGTTCATGTGAGTTAGCATTGGTTATGGTATTTTATTGTTGAGCTTGGGTTATAGTGCACTCTGATTATCCAGTTATTGATTTATTCATGTTTTCCTTCACTTTGATATTGCTATCCTGGGTTATATATTAACCTTCGGAGATAAGTTACGGATTCTCTACGTAACTTGGATCCGGGGCGTTTCAGAGGAGCTACATGTTTTCTTGTATTTTTGATGATTAATTGTATTGGTTTTTAAGTTGGATTTCATTGAAAAAGTTGGATGATTATAAAGTTTTGATTTGGTGATTTAAATCTCTCTTTAAGAATCAAAAAAAGTGTTGCTCATGGGTGGTTTAATTTAGAAAGAAATCTTAGATAAATTTTAATCACCAAGATTTGATTAGGATTGTCTTAGAAGTAATTTGGAATGAAATTTATATGTTTAGAAACAATTTAAAACCATAGAAATTTGAGAAGTTATGGAAATTCTGAAAAACCCAAAAAAACTGACTTTTGGGCAGAGCTCCCGAAAGGCCACTCGAGCGCCCTATTTGTATACCTTAAACCAGAACATGAAAACAAGTCGCTTGATACACCGTTTGCATGCAACCACGGGCGACTGTCTGTGTATCTAAAACAGAACCTGAAATTATAGCCGCTAGAACAGTCGCTCGAGCGCTTCTTTGAGCGACCCATGTCAGAAATTCCAGATTTTGGGATTTGTGCCCAGATTTAATTTTTAATGATTTTTTTGTAAATTCTAAAGTTGTAACACCTGTAACTAGGTTAGTTTGAGATATAGGAAGTGGCAGAATTAAATTTGAATTAAAGAATAGTAATTTGGAACGATGATTGTAAATATGAAACTTTTGGAGATATTTTAAGTAAAAAGAGGTCACAACCTATTTAGATTTGATTTTGGGTAACCTAACCTATTTTTAAACTTCAATATAGACCTAAGATACCTTCTGGAAGTACTAAATAACAGAATTAATAAGTTTTGACACCTTAGGTTCTAAATGAGAGAAAGTTAGACATTAATAGATAGTAAAAATAGAGAAGTTTTAATCAAGAGTTAAGAACATTGTTACTGTCTTGATTTATTGCCTTTTAAACAAAACTTGATTTTGGGAGTTCCTGCACTTGTATTTGAACTATCTGAGCATGCTTTAAGCTCCGAATGATTTATGTATATACTTGGATTATTTTGCCGTTGAAACTTGGAGTTTGGACATATGACTTGGTACACCTTGTGTTGGTTTTTGGGTCACAGTTGTGACAAGGCAGGTGCCTAGTTTATTGTTTTCGTAGGGAGGATTTGGTTATTGTTATATAGATGAGGTTCTGTATTTGGTGGGCGTTATTGAGAAGTATGTCCATTCCCTGTTTTGGTTTTCCACCATCGTGTGGGTTTCGCAATTACATTATTAATTGATATGTTATTAAGTTATTTAGAGTTTTTGATTGTGAGTTGTGTCTAGCAGGCTTAGCTGTTACATGTATCCATTAGAGTAGCTAGTACATGAAATTGTTTTCTGGAGTTTCTTATTTTGTGTCATAGGCATTCCATCATCTCGAGGATGGTACCGCTCCTGGATTGGTCGGTGGCTACATTACCCACTCCTGGATTGGTTGGGCCGTGCATGCTAACCCACTTTGGTTATTGATTTTTTGTTGTTGGTGGGTTCTTCCGTCCGGTTTCTCCCATTTTTCAGGTACTCTTGGCGAGGACGTCAAGTTATGGGCTAGTTGTAGCTGAATAGTCAGTTTAGTTGTAGATTAGTTTTCCTAAGATTAAGAACATTGTAATTGTTAAAGTTAATTTGTTAATGGATATTAATTCAAGTTTCCGCATTTACTCTGATTGTAAAATTAGAAAAAGTTTTAAATTATTCCATATTTTAGTTGCTTTTGTTACTTACCATAACACCTCGGGTTTTGGGAATTGGACCCGGAACCGTGGCGTTACAGAGCGGAGACAGATCCGGATGGAGCTTGATATACATGAGATTCTAGAGTATGTGATGGAGCATGTGGAGGATGATGACGATGCTGATGTGGTTCTTGATGATGTTTCGGATTTTTTTTGAGCATGTGTGGCTCCACTTCTTCCTTTTGTCTATTTCTGTGACAAAAAGGGGGAGTAGTGTAAGACCCTGATTTTTGGTAAGTTTTATTGTTTGTGTATTTATTTATTCATATATATATAACTATGTTTATCAGGTGATTTTGTGGTTTGAGGGCTTAGCCCATACTCGTATGTACAGGCGTTATATAGCCATTTTTCTGAAAAATCGTATTATTATCATTATTATTATTAAAGTATAGTTGTGTGCTTATTAACGTAAATGGATGCGGAACATGTAGTGTTTCCGGTGGGCGAGCATGCATAGGATCAAGGGGTTAAAAGGGTTGATCGAGCGGCGTATGCATCTCGCAAGGTAAAAGTACAAATAGGGAAAGTAGGGTTTTGGGTTTAAACGAAATACGCGTATACTTACGGAAACATTTTTTCGCTAGTCTGAGTATCAGGAGAGTTGAGCGATTTCGGCTGGAGTGGCGATTAGGGCTCTGCTCGTGAAGAACAAGCATCGCAAGGGCTAAGGGAAGGATTTTGGAGTTTAACTTCAGTGGGTTATCTCTCTCTGCTCGAGAAGTTTTGGTTGGATAGATTTTTCATTCGCGTGCGTGGCCGGAGTGGTGATCGGCCGAGGTTTTGATACATTCGGGAATAAGCGCATTCAGCATTCAGGTGAGTAGCACTGATTTACAACTGGGTTTTGTGTTTGAGGTTTTCGTGAGCTTATTCTGATGCATGTTTTGTAGCTTAAATGATGTATGAGTTTTCTGGTTTTCTGGTTTTCTGGAAATGACATGAACAGAGTTCGGAGATTGAATTTTATCTTTTATTTAAAAGTGGTTAGATTAAATCAAAATATGGTTGGGAAGTTTCTGGGAGTATTGGGAGTGTAGTGGGCAATTACAGAGATAAACAAACCGGCCAGTCATGTAGATCTTCGAATAACAGAGAAATGAAAATCACAGGGGGTATCCGCTCACCTCGCGCTCACCGGCGCTCACCTAAGAGGTAGGCGCCCCGTTAAATACTACCCACCGCCGAGCTCACGCCCGTCTGGCGCTCAGTAGAAAACCCGGCGCTCATCTCGCGTGAATCTCGCGCCCACCTCACGCCCGTCTCGTGCTCAGCTCACGCTCACCTAGCGTCGAGTGAGCGCTAGGTCTATTTTTACCTGTTTCCTTACTGCCGACCGGCGCTCACCTCGCGCCCACTTCAGGAAGTGAGCGCAGACCCTATTTTGCTTACTGAATTGGAGATTTGATTTAACTAAGAGTATTTGGGTTACTTGAGGATTAAACCACTTCACTATTCACTTGTTTGGGAACCCTGGGAATCTATTTTGCCTAGGAAACTATTAGAGGAAAATTTAGTGAACTACTTAAAAGCTTTCAAGTTGGGTTTAGGTTATTTATGAATGTTATGCCGGATACCAAACCACTAAGAGTTACTAGTTACATTTCCTCAGCTTTATACACTGTTTTGATTGAGGAGTTATTCTATTCTGGTTTCACTTGTTTGGAAATTTTAAATGTATTGTAAAGATTTCCTTAGTATGAATGAATTGAGTTTTACTTCCAAATGACATGTGTTACGGAAATGAGAAGATACTGAAAGTACTTGAGGTACTGCTTGGTCCAGAGGGACAGGTGATGAATTGTGATGAGTTTTACATGATGTGGAATGAATGGTTTTATTTTGATATTGAAATTGAGATTATACGATGTTTTACTGTTTTGGTCTAGCTTGTCCTGGATCCAGATGTTTAAGCTTAGTAATGTGATGTTATTGTTGGTTGTTGGAATTGCATGGCCTTGTGTGTTGCCATGACCGGTGTAGAGCAGCCAGAAACCCTGAGTAGGCCTGGTTGTCAATGCAGAAACCCGGGGAGTAGGCCTGCATTGGATGACAAAACCCTGAGTAGGCCGTCATTTCAGAGTATCCGAAACCCTGAGGAGGCCGGAACTGTGTACATGGAGGTGTGGAGTGTCTACTTGGCATGCTTAATTTATCAACTAAACGATAGTCATGACATTGACCAATTGATGTGTTGCCATACTTAACTGAGATGTGATTTGTTTGATTAGAACCAGTCTTGATTTCGATTTGAGAATTGATGTTGGTTGTTTAACCGTATTCAGTGTTTGTCGATGCATAGTTTAAATTGTGATCAACTATTTCTGCATGCATGTGCTACTCGCTGAGATATTCGTATCTCACTCCGTTGTTTGTCTTGTTTGTTTTTCAGATACTCGTGGTGAGGCGATTACTGGGGTAAATCCTGCTGAGGCTTATAGGGAGGAGGATTACTATTACCTTCCTTAGACTAGTAGGTTATCTGTTCTGAATTTGAGAACTTTGAATTAATTGAGATGTATTAAAGTTTAATTGGGGTTGAACCATACGATTCTAGTTCAGTTTAAATGTTACAATTTTGCATAAATGGAAATGTGCACTCTGTCAGGTTATAGCTATATGATTATCCAGCGATCATAAATTGATTAACGATCCTTGCCTAACCTCCGTGAGACGTGTTATACCTTTATTGAACAACACGGATCCGGGGCGTTACAAGTAGGTATATTTTGAGGGGGAGATTTATGGGAGAGTTTATTTATGGATGACTGTACTTATTTACTTACTTTGTGATGATTGTATATATCATGTGTGATATTGATACATGGTTTATATTTCTGAAATATTGCACTTAAATGTGAATTGCTTATTGTAATTTCTTTTAGATTTTTATTCCTCTTGCTTTTCACAGGGTATTTGTTTTTCTTTGAGTTGTTTTGTTACAGGTTACAGGTTTCCAATTCAAGCATGGTTTATCTAGGTTATTGTGGATAGGTTTTGTTTGAGTTTGTAAAGTCCAAGACATTGCTTGGTGGTTCACAATGTCAAGGATTTTCAATTTATTTTATTTGGTATAGGTTTTGTCACAGAATAGCCAAAGGGGGAGTTTGCTAGGTTTAGAGACCTAAGTTGGTTTAATTCTGTGCCAAAATTTGGTTTAGAGTGTTTAGGATAGGTTCTAGGAGTTGCGATTCAAACCGGGTTGAAAAAGGAGTAAAAATAAGCAATTTTGTATTTCGGGACTGAGGCCGGCTCAAGCCTGGCTCTAACCTGAAGCATAAGGTTGGGTTTTTAGAGTCAAGCCTGACCTAAGCTCAATCCCAACTCTAGTGCGAGGAAAAATAAAACTCAGACAGAGAAACCTGAGAATAGCATTAGAGAAGGTTTGATGTGCTGTTTGAGCCATGGAGTTCAACATGGGAGCCGTGCCCAACCCGAGCTCTAGCCTAGCTTGAGCCTGTAGAGAAACCTGGGAAATAAGCCTTCAGGTAGTAACGTGCTCGACCCAGGCTTGAGCCTGAAAAGTTCCGAAAATTAAAAAAACCTAGTTTTTCAATTCCTATTTGAATTCTATTTTATCTATAACTTCTTTGAAACCTATAAATAAGACTAGGGGGCGTTTCTAAAACACGTTGGAGATATTTTAGAAACACTAGATGTCCTATTCTTCTAGAGAAAATCTCCATTCATATTTTCTCTCTTTGAGCCATCTCTTTCTTCTATTCTTTCTTGTTCAAAGCCTTGAAGTTCTTGGTTGGGAAGGATTGCACGTGGGAGTTCCCACAGTACAAGACGTGGACGTTTGGCACGATCGTGTGAGGAGATTTTTGAAGTTCTAGAGTGCTGCAGGTTGTAGATCTAAAGAATTCTTCAGAAGCTTGACAAGTCAGTGAGTTTTAGAGTCTAGCAAAGTTTGTTGAATCGTCTGAACCACTTTGTAAGCCTTCTTCTCATAGTGGATCTTTAGGTGGCTCCTGCATAACCCGGAGGGTTTTTCTCTAGTGAGAGATCTCATAGAGTTTTCCCTTCGTCACCAAATTGCTTGTCTCTTTTATTTCTTTATATGCTTTAACGCTTTTGCAATTTGGGTGGCTTACTACTTAGTTGTTATTTTCTTAAATTAATTTGAGGACATGTGCATGCTATTTAATTAAGGACTTGTCTTTAGTTAAGTAGAAATTTTAATTTCCGTTGTGCAACACCTATTCACCCGCTCTAGGTGTATGTGGAGTCTAAACCCATATTTTTCAATTTTCATATAAAAAATGTGTTTCAGATAATACAATGATAAGCAATCAAGCATTATTTGATCACTAATTGAGGAAAACCTGCTTTATCATGGTAGTAAATGAGGGCAAAGCAGAGCGGTTTCCTTTGACACCAGCAGCCAAAAGCAAGGCTACTTCTCCCCAAGCATTACAGACACAAAGGGTAAAAATAGGTGGTCTAACATACCTGTAGTAGAAAGTAATTGTTCAATAGTTACTGAAATGAGAGCAAATAAAAACTACCTCAAAATAATAAGAATAAAAGTTCCATTCATGCCATAGAATCATAAATTCTTTTAACTAGTCAAAGTACGATCAAAAAGAAGATTTTGCATGCCACCATTACTTGTTACAATGAAACTAGTAGAAATTAAAATTTCCAAATGTGTGAAACAAATAGTAACCCAAGGAACCATCCCACTGGCACCTCATTTTTCACAAAAAAAAGGAATTCTATTCAAGAGCAATGAGGAATTCAGAACAAGGTCAGCTTCGACAGCCACCAAAAGTACAAAGAAAAAACAGAAGAATATAGGATTATAAAGAAAAGAGTAAACCTCAAAAGACATTAAAAAAGAAGAAGAAGGAAAGCATAGTGACATCATCTCTGAACTTGGCAGCACAAGTTGTGCCAGATGCCAAGACAACGCAATGCTAATGCCTTTCAACCAAACAATGCTTGTGACTTGAATAAGATCTAATTCATAAACAGCTTTTCATTAACATGTTCTCCAGTTTGTTGTTCGTATAATTCCAGTCCTATCTCACCCAAAAATAAAAAAAGTATAATTCTAGTCCTAAGATCCTCCAATACAAAATATATAATAATGGGAATGACTTAGCAACAAGACTAACTTTTGAAATTTTTGTAATGCTGACAAAAATAAACGAGGAAAAAAAATCAAAAATTAAGAGTAAATTATTACTTTTCTTTCCATACTCATTTTTTTGACTGCCTGAAAATTAATTTAAAGGATCAAAATTCATCTTTTTATACTTGAAGATTATTCATAGTAGCCATCTATGTCAAAAACTTAAACAAAAATTTATTGAAGGAGTGGTGAGCGATTCTTATGGAGGGAGTTGTATGTTATTACTGCAATCCTCAAGACAGATTTCTATAATTTACCCATAATTTACATTTACATGACCTCTTTCTTTTAAATATACTAGCAGGGTGCACGTAGCATCACACATTGCAGGTAAAAGAGAAGGGAGTTAGACAATTGATTACAAAAGTAGGAATCGTTCTGTCGCTATTTAGATTTAAGGAAACTTCAAATGTATTAAAGAGAAGGACAACTATACCCCTATATCAATGAATTTTAACAATCATTTATAAGGATATTAGGGACAAAAAGATACAGTTTTTGTCACACTTTCTAAGGGAGCGCTTTACTATATTATATAGATATAGATATAAAATAGCTCCATCCACTTGGGAGAATGTCACGCCCCGAGATCCATCACTTGTATAATGTTCCAAGGTATAGGAATAGAACGCAACCTTGCTCGTAAGCGATCCCCAAGACTCATTTAATCTCATTAAATACTAAATATAAATATTATTTTTGCAATAATGTTCAGGGTTGCAGCGGAAAATAAAAAAAAATCTCATTAACAAAACTAAGGATTAATTTATGAGTTTAACAAATCTATCTGAATAACATATAACCTCCATTACAAGTTCAATACTCAACTAGAAAAAAATAAAAATATTCAATGCCCAAATCAAATATGATTTTTCCGAGCTATTCCCTTTGCTTCATTTGCACAGCCTTGTGGTTACCTGAAAATAAGTAAGGGATGAGCTTTCACGACTCAGTAAGTAGGGCTAATATTCCCTACATGACTACATGCTTCAAAAATCAAATCTTTAGTTATGTCATATATAAGCTTAGTAGAAACGAGCAAGACACCATTACAAGAATAACATTTGCAATAGTAACACATGTCAATCAATTTAATCAATTACAAGGTAAGAAAAAAAAAAGCATCAATGATATTAAGAAAGTAACTCTTAGTGATAACAAGAACACAATACAATTTTCCACTTAATAATAGAATTATCACAAAATATCTACTATGCCAGTCTGTAAACTAGCACAGCTCCCTAGTCATAGCATTTTTGTGTAAACAGAATACAACTGGGTCGTGTCTATCTAAGTAAACGGCTCTGATCCAGTACATGCCTGTCGAGTCACTGCTCAGTTCCAGCGCATGTCTGTCGAGTCACAGTTCAGTTCCCACAACACGCATGACCAACAAACATATATATAACAATTTCCGAACATATCGATATTGTTAACCAAAGCAATACAAGGTCACAACACTCACATATATAATGCAAGCAACCTAATTAAGACTAACATAAAAAAGAAAATTAAATCGACTAAGAAACTTTATATAAATCAAACCCCAACTTTATACAATTTAACTATATTAGTATAAGCAAAAGATGTTTCTTTAGACTGCGTAGTCACCAATAACCAATGTGTATTTTCTACTCAAACTACATCCAAGTAAATCGATAAATAATATACTAATAATAATACTCATAATACATTATTTAATCATGACAAAGCAAACCATTAATATAACTACAAACATCTGTTAATAATGGACATTAAGCCTTCATTTCTTCCATTTCCTAATCCCATGAAACCTTACGTGTGTGTGTATATATATAGATATTTAAAATCTTTCACAAACATACCTAACACATTTAATAAAATAATGAGTCCCAAACAAGTGAAGTCGTGATTGGGTGTTTGATCTTAAAAGTTGTTCGTTGTATCATCACACTTCCACCGATCTAATTTCGGGAATAACCAATAAAATATACATATATAAGCAAGTGCTTATAACAAGTGACATGGTTTTTGCAATGATGAGTTAATTCTTAAATACATCAGCAAGACACCAAATCGTAAAAAAAAAAAAAAAACATTTTCACCATTCTGGTATTATCCAATTTAAGAAGAAGAATTTCTTCTTCTGTAAATGACAAACTCACAATAGAAGAGGAACCATCATTGCACTGACATTGTAAACATTAATAAAGTAAAAGAACTAACCATGAGATAAAAAAAAATATCACCACTTAGGCCATGTGATGCATAGCCATGATCATAAAAGACAAAATTTGAAGCCATGAAACAAATCTTCTAACACATCAACTTTTTCATTTTAAAATATTATTTGCTTTCACATAAGACGAAATAATGAGGATTGATGCATACATGGGTGATTATTTCACATACAACACAATAACATTGACACATTCCCCGACTCAGAAAAGTCATCAACACGTTAAATCAAAGGAATAAATCAATAAAAAAATCAAATCTAACCACTCATATACGATTTCAAATCAATGATGAACCAAAAGAAATCATCACAAGAACTTACACTTAGGGTTTATACCGACTGTTTGGCATAGCGGACATAAAATATATTATCCCAATAGAGATCTTGAATGTATATACCCATGGAAAGAACATTAACCGAACTTACCTTCTCATTGCAGATTTTGATTTGAAGAAGATAAGATAGTTCCTTGGATTTCTATCTCCCCCTCCCAGTCTTCTTTGCCTCCTACAATCCCATGAGAGAAAGATGGGGGTTAGGGTTTTCCAACTCCCTAACTTAACAGAGAAAAGACAAAATTAACCCCTTTCCTAAAATTTGTATATGGTGTGTGTGCAAGCACACTAGGCCGTGCACAGCACCAATCAGTAGCCCCTATTCTATAGACTTGGCCGAGTCAATATCTTGACTGGGGTCAACCAATAATTTATTTTGACTGGGTCTCCACAATCTCCCCACCGTATGGAAATTGCTTCCTCGAAATTGTGGATTAACACGTAATACAAATAATCAATATACAATTAATAGATACATACCTTATCAGAAAATAAAATCTGGATACTTTGCTCTAATTTCTTCTTCTAATTCCCAAGTTGCTTCAGACTCATTATGGTTGCTCCATAGTACCTTCACAAGAGATGTAGTTTTCCTCCCTACCGTATGATCCTTTCGATCAAGGATTTGAACTGGAACTTCTTCATAGGAGGTATCAACTCGAAGTGGCAGGAATTTCCAATCTACCATTTATGTTGGATCTGGGAAAAATCTTCGCAACATGGAAACATGGAAAACGTTGTGAACTGTTGACAGTTTAGTAGGAAAGTCCAATCGTTACGCTACCTTTCCAACTCTTTCCATGATTTCAAAAGGCCCAATTTAAAGAGGTGCTAATTTTCCCTTTTTACCAAATCTAAACACTCCTTTCGTAGGTGATACCTTTAGGAAAACATAATCACCTTCAAAAAATTCCAACTCCCTTCTTCGCCGGTCTAAATAATTTTTTTGGCGACTCGGGGCAGCCAATAATCTTTCAGATCTTTTTGATATTATCTGAAGATTCCTGTAATAGTTTCGAGCCTAAAAAGCCCTTCTCACCCACTTCAGTGTAGCACAACGGGGATCTACGGGGTCTGCTGTACAAAGCTTCAAACAGGGCCATACCAATAATAGCCTGATAACTATTGTTGTAGGCAAACTCAAGTAAAGGAATATGGCTGTCCCAATTTCCTCCAAAATCAAGTACACTTGTCCTCAACATGTCTTCCAAAACTTGATTTACTCTCTCAGTATACCCATCAGTTTGTTGGTGGAAAGCTGTGCTGAAATTCAAACGGGTTCCCAAAGCTTTATTGAGAATTTTCCAAAACTCAGAAGTGTATTTAGAGTCTCTATCAGAAACAATAGTAACTATAACACCATGCAAATGGAAAATTTCATTTACATACAACTTCCCCAATTCATCCATAGAAATATTTGACTTCACAGGCTAGAAATGAGATGACTTCGTAAGTCTATCTACTATGACCCATATAGCATTATGATTATCTCGAGTTCGAGGCAACCCTGAGATGAAATCCATGGTGACTTTCTCCCACTTCCAAACCCTGACAGGTAATGGCTGTAACAACCCTGCAGCACTTCTGTGTTCATCTTTAACTTGTTGACACACCATACACTTGGCAGCAAATTTAGCCACATCATTCTTCATGTCATTCCACCAATATACTTGTCGAATGTCCTTATAAATTTTATTTCAACCTAGATGCACAAAATATTTAGATTTGTGTGCCTCTTCCAATATCTCATCTCTTAAACCTCCTTCACTAGGAACACAAATTCCATTGTTGAATTTTATACCACCATCTGCATAAATTTTCCATTCTGGCTTAGACTCATCAGCTGCCAACATCTGTAATTCTTGATCAAACTATTGCTGCTCAAAGATTCTTTCAATCAAGTCTGGTTGTACACTCAGTTGGGATATGAAATTTTGAGATAAATGAGATATTGGACACAGTTTCAATTCTGCAACCACTTCACCCAAACTATTCTCTTGAACTTCCAATCTCTAAAATAAACTTCTGGGCTTCCTACTTAAGGCATCAGCTACAACATTTGCTTTTCCCAGGTGGTACTGCAGTGTGAAACCATAATCCTTTACCAACTCCATCCATCTATGATGTCTTAAGTTGAGGTCCTTTTGGGTGAAAATGTACTTTAAACGTTTATGATCAGAGAATAATTCAAATTTCTCCCCATATAAATAATGACGCCAAATTTTAAGAGCAAAAACCATTGCTACCAATTCCAAATCATGGGTGGGGTAGTTATGCTCGTGAGACTTCAACTGACGTGAAGCATAAGCTACCACCCTTCCATCTTGCATTAAAACACAACCCAAACCTTGAAGAGATGCGTCTGTATAGACTGTAAACCCCTTTCCATCTATGGGCAATGTCAACACAGGTGCCAAGTTAACTTAGTCTTTGATTCAGAAAAGGCTCTCTCACAATCATTTGACCAAGCAAACTTGACACCTTTCTTGGTAAGTCTGGTCAATGGAGAAGCAATTTGTGAAAAGCCTGCAATAAACCTTCTATAGTAACTAGCCAAACCCAGAAAACTTTTGATTTTAGATACATTTTTTGGTTGCTCCCATTTTAAAATTGCTTCTACCTTAGAAGGATCCACCAACACCCCCTCTTTGGATACAACATGCCCCAAGAATTTTACCTCCTTCCAAAATTCACATTTTTCAAACTTGGCATATAACAGATACTGCTTCAGGGTTTTCAATACTAAGTCTAAGTGTCTTTCATGCTCTTTAGAGGATTTAGAATAAATCAGTATATCATCAATAAAAATGATTACAAACTGATCAAGAAAATCTCGGAAAATCCGATACATTAAATCCATAATGACTGCAGGAGCATTCGTTAAACCAAAAGGCATAACAAAATATTCATATTGCCCATACCTGGTCCTAAATGCAGTCTTAGGGATATCTTCCTCTCTTATCCTCAATTGATGGTGGTCTGACCTCAAGTCAATCTTGGAAAAATGTTTGGCACCCTTCAGCTGGTCAAACAAGTCATTTATTTTGGGTAAAGTGCACTTGGTTTTCACAGTTGAATTGTTGAGCTTCCTGTAGTCTACACACAACCTCATGGAACCGTCCTTCTTCTTGACGAACAAGACAGGTGCCCCCCTTGGAGATGTATTGTGTCTAATAAACCCTAGATTCATCAACCCATCTAGCTGCTTCTTCAATTCTTTCAGCTCAGCTCGGGCCATTGGGTAGTGTGCGCATGGGAAATTGCACGGCGGGGCCCACGGATTGTCGTGGGTGCCTCCAGGAGGGTAAAACGGGAAATTGGAGTCACCACCGCCTGATGGGGTGCAGGCAGACACCTGGGTGCCTGAGCTTGTCTATTGGGCTGGTCTGCGACTTGAGATTCTAAGTAAGGTCTTGGTTGCGGTCTGGGGAAGTCCGTAGACACCCCAGATCACCCCGTCGGATGACGGGTCCCGTGGGTTCCTCCTGGTTTGAGTCAACTCGCTGATTTCTCATCCGATCCCTATTCTGGAATGCAGTTTGGTTAAGTCTGGTGGGTCAACCTGAGTGGTGTGGGTCCCTTTAATTCAATTTATCTTGCTTAATTTTAAGTGATTTGAGTCTGAGTGGGCGGGCCCCATTGGAAGGCCCACGGTGTTCTTGGTGGGCTTGGTTAAGCCCACATGTCCCTTGGTGGGCCTCCGTCTAAGCCTGGGAGGCCCTTTGGGCTTTGGTTAAGTGTATTGATTTTTCTTTAACTGTTCAAATTAGAGACTTAGGTGATTTTCATGCAAAAAATGTGTCTGCATTGGTTTGTGGGCCCCTGGGTGGGCCACACAAGTGTTGCCAAGAGTTTTCAAGTTATCTTGTTAGATTTGCCAAAATGGACTGGTCACTGGGCTTGGTGCCCGTAGTAGCCCAAGGTTTTCTTTCAAGCGAGGGTTTGAACCCTTACTTGCTTGGTTAGTGGGCTTTGGCGGGTCCGGTAGACCCTAGCCCATGGTCTCGGCCAAACCATTCTAAATTAGTTCATCATGCTGCAATCGGGCTTTTGGGTGGGCCGCATTGGGTTTGGCCCACTCAGCTTAGTTGATTAGCTTGTTTAATTCATTCACATGCACAAGGGTTTATTGGGCTTGGTGGGCCCCGTTGGAAGGCCCACTATGTATTCAGTTGGACCGGTGGTCCAAGTCCCATCTTGGGTTTCCGGTTGACCCAAAAACCCTTCTGGTTCATCCAGATTGATAAAAAAAAACACAAAAATAGCGAAAGGGCACAAAATAGCAAAAATTGACATTTCGGCAGTGTAACCTACCTGAGATGTCGGCTACACACAAAATTCTTTGTATCCGACATTTCGGGTCAGCTACACAGGAGACCCTGCTGATCCAACCTGAGTTGTCGGATCAGCTCAAAAAGTTGCTTTTTCAGATTCTGCCAGTGGGCATGGGTTCTAGGGCCTTCTAGGATGTTCCAGTTATTGTGTGGGCCCCTATGTGGGCCCATAGTGGTGTGAAGAGCTTAGAGGGCTTCTTCTTGAGGTTTAAGAACCACCATCAAGGGGGATGGATGGGGTCTCCCTTTTCCCTTTCTTGGAATCTATCATGGTAAAGAGACAGGGACAAAATGTCCCGGTGTTGGTTTCTTTTAGCTTAGAAAAATCACCCAGCATACACAGCGGAGACCCAATCACAAATATCGAAAGCCATGCTCCAAATCTACATAGACATGCTCCCTAACAACACATGCACATGTGTTTGCATTGGCCGTATACATGAACTAAAAGTGAGCCCCTACCTGCATACAAGGGCCTAATCATGCTTTTAATGGATGAGTATACTAGCCTATGCACAAGATGAGGGAATAAGAATGGAGCACATTTCTTATAGGCCAAAAACAGCGGCTCTAAATGAAGTAAGGGAGATGAGAAACTTGCATGAAACAATGAAATAAAAAAGGGAAAATATCATGAATGAGGCATACCAATGATCATGAAAAGAAAGGAGCAAAAGCATGGCAAGTGGTGAAGGTTCTAATGCATGAACACACTTGATGTGCTCGAACTTGGGATTCCATTCATCATGCATGCTACAACACTCATGCGTGATTATGAAATGACATGCATGCTTAAAATCTTAATTAACCCATACACAAGCAACCACAAATAAAGGAAATGAAATCTAGCATGCATCCCGCATAATTTACAGCATAATCATACTAATATAAACCAACCATCTAACCCCTAAAAGAACATTGAAGAAGGGAAGAGGGGGGTTTCTCATGGGGTACATTAGATAGGAATAAAAGGGGAACACACTCCCCTATTGAATGAGGGAATAATAGCAATATTAAGAGAGCAAAACAGCAACCTCATAATGCTTAAAAACTGAGCCTAAAAAAAACCTCTTCTTCCCTTTTGCTCAACGAAAATCTTACCTTTAAAGGGGTAGTTGCTCTTGTAGCATCATGAAAAGAGATGGCAAAAGAGAGAAAAATTCACACGAAATGCACAACAGAAATATTTCCATATGCATGAGACCTTAAATGCTTCACTCTATCTCATGTTCACCTATGTTAAACAAAAGGTGGGGAGGAGCTCACCTTGGGGACTTATATCCTTGGGGATTGAGTGTGAAGCTTCCTTGGAGCCAGGCAAGGGTTGGAGTAGCTTCCTTCTTGCACCAACAGCAGCTGCTCTTCTCTTGTTTGAATGGGAGAATGGAGAAGAAGAAGTGAACAAAGGGGTGGAGCAACCTTAAGGTGGTATGGGGGTTGCAAGAGAGGTGAAGGGAAGAGAGGATTTTGGGAGGGGACGAATGGGAGAGAGGTGGGAGAGATGAGTTGGGAGAAAATGGGAGCCAAAGCAAAATGAGCTCAACCCCCATACGTATGGGGGCTTAGGCTCTTTTATAATGGAGTGATGATATGCATGCATGCATGGGGGACAACCATCATGGGAGAGAGAGAGAGAGAGTTGCATGCATGGATGATGCATGAGTGATCATGGGGGGGGAGAGAGAGAGAGAGAGTTGTATACATGGATGATGCATGGGTGATCATGGGGGGGAGAGAGAGAGAGAGGGATGTATGAGGGGTTGCATGCATGGGTGATGCACATGCATGCCCATAGGAGACATCAATCATGAGCAAATTTTGATATTTTTGGATTGGTCCCCAATACTTTAGGTATTTACAGATTTAGTCTCTGATACTTTTGGACATTTACAGATTTAGTCCCTGATACTTTGGAAATTTACAGATTTAGTCCCTGATACTTTTGGATATTTACAAATTGGTCCATGGGATATTTTCTTAATTTTGGATATTTATGGATCTAGTCCCTGATACCCTTCGATATCAGCAAATTTGCCCTTGAGATATTTTTCATTGATTTGGGTAATTACAGATTTAATCCCTGAGACCTTTTTGCTCTACTGCTTGCCACGTGTTCAGTTTTTCGGCACTGCTGCCCTAGGACTTCAACTGCTTACATCTTCTTCATCCGAACTCTAATTCAGGCAAACTCAATTGAGTTAGAATCGTATCGAAGCCCTCTATCCATTGGCATAGGGTTAAGCAATTGATTCGGGGTTTAGTAGAAAGTCAACTTTCATCTCCCCCTCAAGTTTGACCGACTCATAGATCCTTCATCCGGACTCCGATTCCAGCAAACTCTGTTGCGTTGGAACCGTGTCGGGATTCTCTATCCATTGAGATAAATCAAGGTGATCAATTATCACTTGATCAAAAAGTCAAATTTTCACCCCTTAAAGTTTGACTTTCTGTCTAGGGTTTGCATTTCCGGCACTTCCGAGGGCACAAAAATGAGGTGCTTACAGGTAGGTAGTCAAAAATATTGGGCTAGTACCAGGTACCAAGTCAATGCTAAATTCAATCTCATTCCTAGGTGGCAATCTTGATATCTCTCGGAATACTTCTGGAAAATCACAGAGTACAAGTATCTTTTCTAAATATGGTAAATTATCTCCACCCATGTAAGACCCAGAATTTTCCTTAACCAATATAATAAATTAATAAATAATATCCTTGGGAGTTATAATTGATGGAAATAATTTGTTGACTTAGGTGAGCGTGATATCAGTGGAGATCAAGTGTTGGACGCAGATCCGACCGTCTGATCAAGAGATATCAAGGTATGATTAATATTTAAACTTGATGTGATATGATTAGGTGATGTGCATTGAGTTTTATGTAAGTGAGTTGCATGGAATAGGAGGTATATAAATACGTTAAATTAACCTAGTGGAATACGGAGGGTATTCTATTCGTATTGTATTCGCTCAGCCGCAAGAGAGAAACCGAGAGCGACTGGCGACTGGAAGGTGAAAAGAAGAAGAAGAAGAAGAAAAACGGAGAGAGTACATTGATGTTGGTCTTCTGAACACTGCTTGGTGATAGTGTTAGTCTTTGTTCAGAAGAGAAAGGAAGAAAACGACTGCAGGAGGTAGGCAACACCGTTTTATGTTCGTTTTTGGTATTCACGATTGATTAATCCCCATTGCATGTTTTTAAATGATATACTCATGTATTTAGTTTGATAACAATATTATATGTATGTTAGAATAATCTTGGATGTGAAAAATCAAGTTTTTAAACTGTTTCTGTTCGTTTTTGAGTGACCGCTGACTTTACAGTACTCGGCAATCCTCAGCACTCTTAGGCACTAGTGCAAAATTCGAGACCGCTTGATGACTTATCATCAGTGACCGAATTTGAACGACCGCCGGAGTGATCCTTGGCGCTCTGTGCAGAAAATGCAGAAATTCGTATTTTCAAACCCTAATTCAATTCCAAACTATTTTTAGTCAATTTTAATCATTAATTAAGATGTTTTAAGACCAAAATAATTTATCAAATTTCCTGTTTTATAGAAAAATAAATTAGGGAGATATTTAGGACACTAGTTGCCAAACTTTGTATGAAACTGTGAAATTTAGTCTTTGGAAAATTTGACCTTTCATTTGATACTAGAACATCTCTAAATTACACTATAAACCAAATAATTACATAATTAGAATTTAGATCATAAGTTCAACTCAGTTAACCCGAATATTGAAGGAAATGTAGAGTTACTCTTTATATGCCGCTAAGCACCAACTCTTAGAGAATTATTAGACTTTAGGGATTTTTGGAGTCTAGTGGGTATAGCTAGTTATGGATCCATAGTTGTGGCTAGATAGCTAAGGGATATTTCATTTGGGTTGAGTTTATCCCTTGTGTGAGCGCGCTTCCTTTGCAAGTTGGTTTGTTTGGGAAGGTCCTATGTCTAGAGGGACACCCCGGTGAGCCGCTGGTGATTCCCTGTACATGTGGATAAGTGACCATCTCCATATATTGATTCTGGTGCTGTATGCTGGTGGTACATGCCAAATCTGATGAGTATGTGTGCAATAAGTCAATGACTACGGCTCTTATCTAAGCTGCGCTGCATAGGGCTTGAGTATCATTAGTAGCACTGCTCCTAAGCCGCACGGTGGTATAGCGTTTCATTGAGAGTCATCTCAAAAGGTTTATTTATCTTTGTGAGTCCTACAATGATACTAAAATCACAAACACATGTTGTTGTTGTTTCATACATGCTGGAGGCATATAATTGGTATATTGGTTGGATGTGACTGTTTAGTGCATCCTAGTAATGTATGGATTATGCTATTGATTTATGAGATTGGATTCCTATCATAGAACTTGCTGAAATTTATATTTAGAACTATTTTATATACTGCTTTGTATTCCATGATCGATACGAATGGTTATACTAGGCTTCTTAGTTGATATTGCTTAATCGTGCATGAACTGTTATTTTTATGTATATGAACTGTTTAAACATGCATGTGTTACCTACTGGGATATTCGTATCTCACCCTACCTTAATCTCATTTTTCAGCTAATACGCGAGAGGGGGATCAGAGTAGTGATTTCCAGGGAGAGTTAGCTGATTATTCGCCGGAGGAGTACTATTATCTGGATTTTATCTGAGGTTGTGGATTGATATGGATTTAGTTATTTTGATCAGATTATTATTCAGATGTTGGTTTGATGTATTAGAGAGATGAGAGAGTAGCGAACCTTTTATTTTACCAGACTTTAATATTGATTTTGATGGTTAACTATATCTTAGTTTCTTGAGGATTTTAGACTATACTTCCGCACACACATGTTTCGCACTCTGATAGTTAAGTAATGAATGGATCATTTATTTCTTTAGTCTGGTATATTCTTGATGTTTATTTAATATGGGCCAGTAACATCTCGGATTTGGTTGATGAACTTAATTCGGGTTGTTACAGTAGTGAACCAGGTTCGGGTCGCATGTTGGTTTTGCATTGACCCGAGTTCGGGGCGTTACAGAGATGGTATAAGAGCAAATGGTCCTAACCTTAGATAGCCAGCCTTAGAGGAATGGGATTGTGAGTACGCTAGATAGAACCCCTAGAATTATTGAATTCTAACAAGTGAAATTTGTATTTTGCAGATGGCTGGTAGAGGGAGACATGCTCGAGCTGATACTGTAGAGAGAGCTGAGGTTGAGGAGCAGCAACAGGATGTTCCATTACCTCCACCATCTCCAGGGGGTGACGTGTGGGCAGTTTTTAGTAGCTTGGTAGAGCTTCTTGCCAAGGAAAGGGAGGAGAGATTGAGCCAGCACGGAAATGGTGGAAATGGTGACGGGGATGCGCCTATACATGAGAGAGAGATACAGATGGCTAGGGATCTAAAGCAATTCAGGAAGTTGGTGTGCACCTCGGGCACGCTGAAAAAGCGTGTTACATGTTTTATGAAGTCGCCACTACCTGAAATGGTGCAGGTAGACACCTTGTTGATTTTTGGTCTGCACCAGTGATCCGGATAAGTGACCCGATTACAACCCAGGGAAGTCCTTGAACACCCTGGGTTGCCCCACCGAAATGAGTTCCCTTAAATTAGTTAGATATTTAATGGGCTCTCTTATTTATTATTATTTTTTATTTTCTAATTTTTTATCATTTTAAGTGTACAACAAATATTAATCTATATGTACAAGGCCTCCACAAATTTACATCGAAAGTAAAGCAATATGAACAAAACGAAACCATGCTAAAACAGTTTTTAACCACAAGAAAGAATCATCGCTTCAATGCTTGTTTCATTTGCTTTTTCCCTTTCTTATTATTTATTTTTTTTTTGTTTTGTTTTCTATTTTTTTTATCATGCAAGATTAACTAATTACTAATTTACAAGGCAAGAGAATGAGACCACTTGAACTACTTTTAACCATGGCCTAATTACTAATTTACAAAGGAAACAAAAAAATGAAACAACCTGAATTATTGCGCTATCCACATTCAAAGATTCATATCTCCCTTAATTCTTAACCAAATTGTGCGAAATTTGATTCCTTAGAATCATGACTTTAAACACTAAAATAACCTATAGCAGTTTTCAAAAAGTCATTTTCATTTAAGAGATATGAAGCTCCAAAATTTACTGTTAGACATTTCCAATTGAAAATCTGAACCAAAGAAAATTAAAAATAAAATACCTACTCATAGTGTAGAGTCTCAAGCATATTTTTAGATTAAACTAAAATAAAAATACCACAAATCTCATGGATGCTTCAGACTTGAATCAAACTAGAACTAGGTGAAAAAAATTGGTTTATCTGCAAAACAAGTGCAAACCTAATGCAAGAAAAAAAATTCAGAACTTTACATCTGTCTTTTTTTTTTTTTTCATGATAAAATTACCCAAAGCCATCAAACATATATACATGTCTCTCACCAATCATGTAATCTTATCTCAAAAATTGTAATGAAAAAGAGGTCTCATATAATGTATTAAACAAATGACTCACCTGTTATGGATTGACACTTCAAATCAGGTCTTGGAACCTTGGTGTGTCGTGAACAGCAGTTTTCCTTTCTCCCTCCTTGCTAATAGACTTCTCTCTTATTTTCTCCACTTCTTCTTACTTGTTGCTTTTTCTTTCAAAGAACTCTCTTACTTGCTCTCTTTTTTTTCGAAGAACCCTCTTACTTTTTCTCCTCTCCCTTTTTCTCCCAACTTCAAGCCTTTTTAGAGAGGATTCCCACCCCTTCAACTTCTTAACCCCTAACCTTTCCTCTTCCTCTTTTAAACAACTAACCCTTCCTCTTCCTCTCTTAAACCCTTAACTCTTCCTCTTCCTCTCTTAAACAACTAACCCTTCCTCTTCCTCTCTTAAACACCCTCATTCAATTAGGTTTGGTCAAAGTCTATTTTGTCCCACATTTTTATTAGGCTTATATTTTTTTATAGCTTTGTCTCAATATATCAAGAGAATATGAGTTGGACCAATTCATCCAACTCATTTCTCTTTGTTTATTTTTTTTATTATTATTTTTTTAATCTTAAACTTTTATTAACTTTGTTATTTATTTGCATAAGAAACCCTATTAGGAAACTTACTTATTTACTAAAACAACCCTACAAAATTTTAATTTATCATTGGTTACATGGCGGCCACCATGTCGTACACGTGGCTGCCATGTGGCATCCAATTTCGTTTTTGTAAAAAATCCCCAAACTACCCTTTATTTCTTTTATTCATAACTTAGCCATTTGAGATCCGATTTGAGCATGGTTTGGTGCATCGGAATTGGCTCAGAATTCTCTTTGTTATGGGCTTGTTATTTCAAAAAGACGGGTCCATTATAAAAACCTCAATTTACGTGCCCACATATATGCCGGTTTAAGATATGTGTCTTGGGCAATTTTATAATGCAAAAATGGGGTGCTGACAGTTGAATCCACCTATTTTCAGTGGACATCCAGATCCCATGGAGGCCGAGAGATGGCTGATGCGAGTTGAGTGGATTTTCGAGGCCATGAGATGCCCGATGGACAGGAGAGTGAGATTGGCAGCTTTTCTGTTTGAGGGTGAAGCGGTTCACTGGTGGACAGTTGGGAAGAGGCAAGACCCTCAGGCTACTTATATGACTTGGGACAGATTCCGAGAGGTATTCTATGGTCAATATTTTTCTGAGGAGGTCCGGCTCAAGAAGAAGCAAGAATTCATGGAGATTACCCAGGGGAGGCAGACAGTGGCCCAGTATGAGGCTAGATTTGCAGCCTTATCTCGTTTTGCACCCCATATGACACAGGATGAGAGGAGGTTGACTTCACATTTCAAGCGGGGTCTGAAGTCCGAGATTAAGAGCATGTTGATGGTACTCCTATGCACAGAGCTGAAGGACGTTGTACGTCGAGCCACCAGGGCTGAGAGTGATATAGAGGCCAGAGCAGGGCTAGACCACCTATGAGGCCGGCAGATCAGAGAGGTTTCCTTAGTGGGAACAAGAGGCCCAGAGACTGGACTAGGGTAGAGTCTTCAGGAGGTCAAATGTATAGACCAGCTCAGAGGGAGTGTGCTAGTTGTGGCAGGTATCATGAACCGGGTCCGTGTATCGTAGCTCCAAGCACTTGTTACAGATGTAGAAAGGCAGGTCATAGGATCAATGACTGTCGTTTCTCTCCTAGCTATCAGTCGTTAGTAGTGCCACGACCAGCTTTACCACAGTCAGAGCCTGCGCCTACTTTCCCACAGAGACCACAGTTCCAGCAGCCAGCTCAGAGAGCGCCAGTAGGACAGAGGTCTCAGGGCAGGGGATCAATTCAGAGAGGAGGTCAGAGGCAGGCAGTACCTGCTCAGCAGCCGCAGCCAGCTAGGGTGTATGCAGTAGAGGCACATGAGGAGGAGCATGAGCCTGAGCATGTGGAGGAGATCGAGGCTGACCATGAGGCACCTGAGCTGATCGGAGGTATTATTTTCATTTGTGGTAGATCAGCATGTGTTTTGTTTGATTCTAGAGCTTCACATTCATTTATATCGCCTGTTTGTGCACGACGGATTGGATTGTCACCCACTGATTTGGATATTGCATTCTCTGTGCACACACCTTTGGGAGAGTCTACTAGAGTGGAATATATGTATAGAGACTGCATGATTAGATTGGGTAGACTGGAGTTGTCTAGCGATTTGATTGCCTTAGATATTGGAGGATTCAATGTAATATTGGGGATGGACTGGTTATGTAGACATCATGTGACTTTGGATTGCTATGCAGGGATGGTGATAGTTAGAGGGCCAGATCAAACCACTCATTGTTTCAAATGTGAGGGGTTGAAGTCGCGGATTGGTCTGGTAGCATCTGTGGTAGCAGAGGAGCCTAGGAGTGACACCCTTGTCATCTCCGATGTACCTGTAGTTCAGGAGTTTGCGGATGTGTTTCCAGAGGAGTTACCTGGATTACCACTTGCTAGAGGAGTAGAGTTCAAGATCCAGTTGATGCCTGGTACGGCTCCAGTTTTGAAGCCACCTTATCGGCTTTCGGAACCAGAACAAAAGGAACTGAAGAAGCAGCTAGATGAGCTTCAGGAGAAGGGATTCATCAGGCCGAGTGTGTCGCCATGGGGCACACCAGTTCTGTTTGTGCAAAAGAAGGATGGCAGTATGCGGATGTGTATTGACTATAGGCAGCTAAATCAGGTAACTGTGAATAACAAGTATCCGCTGCCTAGGATTGATGACCTGTTTGACCAGTTAGGAGGTGCATCTTGGTTCTCCAAGATAGATTTGAGGTCGGGCTACCATCAGTTGAGAGTGGCAGAGGAGGACATAGAGAAGACGGCTTTCCGAACACACTATGGGCATTATGAGTTCTTGGTTATGCCTTTTGGGTTAACCAATGCCCCCGCTGTCTTCATGGACCTCATGAACAGGATTTTTCATGCATACTTGGACAATTTTGTAGTGGTGTTCATTGATGACATCCTGGTATATTCTAAGACCCGAGAGGCACATGTTAGGCATTTAAAGGCAGTATTGCACACCTTGAGAGACCACGGGCTATATGGGAAATTCAGCAAGTGTCAGTTTTGGTTGAGACATATTTCCTTCTTAGGTCATGTTATCTTAGGTGAGGGTATATTTGTGGACTCTGAGAAGGTTAAGGCAGTGGCAGAATGGCCTAAACTTACTACAGTGACAGAGGTCAGGAGTTTCCTTGGTATGGCAGGGTAATATAGGAGATTCATCGTAGGATTTTCCCATATAGCTGCACCTTTGTCTAACCTAACCAAGAAGGCAGTGAAATTCCAGTGGGATGAGAAGTGCGAGCAGAGTTTCCAGGAGTTGAAGCAGAGGTTGACTACTGCCCCAGTTTTGATTGTGCCATCCATGGATGAGGTATTTGTAGTATATTGTGATGCTTCTAGGATCGGCTTGGGATGTGTTTTGATGCTGCAGGGCAGGGTTGTAGCGTATGCTTCGACATTGTTGAGGCCGCATGAGAAGAACTACCCTACTCACGATCTGGAGTTGGCAACCATAGTTTTGCACTGAAGCTATGGAGATATTATCTTTATGGGGTAGAGTTTGAGATATTCTCTAATCATAAGAGCTTGAGATATCTGTTTTCACAGAGAGACTTGAATATGAGGCAGCGTCGGTGGATGGATCTGCTTAAGGATTTCAAGTTTACATTGCAATACGACCTTGGTAAAGCAAATGTAGTGGCCAATGCTTTGAGCAGAAAAAGTACAGTTGAGGATCAGGTAGCCACTTTTATGATGAGCCAGTGTAGATTGGTAGATTCAGTCAAAGATTGGCAGGGAGAGTTTAGCTTGCCACAGGATGGAGTGATCAGGGTTACTCGTGTTTAGATTGAGCCAGATTTGGTTCAGTTGATTCGGGAGAGACAGTTGACTGACCGGTAGTTGATTCAGACCAGGGAGATGATGAGTAGAGGATCTGAGGTAGCTGCAAACTTTTCAGATAGAGACGGGCTATTCAGATTTAGAGGCCGTATTTGTGTTCCAGCTGACGAGGAAATTAAGGAAAAGATATTAATAGAGGGCCATAGATTGAAGTATGCAGTTCATCCAGGAAGTACAAAGATGTACAAGAATTTGAAAGCAATCTATTGGTGGTCAGGAATGAAGAGGGAGATTGCAGAGTATGTGGCTAAGTGCTTGACATGTCAGCAAGTGAAGGTTGAACATCGGAAGCCACCTAGTTTACTCCAGTCACTTCCTATTTCAGAATGGAAGTGGGAACATGTGACTATGGATTTTGTATCTGGGTTACCATTGACGGCAAAGAAGGAAGATGCTATTTGGGTTGTTGTGGATAGACTGACTAAGTCAGCACATTTCTTGCCTATCAGCACTATACAGTAGTTGAAGTCTTTAGCTAAGCTATATGTCAAGGAGATAGTAAGACTTCATGGAGTTCCAGTTTCCATAGTGTCTGACAGAGATATATGATTCACGTCGCGCTTTTGGCTTGCATTTCAGGCAGCCTTGGGCACAAAACTTAGTTTCAACACCAGCTATCATCCTCAGATAGATGGGCAGTCTGAGCGTACCATTCAGACGTTGGAAGACATGCTGAGGTGTTGTGTTATGGATTGGGGTGGCAGTTGGAATCAGCACCTACCATTGGTGGAGTTTGCCTATAATAATAGCTATCAGACGAGTATTCAGATGGCACCATTTGAGGCGCTTTATAGCAGAGCGTGTAGATCCCCAGTGTACTGGGTGGAAGTTGGAGAAAGACAACTTATTGGGCCGCAGATTGTACAGGATAGTATTGAGAAGATAAATCAGATTAGGCAGAATATGCTTACAGCCCAGAGTCGTCAGAAGAGCTATGTAGATACTAGAAGGAGAGATTTGCATTTTGAGGTTAGTGATTCGGTATTTCTGAAGATATCTCCATCTCGTGGGATTAAGGGATTTGGAAAGAAAGGCAAGTTGGCTCCAAGATATATAGGTCCATTTGAGATTAAAAGTACAGTGAGACCAGTGGCATACAAATTGGCTTTGCCTGCACAGCTGGAAGGAGTTCATGATGTATTCTATGTTTCTATGTTGAGGAAGTACGTGCATGACCATACTCATATCATTCAGCATGAACCACTGGTAGTGTGAGGGGACTTGACATATGAGGAACATCCAGTTGAGATTTTAGACAGGAAGGAGCAAGTTCTTCGTACTAAAGTGATTCCACTTGTGAAAGTGCTTTGGCAGAACCACACAGTTGAGGAGGCCACTTGGGAGTTGGAGTCAGAGATGCAGAGGAAGTATCCTAACCTATTTCCAGAGTCGCAAGGTAATTTCGAGGACGAAAATTTTCTTTTAGGAGGGGAGGATGTAAGACCCCGAATTTTCATTAAACAATATAATAAATTAATAAATAATATCCTTGGAAGTTATAATTGATGGAAATAATTTGTTGACGTAGGTGAGGGTGATATCAGTGGAGATCAAGTGTTGGATGCAGATCCGACCGTCTGATCGAGAGATATCAAGGTATGATTAATATTTAAACTTGATGTGATATGATTGGGCGACGTGCATTGAGTTTTATGTAAGTGAGTTGCATGGAATAGGAGGTATATAAATACGTTAAATTAACCTAGTGGAATACGGAGGGTATTCTAATTTTATTGTATTCACTCAGCCGCAAGAGAGAAACCAAGAGTGACTGGTGACTGGAAGGTGAAGAGAAGAAGAAGAAGAAGGAAAAGGGAGAGAGTACATTGATGTTGGTCTTCTGAACATTGCTTGGTGATAGTGTTCGTCTTTGTTCAGAAGAGAAGGGAAGAAAATGACTGCAGGAGGTAGGCAACACTGTTCTATGTTTGTTTTTGGTATTCACGATTGATTAATCCCCATTGCATGTTTTTATATGATATACTCATGTATTTAGTTTGATAACAATATTATATGTAAGAATAATCTTGGACGTGAAAAATCAAGTTTTTAAACTGTTTCTGCTCATTTTTTTAGTGACTGCCGACTTTACTGTACTCGACGATCCTCAGCACTCTTAGGCGCTAGTGCAAAATTCGAGACCGTTTGATGACTTATCAGCGACCGAATTTGAACGACCGCCTACCTTAGACCGCTGGAGCGATCCTAGGTGATCCTGGGCACTCTATGCAGAAAATGCAGAAATTCGTATTTTCAAACCTTGATTCAATTCCAAACTATTTTTAGTCAATTTTAATCATTAATTAAGATGTTTTAAGACCCAAATAATTTATCAAATTTCCTGTTTTACGGAAAAATAAATTAGGGAGATATTTAGGACACTAGTTGCCAAACTTTGTATGAAACTGTAAAATTTAGTCTTTGGAAAATTTGACCTATCATTTGATACCGGAACATCTCTAAATTACACTATAAACCAGATAATTACATAATGAGAATTCAGATCATAAGTTCAACTCAGTTAACCCGAATATTGAAGGAAATGTCAGAGTTACCCTTTATATGCCGCTAGGCACCAACCCTTATAGAATTATTAGACTTTAGGGATTTTTGGAGTCTAGTGGGTCTAGCTGGTTATGGGTCCATAGTTGTGGCTAGATAGCTAAGGGATATTTCATTTGGGTTGAGTTTATCCCTTGTGCGAGCGCGCTTCCTTTGCAAGTTGGTTTGTTTGGGAAGGTCCTATGTCTAGAGGGACACCCCGGTGAGCCGCTGGTGATTCCCTGTACATGTGGATAAGTGACCATCTCCATATATTGATTCTGGTGCTGCATGTTGGTGGTACATGCCAACTCTGATGAGTACGTGTGTAATAAGTCAGTGACTACGGCTCTTGTCTAAGCTGCGCTGCATAGGGCTAGAGTATCATTAGTAGCACTGCTTCTAAGCCGCACAGTGGTATAGCGTTTCATTGAGAGTCATCTCAAAAGGTTTATCTATCTTTGTGAGTCCTACAATGATACTAAAATCACAAACACATGTTGTTACTGTTTCATACATGTTAGAGGCATATAATTGGTATATTGGTTGGATGTGACTGTATAGTGCATCCTAGTAATATATGGATTATGCTATTGATTTATGAGATTGGATTCCTATCATAGAACTTGCTGAAATTTATATTTATAACTGTTTTATATACTGCTTTGTATTCCATTATCGATACGAATGGTTATACTAGGCTTCTTAATCGATATTGCTTAATCGTGCATGAACTGTTATTTTTATGTATATGAACTGTTTAAACATACATGTGTTACCTACTGGGATATTCGTATCTCACCCTACCTTAATCTCATTTTTCAGCTGATACGCGAGAGGGGGATCAGAGTAGTGATTTCCAGGGAGAGCTAGCTTATTATTCGCCGGAGGAGTACTATTTTCTGGTTTTTGTCTGAGGTTGTGGATTGATATGGATTTAGTTATTTTGATCAGATCATTATTTAGATGTTGGTTTGATGTATTAGAGAGATGAGAGAGTAGTGACCCTTTTATTTTACTAGACTTTAATATTGATTTTGATGTTTAACTATATCTTAGTTTCTTGAGGATTTTAGACTATACTTCTGCACACACATGTTCCGCACTCTGATAGTTAAGTAATGAATGGATCATTTATTTCTTTAGTCTGGTATATTCTTGATGTTTATTTAATATGGGCCAGTAACATCTTTGATTTGGTTGATGAACTGAATTCGGGTTGTTACAGTAGCGAACCGGGTTCAGGTCGCATGTTGGTTTTGCATTGACCTAGGTTCGGGGTGTTACAGAGATAACTCTTAACTCACAAGCAGGAATCTGATCCAACTTAGACCCGTCATATACAAATGATGGTCTGCCCCTCGGATAGAAACTCACCGTTTTATTGTAACAATCCACATTGGCATGATAACCAGCCAATACATCCATGCCAATAATCACATCAAATTCTTTCATATCAATCACTATCAAATCAGCTAGCAACACTTCATCATAAATTTCCAACTTACAAGACTTGCAAATACAACCCAACTTGGTTGAACTACCAATTGGGTTGCTCACAATCATAGCAGACTTCACAAATACAGAATCCAAACCCAAGCATTGCACACAAGAAGCAGAAATAAATGAAAATGATGCACCAGTATCAAACAAAATTGACACAGGCATGCAACATAGAAATAAAATACCTTCTACCACTGCATTTGATGCACTACCATCCTGAGTAGCCAAAGAATAAACTCTACCTTGGGGCGGTGGTGGCGGAAGGGCTGGAGCATTACCTCCATACTGAGGCTAAGCTGAACCCCTAGGTGGCATTCTGCATTGATGTAGTAAATGCCCCACATTCCCACAGTTGTAACATCGGGGTGGTGGCCTAGTAGTCACGGGTACTGCTGGAATACCCATTCCACTAGAAGTTGAAAGTTTTTGAGTCCTCTTTCTCTTTCCTTCAAACTATCCTCCAAATGAGGATGTTGAGTGTATTTGCTTTCCCTTTCTTTTGTCATACTGTTGTTCTCTGGCTTGTTGAGTCATGTCCAAATCCCTCTCTACTCTCCTAGTAGTGTCTGCCACATTTGCATAAGAGGTAAAACGAAAAGGTAACACCTTGGATCGAATGGATGGCCTCAATCCTTCCTTAAACTTCTTTGCTCTGGTTGCATCATTTGAAACTACATGTGGTGCAAACCAAGATAATAGAGTAAACTGAGCCTCATACTCAGCAACAGATAAGCGACCCTGCTCCAAACGATAAAACTCTGATGCCTTTTGCTTTTGATAACTGGCAGGAAAATATGTTTCAAAAAACAGACTCTTAAATATCTGCCAAGTCATCCCAACAACTGGGTGGATCTGCTTGGTTGTCTCCCACCATTTATAAGCTTCCCCTTGCAGCATAAAAACACCAAGACGTACCCTGTCCGGATCAGAACACTCCATACCTTCAAAGATCCTTTCGAGTTCAGTGATCCAGTCCTGTGCTTTCGCAGGATCAGTTGCACCTCGAAAAGCAGGTGGTGACAACTTGTGAAACCCTGTTCCAATACCCTTAGCAAACCCTAACTGGTGAAGCTATGGTGTAGGTGAAGTTGGAGAAGCCCAAGCTTGAAGCTAGTTAAAGTGGCTAAGCCAAGGTTGTCAATAGCCTATGAAGGAGGTGGAGTGGGCAAAGGGTGATTTTTGCATGTTGAGGGAGTTGCTTAAGTGAAAAAGAAAAAAAAAAACAAAACACAAATCCCATACGACCAAACCCCACACCCGACCCCACTCTTCCTTCCCTTCTTCGTTTTCTCCTTCTCTCCGTTTTCTTCTCCTCATCATTCCCTTCCCTTTTGTTAAAGTCAACCAGAAGAAACCCCCAGCTGTAGTGCCATTTTCGTTTGGGTTTGGAGGAGTTGTAAGGCAAGCTTGGAGGAACTGAAGCATGGAGCACATCAAGTGCTGCTCGTGGGTTGATTTGGAAGCAAAAATACTTGCTTGAGTGATTACAAGAGGTAAGCAACACCACTCGTCCAATATTTCAAGTTTTAGCCATTTTCGTATGTAAATGTGAAATCTTGGGTTCGATGTATGAAATGATTCATTTGGACAAATAGGTGTGATTTATTTTAGGGGTTTTGTAGGAAATAGAGTTCCCCACATGCTAGGAGTGATTTAGAGCCCAAAAACACAAAAAACGAGTGAGACTTGAGAAAATCCCCAAATCCCAAAAGTTCGGATTTCGCGAACTGTCAAAAAGCC
This sequence comes from Buxus sempervirens, assembly GCA_947561395.2. Lineage (NCBI taxonomy): Eukaryota > Viridiplantae > Streptophyta > Magnoliopsida > Buxales > Buxaceae > Buxus > Buxus sempervirens. The sequence goes on from OX387193.1 coordinate 14,271,245, forward strand.
CAGTCGCCTGAACAGCCGCTCGAGCACGGTATCGGGTGATCATTGTTGGTAGAGACCTAAGGTATGGCCACTCGAGCGACTGCTTTAGCGACTTGCCAGAAATAGAGAACCCGAGAGTGAATTCCTAGCCGCTCGAAGCAGGCTAGAGTGACCTATCGAGCGCACTGCCCTATTTTCCAAATTTTCTCAATTCTAGCCCAGATTGAACTAAGGATTGATTTTGTGTGAATCCAACCTATGTATAAGTGAGATTTAGGAGTCTAGGGAGTGTTTCAACTGGAGTTATCACCAAATTCCAAATAGTAAAGATTTTGGGTATGTTTTGCTAGAATAGGTCTCATAGAGATTTTATGCCCCAGATTTTTATAGAAGTGGGATAAATTGATTCCACCACTTCAAATACTTTCCAAATAACATATGGAAGTAGAATGCAAGGACCAAACCCAAGTTGAATAAGTTTTCAAAAGAATTTAGGCATGGGTTGCCAAAATGGGTCATGGAATGTAGAAAATTTCCAAAAATATGATTTTAGCCTAGATCGAACCACTAATGGTTTTTATTTAAATCCAACTTATGTATAAGTGAGAATTACGTGTCTAAGAAGTGTTCCAACAGGAAGTATCGCAAAATTCCAAATAACAAGGATTTTGGGTACGTGTTATCCAGGAAGGCCTTACAGAGATTTCTATCCCAGATTCCTATAGAAGTAGGATAAATTGATTCCACCACTTCAAATACCTTCCAAATAACCCTTAGAAGTAGAAATCAAGAACCAAACCCAAGTTTCACAAGTGTCAAAGAATTAAGGCATAGGTTGCCTAAATGAGTCCTGAAAAGTGGAATTTCCTAGAAAGCTAATATTTTCTAGTGAGCTCCATCGTGAGTACATCACACCTGACATGAAGGGCATTAGCCCATGTTAAATGGTAAGATATGAAGGGCATTGGCCCATATTGATTTGCATGACTTCCAGGGCATTGGCCCGCTACTTGTAATATGAGATGGAAGGGCTGTGGCCTATGGATAATGACTTAATGAATGAAAGGGCAGTGGCCCCATGACATTGATATACATTGAAAAGAGGGCTTGGTCCAATAATGACTTGGGTAAGGCCATGGGCTACCCTTGAGCACTTTCCATGCAAGTGAGCATCTGATATAGTTATGAACAACTGACCAGTAAGTCTTGGTGGGTAGTGTGAGCGGTTCATCTCCGTTGGGGTAGCGAACCATTGTCCATCCTAACTTGGAGATAAAAAACTAGCATCCTCCACTCAAGCTTGGGATGTTTTAAGTGTTATTATTCTGTTCTTTGTTGCTATACTTGTTGTGAATTTTATAAATGAACCCTTAAGATATGGATCCATAGACTTAACTAGGTTTGTTGTGTATATATGCTATGGCTAAGTTACTATTGTTCTGTTCTATATTGTTGTATCATCCTGGCACCAGCAACATCGGTGGTTGATGCCCATTCGCCACGGGTAATCTGGAATGGATGCCTGTACGCCACGGGTAATGGGGTATGGATGCATATGTCAAGGGTAATTGGCATAGACGCCTAGCCACCATGTGTAATCAGTGAAGCTAGATGTCAATTTGCTACGGGTAATCAGCAATGGATGTATATTATTCAGGCACCAAGCAACATCGGTGGCTAATGCCCATTTGCTATAGGTAATCAGCAATGGATGTCTAAGCGTCATGTGTAATCGGCATATTAGATGCCTACATTATGGGTAATTGGCATGGATGCCTAGCCACCATGTGTAATCGATGAAGCTAGATGGCCAATTGTTGATGTTGTTGTTACTCTGGATTTATATTGTTGATATCGCTTCATATACTTATACGACATGTGTAATCGGCACTAGATGCCTACATCATGAGTAATTGGCGTAGATGCCTAGCCACCACATGTAATCGGTGAAGCTAAATGGGGATTTTGTGTAGTATAATACTAAACCTCCTACATAACAATTGGTGAGATTGAATGGAAGATTGTACTAAATGGATTAACTGTACACCGATGTACAAGCATACACCAACTTGTATGGCACTGAACTGTGATAATTGATTTATGATTTCAAATAACCACATGTCATGATTTAACCGATTGATATATGCCTAAACTGTGTTTTCTCACACATGCATGTGTTGCTTACTGAGACATCCGTCTCACAGTTGTTTATTATCTTATTTTTCAAATCCATCGATGTCTGGTGTAAAGGACCAAGCTGGGAATAGAGGCAAAGAGAAAGCCATTGGATATAAAGAGGAAGACTTCTATAGACTTCTATAGAGGCAAAGAGAAAGCCATTTCAAATATATATATGAACACAGTTTTGATATACACATGTATAAATTGTTTATCACTTGTACTTGTTAGTAAAAAGTTTTAAATTCTCTGCATTTCTTTAGGTTGAAAGACCAACCCGTCACAACCTGGGATAGGGGGATGCCTTGGAGAGGCATACCTGGTTCTGGGGCGTGAGACAACTTCTTAAATTTCTCTAATAGTGTACCCGGTGCTGTCTGCATCGCCTGAGGCATTGGATCGATGGGAGCTCTAATTTATTACTGTTGCTGGAACTGTTATTGCTGGTCTATTGTCCTTTGCAGGACTCCAGCCATATCACTGATCATTCTCATGATATCTTCCGGGCAGGGTGTTTGGCCCTCTCTCGAAGGTCCAGCTCCAGTTCTCCTAGTCTGGTTTCTCCTTCCAACCATCTACGTTTGAATGGGAAACTTATGAGGAAATGGAACTTAAAATTTGTAACACAACGATACAACAAATGTCACAACAAACACACTATAACTATATTTCAATTTATCATTCAACCACAATCAACCAATACATTCAGCAATATGCACATCATTAACGATTCATACACCACCAACTTTCAGCAAACATACAATCACCAATACACACTTGATCTATCATATCAAGGAACCAATAGGTCAGTTTCACATTTCATTAAATAACAAAGCATTCGTTCAAAATCAAGAAAATTTAGCATCACAACCTAACACATCAAGCAATTTCATAAATCTTATTATCAATTTATGATTAAGTCTACCCTTAATTAAATTAAAACCTGTCACTGATACCACTTTGTCACGCCTCGAGATCCATCACTTGTATAATGTTACAAGGTATAGGACCAAAACGCAACCTTGCTCGTAAGCATTCCCCAAGACTCATTTAATCTCATTAAATATTAAATATAAATATTATTTTTGCAATAATGTTCAGGGTTGCGGTGGAAAAAAAAAATCTCATTAACAAAACTAAGGATTAATCTGTAAGTTTAACTAATCTATTTGAATAACATATAACCTCCATTACAAGTTCAATACTCAACTAGAAACAAATAAAAATATTCAATGCCCAAATCAAATATGATTTTTCCGAGCTATTCCCTTTGCTTCATTTGCACAGCCTTGTGGTTACCTGAAAATAAGTAAGGGATGAGCTTTCACGACCCAGTAAGTAGGGCTAATATTCCCTACATGACTACATGCTTCAAAAATCAAATCTTTAGTTATGTCATATATAAGCTTAGTAGAAACGAGCAAGACACCATTACAAGAATAACATTTGCAATAGTAACACATGTCAATCAATTTAATCAATTACAAGGTAAGAAAAAAAAAAGCATCAATGATATTAAGAACGTAACTCTTAGTGATAACAAGAACACAATACAATTTTCCACTTAATAATAGAATTATCACAAAATATCAACTATGCCAGTCTGTAAACTAAGCACAGCTCCTTGGTCATAGCATTTTTGTGTAAACACAATACAACTGGGTCGTGTTTGTCTGAGTAAATCGCTCTGATCCAGTACATGCCTGTCGAGTCACAGTTCCAGCGCATGTCTGTCGAGTCACAGTTCAGTTCCCATAATACGCCCGATCAACAAACGTATACACGACAGTTTCCGAACATATCGGTATTATTAACCAAAGCAATACAAGGTCACAACAATCACATATACAATGCAAGTAACCTGATTAAGGCTATAACATAAAAAAGAAAAACAAATCGACTAAGAAACTTTATATAAATCAAACCCCAACTTTATACAATTTAACTATATCAGTATAAGCAAAAGATGTTTCCTTAGACTGCATAGTCACCAATCACCGATGAGTATTTTCTACTCAAACTACATCCAAGTAAATCGATAAATAAAATACTAATAATAATACTCATAATAAATTATTTAATCATGACAAAGCAAACCATTAATATAACCACAAACATCTGTTAATAATGGACATTAAGCCTTCATTTCTTCCATTTCCTAATGGGAAAATTAATTTTTAGTGGTGTTTTATCAAAATATTTAATATTTAGTCGGCAAAGTTTTGAGTTTTAACCTTTAATACACCTTTATCAAAATATTTAATTTTTAGTGCTGTTTCACTGTTTCAAATAAATTCTTCCTAAAATACCCTTATACAACTTACTTCTAGGACTTGTACAAGCAATAAATTGACTTGTACAAGCCATTTTAGACTTGTACAAGCAATAAAATGACTTGTACAAGTCAATAAATTAACTTGTACAAGTCAAGAAAATGACTTGTACCTTAAATAAGTGACTTGTACAAGTCATTTGGATGAATGATGTAAGGGCATTTTTGGAATAATTGATTTGTAATAGTGAAATGACACTAAAAATTAATTATTTTGATAAAGGTGTATTAAAAGTTAAAACTCAAAACTTTGCCAACTAAATCTTAAATATTTTGATAAAGCATCACTAAAAATTAATTTTCTCTTTCCTAATCCCATGAAACCTTACGTGTGTGTGTATATATATATATTTAAAATCTTTCACAAACATACCTAACGCATTTAATAAAATAATGAGTCCCAAACAAGTGAAGTCATGATTGGGTGTTTGATCTTAAAAGTGGTTCGTTGTATCATCACACTTCCACCGATCTAATTTCGGGAATAACCGAAAAAATATACATATATAACCAAGTGCTTATAACCAGTGACATGGTTTCTGCTATAATGAGTTAATTCTTAAATACATCACTAAGACACCAAATCGTAAAAATAGAAAAAAACATTTTCACCGTTCTGGTATTATCCAATTTAAGAAGAAGTAAATGGCAAACTCACAATACAAGAGGAACCATCATTGCATAGAAAAAAACATTTTCATCGTTCTGGTATTATCCAATTTAAGAAGTAAATGACAAACTCACAATACAAGAGGAACCATCATTGCACTGACATTGTAAACATTAATAAAGTAAAATAATTGACCATGAGATAAAAAAAAGATCACCCATTACGCCATGCGATGCTTAGCGAAGATCACAAAAGACAAAATTTGAAGCCATGAAAGAAATCTTCCCACACTAAAAAAAAAAATATCACCCATTACGCCATGTGATGCTTAGCCATGATCACAAAAGACAAAAAAAAAAATTGAAGACATGAAAAAAATCTTCACACAAAAAAGAAGATCACCCATTACGCCATGTGATGCTTAGCCATGATCACAAAAGACAAAATTTGAAGCCATGAAAGAAATCTTCTCACACATCAATTTTAAAATATTATTTGCTTTCACGTAAGAGGAAATAAGGAGGAATGATGTGTACACGGGTGATTCTTTCACATACAACACAATAACATTGACACATTCCCTAACTCAAAAAAAGTCATCAACACGTTAAATCAAAGGAATAAATCAATTAAAAAATCAAATCTAAGCCACTCATATACGATTTCAAATCAATGATGAACCAAAAGAAATTATCACAAGAACTTACACTCGGGGTTTATATACTGTTTGGCATAGCAGACATAAAATATATTATCCCAATAGAGATCTTGAATGTATATGCCCATGAAAAGAACATTAACTAAACTTACTTTCTCGTTACATATTTTGATTTGAAGAAGATAAGATAGTTCCTTGGTGTAAGCACCTCATTTTTGCACCTCCCAAAATGCAGAAAATGAAATTTTAATTGAAAAGTCAAGCTTGAGAAGGTCAAAAAGTTGACTTTTTATCTGGTGCAAATCAGTTACCATGCTTCCTACCATTGGATAGAGGGCTCCGATATGAGTATAACGCAATTGAGTTTGCTCAAATCGGAGTTCGGATGAAGGAGATATGAATTGTCGAAGTTTCCGAGCAGCAAAACCAGAAACTGAACACGTGGCGCAGCAATTGCACACGTGGCAGCCAACGCAACAAAATATCTCAAGGACTAAATCTTAAATATCCAAAATTCGTACGGGGCAATCCGTAGATATCCAAAAGTGTCAAATCGGTCGAATCAGTCAAGTCGAAGGGCAAATCCGTAATTTTTCAAAGTGTATCCGGTCAAATATGCCGGATACACTAGCTCCCCTTCATGACCGGACTCAAATGCCGGATACAAGAAGATTTTCGCACGAGATTCTCGCTGAACGCCCGACAAATTCGCGGCGGCATTAATTTTTCAAATGATTATGTTTTGTATCCGGCATTAAGTGCCGGATACAAAGGAAGCTCTGTGTATCCGGCCATGGAGGCCGGATATGAATAAGCCTTGGTGTATCCGGCCTGAGTTGCCAGATACATTAAGTTGTCTATAAAAAAGAAACAGTAGCCTGATTTCCGGGGTTGGCTTCTTTTTTCTTGCTTCCACCTTTCTTCTCCATCCTTACTGCTCCGGACCACCTCTCCTCCACCTCACCTTGCCCCCATATCACCCAAGACACCACCTAGAACCCATCCTACTCTTCTTGATCCTTTCTCCCTCACTTGAACTTGGAAGGAGAACCAAGGTTGGTGTTTTGGTGCCTAAGAGGAGGAGCTCCAGCTGCTTCCACCACTTTGAGGAGGCTCCACACATCGCATTCCAGGGTTTTAACCCTAAGGTATTGATTCTTGCCACCATTTGTTTCACATATATGGAGATGAAGTGATTTTGAGAAAGTTTCAAGAGTCTTGTGTTTGTTGTTTGAAATGCATCTTTTGATATGATTTTCATGTGTTCCCCCTTTGCTTTCTTCACATAAAATGCATCCTGTGGTAGGGAGAGTGAGTATGGTCTCGAGCGATAGAGGGTTTCCATTTGCATGTGGTCTTAGAGGCATTTCCTTTCCATACCATGTGCTGCCATGACTTTGCTCCATTCGAATGGGGGGGAGGGTGTTCCCCCTTAGCTAATTCATCCATTGTACCCCTTATTAATCTCCCCCTCTTTACCTTCTCTAAAATAGTTGTGCTCTAATGATCTTGTGTTTCTTTTACGCATGAAGTTGATAGTGTGACATGCTTGTCCCCGGTCGGTCATGCATGCATATTCATTTGCAATGTTGTAGGTACACTCACACACCCTCCATTTTTCGTGCACCCAATATGTGGATGTTAATGCATGGTCACCATGGTCAAAGCATGTAAGATAGGTTTGGTTATTGTTTTTCTACCACTTTACTTGCTTGCTGTTGTGCGGACCGGGGAGGAGTAAACAGGGATACCTAGGTCCCTGTTCATCTACTGGAAGTATCCCAAGAATAGGAGGAGGCAACACCTTAAGCCTCCTCCCCTTTGCTTGAACCACCAAGGTCCCAAAAGAAGGCAAAATTGAGGCATTCCCCCCTCACCTGAACCAATGTGGGCTCACATAGGAGCCCACACAACCCCTGGAACACCCTGAGAGGCCCAGGAATCCAAGCCCAATGCCAAGATTTGAAAAAACCAAGTTTTAGGTTGATCCGGCAACTCAGGCCGGATCAACATAAGCCTATGTGTAGCCGGCAATAGATGCCGGATACACAGAGGCCTGTGTGTAACCGGCATCTCAGGCCGGCTACACTGCCAGAATTCATTTTGAGCCATTTCCTGATCTTGTGCTATGTTTTGGCTTGTTCGATCAAATCCGAGCGAACCAGTAGGGTTTCCGGGCAAGATGGGCCATGGACCGACCCGGTCCAACTTGATTCCCGGTGGGCCTTTCAACGGGGCCCACCAAGCCTGACAAAATCATTTTGTTAAATAAAGATGAAATCAACCTAGTTGAGTGGGCCACACCATTGGAGGCCCGCCAAAGCCCATTTGTGAAGCATGTTGATCATATTTATGCATGGTTTGGCCGAGACCATGGGCAGGGCCCGTCGGGCCCACTAAGCCCATTAAACCAAGGTTAGGGTGTCAAAACCCTAACTCAGAAAGTCTTGGGCTTTCAAGCCCAAGCCCAGGTAAAGGGCCCCAAACCCAATGCTTGGCCTATTTTGGCATGGATTAAGCAAGATAACTCAACAAACATGGCAACCAACTATATGGCCCACTCAAGGGCCCATAAAGCAATCCCGGCCCGCTTTGGCGTGAAATACACTTAAATAATCAAACTTAAACTTCAAATAAAAATCAATTCATTTGAACCAAGGCCCAAAGGGCCTCTCTAGGCCACACTCGGCCCACCAAGGGACCCGTGGGCCTTCCAACGAGGCCCACCTAATCAGACTCACTTCATTCAATAATAAAAAGATAAAATCAAGTAAAGGGACCCACACCACTTTGGCGGTCCCGCTAGACTTAACCAAATTGAATGCTGGAATAGGAATCGGATGAGTGAGAGACCAGAGTTGACTCAAACCAGGGAATCCTATGGGACCCGTCATTCAACGGGGTGGACTGGGGTGTCTACGGACTTCCCCAGACCGCAACCGAGAACCTACTTAGAATCTCAAGCCGCAGACCAAGCCTTAATAGACAAACTTAGGCACCCAGGTGTCTGCCTGCACCCCATCAGGCAGAGTAGACTCCAAACAAACCCCGAGGCACGCATCGTTTTGCGTGCGCCTCGCCGTGCGACTGAAATCGGGTGCGCACACTTGGCTTTCTATTTTCCCCTCCCAGTCTTCTTTGCTTCCTAAGATCCCATGAGAGAAAGATGGGGGCTAGGGTTTTCCAACTCCCTAGCTTAATAGAGAAAAGACAAAATTAACCCCTTTCCTATTATTTGTATATGGTGTGTGTGCAGGCACACTAGACCCTGCACAACACCAATCAGTAGCCCCTATTCTATAGACTTGACCGAGTCAATATCTTGACCGGGGTCAACCAATAATTTATATTGACTGGTGTGAGACATGGGAAAAAAATCAATTCAATGAATGACTTCCTCAATCATCACACGGGATTGGTTAAAAAACAAAGAGTCGCCACCATTCTGTTTAGGTGTGAATGGACACCAAAATATCAAATAAGCACAAAAGGCAAATTTAGGGTACAAATAACCCTCCTAAAAAAAAAAACAACCAGAGATGGGTAGGGGGATTAGGTTATGAACAGGAGAAGGTGTTAGGCACCCCTATTCATCCACACAAGGTGGTTGCTAGGTATTGTTCATGTTAAAATAAAGGAAAAAGGCTTGCTATAAAATCATGGAAAATCACAAAAAAGACGAAAATGTATGGTTTTTTCATACGAATAGCCTGATTGATCCAGAACTTTCAAATATGATCATACCATTCCTAGGGTTTCATGATCAAAATAAAATTGAGATAAAATCAAATAAAATCAATTTAAAGTGAAAACTCCAAAAATCTGGCTTCAAGTCAAATTCTAGAAATCTAGAAAAATATGACTTTTATAAAATATTTCAAAATTGAACTTGAATAGTCCAGGACATAGGTATAGCCCAAATTTCACATTAAATCAAGAAATAAAAACAAAAAATACCCATGTTGATGAAGAACATCAAAATGGGAGAACTTAGACCGTAGGGTCTTCTCTCAAATATGAAAAATAATTCAAAAACCATATCATGAAACCCTAGAAGTTATTTTCAGGCTTCTAAATCCAGATCTATCATATTGATCATGATAAATCCAGGATCTTAGCCTAAAATCACAAAAATCACGAAAACAGTGCTGTAGGTGCAAATATGTGGAAAATCCAAATTTTATAAAAAAGTGGGGATCTCATGCTATAAATATCATAGATGTCATAGATTTATAGATTCATCATAAAAACCATTAAAACATGATCAAGATATTTAAAACAGCCATATCTCACAATTTAGAGCACATGGGGGTCTACCCTACGGATCCATTTGTTCTCTTTTCCGTTAGCTCTATTTTCACGTTTTACAGCTAGAGAGGATTCTTGAGGTACTTGGAGATAGGTTTGGTGATAAAAAACACAATCAAAGGCCTTATTCTAGAAGAAAGGAGAAAAACAGATATGGGGTTCTATTCTAGGGATCCACCTGTTCCCCTTTTCCCCTAGCTCTCTCTTCACGTTTTACGGCTAGAGAGACTCTTGAGGTACTTAGAGGCAAGTTTAGGAATACAAGATAAAATATGGCCTTATTCCACAGCAATAGAGAAGCTCCTATTACTTCTAGAATTGAAGACAGAAAATAAAAGGGAAAAGGGACATACTTGGATTGAGTAGGCAGAGCAGCAGGGATTCCTCTCTTCTCTTGGAGCTCCTTGGACTTCAAAATTTCGTGGTCTTTTGCTTGAGGAGAAGCCTTCTATTTATAGGCAAACTCAGGGGTATGGTTGGTCCAGAGGGATATACCAGGATCTCCCCAGATTGGGTCAAAAATAGGGATAATGACCATTCATAGCCAACAAGGATAAATGAGATAATTCGAACCGATAAATAAGAGAATTTGCTTATCCAAGAGAGATATTTTGGTGCAGATAAGGCTCAAAATCAAAAAGGATAAATTCGCCCAAAAAACCCCTGTGCCCGTATATATATTACGGTCGCGCCCTGCCCGTAATATTAATACGGGCACGCCGTGCCGTATATCAACTGCGGGCATGACCACACCGTAAACAAAATACGGGCATGACCAGTTTGACCAAATTTTACACTTTATTGGTCTGTTTCAAATCCCAATTAATATTTTCAATTATTTTCTCATTTTTAGTGCAATTTGGGGTGTCTACAGCTGGGTCTCCACAAAGAATGACCAAATTTGTTTTTCAATCTTCATGTTTCCCTCCACTTGTAATAACACTTGCAAGCTTGGAGAGAGAGAGAGAGGGGGTAATAACAGAACAAGCACAAAAGCACAACATTTAGAATATTCACTCTCAAATCCAACAGCCCAGTAGTAATAATAACAGAACAAGCACAAAAGCAGAGTGAAGGTATAAATCGAATCATCCATGTAGAAAGAAACAACAGTGTTTTCAACTCCTCAATCAGAGGGTGTAATAATGGTTTGTGAATATAATGTGGCATGAAAAAGCACCAACCATTCTTTCTCCTCTAGAGCTCATTGATTCCAATGTTTATCCAAGAACAGTGTGTAAAACAGAATAAAAGGTTTCGTAATTCCATCATTATTTATTAGACGTGGTGGTTGCATATTAAACTGGGCTAATTAATCGAATTAAGTTCTTGAAGTTAAAATCCATCCTTAATTTCTGAGCCCGTGTAGGTTGTGACAAGTCTCGTTGACAGCCCTGGCTAATTAATAATGACCATGTCTTTCCGTTGGCTTGGAATGAGATGTGATTTGTGTGTGTGAGAATTTTTTCAACAAAAAAAAAAAGCAAAGGGGTAGATGAGATGTGATGAATTGGACTTTCGGACTTTCATTTGGTCACATCCTAATCGAATGGTAGGTTGAAATACAGAGCAGCATCATCGATATGCCCTTGAATCAGAGAGAAGGTGCTTCAATATTTATCCTTAATCCATCTTATCAGAATGTCCTGGTTGCAAGGACGACAAGTAATTGACAAGGCAGTGCAACTTTCGCCTGTGATAATGCGATTAGACTTGAAACCGGCACAACTAAGAGGCCCCACAATCCACATACAAAAAGAAACATATCACGTTTCGGACTGGGGATTTGAGAACTCCGGCGGGGTCGATAAGGATGGGTGAGGAAATGTACACCACAGTTGTTGGGTTAACCCCATAATTAAAATGTCAACCGTCTTGTCAAGCAAGGTTCTTCTATACCATTACCACATTTGAAGCTCAATTTACCATCATATATAAAAAGCCTCCTCCAATTTCTAGCTGTTTTGAGGTATTCCATCATTATTTATTAAACTGGGAGCTCCTTTGGTAACTATTATCATTGTTTACTGGAGCTGATCAGAGTGTGATCAATGGTTGCACTTTATTCTTCTAGAATGGAGCTATGTATATCAGCATGGCACCATGGGTAAATGCCAAATACCATTGACCAAAAAGAATTTCATTATCATAAATAGTGTTGATAATAAGAAAACCTGAAAACAAATTAAGGAAAAAAAAGTGGTTTTCCTTAATGTTATTAATCAAAAATTTCAGATTTAACAAAAAATTAAAAGATGCTCTAGTTGGTTCGTGGAATTAGAGCAAGAATTCGATGTGAGAATTGGAAGTGGGTTTTCAATTTCAATTTTTGTGTTTGGTTGAATATTTGAAATTTGGAATTATAAGTCAACACTATTCCAATGAATTCGTTTTTAATATAGATAACCTAATTCACATCATGATGGATGAGAATTCTGATTTTTTTGCCCCAAAATTTGTACTGACATAATCTCGAATAATTAAAAAAAAATTTACTCGTTATATATAGAAAAAAGGGTCTACAGAAAACTATAAAAAAAATATGGGAATCCTCTAGAGAGAAAAAAGATAAAAAGAAAAGGTGCTAGAGAGATAAAATAATTATTAGGTTCTAGAGAAAAAACTCTAAAAAGGGAGACAAATGCTCTAGAGAAAAAACTCTAGAAATAAAAGGTTCTAGAGAGAGAAAACTCTAAAAAAAAGATGAATGCTCTAGAGAGAAAAGGTTCTTGATTAAGGGAAATGCTGTAGAGAAAAAAGTCTAGAGAGAATGTTCTAGAAAGAGAAAAGTCAAGAGAAGATATCCTATAGTGAAAATCTAGGGAGAGAAAACTTAGAAAGAGAAGTGGAATGTTATATAGAGAAAATCTAAAAAGAGAATAGTCTACAAAGAGAAAACACTAGAAAAAGGGAAGAATGCTCTACAGAGATAAAATATAGAGAAAATCTAGAGAGAGAAAGTTTTAGAGAAGAGAAGTGGAATGGTCTAGAAAGAGAAAAAGCTAGAGAGAAAGAGGAATGCTCTAGAGAGATAAAATATAAAGAAAATCTAAAAATAATTTTCTGGAGAAAGATGAAGTTACGGGGTAGAGGATTTGCACTATTTTTTGTTGGTGTCACTTTGTATTTGCTTTGCTGCTTTATAAGGGCTTATTTTTTTAATTTCTGTGTTAATTTCTATTTACTAATAAATTCATCACTTAATCTATCACAAAAGAATTACAAATATATTTCTCTATGCCATTAAAATAATATTTGCCCCTCCGGATTTTATTTATTAGCATCCTTCCACCATGTAATAGCTAAATATTTTAACAGGATTTTTGAATTTTCACTAATTGGATCTCTTTTAATTTTTATAATGAATGTGATTGTTTATCTTGTGAAAAAAATATTAAATATATAATTTTAAGAAAGATGCAAGTTTAAAAAGAAAATAATAATTCACGTTTTATAAGGATTACCTTGGAAATTTTAAAAGTTTTTCAATGAAATAAACTGCCATATCTAACTACTAGCTCATTTTACAAGGATAAAATGATTTAAAATTAAGGAAATTCATTGCATGCACTTCAGAATTGACAACCATATATAATAGTCACTCGGTAGAGAGAAGGTAATTAAACTTTATAGAATAGCACTCCAAATCTGTGGATACGTTGGTGTTATTTTAAAAACATACTGATAGTTTATGTAATTCTCTCTCTCTAAGTTATACTTTTTTAATTATTTGCTTTCACTTAGTGAAAAGGGATTGTAAATTTTAGTTCTATATGACGGTTTTTCTTCCATTGGCTAAAGAATTATTCTTATTTAACATTAGTAGAAGCTTTATACACAGTCTCTAGATAAAGAAAGCACATTATTCCAATACTTATTAAGCAAAGCTTGGAGAGCATGCATTTGCTCTAACTTGGTACAAGCATATAACTAATTGGCCAATAAAAGTATATATAACAGGCATGCAGGTCCTGCTCTTATCGAAAGCTTGAAATCATTGACAGCTCAATCAAACTGAAAGTTGAAATCATAAGCCTCCCCAACCTCCCAATCACCAGGTAACACCTTCATCAGCTCTACCCAGTCTACTTTGCCATTGCTGGCCACTACCAACCTCACCCTAAGATCTCCTTTCGGCGGATGCTCCATGTCCCAAACTGCACCGTAGGATTTGCGCATTCTCAACCATTGCTTAGAATTTACCTACATATAAACAACCTCAAAACTTTCATTTTCATTGTTTAACCCAGCCATTGATATGTACACACGAAAATAGTAAAAAAGCGTACACTAAGAGGCATGCCGGGAAGGCAATAAGTGGGAAAAATTTCAAGTAAATCACAAACTACCGCGAAGGGTTGTGGGGTACGTAATTAGAGTCGAGTGCTTGGGGTCAAACCTTTCTGACTCATTGCACTCGTAAGAGTATTGGCATGCCCGCTACATACAGAATCATAACACTGAGACCGGAAAAGCATTAAAAGGGTATCAGACATGCACCTATTCACAAGTTGAAATTGTCTGCCATGCTTCCTTGAATTGCTCTCTGATGTGGCCGTGAGATGCTACCATGTGGAGCATCTCACGGCCACAGTTTTTTCATGTGGGGTCCATTTGATACATTTATAACAATCAAAAAACATTGACTGTGAGATACTCCACATAGTAGCATCTCACGACCACATGCATCATGGAGCAATTCAGGGAAGATGGTTGACAATTTCATTCCCCTATGCATACACAAGCACATATGCATGCACACACATACACATGCGTGCATACACACATACACACACGCGCACATGCACACGCACACACACATACATAAATATATCAATCAATTTCCTCTCAGACCAATTTCCTCATACTATCTCTCAGTCCTAGGATCATCTTGGGACATGCGTCCTATCTCTTTGCCCATTAAGTTTCGAGTTACTACCCTCTGTTTCGTTGAATGATTTCATTTTCTCCACTTAAAATTAAAATAATAATATAACGCTGGCAAAAAGTGAATAAAAAAATATTTAAGGTTTCCTTCCTTTCATCTTCGTTCATATCGTGTCTATGGCAATATTGGAAACCAGGTTCTGCAAAGGCTGTTCAATGGAATGCAAACCAGATTTGTCTAGGAATGGGGTGGAAAATGAGTTCGACAGAGGAAGAATACTGGCCTGGTCGCAGAAAAACAATGTTACTCACAACCATAACGGCTTTGGACTCATCTGGTGTTTTTTCGAACTCTAATCCCTCATCGAAATTCAAGCACCCTTCAACGCAAATCTGAACAAACTCCAATTCGATATTAGTTAATGTTAACTCCTCTCAATTTCTCCGTTAGCTTGTCACTGGTCGACTCAGATAGGAGTGCTGGCCGGAACTACACACCTGAACCCGGATAAATCCATCCCCACCTGAATCTGGAGTAGTGACAAGCTCACCGTGGTTGTTTGTTTTGTAAGTATTTGGAGGAATTAGAGTTTTCTGGGAAAGTGGAGAGGAAGAGGGAGAATGCGCCTGGTTAAGACTTTGAAGTGAGATTTTTGTCATGTCTAAGAGCCGCTGAATTACGCCATTTCTAATCAGAATAGGGAACAGAGGAATATGGAGAGAGAGAGTTAAGGTCCTTCCTTAGACCACCAGTAGCCCTGAACTTCTTTGTTTAGCAGGAGAGAGAGAGTGTTAGGGGGAGAGAGAGTTGAGGTTCTTCATTAATTAAAGCTCCAATGGCCCTAGACTTGTTCATTTGCAGGAGAAATGGAGGGAAGGGAGTTCATGTGAACAGAATAAACACTCGGAAAGGGAGAGTTTGAAAATAATTGATTTTTTAATGAGAGAAGACGGAACCGTTTCAACCTTAACGCTATTAACTTTGAAAGCTAGAGTGGGACGTGTGTCGCAAAATCAGCCCACATATGAGGGAAGGGATGAGGAAGGTGGTCTGAGAGGAAATTGATTCTAAATATATATAAAACTCCCCAAATAACTTTACCTAAATATGAGCCTATACCTGACAAATTTCGAAGGCTAGGATGTCCTTTTGACCACCTTGGAATAGTATAACCATGGCCAAGTACCATGGAAACTTGCTGTGTTCCTGAATCTTAAGCTGAAGGTTCTTACCAGGATATTTGCATGGGATCCTGCACACCATTATTTCCATGGTTAAGCCAGTAGGTAGCAGTGAACCACAAAGATGCAAAAGAATTAAGTCTCACTCTCACTGATTACCTCCTATATTCAATGTCAATTACACCTTTAGCCTTCAATCCCAAGGCCTTGTTAGGCAGCGCCAACGTTTCGAATCCACCGGGACTGAGGATGAAGTCAGTACGTTGTCCTTCTGCGCGGTCAGTCACTACGATCTTGACGCCGTCGTTGTTGCACACATTTGGTATTGTGCACCTAACCTGATTCACCCATAACAAATAATTAAGCACTAGTGATCATAGTGAATATTTGAATTAGGTGACTGAAGCTTCATCATTTTATTCTTGTTAGTTTCAATCTAGACATGCATGATGCTTTCTGAGGAGGAAGAGCAGCACCTGGTAGCAGGCACCACAGCCAGTACCATATCCAAACAGCGCCCTCGACACACCGCTAACATGTGCATCGTTGATGTTTCGTCCATATTCACCATATCCACATGCCCCACCTGGTTCATTTACACCATTAGTCTATATATATATACTCTTCATGTATTAATATATATGCACACACACATACACACACATAGAGATATGTAATAGGTACGTAGATACTGAGGTTTATGCTGAGGGAGATAAAGAGATCATACTTGGGGTCCCTAAGCCATCTCGGGTGCCATAATAAGCTGCTCTCGAGTGCTCAAAGGATTCCTGAGAGTTACACAGAGCAGGCAAGAGCACCAGAAGACACACAAGAACATAAAAAAAACTGAGTTTCAGACCCATGTTTCAATAAACCTGTGTAACTCTGAGTCACTAAATTTGTTTGATGGGTGAGAGATACCAGGCCCAACGCTTATTTATAGTAGAGTAAGTCGTCACCTTTTATTCCACTAAATTAAAAATGGGATTCTGAAGTGGGGTGAGGGCCAAGCTTTAGATGTGATGTTAACAAATAGACGCCTTACTTTCCCTAAATACCATCTAAGAAATATTAAACAAATATTAAAGCCTAAGGAGCCTTGCTTAATTAATAACCTTTTATTCCCCTTTCATCTTTCAATCATAGTACGTACGTCCAACCTGTTTCTAGGTTATGTTGAGTTTAATCAGGGCTCCTAACAATTGGTTTAAAATTCCACATAAGGGATTTTGTTTTAGCTTACTAAGATAAAACTAAGCATATGTTTGTGTTTCTTAGCTTCAAAACTTCTCCCGAAGGTGAGTTTTATAATTTTTGAACCAACCCATCAATCGACCCGAATCCATAGGTTGATCCGTTTATTAATTGTGTTGGGTTCGGGTTCAGGCTTTCTTAACCCAACTAAAAACGAGTCAATTAGAACCTAACTTGCAAACCTGTTGGATATCCGTTTAAATTTTAAGTTTTTTTTCCATTATTTTTATCTCCTATAACCTTTTATATTCTATTATATAAGGTGTCAAGTCCACTTAATTAATTAAGCATATTAATTTAATATTTTGAGACTCTTAATCATTGAATTATTTTAATGGACTAATATAGCAAATCGCCTTTATTAAGTGTTTTTTTTCTTTACAAAATTTATTAACTTTCTACTATCTTAATAGAGTTTTATACAAGCATAATTGAAATTAAATAGAAATAAAGAATTAATTAAAAATAGAAAAATAAAAAGGATTGCAGCTTCAACCCGTTCATTGCCGGGTTGAATCTGGGTTGGCAGTTTCCTCCCAATAGTAAACAGATTGAACCTGACCCAACTCATTCAATAATCAACCTGTTTACAACTCGCCCAATCCACACATTTCCACCTCTAATAAAAATAAGATGTTTAAAGCAATAATGAAGGATTATGCATAAAAGGATTTTTTTTTTTTACAAGGTTAATAAGCATTTTATTAGAGAAAGGAAGCGTTTTGAGTGGTTGTGGGGTCCAATCACAATTGGTAGATGCCAATTGATCCTAGCCCTTTCCTGTCCCCCATACCTTTCTCAATGGCTCAAATAGATTTTGTGTAGGCAGGGGGACACTAAACAAGAATTGTGACATCCTTTGTTAAATTGGCAAAATTAGATAACAGGCGTACTTTTTGGAAGTTTTTACACGTTAGTAATGCTTTATAAATTGTTGCTGACGAAGTTATATTTTTTTTAAAAGTTTTACATATAAGTGTTAGAACACCGTTCCAACACTTAAGTGGGCTCTTCTACCCTTTGTAGACCTATTTATTAACAACCCAACCTTTTATGACAAGATTACCCTTTCTCTATTTCGTGTGATTTTTCACCTTGCCCATAAAATAGAAAAATGGTCCTTCCATTGTCGACAACGAAGAACCCCAAGACCCTATTTGTCTTCAACAGCTAGGGTTTCTGAGTTTCTCAGGGCAGAATCTTAGTCTGGACGACAGAAGGGTGTTTCTGTTCATCTCCTTGCACTTTTTGTTCTCCTTGCTCTTCACATTATTCTCATCATTCCAAGCAACATAGCTTCTCATCACGGTAGCAATAAGGAATTTCTTGTTGAGAGTGGCTTATTTGTGCTTCAGAGAAACCTTAGAGATCGTGAGTTCTATTAACTATTTTTCTTGAATCCCATGTTTGATCTCTGATTAGTTGTGCTTTCTTGTGCTTCACTAAGATGTTAGCTTATTGTGCTTCTTAAATGTCATTTAGTTTTTTTTTTTTTTTTCAATAAGTGCTTAAATATGTTGCACCACAATCGACGTGGTTTGGGTTTTTTTTTTTCAATTAATTCAATGCTGTGATTTCCTTTCATTGCTATAGTTCAACCCGCTATTTCTGCATTTTAATGGGTGTTTGTCTAATAATTTCAGTGCTGCAATTTCCTTTCATTGCTTTGATGGGTCTTTGTATAATAATTTCAATTGGCTCTCTTGCAATTTAATCCCACCTGGAGTCGTCAGATTTTGGAGGGTAACAATTTTTTTTCTTTTTTTTCATTTGGGATAAGAACCTTGGCAATCTTGTAATAGTCTTGCAATCTCTATGAACCATAGTTTCACTTCTCATCCACTATATTACTGTGGTGGAATAGCCTTTTCAATTTTAATTCAAATATCTCTTCCCATTTTGTAATTTGTAAACATGTTTGTAATTAAAGAAATTATGCTTTTGTAGAATCAGCCACGCAACAAATGCCCTATAAGTTTTGAGCACGTCTTCAAGGGGGATAAGAGGCAGATTGAAGTCCAATTCTCATGATTTCAGCAATTATTAGACCCTTAAAAATTCTTGTTGCAATGAGCCCATACATGCTGCTCCCTTTCTAGAATCAACTAATTTGGGTTTTATCTATTTCTATTCCTATCCTATGATATAATATTGTTCAACAATTTGATAGGCAGTGGGGAATCTTTAATTTTGCTACATCTTTTTTCCTCATCTTTGGAAGAGCTTGTTGTGTGTGTTATTTTTTTTCCTTTTTTTACTATGGGAAGATGAAATTATTCTCCATAAAGGCCAATAATCTCTAGAAAATTTTTAAAAAACAACTCAAGATATGGTGTGGTTAGAAAACAACTCAAGATATGGTGTGGGATTTTTGGTGTCCAACTTGGATGTGGTTTGAGTCAATTCAATTGAGGTGCTGAAATATGCTTGTAATAAGTAATAATTCTATTTCCTTTGCTAATCAGTTGGATTATAATAATATCATTGGATTGTAATAATTCATTGCTATTGATAGTTTTGTTATTATGCTTGTTTGAAAGCATAATAACACTTAGTGTATTTGGAAATAAGTATTAAATTTGAATGATTTCGATAGCAAGATGACTACAGAGAAACAAATAGTGTGCTACTGTTACACTGATGAGGAGATGGTGATGGATTGTTATGGTCAAGCCCTTACTAACAATGACGGAAGTATATTTACAAGAATGGGTGTGTCAATATACTATTGATAGCTTTGTTATTATGCTTGTTTGAATGCATAATAACACTTAGTGTATTTGGAAATAAGTATTAAATTTGAATGATTTCTATAGCAGGATGACTACAGAGAAATAAATAGTGTGCTACTGTTACACTGATGGGGAGGTGGCAATGGATTGTTATGGTCAAGCCTTTACTAACAATGATGGAAGTATAATTTACATGAATGGGCGTGTTAATATAGTACAAATTGTTGAGGGCACAAGTTATGGTCAAGCCCATTGTGAGGAGCAAATGGGTTGCTGGTATGATTGAATCAACTATCAAGCAAGCCCCTACATATTTGCCACGACAAATTTGTAAAGATTTTAATCAAAATTATGCGATGGCAATGACTTATCACCAATCTTGGTATAGTAAGGAGAGGGCAAAGCAGAATATTGAAAAGGTAACAAAGGACGACTCAAGTCAAAAGTTGCACCATATTTGGAAATAGAACGAAAATTACTTTTAGAAGAACGCAATCATGCAAGAAAGATGAGTGACTTATATTGAGAATTGGTACATGGGTTAGAAGAAGTGAACATAAATGATGAATAGGGTCATTTGAGCAGGTTGTTAATTGTATTTGAGTTATTTGGTACATGAGCAGGTTGTTACTTTTATGAATTGAATGTTTATGTGCATGTCATTTGAGTAGGTTTTATTAATTATATTTTAGTTGTTAATTGTATTTGAGTTATTTGGTACATGAGCAGGTTGTTGACGATTGGTTGGGTGACGATTTGAGTTATTTGTATTTTCCACTAACTCACGAAACTCACAAGTTACTTAGGCTGGTCGAGTTGCTGGATCGGAGCTTATAAAAAGGTCATTTATATTACAACGTAATCAATGCTGTTGTTATTTTCAATTCAAAGCTAATCTAGTAGTTTCCAAGATTAAGTTCTTAGTTATATAGGGTTTACACAGCACCATAGAGTGGTGTGGTTTCCTGTTATTATCAATTCAAAGTATGGTATCATTTTTGTTGTTGACGATTGGTTGGGTGACAATTTAATGGGTTTGCACAATTTTAATGGGTTTCCAGTCTCTCTATACGATTTGTTAAAGAAAGAAAACTCACAACTTGTTTCTCTCTCTACTCTATTTCTCTCTCAATGATTTGCTCTCGCTACTCTCTCTCTCTCTCTCTCTCTCTCTCTCTCTCTCTCTCTCTCTCTCACAACAATTTTCTAAAGAAAGAAAGGGTACTCAATGGGTTTGCAAAGGGTATTCTAGGTATTAGGAATGAAAGGGTATTAATGGGTCTGTAAAGGGTACTCTAGACGTTAGGAAAGAAAAGTTACTAATGGGTTTGGAAAGGGTACTCTAGGTATTAGGAAAGAATGGTTATTTAGGGACGTTGGAAAAAAGATCTTTAAAGGGTATAAGAGTCCATTTAAGTGTTGGAATAGTGTTCTAACACTTAAATGTAAAACTTTTAAAAAAGTACAACTTCGTTAGCAACAGTTTATAAAGCATTACTGACGTGTAAAAACTTTCAAAATGTATGCCTCTTATCTAATTTTGCCTATTAAATTAGCAGCACAAGTCGTGCCACATCTCGAGATAACGAAATGTTGATGCCTTGCAACTAAACAATGCTTGCGATTGCATAAGATCTAATTCATAGTTACTATAACAGATATTTTCCCCGTGTGAACTTGTCAGGAGCTAACAAAACAGGGGTGACCCAACAATAGAGCTAGTCTTTAACATTTTGTATTATAAAAGGAATCAGATCATCTACAGTTGAAGAACCCCTAAAATGTTTCAACTATATCCAATGATTGCTTGCCACATCCGCAATAAAAAAAAGTGAAGTAATATTTCACTTTTCACCTTTTTTTATTTTATTGAGATTGCATGCCCATGTGACAAGCAATCATTGGATATAGTTGAACCCTTTTACAGTTCAATTGTAGATGACTTGAATCCTCATAAAAAGGAAACGGTAAGGTTGCAGGTTAGAATCACAGAAAATAGTCTCCCACTTGCAGAAGTAAGGTTACGTCCATCAAATCCTTCTCAAATCCTATGCAGTGATAGGAGCTTCGTGCATTGGGTTAGCCCTTTTTCCACAAATGGAAAAGAAAGAAAAAACTAAAAAATAAGTGTAAGTTATGAAAAGAAAAATCGCTTGAAATATCACTAATACACATACTTTTCTTTCTCGTTTCCCATTGAAGTTTTATTTATTTTTACTTAAATGCAATCTTTTTTACCAAAAAATTACAACCCTTTCTTCCTTAACCTTTTCTTACTTATCAACTACGTTTTCTAACTCTCTAAAATATTAATTTGAAAGATAAATTCGTCTTTTTATACTTCTAGCCCTCCAGAATATTAATTTTGAAGATAAATTCGACTTCTTATACTTAAAGATAAAGATTGATTGTTCAAAGTAGCCATCTATGTGGGAAAAGCGTTATTTCAGAAACATGAAGGGAGGCATGTGTAATTACAGCAAACCTTGAGAGGTTTCTATAATTTACCCACTTGTAAAATGGCCCCAGCCACTTTGGGAGAGGTTTGTGTAATTTACCCATTTGTTGTTCATGTTTCCCTCCACTTGTAAGCTTGGAGAGAAGGGAAGGGGGAACCAACGTAATGGTCATCCCATCGACCAACATTTCACTCTCAAACCTTATAGTACAGCAGCAACAACAGGACAAGAACAAAAAACAAAATGAAAGATGCAAAGCAAATCATCCTATACAAACAGATGCCACCCACCCTAGTTTTGGGAGATGGCCACATTCCACCTATAGAGAGAGAGCAAAAATGCTTTCAACTCCTCAATGAGGAGAGAGTGTAATAATAGTTTGTGAATATTATGTGGCCACTTATTGAGAATGAACAATAGAAAATTTTCTAAAAGTTGCAAAATGTGAGAAAAATCATGATTCCTTTACAGTAAGTAATTATCTTGTGGGGCCGTAAAAAAAAATTGATCTCAACATTACATGCCAGCACCATCAAATTCTAGGGGAACTTCAACTATACAGTGGAAGCACCACAAAGGAATTTATGCAAAAAGTCTCACAATCTTCTTCGTGAATTGTTGGTAAAGATATGGATTAATCCCTCCTTGGCTACTTAAAAACTTCCATTTTCACATTTGCTCATATCTTGAATATCTTGTGCTTGAGAGCTAGATTCCTATGGTGTCGTTGTTTTAGGGAAAGTAAGAAGGAAGTTATAAGGTATAGAGTAAAATAAGCAAATGGATTAATGATTTTGTTTGTTAGGGTTTTACCTCAATAAGTTGTTGCAGTAATCCAACAAGAAAGGAGGATTGGCTTCTTTTGTACATTATTTTTTAGCTCATTTCCTTCGTTTGAAGCAAATCATTCCATAGTGTTAAGATGACTGGATGGAGGCTGTATTGTAAAACCCCGATAATTTTTTACATGATTTTATGGAAAAAAAAATAATAAATAAAACTAATAAGGTGTGTGCGCGCGTCGGAAATGCGGTACGGGAAAGTTCGGAGTCGTCACCGCCTGATGGGGTGCAGGCGGACACCTGGGTGCCTAAGTTAGTCTATTTTTGGCTTTGGTCTGTGGCTTGAGATTCTAAGTAGGGTCTCGGTTGTAGTATGGGGAAGTCTGTAGACATCCCAGTCCACCCCTCGGATGACGGGTCCCGTGGGTTCCCTGGTTTGAGTCAGTTTACTTTGGTTTCTCACCCGATTCCTAATCCGATATGCAATTGGGTTAAGTCTGTCGGGACCTCCTGAGTGGTGTGGGTCCCTTTAATTGATTTTATCTTGCTTAATTTAGGTGATCTAAGTCTGACTAGGTGGGCCCTGTTGGAAGGCCCACGGTGTTCTTGGTGGGCTTGGTTAAGCCCATATGCCTCTGGTGGGCCTTTGTCTAAGCCTAGGAGGCCCTTTGGGCTTTGGTGTAATGAATTGATTTTACTTAATTTATTCAAGTTGGAGGTTTAGTGATTTTCATGCAAGGGGTTGGTCTGCATGGGTTGGCGGGCCCCGGGGTGGGCCCCCATGATGGTTGCCAAGAGTGTTTTGGATTTATTTCATTTAGCTTTGACAAAATGGGCTGGTCACTGGGCTTGGGGCCCGTGATCCAGATTTGGGCTTGAAAGCCCAGTTCTGGGAAGTCTAGGGTTTGCACCCTTCCTTGGTTCGATTAGCGGGCTTTGGCGGGCCCAATAGGCCCTAGCCCTTGGGTCTCGGCCAAACCATGTAATTCATATCATTCCATACAAAACAAGGTTAGGGTGGGCCGCATCGGGTTTGGCCCACCCGGTTTGGTTAATTTATTTATCTGGTTTATTTGCATGCAGACGGATTTTTATTGGGCTGGGTGGGCCACGTTGGAAGGCCCACTGAGATGCCGAGTTGGACCGGCGGTCCATGTCCCAAGTTGGGTTTCCGGGTGACCCGGAAACCCTATTGGATCACTTGGTTGGGTTGAAACTATCACAAAATTCGGCCGAGATCAGAAAACACAAAAAAGGGCATTTCTTCCATGTATCCGGCCTTAGTTGCCGGATACACATAGGCCATAGGTGATCCGGCCTGAGTTGCCGGATCACCTAAAAATGGCCTTTTTTCGGGGTTGGGCCATTGGGGTGGTTTCTAGGGGTTCCTAGGGGCTTTCTACAAATCATGTGGGCCCTTAAGTGGGCCCACACTGGTTCAGGTTTTGGGGTTTATCCACTTGGCTTCTTTTCTTGGTTTTCTAGCAGTGGCAAAGGGAGAGAGGAGAGGGTGAAGAGGTTACTGCCTTCGCCTCTCTCCAGCAACTAGTAGCATGCTTAGTTTTAATACACAAAAAAAACAACACTTGCACAAGGGGATTTACCAGGCCTACCATGCATGGGGGAGGCATGCCAAGGATGCGAGTGCTGCTGTTGCCTCCAGCAGCAGCTCAGGTGAGCCATGTTAGGGGGCTGAGGACGAAAGGAGCATGGTTTTACAGTCCTAGGCAGCAGGTGATCACTCAACAACAACAAAACACAGCAAATATCAATTAGCATGTTATTATCAAAAAAAAAAAAAGAAGAAAACTCATGCTTAGACACGCAAATAGCAAATTGAGATAAGGGATCATGGAGCATGCTTGCATACACATGTATAGAAGAAACAGCATGCTATATGGAAAGAAAACAAAAGGGACCTGCTATAGACGAAGGGGACAACAACTTTGACATCAAGTTCTAGGTGGGGCTTGGTGTGCTACCAAGGATGGGAGGTGTTGCTGCTGCCTCCAGCAGCAGCTTATTTAAGCCATGACAGTGGCTAAAGGGTAATGGGCTCATGCTTTCGGGCGCGCAAATAACAAGGCATGGTATGGGAAAACCTACTGGAGAGGTGGGGTTGCTGTTGCTGTCTCCAGCAGCAGCTCAGGTGAGCCCCTCTAGCAAGTAAAAGGGGGCAAAGGGAGCATACATCAACACCCACCAAAAAGCAAGGTTCATGGGGGGAAGGGAGCATGTATTCATGCTCAATAACAGTAGCAACATAGGGCAAACAAGACACTAAAAAAAACTGAGGTTGCATGACCAAAAGAAAATCAGACTTACACCTAAATAGTAGGTAGTGCCATACATCTCGTCTGGTAAACACTCATCCATATGCAAAGAAGAAACTCAACAAGAAATAGTCATGCAAAGAGAACACAAAAGGATAACCACTCATGCATCTCCACAGCTTCTATCAAAACCTAACCCTGACCTCCATGCTCACGCGCAGAACATTTGAAGAAGGGAGAGAGGAGGGGGGTTTAAAGGGGGGTACATTGGATAGAGAAGGAAGGAACATGCTCCTCCAAAAAACTTAAAATGAAACCAAGGACAGCAATTAAAGGACACTAACATGTGTAAAAAAGGGTTCTCTCATCCTCTCAAGGACCCTAGGTGGGTTTCTTACCTGTGGTGGTTTTCATGCCATAGAAAAGATGGCAAATCATGCTCAAACCACCAAGCAAGAGAGCTCATGCAAAGGGAAGAAGACAAGCTAAAAAAATATTTTAGAAAAATCTGATTTTAACATATATGATACACAATGTGGTGAAGAACCTTACCTGGTGGTTCTTGAGTTCCTAGACCAAGTGGAGACACCTCTTTTGAGGTTGCACAACGGCCGGAAAGTGAAGATGGAGAAGGATGGAGAAGAATTGAGGAAGGAGGGGTGGGAACAACTTGGGATGATCTAGGAGGGTATTGGAGGCAAGGGAGGTTGAGAAGAAGCTGGTTCGGAGAGGCCAAAATGGGCAAAGAAGGTGCCAGGTCCGAAAAATGAGCCAACCCCTTGAAATGGAGCTGCTGTTGGCTTTTATAGTGCTTTTTTTTTTGTATCCGATGAACAGTGTCGGATACACTATTCACTAGGTGTATCCGACACTATTCATCGGATACAAGACAATTTATTTGTATTCGATACTTTGTATCGGATACAGACATAATTAATGCAAAAAATTAATTTTTCTGCACAAATCTGTCAGCGTATCGGAGAGAATCGTCCGGAAGATTTTTGTATCCGATGAATAGTGTCGGATACACACAAAAATATGTGTATCCGACATATATGATCGGCTACAAATCTAAAAATTATAGATTTGCCCTCGACTTGGCCGATTTGACCGATTTGACACTTTTGGATATCTAGGGATTGCCCCGTACGAATTTTTGTTTAGTCCTTGAGATATTTTGACAAGTTTTAATATTTAGAGATTGATCCTTGAGATATTTTGCTGCCACGTGCGCAGTTTCCCGCTTTGCAGCTCGGAAACTTCAACAGCTCATATCTTCTTCATCCGGACTCCGATTTGAGCAAACTCAATTGCGTTCGAACCATATCGGAGCCCTCTATCCAATGAAGTAGAGCTAAGCACCTGGCACGGGGTTAAAAAAAAGTCAACTTTTGGCTCACCCTCAAGTTTGATCGGCCTATAGAACCTTCATCCGGACTCCGATTCCAGCAAACTTAGTTGCGTTGGACCCGTGTTGGGATTCTCTATCCATTGACATAGAGCCCAATGGTCAATTCTCATTTGATCAAAAAGTCAACTTTTCACCCCTTAGGGTTTGACTTTCTGTCTAGGATTTGCATTTCTGGTCTTTTTGGGGGCGCAAAAATGAGGTGCTTACAAGGTGTGTGTATGTAGGAGTCTTGGTGGGCAAGCGTTGCACCAAAACAAGTGCTTCAAGACTCGTCGAGCGGCAAAGTGTATAAAAGGTAAGTATAAATACCTAGCGTATTTAGAATCGTAGGGTTTCTTTTCATTTGCGCATACATTGTTGAAGGTGATTGCGGCTGGTGATATAGGGTCCTGAGAGAGAAGAAGAAGTCGGGGTTTCCCTGCTGATCGAGGTGTTCCGTATTGAGGGTACTCGGATATACTCTCACGACCGAAGGAGTTTTAGCTGAGATCGACTGTTGGTGTTGGTCTTGGTCGGTGTTTTGCTCTACGAGAGGGTTGCTGTTGTAAAGACTTGGAAGCGTATAAGGTGAGTGGCATCATTTTAAAACCTAGGTTTTCGTATTATTCGTAGGTTTAATCTGAATGCATATGTTTTCTGGAAGAAAATATTCGTGTGTTTCTGGACGGAGATAGGCCGAGTGTGGTTTCTTTACGATTGATTGAGATAAATAAAAATGTGTCTAGATTAATTTCAAAAGTGGTTTAAATGTGTTTTGGAAATGTTTGGAGACTAGCAAAATTGTTACAGAGGGGAAAATTTCGGCCAGTCGTATAGATCTTGAACTAATAGAGAGTCGATGAACAGAGGGGCATCCGCCGAGTGGCGCTGACCCAGCGCCAACTGACCTAGTCGGCGAAACGAAAAATTTGACTTACTGCCGAGCCCGCGCTCAACGCGCGCCTAGCTCACGCGGTTCCCTTTTTCTTCCCCCTAAGTCGCGCGAGTCTTGCGCCTACCGCATGCTCAACTCGCGCGTAGTGATTTTGAAGTAGGCGCTACAGTGTTTTGATAGCGAAATTCTTACTGCCGACCTCGTGCCTAGCGCTAGAGGTCAGCGCAAGGTCGATTCTTTGCCGAATGTTGAGATTTGAGAAAAATAAGATACAGAGAACACTTTGAGGGTTTGAAGCACTTACTTATTGATTAGTTGGAATGTTAGAAAATACTATATTAGTCAAACCAAAAGTTGAGATTATTGAATCACCTTCTGAACATTAGTACGAACTATTCGAAAGGAGAGTTTAAGGAAGATTAGGCAGAATGTTGCTACTTATGATCCTATACTTAAATGAGCCATATTTGATATATACATCATCTGTTTTCTGTTTTTGAAATTGTTTAAATTGGTTTCATTCACTATCAAATGCATGAAAAGTATTGAATGGTTTTGTGTGAGTAAGAGGAATTTATTGCATGAGAATGTTGTTGTGACGTTGGGAACCTTCGAATTGTGTGAGTTGATGTTCTGGTTGGAACAACTTGTGATGAGTGTATTGGGATACACAGGTTTGAAATAAATGTGGGTTTACTGAATACGGAGTTTATTTGGTTATTTATCGGTTTTGGGTTTAGCTTCCCTTGGATCCTTGTTAAGCTTAGTAATGTGATGGTATTTGTTTATTGGTATAATTGCATGGCCTTGTGTGTTGCCACCACCAGTGTAAAGCAGCCAAATACCCTGTGTGCGCGCGTGGGAAACGCGGCACGGGAAAATTCGGAGTCGCCACCGAGATATTTTCCTGCGCAACTCGCCACGTGTGCAGCTTTTTGCCACGTGCGCAGATTGCCGGTTTTGCTGCTCGGAAACTTCATCAGCTCATATTTTCTTCATCCGGACTCCGATCTGGGCAAACTTAGTTTCATTAGAATCGTATCGGAGCCCTCCATCCCATGACCTAGGGGTAGGCCTTTGGATCGGATTTTAGCAGAAAGTAAACTTTTGTCTCTGCTCAAGTTTGACCGCCCGCAGAACCTTCATCCGAACCCCGATTCCTGCAAACTCAGTTGCGTTGGAACCGCGTCGAGATTCTCTATCCAATGGTATAAAGCTAGGTACTTGGCACGGAATTTGAGGAAAAGTCAACTCTTGGCTTTTCCTTAAGTTTGACCGCCCGCCGAACCTTCATCCGGACCCCGATTCCTGCAAACTCAGTTGCGTTGGACTCGTGTCGAGATTCTCTATCCAATGGCATAAAGCAAGGTGGCCAAATTTCATTTGATCAAAAAGTCAACTTTTGACCCCTCAAGGTTTGACTTTTTGTCTAGGGTTTGCATTTCTGGTTTTTTCTAGGAGCGCAAAAATGAGGTGCTTACACCCTGAGTAGGCCTGGTTGTTAGTGCCGATACCTAGAGTAAGCCGGCATTGGATGACAATACCTTGAGTAGGCCGTCATTTCAGAGTGTTCGATACCCTGAGTATGCCGGAACTGTGTACATGGAGGTGTGGAGTGTCTACTTGGCATGTACATTAAATCAATGTAACAATATGCATGACATTGACCTTTTTGTGGTGTTATCGGAAATTTGTTGTTTAAATTGTTGGTTATTTATCGAAGCATGTTTTATAACTGTGTTTAACTATTTCTGCATGCATGTGTCGCTCGCTGAGATATTCGTATCTCATCCCTCGTTGTTGCTTGTTTTTCAGATCTTCGTGGTGAGACGCCTATTGAGGTAGATCCGTCTGACACATATAAGGAGGAGGATTATTACTACAATCCTTAGACTAGTAGGTTATTTTAGTTTTAAACTCTGTTTCAATTGATTTTGTGGGAAATGTAATAAGGTAGAAAATTGGAACCATTTGATGTTAATTGAAGATTCTATAGACTTCTTAGATGAGAATTTTAATTGTGCACTCTGATATGGTATAAATCGTGTGATTATCCAGCGATCACTGTTATTGAGATCCTTACCTAATCTTCTGTGAGACGTGTTATACCTTTAATGAACAACACGGATCCGGGGCGTTACATGTATTGAGTGAAAAGATAGGAGAGGAGTTAATTCTGGATGTGTATAATGAAGTAAATTATGTTTGGGGAAAGTTTATTTAAAGCAAAAATATATGCAAATAAGTGGTTTGATACCACATGTCTATAAGGATAATATCTCTCTTTGTGGTACTTGAGTTTCCTTGTGTCTGACTCAGTTGAATTGTGGAAACGTATGTAAAACCCCAAATTTTCACATAATAAATAAATAAATAAGAAATAAAAGAAAATATGAGTTCAAGTCCTAGTTACAAATAAAAAGTGAAGATTTAGAGGATAAGTGATAAGTGGTAAATAAAGAAGGAATTTTGAGGAAATTAGCCTAAAAGGGTAAAAGGGTATTTTGGTAATTTTCAGAAAATGAAATTTATGAAATAAATCATTAAATAATAATTAGGATTTGAAAATAGAAGAAAATAATTTATTTAGGTAAGTTAGAAATTAAAAAGAAGTAATAAAAGCCTAAAGGAGGAAAAGGGTAATTAGGAGATTTCAAGTCTTAATTGGGAGGAAAAGTAATTAATCTGGGTTTTAGGTGATATTTAGGATTTAAGAAAGTGTTAGGCACGAAATTAGGCTATAAGGAGTGTTTAGATAATAAGAGATTTGATTAGTATTGTGTTAGTAGAAAAATAGAAGGTGGAGAAAAAGTAGGAATTAATTAGAAGGTGTTAGACTTTAACTAAACCATCATAGGGTTGGGTTAGCCCAATTAAAGGAACCTATTAGGGTTGGTTTAGGACTCTTATTACCTAGTATAAATAGAAAATAAAGAGGAGAAAAGAAAGAATTTTCGTGGGTAAAATAATGAGAGAAAAGAGGAGGAAGAAGAGAAGAAGAATGTTGCTGGAGCTGTCCGACCAGTTTCCATCAAATCGCAATTGGAAAACATCCATACGGTGGATCGTTTTCAAATTAGGAGGTTTTAATCTCCACTGATGGATCTAAAATTTGAACGGTGGAGATTGGAATTGGAGAACTCGAGGTTGATGAGTTTGGGAGCAGAATTTGGGTCAAGAATTAGAAACTCCAAAGGAAGATGGATTTTTAGCGTATGAGACAAGTAGTAACCCTTGAAAACTAGATGAATTGCATGGCTTCATTTTCTATGATTTAATATGGTTTGAATGGATTAGTCGGAACTGGATTTACATGGAATCAAATGTTTTATATTATAGGATTTTGTATTCTTGAAGGATTTGTTAAAGTAATGAAGAAAACTTAGTTTGATCATAAAAATAATTGTAGGATGGTATTTAATTGAAACAAATTAATCTAGAGGGCTTTAGATATGATTTAGAATGTTAGTAGATTAATTTAGAGCAATTAAATTTAAAGCAAAAGCATAAAAATCCAAACTTGGAAAATCTAGAAAATTACTTTTGAAATTTGCATGAGCGCCTAGGACCGCCCAGGACTGCCTAGCCTGCAGAGATAGGCGCTCTCTTCAGAAAATTCATAAATTTGGGATTTTTGTTATATGATTAAATACCTAGAAATTTTCTAGTTTGATAATCATTCTATTAACTTTATAAAGAATTAATTAAGGTATTAAAATTTATAAAATTAAATTGGAAAAATTAACCAATCAATTGGAGGTTATAATGAAAGCTTGGTGCATGAAAAGGTCTAAACGATATGGGATATTTTTAGAAATAATACTACTGGTATTTATAGGGTAAAAACATCTTTTAAACTTTATTTTAGGTTTGGAAGATACTAGGGAATAAAAATACAGAAAACTTAAATAGAAACAATTTTAGGTATTAAGATGGGGAATTGGATTCTAATAAAGGGATTAAGAAGGAAAACTCTAAACAAGACTTGAATTACTTTTGGTTTGTACTTTAAATATGAATACTGGTTTTTGGAATTGCATGAACTTGGATTTTATCGGATTTATGATACATGAGTTTTACTTTGAATATAATTGGGAAATTGCATATGTTATTTTGGAAAAGGCTTTATTTGGATTTTTAAGGATTGAATCATACTTTTCTGTTGGAATTGAATAATTTGGTATGGATTGGTATGTGGTATGATGTTATTCACTTTTCTTTTATGGTTGGGTGATACGTCTCCTATGGTGGAGTTGATACTAGCTTTTACAGCAGAGATGGGTAATCCTCTGTGTAGAGATGTGCAATCCTTTACGGGTAAAGGTGTGTATGCTTCCTACAGTAGCATGTCCTCTCATATGTTGTTTTATCGTGGTTTGTGTCAGTGGGCTTAGCTGTATATGGATCTATAGTTTTGGCTGGTTAGCTAAATGGTATTTCGTTTGGGTTGAGTTACTCCTATGTGCGAGCGCACTGTCCTTGCAAGTTAGTTTGCTCTGGAAGGTCCTATGTTTGGAGGGACACCCTGGTGCTTCGCTCGTGATTCCCTGTACATGTGGATAAGCGGCCACACTCCATGTTCAAATTTTGGGGTTGCATGATGGTGGTACATACCAACTCTGCTGGGGTTCGTGCGCAATAAGTCGATGACTACGGCTCCTATCTAAGGTGATCTTCACGGGTTTGAGTGTCTTAGTAGCTTCACCCTTAAGCCCCACGGTGGTATAGCATTTAGTTGAGTGTCATCTCAAATACTTATCATCTTTGTGAGTCCTGCAACGGCACGTATTTTATCGCTTTTGTTGGTTTTACCTCGATAACATTTAATTACTGGTATTTACGTATGATTACATGTCTTATCGCCTTATTTGGATTCAGCATTGATTACTTGAATTTCTCACCTTATCGTTGATTAATTGTATACCTCATGACTATTTGCTTACATTAAACTGTTTCTAATTGCATGCACCTGCTATTTGCTGAGATGTAAATCTCACTCTGTTTTCCCGTATTTTTTAGGTTTGCTTGGAGAGATTGCGAAGATGGGGTTTTATTGATGGGTAGAATTGTAATTGAGATTAATGTTCACATGTTGATTAGACAAATGTTACTGTAAATTGAATTGATTAAATTGAATAAAGAATTGTTTTATTTTCCACCAGAACTCTGATGTAATTAATTAGTTTTAAAAATTATTGTGATTCTTAGTTTGTATCTGTGAGACATGGAGGAAAAATCCATCCAGTGACTTTCCTGTCATCACACGGGATTCATAAAAATGGGAGAGTCGCCACCATTCAATTTTAGGTGTGAATGGACACCAAAATCATCAAAATAGGCAAAAAGGCAAATCTAGAGTAAAAATAACTGTACTTGAAAATAAAATCCAGAGACGGGTAAGGGGATTAGATTATGAATGGGGGAATGTGTTAGGCACCCCCATTCACCCACACACGGTGGTTGCCAAGTGTTGTTCATGCCTAAAATAAAGAAGGCTTGCTAAAGTAATAAAAAAGGCTTGAAAAAGATTAAACACATGTATGATTCCTCCACATGAGAAGTCCAATGAATCTCAGACTTTCTTTTATGGAAGTATCATTTCTGGGACATCACTATTAAATGGAAATCAAAGCAAAACTTGAACACAACCAAGTTAAGACAAATCCGGAAAATTCGGTAAAAGATGGAGCCATTTGACCATAAATCATTCAAATAAACTTCAAATTGAACCAAACCAAACCCATATGAAAGATTATGATAAATAGAAGACTCATGAGAATTTTCAATTAAATCCGGTTAAAACCCTAAGAGTTATGCTCCTTTGAAATCTGCTATTGGAAATCAGTAAAAGTCACAAGTGGTCAACTTTCGAAATTCATTTGAAAACATTAGCTCCATATATATCCGTGAAATTTGGCATGAATGAAGTTATAATGCCATCTTTCAAATGAAATAGGCCTCACACCAAAATTCATCCGGATGTGCCTTGGGTAACCTCTCAAATAGGCCCCAAAGATCACAGGTTAGCCCAGAAACATGCTGTTGAGCAGTTTTGAATAAATCAGTTACCCATGACACAAATAAAATCAAAAAAATTGAAACCAATTGGATTTAAAAGTAGACTCTCAAAGGAAAACACAGAAACAAAAATCACTCAGATCGGACTTAAAACGAACACATGGTGCTCAGTCAAAGTGACAGGTTCAACAACCTGGCCTGAACTGACCTATCAACTTCGACTGAATGGTGTCAAAAATCCACTTCATAAAAATGGCTGAACTTTTATAGACATGAACTAGACAGTCTCACCTTTCACATGTCCTTGGAATCACTCCAAAATTCATCCGGATGATGAAGTTATGAGTGTCCGAAGTTTGGGTATAGACGCTGTCCAATTTTGCCATTTTTAAGTAAAATCAACCCGAAACGGTGGTCAAGTGTGTGTAATCCATGTGATCCAAATCAAAATCATTTGAAAAGGTATTGAAAAACGTCTAGGAAGAAATATGGCACAAGTTTGGCTCACCGTTCTCTTCGATTGAAGAGAATATGCCAAAAACCCTAAAGTGGAGCAAAAATGCCCAAAACCAAGAGGTTAGACCATGAGGTCTTCAATACTCAAAGATAACTTGCTTGAAATCATTTTGAAAATCATTGAGAGATGTCCCAGAACTGCTTAGGGCCATTTATTTCAGATCTATCACAATGAATGCAATAGATCTGAAATACAAGCCGATTCCGACGAAACGAGTGCTATGTGTGCAAGTGTAAAAATCGCCTCAATACATCATCACATATAGCATTCAAAGCATATCAATAAAATGGAGGTTCTATAACTAGGGTTCCATTCCCATTCTCGTTTCCCTTAGTTCTCTCTCCCCGTTTTTACGGTTTCGAGATAGTCTTGGGGTACTCTGAGTAGGAAATGGGTTTTCACACAACAAAAGGCCATTCAAGAGGGTTCTAAGACTAAGGGTCAATTCCCAGTCTCGTTTCCCCTAGATCCCTCTCCACGTTTTACGGCTAGAGGGAGTCTCGAGGTACTTTGAGTAGGGAAAGGGGTTGCATACACAAAGAGTAGGCCCTTATTCTATAGAAAGGTAAAAGAAAGATCTAACCCTAGAATGTAAAGACATATAAATAAAGAAGTTCCAGGCTTACCTGGGCTTCTGGGAGCAATGTAGCAGCGGTTCCCTTCTTCACTTGGAGCTCTTCAATCTCCAACTCTTCTCAAAAGTTCTTGGCCATTTGCTTGAGGAGAGGCCTCCTATTTATAGGCAAAGGCTAGGGTAAGGGGTGCCCTAATGCTAGACACAAAATGATGTCTAGAATCCACCAACTTAAACCCTAAGGCTATTTTCGAGATTTCCATTTCTTAAATAAAGGTAAAACAGTAAAAAAGTGAAAACTCTTGGAATTTTCTCATGTTTTGAGCAAAACACTTGTATCCGACAACTCAGGTCGGATAAAAACAAAACTCTTTGTATCCGACATTATCTGTCGGATACAATAAAGACCTTTTGTATCCAACATTATCTGTCGGATACAATAAAGATGTTTTGTATCCGAACATTTCCATCGGATACAAAGAAAGAAGCTTTTATTTGAATTTTAACACAGGCAATACGTATTTACATGTGATA
Organism: Buxus sempervirens; assembly: GCA_947561395.2. Lineage (NCBI taxonomy): Eukaryota > Viridiplantae > Streptophyta > Magnoliopsida > Buxales > Buxaceae > Buxus > Buxus sempervirens. The sequence continues at coordinate 14,306,807 of OX387193.1, forward strand.
TCATTTAAGTAAATGTCCTCATATTTTTTAATCTCCATTTACTTAAGATATTACATGTAAATAAGCAAACACCCCCCCCCCCCCCATTTGAATCCATTAAACATAGTTCCAAACCCAAATTCCAAGTGAATTAAAAGTCAACTTTTCAGTTCAAGGCAAAATTCCGGTTTTTCAGGTATGGTAAAAAGGTTCAATATGTTAATACCAAGGTATTCGTCAAGATTTAAAAGCTCAAAAAATTCATTTATCCAATAACATTGCTAAAAACCTTATTACCGGGAAATATTATCTTGAAATCTTGCTTTAAAAAATATTTCATTTTTTGGGGTCAAAAGTCAACAAAATTCAACCGGAAAAAGTTTGACTTTACACAAAAGGTTGAATTCAAGAGTTTTCCTTTGTGGTTTTGGATTCAAATGGGTTAAGGATCTCAAACCCAATGCAAAGAATTGAAAATTCCAATAATATTTCTCTCCTTCAAGATTTATCAAAAATTGTGCAATTTTGGGGTGTCTACAACTACCCCTCTTTGCTGGAGTTGTAGCACAATGAACAGCAAAGAACAGACACAACTCAAAATTGTACGTTTGGAAGACATCTCATTAATTTAACTTGCTTTGGTCAAATAAAGGAGTGATAAAAAAATGGATTTGAAGATAGCCAATGAAACCCCTACTTGAAGTCTGATGGGGTAGCGTCTCTTCCTTATCTCAAATTTCTTGGAGCTCTCGTAGCTATGAAAAGAAATCTGAGACAAGCAAATTTTGAAAAGAAGGTGGATTTAAAATTGATCTCTGCAAACTCAATTGCTTTTGATGTTTTTTACTTTAACGCTTAACAATAAGGAAGGAAATAATTTATTGAATTTTCCTGATTGATTTTCTTATTTGATTTACTTGGGTGCCATTTGATGCCCAAACCTGTGCTTGAATATGCTGAAACTTTCTTTCGCTTCTTCATCTTCTTGTTCTCTCAATAATGATGTATGTGCCCTTGCTGCCCATAACCTGCCTTCATTCTTTTCAATTGCCCAAGTGAATGGCTCTTCTTGGTTGATGGATCATGATCTGCTGATTTAACCTCATACCCTTACTACCTATGATCTCTTCTTCATGCCTTCTTACTGCCCCAGTAAAATCCTTCTTCAGAATTGGAAACCCTTGTTTAAAGGAGAAAACATGTAACTGCTTCGAAGTTTCTTTTCTTTTTTTTCAAATCTGAAGACTAAGGCTTGACTGCTTTTTCCAGATGCTGTAATTTATTTCAATGAAAACCCAGAGGCAAAGAAGCTGAGCATGCCCCGGTTTTGATTGCTTGAAGAAGTATTTGCCCCTGTAGACACCCCAAATTGCACAGTAAAAATGAAGAATAATTGACAAAAATCATTATCTCCTTTGAAACCAGCACAAAATTTGAGAAATGTGCATTTTTCCTTGTATCCGACAACTCAGGTCGGATACAAGTACACTTCTTCGTATCCGACATAAGTTGTCGGATACAAGCAGGCTTTTATGTATCCGGCATCATATGTCGGATACATGTAGGCACTCGTGTATCCGACCTGATATGTCGGATACATGTTTTTTCTGCTCAAAATTAGGGTTTTCCGAGAGTTTTCACTTTTTACTATCATATCCTTCATTAAATGAGTGGAAATCTCGGAAATAGCCTTAGGGTTAAGGTTGGTGGGCTCTAGACATTAGTTTGTGTTTACCATCTCACCAACCCTAACCCTAGCCTTTGCCTATAAATAGGAGGCTCCTCCTCAATCAAATGGCCATTAACTCTTGCCAAGAACCTTTGCCAAGAAGAGCTTCGAGTGAAGAGGGGAACCGCTGCGGAAGTGCTTCCAAAACCCAGGTAAGCTTCAAACCTTTTTTTTTATTTTCTGTTTTTACATTTCTAGATCTAGATCTCTTCTTATACCTTTCTGTAGAATAAGGCCTTCGATGTGTGTATGAAAACCCTTCCCCGGCTCAAAGTATCTCAAGACTTCCCCTAGCCGTAAAACGTGAAGGCGGGATCTAGGAGAAATGAGACTGGGGATTGATCCTAGTGCTAGAACCTCTCTTGAATAAGCCTTTTGAATCTATGTAAACTGTTCCATATTCAAAGTACCCCAAGATTATCTTGAAGAACCGTGTTTAACGGGGAGAGAGAACTAAGGGAAACGATAATGGAACGGAACCCTAGGTTGTTTTTAGAACCCTATTTTTATTGATATGAATGCATGCTATCTTTGCTATGTTATTGGAATGATTTTTACACTTACACATACATAGCACGTGATTTTGGCGGGATAGGCTCGTATTTCGGATTTATTGCATTTATTGTGATAAATCTGAAATAAATAGCCCCAAGAAATTCTGAGATGTTTTTAAATGATTTCCAAGTGATTTTGATCTATCTTGCACGGATCACACACCTCTTGCCACTGTTTACAATTGATTTTCTCCAAAAATGGCTTAACTTGACAGCAACTGTACCCCAACTTCGGACACTCATAACTTCATCATCCGGATGAATTTTAGAGTGATTTTAGAACCATGGGAAAGGTGAGGCTATCTAGATTATGCCTACCAAATTTCATTAATTTCTATCAAGCAGATTTTTGACACCATTCAGTCGAAGTGGATAGGTCAGTTCAGGTCAAACTGTCGAACCTATCACTTCGAATGGGCGCCATCTGCTTGTTTTTAATCCGATTTGAGTGATTCTTGTTTCTGTGTTTTCTTTTGGGAGTCTAGTTTCAAATCCAATTGGTTTCATAATTGTTTGACTCCATTTGTCTCGTGAGTAGCAGATTTACTCAGAACTGTTCAACAGCACTTTTCTGGGTAAATCTGTGATCTTCGGGGCCTGTTCGGGAGACCACCCAAGGCACATCCGAATGAATTTTTATATGAGGCTAGTTTCATTTGAAAGATGGCCATACATACTTCAATCACACCAAATTTCATGAATTATATGGAGCCGATTGTTCTAGGTGATTTTCCAAACTTGCCTACTTGCCACTTTTAATTATCCCCAGCAGTAATTTTAAAAGAGGCATAACTCCTAGGATTTTAACCGGAATGGATTGAAATTTTGCATGAGTCTTCTATCTATCATAATCTTTCAAATAAATTTGGTTTGATTCAATTTAAATTAGATTTGAATGATTTCAAGACAAATAATTCTTGCTTTTACCGAATTTTCCGGATTTAACTCAACTTGGTTTTGTGCAACTTTTGCTTTGGATTTCCATCTTTTGATGATATTCCAAGTGTTTGTTCATACAAAAAATAAGAAAGCTTGCTAAAAATCATTAAAAACCTTGAAAAAGGACAAGTGTAAGATATCTTCACATGAAGATCCAAATGGATTCCAGATCCTCTCTTATGTCAATATCATTTCTGGAATATCATCAAAAGATGGAAATCAAAAGCAAAAGTTGCACAAAACCAAGTTGAGTTAAATCCGGAAAATTCGGTAAAAGCAAGAACCATTTATCTTGAAATCATTCAAATCCAATTTAAATTGAATCAAACCAAATTTATTTGAAAGATTATGATAGATAGAAGACTCATGCAAAATTTCAATCCATTCCGGTTAAAATCCTAGGAGTTATGCCACTTTTAAAATTGCTGCTGGGGATAATTAAAAGTGGCAAGTAGGCAAGTTTGGAAAATCACCTAGAACAATCGGCTCCATATAAATTCATGAAATTTAGTGTGATTGAAGTCTGTATGGCCATCTTTCAAATGAAACTAGCCTCATATAAAAATTCATTCGGATGTGCCTTGGGTGGTCTTCCGAACAAGCCCCGAAGATCACAGATTTACCCAGAAAAGTGCTGTTGAACAGTTCTGAGTAAATCTGCTACTCACGACACAAATGGAGTCAAAAAATTATGAAACCAATTGGATTTAAAACTAGACTCCCAAAAGAAAACACAGAAACAAGAATCACTCAAATCGGATTAAAAACAGGCAGATGACGCCCATTCAAAGTGATAGGTTCGACAGTTTGACCTGAACTGACCTATCCACTTCGACTGAATGGTGTCATAACTCTGCTTGATAGAAATTAATGAAATTTGGTAGGCATAAACTAGACATCCTCACATTTCCCATGGTTCTGCAATCACTCCAAAATTCATCCGGATGATGAAGTTATGAGTGTCCGAAGTTGGGGTACAGTTACTGTCAAGTTAAGCCATTTTTGGAGAAAATCAATTTTAAACAGTGACAAGAGGTGTGTGATCCGTGCAAGATAGATCAAAATCACTTGAAAATCACATGCTATGTATGTGTAAGTGTAAAAATCATTCCAACAATATAGCAAAGATAGCATGCATTCATATCAATAAAAATAGGGTTCTAAAAACAACCTAGGGTTCCGTTCCATTATCGTTTCCCTTAGTTCTCTCTCCCCATTAAACACGGTTCTTCAGGATAATCTTGGGGTACTCTGAATATGGAACGGTTTACATAGATTTAAAAGGCTTATTCAAAAGAGGTTCTAGCACTAGGATCAATCCCCAGTCTCGTTTCTCCTAGATCTCGCCTTCAAGTTTTACGGCTAGGGGGAATCTTGAGATACTTTGAGCTGGGGAAGGGTTTTCATATACACATCAAAGGCCTTATTCTACAGAAAGGTAGAAGAAGAGATCTAGATCTAGAAATGTAAAAACAGAAAATAAAAAAAAGGTTTGAGGCTTACCTGGGTTTTGGAAGCACTTCCGCAGCGGTTCCCCTCTTCTCTCGGAGCTCTTCTTGGCAAAGGTTCTTGGCAAGAGTTAATGGCCATTTGCTTGAGGAGGAGCCTCTTATTTATAGGCAAAGGCTAGGGTTTGGGTTGGTGAGATGGTAGACACAAACTAATGTCGAGAGCCGGGGGGTTGGTGAGATGGTAGACACAAACTAATGTCTAGAGCCCACCAACCTTAACCCTAAGGCTATTTTCGAGATTTCCACTCATTTAATGAAGGATATGATGGTAAAAAGTGAAAACTCTCGAAAAACCCTAATTTTGAGCAAAAAAAAACATGTATCCGACATATCAGGTCGGATACACGAGTGCCTACATGTATCCGACATATGATGCCGGATACATTAAAGCCAGCTTGTATCCGACAACTTATGTCGGATACGAAGAAGTGTACTTGTATCCGACCTGAGTTGTCGGATACAAGGAAAAATGCACAATTCTCAAATTTTGTGCTGGTTTCAAAGGAGATAATGATTTTTGTCAATTAATCTTCATTTTAACTATGCAATTTGGGGTGTCTACAACTGCCCCTCTTTGCGGGAGTTGCGAAGCAATGAGCTACAAAGATTAGACAAGCCCAAATTGCACTCCCTTGACCATGATTTGCTTGGTTCAATTTAATTTTGTAAAATAATTTTTTGGTGAAGATTTGCCAAAAAGCCTTAACTTTAAGAGGGGCATTTCTCTAAGAGGTCTTAAATTCCACTGAGCTCTCGTGGCTATGAAGTGGATTTTAAGCCCAAAAATAGGATTTTGAAAACTGATTTTTTCATCAAACCAAGTTAAAAATTGAGTGAATATCTTCCTTTTTGACCAACACATTTCCCCACGTTGTCCCAAATTCCACTGAGCTCTCCTAGCTGTGAAGTGGATTTTAAGCCAAAATAGGGTTTTTTGTGAAAATAGCATATTTTGTAGCACACATTTTTTCCTTCTCAAACCCAATGCAAAGAATTGAAAATTCCAATAAAATATTCCTCTCCTTCAAGATTTATCAAAAATTGTGCAATTTTGGGGTGTCTACAACTGCCCCTCTTTGCTAGAGTTGTAGCACAATGAACAGCAAAGAATAGACACAACTCGAAATTGCACGTTTGAAAGACACCTCATTAATTGAACTTGCTTTGGTCAAACAAATTAGTGATAAAAAACATGGATTTGAAGATAGCCAATGAAACCCCTGCTGCTTAGAGTCTGACGGGGTGGCGTCTCTTCCTTATCTCAGATTTCTTTGAGCTCTCGTGGCTATGAAAAGAAATCTGAGACAAGAAAATTTTGAAAAGAATGTGGATTTAAAATTGACCTCTGCAAACTCAATTGCTTTTGATGTTTTTTACTTTACCGCTCAACAACAAGGAAGGAAATATTTTATTGAATTTTCTTGATTGATTTTTTTTATTTGACATACCTGGGTGCCATTTGATGCCCAAACCTGTGCTTGAATATTTCTCAACTTGCTGTTGCTTCTTCATCTTCTTGCTCTCTCAATAATGATGTATGTGCCCTTGCTGCCCATAACCTGCCTTCATTCTTTTCAACTGCCTAAGTGAATGGCTCTTCTTGATTGATGGATCATGATCTGCTAATCTAACCTCATACCATTACTACCCATGATCCCTCATTCATACCTTCTCACTGCCCCTGTAAAATCCTTTTTCAGAATTGGAAACCCGTGTTTGAAGGAGAAAACATGCAACAGCTTCAAAGCTTCTTTTTTTCTTTCAAATCCAAAGACTAAGGCCTGACTGTTTCTTCCAGATGCTGTAATTTATTTCAATGAAAGCCCAAAGGGAAAGGCGCTGAGCATACCCGGATTTTGATTGCTTGAAGTAGTATTTGCCCCTCAGCAGAGGTGATCATCATTTTCACCCCTTTTTTTTTCTTTTTTTCTTCTTTTTCTCTTTCTTTTTTTTTCTTTTTTTTAACCTTTGCAAAAAGAAACCCTTATAAAGGAATGTAAATACAAAAATAGGTTTTATACTAGTGGCCTCAGAATTCTCTAATGCTTGCAAAACCATTGTTTTTATGAAAAGACATAGATGCTCAGCATAGGCCAAAAATATATTTTTTTTGCTTTTTTGTGTTTTTATATGTTTTTTTTTGAAAAATGATCCAACCACTTATTAGCATATAGTCCAAAAGAATTAAAATCAAGTTGAATAATGAGAAGATTATTTCAGAAAATGAAGAAAGACCAAAATAAGCCTTCAGAACCTTTAGAATCATTCCCATGACCATCGGCTTGTCAATTGATGCTCCAGATATGACGACTCTTTCAATCTGACTATTTTGTCCCAGTCTAGAAAGACATTTTCCATCATTCAATTGAAGAGCAATTGTTTCTCCATTGTATCCATGATATGAGAATTTATGACTTCAACTTCAGCAATAATTTCCTAATGGCAATTTTGATGGCCATCAACTTGTTCATAGATGATTCATATCATAGTTCTGATTATGTTGCTTCAGTCTTGAAAAGAGAATTTTCCTCAATCACTCGAAAAGTGACTGTATCTCAAAATAACCACCAACATGAGGACTTCCCCTGAATCTATGCCTCTTCTGGACTTTCCTCTCTGACGATTTCCTTCTTGTAGATAGCTGATTATTTGCCATGTAGCACCTTTCCGGGTTTTCACTACATTTTCTCCGTTTTTTCTTCTTTTCTTTTTTTTTTCTTTTTTTTCTTAATCCTTCATCACCAGCAACTATGTAGTCAAAACTGCCTTAATTCAAAATTTCCTAATCCAAGTGGACTTATGAATGGGACGAAATGGAGGCTTGGTGTTTGTTTAGAAAGAAAAGGAATAAAAGGCTCAAATACGATATAATCAAATGGGTTAACTGAAATTGTAATTTTTAAGGCATTTCTTCCCTTGGAATGAATACAAAATTGCCCCCAGTAATGAAGTTCTTCCCCTACTTTGATTTTTTCATTTGAAGCTTATTCCTCAATATTGAACTTCTTTTTCCATTCTTCTCTTCATAATTTTGAAGACATTCTCCAAATATTCCATAGCTTTTGATGATTTCTTTTTCTTCTTTCTTCCTTTTTCTTTTTCCTTCTTTTTTTCATTTTTTTTTCATTTCTTTGCCCCCTTTTCTGAAAACATCTTCAAAATCCCTTTTGAACTTCAATAATTGTCCCTTCATTCCCTTTTTTTTAAATGCCTTAATAAATTTGCCCCAGTGTGGGGTTACAATTCTCAGTTTAGGTTACTTGGAAAAAATTTATCAAGCTCAAAGGGTCTAACTAGGGATTTCAAAATTTTTGGAGATATAAGAAAGAAAGGCCTCTTATCCTTTTAAGAAAAGTTTGAATTTTCAAACTTGGTAGAGTTGCACTACATGACTGGCTCAGGATTTTTCCTTCTTTTCTTTTTTTTTCTGTTCTTTTTTTTTTAAATTGACTTCTATCAAGATAAAAGCCTCTTCAAATAGAACCTCTGTTATGAACAAGTTCTCTACCTTTTGATCAATCTTATGAATTTGGATTCTTTCCATCAGATGATGCCTAATTCTATTTCCAACGAAAAGGTCAAATCTTCTCCGATATTTTCAAGTGCAAAGCCCCAAAATTTCTTCAAACAATATTATCAACCTCCCTTTGAACGAATCAGCAAGTGGTGTGATCCATTCTGTGTTCTAATGAAGGAACTTCAAATCTTCTTCTATCTTATCTGTTGAAGACTGGGGGGTCATCTTTGATCCCAAAGGCCATAAAATTGGTCATTTCATAATTTTGCAGAATATTCTTCTCATGATACTTAAAAAGATTTGAACTTTCACATAAAATGTCTCTTTCTTCGATTTTGGTCTCAAAAAATTGAGCCCAATGTCGAAATCATATTCAACTTAATGAAATTCAACAGGAGATATGACTCATAAGTAAAATAGGACCTTGTTGAAAACTTTTTTTTTCTTTTTTTTTTTAGAAAAATGTAAAAGGGGAAAATCTTTTTTTTTTTTTTCAAAAATCTTAAAGGAAAACTCTTTTTTTTTAAAGAGCCTTTATTGAAATCACTTCCTAAGAACAAGGCTCCTTAAAGTCCTCAGGAAATGTGCATTCTTTTTATGGGGGTTTCTTTTCAGAGAACATGGGAATTCGAAAATTGCCTCTGTTCTCAAAGGCAAAAGTTGATTTTTTTCCATTTTTGCAAAAATTTTCATCTTCTGCTAGTTGAGGCAAGAATTCCTTGATTTGATCAGCCATTGCCTTCATATTTAGGACATCATGCTTAGCCCTTGGAAGAAGTGACGTTACTTGATCTGGAACTTGAATGACTGCCCAATCAATGTGTGGCAAAATGGATTCAACCTTTGCCTCATTCTTTTCTTTGAAAACACCCCCATTCTTTCTCTGCCATCCTTCTTTCTCAATCGACTCTACCCCATTTTCTATACTGGCTTCTTGTAGAATATTTTGCCCTAGAACAATCTTCACATCACCTTGCCTTGATCGCTCTTGCAGTGTAGTCATGGTCATCTGCACCATTTCTTCTTCTTTTGGCTCTTTTTTTCCTTTTTCTTCTTCATTCTTTTTTTCTTCCCCAACCATCATGTTTTCTTGTTCTGCTTCCCTTTCAAAATAAACCCAAATAGTTGACCCTATAGGAGCAATAAGTTGAGAAGGGTCAAATCTTCTTTCTCCCAAGAAAATTGCCCCTATTGCATTTGAGCTGCTTGCCCCATTGTTGCTGGTGGGCGGGGGAGTGGGAGTGACTGAATTGAATGATAAAGAGTTATTATCCAGTAAATCCTGAATTGCATGCTTTAGGGCCAAGCAATGATTTGTGGTATGCCCTGGACTACTCATATGATACTCATAGATGCAGATGGATCATAACCCTTCCCTTTGCTTGAATGAGGATTTGGCAACCTCAAAGTCACATAACCCTTTTGAAGTAGGGTAGGCAAAAGTTCAGATGGTCTCATAGGCAGTTTTGAAAACTCCCTTCTCTTCCTTACTTCTGTTTCCTCCTTCACAGGTTGTGCAGAAGGGACATTAATTTGGATAGACAGTAAAGGAACTTGATGGGCATTGATTTGAACAAGTCCCTTGGGAAGCTGCACCATATTCACTTCTGCTTCTCTCCTTTCTTCAGATTTTTTCTTTCCATTACCATTTCCCTTGTTATGAGTGGAGTCTTGTTGACTGATCATGGTGGAATAATCAATTATCTTGCCAGATTTGATCCCATCCTCAATTCGGTCGGCCACTTGTACCAAGGTTGCAAAATTGGTGGTAATCTAACCCACCAGATGGTTGTAGAAGGGCTGCCCCAGTGTGCCCACAAAAGTTGAGATCACCTCGGGTTCCAGCATGGGCGGTCTAACCTGGGAGGCAGCTGTAAGCACCTCATTTTTGCGCCCCCGAAAGAGCCGGAAATGCAAACCCTGGTCAAAAAGTCAAACCCTGATGGGTCAAAATTTGACCTTTTGATCAAGTAATAATCTGCCACCTTGCTTCATCCCATTGGATAGGGAATCTCGACACGGTTCCAACGCAACTGGGTTTGCTGGAATCGGAGTCCGGATGAGGGTTCTGCGGGCGGTCAAACTTGAGGGTGAGCCGAAAGTTGACTTTTCCTCGAACCCCGTGCCAAGTGCTTAACCCTATGTCATTGAATAGAGGGCTCCGATACAAGTTCAACGCAATTGAGTTTGCTCAAATCGGAGATCAGATGAAAGAGATATGAGCTGTCGAAGTTTCCGGGCAGCAAAAGCCGGAAACTGCACACGTGGCGCAGGAACTGCACATGTGGCTGCCAACGCAGCGAAATATCTAGGGGACTAAATCTTGAATATCCAAAAACCTCAAGGACTAAACAAAAATTCGTGCGGGGCAATCCGTAGATATCCAAAAGTGTCAAATCGGTCGAATCGGTCGAATCGGTCAAGTCGAAGGGCAAATCCGTAATTTTTCGATTTGTATCCGGTCAAATATACCGGATACACATACCCTTGTGTATATCCGGACTCCAAGGCCGGATACGAAGATTTGCTCGGCAAGATTCGCGCCGATTCTCCGACAAATTCGCGGCGGAAATCAATTTTGCCAATTATTATGTTTTGTATCCGGACTCCAAGTCCGGATACAAAGGAAGCTTAGTGTATCCGGACTTGGAGTCCGGATACACATGAGATATAGTGTATCCGGACTCCAAGTCCGGATACATTAAGTTTTTTTATAAAAGGGGGCAGCAGCCCCCTTTCCAATGGTTGGTTGATTTCACTATTCTCAGACCCCCTTGCCCGACCTTTGCTCTCCAGCACCCATTGACCTCCACCACCTTCCCACCACCACCCCAAGGCAGCCCCACCCCCTTCTCCTCCTCCTTCTTCCTCATATCTCACCCACCAAGGGCCAAGAAGGAGAGGTTGTTTGCTGCTGTTGCTGTGGGAGGACTTACCAGCTGCTGTCCATCCTCAAGGGAGTGTCTCCACCTCCACTAAAGAGCCTAGAACCTCCAGGTAAGGTTCCATATCATGTTGAGTTCCTCATATATTAAATCTGGATGTTTTTCTCTAACTTGCTTACTCTTGTCTCTCTTCTTGGCATGGGGTCATTTCCTTGTCTTATTATGCATGCATTTGACTTTCATTTCACCTCATGAAAACCTCCAAAAGTGAGAGGTCCACGTAGGGTGTTCTTGGGAGTACTAGAGAGTGGTTTTTTACACATTTTTAGTGCTCATCAAGCTGCTGTTTCGGGCTTTATTTCCAGCAACTATTAGAGGGGCTTGTTCCTCTCCAATCCCATCTAATGTACCCCCATGATAAGCCCCCATTTCCATTCTCCCATCTCCTTTTGTTTTCTCACTTTTTTAAAGATTTCTTGGGTATTTTACTACTAATCATGCACCCCAACCGCTTCTTTACCTCATGCTGTATATATTTTTGTTGTCTTGTTTGTAATGGCATGTGGTGATATGCATGCATGAAGGTTGCTTATCTTTCTAGGGATCCTGATAAGTGTCTCATGAGCACTTTTCTTTCTTTTTTTTTCACTGTAATCACATGCATGATCGAGTAGGAACATGAGGGAGCTGCTGTTCTTTTGTTTTGTTTTTGTTATAAGGAAATCAGTCCCTAGGGACCATGTCTTGCATGCACATGCCTTGGGCATTATCGAAGCACTCACCAATCTCATCCATAATCTGCTATTTATCAATGGTTATTGGGTGGCTTTGTCTCTGTTCATCATTGCTTTCTTTTGTGTGTTCACCCACTCCCTTTACACCCTCATGATTAACCCATTTAGGTTACTGCTGGGGGACAGCATTAGGCCTTGGTGCCACTGCTGTTCCCAGCAGGTTGGCCAGCCCCATGCAGCCCCCATGCCCAAGATTCTTAGTTCCTTTTGCTTTACTTTACTCCCCCAAGCATAGCCCATTAACCCACAGCCTTGTTCTCTTCTTTTATTAATGTGTGTTGTCTTCTTTTTTTCTAGATAGAAATGCATGTCCTTCTCCTTGGTTCCTTGCTGTTTGGGTGTGCATGAGCATGCACTTGCCTCTCTAATGTACACTGAACTTTAGCATACATCAGAACCTGGGGACAGCAGCTGTTCCCAGTAGAAGTGATCCTCTATCAGCATGCCTAACCCAACCCCACCCCATGCACACCCTTCTTTATTAAACCATGCATGCTACGGGTTAAATGCACCAACCTTATCTTTGTTATTTGCTATTGTTTTTCGAGCATATATGTGTAAGTATGATCCTCCACCCCTTTGCCCATTGCCGTGCTTCACATGGGCTGCTGCTGGGGGTAGCAGCAGCACTCCCGGCCTATAGTAGCATGGTAAGTCTTCTTAAAACTCAGTCCAATGGTTGCTGTCCCTGTACCTACAGCAAGCCTTTTTCAGTCTCTTGATGGTACATGAATGAGGTCCCTTTTATTTTGTTGGATTATTTAGAGCATGTGCCACCCATATTTGTGCTGTCTTGATCCCATTACCCCCTCCAACCTCCTTGCAAGGCCTTGGCACTACTGCTGTCCCTAGTTTTACAATATGTTGTTTTGTGATTGTTTGGCATGGTACGAGAGCCTAGCCATAGGCTTGGTATTGCCCGTCGTTTTGCGGATTAGAATGCCCAAAGGTAGGGGTACCCAGGCCCCTACAATGCCGCTGGAACTATTGAAAAGACCAAGGGGGGGGGGGGGGGGGGGGGGGGGGACAGCAACCTCATGCCCCCGGTGCCCCATTTGCCTTTGCTAAGAAACCAAGAAAAGAAGCCAACTGAGGCTTCTCCATTGAACCTGAACCAATGTGGGCCCATCCAGGGGCCCACATAGCTCATAGAAGGCCCTAGGCAGCCCCTAGAAGCCATCCCAATGGCCTAAGCCCGCAAAAAGGCAATTTTGAGGTGATCCGGCAACTCAGGCCGGATCACCTAGGGCCCATGTGCATCCGGCCACTAAGGCCGGATACACCCAGAAAATGTGTTTTTTGTATGTCTTGATGTCTTACCGAAATTTGGAGCAATTTGAACCAAAAACCACTGAACCAACAGGGTTTCCGGGTCACCCGGAAACCCAACTTGGGACATGGACCGCCGGTCCAACTCGGAATACCTGTGGGCCTTCCAACGGGGCCCACCAAGCCCAATGAACCGCAAAGCATGCTAATTAAACAACTTATGTAAAATAAGCCATTTGAACCGGGCGGGCCAAACCCAATGCGGCCCACCCGTGCCCTGGAATGTGTAATGGACATATGAATTGCATGGTTTGGCCGAGACCATGGGCTAGGGCCTGTCGGGCCCACCAAAGCCCGCTAACCAAACCAAGGAAGGGTGCAAACCCCAACTTCAAAGCAATGGGCTTTCAAGCCTAAAATCTGGACTACGGGCCCCAAGCCCAATGACCAGCCCACTTGGACGAATTAGAATATGATAGTTGCTTGTCCACCATATGGGCCCACCTAAGGGGCCCACAAACCGATCCGGCCCACCATCTGCATGAAAGCCACTTAAGCTTAAAACTTAAACCCTAAATAAAACCAATTCATTCTCCAAAGCCCACAGGGCCTCATAGGCTTAGACAGAGGCCCACAAGGGCAAATGGGCTAACCCAAACCCACTAAGGGTACCATGGGCCTTCCAATGGGGCCCACCCAAACCGACCCAGATCACTTAAGGATAAATCAAGATAAAATCTACTAAAGGGACCCATACCATTCAGGTGGTCCCACCTAGACTTAACCAAATTGCATGCGGGATTAGGAATCGGGTGAGAACCAAGCAAGAAAGCTGACTCAAACCAGGGAACCCACGGGACCCGTCATCCGACGGGGTGGACTGGGGTGTCTACGGACTTCCCCAGACCACAACCGAGAACCAAACTTAGAATCTCAAGCCGCAGACCAAAAAGCCCTAAATAGACAAGATTAGGCACCCAGGTGTCCGCCTGCACCCCATCAGGCGGTGGCGACTCCGAATTACCTCGTGCCGCGTTTCCCACGCGCGCACAGCCTGGCGACTCCACTGGGGACCACTCAGCCCAGTAGGACCCTACTTAGGACCGAGTCAGCTCAAGAGGGACTTAGGCGATATTCTAGGAACTTTTGCTACCCCCGCTTAGCAAGGTACGGAATACACGTAACTACGTGTTCTGGGGAGTCCTGCCACAAGGACGCGATAATTGCCTAAGGCAAGTGGAATTTAAGAGGTCCCCTGTGACCCTCCACTTACCTGGGGATTCTCCCAGGACACCGTAAAACGTGCCAATTCTGCACCTTACTATACGAGGCAGTAGGGATTCCTTTATCACCTAAATCCAGACAAAACTCACCTGTATAGGCACAACACGCAGCCCAACTGCACACACGGGCACACCACCACACCGTGGATGGATGATTACATAAATTTAAAATTTTCAATTCCCGCATTTGCATGATAAAACTGCGTGGGGTGACACGCACGAGGGAGACTGCGTGGATGATCCGACCTTTGATAGATGAGTGAATCGGATACTGCTACTTCTTTACCAAAACTTAGACCTCTCTAGCAGCCTACCCTTCTTCTTACTATGAACTGATCTTTGGGATGGTATTAGCACCTACGCTCCCGTGGCTTGCCGGGGAAAGCAGGGTAAACCCATCCCCCCAGTTTTCTGGAGTCCATTAGCACCACTGGTTTCTTGCCGTGGCACGCGAGGATCCAGTACTGGTCCAGACCCTTGTAGGCTTATGTCTCGGGCTGGGTATCCTTCCCCACCTAACGTTTCTGAATGAACCTCGCGTTGAGCATGAGAGGGTGAGTAGGATGTGAATGATGAATAAAATTGGAATAAAATTCAGAGTCCATCAGGGGCAGCAACCCCCGCTTCTTGCATCAAATGGAGTAAACCCTAGATGCTGGGCTACCTCGGCCCTAGCTTAGGAAACTCACCTAACCATGATCAGGGGAACCACCCCAGATCCATGCATGGAGTCCTGTATGCTATGGGTCCTGACCCATTAGAGTTCGCTGGGAGCACTTTAAGTCCAGATTGGTCTTTTAGAGCAGACGAAAGCCGGCCAGATCAGACAGACAGATGAAAGCATGCCAGGGTACTAAACCCTAGATTTAGGGATTTTTAGCCTACCCACTTTGAAAGCAATTTGTATCCTCCCTTTTGGCTCCCAACAGCCTTAAGGATGAATTCTTTGCAGCTTTTGTAAATATCTTGTAAACCTTCGCCCTCGATGGCAAGTTGTAATTTTTGCTATGGTCTGTCACTGAAAGCAGAGGAAAGAACAGATGAAAGACAGAAAGACTGATCGGGACTTGAATATGCTCCTCTACACAAGTATGTCTAGGAGTCGCACCTTAACTGGTGCCAACCCCTAGGACCACACACCATGTGTGCCTGAGTTAAATTCCGTACTGTTTTGTTTTTTCATTTTGGTGAAGCATGATAGAACTACTAGTGGTTATCTCTTTTGCTTAAAATTATGCATGTCTTAGGACTAACTTAGAGTCTTGGTGTGGAACCTTAAATTGATTCGGAATTTCGATCGGAAAGTTGGCATGGCATCTTCATCCTCATCTGAGAGAACCCGTTTCCCTAGGATAGAGAAGTGCGCCTGGGATACCCCCTGGATCCGTTCTTGGACAAAGCAGCTCCAAGGGAGTGAGCAGATTGAATGGGAGCACAAATACCACATGGGACAGACTTTGTCCCTGTTAAATGTGCCGATTAACTGGGACATGATCCAAGCAGCCCTGCTTTTCTGGGATCCCCAGCTTTCAGTATTTCGATTCGGGGTCAACGAGTTGACTCCCACAATTGAGGAACTTGACCTGTTCCTCCGATTTCGTGACTTAGGAGAACCCGCTAGGCCAAGTCTCAAAGAAAGTTACAAGAATGAAGCTTGTGTTTTCTTTGGCCTCTCAAGGGGAGAATTTCAGACCTTAGGAGGTGATAAATCATTTACTCGGGTCTCTAAAACATTCCTAGCTGAGAAAATGAGAAACAAAAAGCAGGAAAGACCCCGGGCTTGGTTTGACACCTTCACCCTTGTGGTTCTATCACAAATCTTCTTTCCAACTGGGGGAGACACCATTAATTTGGCCCTCATGGAAATTGTGGATCAACTCAGGGCAGGGTACCGAATCATGCCACTGATCCTAGCTCAACTGTTCCATTCCCTGACTTTGTCCAAAAACGGAACTCGGAGGTTTCAAGGGTGCGCTCCCCTTCTCCACATTTGGCTGCAAGACCACCTGACGGTGTCATCACCAGTCAGTGCATATTACAAGGCAACTGGCGACAACATCTATTGGTTGGCTCGAAGAGAGATCAAACCAGACCTACCCACTCGTGAGGATTGGTTTAACCACTTTCTCCACCTGAAGGGAGAAACGGACATCAGATGGTGGGGTACATTCAACATCCCCTACATCCCCATCATAGCTTTCAAGAAAAGAGAGGGGCTTTCCCTGATAGGACTCACCCATGCCGTGCCATACTATCCGATTCGGGTTCTAAGACAGTTTGGGAAACCGCAGGGAATCCCGGTCAAGGATGACATGAGCAGTTTGATTGGTCCACTCACCAAGGGGTTAAGGACACAACTGCTGGCGGAATGGAAGACAGTTTGCATATATCGAGAAGATGTCTTCATCGAATCGCGCTTTCGAGACTACGAGCAATGGATAGCTCGGGAATTTGACCATGACGGCCCCCCACCTCTTCAGTCTGTCGCATCAGGCGACATTCCAGTTCCGCCCCCTAACACATATAGGGACAGGGTGGCCGAACTGCAAGAGACTCACTCCCGTATCCATTCAGCTTATGTGGATTCGGAACGGGAGAGTAGGCAGGCCAATACGGCCTTGCAACACGCAATGGAATTAGTGCGCAAGCGCGCTGAGGAGGACCGACGTCTGCGGAACAAGCTTCTGCGAGCCTTGAGGAGGCAGGACGTGTCCTCCCACTATGATGATGACCAACCTAGCTAGACTTTGGCTTTGTTGTATTTTGCCATAAATGATGATGTACTTTGTGCCGTGACGACGCCTTTTGATTAAAGCATGAATTTATTTCTACTTTGCTACATATTGTGCAAACTTAATAAGAACAAGAGATAAAATAATTAATTCCCTCCAATAGGGCAAATCGGTCTCCGACAGACCACCTCTCTCCAGATAATTGCAATGTGCTTGGTCGCTGCGACCACCTAATTTCCTTTGATTGCATCTCTCTCATTGAGATCGCCAAACCCGGCAAGTGTTTAAAAACACCCGAGACTTTGAGCTCAGATCACACCCGTCTGCATCTTTTCAAGATCATACGGTCAAACCTGTAGGGCACCGAAGCCGCCGACGGATGAGTCGGATATTGGTGGAGGAGCGTCCTGGCATAGCCTACCCCTTTTAGTGACACCAAAGCCGCCGATGAGTGAATCGGATATTGGCTGCGGAGCGTCCGGGTACTACTAGCCGAATTCTTAGGGCACCGAAGCCGCCGACGGATGAGTCGGATATTGGTGGAGGATCGTCCTGGCATAGCCTACCCCATTTAGTGACACCAAAGCCGCCGATGGATGAATCGGATATTGGCTGCGGAGCGTCCGGGTACTACTAGCCGAATTCTTAGGGCACCGAAGCCGCCGACGGATGAGTCGGATATTGGTGGAGGAGCGTCCTGGCATAGCCTACCCCTTTTAGTGACACCAAAGCCGCCGGTGATTGAATCGGATATTGGCTGCGGAGCGTCCGGGTACTACTAGCCGAATTCTTAGGGCACCGAAGCCGCCGACGGATAAGTCGGATATTGGTGGAGGAGCGTCTTGGCATAGCCTACCCCTTTTAGTGACACCAAAGCCGCCGGTGAGTGAATCGGATATTGGCTGTGGAGCGTCCGGGTACTACTAGCCGAATCTTTGTATCGCCGAGACCCCCGACGAGTGAGTCAGGATTTGGTTAAGGCAACCCTGAGTGCTGTTCTTCAGTCCCCGTTCTGAGACCTTGATTGGTCGAACCCTGTGATTCTGAGCTCAAGCAAAACCCCTTAAATTGAAGGTTCTCTTTCCTTGCCTAAACAGCTAAAATAGATTAGTTCAACCGGGTTCTCTTTCCCAGTCGCTTCCAAGCGACTAAAATAGATCAGCTTTCAAAAAATAGGGTTCTCTTTCCCAGTCGCTTCCGAGCGGCTAAAATAGATCAACTTTCGAAAAAATAGGGTTCTCTTTCCCAGTCGCTTCTGAGCGGTTGAAATAGATCAGCTTCCAAAAAAAGTAGGGTTCTCTCTCCCAGTCGCTTCTGAGCGGCTAAAATAGATCAACTTTCAAAAAAAGTAGGGTTCTCTCTCCCAGTTCCCGGTCGTCTTAGGATAGCCAAAATAGATCAGTCTTCTAAATTCCTTAAGGTTCTCTTTCCTTGTTACCTACGGGTAACTAAAATAGATCATTTGATTCGAAACCAGGTTCTCTTCCCTTGTTGCCTTAGGGTAGCTAAAATAGACCAGTTAGTCAAATCATATCATAAAACAAAAAAATAATAAATAAATGAATAAATTCAATCAGATAAAATTGTGTAATCAATTTGTGTAATATTGCACTAATGCCTGCGAATTGTCCCATCAGGTACCAAAAATTGCTTTCAGAAGTCCGTACCTGTTAAGATCGAGGAGAAGACTCGATATGGAACAGCAAGGAGAGCAGACGCCACCAGGGCAACACCCGGCAGAGTCCAGTCATGCCCAAGTGGTCAATGAGATGCAACAAAGGATGGACAGTATGGGTTCCATCATCCAGGAACTGATGACAGAACTGAGGGAATTGAGGCAGGCCCCAGCGGCAGCACCAGTTGCCCAGCAGCCGCAGCCACCGTTCCCACCACAGGCAGAAGTGGCGCCACCGCCGCGTCCAGCGAACCCCCCTCCCCTAGCACCACCACCACCACCGGCGGTGCCATTCCATGTTCCCCAACCAGATCAGTTTCTGCCTATCCATCTGGGACAGGGTGATGAGGACTGGTACAGAACCCAGGAAATGCAGTTTGAGGAGAAGCTGACGGCGGTAAGGGAGGAGAATAGAACGGAAATGGCCGCCCTGAAGGAGCAGCTCAAGCAACTCCAACCTAGCACAGTGCAGAGCGAGGCTACTCTGGAAAGCCTCTGTTTCTTTTCAGATATCCAACTCCCGACTAAATTCAAATGCCCTAAGTTGCACCAGTTCGACGGCACCGGGTGCCCCCTGAACCATCTGAGGTCCTATTCTGGTGACATGTGCCAGTATGCCAAGGAAGAGCGGATTATGGTGCAGTTCTTCCAGAAGTCACTAGCCGGGGCCGCTTACTCTTGGTTCCTGAGTCTAGACAAGGCTAAGATCAAGACATGGAATGACCTGGCCGCAGTCTTCATCCAGCAGTACCGCCTGAACAGTCAGATAGTGCAGACGAGGGCAGAATTGCAGAGGCTGGCAAAGAAGAGCCAAGAGTCAGTAAGAGAATACGCCAAGCGCTGGAAGGAATTGGCAGCATTAGTACAGCCGCCGTTGCTGGAACAAGAGATGACGTCGTTGTTCATTGCGTCATTGGGCCAACCTTTCTTCACTCTGCTGCTGGGGCAGAGTACGTCGAACTTCAATGACCTGATCTTGACTGCAGATCGGATTGAAGACGCAGTAAGGGCCGGAAAGATAGATGGCAGTGGGCAGAGTGCCGCACCAAGGAGGCCAGTGTCAGGGCAAGCCAGCAGAAACCAAGGGCAAGAGCCTAGGAGGTCAGAACAACAGGCAGTGAATTATGTATACCCCACACAACCCCACCATTTCTCCCAAGGACCGGAGGCAGTGGCACCCCAAGGAACCGGACAAGCTGCTTACCAAGGGGTAAGAAGAACAAGGGAAGAGATGGAGGCCAGAATGAAGCGGGTTTTCACTCCACTCCCGTATGCGCCGGCAGAGTTGCTGCCTACTTTGCTAAAGAAGGGGTACGTGCAAGTCAAACCCCCGAACCCTCGTCTGGTCAACGCCAGAAGCTATAACGCTGCAGAGCGGTGCGAGTACCATTCTGGTGCTCCAGGGCACCACACCAATCGGTGCTGGGATTTGAGGCACGATATCCAAGACCTGATTGATAGTAAGCGCATCACGGTCGACCCTCCAGCGCCACCTGCCCAGACTCCAGCAGCCGGGGTAACTACCAATCCTCTCCCAGATCACTCAAAGGCCTCCACTAGTAGGACGGCAAATCAAGTGAGAAGTGATCAAGGCACCTGGCAGCTCAACCCTTCCATACTTATCGGACGGCCAGGGCAGACAGTGAGGGTACAGCTACAAATAGGAACCCCCTCGGCAGCAAGGGCAATTAATGAGAAGACAGACGTCCATGTCTGCACGATCGAGGATGAACCTCAGAGCAGTGAGGAAGTCACGGGACCTTGGAACCCGATACAATGTGGATGGATCAGTGATTCCCCATCCCCTCCACGCAGGGAAGGAGTGGGCAGTTCCAGTGGACTCCAGATTAGGGATAGGCCGCAAGTCTCGGACGCTTCAGTGGGTAGTTCAAGGGTGCCACCCCAGTTATCCACCAGATGGCCGCCAGAGGGCATGTCCGTCACATCGGGGCCACATCCATATCTGGCATACTCTACCGACTCGTCATCACTTGAGTCTAATCCCGCCCCCCTCCCATACAACATACATGAGTGGTTCGCCCCCCCTCATGCCGCAACGGAAGAGGAACCACCATCCACTCCTGAACTCGTAAACCTGCCGGATCCATACGAGAGCTCGGACGAGTCTGCTGACGCAGGCTCAGATGACACGTCCGCAGAAAAGAGTGAGACAGTGAACGTTATCGAAGGAGACGGCGGTGACCCTTCTACAGATTTCCCTCTGGTGCACTTCCACCCATCCGAAGACCAGGAATTCTTCTACCCAACCCCCATCTCTCACCCTAGCCCTTTAAACCTCAACATCCATGATATCATGGACTCACCTCCACAAGACCCCTTCTTCCTTTCATTTGAACCACCCACCCTTAACCTTTCACAACTCAACCTGGAACCACCCTCGTACAACATGGTATCCCCACCTTACCCCACCCCATCTTTCTACCATCAAGCCACCACCACCACCATTGAAGCAGAAATCGATCGGATCACCCGATCCGGTCGATACGTAAACACCGACCCCCCACCCGCATCAGAGGAGGGAGTAGAAGCAGAAACAAAAAGGAAAGAAAAGGGGAAGGACGTGGTCACAGAATTGCCACCGACCCTCAAAAGAAAGGGAAGGGCCACAGAAGAGGAAGTCACAGATTTGCACCACAGTGTGTTCACCCCAGAGTACGACCTCCTCCAGCAGTTGAACAAGGTGCCCGCCCAAATCTCCATAATGCGACTTCTGATTGATTCAGAAAAGCACAGGGCAGTGTTAATGAAGGTCCTGGGGGACGCACACGTACCAGCAAGCATTGATCCTGAGCAGCTAGGGGCAGTGGTGTCAGTGATCATGGCACCCCAGGCCATCTCCTTCTCTGCAGCAGATCTGCCGCCTGAGGGTTGCGACCATACTGAGCCACTCTATATAACGGTGAAATGTGTAGATCTCGTTGTAAAGCGGGCCATGATCGACAATGGATCGGCACTGAATATATGTCCAATGAGGACCTTCCATAGCTTGCAATTGAATCCTTCGATGATCAAGCCAAGCGCTCACAATGTCAGGGGCTTTGACAATGCCAGAAGAGACTCACTGGGAGAGGTCACTTTGGTGATCATAATAGCAGATAGGCCCTTTACCATGGAGTTTGAACTCATGGATATCAACGCCTCATTTAATTTGCTGATCGGGAGGCCTTGGCTGCATCAGGCAGGAGCAGTATCTTCCACACTGCACAGGATGGTCCGGTTCGTATCAGGCAACGAACTTATAACAGTACACGCTGAGGATCATCGAGAGTTCGAAAGGGTTGGGGTACCCTATGTGGACTATGAGTTGCCCACCACCCTCAATTTCCAAGCTGTGGAGATGGTGCAGGTGAATAATATCCCTGAGTCTAAAAGGGGGCGACAACTCTCGAAGAGGCAAAGAAAGAACATGTTTAGTGCCGCTGACTGCGCGGACTGGGGTCTCAGAGCCGGTGATGGACTGGGCAAGTACAAGCAAGGCATCAGGGTAGCCGTCAAACCTTATGAGCAGGCTGCTGGGTTTGGACTGGGGTTCAAGCCGCAGCCAGAAGACTACTCCCGACTCCTTGGGAACCGTGTTGAGAGGAAAAGAGCCAGAATTGAAGGGAGAGACCCCCACTGGCCCATATGCGTGCACGAGAACTTGTACCACCGCTTCTCTAACATGGAGCGTGAAGCGGCCCAGGCTATCGAGAACATAGTCCCCCAAGGGTGGGGAGATGAGTTTCTGGATACCCCTGCCATGGAAGAAGACTACTTGCAGGGACTGGCTCAGATGCTCTGGGAAGAGCCACCATCTATGGAAACGATGGGAGATGCAGTAGAGGTAGACCTATTGGCTCCTGAGGGGTCGCCAGATGGCCTGCCAGCACTGGTCGCCCTGGACTCAGTTGAAGAAGTCACCATGGCCTTCGCCCCACCAGATGAACAGTTCGTCCCTGACGGGATCCCGGTCGACTCTGCAATTGTAATGGAAGCGCCGTCACCTGCTCCCATTGAAGAATCCAAAGAAGAAGGTCCGGTCATGTATGTCTGCATGATGGAAGGGCGAGACAGCTCAGGAGCGCCAACCCGTAGGCCGAGGTCACCTCCTCCACGCCCCTATATCCCGCACCCCGGAACCCGCGACGGTCTGAACCGCATGTTCCGTAGCATGCCCCAAGTGCTAGGGCCAGTACCGGAAGAAGTGTACCATGCAGCTTATGGCAAATGGGCACCACCAGCTTACTCTTCTACGGTGCCTGGGATACCGACTGGAATACTCATAATGTTTGCACCCCCCAGAATCGACCCGGCCAACGAAGTCACCGTCGCATACGCGCCACCCGAGGACGAGATACCATGGGCAGTCTCCCTTAGTGGATCATGGGTAAGGGTATCGTCAGAGTCTGGCCCCCGATCAGAGAGAAGCCAGAACAAACCGGCAGGAGGCGCAGCACAGGATCCTATCTACATTTCTTCTGACGAGAGCGCCAACATGGTGGTGGTAGGAGAGCCAGAGAAGACGATCGCTATCAACAAGGAAGCCGAGGCATCACTGAAGAACTGGAGCTCCACGCCTTTTGCAATCAGCAAAGCTGCTATCCCAAAGGGGGTTTCTGTCACCTCTGAGATTTCTGTTGTAGCTACTGCTGAAATTTTTAATGAATATCTCTATGCTTCCTACTACTTGCATCTGTTTGAAAAAGAAAATAACAAAAATAAGCAACTTGAGCATCGCAATCTTAGTGTCCATCCCGACGCACAAGTGGAAGATCTGGGGCACGGGATTGGTAATAAGATTGCCATAATTGAACAAAAAGAACAAAAGGAATGGGAAAAGCCAGTCCAGATGGCAAAAATAAATGAAATGCATGAGCCAGTGCCCAATCCGGAAAACGAGCAAGAACTCGACAAGTCAGATTGGGGCACTCGCCCATCGCAGCAAGAAGATTCAAACATCGTCCCATGTGAGCCTTTCGAGCATGAGGACGACGATGAATCATGGGAGACCCCGCTCGAAATCCAACTTGCACTGGAAAGGCACGAAAAGGGTCTCCAGGCTAACATTGAGGAAACAGATTCAATTGACATAGGTGAAATAGCACAACCAAGGATCCTCCAAATTGGTAAAAAGCTGTCACCATTATTGAGAAAACAGATGTTTGATTTTCTTAAATCTTATTCTGACGTGTTTGCATGGTCATACGAGGATATGCCCGGGTTAGACACGGACTTGGTTGTGCATCGGTTACCAACAAAGTCTGAGGCCGTACCTGTGAAACAGAAGCTCAGGCGCACGAAGCCGGAGTGGGCCTTGAAGATCAAGGAAGAGGTCACCAAGCAGTTGGATGCCGGATTCTTGCAAGTAACTCACTATCCAGAGTGGTTGGCCAACATCGTGCCGGTTCCCAAGAAAGACGGAAAAGTCAGGATGTGTGTTGACTATAGAGATCTGAATAGAGCAAGTCCGAAGGACGACTTCCCATTGCCGCACATCGATGTACTGGTAGACAATACAGCAACGCATTCGATGTTCTCTTTCATGGACGGCTTCTCTGGTTACAACCAGATAAGAATGGCACCCGAGGATATGGAGAAAACATCCTTTATCACGCACTGGGGCACTTACTGTTACCGCGTGATGCCGTTCGGACTGAAAAATGCGGGTGCTACATATCAACGTGCAATGACTCTGTTATTCCACGACATGATACACAAGGAAATGGAAGTGTATGTGGATGACATGATAGCAAAGTCCAAGGAAGAAGAAGACCACTTGGTAAACCTTGGAAAGGTGTTCGACAGACTCAGGGAGCACAAACTTCGGCTTAACCCAAACAAGTGCGTGTTTGGAGTTACTTCAGGAAAGTTGCTCGGTTTCATAGTGGGCAAGCGGGGCATTGAGGTCGACCCCGTCAAAGCAAAGGCAATTCTGGAGATGCCTCCTCCGTCGACAGAAAAGGAAGTGAGAGGGTTCTTGGGCAGGTTACAGTATATCAGTAGGTTCATTGCGCAGATGACTCCTGTGTGTGAGCCTATATTCAAGCTGCTAAAGAAAGACAACCCTGTGGTTTGGAATGACGACTGTCAAGTAGCGTTTGATAAGATCAAGGCCTATCTGATGAGTCCACCGACATTGGTCCCACCTGTCCCGGGACGACCCTTGATCATGTATCTGACAGTCTCAGAGACGGCAGTAGGATGTGTGTTAGGACAACACGATGAGAAAGGACGGAAAGAACAAGCAATCTACTACCTAAGCAAGAAATTTACCAACATCGAAGTCAGATACACAGTGCTTGAAAAGACGTGTTGTGCCCTAGTCTGGGCAGCTCAGAAGCTCCGACACTATTTGCTTAGTCACACAGTCCTACTAATCTCCAATCTGGATCCATTGAAGTACATCTTTGAGAAGCCGATCTCCACTGGTAGGGTTGCCAGATGGCAAGTCCTTTTATCTGAGTATGACATTGTCTACACAACTAGGAAGGCAATAAAAGGGCAAGCTGTGGCGGATCACTTGGCAGAACATCCACTACCTGACTACCAACCGCTTCTGACTCACTTCCCAGACGAAGATGTGATGTGTACAGAATCTGCAGATGATACAGAAGAAACCAAGTGGCAGATGTTCTTTGACGGGGCAGTCAATGTAAATGGAAAAGGGATCGGAGCAGTGCTAATCTCCCCAGACGGTGTCCATCACCCGATAGCAGCGAAACTTCTGTTTGATTGCACTAGCAACATGGCCGAATATGAAGCATGTGTGTTAGGCCTGCGAGCGGCAATTGAGATGCATATACAAGAGCTAAAAGTATTTGGTGATTCAAGTCTTATCATCTATCAAGTGATGGGAGACTGGAAGACCAGAGATGTGAAGTTGGTACCATACCAAGAGCTGGTCAAGGAATTAGAAGAAGAATTCGAGAGCGTGACATTTGACTACATGCCACGAGATGGGAACCGTTTTGCGGATGCACTAGCTACGCTGGCGTCAATGGCCACCATCACGGATAATGCTTGGGTGCAACCATTGGAGATAGAAATTCGGCGCTACCCTGTTTACTGCTTCAGTATCGAGAAAAGCACACCCGAAGAAGAGCCTTGGTACGCGGACATTGAGAGATACATAAGAAACAGAATACTGCCAGAAGGTGCCTCAGCTGCAGAGAAGCGAACTATACAGAGGTTGGCAGGGCAATACTTCTACAGTGGAGGTAGGCTGTACAAGAAATCATACAACGATTCCCTACTGCTATGTGTCGGGGAAGCCGAGGCGCAAAAATTGATTGAGGAAGTCCATGGAGGGTTGTGCGGCGCACACATGAATGGGCATATGCTAGCAAGGAAGATTCTAAGGATGGGCTATTACTGGATGACCATGGAGGCAGACTGCTATGCTCATGTCAGAAAATGTCAGCTGTGCCAGATTTATGCCGACAATATGCACGCGCCGCCAAACACACTGTACTCCATGACATCACCTTGGCCGTTTGCCATCTGGGGAATTGACATGATAGGCCAAGTTCATCCAACGGCTTCAAACGGGCATCGGTTCATCTTAGTGGCAATTGACTACTTTACCAAGTGGGTAGAGGCCATGTCCTTCGTGAATGTCAAGAAGTCTCATGTGCTCAAGTTTATCAAAAACAACATAGTCTGTCGCTACGGAGTTCCAGAAGCAATCATCACTGATAATGCCAAGAATCTGAATAATAAGGACATGGAAAAGATGTGTGAAGATCTGAAGATCAGACATCTAAACTCCACGGCATACCGGCCCAAGATGAATGGGGCAGTAGAGGCTGCCAACAAGAATCTGAAGAGGATACTCGAGAAAATGGTGGTTACCTACAGAGACTGGCATGAGAAGCTGCCATATGCATTGCACGCCTATCGGACATCGATTAGGACATCGACCGGGGCAACCCCGTTCTCCCTGGTATACGGAATGGAAGCAGTCCTCCCCGTGGAAGCACAGATTCCATCACTCAGAATTCTGAAGGAAGATGAAATCAGTGACGTCGAATGGGAAGAATCCAGATTTGACCAGTTGCAATTATTGGATGAAAAGAGGATCAAGGCTTTGTGCCATGGCCAACTCTATCAACAGAGAGTGGCGCGAGCCTACAACAAGAAAGTGAAGCCACGACAGTTCAAAGTGGGAGATCTGGTACTAAAGAGAATTTTTCCTCATCAAGAGGACAACAGAGGGAAATTCAAGCCAAACTACGAAGGGCCATTCGTAGTCCACAAGGTTCTGTCCCGAGGAGCAATCATCCTACAAGAAATGGACGGGGCAATTTTTCCTGAGCCGATAAATGCAGACGCAGTCAAACTGTACTATGCCTAAGATCATTCTGATTGGGAAATGAAGAGAGGCCATCCTTGACTCTCCTTTAGACTGTAAATCCTTCCAAATACCTTAAAATTCTCCCCTAGTTAAACAATTTTGAGCCTTAAAATTCTTTCAACCCATTGCAAGTGTTCTACACATCAAATGGGGCATTCCTGGCAAAGCAAAAAGAAACAGGGCAGTCTTGCCTAGAAAAAACCTCAAAAAGAAGAGAAAATGCAATGGAAAAAGAAAGAAAAGAGAAAGAAACACAGAAAATGGGGAAATATTTGCCCCGCCAAAAATATAGAGATACAAATAAGACAGGATGTAAGTCCCACCAATAATAAAAGTAGCACACTTTGCAAACCCAAACAATTAAGCTTTTTGAGCCATCTATCCCTTCTTTCATAACCGAGACCCGGCCTACGTTTCGTCCTATCTCTAAGACCTCTCGGATCTTGAAAGGAATGATCAAGGCAAACAGTTAGGTCTGCGTTCATCAGCAATGACGGAATTCAGAGTTTCCTAAAAAGGCTGGACACGGCGAAAACCCGAAAAAAGGGCGTTGTGTGGTTAGTCAATCAAAAAAAAAAAAAAAAAAAAAAAAAAAAAAAAAGAAAAAAAAAAAAACAGAAAAAAAAAGAGAGAGAAGAAGAGAGAAGAACTGGTCGCATCTGGATTAAGCAGAGCGAGATACAGACAAGAGCAGTGACAGTGGCAGACAGTAAACTGAGGAAATTGCACAAAATCTGAGGGGTCCGAACCGGCAGGGTGCGCCCGAGTCAAAGACTCCACAGCGGCCGGTGATGACAATGCTTCTGAAAAAACCAAGCACTCCAAGTCCCTTCTAACCTTGGGAAATTTCTTTGATATTGCAAACACAGGCACACACTGACACACCTGTTTTCTCTATAATTGTTCTGCTTAACTGTTTTGAGCTCCACGTTGGGCTACTAACCTAAGTTGATAATCTCTGAACCTTTGCAAAGGCCGGTTCCAGCTGCAATGAGCAGAAGGCTCGGAGCAAAAAGAGAATAAGAGAAGTGTTTTGCATTCTCCAGCTATTTCACAATTAACATGTTGTCTTGTCCTACCTTTACAGGTACAGCGGAAGGGGAATGACGGACATTTTCTCCAAAATCCCCAGCGGAGTTCTTTCAGTAAACGGAGAATAATAACCTCCAAAATCCCCAATGTAAGGCCTTCAGCAAACAAGGGATGACACCCTTACATCCCCGGTGATGCCTGATGATGTAAACTTCTCGAGCCTTGCCCAGTCTGAAGAGGCCGGCTTTGCGAAGAAGAGCGGAAAGAGGACAAAACAAGCTCACGTCAATCCCTGATGGAGCCTCTCGCACTCAACAAAAGCTTGAACGAACACGAAGAATTCGCACCCAAGCAAAGGGAGAAGGCCTTATGAAGGAAAATGACAGTGTGAGGAATCCCCACTTATCCCCAGCGGAGCATCCTTCCCCGGGGAACTCCCACGCTTGTCACTAACAAGGCTCGACCCGAAAGAAGAGGCGATAAGAAAAAAGATTCCTTCCCAATCCCCAGCAACAGTTACTCCAAGCTAGGGAGCCTCCACCAAAGGGAAAGCCAACCAGAAAGCACGGCCAAAGAAGGAATGACAAGACATGGAAAAGAATGAGCATAAATAAAGATATCATCGGGCAAGATGGCCCCTTTTGTAATTTTGATTTCACACTTTTGTAAATAGAGTAGAGCAGGTGTGTGGACTCCCTTGAGGCACTGGACAGCGCTGGAAGCACCTCCTCACCAACGGCAGCTCCTCCTCCACTCTTCCTTCTTCCTTTCTCCATTCGGTCCACATCTTAACCCAACCTTTGGCCACCAAATCCTAAAAAAAAAAAAAAAAATATGCAAGCAAGCTTCAAGTAAAAGACACAAAATGGATCAGAAGCTTGGAGTCACCTAAAAGCTTTAATGGAACAAACAAGAAGAAAAGAATATTGTCAAGTGTCTGGCATCGACGCCGAAACAGGTTGGCGAGCTCAAGTCCAATCTAATCTCTTTCAAACTTAAGTTGAATGCTGAAGAGTTGCCCTACAAAAACCCGAAAAGCAAAGGGCGAGGAAACTCTGAAGCTAGGAAGTGACGCCACATCAATGGCCGCTTCCCGCTCAAAATGAAAACTTCAAAGGACTAAAGCTCGTCGACCATGACGACAGAAATGCCAGGCGCAAAAATGAGATTCTTTTTCTCTTTGCTGTTCATCCCCAAGGTGACTCCAGCAAAGAGGGGCAGCTGTAAGCACCTCATTTTTGCGCCCCCGAAAGAGCCGGAAATGCAAACCCTGGTCAAAAAGTCAAACCCTGATGGGTCAAAATTTGACCTTTTGATCAAGTAATAATCTGCCACCTTGCTTCATCCCATTGGATAGGGAATCTCGACACGGTTCCAACGCAACTGGGTTTGCTGGAATCGGAGTCCGGATGAGGGTTCTGCGGGCGGTCAAACTTGAGGGTGAGCCGAAAGTTGACTTTTCCTCGAACCCCGTGCCAAGTACTTAACCCTATGTCATTGAATAGAGGGCTCCGATACAAGTTCAACGCAATTGAGTTTGCTCAAATCGGAGATCAGATGAAAGAGATATGAGCTGTCGAAGTTTCCGGGCAGCAAAAGCCGGAAACTGCACACGTGGCGCAGGAACTGCACATGTGGCTGCCAACGCAGCGAAATATCTAGGGGACTAAATCTTGAATATCCAAAAACCTCAAGGACTAAACAAAAATTCGTGCGGGGCAATCCGTAGATATCCAAAAGTGTCAAATCGGTCGAATCGGTCGAATCGGTCAAGTCGAAGGGCAAATCCGTAATTTTTCGATTTGTATCCGGTCAAATATACCGGATACACATACCCTTGTGTATATCCGGACTCCAAGGCCGGATACGAAGATTTGCTCGGCAAGATTCGCGCCGATTCTCCGACAAATTCGCGGCGGAAATCAATTTTGCCAATTATTATGTTTTGTATCCGGACTCCAAGTCCGGATACAAAGGAAGCTTAGTGTATCCGGACTTGGAGTCCGGATACACATGAGATATAGTGTATCCGGACTCCAAGTCCGGATACATTAAGTTTTTTTATAAAAGGGGGCAGCAGCCCCCTTTCCAATGGTTGGTTGATTTCACTATTCTCAGACCCCCTTGCCCGACCTTTGCTCTCCAGCACCCATTGACCTCCACCACCTTCCCACCACCACCCCAAGGCAGCCCCACCCCCTTCTCCTCCTCCTTCTTCCTCATATCTCACCCACCAAGGGCCAAGAAGGAGAGGTTGTTTGCTGCTGTTGCTGTGGGAGGACTTACCAGCTGCTGTCCATCCTCAAGGGAGTGTCTCCACCTCCACTAAAGAGCCTAGAACCTCCAGGTAAGGTTCCATATCATGTTGAGTTCCTCATATATTAAATCTGGATGTTTTTCTCTAACTTGCTTACTCTTGTCTCTCTTCTTGGCATGGGGTCATTTCCTTGTCTTATTATGCATGCATTTGACTTTCATTTCACCTCATGAAAACCTCCAAAAGTGAGAGGTCCACGTAGGGTGTTCTTGGGAGTACTAGAGAGTGGTTTTTTACACATTTTTAGTGCTCATCAAGCTGCTGTTTCGGGCTTTATTTCCAGCAACTATTAGAGGGGCTTGTTCCTCTCCAATCCCATCTAATGTACCCCCATGATAAGCCCCCATTTCCCTTCTCCCATCTCCTTTTGTTTTCTCACTTTTTTAAAGATTTCTTGGGTATTTTACTACTAATCATGCACCCCAACCCCTTCTTTACCTCATGCTGTATATATTTTTGTTGTCTTGTTTGTAATGGCATGTGGTGATATGCATGCATGAAGGTTGCTTATCTTTCTAGGGAGCCTGATAAGTGTCTCATGAGCACTTTTATTTCTTTTTTTTTCACTGTAATCACATGCATGATCGAGTAGGAACATGAGGGAGCTGCTGTTCTTTTGTTTTGTTTTTGTTATAAGGAAATCAGTCCCTAGGGACCATGTCTTGCATGCACATGCCTTGGGCATTATCGAAGCACTCACCAATCTCATCCATAATCTGCTATTTATCAATGGTTATTGGGTGGCTTTGTCTCTGTTCATCATTGCTTTCTTTTGTGTGTTCACCCACTCCCTTTACACCCTCATGATTAACCCATTTAGGTTACTGCTGGGGGACAGCATTAGGCCTTGGTGCCACTGCTGTTCCCAGCAGGTTGGCCAGCCCCATGCAGCCCCCATGCCCAAGATTCTTAGTTCCTTTTGCTTTACTTTACTCCCCCAAGCATAGCCCATTAACCCACAGCCTTGTTCTCTTCTTTTATTAATGTGTGTTGTCTTCTTTTTTTCTAGATAGAAATGCATGTCCTTCTCCTTGGTTCCTTGCTGTTTGGGTGTGCATGAGCATGCACTTGCCTCTCTAATGTACACTGAACTTTAGCATACATCAGAACCTGGGGACAGCAGCTGTTCCCAGTAGAAGTGATCCTCTATCAGCATGCCTAACCCAACCCCACCCCATGCACACCCTTCTTTATTAAACCATGCATGCTACGGGTTAAATGCACCAACCTTATCTTTGTTATTTGCTATTGTTTTTCGAGCATATATGTGTAAGTATGATCCTCCACCCCTTTGCCCATTGCCGTGCTTCACATGGGCTGCTGCTGGGGGTAGCAGCAGCACTCCCGGCCTATAGTAGCATGGTAAGTCTTCTTAAAACTCAGTCCAATGGTTGCTGTCCCTGTACCTACAGCAAGCCTTTTTCAGTCTCTTGATGGTACATGAATGAGGTCCCTTTTATTTTGTTGGATTATTTAGAGCATGTGCCACCCATATTTGTGCTGTCTTGATCCCATTACCCCCTCCAACCTCCTTGCAAGGCCTTGGCACTACTGCTGTCCCTAGTTTTACAATATGTTGTTTTGTGATTGTTTGGCATGGTACGAGAGCCTAGCCATAGGCTTGGTATTGCCCGTCGTTTTGCGGATTAGAATGCCCAAAGGTAGGGGTACCCAGGCCCCTACAATGCCGCTGGAACTATTGAAAAGACCAAGGGGGGGGGGGGGGGGACAGCAACCTCATGCCCCCGGTGCCCCATTTGCCTTTGCTAAGAAACCAAGAAAAGAAGCCAACTGAGGCTTCTCCATTGAACCTGAACCAATGTGGGCCCATCCAGGGGCCCACATAGCTCATAGAAGGCCCTAGGCAGCCCCTAGAAGCCATCCCAATGGCCTAAGCCCGCAAAAAGGCAATTTTGAGGTGATCCGGCAACTCAGGCCGGATCACCTAGGGCCCATGTGCATCCGGCCACTAAGGCCGGATACACCCAGAAAATGTGTTTTTTGTATGTCTTGATGTCTTACCGAAATTTGGAGCAATTTGAACCAAAAACCACTGAACCAACAGGGTTTCCGGGTCACCCGGAAACCCAACTTGGGACATGGACCGCCGGTCCAACTCGGAATACCTGTGGGCCTTCCAACGGGGCCCACCAAGCCCAATGAACCGCAAAGCATGCTAATTAAACAACTTATGTAAAATAAGCCATTTGAACCGGGCGGGCCAAACCCAATGCGGCCCACCCGTGCCCTGGAATGTGTAATGGACATATGAATTGCATGGTTTGGCCGAGACCATGGGCTAGGGCCTGTCGGGCCCACCAAAGCCCGCTAACCAAACCAAGGAAGGGTGCAAACCCCAACTTCAAAGCAATGGGCTTTCAAGCCTAAAATCTGGACTACGGGCCCCAAGCCCAATGACCAGCCCACTTGGACGAATTAGAATATGATAGTTGCTTGTCCACCATATGGGCCCACCTAAGGGGCCCACAAACCGATCCGGCCCACCATCTGCATGAAAGCCACTTAAGCTTAAAACTTAAACCCTAAATAAAACCAATTCATTCTCCAAAGCCCACAGGGCCTCATAGGCTTAGACAGAGGCCCACAAGGGCAAATGGGCTAACCCAAACCCACTAAGGGTACCATGGGCCTTCCAATGGGGCCCACCCAAACCGACCCAGATCACTTAAGGATAAATCAAGATAAAATCTACTAAAGGGACCCATACCATTCAGGTGGTCCCACCTAGACTTAACCAAATTGCATGCGGGATTAGGAATCGGGTGAGAACCAAGCAAGAAAGCTGACTCAAACCAGGGAACCCACGGGACCCGTCATCCGACGGGGTGGACTGGGGTGTCTACGGACTTCCCCAGACCACAACCGAGAACCAAACTTAGAATCTCAAGCCGCAGACCAAAAAGCCCTAAATAGACAAGATTAGGCACCCAGGTGTCCGCCTGCACCCCATCAGGCGGTGGCGACTCCGAATTACCTCGTGCCGCGTTTCCCACGCGCGCACAGCAGCCTCTCTCCACCTTTTGGCATACTGCTGTACAGACTCATCTTTCCCCTTTCTCATCCTCATCATGTCATACCGGTCTGGCACGATCTCAGAGTTCAATTTATACTGGTCCAAGAAGGCGTCAGCCAAGTCTTTCAACCTTCTAATCCTGCCGTGGTCCACCGTGGCAAACCACCTCAAGGTTGACCCTGTCAAACTCCTCTGAAAGAGTTGGATCAGTATGCCGTCATCCCGGCCAAACTGGCACAAAGCCCCGTAGTACAGTTTCAAGTGGCTCATAGGGCAGCCTATGCCATCATATTTGTCGAAGTCCGGGCACTTGAACTTGGCCGGTAAGCATACATCTGGGTACATGCATAAGTCATTGAATGTGGTACCTCCGTAGTTGTTTCCCCCCTTTACTTCCTTAAGTTCTTCCTGGATTCTTTCGATCTTGTGCAGGAGTTTCCTTTCCATCTCCTCCCTGGCTTTTTCCTTCTCCGTTTCTTTCTCAGATTCCACAGTGTTTTCCCTAATCAGGATAGGTTCAGGGACCAGTTCAGAAATGGGCTCAGGCATGGGTTGAGCCGAAGGCGGAATGTAGGCTTGAAGTGGCGGTGCTTGATGGGAAGTAGAGGCTTGGTTTTGGGCTTGGGCTTGTTGGGCCTGAGCTGCCAGTAAGTCTCCTAGCATTTTGGCCAGTTCAGCCACTTGCTCTTGCTGTTGAGCAAACTCCTGAACAGGGAAGGTGGCTTGATTCTCTTCAGGATTCATGGTGCGGGCTTTTGATCTGGTTATGGGAGCAATGGTTGCAAGTATGTGTACCTGGAGAAGGAAAAAGAAACATGTCAGCTCCAATTTAATCCTAGTCACACACCTATAAATGTAGATAAGTGAGTTAGGTGAACACGAGTTTTGATTTTTTTTTTTTTTTGAGCTAAAAGAATTGTTGGAATATTTTAGGGCTTCCAACATGTCCCACAAGGTATGAAAATGATTGATACGAAAAAGACCAACCAAAGAGTTGTTGGAATATTTTAGGGCTTCCAAAGGTCCCAAAGAATGAGAAATGTCTAAAATTCAGAGGCTTTTAGACGGCCCAAAGGATACGTGTCTATAATTCAGAGGCTTATAGACGGCCCAAAAAAAGTTTTGTCTAAAATTTAGAGGTTTTTAGACGGCCCAAGGAAATGATTTGTCTAAAATTCAGAGGCTTTTAGATGGCCCAAAAAGGTTGTGTCTAAAATTCAGAGGCTTTTAGACGGCCCAAAGGATATGTGTCTATAATTCTGAGGCTTATAGACGGCCCAAAATAGGTTGATATTTGAAATTTAGAGGCTTTCAAATGGCCCAAAAAGGTTGTGTCTAAAATTCAGAGGCTTTTAGACGGCCCAAAAAAAGTTGTCTAAAATTCAGAGGCTTTTAGATGGCCCAAAGGATATATGTCTATAATTCAGAGGCTTATAGACGGCCCAAAGAAATGATTTATCTAAAATTCATAGGCTTTTAGAAGGCCCAAAAGGTTGTGTCAAAAATTCAGAGGCTTTTAGACGGCCCAAAGGATATGTGTCCATAATTCAGAGGCTTATAGACGGCCCAAAATAGGTTGATGTTTGAAATTTAGAGGCTTTCAAATGACCCAAAAAGGTTGTGTCTAAAATTTAGAGGCTTTTAGATGGCCCAAAGGATATGTGTCTACAATTCAGAGGCTTATAGACGGCCCAAAGAGATTGATGTTTGAAATTCAGAGGCTTTCAAATGGCCTAAAACGATTGTGTCTAAAATTCAGAGGCTTTTAAACGGCCCAGAGATATGTGTCTAAAATTCAAAGGCTTTTAGACGGCCCAGGGATATGTGTCTAAAATTCAGAGGCTTTTAGACGGCCCAAAGAGGATGCGTATATAATTCAGAGGTTATAGATGGCCCAAAAGGTTTCAATTGATTGGTACGAAAGAGACAAACATAAAGTTTTATGGAATATTCTAGGGCTTCCAAAGGTCCCACAAATTTTTGAGTTGATTGATTCTCGTGACCAAACAAAGGTTTTTGGAATATTCTGAGGCTTCCAGATGTCCCACAAATTCTTGATTTTGATTGGTAAAAATAACCAACCAAAGGGTTTTTTTTTTTTTGGAATATTCTGGGGCTTCCAAATGTCCCACAAAATTTTTTTTTATTTGATTGGAAAAAATATCCAACCAAAGGTTTATTTTTTTCTTGCTGAATTTTCTCAGTTTTCAAGTTCAGAAGCTTGATTGAAACATGTTTGGATTGAATTGGTATCAAAAAATATGACACCTTGGTTCCCTCTTTGATTAGATTAAATCCTAAAAGAATTTTTTTTGTTTTTGTTTGTTTGTTTTTTTTATATATTTTTTTTTGAAAACATTTTTACGTTCTCTTTGGGGTGCCTAAGGATTATCCACAGTGTTTTAGGCATTTTATTCTAAAAATTTGGCTGAAAAACCAATTTGGACATTTTCTGCATGTATCCGACATGAAATATCAGCTAAAGCTATGTCTTATTGTATCCGATATGAATGATCGGATACATGCATAGATCTTTGTAACCGATAAAGTATGCCGGATACGAATAAGACCATGTTTAACCTACCTGAGTTGTCGGTTAATGCCGAAATGGCCCTTTTTGACTAATTTTTTCACCAGATCATGTTTTTTTCATTCCCACTTGATGTTTACCTTGACTTGGCCTTTAAATCCAACCCCAAATTGGGCTTTGACACTATACTTACAAAATTCACAAATTCATGAGGGTATTTGTACCCGCCAAAGTTATGCACCAATCCTTGGATTTTGTACACTTGGTTGTCTCCTACATGGACTGTGGGTAGGATGACTATTAAATTGAGTTGGAAACTCATCCTATAGGTTACACCAACCTTAGGCTATATACATTTTTGGGAAAAATTTTATCCCAAGCATATGGACACCATGGTTTTTAATTTACATGAAGATAAAAGAATACATGGCTTTACCTTGCCACCTTGTGTTACCTTCAATATGGTATTCATATTATACCTTGGCCTGTGAAACATGCAAACGGCCTTCCCACATTTACATCCAATTCCCCAAACGCAATTGTGTATTTTTAGCTGAAAACGTGTTTCTCCACCTTCAAGCGTATGGTTTTTGGGTTTTGGCTTAATTAGCAACTTAGAACTCAAGTCTAGTGATGCCCGGAATCGAATCACAGATCCCATTGTCATCACATCATTGACTCAAATTCTAAGGTGAATGTTTTCACTTTCGCTTTCCGAAGTAATCGACCTCGGTGCGCCAAACTACCCACATTCAGGTTCAACTTCCTATAGGTAATGGGTAGGCTGTGCAAATAGTTTAAAGTACTCAAGTGCATTTAAAATTGAGGTACATTCACAACGTCCCAGCCCCTTGCCACTCTTTTTCGTAGCCATATATAGAATTTCAAGCCAAGGCATATGATAATCATATTGGAAGCAAAACATAAGCAAGCAAGAGAGCCAAAGCAACTAAATATGCACACAAGTAAGAGATACAAAAATGGCATTATATTGCACAAATCACCATTAGATCATGAAAAGCATGCTTGTAGAATTCAAAAACATCCCCTAAATTTCCATATTTCATGCTTTTTTTCATGCTCAAAAGTGCATTATTTTTACCCAAATTGAAGCCTAAAAAATTCAGCAACTAGGCACTTTGTACAAGGGGTGTTTTGTTGGGGAAACATGCTTGAAAAAACCTTAAAACCTCTACTGAATTCTGGGTTTCCGAGCTCTCAATTTTATGCTTAAAGTGTATTATTTATACCCCAAATCAAGGCCTAAAACCCAGCAACTACTTGACATGGTACAAGAAAGGTTATGTTGGTGAAAGCATGCTTGACAATCCCCAAAACTACACTAAATTTCCAGGTTTTGTATTCTTCATCTTTTGTGCTCAAGTGACATTGTTTTATGCCCAAAACCAAGCCTAAAAATATAGCACCTAACAATATGGTACAAGAAGCTTTTAGCTAGGGAAAATATGCTTGAAAATCCCAAAAGTTCCCACCAAGCATTTCAGAATTTCTGCTCCTTGTTTTCATGCTCAAATCATGTCATCCCATACCCCAAATTCAAGGCATGCCATAAAAAACAAAACAGCAAGTAATCGTATGGTACAAGCAATAATTGATCATGGAAGACATGCTTGGGAACCAAAAAAACTACACTGAATTTCCAGATGTTATGCTCATGATCAAAACATATTCATATATCCCCAAAGCCAAGCATGCTCTTTTAACAATGTAATAAGTAGACATATGTGACAAGATAAGGCACTCAAACATGATTTTAGCCATAACCACACAATACATACATGCCTCTATTCATATGAATTTCTCAGTATTTAAATCAGATCTAAGACACATCAAACATGCAAGAAAAATAAAAATAAAAATAGCAAGCATTCAAAA
This sequence comes from Buxus sempervirens, assembly GCA_947561395.2. Taxonomy (NCBI): domain Eukaryota; kingdom Viridiplantae; phylum Streptophyta; class Magnoliopsida; order Buxales; family Buxaceae; genus Buxus; species Buxus sempervirens. The sequence continues at coordinate 14,344,836 of OX387193.1, forward strand.
GTAAAGAAAAGCATGAACAAAACACTAAAATGGCTTAAATCCACAGATTCTCCAGCAGAGTCGCCAGTTGTGAGACATGGGAAAATCACCTGGGTGATTCCCCTCCGTCAACACACGGGCTCAACGTAAAAGTGGGAGAGTCACCACCATTCAAAATTTTGAGGTGTGAATGGACACTCAAAGATTCAAAAACAATCAAAAAGAGTTAAAAGGCAAATTCTAGAGTAAAAATAACTCTACTTGAAAATAAAATCCAGAGATGGGTAAGGGGATTAGATTATGAACGGGAGAAGGTGTTAGACACCCCCATTCATCCACACAAGGTGGTTGCCAAGTGTTTGTTCATGCAAAAAAATAAGAAAGCTTGCTAAAAATCATTAAAAACCTTGAAAAAGGACAAGTGTATGATATCTTCACATGAAGATCCAAATGGATTCCAGATCCTCTCTTATGTCAATATCATTTCTGGAATATCATCAAAAGACGGAAATCCAAAGCAAAAGTTGCACAAAACCAAGTTGAGTTAAATCCTGAAAATTCGGTAAAAGCAAGAACCATTTGTCTTGAAATCATTCAAATCCAATTTAACTTGAATCAAACCAAATTTATTTGAAACATTATGATAGATAGAAGACTCATGCAAAATTTCAATCCATTCCGGTTAAAATCCTAGGAGTTATGCCTCTTTTAAAATTGTTGCTGGGGATAATTAAAAGTGGCAAGTAGGCAAGTTTGGAAAATCACCTAGAAAACTCGGCTCCATAAAAATTCATGAAATTTGGTGTGATTGAAGTCTGTATGGTCATCTTTCAAATGAAACTAGCCTCATATAAAAATTCATTCGGATGTGCCTTGGGTGGTCTCCCGAACAGGCCCCGAAGATCACAGATTTACCCAGAAAAGTGCTGTTGAACAGTTCTGAGTAAAGCTGCTACTCAAACCACAAATGGAGTTTAAAAATTATGAAACCAATTGGATTTAAAACTAGACTCCCAAAGGAAAACACAGAAACAAGAATCACTTGAATCGGATTAAAAACAAGCAGATGGCGCCCATTCGAAGTGATAGGTTCAACAGTTTCACCTGAACTGACCTATCCAATTCGACTGCATGGTGTCAACAATCTGCCTGATAGAAATTAATGAAATTTGTTAGGCATAAACTAGACAGCCTCACATTTCCCATGGTTCTAAAATCACTCCAAAATTCATTCGGATGATGAAGTTATGAGTGTCCGAAGTTGGGTTACAGTTGCTGTCAAGTTAAGCCATTTTTGGAGAAAATCAATTCTAAACAGTGACAAGAGGTGTGTGATCCATGCAAGATAGATCAAAATCACTTGGAAATAATTTAAAAACATCCTAGAATTGCTATTGCTTGGGGCTATTTATTTCAGATTTATTACAATAAATGCAATAAATCCGAAATACGAGCCTATCCCGCCAAAATCACGTGCTATGTATGTGTAAGTGTAAAAATCAATCCAATAACATAGCAAAGATAGCATGCATTCATATCAATAAAAATAGGGTTCTAAAAAATACCTAGGGTTCCGTTCCATTATCGTTTCCCTTAGTTCTCTCTCCCCGTTAAACACGGTTCTTCAAGATAATCTTGGGGTACTTTGAATATGGAACGGTTTACATAGATTCAAAAGGCTTATTCAAGAGGGGTTCTAGCACTAGGATCAATCCCCAGTCTCGTTTCTCCTAGACCTCGCCTTCACGTTTTACGGCTAGGGGGAGTTTGGAGATACTTTGAGCCGGGGAAGGGTTTTCATACACAAATCAAAGGCCTTATTCTACAGAAAGGTAGAAGAAGAGATCTAGATCTAGAAATGTAAAAACAGAAAATAAAAAAAGGTTTGAGGCTTACCTGGGTTCTGGAAGCACTTACGGCAACGGTTCCCCTCTTCACTCGGAGCTCTTCTTGGCAAAGGTTCTTGGCAAAAGTTAATGGCCATTTGCTTGAGGAGGAGCCTCCTATTTATAGGCAAAGGCTAGGGTTAGGGTTGGTGAGATGGTAGACACAAACTAATGTCTACAGCCCACCAACCGTAACCCTAAGGCTATTTCCGAGATTTCCACTCATTTAATGAAGGATATGATGGTAAAAAGTGAAAACTCTCGGAAAACCCTAATTTTGAGCAAAAAAAAACATATATCCGACATATCAGGTCGGATACATGAGGGCCTACATGTATCCAACATATGATGCCGGATACATTAAAGCCTGCTTGTATCCGACAACTTATGTCAGATATGAAGAAGTGTACTTGTATCCGACCTGAGTTGTCGGATACAAGGAAAAATGGACATTTCTCAAATTTTGTGCTGGTTTCAAAGGAGATAATGATTTTTGTCAATTATTCTTCATTTTTACTGTGCAATTTGGGGGGTCTACAACTGCCCCTTTTTGCGGGAGTTGCGAAGCAATGAGCTACAAAGATTAGACAAGCCCAAATTGCACTCCCTTGACCATGATTTGCTTGGTTCAATTTAATTTTGTAAAATAATTTTTTGGTGAAGATTTGCCAAAAAGCCCTAACTTTAAGGGGGGCATTTCTCTAAGAGGTCTTAAATTCCACTGAGCTCTCGTGGCTATGAAGTGGATTTTAAGCCCCAAAATAGGATTTTGAAAACTGATTTTTTCATCAAACCAAGTTAAAAATTGAGTGAATATCTTCCTTTTTGACCAACACATTTCCCCACGTTGTCCCAAATTCCACTGAGCTCTCGTGGCTGTGAAGTGGATTTTAAGCCAAAATAGGGTTTTTTGTGAAAATAGCAGATTTTGTAGCACACATTTTTTCCTTCTCAAATCCAATGCAAAGAATTGAAAATTCCAATAATATATTCCTCTCCTTCAAGATTTATCAAAAATTGTGCAATTTTGGGGTGTCTACAGCCCCTCAGCAGAGATGATCCACTTTTTCCCTTTTTTCTTTTTTTTAACCTTTGCCAAAAGAAACCCTAATAAAAGAATGCAAATACAAAAATAGGTTTTATACTAGTGGCCTCAGAATTCTCTAATGCTTGCAAAATCAATGTTTATATGAAAAGACAGATGCTCACCATAGGCCAAAAATATATTTTTTTGCTTTTTTGTGCTTTTTTTGTTTGAAAAATGATCCAATCACTTATGAGCATATAGTCCAAAAGAATTAAAATCAAGTTGAATAATGAGAAGATTATTTCAGAAAATGAAAAAAGACCAAAACAAGCCTTCGAAACCTTTAGAATCATTCCCATGACCATTTTCAACTTCAGTAACAATTTCTTAATGGCAATTTTGATGTCCATCGATTTGTTCACAGATGCTTCATATTGTGGTTCTGATTATGTTGCTTTGGTCTTGAAAAGAGAATTTCCTCAATCACTTGAACAGTGGATGTATCTCAAAATAACCACCAACATGAGGAGTTCACTTGGATCTATGCCAATTCTGGGCTTTCCTATCTGATGATTTCCTTCTTGTAGATAGCTGATTATTTGCCATGTAGAGCCCTTCCGGGTTTTCACTACATTTCCTCCATTTTCTTTCTTCCGTTTTTTTCCTTCTTTTTTTTTTCTTTTTTATCCTTCATCACCAGCAACTATGTAGGAAAAACTGTCTTAATTCAAAATTTCTTAATCAAAGAGGACTTATGAATGGGACGAAATGAACGCTTGGTGTTTGTTTAGAAAGAAAAGGAATAAAAGGCTCAAATACCATATGATTAAATGGGTTAACTGAAATTGCAATTCTTAAGGCATTTTTTTTTCTTTGGAATGAATACAAAATTGCCCCCAATAATGAAGTTCTTCCCTTACTTTAATTTCTTCATTTGAAACTTATTCCCCAGTATTGAACTTCTTTTCTCATTATTCCCTTCACAATTTTTATTTACCCCTTTTGAAGCCATTCTCCAAATATTCCATAACATTTGATTATCTCTTTTTCTTCTTTTTTCATCCTTCTTTTTCTTTCTTTTTTTATTTTTTCATTTCTTTGTCCCCTTGTTCTGAAAACATCTTCAAAATCCCTTTTGAACTTCAATAATGCCCCCCCCCCCCCCCCCCCCCCCCCGGTTTTTTTTTGGTGCCTTAATAAATTTGCCCCGGTGTGGGGTTGCAATTCTCAGTGTAGGTTACTTGGAAAAATTTATCAAGCTCAAAGGGTCTAACTAGGGATTTCAAAATTTTTGGGGATATAAGAAAGGAAGGCTTCTTATCATTTTAAGAAAAGTTTGAATTTTCAGACTTGGTAGAGTTGTACTACATGACTAGTTTTGGAATTTTTTCTTTTTCTTTTTTTCTTAATCACCTTCTATCAACATGAAAGCCTCTTCAAATATAACCTCTGTTATGAACAAGTTCTTCACCTTTTGATCAATCTTACGGATTTGGATTCTTTCCATCAAATGATGGCCAATTCGAAGGTCAAATCTTCTCCCATATTTTCAAGTGCAAAGCCCCAAAATTTCTTCAAACAATATCATCAACTTCCCTTTGAACGAATCAGCAAGTTGTGTGATCCTTTCTGTATTCTAATGAAGAAACTTCAAATCTTCTTCTATCTTTTCTGTTGAAGACTGTGGATCATCTTTGGTTCCTAAGGCCATAAAATTGGTCATTTCAGAGTTTTGCAGAATATTCTTCTCATGACACTGAAAAAGATTTGAATTTTCATATAAAATGTCTTTTTCTTCGATTTTGGTCTCAAAATTGAGCCCAATGTCGAAGTCATATTCAACTTAATGAAATTCAATAGGAGATATGACTCATAAGTAAAATAGGACCTTGTTGAAAACTATTTCTTTTGTTTTTAGAAAAATGTTAAAGGGGAAAATCTTTTTTTTTTCTACAAAAATCTTAAAGGAAAACTCTTTTTTTTTTTTTGAAAAGCCTTTATTAAAATCACTTCCTGAGAATAAGGCTCCTGAGGATCCTCAGGAAATGTGCATTCTTTTTATGGGGGTTTCTTTTCAGATAATGTGGGAATTCGAAAATTGCCCCTGTTCTTAAAGGCAAAAGTTGATTTTTCCCCATTTTTACGAAAATTTTCATCTTCTGCTGGTTGAGGCAAGAATTCCTTTCTTTGATCATCAATTGTCTTCATATTTAGGACATCATGCTCAGCCCTTGGAAGAAGTGACGTTACTTGATCTGTAACTTGAATGGCTGCCCAATCAATGTGTGGCAAAATGAATTCAACCTTTGCCTCATTCTTTTCTTTGAAAACACCCCCATTCTTTCTCTGCCATCCTTCTTTCTCAATCGACTCTGCCCCATTTTCTGTACTGGCTTCCTGTAGAATATTCTGCCCTAGAACAATCTTTACACCATCTTGCCTTGATTTCTCATGCAGTGTAGGCATGGTCATCTGCACCATTTTTTCTTCTTTTGGCTCTTCTTTTCCTTTTTCTTCTTCCTTCTTTTTAGTATCCTCACCCATAATATTTTCTTGTTCTTCTTCCCTTTCAAAATAAACCCAGACAGTTGACCCTATAGGAGCAATAAGCTGTGAAGGGTCAAATCTTCTTTCTCCAGAGAAAATTACCCCTATTGCATTTGAACTACCTGTCCCATTGTTGCTGGTGGGAGGAGCAGTGGGTGTGACTGAATTGAATGATAAAGAGTTATTATCCAGCAAATCCTAAATTGCATGCTTTAAGGCCAAGCAACGGTCTGTGGTATGCCCTGGAGTGCTCATATGATACTCACAGATTGCAGATGAATCATAACCCTTCCCCTTACTTGCATGAGGATTTGGCAACCTCAAAGTCACATAACCCTTTTGAAGTAAGGTAGGCAAAAGTTCAGATGGTCTCATAGGCAGTTTTGAAAACTCCATTCTCTTCCTTACTCCTATTTCCTCCTTCACAGCCTGTGCAGAAGGGACATTAATTTCGATAGGCAGCAAAGGAACTGGATGGGCATTGATTTGAAAGGGTCCCTTGGGAAGCTGCACCATATTCACTTCTGCTTCTCTCCTTTCGTCAGATTTTTTCTTTCAATTACCATTTCCCTTGTTATGAGTAGAGTCTTGTTGACTGACCATGGCGGAATGATCAATTATCTTGCCAGATCTGATCCCATCCTCAATCCGATCGGCCACCTGTACCAAGGCTGCAAAATTGGTGGTAATCTGACCCACCAGATGATTATAGAAGGGCTGCCCCAGTGTGCTTACAAACGTTGAGATCATCTCAGGCTCCAACATGGGCAGCCTGACTTGGGAGGTAGCCTTTCTCCACCTCTTAGCATATTGCCGTACAGTTTCCTCTTTTCCCTTACTCATTCTCATCATGTTGTACCGATCTGGCACGATCTCCGAATTGAACTTGTACTGGTCCAGAAAAGTGTCGGCTAAGTCCTTCCACCTTCTGATCATTCCATGGTCCACCGTGACAAACCACCTCAGAGTCGCTCCCGTCAAACTCCTCTAGAAGAGTTGGATCAATATGCCGTCATCCCGGCCAAACTGGCACAAAGCCCTGTAGTATAACTTCAGGTGGCTCATTTGGCAGTCCGTGCCATCATATTTGTCAAAGTCTGGGCATTCGAATTTCGCCGGTAGGCATACATCCGGGTATATGCACAGATCATCGAAGGTGGTACCTCCATAGATGTTTCCCCCTTTCACCTCCTTGAGTTCTTCTTGGATCCTCTCTATCTTGTGTAGCAGTTTCCTTTCCATCTCCTCCCTTGCTCTCTCCTTTTCCATCTCTTTTTCATATTCCACAGTATTTTCCCTGATTAGGATAGGTTCAGGGACGGGTTCAGAAATGGGCTCAGGTATGGGTTGAGCTGGATGTAATGCCCCGGATCTGTGTTGTTCATTAAAGATATAACACGTCTCACAGAGGGTTAGATAAGGATCTAAATAAATGTGATCGCTGGATAATCACACAATTAATACCATATCAGAGTGCACAAACAAATTCTTATCTAAGTCATCCAAACTAGTCTTTAAGTAAAGTCAAACGAATCCACCTCAACTACTTTATTACATTTCCCAAAATCAAATGAATCAAAGTTTAAATCTAAAATAAACCTACAAGTCTAGGGATTGTAGTAATAATCTTCCTCTCTATAGGTGTCAGTCGGATCTACCTCAGTAGGCGCCTCACCACGAATATCTGAAAAACAAGAACAACAACAAAGGAATGAGATACGAATATCTCAGCGAGTAGTACATGCATGCAGAAATAGTTAACCACAGTTATAAAGTATGCACCGATAAATAACCAACACCAATACATCCATAGAGATAAATACGAGATGGAAATCCAGAAATCTAATATTAGTTCACATCAAATATCAACCAAAGTATCGATAAAACTACGAAAGTTCAATGTCATGACTATTGCTTAAGTTGGTTAATTCACATGCCAAGGAGACACTCCACACCTCCATGTACATAGTTCCAGCCTACTCAGGGTATCGGACACTCTAAAATGACGGCCTACTCAGGGTATCGTCATCCAATTCCAGCCTACTCTGGGTATCGGCATTGACAACCAGGCCTACTCAGGGTATCTGGCTGCTCTGCACCGGTCGTGGCAACTCACTAGGCTATGCAATTACCCCAACAAACAATACCATCACATTACTAAGCCTAACGTTGATCCAAGGGAAGCTAAACCCAAAACCAAATTAACAAGTTCACAAAACTCTATATTTGCAAAACAACAACCCACACTGATTACCATCCTGTGTATCCCAATACACTCATCACAATTTTGTTCCAACCAGAACATCAATTCATATAATTTCAGAAGGTATCCCAACCTCACAACAACAAAACTCATTGTGGTAAAATCCTCTTACTCACACAAGACATTTTCAATACTATTTAATCCTTTGATATCGAACAAAAACCAGATTATACAAATTCAAATTAGGAAAGAAATAAAATACATAACCAAACTGGCTCATATACTTATAGGATCATGAACAGCAATAACCTACCCAGATTCCTTAAATTCACCCTTCAGACAAGTTATGGAAATACCCAGAATTTGATTCAATACCCTCCCAATTGTTTTGAATAGATATAATATTTCTAATATTCTAATATAGTCTTTGGGTATGAGTTTGAGGTCTCAAAGTATCAAAAATTGGCTTGGATTGGCCAAAACTATCTTTCGGAATATTCTATTGGGTGCGCTGACCTCTAGCGCTTGGCGTGAGGTCGGTGATAACTCAAACAGCCTCTCGCACTAACTCAAATTAGTTGGCGTGAACCAAGCGCGAGCTCGGCGAAACAAGATTTCACTTCGCGCGTGGTTGGCGCAAACTTGGCGATACGAGGAAATACCTCGCACGCGATTGGCGCGAGCTAGGCGCGAACTCGGCGAGAATAAGGAAACTTAGCTTGCACCGACTCTTTCACTTGGCGCTAGGTAGGCGCCAAGTCGGCGGATCCTACCTCCGATATACGACTCTCTATTAATCTCAGAACTCCATGACTGGCCGAACTTTTGACCTCTGTAACTACTCGTATAGGCTTCTACCATTACCAAAATACCTTTAAACCTATTTCGGATTTAATCTAACCAACTTTTAAATCATGACTGCTAAACCCCTCAAACAAACTCACGCTCGAATAGAAGCTATTCAGAAACATGCTTTCAGCAAATCATAGAGATCAAAACCAACGACAAAACAAAACGATGCTACTCACCTTATATGCTCCAAAGCTTTGCAACAGCAACTCCTCGTAGAGCAAAACCAACAATCGATCGCCACCCAGTCGATCGTCACCCAAACTCCTTCGGTTTGCGAGAGTTTCTCTGAACACCCTTGATACAGAACACTTAGATCGGCAGGAACACCCAGTCTTCTTCTCTCCCAATACCCTAGATCACCAACCGAAATCTCTTCTCAACTCAAGGATGCGAAAACAAAAAACCCTACGAGTCTAAATACACTAAGTATTTATACTTACTTTATATACACTTTGCCGCTCGATGAGTTTTGAAAACCCTTGATTTGGTGCAACGCTCGCCCACCAAGTTTCCTGCATACACACACCTTATTAATTTTATTTTTCCAATAAAAATCACCTAGAAAAATATCAGGGTTTTACATTCTCCCCCCTACAAAAATTTCGTCCTCAAAATTTACCTCAAGAGGAAACGAATAACTCTGGATACTTCTTCTGCATCTCTTCTTCACCTTCACAAGTGCATTCTTCGGTGGAATGGTTTTGCCACAACACTTTTACCAATGGTATCACTTTGGTGCGAAGGATCTGCTCACGTCGGTCCAAGATCTGAACTGGCTTCTTTTCATATGTCAAATCCTCCTGAATCATCAAAGGTTCGGAAACTATCACATGACTGGGATCGGAGATATACTTACGTAACATAGAGATGTGGAATATGTCATGCACCCCTTCCAAGTGGCCCAGTAAAGCCAAACGATATGCTGCTGGGTTAATCTCCTTCACTATTTCATAGAGACCAATGAACCTAGGTGATAATTTCCCTTTCTTCCCAAATCTCCTTATGCCCTTGGAGGGTGAAATTTTTAGAAAGACCATATCTCTCACTTCAAATTTCAGCTCCCACCGTCTAGTATCTACATAACTCTTCTGACGACTTTGTGTAGTCAATATCCGCTGCTTGATCAATTTTACCTTTTCCATACTGTCTTGAATAATTTCTGGCCCTATAGACACCCCAAATTGCACAGTGAAAATGATGAATAATTGGCAAAAATCATTCTTTCCTTTGTAACCAACACAAAAATTCAAACTGAACTATTCTTTATTGTATCTGACACAAGTCATCGGATACAACAAAGTGATTTTATATCCGACAGAAGTCGTCGGATACAAGCAAGTATTGTTGTATCCGACGACATATGTCGGATACAAAAATGTTCACTTGTATCCGACCTGAGTTGTCGGATACAAGGTTTTTGCTCAAAATTAAGGTTTTCCGAAAGTTTTCACTTTTTACCATCATATCCTTTGTTTAAGAAGTGGAAATCTCGGAAATAGCCTTAGGGTTAAGTGGGAGACTGCTAGACACTTCCTTGTGTCTACCATTAGGGTTCTCCCTAACCCTAGCCTTTCCTTATAAATAGGAGGCCTCTCCTCAAACAAATGGCCAAGAATTTTTTAGAAGAGTTGGAGATTGAAGAGCTCCAAGTGAAGAAGGGAAACCTCTACCCCATTGCTTCCAGCACCCCCAGGTAAGCCGAAGATCCCTTTTCCTTTATGTTCTTAAATTTTAGAAATAGATCTTTCTTATACCTTTCTGTAGAATAATGGCCTATTGATTGTGTATGCACCCCTTTCCCTACTCAAAGTACCTCGAGACTCCCTCTAGCCGTAAAACGTGGAGAGGGATCTAGGGGAAACGAGACTGGGAATTGATACTTAGTCATAGAACCCTCTTGATTGGCCTTTTGATTCTATGAAAACCGTTTCATACACAAAGTACCCCAAGACTATCTCGAAGAACCGTAAAACGGGGAAAGAGAACTAAGGGAAACAAGAATGGAATGGAACCCTAGGTTTTTTAGAACCCCATTTGATTGATACGAATGCTATATGTTGTTATGCATGTGATTGAAGAGTTAATTTGTACACATGAACATATGGCACTTGTTTTTTTGGGATCTATTGCATTCATTGTGATAGATCTGAAATAAATAACCCCAAGCATTTCTTGGATGTTTCTTATTGATTTCAAACAAGTTTATCTTGAGTATTGAAGATCTCTGGGTCTAACCTCTCGGTTTTGGGCATTTTTGCTCCACTTTAGGGTTTTTGGCATATTCTTTTCAATCGAAGAGAATGGTGAGCCAAACTTGTGCCCTATTTCTTCCTAGAGGTTCTTCAATACTTTTCAAATGATTTTGATTCAGATTGCATGGACTCCACACACTCAATCACTGTTTTGGATTGATTTTACTTAAAAATGGCAAAACTAGACAGCATCTGTACCCTAACTTCGGACACTCATAACTTCATCATCCGGATGAATTTTGGAGTGATTCCAAAGCCATGGGAAAGGTGAGGCAGTCTAGTACATGTCTATAAATTTCATTAATTTTTATGGAATGGATTTTTGACACCATTCAGTCGAAGTTGACAGGTCAGTTCAGACCAGATTGCTGAACCTGTCACTTTAACTGAACACCATGTGCTCGTTTTAAGTCTGATTTGAGTGATTTTTGTTTCTGTGATTTCCTTTGGGAGTCTACATTCAAATCAAATTGGTTTCATAATTTTTTGATTTCATTTGTGTCGTGGGTAACAGATTTACTCAAAATTGCTCAACAGCACATTTCTGGGTTAATCTGTGATCTTCGGGGCCTGTTCGGGAGGCCACCCAGGGCACATCCGGATGAAGTTTTGTATGAGGCTAGTTCTGTTTGAAATATGGCCCTACATACTTCATTCCTGCCAAATTTCACGGATTTATATGGAGCCAATTTTTCCAAATAAATTTCCAAAGTTGCCCACTTGTTACTTTTACCGATTTCCAACAGCAGATTTCAAAGGAGCATAACTCCTAGGGTTTTAACCGGATTTGATTGAAAATTTGCATGAGTTTTCTATTTATCATGATCTTTCAAATGGATTTAGTTTGATTCAATTTAAATGGATTTGAATGACTTCAAGACAAATGGCTCTATCTTTTACCAAATTTTCCGGATTTGTCTCAACTTGGTTTTGTTAAAGTTTTGCTTTGATTTCTATTTAATGGTGATATCCCAGAAGTGATACAGACATAAAAGAGGATTTGGAATTCATTGGATTTCTCATGTGGAAGTATAATACGTTTGTTTAATCCTTTTTCAAGGTTTTTCATTATTTTAGCAAGCTTTCTTATTTTTGAGCATGAACAACACTTGGCAACCACCTTGTGTGGGTGAATGGGGGTGCCTAACATCTTCCTCCATTCATAATCTAATCCCCTTACCCATCTCTGGATTTTATTTTTAAGTGGAGTTATTTTTACTCTAGTTTTGCCTTTTTGTTTATTTTGATGATTTTGGTGTCCATTCACACCTTAAAATTGAATGGTGGCGACTCTCCCATTTTTGTTGAGCCCATGTGATGACGAAGGGAATCATCTAGGTGATTTTTCCATGTCTCACAACTGACGACTCTGCTGGGGACTTGTGGATTTAAGCCATGTTTTGTGTTTGTTCATGATTTGTTCTTATTTTTGAATGCTTGCTGTTTTGGAAATTTTATGTGAACTTGCTTGATGTATCTAGATGTTGTTTTGTATTATTAGAAGAATCATGAAGATATGGCATATATGTGGTGCTTGATTATGCCTAGAAATTTGTTTAGGGAGAGCCTATCCCATAACATGATTTTGGTGTATTTGATGATAACATACTTTGCTTTGGGGATTTAATGTCATATCTGGATGATGGAAATTAACAGCATGAATTCAGTAAATTTGGTAGGGATTTTTGGGGGTTTTCAAACATGTGTTTCCCCAATTAAAACACTTATTGTACCATATTTTAGTTGCGGGATTTTTTAGGCTTAGATGTGGATGTGAATAATGCATGTTGAATATAAAGAATTAAGAGCAAAAAATCTGGAAATTTTGTAGGTATTTTTCTTTGGGTTTTCAAGCATATTTTCCCAAGCTAAAAGCTTTTGAATCATGTTGTTAGTTGCTGAGTTTTAGGCTTCGAATTTGGGTATGAATAATGCACTTTGAGCATGAAACCCAGAATTCAGTAGATGTTTTGAGGGGTTTTCAAGCATGTTTTCCCCAGTTAAATGCTTCTTGTACAATACATCTAGTTGCTGTATTTTTAGGCTTCCATTCGGGCATGAATAAGGCACTTTGAGCATGAAAAAAAGAGCATGTAATCTGGAAATTATGGGGATGTTTTTGAGTTTTTCAAGTATGCTTTTCATGGTTAATTGTTGTTTGTACAATGTGATAACATGTTTTGGGTGTCACTTTTGTGTATATAATGGTCATGAGTATGTTTGGGTGTTTATTATCTTGTCTTTGTGTTTTCAATTCCAATATGATTGTCATATTTGCCTTGGCTTGAAATTGTATGCATGGCTACGAAAAGAGTGGCAAGGGGCTGGGATGTTGTGAATGCACCTTTAATTTTAAATGCACTTGAGCACTTTAAACTCTTTGCACAGCCTACCCATTGCCTATAGGAAGTTGAACCCGAACGTGTGTAGCTTGGTGCAACGAGGTTGATACTTCGGAAAGCGAAAGTGAAAACATTTACCGTAGAATTTGAGTCAATGATGTGATGACAATGGGATCTGTGATTCGATTCCGGGTGTGCGCGCGTGGGAAACGCGGCACGGGGTGATTCGGAGTCGCCACCGCCTGATGGGGTGCAGGCGGACACCTGGGTGCCTAATCCTGTCTATTAGGGCTTTTTGGTCTGCGGCTTGAGATTCTAAGTCTGTTCTCGGTTGTGGTTCGGGGAAGTCCGTAGACACCCCGGTCCACCCCGTCGGATGACGGGTCCCGTGGGTTCCCTGGTTTGAGTCAGCTTGCATTGGTCTCACCTGATTCCTAATCCGATATGCAATTTGGTTAAGTCTGGCGGGACCGCCAAAGTGGTGTGGGTCCCTTTACTTGATTTTATCTTTTTAATTAAGATGATCCGGGCCTGGTGGGGTGGGCCCCGTTGGAAGGCCCACGGTATCCCTTAGTGGGCCAAGTGTGGCCCACATGTTCCTTGGTGGGCCAAGTGTGGCCCTTTGGATTTTGGCTCACTTTGAATTGATTTTATTTTAGAGTTCAAGTTGGATTAGTTAAGTGGATTTCATGCCAAAAGTGGGCCGGGATTGCTTTGTGGGCCCTTGAGTGGGCCCCACAATTGGTTGCCAAGTGATTTTGATTTTATCTTTCTTATCTGTGTCAAAATGGGCCAAGCGTTGGGCTTGGGGCCCTTTACCTGGGCTTGGGCTTGAAAGCCCAAGGCTTCCTGAGTTAGGGTTTGGAAACCCTAAGTTGGTCGGGTTCATGGGCTTAGTGGGCCCGATAGGCCCTACCCGTGGTCTCGGCCAAACCATATCTTACTTTAATCATGCATGGCCCAATTAGGGCTTGGGTGGGCCTCAAGTGGTCTGGCCCACTCAAATCTTTTATTATCTTTTTTAAGCATGAATGGGTTGGTCGGGCTTGGTGGGCCCCGTTGGAAGGCCCACCGGAAATCAATTTGGACCGGGTTGGTCCATGGCCCATGTTGGGTTTCCGGGTGACCCGGGAACCCTATTGGTTCGTCCGGTTCGGTTTGGAAATAAAACCCACATTCAGCAATAATCACACAAAAAGACACAAGATAAACACTATGTCAGAAAAAAATCTGGCTCATTATGCTGGGTCCAAGGGGAGGTACCCGAGGGCCTTGTGGGCGAAGCGAAGCGGAGCCCACGAGGTGGGGTACCTCTCCGTACCAAGGTACGAGTTGGATGCGCCACGAACAAAAGGGGTGGGGGTGCGGGGGGGCGAAGCCCCCCGCGGTATGGTAAAGGGTATTTTTGGAATTTTTAAAAAAAATAACAATTCGGCCTGTTTTGGACCTGGCGCTCACCTCCTGAGGTGAGCGCCAGGTGGGCGCCAGATGGGCGCCAGAATCGGGCAAAAATTTGACCTAGCGCTCACCCGATACCAGGTGAGCGCGAGCTGGGCGGGAGGTGAGCGCGAGATGGGCGCGAGAAGAGCGCCAGAATTTCGCTTGGTTTTAGGTGGGCGCGAGCTGAGCGCCAGGTGGGCGCCAGCTCGGCGGGAGGTGGGCTGAAAGGGGCGCCCACCTCCTAGGTGAGCGCCAGGTGGGCGCCAGGTGGGCGGCAGCTCACTACTCTCTGTTTTTTTTTAGATCTCCAACTCTGGCCGGTTTTTTTCGGTCTGTAACGGTTCCACTAGCCTCCTAACATGCTTAGAACACCTCCCAACCAATCTTGGATTTAATCTAACTACATTTTATTTCAAGTTTTGAAAACCCAGAAAACTTACAATACAAACATGCATTCAAAATACTTCACGAATAATATGCCCAGGACACCTCCCCGGGCTTCGACCACTCCCCAGAAGGCACTTAGACTTGCATTAAAACTAGTCTAAGCATGATTCATGCTTCATCCCTCAACCCAAAATCTCTCAAAAAGAAAAAAAAAACAAACCGGATAAAAAAACCACACAGGTACAGAGGCATCAACAGCTTAAAAAAAAGGGGGGGTCATGGGGGCATGCTCAAGGGTGCATAATAAACAAACAGCATGTTAGCAAGTCTAGCAATGTAAAATCAACAAGCAAACAACATGCAGACACACATGCACTTTCCTCCAACCGACTGAACCTTCAAGCATGCGCCCTAACATCCGAAGAAGGGAATGAGGAGGGGGGTTTACAGGGGTACAATGGATGAAGGGAACTTGGGAACATGTTCCCTTTTCGGCGCGAGCAACACACGCATATTCCTCTTCCTTACTTGGTGGTCTTCATCAGATGGAAGTGAACAAAAAAACATGGTTTCATGGCTGTGGCCTCATACCACCGAATAAGACCGGCTTACAAAAAAAATCATCTCATACTCATATATGTATAACTCAAAGTAACAGGGATGTTTACCTGGGGTTCTTTGAGTTCTGGAGCTGAGTGGGGAGCCTCCTCGAGGTGGTACGAGCGCTGGAACTCTCCACTTCACCGCACCGGCAATAGCAAGCTTCCTTCGTTTGGTTGTGCGGGGACGAGGAAGAAGCAAGGATAAGGGGGGTTGGATCAAGGTGGAGAGCTTGGGGAGGCCGAAGCCACTGAGACGGGTAAGGTGCGGGTGGGGAAGGAGCTTAGGCACTGCACCAAAAAATCCTCCCAACCGAACTTCTCTTTTTTTTTCAGAAACTTCCAACCCTCCTGCGCGCGATTTCGCGCGGCTTATATAAGCAACAAAAAAAAAAAAAAAAAAAAAAAAGGTGCCGCCCACCTTGGCGCCCAGCTCAAGGTGGGCGCATGCTCGCTCGCCACGTCCGCGCGAGCGGCATAATGATGAAAATCATTTAATGCCGCCGCTCGCCGGACGTAAAAATCTTCAAAATTAAGATTTAGTCCCTGACAATTTTTGGTAAAATCCGATATTCTCGGATTTTTACAGATTTAGTCCCTGGGATATTTCGAATGTTCGGATATTTACGGATTTGATCCCCGAGATATTTTCCTGCGCAACTCGCCACGTGTGCAGCTTTTTGCCATGTGCGCAGATTGCCGGTTTTGCTGCCCGGGAATTTCGTCAGCTCATATTTCCTTCATCCGGACTCCGATCTGGGCAAACTTAGTTTCATTAGAATCGTATCGGAGCCCTCCATCCCATGACCTAGGGGTAGGCCTCCGGATCGGATTTTAGCAGAAAGTCAACTTTTGGCTCTGCTCAAGTTTGACCGCCCGCAGGACCTTCATCCGGACCCCGATTCCTGCAAACTCAGTTGCGTTGGAACCGTGTCGAGATTCTCTATCCAATGACCTAGGGTTAGGCCTCCGGATCGGATTTTAGCAGAAAGTCAACTTTTGGCTCTGCTCAAGTTTGACCGCCCGCAGGACCTTCATCCGGACCCCGATTCCTGCAAACTCAGTTGCGTTGGAACCGTGTCGAGATTCTCTATCCAATGACCTAGGGTTAGGCCTCCGGATCGGATTTTAGCAGAAAGTCAACTTTTGGCTCTGCTCAAGTTTGACCGCCCGCAGAACCTTCATCCGGACCCCGATTCCTGCAAACTCAGTTGCGTTGGAACCGTGTCGAGATTCTCTATCCAATGGTATAAAGGAAGGTACTTGGCACGGAATTCGAGGAAAAGTCAACTCTTGGCTTTTCCTTAAGTTTGACCGCCCGCAAAGCCTTCATCCGGACTCCGATTCCCGCAAACTCAGTTGCGTTGGAATCGTGTCGAGATTCTCTATCCAATGGCATAAAGCGAGGTGGCCAAATTTCACTTGATCAAAAAGTCAACTTTTCACCCCTTAGGGTTTGACTTTCTGTCCAGGGTTTGCATTTTTGGTTTTTCGGGGAGCGCAAAAATGAGGTGCTTACAGCTGCCCCTCTTTGCCGGAGTCACCTTGCGGATGAACAGCAAAGAGAAAAAGAATCTCATTTTTGTGCCTTGCATTTCTGTCGACATGGTCGACGAGCTTAGTCCTTTGAAGTTTTCATTTTGAAAGGGAAGCGGCCAAATCATGTGGCGCCACTTCCTGGCTTCAGAGTTTCCTTACCCTTTGCTTTTCGGGTTTTTGTAGGGCAACTCTTCTGCATTTTAGTTTAAGTTTGAAAGAGATTAGATTGGACTTGAGCTCGCCAACCTGTTTCGGCGTCGATGCCAGACACTTGACAATATTCTTTTTTCTTGTTTGTTCCATTAAAGCTTTTAGGTGACTTCAGGCTTCTGATCCATTTTGTGTCTTTTACTTGAAGCTTGCTTGAATTTTTCTGTTTTTTTTTTTTTAGGATTTGATGGCCAAGGGTTGGGTTAGGATGTGGACCGAATGGAGAAAGGAAGAGGGAAGAGTGGAGGAGGAGCTGCTGTTGGTGAGGAGGTGCTTCCAGCGCTGTCCAGTGCCTCAAGGGAGCCCACACACCTGCTCTACTCTATTTACAAAAGTGTGAAATCAAAATTACAAAAGGGGCCATCTTGCCCGATGATATTTTCATTTATGCTCATTCTTCTTCATATCTTGTCATTCCTTTTCCTGCAGTGCTTTCTGGTTGGCTTTCCCTTTGGTAGAGGCTCCCTAGCTTAGAGTGACTGTTGCTGGGGATTGGGCAGGAATCTTTTTTCTTATTGCCTCTTCTTTCGGGTCGAGCCTTGTTAGTGACAAGTGTGGGAGCTCCCCGGGGAAGGATGCTCCGCTGGGGATAAGTGGGGATTCTTCACACTGTCATTTTCCTTTATAAGGCCTTCTCCTTCTGCTTGGGTGCGAATTCTTCATGTTCGTTCAAGCTCTTGTTGAGTGCGAGAGGCTCCACCAGGGATTGATGCAAGCTTGCTTGTCTTCCTTCCGCTCTTCTTCGCAAAGCCGGCCTCTTCAGACTGGGCGAGGCTTGAGAAGTCTACATCGTCCGGCATCAATCTCTTATTGCTTGAGAGGACCCTACTGGGGATGTAAGGGTGTCGTCCCTTGTTTGCTGAAGGCCTTCCCCTGGGGATTTTTGGAGGTTGTTATTCTCCGTTTACTGAGGGAACTCTGCTGGGGATTTTGGAGAAGACGTCCGTTATCCCGCTTTTGCTGTACCTGTGAAGGCAGAAAAAGACAACATGTTAGCCGTGGAATAGCTGGGGAATGCAAAACACTTCTTTTATTCTCTTCTTTCTCTGAGCCTTTCGCCCATTGCAGCCAGAAGCGGCCTTGGCCAAGGTTAAGAAATTATCAACTCAGGTTAATAGCCCAATGTGGAGCTCAAAATAGTTAAGCAGCGCAATTATAGAGAAAACAGGTGTGTTAGTGTGTGCCTGTGTTTGCAATATCAAAGAAATTTCCCAAGGTCAGACGGGACTTGGAGTGCTTGGTAATTTCTGTAGCATTGTCATCACAGGCCACTGTGAAGTCTTTGACTCGGGCGCAACCTGCCAATCTGGACCTCTCAAATTTGTTCAACTTTCTCATTTTACTATCTGCCACTATCACTGCTCTCCTCTGTGTCTTGCTCTGCTCAAGCTAGATGTGACCAGCTCTTTTTTCTTCTTCTTCTCTCTCTTTTTTTTTTTTTTTTTTTTTTTTTTTTTTTTTTTTTTGACTAACCACGCAACGCCCTTTTTTCGGGTTTTCGCTGTGTCCAGCCTTTCTAGGAAACTCTGAATTCCGTCATTGCTGATGAACGCAGACCTAACTGTTTGCCCTAATCATTCCTTTTGGGATCTGAGAGGTCTTAGAGATAGGACGAAATGTAGGCTTGATCTTGGTTATGAAAGAAAGGATAGATGGCTCAAAAAAGCTTAATTATTTGGGTTTGCAAAGTGTGCTACTTTTATTGTTGGTGGGTCTTACATCCTGGCTTATTTGTATCTCTATATTCTTGGCGGGGCAAACCTCTCCCTATTTTCTCTGTTTCTTTTTCTTTTTTCTTTCTTTCTCTTTTTTTTCTTGTTGCATTTTCTCTTCTTTTTGAGGTTTTTCTGGGCAAGAATGCCCGGTTTCTTTTTGCTTTGCCAGGAATGCCCCATTTGATGTGTAGAACACTTGCAATGGGTTGAAAGAATTTTAAGGCTCAAAATTGTCTAACTAGGGGAGAATTTAAGGTATTTGGAAGGATTTACATTTTAAAGGAGAGACAAGGATGGCCTCTCTTCATTTTCCAATCAGAATGATCTTAGGCATAGTACAGTTTGACTGCGTCTGCATTTATCGGCTCAGGAAAAATTGCCCCGTCCATTTCTTGTAGGATGAGTGCTCCTCGGGACAGAACCTTGTGGACTACGAATGGCCCTTCGTAGTTTGGCTTGAATTTCCCTCTATTGTCCTCTTGATGAGGAAAGATTCTCTTCAGTACCAGATCTCCTACTTTGAACTGCCGTGGTTTCACTTTCTTGTTGTAGGCTCGCGCCACTCTCTGTTGATAAAGCTGGCCATGGCACAAAGCCTTAATCCTCTTTTCATCCAATAATTGCAACTGGTCAAATCTGGATTCTTCCCATTCGACGTCACTGATCTCAGCTTCCTTTAGAATTCTGAGTGATGGAATCTGTGCTTCCACTGGGAGAACTGCTTCCATTCCGTATACCAAGGAGAACGGGGTTGCCCCGGTTGATGTTCTAATCGACGTCCGATAGGCGTGTAGTGCATACGGCAGCTTCTCATGCCAGTCTCTGTAGGTGACCACCATTTTCTCGAGTATCTTCTTCAGATTCTTGTTGGCAGCCTCTACTGCTCCATTCATCTTGGGCCGGTATGCCGTGGAGTTCAGATGTCTGATTTTCAAGTCTTCGCACATCTTTTCCATGTCCTTATTATTCAGATTCTTTGCATTGTCTGTGATGATCGCTTCTGGAACCCCGTAACGACAGACTATATTGTTTCTGATAAACTTGAGCACATGGGATTTCTTCACATCCATGAAGGACATGGCCTCTACCCACTTGGTAAAGTAGTCGATTGCCACTAAGATGAACCGATGCCCGTTTGAAGCCATTGGATGAACCTGGCCTATCATGTCGATTCCCCAGATGGCAAACGGCCAAGGTGATGTCATGGAGTACAACGTATTCGGCGGTGCATGGATGTTGTCGGCATAAATCTGGCATAACTGGCATTTTCTGACATGAGCGTAGCAGTCTGCCTCCATGGTCATCCAGTAATAGCCCATTCTTAGGATCTTCCTTGCTAGCATATGCCCGTTCATGTGTGCGCCGCACAACCCTCCATGGATTTCCTCAATCAATTTCTGCGCCTCGGCTTCTCTGACACATAGCAGTAGAGAGTCATTGTATGATTTCTTGTACAGTCTACCTCCACTGTAGAAGTATTGCCCTGCCAACCTCTGTATAGTTCGCTTCTCTGCAGCTGAGGCACCTTTTGGCAGAATTCTGTTCCTTATGTATCTCTCAATGTCTGCGTACCAAGGCTCTTCTTCGGGCGTGCTTTTCTCGACATTGAAGCAGTAAACAGGGTAGCGCCGAATTTCTATCTCCAGTGGTTGCACCCAAGCATCATCTATGATGGTGGCCATCGATGCCAGCGTAGCTAGTGCATCCGCAAACCGGTTCCCGTCTCGTGGCATGTAGTCGAATGTCACGCTCTCGAATTCTTCTTCTAATTCCTTGACCAGTTCTTGGTATGGTACCAACTTCACATCTCTAGTCTTCCAGTCTCCCATCACTTGATAGATGATAAGACTTGAATCACCGAACACTTTCAGCTCTTGTATACGCATCTCAATTGCCGCTCGCAAGCCCAACACACACGCTTCATACTCGGCCATGTTGCTGGTGCAATCAAACAGAAGTTTTGCTGCTATTGGGTGATGAACACCGTCTGGGGAGATTAGCACTGCTCCGATCCCTTTTCCATTTACATTCACTGCCCCGTCAAAGAACATTTGCCACTTGGTTTCTTTTGCATCATCTGCAGACTCTGTACACATCACATCTTCGTCCGGGAAGTGAGTCAAAAGTGGTTGGTAGTCAGGCAGTGGGTGCTCTGCCAAGTGATCCGCCACGGCTTGTCCCTTTATCGCCTTTCTAGTTGTGTAGACAATGTCGTACTCGGACAAAAGGACTTGCCATCTGGCGACCCTGCCAGTGGAAATCGGCTTTTCAAAGATGTACTTTAACGGATCCAGATTGGAGATCAGCCAGACTGTGTGGCTGAGCAAATAGTGCCGGAGCTTCTGAGCTGCCCAGACCAAGGCGCAACACGTCTTTTCAAGCACTGTGTATCTGACTTCAATGCTAGTAAATTTCTTGCTCAAGTAATAAATAGCTTGTTCTTTTCTTCCTTTTTCATCGCGTTGCCCTAACACACATCCTACTGCCGTCTCTGAAACGGTCAGATACATAATCAAGGGTCGTCCCAGGACAGGCGGGACCAACGTCGGTGGGCTCATCAGATAGGCCTTGATCTTATCAAACGCTACTTGACAGTCGTCATTCCAAACCACAGGGTTGTCCTTTCTTAGCAGCTTGAATATAGGCTCACACACAGGAGTCATCTGCGCAATGAACCTACTGATATACTGCAATCTGCCCAGGAACCCTCTCACTTCCTTTTCTGTAGATGGAGGGGGCATCTCCCGAATTGCCTTTGCTTTGGCGGGGTCGACCTCAATGCCTCGCTTGCCCACTATGAAGCCGAGTAGTTTTCCTGAAGTAACTCCAAACACGCACTTGTTTGGGTTGAGCCGGAGCTTGTACTCTCTGAGTCTGTCGAACATCTTTCCAAGGTTTACCAAGTGATCTTCTTCTTCCTTGGACTTCGCTATCATGTCATCCACATACACCTCCATCTCCTTGTGTATCATGTCGTGGAACAGCAGAGTCATCGCACGCTGGTATGTAGCGCCCGCATTCTTCAGTCCGAACGGCATCACGCGGTAGCAGTAAGTGCCCCAGTGCGTGATAAAGGATGTCTTTTCCATATCCTCAGGTGCCATTCTTATCTGGTTGTAACCAGAGAAACCGTCCATGAAAGAGAACATCGAATGCGTGGCTGTATTGTCCACCAATACATCAATGTGCGGCAATGGGAAGTCGTCCTTCGGACTTGCTCTATTCAGATCTCTATAGTCAACACACATCCTGACTTTCCCGTCTTTCTTTGGAACTGGCACGATGTTGGCCAACCATTCCGGGTAATGAGTTACTTGCAGGAATCCGGCATCCAACTGCTTGGTGACCTCCTCCTTGATCTTCAGGGCCCATTCCGGCTTCGTGCGCCTGAGCTTCTGTTTCACAGGTACGGCCTCAGACTTTGTTGCTAACCGATGCACAACCAAGTCCGTGTCTAACCCGGGCATATCCTCGTATGACCATGCAAACACGTCAGAATAAGATTTAAGAAAATCAATCATCTGTTTTCTCAATAATGGTGACAGCTTTTTACCAATTTGGAGGATCCTTGGTTGTGCTATTTCACCTATGTTAATTGGCTCTGTTTCCTCAATGTTAGCCTGGAGACCCTTTTCGTGCCTTTCCAATGCAAGTTGGATTTCAAGCGGGGTTTCCCATGATTCATCGCCGTCCTCATGCTCGAAAGGCTCACAGGGGACGATGTTTGAATCTTCTTGCTGCGATGGGCGAGTGCCCCAATCTGACGTGTCGAGTTCTTGCTCGTTCTCAGGATTGGACACTGGCTCATGCATTTCATTTATTATTGCCATCTGGACTGGCTTTTCAATTTCTTTTTGTTCTTTTTGTTCAATTATGGCAATCTTATTACCTATCCCGTGCCCCAGATCTTCCAGGTGTGCGTCGGGATTGACACTAAGATTGCGATGCTTAAGTTGCTTATTTTTGTTATTTTCATTTTCAAACAGATGCAAGTAGTAGGAAGCATTGAGATATTCATTAAAAATTTCAGCAGTAGCTACAACAGAAATCTCAGAGGTGGTAGAAACCCCCTTTGGGATAGCAGCTTTGCTGATAGCAAAAGGCATGGCGCTCCAATTCTTCAGTGGTGCCCCGCCTTCCTTGTTGATAGCAATCGTCTTCTCTGGTTCTCCAGCTAGTACCATGTTGGCGCTCTCGTCAGAAGAGATGTAGATAGGATCCTGTGCTGCGCCTCCTGCCGGTTTGTTCTGGCTTCTCTCTGATCGGGGGCCAGACTCTGACGATACCCTTACCCATGATCCACTGAGGGAGATTGCCCATGGTATCTCATCCTCGGGTGGTGCGCGTGCGATGGTGACTTCATTGGCTGGGTCAACTCTGGGGGGTGCAAACATTATGGGTATTCCAGTCGGTATCCCAGGCACCGTAGAAGAGTAAGCTGGTGGTGCCCATTTGCCATAAGCTGCATGGTACACCTCTTCCGGTACTGGCCCTAGCACTTGGGGCATGCTACGGAACATGCGGTTCAGACCGTCGCGAGTTCCGGGGTGCGGGATATGAGGAGGTGGAGGAGGCGACCTTGGCCTGCGAGTTGGCGCTCCTGAGCTGTCTCGCCCCTCCATCATGCAGACATACATGATTGGGCCGTCTTCTTTGGATTCATCAATGAGAGCAGGTGGGGGCACTTCTATCACAATCGGAGAGTTGACCGGGATCCCGTCAGGGATGAACTGTTCATCTGATGGGGCGAAGGCCATGGTGACTTCGTCAACTGAGTCCAGGGCAACCAGTGCTGGCAGGCCATCCGGCGACCCCTCAGGAGCCAATGGGTCTACCTCTACTGCATCTCCAATCATTTCCATAGCTGGTAGCTCTTCCCAGAGCATCTGAGCCAATCCTTGCAGGTAGTCTTCTTCCATGGCAGGGGTATCCAGAAACTCATCTCCCCACCCTTGGGGGACTATGTTCTCGATAGCCTGGGCCGCTTCACGCTCCATGTTAGAGAAGCGGTGGTACAAGTTCTCGTGCACGCATATGGGCCAGTGGGGGTCTCTCCCTTCAGTTCTGGCTCTTTTCCTTTCGGCACGGTTCCCAAGGAGTCGGGAGTAGTCTTCTGGCTGCGGCCTAAACCCCAGTCCAAACCCAGTGGTCTGCTCATAAGGTTTGATGGCTACCCTGATGCCTTGCTTGTACTTGCCTAGTCCTTCGCCTGCCCTGAGACCCCAGTCTGCGCAGTCGGCAGCACTAAACATGTTCTTTCTTTGCCTCTTCGAGAGTCGTCGCCCCCTTTTAGACTCAGGGATATTATTCACCTGTACCATCTCCACAGCTTGGAAATTGAGTGTGGTGGGTAACTCATAATCCACGTAGGGTACTCCAACCCTTTCGAACTCTCGGTGATCCTCAGCATGTACTGTTATGAGTTCGTTGCCTGATACGAACCGGACCATCCTGTGCAGTGTGGAAGATACTGCTCCTGCCTGATGCAGCCAAGGCCTCCCGATCAGCAAGTTAAATGAGGCATTGATATCCATGACCTCAAAGTCCATGGTAAAAGGCCTGTCTGCAATTATGATCACCAAAGTGACCTCTCCCAGTGAGTCCCTTCTGGCATTGTCGAAGCCTCTGACATTATGAGCGCTGGGCTTGATCATTGAAGGGTCCAATTGCAAACTGTGAAATGTCCTCATCGGGCATATGTTCAAAGCTGACCCGTTGTCAATCATGGCACGCTTTACGATGAGATCAGTACATTTCACGGTTATGTAGAGCGGCTCGATGTGATTGCACCCTTCAGATGGCAGGTCTGCTGTAGAAAAGGAGATAGCCTTGGGTGCCATGATCACTGACACCACTGCCCCTAGCTGCTCAGGGTCAATATCCGCTGGTACATGTGCGTCACCCAGGACCTTCATCAGCACTGTCCGATGCTTCTCTGAGTCAATCAGAAGTCTCATTATGGAAATCTGGGCGGGTATCTTGTTCAATTGCTGGAGGAGATCATATTCGGGAGTGTAGACGCTATGGTGCAAATCTGTGACTTCCTCTTCTGTGGCCCTTCCCTTTCTCTTGAGGGTCGGTGGCAATTCTGTAACCACTTCCTTCCCTTTTTCTTTCCTTTTTGCTTCTGCTTCTGCTCCCTCCTCTGGCACGGGTGGGGGGTCAGTGTTTATGTATCGACCGGATCGGGTGATCCGATCGATTTCTGCTTCAATGGTGGTGGTGGTGGCTTGATGGTAGAAAGATGGGGTGGGGTAAGGTGGGGATACCGTGTTGTACGAGGGTGGTTCCAGGTTGAGTTGTGAAAGATTCAGTGTGGATGATTCGAATGAAAGATGGAAGGGGTCTTGTGGAGGTGAGCCCATGATGTCGTGGATGTTAAGGGCAGAGGGGTTGGCGAGAGGGGTGGGGTAGAAGAATTCTTGGTCTGTGGGTGGGTGGAAATGCACCAGAGGGAGATCGGTAGGGAAGTCGCTGTCATCTCCAATGACGTTCACTGCCTTGCTTTCTTCTGTCGATGTGTCTTCCGAGTCCGTATCAGGGGACTCGTCTGAACTCTCGTACGGATCAAGCAGGGTTGCAAGTTCAGGAGTGGATGGTGGTTCTTCTTCTTCCGTGGCATGAAGGGGGACGAACCACTCAGACGTGCCGTGGGAAGAGGACTCTGAGCTCGGTTCCGCTGATAGGAGATCGGTGGAGGATTGCAGGTCCAGCTCGGATGTCGCAGACATATACTCGGGTGGCCATCCGGTAGACATCTGCGGGGGTACCCTTGAACTGCCCACTGACGCGTCCGTGTCCTGTGGCCCATTTCGGAACCGGGGTCCTTCGGAACTGCCGATTCCTTCTTTGCGTGGAGGGGATGGGGAGTCGCTGATCCATCCGCACTGTACTGGGTTCCATGGCCCCGTAACTTCCTCACTGCTCTGAGGCTCATCCTCTATCGCACAGATGTAGACCTCTGTATTCTCCTTGACTGCAATTGCTGTCGAGTGGGTTTCTGCTTGAAGCTGCACCTTCACTGTCTGCCCTGGTTGGCCAATCAGTACAGACGGGTCAAACTGCCCAGTGCCCCGGTCACAGCTCACCTGATTAGCTGACTTGCTGGTTGAGGCCTTAGAATGGTCTGGGAGAGGATTGGTGGTGACGCCAGCTGCTGGGGTCTGAGCCTGTGGTGCTGGGGGGTCGACCGTGATGCGTCTGCTGTCAATTAGGTCTTGGATATCATGCCTTAGATCCCAGCACCGATTAGTGTGATGCCCCGGAGCACCCGAGTGGTACTCGCACCGTTCTGCTGCATTGTAGCTCCTGGCGTTGACCAGTCTGGGATTCGGGGGTTTGATCTGCAAGTACCCTTTCTTCAGCAAAGTAGGTAGCAACTCGGCTGGCGCATACGGTAATGGGGTGAAAACCCGTTTCATCCTGGCTTCGAATTCTTCTTTCGTCTTTCTTACCCCTTGGTAAGCCGTCTGCCCGGTCCCTTGGGGTGCCACTGCCTCTGGTCCTTGGGAGAAGTGATAAGGCTGTGCCGGGTGCACGTAGTTCACTGCCTGCTGTTCCTGCCTTCGGGGCTCTTGTCCCTGGTTTCTGCCAGCCTGTCCTGTCACTGGCCTCCTTGGTGCGGCACTCTGTCCACTGCCATCTATTTTCCCGGCTCTTACTGCATCCTCAATCCGATCCGCAGTCAAAAT
The DNA here is from genome assembly GCA_947561395.2 of Buxus sempervirens. NCBI lineage: Eukaryota > Viridiplantae > Streptophyta > Magnoliopsida > Buxales > Buxaceae > Buxus > Buxus sempervirens. Next base: position 14,371,505 of record OX387193.1, read on the forward strand.
TAGGTCGTTGAAATTCGAGGTACTTTGCCCCAGCAGCAAAGTGAAGAATGGCTGTCCTAGTGACGCAATGAACAGAGAAGTCATCTCTTGTTCCAACAGTGGTGGCTGTACCAGTGTCGCCAACTCCTTCCAGCGTTTGGCATACTCTCTCACCGACTCTTGGCTCTTCTTTGCCAGCCTCTGCAATTCTGCCCTTGTCTGCACTATCTGACTGTTGAGGCGGTACTGCTGGATGAAGACTGCTGCCAAGTCATTCCATGTCTTTATCTTAGCCTTGTCTAAACTCAGGAACCAAGAGTAAGCGGCCCCAGTTAATGACTTTTGGAAGAACTGCACCATGATTCGCTCTTCCTTGGCGTACTGGCACATGTCGCCTGCGTACGACCTTAAATGGTTCAATGGGCACCCGGTGCCGTCAAACTGGTGCAACTCAGGGCATTTGAACTTAGCCGGGAGCTGGATGTCTGAAAAGAAGCAAAGGCTTTCCAGGGTAGCCTCACTTTGCACTGTGCTGGGTTGGAGCTGTTTGAGCTGCTCCTTCAGGGCGGCCATTTCTGTTCTGTTCTCCTCCCTTACTGCTGTCAGTTTCTCCTCAAACTGTACTTCCTGGGTTCTGTACCAGTCTTCATCACCCTGTCCCAGATGGATAGGCAAAAATTGATCTGGTTGTGCCACATGAAAGGGTGCTGCCGGCGGTGGTGGTGGTGCCAGGGGAGGGGGATTTACTGGACGTGGTGGTGGCACCACTTCTGCTTGTGGTGGGAACTGTGGCTGCGGCTGCTGGGCAACTGGCGCTGCCGGTGGGGCCTGCCTCAATTCCCTCAATTCTGTCATCAGTTCCTGGATGATGGAACCCATACTGTCCATCCTTTGCTGCATCTCATTGACCACTTGGGTATGACTGGACTCTGCCGGATGCTGCCCTGGCGGCGTCTGTTCTCCTTGCTGTTCCATATCGAGCCTTCTCCTCGATCTTAACAAGTACGGACTTCTGAAAGCAATTTTTGGTACCTGGTGGGACAATTTGCCGGCATTAGTGCAATTTTACACAAATTGATTACACAATTTTATCTGATTGAATTTATTCATTTATTTATTTATTTTTATTTTATGATATGATTTGACTAACTGATCTATTTTAGCTACCCTAAGGCAACAAGGGAAGAGAACCTAAACTTTGAATCAACTGATCTATTTTAGTTACCCGTAGGTAACAAGGGAAGAGAACCTTTAATGAATTTGAAGACTGATCTATTCTAGCTACCCATAGGTAACAAGGGAAGAGAACCTTAATGAATTAACTGATCTATTTTAGCTACCCGTAGGTAACAAGGGAAGAGAACCTTAATGAATTTGGAAGACTGATTTTTTTGATTGGATTTGGACTAGCTGATCTATTTTAGCTACCCTAGGGCAACAAGGGAAGAGAACCTTAATGAATTAACTGATCTATTTTAGCTACCCATAGGTAACAAGGAGAGAGAACCTTATTTTTCTGAAAGCTGATCTATTTTACTCACTTGGAAGCGACTGGGAAAGAGAACCCTGGTGACCGAATCTATTTTAGCTACCCGCAAGTAACTGGGAGAGAGAACCCTAGTGACCGAATCTATTTTAGTCACCCGCAGGCAACTGGGAGAGAGAACCCTGTTTTTTTTTTTTTTTGAAAGCTGATCTATTTTAGCCGCTCGGAAGCGACTGGGAAAGAGAACCCTGATGAACGAATCTATTTTAGTCACCCGCAGGCAACTGGGAGAGAGAACCCTAAAATTGATCTATTTTGGTTGCCCTAAGACGACCGGGGAAGAGAACCCTAATGAACGAATCTATTTTAGTCACCCGCAGGCAACTGGGAGAGAGAACCCTGTTTTTTTTTGAAAGCTGATCTATTTTAGTCGCTTGGAAGCGACTGGGAAAGAGAACCCTAGTGACCGAATCTATTTTAGCTACCCGTAGGTAACTGGGAGAGAGAACCCTAAATGAATTAGCTGATCTATTTTAGCTACCCGTAGGTAACAAGGGAAGAGAACCTTTAATTTAAAGGGGGTTTCGTTTGAGCTCAGAATCACAGGGTTGGACCAATGCAGGGTCTCCGCAGGGGGTGAGCCGAAAAGCAGCACCCAGGCGTACCTCAACCAATCTCCAGTTCGTTCACTGGCGGCGTCGGCGCCTAACTTCGGCTAGTAGTTCCCGGGCGTGCCTTAGCTAGTCGTTGGTTTAATCACCATTGACTTCGGCGCCTCACAAAGGGGAAGGCTATACCAGGACGTTCATTCACCAAACGGCTCAATCACCGGCGGCTTCTGTGCCCCAAAGGTTTCGGCTAGTAGTTCCCGGGCGTGCCTTAGCTAGTCGTTGGTTTAATCACCATTGACTTCGGCGCCTCACAAGGGGAAGGCTATACCAGGACGTTCATCCACCAAACGGTTTAATCACCGGCGGCTTCAGTGCCCCAAAGGCTGGACCGAATGATCTTGGAAGGATACAGACGGGTGTGCTCTGAGCTCAAGGTCTTGGGTGTTTGTAAACACTTGCTGGGTTTTGCGATCTCAATGAGAGAGATGCAGTTAATGGAAATTAGGTGGTCGCCGCGACCAGGAATATTGCAATTATCTGAGAAGAGGTGGTCTGTCGGAGACCGAGTTGCCCTATTGGAGGGAATTAATTCTTTCATTTCTTGTTTTATTAAGTTTGAACAACATAGCATAGCGAAAATAAATTCATGCTTCAATCAAAAGGTGCCGCCGTGGCACAAAGTACATCATCAAAAATACAACAAAGCCAAAGTCTAGCTAGGTTGGTCATCATCATAGTGGGAGGACACGTCTTGCCTCCTCAAGGCTCGCAGAAGCTTGTTCCGCAGACGTCGGTCCTCCTCAGCGCGCTTGCGCACTAATTCCATTTCATGTTGCAAGGCCGTATTGGCCTGCCTACTCTCCCGTTCCGAATCCACATAAGCTGAATGGATACGGGAGTGGGTCTCCTGCAGTTCGGCCACCCTGTCCCTATATGTGTTAGGGGGCGGAACTGGAATGTCGCCTAATGCGATAGGCTGAAGAGGTGGGGGGCCGTCATGGCCAAATTCCCGAGCTATCCACTGCTCGTAATCTTGAAGGTGCGATTCGGTGAAGACGTCTTCTCGATATACGCAGACTGTCTTCCACTCTGTCAACAGTTGGGTCCTTAGTCCCTTGGTGAGTGGACCAATCAAACTGCTCATGTCGTCCTTGACTGGGATTCCCTGCGGTTTCCCAAACTGTCTCAGAACCCGAATCGGATAGTACGGCACGGCATGGGTGAGGCCTATCAAGGCAAGTCCCTCTCTTTTCTTGAAAGCTATGATGGGGGTGCAGGGGATGTTGTATGTACCCCACCATCTAATGTCTGTTTCTCCCTTTAAGTGGAGAAAGTGGTTAAACCAATCCTCACGAGTGGGTAGGTCTGGTTTGATCTCTCTTCGAGCCAACCAATAGATGTTGTCGCCAGTTGCCTTGTAATATGCACTGACTGGTGATGACACCATCAGGTGGTCTTGCAGCCAAAGGTGGAGGAGGGGAGCGCACCCTTGAAACCTCCGGGTTCCGTTTTTGGACAAAGTTAGGGAGTATAACAATTGAGCTAGGATCAGTGGCATGATTCGGTACCCTGTCCTGAGTTGATCTACAATTTCCATGAGGGCCAAATTAATGGTGTCTCCCCCAGTTGGAAAGAAGATTTGCGACAGAACCACAAAGGTGAAGGTGTCAAACCAAGCCCGGGGTCTTTCCTGCTTTTTGTTTCTTATCTTTTCAGCAAGGAATGTTTTGGAGACCCTAGTGAATGATTTGTCACCTCCTAAGGTCTGGAATTCTCCCCTTGAGAGGCCAAAGAAAGCGCAAGCTTCATTCTTGTAGCTTTCTTTGAGACTTGGCCTAGCGGGTTCTCCTAAGTCGCGAAATCGGAGGAACAGGTCAAGTTCCTCAATTGTGGGAGTCAACTCATTGATCCCGAATCGAAACACTGAAAGCTGGGGATCCCAGAAAAGCAAAGCTGCTTGGATCATATCCCAGTTGATCGGTACGTTTAACAGGGACAAAGTCTGTCCCATGTGGTATTTGCGCTCCCATTCAATCTGCTCACTCCCTTGGAGCTGCCTTGTCCAAGAACGGATCCAGGGGGTATCCCAGGCACACTTTTCTATCCTAGGGAAACGAGTTCTCTCAAATGAGGATGAAGGTGCCATGCCAACTATCCGATTGAAATTCCAAATCAGTTTAAGGTTCCACACCAAACTCTTAATCAGTCCTAAGACATGCATAATTTCAAGCAAAAGGCTGATCACTAGCAGTTTTAACATGCTTCACAAAATAAAGCAAAAGACAAAATCAGTGCGGAATTTTAACTCAGGAACACATGGTGTGTGGTCCTAAGGGTTGGCGCCAATGTAGGCGCGACTCCTAGACATACTTGTGTAAAGGAGCACATTCAAGTCCTGATCGGTCTTTCTGTCTTTCATCTGTTCTTTCATCTGCTTTTGGCATCGTACCACAGCAAAAATTACAACTTGCCATCGAGGGCGAAGGTTTACAAGATATTTACAAAAAAACTTCAAAGAATTCATCCTTAAGGCTGTTGGGAGCCAAAAGGGAGGATACAAATTGCTTTCCAGACGGGTAGGCTAAAAATTCCTAGATCTAGGGTTTAGTGCCCATGTTCTGATCTCGCATGCTTTCGTCTGTTTGTCTGATCTGGCCGGCTTTCATCTGCTCTAAAAGACCAATCTGGACTTAAAGTGCTCCCAGCGGACTCTAATGGGTCAAAACCCATAGCATACAGGACTCCATGCATGGATCTGGGGTGGTTCCCCTGATCAAAATTAGGTGAGCTTCCTAAATTAGGGCTGAGGTCGCCCATGATCTAGGGTTTACTCAATTTGATGCGAAAAGCGGGGGTTGCTGCCCCTGATGGACTCTGAATTTTATTCCGATTTTATTCATCATTCACATCCTACTCACCCTCTCATGCTCAACGCAAGGTTCATTCAGAAACGTTAGGTGGGGAAGGATACCCAGCCCGAGACATAAGCCTACAAGGGTCTGGACCAGTACTGGATCCTCGCGTGCCACGGCAAGAAACCAGTGGTGCTAATGGACTCCAGAAAACTGGGGGGATGGGTTTACCCTGCTTTCCCCGGCAAGCCACGGGAGCGTAGGTGCTAATACCATCCCAAAGATCAGTTCATAGGAATCAGAAGGGTAGGCTGCTAGAGAGGTCTAGGTTTGGTAAAGAAGTAGCAATATCCGATTTCACTCATCTACCAAGGGTCGGATCATTCACGCAGCCTCCCTCGTGCGTGTCACCCCACGCAGTTTATCACACAAGAACGACAAATAAAAAATCCATCCACGGTGTGGTGGTGTGCCTGTGTGTGCAGTTGGGCTGCGTGCTGTGTCTACACAGGTGAGTTTTGTCTAGATTTTGTTGGTAAAGGGATTGTTACTGTCTCGTATAGTAAGGTGCAGAATTAGCACGCAATACGATGTTCCGGGAGAGTCCCCAGGTAAGTGGGGGGTCACAAGGGACCGCTTAAATCCCACTTGCCTTAGGCAATTATCGCGTCCCTTTGACAGGACTCCCCAGAATGCGTAATTACGTGTATTCTGCATCTTTCTAAACGAGGTAGTAAGAAACCCTAAACGTCAACTAAATCTCTCTTTATGCTGACTCATCTAACTAGGGTCCTACTGGGCTGAACAAATCCCCAGTGGAGTCGCCAAGCTGTGCGCGCGTGGGAAACGCGGCACGGGGTGATTCGGAGTCGCCACCGCCTGATGGGGTGCAGGCGGACACCTGGGTGCCTAATCCTGTCTATTAGGGCTTTTTGGTCTGCGGCTTGAGATTCTAAGTCTGTTCTCGGTTGTGGTTCGGGGAAGTCCGTAGACACCCCGGTCCACCCCGTCGGATGACGGGTCCCGTGGGTTCCCTGGTTTGAGTCAGCTTGCATTGGTCTCACCTGATTCCTAATCCGATATGCAATTTGGTTAAGTCTGGCGGGACCGCCAAAGTGGTGTGGGTCCCTTTACTTGATTTTATCTTTTTAATTAAGATGATCCGGGCCTGGTGGGGTGGGCCCCGTTGGAAGGCCCACGGTATCCCTTAGTGGGCCAAGTGTGGCCCGCATGTTCCTTGGTGGGCCAAGTGTGGCCCTTTGGATTTTGGCTCACTTTGAATTGATTTTATTTTAGAGTTCAAGTTGGATTAGTTAAGTGGATTTCATGCCAAAAGTGGGCCGGGATTGCTTTGTGGGCCCTTGAGTGGGCCCCACAATTGGTTGCCAAGTGATTTTGATTTTATCTTTCTTATCTGTGTCAAAATGGGCCAAGCGTTGGGCTTGGGGCCCTTTACCTGGGCTTGGGCTTGAAAGCCCAAGGCTTCCTGAGTTAGGGTTTGGAAACCCTAAGTTGGTCGGGTTCATGGGCTTAGTGGGCCCGATAGGCCCTACCCGTGGTCTCGGCCAAACCATATCTTACTTTAATCATGCATGGCCCAATTAGGGCTTGGGTGGGCCTCAAGTGGTCTGGCCCACTCAAATCTTTTATTATCTTTTTTAAGCATGAATGGGTTGGTCGGGCTTGGTGGGCCCCGTTGGAAGGCCCACCGGAAATCAATTTGGACCAGGTTGGTCCATGGCCCATGTTGGGTTTCCGGGTGACCCGGGAACCCTATTGGTTCGTCCGGTTCGGTTTGGAAATAAAACCCACATTCAGCAATAATCACACAAAAAGACACAAGATAAACACTATGTCAGAAAAAAATCTGGCTCATTATGCTGGGTCCAAGGGGAGGTACCCGGGGGCCTTGTGGGCGAAGCGAAGCGGAGCCCACGGGGTGGGGTACCTCTCCGTACCAAGGTACGAGTTGGATGCGCCACGAACAAAAGGGGTGGGGGTGCGGGGGGGCGAAGCCCCCCGCGGTATGGTAAAGGGTATTTTTGGAATTTTTAAAAAAAATAACAATTCGGCCTGTTTTGGACCTGGCGCTCACCTCCTGAGGTGAGCGCCAGGTGGGCGCCAGATGGGCGCCAGAATCGGGCAAAAATTTGACCTAGCGCTCACCCGATACCAGGTGAGCGCGAGCTGGGCGGGAGGTGAGCGCGAGATGGGCGCGAGAAGAGCGCCAGAATTTCGCTTGGTTTTAGGTGGGCGCGAGCTGAGCGCCAGGTGGGCGCCAGCTCGGCGGGAGGTGGGCTGAAAGGGGCGCCCACCTCCTAGGTGAGCGCCAGGTGGGCGCCAGGTGGGCGGCAGCTCACTACTCTCTGTTTTTTTTTAGATCTCCAACTCTGGCCGGTTTTTTTCGGTCTGTAACGGTTCCACTAGCCTCCTAACATGCTTAGAACACCTCCCAACCAATCTTGGATTTAATCTAACTACATTTTATTTCAAGTTTTGAAAACCCAGAAAACTTACAATACAAACATGCATTCAAAATACTTCACGAATAATATGCCCAGGACACCTCCCCGGGCTTCGACCACTCCCCAGAAGGCACTTAGACTTGCATTAAAACTAGTCTAAGCATGATTCATGCTTCATCCCTCAACCCAAAATCTCTCAAAAAGAAAAAAAAAAACAAACCGGATAAAAAAACCACACAGGTACAGAGGCATCAACAGCTTAAAAAAAAGGGGGGTATGCTCAAGGGTGCATAATAAACAAACAACATGTTAGCAAGTCTAGCAATGTAAAATCAACAAGCAAACAACATGCAGACACACATGCACTTTCCTCCAACCGACTGAACCTTCAAGCATGCGCCCTAACATCCGAAGAAGGGAATGAGGAGGGGGGTTTACAGGGGTACAATGGATGAAGGGAACTTGGGAACATGTTCCCTTTTCGGCGCGAGCAACACACGCATATTCCTCTTCCTTACTTGGTGGTCTTCATCAGATGGAAGTGAACAAAAAAACATGGTTTCATGGCTGTGGCCTCATACCACCGAATAAGACCGGCTTACAAAAAAAATCATCTCATACTCATATATGTATAACTCAAAGTAACAGGGATGTTTACCTGGGGTTCTTTGAGTTCTGGAGCTGAGTGGGGAGCCTCCTCGAGGTGGTACGAGCGCTGGAACTCTCCACTTCACCGCACCGGCAATAGCAAGCTTCCTTCGTTTGGTTGTGCGGGGACGAGGAAGAAGCAAGGATAAGGGGGGTTGGATCAAGGTGGAGAGCTTGGGGAGGCCGAAGCCACTGAGACGGGTAAGGTGCGGGTGGGGAAGGAGCTTAGGCACTGCACCAAAAAATCCTCCCAACCGAACTTCTCTTTTTTTTTCAAAAACTTCCAACCCTCCTGCGCGCGATTTCGCGCGGCTTATATAAGCAACAAAAAAAAAAAAAAGGTGCCGCCCACCTTGGCGCCCAGCTCAAGGTGGGCGCATGCTCGCTCGCCACGTCCGCGCGAGCGGCATAATGATGAAAATCATTTAATGCCGCCGCTCGCCGGACGTAAAAATCTTCAAAATTAAGATTTAGTCCCTGACAATTTTTGGTAAAATCCGATATTCTCGGATTTTTACAGATTTAGTCCCTGGGATATTTCGAATGTTCGGATATTTACGGATTTGATCCCCGAGATATTTTCCTGCGCAACTCGCCACGTGTGCAGCTTTTTGCCATGTGCGCAGATTGCCGGTTTTGCTGCCCGGGAATTTCGTCAGCTCATATTTCCTTCATCCGGACTCCGATCTGGGCAAACTTAGTTTCATTAGAATCGTATCGGAGCCCTCCATCCCATGACCTAGGGGTAGGCCTCCGGATCGGATTTTAGCAGAAAGTCAACTTTTGGCTCTGCTCAAGTTTGACCGCCCGCAGGACCTTCATCCGGACCCCGATTCCTGCAAACTCAGTTGCGTTGGAACCGTGTCGAGATTCTCTATCCAATGACCTAGGGTTAGGCCTCCGGATCGGATTTTAGCAGAAAGTCAACTTTTGGCTCTGCTCAAGTTTGACCGCCCGCAGGACCTTCATCCGGACCCCGGTTCCTGCAAACTCAGTTGCGTTGGAACCGTGTCGAGATTCTCTATCCAATGACCTAGGGTTAGGCCTCCGGATCGGATTTTAGCAGAAAGTCAACTTTTGGCTCTGCTCAAGTTTGACCGCCCGCAGAACCTTCATCCGGACCCCGATTCCTGCAAACTCAGTTGCGTTGGAACCGTGTCGAGATTCTCTATCCAATGGTATAAAGCAAGGTACTTGGCACGGAATTCGAGGAAAAGTCAACTCTTGGCTTTTCCTTAAGTTTGACCGCCCGCAGAGCCTTCATCCGGACTCCGATTCCCGCAAACTCAGTTGCGTTGGAATCGTGTCGAGATTCTCTATCCAATGGCATAAAGCGAGGTGGCCAAATTTCACTTGATCAAAAAGTCAACTTTTCACCCCTTAGGGTTTGACTTTCTGTCCAGGGTTTGCATTTTTGGTTTTTCGGGGAGCGCAAAAATGAGGTGCTTACACCGGGCATCACTAGACTTGAGTTCTAAATTGCCAATCAAGCCAAAACCCAAAAACCATACGCTTAAAGGTGGAGAAACACGTTTTCAGCTAAAAGTAAACAATTACGTTCGGGGAATTGGGTGTAAATGTGGGAAGGCCATTTGCATGTTTCACAGGCCAAGTTATAATATGAATACCATATTGAAGGTAACACAAAGTGGCAAGGTAAAGCCATGTTTTCTTTTTTATTATCTTCATGTAAATTAAAAGCTATGGTGTCCATATGGTTGGGATGAAATTTTTCCCAAAAATGTTTGTAGCCTAAGGTTGGTGTAACCCATCGAAAGAGTCTCTAACTCTGCTTAGATGTTATCCTATCCAAAGTCCATGCAAGAGGCAACCAAGAGTACAAGATTTATGAATTGGTGTCTAACTGTCAAAGGAGCATGTAACCTCATGAATGTTCATATATTTTGCAAGTATGGTGTCAAAGTCCAATTGGAGACTATTTTTAGAGGCAAAGTCAAGGTGAAAATTAAGTGGGAATGAAAATAACATGATCTAGTGAAAAAATGAGTCAAAAAGGGCCATTTCGGCATTAACCGACAACTCAGGTCGGTTAAACAGAGTTTCCTTTTTATCTGATGTATGCCATCGGTAAAAGGCTTTTATGCTTGTATTCGATTATTTATGTCGGACACAATAAGGCATAGCCTTAGCCGACATGTCATGCCGGATACAGCCAGGAAATGTGCAAATTGATTTTTCATCCCAAATTTTTAGAATAAAATGCCTAAAACATTGTGAATAATCTTTAGGCACCCCAAGGAGAGTATGAAAACATAATTCAACTGTTAAAAAAAAAATTTTTTTTTAAGAATTTAACCTAATTTTGAAACACAAATCTACCCTCTCCCTCAAAATGCATTAAAGGGGCCAAGGTGTCATATTTCTTGATATCAATTCACCTCAAACATGTTTCAATCAAACTTTTGAACTTGAAAACTGGGAAAATTCAGCAAATAAAAAAAATTAAATAAAAAAACCTTTGGTTGGTCATTTTCTCCAATCAAATCAAAAATTTGTGGGACACTTGGAAGCCCTAGAATATTCCAAAAAAAACCTTTGGTTGGTCATTTTCTCCAATCAAATCAAACATTTGTGGGACACTTGGAAGCCCTAGAATATTCAAAAAAAACCTTTGGTTGGTCATTTTCTCCAATCAAATCAAAAATTTGTAGGACACTTGGAAGCCCTAGAATATTCCAAAAAAACCTTTGGTTGGTTATTTTCTCCAATCAAATCAAAAATTTGTGGGACCCTTGGAAGCCCTAGAATATTCCACAAAAACCTTTGGTCGTTCATTTTCTCCAATCAAATCAAAAATTTGTGGGACACTTGAAAGCCCTAGAATATTTCAAAAAAACCTTTGGTTGGTCATTTTCTTCAATCAAATCAAAAATTTGTGGCACACTTGGAAGCCCTAGAATATTCCAAAAAAACCTTCGGTTGGTCATTTTCTCCAATCAAATCAAAATTTTGTGGGAAACTTGGAAGCCCTAGAATATTCCAAAAAGAAAACCTTTGGTTGGTCATTTTCTCCAATCAAATCAAAAATTTGTGGAACACTTGAAAGCCCTAGAATATTCCAAAAAAACCTTTGATTGATCATTTTTTCCAATCAAATCAAAAATTTGTGGGACACTTGGAAGCCCTAGAATATTCCAACAATCAAAAAAAAAAATAAGAAGAAGAAATAAAGAAAGAAAAAACAAATAAATCCGGACTTGTGTTCACCTAACTCACTTATCTACATTTATAGGAGTGTGACTCGGATTAAATGGGAGCTGACATGCTTCTTTGTTTTTTCTTCCTCAGGTACACTTACTTGCAATCATTGCTCCCGTGACCAAATCCAAAGCTCGAGCAATGAATACTGAAGAGAATCAAGCTCAAGCCACCGTTCCCGCTCAAGACTTTGCTCAGCTACAAGAGCAAGTGGCCGGACTGGCCAAGATGCTAGGAGACCTACTGGCGGCTCAGGCCCAACAGGCCCAGGCCCAGGCCCAAAACCAAGCCTCAACTTCCCATCAAGCACTGCCACCTCAAGCCTACATTCCACCTCCAGCTCAACCCATACCTGAGCCCATTTCTGAACCTATTTTGATCAGGGAAAATACTGTGGAATATGAGAGAGATAGAAAAGGAAAGAGCAAGGGAGGAAATGGAAAGGAAACTGCTACACAAGATAGAGAGGATCCAAGAAGAACTCAAGGAGGTGAATGGAGGGAACAGTTATGGAGGCACCACCTTCGACGACCTATGCATATACCCAGATGCATGCATGCCTACCGGCAAAGTTCAAGTGCCCGGACTTTGATAAATATGATGGCATGGGCTGCCCAATGAGCCACTTGGAACTATACTGCGGGGCTTTGTGTCAGTTTGGCCGGGATGACGGCATACTCATCCAACTCTTTCAGAGGAGTTTGACAGGATCAGCTTTTAGGTGGTTTGCCACGGTGGACCATGGAAGGATCAGAAGGTGGAAGGACTTGGTCGACTCTTTTCTGGACCAGTACAAGTTCAACTCGGAGATTGTGCCAGACTGGTATGACATGATGAGAATGAGCAAGGGAAAGGAGGAATCTGTACGGCAGTATGCTAAGAGGTGGAAAGAGGCTGCCTCCCAGGTCAGGCTGCCTATGTTGGAACCAGAGATGATTTCAACGTTCGTAAGCACACTGGGGCAGCCCTTCTATAACCATCTAGTGGGTCAGATTACCACCAATTTTGCAGCCCTGGTACAGGTGGCTGACCAAATCGAGGAAGGTGTCAGGTCGGGAAAACTCATTGATTACTCTGCTTTGGCCGGAAAATCAGATTCCTCCACCTCCCTGGCACAGAAGAAGGGAACTGGGTTCAAGAAGAACGGGGCAAGAAAAGAAGGAGAAGTGAACTTGGTGCAAGCACCTCCTCCTAAGAGTCCACTCAACATGAATGTTTCAGCATCCCAGCAGGCCCAGTAGTCATATCAGACCCCGCTCAATGTTAATTTCTCCCCTTCCGTGCCTGTAAATCAGAGGAAGGCTTTTACCAAGGAAGAGAGGGATGCCTGGATGGCAGCAAGGAGGAACAGAGTTTTTAACCCCCCCTTCCTGTGTCTCTTTCCCAACTATTGCCAACCCGGTTGAAAGGGAGTATGTGACCTTGAAGGAGCCCAGCCCGAATGCCTCGAAAGGGAAGGAATTTTGATCCAGCAGTCACTTGCGACTTTCACATGGGTGCACCGGGGCACTCTACAGACACTTGTTCGGTTCTGAAGCACGCGGTTCAGGATCTATTGGATCAGAAAGCCCTGGTTTTTAATACTCCTGCACCTGTGAGACATGGAAAAATCACCGGGATGATTCCCTTCTGTCAACACACGGGCTCAACGTAAAATATGGGAGAGTCGCCACCATTCAATTTTTAGGGTGTAAATGGACACCAAAAGATTTAAAATAAGCAAAAAGGCAAATCTAGAGTAAAAATAACTCTACTTGAAAATCAAATCTAGAGATGGGTAAGGGGATTAGATTATGAACGGGGGAAGGTGTTAGGCACCCCCATTCACCCACACAAGGTGGTTTCCAAGTGTTGTTCATGCTAAAAAAATGAGAAAGCTTGCTAAAATAATCAAAAAACCTTGAGAAAGGATTAAACAAATGTGTGATACCTTCACATGAGAAATACAAATGAATTCCAGATCCTCTTTTATGTCAATATCACTTCTAGAATATCACCAATAGATGGAAATCAAAGCAAAAATTGTACAAAACCAAGTTTAATCAAATCCGGAAAATTCGGTAAAAGATAGAGCCATTGGTCTTGAAATCATTCAAATCTAGTTTAGATTGAATCAAACCAAATCCATTTGAAAGATTATGATAAATAGAAGACTCATGCAAATTTTCAATCTATTCCGGTTAAAATCCTAGGAGTTATTCTCCTTTGAAATCTGCTGCTGGAGATAGTTAAAAGTGACAAGTGGGCAAGTTTGGAAAATCATTTAGAAACATCTACTCCATATAAATTCATGAAATTTGGTATGAATAAAGTATGTATGGCCATATTTCAAATGAAACTAGCCTCATACAAAAATTCATTCGGATGTGCCTTGGGTGACCTCCCGAATAGGCCCCGAAGATCACAGATTTACCCAGAAAAGTGCTGTTGAACAGTTCTGAGTAAATCTGTTACCCACGACACAAATGGAGTCAAAAAATTATGAAACCAACTGGGTTTGAAATTATACTTTCAAAGGAAAACTCAGAATTAAGAATCACTCGAATCGGATTTAAAACGAACACATGGCGCTTAGTCGAAGTGATAGGTTCTGTAATCTTGCCCAAATTGACCTACCAACTTCGACTGAGAGGTGTCAAAAATCCACTTGATAAAAATTAATGAAATTTTGTAGGCATAAACTAGACAGCCTCACCTTTCCCATGGCTCTAAAATCACTCCAAAATTCATCCGGACGATGAAGTTACAAGTGTCCGAAGTTGAGGTATAGCTGCTGTCAAGTTAAGTCTTTTTAAAGAAAATCAACTCAAAACAGTGATAAGGTGTGTGGAATCCGTGCAAGATAAATCAAAATCATTTTAAAAAGATATTGAAGAACCTCTAGGAAGAAATGGGGCACAAGTTTGGCTCACCATTCTCTTCTATTGGAAAGAATATGCCAAAAACACAAAAATTGAGCAAAAGCCGAGAGGTTAGACCTAGAGGTCTTCAATATTTGCTTGAAATCATGTTGAAAACCAATAAGAAATATCCCAGAATTGTTTGGGGCTATTTATTTCAGATTTATCACAATCAATGCAATAAATCCGAAATATAAGCCGAATCCGACAAAACAAGTGCTATGTGTGTGTCTGTAAAAATCCATTCTTCAATAATATAACATATAGCATGCACTCATATCAATCAAATGGGGTTCTAAAAGACCTAGGGTTCCGTTCCATTCTCGTTTCCCGTAGTTCTCTCTCCCCGTTTAACGATTCTTCGAGATAATCTTGGGGTACTTTGAGTATGAAACGGTTTTCATAGAATCAAAAGGCTTATTCAACAAGGTTCTAAAACTAGGATCAATCCTCAGTCTCGTTTCCCCTAGATCCCGCCTTCACGTTTTACGGCTAGGGGGAGTCTCGAGGTACTTTGAGTAGAGGAAGGGTTTTCATACACACAAATTAGGCCTTATTCTACAGAAAGGTACAAGAAGAGAACTAAACCTAGAATGTAAGAACAGAAATATAAAGAGAGGTTTGAGGCTTACTTGGGCTTCTGGAAGCAATACGGCAGCGGTTCCCTTCTTCACTTGGAGCTCTTCGATCTCCAACTTATTGGCCATTTGCTTGAGGAGGAGCCTCCTATTTATAGGCAAAGGCTATGGTTAGGGTTTGTATGATAGTAGACACAAAATAATGTCTAGAGCCCACCAACCTTAACCCTAAGGCTATTTCCGAGATTTCCATTCCTTTAATGAAGGATATGATGGTAAAAAGTGAAAACTCTCAGAAAACCCTAATTTTGAGTAAAAAGCTTGTATCCGACATATCAGGTCGGATACAAGAGCACCTATATGTTTCCAACATATGTCGTCGGATACATTAATGCGTGCTTGTATCCGACAACTTATGTCGGATATAAAGAGATACGCTTGTATCCGACCTGAGTTGTCAGATACAAGAAGAAATGCATATTTGTCAAATTTTGTGTTGGTTTCAAAGGAAAGAATGATTTTTGCCAATTATTCATCATTTTTACCGTGCAATTTGGGGTGTCTACAACTGCCCCTCTTTGCGGGAGTTGCAAAGCAATGAGCTGCAAAGATTAGACAAGCCCAAATTGCGCTCCCTTAACCATGATTTGCTTGGTTCAATTCAATTTTGCAAAATAATTTTTTGGGTGAAGATTTGCCAAAAAGCCCTAACTTTAAGGGGGGGCATCTCTCCAAGATGTCTTAAATTCCACTGAGCTCTCGTGGCTATGAAGTGGATTTCAAGCCCAAAATAAGATTTTTGAAAACTGATTTTTTATCAAATCAAGTTAAAAATTGAATGAATATTTTCCTTTTGACCAACATATTTCCCCAAGTTGTCCTAAATTCCACTGAGCTTCCATGGCTGTGAATTGGATTTTAAGCCAAAATAGGTTTTTTTTGGTGAAAATAGCCGATTTTGTAGCACACATTTTTCTTTTTCTTGCTTTTCCTTTTTTTCTTTTTTTTTCTTTTCCTTTTATTTTTCTCTTTTTCTTTTCTTTTTTCCTTTTTTTCTTTTTTTTCTTTTCTTTTTCTCTTTTTTTCTGTTTTTCTCTTGTATCCAACGTAGCTCGTCGGATAAGAAGGCCTTCATTTGTATCCGACATGATCTGTCGAATACATTGGTTTATATAAGTCGCGCACGACCGCAACTCTTCCGCTTCTTTTCTTCTTCTCCGATTGCAAACCCCGGCTACATCTCCTTTTCTCCTTCGACAACCGACGCTTACTCTGGCTTGTCTCTGAGATTTTCGGCGACTGTCCATCATCTCCGAGAACTTCGGTGGCTCCGGTGACCTTCCTTGACACGGGCGATTGCTCATTCATTGCTGCAGCTGAGCCCTAGCCTGTTTCCAATCTTCGGCGATTCCTCAGTTCGGCGTCGTGGTGCTGACCTTCGGTGGTACTTGGTTGGTGTTCTGGCTACCTAGGCAACATTCCTTGCTCTTAGCCATCCAATTCCAAGGCTTGCCATCAGTCGCTCATTTCTTCGTTGTTCCTGACAGTGAGTTTGTTTCCAATTTCAAGCAACTGAATTTCTGCCAAGCATGTGATTGATGTTTTGATGAATTTTTGTTCTCCGGATCTTGCCATTGCTTTGGTTGTTTTACACAAACATGATTTCCAGCATCCTTTGCCATGAATACTATTATGAATTGCCATGCTTGTGACGCTATGGTGCATTGACTGGAATTTGGTATGATCAGATGCTATACTGTCCCTTGCACTTGGTGATTTTCATTTGCTTGTAGTGATCAATCCCTGAATATCCCATTGGCTGCATGCCTCTTGACTAGATAAATTTTTTTCTTTGAAGTATGCACAAATTGGCAGTGACTAAGAACACTGGACTTTCTGGCGGTGATGGATTTTGACTGAATTGCTCATTTCTCATGCTTCTGATTACTTTTGAATTGTAAATGCCAATCTGTTTTGGCTTGCCAATTTCTGATCCGAATTCTGCAGTTCTAATTTTCCACTGTTTTTTTTGAACTGTCGGTGATGAAGAATTGCCTACTCTCCAATTTTCAAATACCATGCTATGATATTTTTTTTTTTCAATCTGATCTCCACATGCTTTTGATCAAGGCAGGGCTTTAACTGTCCAAACTTGCCTGTGATTTGTTCTTGAACAGACCTGGCTCTATAGATTTTTTGCATGACCACCCCAAACTTAGTGCCTTGGTAGTCCTTGGAGTATGCTTACCAATATTGATCTTTATTCTGCCCATTTTGGTCTGCTTTCCAGAGCACCTCTAGTAACCCTGAAAACAAATTAAGGAAATATTAAGCTTTGCAGAGATGCTTAGGAATTTCTGATAAACAACTTAGCATACAATTATCAAACACTTTCTAAAAAACTTTGAACTGAAACAGAGAAAGTAAGATAAAACTCCCTCAAGACACAATCCATGATAACTTGAAAAAACTCCTGTAAGATTCACGATGAACCGAAACCTAGGCCAAAAGCAAGGTAAAATTCCTGATAAACTTGAACTAAAATTCATAAAACCCTTCCCTGTGGCTTGTAGATGGCTAGGAGTCGTTCCAGTGTTCGAGAGGGGGCTGACCTTGCTGATTAGCCCTCCACTTCGCGGGCTCGGGTAGAGACTAGTTCTAGTGCTACCTTGTCGGAGCCGCTAGATGATTCCAGAGAAAGCTCTGGAGAGGGTTCTGCCTAGGTAGGGATTCCCAATTTTTCTTCTTTCTTTTCTTGCTTCCCTTGAAACCGACTTCACCTATTCATTTCTACTTTTAGCTTGTTGTTGCTCCCGCTCGAGGTCGCGGTAGAGGCCGAGAGAGAGGTGGAGGCAGAGTTGGCGAGAGGGGACGAGGCCTGGCCAAAGAGAGGGGCCGAGGTCTGGCCGGAGCTTCAGGCCAGGAGGGTGTTGCTGCAGCTCTCCGCATAGGGATCTCCGCGGAGTTGAGAGCGTCTGTTCATGATACAGAGCTCCTTAGTAGCTTGGATAGCCATCCTTCTATGTGCATCCGCGCTGATGTTCCACTTCCCTATCCTCACTCCCATCTACGGGGTAGCTGGGGGAGGTTCAGTGAGTTGGTGCAGACTCTTTCTCCTGCACTTAGGCGTGAGTTTAGTAGGTGTTGCCTGGATCATTTCCTCAGTATCCCTGCATTTCGAGCTGACCGCCCCATTATCTTTGCCATGATGGAGCGGTACTTCCCGGAGACGCAGTCCTTTCATCTGCCGGACATGAAGCTTGGGATCCATCGCTCCGATTTTGTTATGATCACCGGCATTCCTCTGGTGGGGCGAACTATAGTGTTGGACCGGCCTTCAGCTGCAGACATTGGCCTCCTCCTGGGATACGAGGATTTACCTGACCGTATTTGGGTTGGGAGAAGTGGCCGTATTTCCATCAGTTGGCTGCGAGAGAGCCTTACTCGACATTTTGATGGGAGACATGAGACCATTACTGGGGAGGATGCGGCTTTTGCTCCTATCTTCAGGCACGTGTTTCTACTGATACTTGGGAGCTGTTTTTTCTAGGAGGACACGACCAGTGTTAGTCCTCTATTTTTGGATGCTTTGAGAGATCTCCGCTAGACCCGGCAGTTAGCATGGGGGCGGCTTATATATGGGACCATCCTGGCCGGATTGTGCCGAGTAGTTCAAGGCTTGGCCGCTCCGAGGGGTGATGGAGTTAGCTACCGATTCTTCTGGCAGATCTTGCAGGTGCTGTATATATCTACTGTGTCTTATTCCCAGAAACTTTAACTTCTTTTCCTTTGACAGATTTCTCTTTTGCCAGGTATTTATGTATACCTATATGACTTACTTCCGCCCGTCCCCCATGCCTAGCATAATGGATTTTCCTGTTGCCCTGCGGTGGTTCGCCCAGGTCAGAGATGCAGACAGGAGTCAGCCTCGTACTGCTCGGGTTCACTTGGATCGTGCCCGACGATCTGATGTAAAATTCTTGATCCCTTTCTCTTTTCTGTATCCTTTTTTATATTTGACACCCTTCTTCTTCTTTGCAGCTCCTATCAGCGCGCTTTGACGATGTGGATATTGGGGTTGCCCACGAGATGATAGTGCAAGATGCTTTCGAGCGAGACCTCCGATATCAGCCCTACCAGTGCTTCCTTGGGAGGCTTGGTAGGGTGATGTATCTATGAGAGCGCCTGTACTATCAGCACACAGGCGTGCCCCATATCCTAGTTCCTCCTCCTCCTGTGGGTCCCGACACACTCCTCCCAGGATTCGATATTGATCAGTTTAATCAGTATCAAGAGGCGGAGGGGCTTACAATAGATGGAGACTATGACAAGTGGATTAGGAGGGTGTCTATTGGGTGCCTGATGGATCGACCCATTCGTGTCGGGGTGACAGAGATTGGCGGGATCTATATCCGAGTGCACAATGACACTGTGAGTTTCATGATCTTCATTTCCCTCAATTCTGTACTTGTGACTCTAATCCCTTTCTCATTGGCAGGTAGAGGAGCTGAATGCCCTTCGGGATCGGTTCCAGAGTCAGCGGGCCGCCATTGATGATCTGATTGCTGAGCATGATGCGGTGGTGGCCCAGCGGGATGCCCGGATCAGGGAGTTGGAGGCTTTGGTGGCCGAGCTTAGGGCTAGACAGGTATCTAGTTCTTTACATTTCTACCATTTCCATGTTTCTCTATTATCTGATATGAACTGTTTGAATTTTGTAGGGTTTAGTCCCAGATCATGATGCTGTCTTTGAGCCTGATCTTTCTGTTCTTGATCTATCTCCGGTTCAGGCTGCCGACCCCGAGGACGTCCCAGCTACCGACCCAGTTGTAGCTACTGTGCCCGCTGCTCCTGCGGACCCTGTGGGCCCCTCATCTCCAGTGGTGGCTCCTGAGTTAGAGGGCATCCTTGTTGCCGACCTGATTGTTCCGGATCCCCCCATTCCTGCTGCAGACACCCGTGGTAAGTTTACTTTAGTTTTACCTCTTTGGTTTATCTTGATACCTCAATTTCTGACTCTTTCTATTGACCCAGCTATTTCTGTTCCTGGTCCTTCTTCTGTTGCTGCCGGTCCTTCTGGAGCTGCAGGAGTCGAGACTGCTGTGTTTGTGGACCTAGTTGAGCCTGATGCGGCTAACCTGCCAATCGAGCCTATTCCTGCCGAGCAAGAGGCTTCTTCACTAGATTTTGCTCCTGTCACGCCTCCTGACATTGCGGACTACTGCTTGGAGTATCAGCTCTAGTCCATCGTGGGTCGGAGACCACACTACATGGCCGAGCGTCTTCTAGCATATTCTAGGCGTCGATCTTCTCGAGGTAGAGGTCGTAGAGGAGTGCGGGGTAGAGGACGCGGGGGTGATCCTGCATAGTAGTGGGAGATTAGGATTTCTATATTTTTTTTCATTATCACTGTACAAACGAGACTTATATATATGGAAAAAACTTTTTTATTCATTCTTTCTTGTGCTGCTCTCTTTTCTTTTCATTTTCATGCAATTCAGACTTGTATACAGGTGAAACAGGTAAAAAATTTGGATTTTTCTCCATTTTCTCTTTTTTTTGCCTTTTTTCTTTGTATCCGATACATCAGATCGAATACACTGATTTTTTTTGTATCCGACAAGTTATATCGGATACACACAAGGTGACTTGTATCCGGTACTTTTCATCGGATATGCTTGAATGCTTTTGTATCCGATCTGATATATCGGATACATTAAAAAAATGCTATAAATACGACTGGCCTCAGGATTTGAGTCATTTTTACGACTTTTTGAGTTTAGAGAACCCCCTTTTCGCCTATTTCCACCTCCCATTGATTCTTAGCTTGCTCCCATCATCTCCAATGGATTCCGGATCATCCTCTGCCTCATCGTTGTCTGTCCACGCAGCCTACCCTGCAAAACAACCTTTTAGATCAAAACCCCCTAACCTCACTAGGTATAACCCTGTAGATTCATTCTACACTAGGTGGGTTAATTCTATGACTCTTGATGAAGAGAGGAAATGGGATTCTACCCATCTAGGCCATGTTCTGCTTATCCTAAAGATTCCTTTCAAGTGGGAGATTATTGAAGCTATGATTGGTCATTGGGTACCTGACCTAAACCTTTTCCGTTTTGGAGACCATGAGATGACCCCAACCATTGAAGAGGTTGAAACTATCCTGGGCTTGAGTTTTGCAGAGAAGGTAGTGAATCCACCCCTTAGGCCAAGTTACAAGAAAGAGGCTTCTACTTTCCTGGGTATAGGGAAGAAGGATTTAGGGGATTCTGACACCCTTTTGACTTTCTCCAAGTCTATCTGACTGAGAAGCTCTTGAGGGGGGCGAACAAGGAAGCCAAGTTCAATGCCCTAACCCTGATAGTGGTTAACTAACTGCTTTTCTCACGGGATGATGATGAAGTCGACTTAGCCCTTATCTCAGTTGTATGCCAGGTTAGGGAGTAGGAGAGATTGGTCCCTATGATTTTGGCAGGGATGTACCAGGCTTTGACTGACTGTTATTACAGGAAGAAGAAGCGCTTCCTATCATGTGCCCCTATCCTGCAGGTTAAAAAAAAAAAATTTCTTTGCTTGCTTTTTTTTCCTTTACAATATACTGAAATATCCCTCCTCCTTTGCAGCTTTGGTTACTTGACCACCTGAGTCAGATTGAAGAAATCAATCGACATTTCTTCCCAAGCTTGAAGGTTCCCATCTTGATGAGCAACCGGGGGTGTCCTGACATTCCAGGAGGTAAACAGGGCTGGTGTACTTTCTTGGCTACATTCCAGGATGATCAGGTGAGGTGGCCTGGTACTTACCAACCCAACGCCGAGACCATGATCAGCTTTCAAGACCGCAACTTTTTGGTTCTGGCTGGCTTGAGTCATGCTGTGCTTTACCTTCCTTTGCTGGTTCTTCGTCAGTTCAGAGCGACCCAGGGGATTATAATCCCAAGTGGATACAAGGACCATCTTGGGCCACTTTCACCAACCACCATGAAGCTAAACGCTTGGTTGATGAGGGAGTGGTCCTATGTTCGTTTCATGCGGAGCCTAGTCTTCTCAGAGTCAGGCTCCAGTACCCGAAGATCCTCCTGCAGTTTTGACTCCTACTTATGAAGACATCCTGGAGTCCGAGAGAGCCTCTCATAAGCGACTTCAGCAGATACGGGTACGAGAGGCCCAGGAGCCTAGGATACGAGGCCTTGATATGGAGAGGCAACTTGAAGAGCAGGTATCCTGCCGTCTTGCTGTGGAAAAGCAACTGGAGGAGCAGAGGCAGGCTTGTCGCTTTGAAGTCCGAGTACTGCGGCAAAAGCACCAGGATGTTTTAGCCAGCCTTAGGAGCATGAGGATTAGGCAAACTTTTTTAGATGAGGTCATTTCCTTCTTGAGTCATCCCGCTGCAGAGGGGGCGTCTGGAGTATTGCAGCTCAGGCAGCTCGGATTCGGGAGCTTGAGGAGCGGCTAGGAGACAGAGACTAGCCTTATTTCCTGCACATTTTTTTTTCTTTTCATACCTTTGTACGAAATTAAACTCCAATAGTGGAAAGACAAAAGATTTAATTCAAAATAAATTTTTTATATTATTTGCCTCAGAATGCTCAAATGCTTGTAAAAACAAAGGTTTATGAAAAGTATTTGATTTATCATCACTGGCCAAAGTATAGTTTTTTTTTTCTTGAAATTTGGTCCATACGCTTAATCACCCATAATTAAAGGAATTAAAACCAGGTTAAATAAAGAAAAGGGGAACCCAAGTAATAAGGAGGGATCAAATCTGTCTATCTTAGGACCTTTAGAGTCATCCCCAAATGCTTTTTCTTCCAAAACTGACCCCATTGTTCTCGATCTGCTCAGTCTCAATATTTATGCTGATTTTACTTCAAGCTTAGATCTCCATGATCAACTCAACCACTGATTTTTCTTTTTATTCCTTTTTTTCTTTCTTTTCTTCTTGCCAATATTGACCCTAGCACAAGTTACAGTTTTCACTAGGGCCGGCTTCTGCATTCCATCATCACCAATCTCACTCTGAAATTTGAATGAACATACTAAGATCACCGAGGGCTTAGAAATAGGACGAAACAAAGGCTAGGCTCGGTTTATGAAAGAAAAGGTATTAAAGGCTCAAAAATTTTCAAATGTGGAAATAGGTCAACTAGACTTACAGTCATGATGAATTTAACCCCTTTTCCCCAAATTGAATTCTTTGCATCTCTTTTCACACTTGGCTTTCATTTGCCATTTTTCTTTGCTTTTTCTCTCTTTTTCTCTTTTCCTTTATTTTTACCCAAATTGGCCTTACCCCAATTTGTTTTGCCTCAGTATAAGACTGTAAGTCAAGTTTAGGCTTATCAAAGAAACGAACCGGCTCGACTTGGCTAAACTAGGGATTAAAATTTGAGGGAAATAAAGAAAAATGGCCTCGGATCATTTCCTAATAATATTCAATCAAGGAAAATACCTTTTTACCGCATCAGAGTTAATTGGTTCAGGAAAACCTGTCACATCCATTTCTATCAAGATGAGTGCACCCCCTGACAGGACCTTTTTGACAACATACGGCCCTTCCCAATTCGGCTTGAACTTACCACGGGGATCTTCAAAAAATGGTAAGATTTTCTTTAGCACAAAGTTTCCTTCTTGGAAAGTTCTGGGCTTCACCTTCTTATTGTAGGCCCGGGCCATTCTCCTCTGGTACAATTAGCTATGACAAAGCGCCTTCAAACGTTTCTCTTCTATCAGGTTGAGTTGATTATGTCTTGACTGTATCCATTCAGCTTCTTCCAATTCAGCTTCCATGAGCACTCTAAGTGATGGGATTTCTACTTCCACCGGCAAAACTGCTTCCATCCCTTACACTAGGGAATACGGGGTTGCCCCAGTTGAAGTCCGGATTGAGGTTCTGTAGGCATGTAGAGCAAGTGATAGCATTTCATGCCAATCTTTGTAACTTACTACCATCTTCTGAATTGTTTTCTTTATATTCTTGTTTGCTGCTTCTACTGCCCCATTCATCTTCGGCCTGTATGGAGCAGACTTGTGATGGGTAATCTGGAACTGCTCACATAACTTCTTCGTATCCTTGTTCTTAATATTTAAAGCGTTGTCTGATACTATGGCACTTGGTAGTCCATAGCGACAAATGATATTGTGCTTCAAAAATTTAATAACGTGGTTGCTTGTGATATTCGCATATGAAGCCGCTTCTACCCACTTAGTGAAATAATCAATCGCTACCAGGATAAATCTGTACCCGTTCGATGCCTTAGGGGAAATCATGCCGATGACATCTATGCCCCACAGGGAGAAGGGCCATGGTGAGGTCATGTTGTGCAACACACTTGGGGGTGCATGCTTGTTATCTACATATATCTGACATTGATGATACTTTCTAACATGTGCACAGCAATCGTGCTTCATAGTCGACCAGTGTATCCCAACCGCAGGATTTTCTTTGCAAGCATGTGTCCGTTCATATGGGGTCCACAAACTCCTCCATGTACAGTCTCAATCAACCTTTCTGACTCAGCCTTAACAACACACCTGAGCAGAATGTCATTATGTGACCTTTTGTACAAATTTCCTCCACTTAGTAGGAATTGACCCGCTAATCTCTGTATTGTCCTTTTCTCAGTAGAATTGGCATTTTCTGGCAAACTTCAATCATTCAAGAAATTTTTGATATCTTGAAACCATGGTGTTTCCTCTTCGGGTGCTCCCTCTAGAACAAGACAATAAGCCGGTTCATCTCTTACCTCAATCTCTAGTGGTTTGATGTCTATCCCTTCTAGCATGCTGACCATTGAAGCCAATGTTGCTAGAGCATCCGCGAACTGATTCTTGGCCCTTGGCATATTGTTGAAGGAAATTCGAGTAAAGTTTGTGCTTATTTCTTCCAAATGCTGATGATAGGGGATCAATTTGTGATCCTTGGTTTCCCATTCACCAGTTGTTTAGAAGATGATAAGACTCGAATCTCCGTATACGTCAATTTCCTCCACTTCATGATCTATGGTGGCTTGCAACCCAATTATACATGCTTCATACTCTGCAATATTATTGGTGCACTGGAATCTCAGCTTTACTACGATTGGGATGTGTGAACCATCTGGTTTAACCAAGACTGCCCCTATTCCATTTCCATTCATGTTGGCGGCCCCATCGAAGAACATCTACCAAGAACTTTCACTTTCCTCTTCTTCAGTAAATAGAATTGCCTCATCAGGAAAGTTGGTCTTCAACGGTTGGTATTCTGGCAAAGGATATGCAGCCAGGTGATCAGGAATGGCTTGACCCTTAATCGCATTCTGAGTGATGTACGTGAGGTCAAACTTGGATAGTAGCGGCTGCCACTTTGCCGTTCTGCCAGTTAGTGCCGGTTTCTCAAATAGATACTTCAGAGGGTCCATCCGGGATATCAATAATGTGGAGTGACTAAGGAAGTAATGCCTTAACCTCTGAGTTGCCCACACTAGAGCACAACAGGTCTTTTCCAATGGTGAGTACTTGGCTTCATATTCTGTGAATTTTTTACTCAGATAGTAAATTGCCCTTTCCTTTCTACCAGTCTCATCATGCTGCCCCAAGATACATCCCATCGATGTTTCCAACAGTAACAAGTACAGGATAAGCGGTCTTCCTGGAGTTAGTGGCATTAGCACAGGTAGGTTCAGCAAATACTTCTTTATTGTATCAAATGCCTGCTGGCAATCTTCATTCCAGACTGTCGGGTTATCTTTCCTTAGAAGCTTGAAAATAGGTTCTTAGATAGCTGTGAGCTGTGCTATGAACCGGCTTATATATTGAATTCTTGCAAGAAAGCCCCTAACCTCCTTCTCTGTTCTGGGTGATGGCATTTCAATTATGGCCTTGGCTTTAGCCAGGTCAATTTCAATTCCTCTTCTGCTCACTATAAATCCCAGCAACTTCCCTGATGTAGCCCCAAAGATGCATTTAGCCGGGTTAAGCCGTAGACTGTACTTCCTGAGACAATCAAACACCTTCTTCAGGTTGATCAAGTGGTCCTCTTCTTGACACGATTTGGCAATCATATCATCCACGCAGACCTCTATCTCCTTATGGATCATGTCATGGAATAGTGCTGTCATGGCCCGCTGGTATGTCGCCCCGGCGTTCTTAAGCCCAAATGGTATGACTGTATAGTGGAAGGTGCCCCAAGGTGTGATGAACGCTGTTTTATCTTGATCTTCCTTAGCCATTTTGATCTGATTGTATCCCGAGAAACCATCCATGAATGAAAATAGGCTATGTACTGCAGTATTATCGACCAGAATGTCGATATGTGGAAGTGGAAAATCATCCTTTGGGCTTGCCTTGTTCAGATCTCTATAGTCTACACACATTCTAACTTTCCCGTCCTTCTTTGGTACTGGCACTATGTTTGCGAGCCACTCGGGGTACGTGGAGACTGCTAAAAATCCTGCTTGAAATTGTTTGACCACTTCATCCTTGACCTTCAAGGTCCACTCGGGTTTCAATCTTCTCAGCTTCTGCTTAATTGGCTTTACCCCTGGCAAGATTGGTAACTTGTGCACCACCATGTCAGTGTCCAACCCCGGCATGTCTTGATACGACCAAGCGAACACGTCCTTATAATCTGCCAAGAACCATGTCATTTCACCACACTGCACATCAGATAGGCATGCCCCGATTTTCTCTATTTTTGTGTCATCTTTAGTCCCAAGATTTATTGAGATGGTCTCCTCAATATTAGGTTGGACCCCCTTTTCATTACGTTCCAATTGATATTCAATTTCTTTTGGAACTTCTTCTTCTTCGACCTCGGTCTCTTCTTCGATCCCCATGAGGTCAAAGTAGAGCTCAAGGTCGAAGTCATACTCAACCTGGTCTAATTCGGTTTGCTTATATGGTTCATAAGTGGTTTAGACCTTTTTGAAAAAATTAAATTTTCTAGAAAAAATAGAAAAATCTTTTTGGGTTTTTTGTGAGCCTTCTACAAAAACTCTCCCTGAAGATGAAGGCTCATTAAAACCTTCAGGGAAATGGCATTCCACTAATGGAGTTTTTTTTTGGAAGCCGCGTCAGTTTGCCAAACCAACGCTGCTTCAAAGGTAAGGGGAGTTTCCTCCCAATTGTTTAATACAAAATTTTTGGGAGCAGGGGAAATTGTGCAAGCCTGCTCCTCAAACCCAGAATCCGATGCCATCATCACCGGGTGAGTTGTACTGCCCTTTTCTGCTACGGGGCCCAGTCCAGATATGACCTCTTCTAGAATTTTCATTGCTGCCCAGTAAATGAACGGTAGCTCCTTATCTGCTTCTGTCTCATCGCACTCAGTCATGGCGAAGAAAGCCCCAACCTCTTCAGAGAAGTCCGTCCCTTGCTCTGGCTATGGCCCAGGCCCGCCCACTATTTCAAGTATAGGAGATGGGTTATAGGGTTGCAGGGTTGGAACAGAAGGCCTTTGGTAAGGATTGACATTTCGGTAAGGGGGTTTGGACTGGTCTATGAGGGGAGACAGTTGGATGATGCAAGAGGGTTTTGGAAAATTTTCCCTTAGATGAGGGATTTTTCTTCTGCTTCTTTTCTCTTCGTCTTCATGCTTCACCCTTCTCCATCTTCTGGGTTTCAATCCCAACCCTACTTTAGGGATCAGCTTCTTGGCCCTGATTGGCTCCACCATTCCCTGCAAATTTATTCCCAGGCCTTTCCCCGGGTGAAAGTGGTATTTTTCCATCACTTTCTTTACCATTTTATCAACAGTTGTCCCTTTCCTTTATTTTTTCTCACACCCCCCAGGTATGAAATTGACCATTTCAAAATGAAACAAGTGGAACGCAATCTTGTCGACAGTTAAATCCACATTTATCAAGGGTACATCAGGCAACACAATGGGAGGCACCAAGTTCTCAGCTAGGACAGTTATCACCCTTTGCCCTCTTATGTATTTCACCCTTTGGTGGAGCGTGGATGGTATTGCCCTAGCCGAATGTATCCACGGCCTCCCTAGGAGTAGATTGAAGGCTACTGGAATATCCATCACTTCAAATGTGATGTTAAAAATATTTGGTCCAATTGTGACCGGCAGTTCAATCTCCCCTAGGGAGTGTGCTTAAAGCTATCAAAAGCCCTCACAATCCTCTCATTCTGCTTGATCTTCGACTGATCTAGACCAAGTTTGGCAAATGTGATTAATGGGCAGACATTTAATGCCGACCCATTGTCAATTAAAACCCGTGCCACCATACTGCCCTTACAAAGCACTGTGATGTGCAAAGGGTCGACATGGTAGCACCCACCTGGTCTTGACAAGATTTGACCAACCATTTTGTCTAGTTGGTCCGGATCGATAGTCTGGGATACATGTGCACTCTGTAGCACCCTTAACATTGCGTCCCTGTGCTTTTCCGAATTTAGAAAAAGGCCCAGTATTGAAATCTGGGCCGGGACTTTGTGCAGCTGATCGACAAGATTGAATTCAATTTTCTTAATTATTTTTATGAGGTCTGATGCCTCATTTTCTGTACCCTGGGGGTGTCTTCTCCCACTTTTACCTTTCCTTTCAATTTTCTTTTTTCTTCTGTTTCTTTTTTATCTCTTTCTACCTCTGCTTATTTTTCTGCTCCTTCCACATATTTCTCTGACCTCGTCATGAGGTTTATCTCTTCCTGGTTCTGGTTCCTGACGACCAGAACCGTAGTTGTGACCCCCTTGCTATAATTCCATGGTACAGCTGCCTCAGAATAGGCTAGTTTAGGGACATTAACCACCAACGGCTAGAGTTTGGACTGGGATGTATGGGCCGGTTTAGGGATATTATAGGATGAAGGAATGTTTACAACCAAGGTTTGGAGCTTGGCTCCGGGTGTGGCTGATGGAACAGAAGAGGATATGCATGCAGTGGTGGGGTCAAGGTTGATGACCAATGGAGCTTTTGACGTCTGGGATGGAGAACAAGTGGGTGAACTGCAATTGAAGACCAAAGGAGGCCTTGCAATGTTCATCTGGGCCATAAGAGAGGAGACCCGGTTCAGAGAGGAGCTAATATCCTCAGCAGCATGATCATTTTTCTGGGAGATAATATTGACCTCCTCTTCTTCTTTCTCTTGGAAGAAATGGGCCTTGACCGAGGTCCCTACGGGTGCTATAAGTTGAGACTGGTCAAAGGCCCTTATCCTGGCAGATATGGCCGTGATGGAGTTGGACCGGCCTGCCCCATTGTGGTACGGCAGGGGGTTTTGCCAGATATCATTTCCCGACGGGGCGGGCGCAGCAATATTAAAAACCAGGGCCTTCTTATCCAACAAAGCCTGGACCGCATGTTTCAGAACCCAGCAAGTATCTGTAGAGTGCCCTGGTGCACCCATGTGGAAGTCACAAGTGACTGCCGGATCGAAATTCCTTCCCTTCGTGGCATTCGGGCTAGGCTCCTTCAAGGTCACATATTCCCCTTTCAGCAGGGTCGGTAATAGTTGGGAGAGAGACACGGGAAGGGGAGTAAAAACTCTGCTCCTCCTTGCTGCCATCCAGGCATCCTTCTTTTCCTTAGTAAAAGCCCTCCTCTGATTTGCAGGCATGGAGGGGGAGAAATTGACATTGAGAGGAGTCTGATATGACTGCTCGGCCTACTGGGCCTATTGGGGTGCAGAGATGTTCACATGGAGCGGTTTCTTGGAGGGAGGAGCCTGTACCAGGTTTACTTCTCCTTCTTTTCTGGCCCTGTTCTTCTTAAACCCAGTCCCCTTCTTCTGTTCTAGGGAAGCGGAGGAATCAGATTGCCCGGTCAAAGTAGAGTAGTCAATAAGTTTTCCTGACCTGACCCCTTCCTCGATCCGGTCTACCACCTGCACCAGGGCTGCAAACTTGGTGGTAATCTGACCCACCAGATGATTATAGAAGGGTTGGCCCAGTGTGCTTACAAAGGTTGAGATCATCTCAGGCTCCAACATCGGTGGCCTGACCTTGGAGGCGGCATCTCTCCAACTCTTGGCATACTACCTTACAGACTCCTCTTTTCCCTTGCTCATTCTCATCATGTCGTACCGGTCTGGCACGATCTCCGAGTTGAACTTGTACTGGTCTAGAAAAGCGTCGGCTGTGTCCTTCCATCTTCTGATCCTTTCATGGTCCACCGTGGCAAACCACCTTAGAGCTAATCCTGTCAAACTCCTCTGAAAGAGTTGGATCAATATGCCGTCATCCCGGCCAAACTGGCACAAAGCCCCGTAGTATAGTTTCAAGTGGTTCATCGGGCAGCCCGTGCCATCATATTCGTCGAAGTCTGGGCACTTGAACTTGGCCGGTAGGCATGCATCCGGGTATATGCATAAGTCATCAAAGGTGGTACCTCCGTAGTTGTTTCCCCCCTTCACCTCTTTAAGTTCTTCCTAAATCCTCTCTATCTTATGTACGAGTTTTCTTTCCATCTCCTCCCTAGCTTTTCCTTCTCCATCTCTTTCTCATATTCCACAGTGTTTTCCCTGATCAAAATAGGCTCAGGGACAGGTTCAGAAATGGGCTCAGGCATGGGTTAAGCCGAAGGCGGAACATAGGCTTGAGGTGGCGGTGCTTGATGGGAAGTTGATGCTTGATTTTGGGCCTGGGCCTGTTGGGCCGAGCCGCCAGTAGGTCTCCTAGCATCTTGGCCAATCCGGCCACTTGCTCTTGCAGCTGAGCAAAGTCCTGCGCAGGTACTGTGGCTTGAGCTTGATTCTCTTCAGTATTCATGGTGCGGGCTTTCGATCTAGTTACGGAAGCAATGATTGTAAGTAAGTGTACCTGGAGAAGGAAAAGCAAAGAAATATGTCAGCTTCTATTTAACCTGAGTCACACCCCTATAAATGTAGATAAGTAGGTTAGGTGAACACAAGTCCGGATTTATTTGTTTTTTTATATTTTTGATTGTTGGAATATTATAGGGTTTCCAAGTATCCCACAAATGTTTTGATTGATTGGAAAAAATAACCAACCAAAGGTTTTTTGGAATATTCTAGGGCTTCCAAGTGTTCCACAAATTTTTTGATTTGATTGGAAAAAATAACCAACCAAAGGTTTCTTGGAATATTCTAAGGCTTCCAAGTGTCCCACAAATGTTTTGATTTGATTGGAAAAAATAACCAACCAAAGGTTTTTTGGAATATTCTAGGGCTTCCAAGTGTCCCACAAATGTTTTGATTTGATTGGAAAAAATAACCAACCAAAGGTTTCTTGAAATATTCTAGGGCTTCCAAGTGTCCCAGAAATGTTTTGATTTGATTAGAAAAAATAACCAACCAAAGGTTTCTTGGAATATTCTAGGGCTTCCAAGTGTCCCACAAATGTTTTGATTTGATTGGAAAAAATAACCAACCAAAGGTTTCTTGGAATATTCTAGGGCTTCCAAGTGTCCCACAAATGTTTTGATTTGATTGGAAAAAATAACCAACCGAAGGTCTTTTTTTTCTTGTTGAATTTTCTCAATTTTCAAGTTCAAAAGCTTGATTGAAACATGTTTGAATTGAATTGGTGCCAAAAAATATGACACCTCAGTTTGCCTTAATGAATCTTGAGGGTAAAATGTGGATTTGTGTTTCAAAATTAGGTTAAATCCTTAGTGAGCCTTTCTTTTTATTTTTTTATTATTTTTTCTCTTGAATTATCTTTTCATATCCTATTTGGGTGCCCACAGATTATTTACAATGCTTTAGGCATTTTATTCTCAAAAGAATTGGGTTGAAAAATCATTTTTCCAATTTTCGAGCTGTATCCGACATAATATGTCGGCTAAGGTTATGTCTTATTGTATCCGATAAAAATGATCGGATACATGCATAAGTCTTTGTAACCGATGTAATACATCGGATAAGAAGGAAACTCTGTTTAACCGACCTGAGTTGTCGATTAATGCCGAAATGGCCCCTTTTGACTCATTTTTTCACCAGATCATGTTATTTTCATTCCCCCTTAATGTTCGCCTTGATTCGGCCTTCAAAAATAGTCTCCAATTGGACTTTGACACTATCTTTGCAAAATACATGACCACTCATGAGGGTACATGCCCCTTTGACAGTTAGACACCAATTCATGGATCTTGTACACTAGGTTGCCTCCTACATGGACTTTGGGTAGGATGACTTTTAGATTGAGTTGGAAACTTATCCTATGGGTTACACCAACCTTAGGCTATAGACACTTTTGGGGAAAATTTCATCCCAAGCATATGGACACCATGGCTTTTAATTTACATGAAGATAAATAAAAAAACATGGTTTTACCTTGCCACCTTGTGTTACCTTCAATATGGTATTCATATTATACCTTGGCCTGTGAAACATGCAAACGGCCTTCCCACATTTACACTCAATTCCCCAAGCGTAATTGTGTACTTTTAGCTGAAAACGTGTTTCTCCACCTTCAAGCATATGGTTTTTGGGTTTTGGCTTAATTAGCAACTTAGAACTCAAGTCTAGTGATGCCCAGAATCGAATCACAAATCCCATTGTCATCACATCATGGACTCAAATTCTAAGGTAAATGTTTTCACTTTCGCTTTCCGAAGTATCGACCTCGGTGCGCCAAGCTACACACATTCGGGTTCAACTTCCTATAGGTAATAGGTAAGCTGTGCAAAGTGTTTATAGTGCTCAAGTGCATTTTGAATTTTGAGGTACATTCACAGCGTCCCAGCCCCTTGCCACTCTTTTTCGTAACCATGCATACAATTTCAAGCCAAGGCATATACGACAATATAATGAAAGCAAACACAAGCAAGCATGGTAGCCAAAGAAACTAAATATGTACACAATTATTACATGCCCAAAAGTAGCATACCAACATGGTATCATATTGCACAAACAACCATTAGATCATGAAAAGCATGCTTGTAAAACTCAAAACATCCCATAAATTTCCAGAGTTCATGCTCTTTTTTCATGCTCAAGGTACTTATTCACATGCAAATTAAAGGCCTAAAAATACAGCACCTAATAACATGGTACAAGAAATGTTTTGTTAGGGGAAAACATGCTTGAAAACTCCCAAAATATACACTAAATTTCCAGATTTCATGTTCTTCATTTGGATGCTCAAATTACATTGTTTTATACCCAAATGGAAGCCTAAAACTCAGCAACTAACAACATGATACAAAAGCTTTTAGCTTGGGAAATATATGCTTGAAAACCCAAAGAAAAATACCTACTGAATTTCCAGATTTTTTTTTGTTCTTAATTCTTTATGTTCAACATGCATTATTCACATCCACATCTAAGCCTAAAAAAATCCAGCAATTAAAATAGGGTACAAGAAGTGTTTTAATTAAGGAAAACATGCTTGAAAACCCCCCAAAAATCACTACCAAATTTACTGAATTCATGCTGTTAATTTCCATCATCCAAATATGACATTAAATCCCAAATCAAGGTATGTTATCATCAAATACACAAAAATCATGTTATGGGATAGGCTTTCCCTAAACAAATTTCTAGGCATAATTAAGCACCACATACATGCCATATCTTCATGAATCTTCTAATCATACAAAACAACATGCTAAATACATCAAGCAAGTTCACAAAAAATTTCCAAAACAGCAAGCCTTCTCAAATAATAACAAAACATGAACAAACACAAAACATGGCTTAAATCCACAAGTTCCCCAGCAGAGTCGCCAGTTGTGAGACATGGAAAAATCACCGGGATGATTCCCCTCCGTCAACACACGGGCTCAACGTAAAATATGGGAGAGTCGCCACCATTCAATTTTTAGGGTGTGAATGGACACCAAAAGATTTAAAATAAGCAAAAAGACAAATCTAGAATAAAAATAACTCTACTTGAAAATCAAATCCAGAGATGGGTAAGGGGATTAGATTATGAACGGGGGAAGGTGTTAGGCACCCCCATTCACCCACACAAGGTGGTTGCCAAGTGTTGTTCATGCTAAAAAAATGAGAAAGCTTGCTAAAATAATCAAAAACCTTGAGAAAGGATTAAACAAATGTGTGATACCTTCACATGAGAAATCCAAATGCATTCCCGATCCTCTTTTATGTCAATATCACTTCTGGAATATCACCAATAGATGGAAATCAAAGCAAAAATTGCACAAAACCAAGTTGAGTCAAATCCAGAAAATTCGGTAAAAGATAGAGCCATTGGTCTTGAAATCATTCAAATCTAGTTTAGATTGAATCAAACCAAATCCATTTGAAAGATTATGATAAATAGAAGACTCATGCAAATTTTCAATCTATTCCGGTTAAAATCCTAGGATTTATTCTCCTTTGAAATCTGCTGCTGGAGATAGTTAAAAGTGACAAGTGGGCAAGTTTGGAAAATCATTTAGAAAAATTGGCTCCATATAAATCCATGAAATTTGGTGTGAATGAAGTATATATGGTCATCTTTCAAATGAAACTAGCCTTATACAAAAATTCATTCGGATGTGCCTTGGGTGACCTCCTGAACAGGCCTCGAAGATCACAGATTTACCCAGAAAAGTGCTGTTGAACAGTTCTGAGTAAATCTATTACCCACGACACAAATGTAGTCAAAAAATTATGAAACCAACTCGGTTGAAATTAGACTTCCAAAATAATGTCTAGAGCCCACCAACCTTAACCCTAAGGCTATTTCCGAGATTTCCATTCCTTTAATGAAGGATATAATGGTAAAAAGTGAAAATTCTCGGAAAACCCTAATTTTGAGTAAAAAGCTTGTATACGACATATCAGGTCGGATACAAGAGCACCTATATGTATCCGACATATGTCGTCGAATACATTAATGCCTGCTTGTATCCGACAACTTATGTCAGATATAAAGAGATATGCTTGTATCCAACCTGAGTTGTCGGATACAAGAAGAAATGCATATTTCTCAAATTTTGTGCTGGTTTCAAAGGAAAGAATGATTTTTTCCAATTATTCATCATTTTTACCGTGAAATTTAGGGTGTCTACAGCACCTGCCCCGTCAGGAAATGATATTGGGCAAAACCCTCTGCCTTATCATAATGGGGCAGGCCCGTCCCACTCCATCACTGCCATATCCTCCACAAGAAGGGCCTTTGACCCATCTCAATTGATAGCTCCCGTGGGGACCTTGGTCAAGGTTCGTTTCTTCTAAGAGAAAGGGGAGGATGAAATTAATGTCATCTCCCAGAAAAATGATCATGCTGCTGAGGACATTAGCTCCTCTCTGAACCGGGTCTCCTCTCTTATGGCCCAAATAAACATTTCAAGACCTCCTTTGGTATTTAATTGCAATTCACCCATTGGTTCTCCATTCCAGACATCAAGAAATCCATTGGTCATCAACCTTGACCCTACCACTGCATCCATCACCTCTTCTGTTCCATCAGCCACATCTGGATCCAAGCTCCAACCCTTGGTTGTAAATGTTTCGCTAGTCCACAATGTTCATCAACTGGCCCATACATCCCCGACCAAACTCTAGCCGTTGGTAATCAATGTCCCTAGACTGGCCTATTCTGAGGCAGCTGTATCATGGAATTACAGTGAGAGGGTCACGGCTACGGTTCCGGTGGTCAGGAACAAGAACCAGGAGGAGGTGAGCCTCATGACAAGGTCAGGGAGATGTGCGAGAGGAGAAGAGAGAAAAAGAAACAGCAGTGGAGAGAGAGAAAATAGAAACAGAAGAAAAAAGAAAAATGAAAGGAAAAACCAAACTAGGAGAAGACATCCCCTAGGATGCAGGAAATGAGGCATCAGACCTCATAAAAATAATAAAGAAAAGGGAATTCAATCTTGTTGATTAGCTAAATAAGGTCCCGGCCCACATTTCAATACTGGGACTTTTGCAAAATTCAGAAAAGCACAGGGATGCATTATTAAGGGTGCTTCAGAGTGCACACATGTCTCAGACTATTGATCCGGACCAACTAGGCAAAATTGTTGGTCAAATCTTATCACACAATGTGATAAGTTTCTCCGAAGGTGAGATAAGCCCAGGTGGGTGCTACCATATTAACCCTTTGCACATCACAGTGCTTTGTAAGGGCAGTATGGTGGCACGGGTTCTAATTGACAATGGGTCGACTTTAAATGTCTGCCCATTAATCACTTTTGCCAGACTTGGTCTAGATCAGTCAAAGATCAAATAGAATGGGAGGATTGTGAGGGCTTTTGATAGCTCTAAGACACACTCTTTAGGGGAGATTGATCTGCCGGTCACAATTGGACCGAATATCTTCAACATCACATTTGAAGTGATGGATATCCCCGCAGCCTTCAATCTGCTCCTAGGGAGGCCGTGGATACATTCGGCTAGGGCAATACCATCCACACTTCACCAAAGAGTGAAGTACATAAAAGGACAAAGGGTGATAACTGTCCTAGCTGAGAATTTGGTACCTTCCATTGTGTCACCTAATGTACCCTTTATCAATGTGGATTTAATTGTCGACAAGATTGAGTTCCACTCATTTCAATTTGAAACAGTCAACTTCATACCTGGGGGATGTGAGAAAAAAGAAGAAAAGGGGACTACTGCTGAGAAGATGGTGAGGAAAATGATGGAAAAATACCACTTTCACCTGGGGAAAGGCCTGGGAATTAATTTGCAAGGGATGTTGGAGCCAATCAAGGCAAAGAAGTTGTTCCCTAAAGTAGGGTTGGGATTTAAACCCAGAGGATGGAGAAGGATGAAGCATAAAGAAGGAGAGAAGAGAAGCAGAGGAAATTTCCCTCATTTAAGGGAAAAGTTTCCTAAACCCTCATATACAATCCAACTTTCTCCTCCCATGGATCAGTCCAAACCTCCGTACCAAAATGTCATTCCCTACCAAAAGCCTTATGTTCCAACCCTACAACCCTACAACCCATTTCCTATACTTGAAACAGTGGGCGGGCCTGGGCCACAGCCAGAGCAACGGACGGACTTCTCCGAAGATGTTGGGGCTTTCTTCACCATGACCGAGGGTGGGCCTTGGCTTTCCTCTGCATCCGGATCGCTCAAAAAGGAGATAAACTCATCTGGAAGTGCCTACTTGATCTTCATACCTCTAAGGTCGGCTAAAGCATCCTGGTACTTTTGCCGTATCACCCGGACTTCAAAGCAGCGAGCTAGCCCCCATTCTTCAAGTTGATTTTCCAAAGCAGTGGGGCGAGACACCTGCTCTTCAATTTGCCTCTCCAGATCAAGGCCTTGTATCCTAAGCTCTTGGGCCTCTCGTACCCAAATCTGTTAAAGCCACCTGTGAGATGCTCTCTCAGAAACCAGTATGTCTTCGTAAGTAGGTACAAGAACAGCAGGAGGATCCTCTGGTACTGGGGCACAATTTTGGACCTGCTCTCTGATCCAGAAAAGATAGTCCTTCACATGGGCTTTAGAGAAGACAAGGCCCCGCATAAAACGAGCATAGGACCATTCCTTCATCAACCGAGCATTCAGACCTATGGTGGCTGGTGTAAGTAGCCTAAGGAAGTCCTCATATCCATTTGGGATTATAATCCTCTGGGTCGCTCCGAACTGCCGAAGAACCTGCAAAGGAAGGTAGAGGACAGCAGACCTCAAGCCTACTAGGACCATGAAGTTCCTATCTCTGAAGCTGATCACTATCTCTACAGTAGGCTGATAAGAGCCAGGCCACCTCACCTGATCATCTTGGATAGTACCCAAAAAATTAAACCAACCCTACTTGCCTCCTTGGATGTTAGGGCACCCTCGGTTGCTCATCAGACAAGAATTTTCATCCTTGGAGAGAAACGTCTATCAATCATCTCAATTTGACTCAGGTGGTCAAGTAACCAAAGCTGCAGAAAGGGGGAAATATTTCAATGTATTGAAGAAAAAAAAAGAGAGAAAAAATTTCTTAGCATGGTATGAGCATTTGAAATTCTCCACCACAACAATATATCAGAAGCATACAATCTGAAAATCATGCAATTTAGTCTCCACCGGTAGGAAGCTCAAAGCTTTCGGTTACTGTTTCAAAACAAATGGGAAGCAATGTGCATGTTTCGGCAATGCAATGTTCTCAATTATTGTTTCTACCATCAATCAGGAATTGTCACAAATAGGAAGTAGTGCAGTCACAGACGATGACCAGTAAAGTAAAATTTTACTACTCACCGATGATGATTGGCAATGACAAAGGGTAATCTCACCGGGAGAAGCCTGAATTCGAACACTAACAGAGAGCAGGTAGATTGAAGGATGCCGTTGGATGGTGAAGTTGTCGCTGAAGGTTCGCTTGGAGTAAAGGAAAACAAGGTTTTAAACAAAGGCCGAAAATGAGCTAGGGCTTGGCAATACCAATCGCCGGAGTCATGATGTGTTATCTAAGTTGAGGGATGTCGCCAGAGTTGATGGAGCTCGCCAGAAATCTCAAAAACTAGCCGGAAACAAGTGTTCGTCGTCGGGGAAGGAGAAGTCTGTATCCGACCTAAGTGTGCGGAGGAGAAAGAAACAGAATGCAAGTTGCGGTCCCGTGCACAGGTCATATAACCTAGTGTATCCAACCACTAATGTCGGATACAAATGAAGGTTCTTATATCCAAACATTAATATCGGATACAAACAGAAAAAGAGAAAAAAAAGGGGGGGGGGGGGGGGAAAGAGAAAAAGAAAAAAAAAAGGAAAATTAGAGAAAAAAAGAAAAAAGAAGAAGAAAAAAAGGAGAAAAAAGAAAAAAAGAGATAAATCTCATGTTTTGGTCAAGATAATTAGTCAATTTTTCTTACGTGATTTGTTGCAAAATCAGTTTTCAAAACTCTTATTTTGGTCTTAAAATCCATTTCATAGCTATGAGAGCTCAGTGGAATTTAAGACAGCTTGGAGAAATGCCCCTTTAAAGTTAGGGATTTTTGGCAAATCTCCACCCAAAATTATTTTGCAAAATGTAACCAAGCAAATCATGGTTAGGGAAGTGCAATTTGGGTTTGTCTAATCTTTGCTGTTCATTGCTTTGCAATTCCCGCAAAGAGGGGCAGTTGTAGACACCCCAAATTGCACTGCATAAAAAGATGAATAATTGTCCAAAATCATTAAAAGAGCCATTTTACTTTTGTATTTGAAGTAAAAATTCAGATAAAAGCTTTTTACTGTTTATCCGATAATCATTGTCGGATACAAAGGGTTTTGTTTGTATCCGATAGATAATGTCGGATACAAAGAGTTGTGTTAGTATCCGACCTGAGTTGCCGAATACTAATGTTTTGCTGCAAACTTTGAAAATTCGGAGAGTTTTCATTTTTTTACTATTTTACCTCTCTCTAATAGTGGGAATTCTCGAAAATAGCCTTAGGGTTTAAGTTGGAGGATTCTAGACACATTTTTTTGTCTACCATTAGGGCACCCCTTGCCCTAGCCTTTGCCTATAAATAGGAGGCCTCTCCTCAAGCAAATGGCCAGAAGTTGGAGATTGAAGAGCTCCAAGTGAAGAAGGGTACACGGATACTAGGCGGCGAGATCTGAAATTTGAGATTGAGGATAAGGTATTTATCAAGATATCTCCTTTCCGTGGTATAAGAAGGTTCAGCAAGAAAGGAAAGCTTTCCCCCAGATTTGTAGGACCTTTTGAGATTGTGGGTGCAGTAGGACCAATGGCATACTGCTTAGCATTACCATCATCAATTGGAGCAGTTCACGACGTGTTCCATGTTTCAATGCTAAGGCGATATGTGCATGACCCTAGTCATATCATTAACCACGAGCCTTTGGTTATACGTGAACATTTGTCCTATGAAGAGCATCCGGTGCAAATAGTAGACAGACGTAAGCAGATCCTTCGTACAAAGGTGATTCCACTTGTTAAAGTGTTGTGGCAGAGTCATACAGTGGAAGAAGCCACTTGGGAGTTGGAATCTGAAATGAAGAAGAATTACCCGTCCTTATTTGAGGAATCTTGAGGTAAGAATTTCGAGGACGAAATTTAATTGTAAGGGGGGTGAATGTAAAATCCCAGATTTTTAGTAACTAGACTAATTTGTTAATAATATGCATGAGATGAGATATTGGTTCAACCCGGAGGAGTTCAAGATGAACCGGATATGATAGGGGAGCCTATATAAGGTGAGCTCCTAATTATTGATCAAATATAATTTTAATATATTAATTATTGTGCAATTATATTATATTAGTAAGAATAAAGTGAGAAATAAACAAGAAGAATAAAAGGGGTTGGTCGAACCCAATGGTAGTGGGTTGACCCGAGGGTTAAGTTGGTTTAAGGTGGTTTGATTTAAGTTGGTTTAATGAAGGAGGACAAAATTAGTAAAAGTAATTAAATAAATAATAAAACCTAGTTGTGCATGGAGATGGTGTTACACGTTGAGCACAAAAACACCAAAATAGAAGGAGCCGTGAGTTTTGCTTGTTTCCTATTTTTCTTCTCCTAGTTGCCTTGTGATCAAAACTAAACCGTAAACAACTGTTGGAGCCATCTTAGAGAAGAAGGACGAGTATTTTCGTGCACACAGAAACCAGGTAAGAGCAAGTAATAAACAGTTCTGTTTTTGGAGAGATAGATATGTTGCTAGAGGCTTAAAAGTGTGATTTTGAATCCAGACGTGATCGATGCTTGTCGGAATCGTTTGGCAAACTTAGGAGTGATATTTCGTTGCCCTTAGAGAAGATTTAAGTTTCTAAAACCAATTAAGTAGTCCAATGATGCTTGCATAAAATCTAAATTCGTGTTTAGATGATATTCATGGTTATTCGATGTTTGATGCGTTGATTTCGTTATTTATGATGTTTTATGTGTTTGGAATTGTTCTAGCATGTGTATAATGTATTTTAGAATAATTTAGAATTGTTTTGATGCATTGAATATTGAGTTGTGGAATTTTCATTGAATTTCGCAAAATTACGGATTTTTCATGTATCGGACCGCCTGAGCAGTCGCTTGAGCGATCTATACAGTTGAAAACTCAAGAGCAATTTTACCCAGATTGAACTACTGCTAGAACAGTCGCTCAAGTGACCTATTGAGTGACCTACCCTGAATTAACCTATTTTGCAAGGCCGATCGAGCGCCCTTGGCCGCTCGAGTAACCAGTCTGTCAGATTTTGAAAAACTTGACTTTTCAACCTAGTTTTCACTAAGGAAGTGGCTCTATTCAATTTTAACCTATGTACCATCAAGATTGGGTATTTCGGAAGTGTTTGCATTGGCAGATGTTTTAAATTCAATTTTATAAAGATTTGGGTAGATGTTTCTAAAGAAGCACCTTTACTTGATTCTATTGTTCTAAAAGATTTTAATTTTAATCAAGGTTGGTTTTGTGAGTTCATACACCTGTATTTGGGTGATATGAAGGTATTGTGTACATCAATGGAGTCGATATACATTTGGGACATATTGGCCTGTTGAACCCTTTCCAGACTTCATAGATGAAATATAAAAGGATTATTTTGGTAGTTTAATTCCGTGCTTTTGAAAGATGTTCTTATTTCTGCACTCTGATATAATAAATGAAGTTCTTTAAGTCTGAAATAGTGTTTTGGGCCATTTTCCCTAACGAACCAGATTTGGGTTTATGTGGTTAAGCAAACCTGGATTCGGGACATTACATTATTAGTAAGGATTAATTGTATTATAATCAAGGAGAATAAATAAGAGTTGGTCGAACCCAATGATAGTAGGTTGACCCGAGGGTTGAGTTGGTTTAAGATAGTTTGATTTAAGTGGTTTAATGAAGGAGGGGCAATTTAGTAAAAGCCATTAAATAATAATAAAACCTAGTTGTGCATGGAGATGGTTAGGCATGTAGAGTTTAAAACTTAATTTAGAATCAGCCGTGAGGTTTCCTTGCTTGTTTCCTATTCTTCTTCTTAGTTTCCTTGTGACTAAATCAAACCCTAAACAACTTGTTGGAGCCGTCTTGGAGAAGGAAAAGAGAGGATTTTCGAGCACAAAAAACTCAGGTATGAGCCATATAGATATAAGTTCTGTTCTGGAGATTTTCGTATGTTTAAGAGTCTTAAAAGTGTGATTTTGAACCCAGACATGATCAAGGTTTGTTGGGATCGTTTGACAAACTTTGGGGTGATATTTCGTAGCTCTTAGAGAAGATTTAAGTTCCTAAAACCAGTTAAGTAGTCCCTTGATGCTTGCATAAAATCTGAATTCGTGTTTGGACGAAATACTTGGTTATTCGGTGTTTTGATGCGTTGTTTTTGTTATTTCTGATGTTTTCTATGTTGGGAATTGTTCTAGCATGTGTATAAAGTATTTTAGAATGATTTAGAATGGTTTTGATCCATTGAATATTGAGTTGTCGAATTTTTATTAAATTTCGCAAAGTTACAGATTTTTCAAGTATCGGGCCGCTTGAGCAGTCGCTCGAGTGCCCTATGTATATATTCAAAACCCGAGAGAAATTTTTCCCAGATTGAACTACCGCTAGAATAGTCGCTTGAGCGACCTATCGAGCGACCTACCCAGAATTAACCTATTCTGTAAGGCCGATCGAGCGCCCTTGGCTGCTCGAGCGACCAGTCTGTCAGATTTTGGAAAACTTGACTTTTCAACCTAGTTTTCACTACGGAAGTGGCTCTATTCAATTTTAACCTATGTACCATCAAGATTGGGGTATTTGGGAAGTATTTGCATTGGCGGATGTTTAAAATTCAATTTTATAAAGATTTTGGGTAGATGTTTCTAAAGAGGCATTTTTACTTGATTCTATTGTTCCAAAAGATTTTACTTTTAACCAAGGTTGGTTTTGTGAGTTCATACGCCAATATTTGGTTGATATGAAGGTATTGTGTACATCGATGGAGTCGATACACATTCGGGACATATTGGCCCGTTGAAAGCTGGAGTTTTGGACATATGACTTGGTACATTCTGTTTTGGTTTTGGGTCACTGGTGTGACAAGGCTAGTGCCTGACTTATTGTATCCCGCATGGGCGGATATGGTTACAGATATTGTTTTGTATTTTGGTGGGTGTTATTGAGAAGTATGTCCATTACCCTAGTTGGTTTTGTCATTGTTGAGTGGGCTTAGCAGTTATATGGATCCATAGAATAGCTAGTAAGTGAAATGTGTATTAAAGGGGTTTGAATTCTGTGTCTGAGGCATTCAATCATCTCGAGGATGGTACCGCTCTTGGATTGGTCGGTCGCTACGTTACCCACTCCTGGATTGGTTGCGCCGTACATACTAACTCATGGTTGAGTTCTTTCGTTGGTGTTGAATAGCCAGACTGCAGGGCGGCTGGTCCATCGTAATTCGGTTAGGTAGTATATTGGCACATGTCTACTCTCTTTATTTGGTATACTATTTCATGAGTCCCATGAGGTGGACAAATTGTATTTCTTTATTGTCTTGAATTCTTATTATGATTATTCGGATTAAGCGTTGTATATTTTATTGTAGTCAACTATTTGCATGACTGCTTACTGAGATGTGGTTTCTCACATTATTGTTTTATCGGTTTTGTTTTTAGTTTTTCCTGGAGATGACGTTGCCGGGGTAAAGACACCGGGGGAAGAAGATTATTTCATTCCTGTGTAGGTCCAAAAGGACATAGAG
Organism: Buxus sempervirens; assembly: GCA_947561395.2. Taxonomy (NCBI): domain Eukaryota; kingdom Viridiplantae; phylum Streptophyta; class Magnoliopsida; order Buxales; family Buxaceae; genus Buxus; species Buxus sempervirens. The sequence goes on from OX387193.1 coordinate 14,414,699, forward strand.
AAACATTTAATTTATTTTTCTTAGGGATTATTTTAGTATTTTGATTGAGGAGTTTGATGTTATTTAAAGGATGATTGGTATCTTTATTCCACACCTTTGGTGGATGATATTTATGTTATTTAGTTGAACCCTTTCCAGACTTTTTAGATTAAATATAAAAGGATTGTTGTTGTAGTTTAATTCCACGCTTTCTGAAAGATGTTTTTATTTCCGCATTCTGATATAAATAATGAAATTGGTTAAGTCTGGAAAGTGTTTTGGGTCATTTTCCCTAACGAACCAGATTTGGGTTTATGTGTTTAAATAAACCTGGATTCGGGGCGTTACACTCAGCATCCATCTTTCGGCCTCCATAAGATCTGTTTGACCTCCAAAAGACGGGGGTCCCATATTATGGAACCTCTCTAGCTCCCGTGCACCGTAGTAAGCAACACGATCTCTCCTCAGGGCTCTTTCATCCCCTCGGTTCCTCTCCAATCTGCCAATAAAATTGGTCACAACCCCAATAGCTCTCCAAATATCCTCATGTGGGGCAGGGACAAAAGCAGGTGGTGGAGGTGGAATAGGTTGTTCCTCAGCTAGCATCATCCTAGGAACGGATGCTGCTCTACCTCTACCTCTTGATCTAGCATTCATGATGAAGATCAACTGCAAAAACACAAACACTTAATTAAGCAAAAAAGATCTTTCATCCTAGAAAATCAATTAAGGTACTATCTAACGTATCACACATCCCCCAATACCTTGCCTAAAGGTCGACTACCTAGGTTAGGATCCTATTTTCTCTGATACCATCTTTGTAACGCCTCGGATCCAGGTTTATTTAACCACATAAACCCAAATCTGGTTCATTAGGGAAAATGGCGCAAAAAACTATTCTAGATTTAAAAAAATTCATTTATTATATCAGAGTGCGGAAATAAAAACATCTTTCAAGAAGCGTGGAATTAAACCACCAAAATAATCCATTAATATTTCATTTATAAAGTCTGGAAAGGTTCAACTAAATAAAATAAATAACATCCACTAAGGATGTAGAATAAAGATACTAATAATCCTTCAAATGACATCAAAATTCTCAGATAAAATACTAATGGTAATTCCTAAGAAAATAAATCTAAATATCTCTCCATGTCCTCCTGGACCTACACAGAAATGAAATAGTCTTCTTCCTGGTAATCACAGTAATCCCCCAGAGTCTCTACCCCAGCAATGTCTTCTCCAGGAATATCTGAAAACAAAATCGATAAAACAATAATGTGAGAAACAACACCTCAGTAAGCAGTCATGCAAATAGTTGACCACAATAAAATATGCAACGCTTAATGAGAATAATCACAATAAGATTCAAGACAACAATGAAATAGAATTTGTCCACCTCATGGAACTCATGAAATAGTATACCAGAAAAAGAGAGTAGACATGTGTCAATATGCTACCTAACCGAATTACGATCGACCAACCGCCCTGTAGTCTGGCTATTCAACACCAACGGAAGAACCCAACCATGAGTTAGCATGTACGGCCCAACCAATCCAGGAGTGGGTAACGTAGCAACCGAACAATCCAGGAGCGGTACCATCCTCGAGGTGATGGAATACCTCAGACACAGAATTCAAACCCCTCTAATACACATTTCACTTACTAGCTATTCTATGGATCCATATAACTGCTAAGCCCACTCAACAGTGAGAAAAACCAACCAGGGTAATGGACATACTTCTCAATAACACACACCAAATACAGAACCTTATATGTATAACCAAATCTGCCCATGCGGGAAACAATAAATCAGGCACCAGCCTTGTCCCACCAGTGACCCAAAACCAAAACAGAATGCACCAAGTCATATGTCCAAAACTCCAGGTTTCAACGGGCCAATATGTTCCGAATGTGTATCGACTCCATCGATGCACAAAATACCTTCATATCACCCAAATACAGGTGCATGAACTCACAAAACCAACCTTGGTTAAAAGTAAAATCTTTTGGAACAATGGAATCAAGTAAAAGTGCCTCTTTAGAATCATCTATCCAAAATCTTTATAAAATTGAATTTTAAACATCCGCCAGTGCAAACAATTCCCAAATACCCCAATCTTGATGGTACATAGGTTAAAATTAGATAAAAACACTTTTGTGGTAAAAAAAACTAAGTTGAAAGACATGCTTTCCAAAATCTGACAGACATGTCGCTCGAGCGGCCAAGGGCGCTCGAACTGCCTTCACAATAGGTTGTTTCAGTGTAGGTCACTCGATAGGTCACTCGAGCGACTGTTCTAGCGACAGTTCAATCTGGGAAAATTGCTCTCTAGTTTTGAGTAAATGCATAGGGCGCTCGAGCGACTGCTCTGGCAGCCTGATAAGTGAAAAATCTATAACTTTGCAAAATTCAACAAAAATTCCACAACTCAATATTCAATGCATCAAAAACATTCCAAAAAACTTTATAAACATGCTAGAACAATTTCCAACAATTAAAACATCACAAATAACAAAAACAACGCATCAAATCACCGATTAACCATGTATATTGTCTAAACACGAATTTGTATTTTATGCAAGTGTCAAAGGGACTACTTACCTAGTTTTGGAAACTAAAAGCTCTCCAAAATCACTCCAACGAATGCCTATTCGATCACGACAAGCCTCTCTCACTTCTGGATCAAAATCATGTCTTTCGGAACCAAACACAACTAAACTTCCAAAACAGAAACCTTCTTATAGTTTGTTCTTACCTGGGTTTTTGTGCACTAAAATCTCCTTCTTCCTTCTTTAAAAACTGCTCCTACAAGTTGCCTAGGGTTAGGTTTGATCTCCAGGAAAAAGAGAGAGAAGTATAGAGGGAATAGAAGTGGGTGTGCGGCTGCTTCTATTTTTCTATTTTGCTCTTAACGTGAATAACCCATGCATGGTCTTAGGTTATTTAATTTATTTCAAGTCTTTTACCAATTTACCTCCTTCATTAAGCCAAACCAATTAAGCCATGAAGCCTCAAACCGAATAAACGTTTGGGTCAACCCACTCTCTTTTGGGTTCGACCACTCCCCCTATGGTTTATCTTTTATCTTCTTTCTAATTAGTTCTTACAAATATAACCCATAGCACAAATAATTATTATATTAAAATAATATTTAGTCAATAATCATGTACTCACCTTATATAGGTTCTCCTATCATCTCCGGTTCATCTTGAACTCCTCTGGGTTGAACCAAAATCTCATCTCCTGCATATTATTAACCAATTAATCTATTTATTTATTTATTACTAAATTCTGGTATTTTACAATTCGTATTTTGGCTTCCCGAAAACCGAGTTACTTTGCTGCAAAACTGAGTTACTTCCCCAAAACTTAGAAATTTCGTCTTCCCCAAGATTTCGTCTTCCCCAAAACTGCAAAACTGAGTTACTTCATTGCAAAATTTCATCTTCCCCAAAACTAAGAAATTTCGTCTTCCCCAAAACTGAGATATTTCGGCTTCCCTCCAAAACTGAGTTACTTTGCTTCGACAACTTTGAGATTTTTTCTTCCCTGCAAACAGAAACCCTACTTCGTCTTCCCCAAATATGAGCTTCAACTTGCTAAGGGAGAGAGAGAGAACTTCGTTACCCAAATCTGAGCCGTTCGTTTAAGAGCTTCAACTTCGTCTTCCCCAACTGTGTAGTGGTATTTTTGTCCTTTTTATAAACGAAGCTTCAATCTGCGTATTCTTACTTCGTCTTCCCCAAATCTGAGCTTGAACTTCTTCGTAAAGAATCTTACTAGAGTTTCTACTTTGAAGGCTGGATTTGCTGGATCCGAAGCAAATCCATTGATCTCAGGTCCGGCTCTCTTGCTATTTGGTGGATTGAATATTAATGTTTTCTCTTTCAATGTTTCTGGGGGAAGAATGTCCTTGGCTACCTTGTATTTTTTTTATTTATCTATTTAACATTTATTGATTGGTTGCTAGTTTCAGAAACAGAGATTGATGATTTGGGGTTCTCGAAGTGGTTGGAGAATTTAAAAGGGAATTCAGGTTGGTTTTCATCTTCACTTTTGTTTTGGAAATCTGTACACTAGACCAAAGCAAGATAAAAATTTTCTGTATGTGTGCGCACCTAATTTCGGTCGCACGATGAGGCGCAGGCAAAATGATGCGTGCCTCGGGATTTGTTTGGAGTCACCACTGCCTGATGGGGTGCAAGCAGACACCTGGGTGCCTAAGTTTGTCTATTCAGGCTTGGTCTGCGGCTAGAGATTCTAAGTAGGTTCTCGGTTGCGGTCTGGGGAAGTCCGTAGACACCCCGGTCCACCCCGTCAAGTGACGGGTCCCATAGGTTTCCCTGGTTTGAGTCAACTTTTGGTCTCTCACTCACCCGATTCCTATTCCAGCATTCAATTTAGTTAAGTCTGGCGGGACCGCCAAAGTGTGTGGGTCCCTTTACTTGATTTTATCTTCTTTAGATTAAAGTGAGATGAGCCTGCATGGGCGGGCCCCGTTGGAAGGCCTGCGGGTTCCTTGGTGGGCTTGGTTAAGCTCACGTGTCCCCTGGTGGGCCTCGGTCTAGCCTAAGAGGCCCTTTGGGCTTTGGTTTTAATGAATTGATTTTACTTTGAAGTTTAAGTTGAATTTAAAGTGATTTTCATGCAAAGGTGGGCCGGATTGGTTTGTGGGCCCACAGTGGTTGCCAATAATTTATTTTATATGACCTTCTTTAAGTACTCAAAATGGGCTAGACCTTGGGCTTGGGGCCCGTTAGTCTTAGACTTGGACCGGGTGGTCCATGGTTCAAAGGGTCAGGGTGTTGGACCCTACCCAGGTGGGTTGACGGGCTTAGTGGGCCCGATAGGCCTGTACCCGCGGTCACGGCCAAACCATGCCTAAATCTAGGCCAGCATGCTTCCAAAACTGGGCTTGGGTGGGCCTCCAATGGTGTTTAGTTTCATTATCTTTACTTAGCAAAAGTGAGTTTGTCAGGTTTAGTGGGCCCCGTTGGAAGGCCCACTGGAATCAATTTGGACCGGGTCGGTCCATGGCCCACCTTGGGTCTCCGGTTGACCCGGAAACCCTACTGATTCGACTGGTTTGATCAAACAAAGCAAGAAAACAGCATAAGATCATAAAAATAGCAAAAATGGCATTATGGCAATGTAGCCAGCTTGAGATGCCGGTTACACACAAGGCTCAGTGTATCTGGCATCTTTAGCTGGCTACGAATAAGGCTCTGTTGATCCGGCCTGAGTTGCCGGATCAACACACAGAATGGTTTTTTTCGATTTTTCCTATGGGATTGGGTTTATGGGTCTCTTGGGATGTTCCAGTTATTGCGTGGGCCCCTGTGTGGGCCCACAGTGGTGTAAAGAGCTTAGAGGGCTTCTTCTTGGGGTTTAAGAACCACCATCAAGGGGGATGGATGGGGTCTCCCTTTTCCCTTTCTTGGGATCTATCATGATGAAGAGACAGGGACAAAGTGTCCCTGTGTTGGTTTCTTTTAGCTTAGAGAAATCACCCAGCATACACAACACAACGGAGACCCAATCACAAAACATCAAAAGACATGCTCCAAACCTACATAGACATGCTCCCTAACAACACATGCACATGTGTTTGCATTGGCCGTATACATGAACTAAAAGTGAGCCCCTACCTACATACAAGGGCCTAATCATGCTTTTAATGGATGAGTATGCTAGCCTATGCATAAGATGAGGGAATAAGAATGGAGCACATTCCTTATAGGCCAAAAACAGTGGCTCTAAATGAAGTAAGGGAGATGAGAAACTTGTATGAAACAGTGAAATTAAAATAGGGAAAATATCATGAATGAGGCATACCAATGGTCACGAAAAGCAAGGAGCAAAAGCATGGCAAGTGGTGAAGGTTCTAATGCATGAACAAACTTGATGTGCTCAAACTTGGGATTCCATTCATCATGCATGCTACAACACTCATGCGTGATTAGGAAATGACATGCATGCTTAAAATCTTAATTAATCCATACACAAGCAACCCCAAATACGGGAAATGAAATCTAGCATGCATCCCGCATAATTTACAGCATGATCATACTAATATAAACCAACCATCTAACCCCTAAAAGAACGTTGAAGAAGGGAAGAGGGGGGTTTCTCATGGAGTACATTAGATAGGAATAAAAAGGGAACATACTCCCCTATTGAATGAGGGAATAATAACCATATTAATAGAGCAAAACAGCAACCTCATAGTGCTTAAAAATTGAGCCTAAACAAGAAACCTCTTCTTCTCTTTTGCTCAAACGAACATCTTACCATTTAAAGGGGTAGTTGCTCTTGTATTATCATAAAAAATGATGACAAAAGAGAGAAAATGCACACCAAATGCACAATAGAAATATTTCCATATGCATGAGACCTTACATGCTCCAATCTATCTCATGTTCACCTATGTTAAACAAAAGTTGGGAAGGAGCTCACCTTGGGGACTTATACCCTTGGGGACTGGGTGTGAAGCTTCCTTGGAGTAGAGATGAGGGCTGGAGCAGCTTCCTTCTTGCACCAACAGCAAGTGTTCCTCCCTTCCTTGCTTGGATGTGGTGGAGAATGGTGGTGGAGGGCTTAGGGAGCCTTGGAAGAGAGCTTGAGAGAGGTGAAGAGAGCTTGGGAGAGATGGGAGAGAAGTTGGAGCTTTGGAGAAGAAGAATGGTGGGAGAAAAATATGCTCAACCCCCCATACGTATGGGGGCTTGGGCTTTTTATAGTGGGGTGGTATGGGTGTGATGGTATGCATTCATGTGATGTGTATGCATGCATGGGGGACACAATTATGGGGGAGAGAGAGAGAGAGAGAGTTATGGATGGATGGCATGCATGTATGATGCACATGCATGCTCATCAACCATGAGAGAGAGGGGATGCATGTATGAATGATGATGTATGATCATAGGGGAAGAGAGAGAGAGAGAGAGAGAGAGAGGGATGCATGCATGGATGATGCCCATGCATGCCCATAGGGGACATCAATCATGAGCAAATCTTGGTATTTGTGGATTGGTCCCTGGAACTTTGGAGTTTTACAGATTTAGTCCCTGAAACTTTTGGATATTTACATATTTAGTCCGTGATATTTTTCATATTTACAGATTTAGTCCCTGATACTTTTGGATATTTACAGATTGGTCCCTGAGATATTTTCTCAAGTTTTGATACTTATGGATCTAGTCACTGATACCCTTGGATATCTGCAGCTTTACCATTGAGATATTTTTCACTGATTTGGGTAATTACAGATTTAATCCCTGAGACCTTTTTGCTCTTCTGATTGCCACGTGTGCAGACTTTTGTCACGTGTGCAGTTTTCAAGCATGCTGCCCTAGAACTTCAACTGCTTACATCTTCTTCATCCGGACTCCGATTTGGGCAAACTCAATTGCGTTAGAACCGTGTCAGAGTCCTCTATCCATTGGCATAGGGTTAAGCAGTTGACTCGGAGTTTAGCAGAAAGTCAACTTTCTGCTGCCCTTCAAGTTTGACCAGCTCGTAGATCCTTCATCCGGACTCCGATTCCAGCAAACTCAGTTGCGTTGGAACCGTGTCGGGATTCTCTATCCACTGAGATAAATCAAGGTGGCCAATTATCACTTGATCAAAAAGTCAACTTTTCATCCCTTAGGGTTTGACTTTCTGTCTAGGGTTTGCATTTCTGGCACTTCCGGGGGTGCAAAAATGAGGTGCTTACAGTATGGATTGAACACATCCCAATCTAAATGGAAAGGTGATTCACAATCTTTATATATATTTTCGTATTCTTTTTTCACTTTAGGTGCTTGCATAGGATCTTGTTGTTTTAGTTGATTACTGAACTTTCATGGTTGGGATTTGCTTTTTGTTTTATGCACATATGTTTTTGTTATGGTCTTTTAAATTTATTCACAGATGATATTTGGAAGTAAAGATTGTTTTACTATGATGCTGGTGTGTTTTAGCACGTAGTTTTGCCTTGATGAGTGATTCAATGGACAGAATGCATGAAAACTAAGATAATTATAATCAAACTTGTTGGTATTTTTACATGTTTTAAAGTTGCGTCTCAAGAGCATAATGAGCATATTATTTGATAAGTTATAATGTAATACGGTGAAATGGATCCAAATTGCGATCCTTTGTCTCTCTAAATTTTGATGGGTTTTCATTATGTCATATAGTGCTATCACTTTTAATCTTTACATGCTCCCATTTGTTCCATTGTTGAAGATATGCATATCATAATTAATAGGCTGGATCATTAAAGAATTTTAATTGATAAAGCCAATTTATTTTTTCATCAGAAAAGAATAAGGATTATGATGGATAACGTGCAGGATATGGTTATGACATATTATTTGTAACGCCCCGGATCCGTGTTGTTCAATAAAGATATAACACGTCTCACGGAGTGTTAGGTAAGGATCTTTAATCATTTATGATCGCTGGATAATCATCTAACTAAAATATATCAGAGTGCACAAACATACTTTATCTAAGAATTCAATATTCAAAACTTAACTAGGATTCAAATGGTACAACCTCAATAGACTTTATTACGCCTCAATCATTCAATTTATTCAAAGTTCAAATAAAAATAACCTACAAGTCTAAGGAAGGTAATAGTAGTCTTCCTCCCTATAAGTCTCAGTCGGATCTACCCTAATAGTTGCATCACCTCGAGTATCTGAAAAACAAAACAAAACAACAGAGTGAGATACGAATATCTCAGCGAGTGGCATATGCATGCAGAAATAGTTAACCGCAGTTCAAATTATGCATCGATTAACATCCCATACGATTAAGCAATTAATACAATTTCCAAGTTTTAAAACCAAAACCAATTGATCATTTCTAATCACATTTCAATTCAACACGGCAACACATCGATTGGTCAATGTCATGACTATTGTTAAGTTGATAAATTAAACATGCCAAGTAGACACTCCACACCTCCATGTACACAGTTCCGGCCTACTCAAGGTTTCGGAAACTATGAAATGACGGCCTACTCCCCGGGTTTCGGCATTGAAAACCAGGCCTACTCAGGGTTTCTGGCTGCTCTACACTGGTCGTGGCAACATACAAGGCCATGCAATTTCAACAACCAACAATAACATTACATTGCTAAGCTTAAGCATGGATCCAGGACAAGCTAAACCAAAACAGTAAACCATCGTATAATCTCAATTCCGACATCACAATAAAACAATACATGACACATCATGTATAACTCAACACAGCTCACCAAATGTCCCTCTGGACCAGAACGGTACCTCAAGTACTTTCAGTAATTTCCCCAATCTCATAACACATGCCCATTGGTAATAAAAACTCATTTACTCACACCAAGAAAAATCTTTACAATACATTTCAGAACTTGCCAACAAGTAAAACCAGGATTTAATAAATTCTCAACCAAGTACAGTGTTTAAACAAAGAGAAAACTAAAATAGGAACTCCTAGTGTTAGGTACCAAAACATCACCTACAGATAGCCCTAAAATTTGCCTTGGAATGCTCCTAAGAATTTCTAGAATTTCCACTTAATATTCTCATAGTAATTGAATAGGTAATACTGTTTCTAAAGTCCTAAACAAGTGATTGGTTAAGTGCTTGAACCCTCAAATCATCAAAACCCAGCTTGGTTTAGTCAAAAATGCTCTTCGGTGGATATGTCATGGGTTAAAAATATAGCATGCACCTACTTAATATCGAGTGGGAGCGAGGTGAGTGTGAGGTTCGCCCATGCTTCACGCGAAATGCGCGGATATAGTTTGAGTTCGCGCGAGCTGGGCGCGAATTAGGCGCAAGCTCGGCGGATAATAAAAATAAACCCTGCGCCCACTACCTGGAGTCGGTGCCAATCAGCGCCAACTAGGCGGATAGTAACTTGTGTTTTCGACTCTCTGTTATTTCTAGATCTACAACTCTGGCCGAACGTTTTCGCTCTGTAACAATTTCTTTAGTCTCCTAATATCCCCAGAACACATTTAAACTAGTTTTGAAATTATTCCAACACATTTTTATTTATCATCATTCAGTTCTAAATAAACTCATGCTCGAACGAACTTCTTCCAGAAATCACTCATGCATCAGAATAAACTCACGAATAAACACAACCCCAGTTTTAAAACGATGCTACTCACCTCTTGCACGCTTATATCCCGCTTATATCCAGCACAATAATACTCAAACCACGGCCTCTCACCAACAGTCCGTTTGCGTGCTTGCTAACGCCGCCTAGATGATCCTCTGATCGCAAGAGGAAAAATCCTCTTAATCCTTGATCACGAACACAACGAACCCAGTCGGATCTCTCAATGTTCCCTTCTCTTCCCAACGAAAACCTAGATCACCAACTGATAGCCACAATTGCCAATCTTCTTCGGTTACGAGAGCGAGAGTATTACGAGTATTCAAAAAAACTAAAACCTAATTTACATTAAGCATTTATACCTTCCATATGTAGATTGCCGCTCGACAACCTTTGAAATTCCCTAATTCCGTGTGTGCTCGCCCACCGAAAACCCTACATATACCCATAGCTAATTAAGTTAATATGTAGACGTAATTAATTTTAAATAAAAAAAATTCTTAACAAAAATCGGGGTTTTACATTTTTATGTGACATCCTGGCTGTCTGAGTGGGCGGGTGAATGAGTAATCTCACTGGGCGAGCTACCAGGCGAGGATGTGCATATGGTTGAGATCCCACAATGCTCGGGGATGCTATAAGTGATCTTGAAATCCCCTACTAAGCAAGAGGCCTTTTAAGGAGCAACACGGGACTAAATCCCCTCGGAACCCTAAAGTTAAGCATGCTTGAGTGGGAGCACTGCTAGGATGGGTGACCCCTGGGAAGTTTTGTCGTGTTATCCTTAAGAACAAATCTGTGAGGGCTCGTGGGCCCAGAGCAGACAATATCATGCTGGTTATGGGTCTGGGGCGTTACAAATGGTATCAGAGCCTGCCCCGACCGGAAAGTGTGAGGGTTCGGCCCAACGTGAGGACGCGTTGTCCCATGGATGGGAGTATGTGACATCCTGGCTGTCTGAGTGGGCGGGTGAATGGGTAATCTCACTGGGCGAGCTATCAAGCGAGGATGTGCATTTGGTTGAGATCCCACAACGCTCAGGGATGCTATAAGTAGTCTTGAAATCCCCTACTAAGCAAGAGGCTTTTTAAAGAGCAACACGGGACTAAATCCCTTGGGAACCCTAAAGTTAAGCGTGCTTGGGTGGGAGCACTGCTAGGATGGGTGACCCTTGGGAAGTTTTGTCGTGTTATCCTTAAGAACAAATCCGTGATGGGCCGTGGGCCCAGAGCGGACAATATCTTGCTAGTTATGGGTCTGGGGCATTACAATATTCATCTGTAAAAGGCTAAGAGCACATTACATTAATGCCAACTTCCACTTAGAAGTTTCAGATTATAATGGCTTAATGAAGGATCTAAAAAGGCTGTGTTTAGGAGTTCTTAAAAGCAAAAACTAAGCTGCAGTAGAACTTCGGAGGTTGGCTTTGATGTATTTTTCTTCAGGTTGATTTCATTAGATAGGATGGGATTTATGAAATGGCACTTAAAATTTTCGGCTATGATAATTGTATGTTATAATTTGGGGTCAAAGGAATAATTCCTTAACTCACAATTGAAGAAAGATTTTTAGCAGTTTGTCCCACTACAAAACATAATATATTGTGTTTCATAGGAAGTAGCAAAAACCAATTAATTATACCGTAAAAGGGAAACATTTGGTCTTTAATATTTCTCTTTCCGTAATAAGGAGGGAAAAATACTATTAAATTCCATTTTCTCTCTTGGATTACTATTTTGTTATATTCCAATTAAAGATTGTGCACCGTGTATTGCAACAAGGTGATTGCTCAATTTCAAGTGATGAAAGCATTTTATATTGTAAAAATTTTAAAATGATAATGTATATAAAAAAAGTAGGAAAGAAATCAAAGGAAAACTAGAAGTAATCAGATTAAAGTTGGAATGTTAGAAATATGCACTTGTTGACCCAGGTACTTCACCTGTTCAAAAGATTCAGTATGACACAATAAAATATTTAATGGCTCTTTATGATTTAAGATATAAAATGCTTGTCTAATAGCTGTACAATGAAGGTATTTAGGGTTGATATCTTGCATTCTTAGAAATTTTCCAGATAAATATGTCTCTTGTTTAATTACATGCATGCATAAGGCACAGATCTTAGTTCCTAGAACTCAAATCTTCCATCCAAATGTTGTGAAAAGATCTGACCTAAAGAAGAAAAAAGAAACAAAGAGTCAAGGAGTTAATCTTTACAAGAGGTGATGGTTTGGATCAACACAGAAACAAGAAAATTTGGATACTGATATTTTTTGTCTTACAATTCTACAAGATAGGAAAAGAAGGTCTGCCTAAATGAAACCTTTCGTTTGTGCATGTGTTTCCTTCCTTTTCGCCATTTTCAATTGAAATAGGTGTTATTACCTTTTGGTTCATCTCTTCTTTGACATTACTCCACTATTTCTTGCAATATGGTCTTGAAAGATTTGTGAAAGTTAGAAAAAAATGCATGCTTATGAATCCATAACTCCATTTTCCTTATCAACAGCCTGGAATCAAAGTCAGATTTTCAGAGTGGTGTATTTGAACCTTGTCTCTTTCTGAATGCTCTTACTACTTTATTCATTCAAGCGTCTGTAAGATTCACAATTTCATCAGTGCAACTCAGTTTGTGCATGGGTTTGTGATAATGGGATGCTGTTAATGTTACTTAGGGTAATTATTTATTCGTATCTCCCATATTTATTCGTAACTCCATGGGATGAATATTTCATGATGAATTTTGTCTCTTGAATATTCTTCTTTTTCTCTATGTTATCATCTGATATTTACTTTTGTTATACTTATTCATTTTCTAGCAACAAGGGAGTGGAATTGTAGTGGAGGGTCCAAGGTGTAATCTCTGTAGAAAAAAGGTATTCATCAGTACTTTTAATTTGTTAAATCCTTTTTTTTATTGAATCACTTAAACATTTAGGATTTTCAGGGGATGAATATTGCATGATGAATATTTCATGCTTACATAAGTATTAATTATTTACCTCACGATTTGCATCTACATTAGCTGGAAACAATACAAGTCTCTGTTCTGCATTAATGAGCTTCTTATTAAGTTCCTTGTATATATATATATATATATATATATATATATATATATATTTTTTTTTTTTTTTTTTGTTTCACTCTAGGTATGTCTTCATCGAGTGGAAATTGGGATAATGATATCAAATCTAACAATGTACTATGCCGATGTGGACGAAAGTGCATTATAATTAAGAATATCCGAGGAAGACCATGGTTAGTATCCTTCTTTGTAGTTTGAATTATATTTTTGTTAATTTATATATAATAATGTACCAATTAATCGTTGATTTTCAGCCTTCAGCTTCATCACTTGCGTGTGACTTTTTTCAATGGTGTTACCCCATTGCAACCACAACTGATGGTGGTTCACATGAAGACATTACTTCAGTGAGGATTCTGGAAATTAGTTCGCGATGAACTATATTGAGGAGAAAGTGCATGAGCTTCAGGCTCTCCAGAAGCAGGTCGATGAGTTAAACGTATTTCTAAAAGCAACAGTTGTAGTGATTGTAGTTATTGTTATTTCAAAAATTATGTCGTTTAAACCTGTATATCTATGTAATCACTATTGTTAATACTGGCTGATGTTGGTTGCAATATTAACTATTACTAATATGTTTGTTATCTTGTTAATGATCATCTTAGGTTTTCCAAAATTTCAAATAACAATTTTGCAAACCATGGCTGCAATTTGGGACTGATGTTGTGTTTGATGTGTAGTGGTCTATTTTCACAGTTGCTAGATTCCCTTACTGGGGTTCAAGCCTTAGACCTTAAAAGCAAATTTTTTGCTCTTTGTTGAAGAATTTGTTTAATTAAAGCAAATCATTGTCATAGGTCTTAGCAATTTTTCCTATAAAACGGAATAGTTCACCTATTCCCACCCTCTCTAATTGCACCAGAGACGATACCCTGCGATCAAAGAGGATTTACCCCTAACCCATCAAGACTTAAAGACCCTTAACCTTTGCATTAAATTATTTTTGCTGGTCATTGTTTGATGACAAAAAGAGAAAAGATAAAGACAAAAAGAAAAAAATTTTTGTACAATTTAATGTCACAAAGTACTACCATTATAGGCTTATCAATAGCATCAAGGAGGAGTGTCCCTGGCAAGGTACACCTAAATGGAATGTATCCACAACTTTTATTTGTATCTAACCTTACTTTAATAAATATCAAGCTGGTCGTTGGAAACAGAAACATTTTTTAAAGGTTCTCGACGAGCCAAAAATGTTATTGGCTTGATATTAACCACCTCAGATAATGTTAACAGATTCAACCATGATATATCAAAGCATACAAACATGAATCAAGAAAAAGGACAAACAAAAAAAATGGAGAAGCTAATTATAAGTCCGAACACAATGAATTAACAGATACAACTCAAGGGAGTATATCATCTGCAAAATTTAGTTACCAGTCCACATAATTAGATTGGCCAAGAAAGGATGTCCATGGACAATTAAATAGATTTGTAGAACAGAGAGGAATCATTGAATATCTCCTTTGTCCCACAGCTACAAAATACTGAAAATTATTCTGCACTTTCCTTGAAGTCAACTCATCCTCAACTCATATGAGCAACTCATGAAGAAAATCACTTGAGACAAGTCAGTTAAGTAATAACATCAACTACCACCAAACAGAAATTACCACAATCAAATTATATTTCATATGCAAACCCCAACTCCATTGCAAAAAATTGACAATGTCTTATGATGACATTATTGACCATTTTAGGAAATCTAAATGAATTCTCAAGAAGAAAATTACTATTTTAATGCAACAAATACAGTTACAAATCAGTCGGGCACAAAAGAGCAAGTTCAAAGAACAAGGTTATCCACATGTTAATAAAAGCACTCTATTCAGCCACCAGTACTTCACTTTGATATGAAAGAATTATATTCCAGCCACATATTTCCAATTTTGAAAGCAGACAACTTCCTAAACTCATCACTCTATTTAGACAAGATAGTAATATGATCTGAGAAAGATCTTGACATCTTGACCAAGGAGCCTTTCATCCATGTTATTTATTAAGCCACATGAAGCTCAACCTATCAAAGGATTATCCACAAGTTCAATGCCATTCACTTGGTACATAAACTCCCTCGTACTAGAAAATATATTCTCATGATCTAACCCTTCCGATCTGAATCTAATATCAAATATCCCTGTGAACACCCATGAGAAACCCCAAATCCATCTCAGACACTCCAGCTCATAAAACAAAAAGAACCTTTTGCCTTATTAGGGCCATGCATGCTTGTAAATAGCCAACTCCCACACCCATAAGTGCTTCAGCATTACAGAAACCAAAAACTCTTTGCAAAGTTGTCCTCCTTCACTAACTTTGATTTCTTTTTAAGTTCATAGCAATACCACCTAGCACACCCTTTCTGGCCCTAAAACATTTCACATCAAATCGTTCCACCTTAGTTTCCTGCAGAAGAGTAATTCCAGCTACAAAAAAATTCTGCCCTTGTGACTCATCAAAAAAAATAAAAAATTGCTGCCCTTGTGGAATAGTGAGTTGCCCTTCAGTCCAAGCCAATTATATTCCATGAGATCACATATGAACTTCACCAATTAATATATAACAGCCCTCTCCCATTCTTCTTCCATTAATTCTTGAGCTTTTCTCATCCTTATCCCCTCTAGGATTGGAATTTCCTCCAAGCCTTCTTATTATGATTACCAAAGGTCTGTTTTGCTTTTCAATCACCAGTGAAATTAGAACTATCCTTACTTTCTGGAAAAATTATCTCACTTGTTATAGTATTACAATTCCAACTTCTCCAGACCCCTCCACAATATAAACCCAAAAACCTTGTCCTGATCTACCACCACTGAAACATCACCTGTTATTGAGCCCTCTCCCTCACTATTCCTGATTCGATCTTTTACATTCTCAATCCCAACCCATAACATCTGCCCATTGTTCTATATCAAACCATAACGTCTGTCCCCTCCTACATGTTTATTCCTTTCCAATGAGCAGAAAACCTGGATGTGGTTTGCATCAAAATGTTTTGGAAAAAAAAATACTTTCTCCCAACCCATTAAGACACTAAAGAAGCGCAGAAGCAAGGTTAACCCAAAGTAGCACACGTATGCACATCTAGAAAGAAAAGCAAACAAAAGATCATATATAGTATCCTAAAAAAAATATAATGATTTTGTTTTTTTCTCTTCTTTTTCTTTTAAGAACATGGTCATTTTTCCTTTTTTTTTCTTTATCTCGTTCAAGTTTCTGCTAGAAAATGAACAGAAAAAGCACATTAACATTGAACAAATAAAATGATCGTAAAGATGCATCCATGACTAAAGAAAACTGCCATCAAAACAATTTTCAGATATAAATTCATAAATTATTTCTATATCAACTTTGAAGGATGTCTAAGAAATGTTCAAGAAGCCAAACAGGAAAAGTAGCACAGAATACAGATACCAATACATCTAAATATTTGTTACCTGCAAAAAAATCTTGCCAATTTTAAAGTGGCCTCAAGTTCAGCGCTTAGGGTCGAAACTCTGCATACAATAAAAGTCAAGGATTATTACATGAAGAGTCAAGTTCAAAGCTTAGAGTCAAAACTCTGCATACAATAAATGTCAAAGATCCTTAGATGAAGAGTTTGGAACTCCAAGTCTGAATTATTGAATGAAGCACTACAAAACATGAAATTTAGAACTAAATAAGTGGATGAACAAGCACAAGATACGAAATTTAGAACCTAGGAAAACATTTTCAGAGAGGAAGCACCAGCAGCTTTCAATTATTTCAAGTATGAACACACAACTGAAACCTAATGCAAGTTTGATGTCTGAAAATTGGAAGTGGACTATTCTAAAAGTACTAAATTGGCAATTGTTACCAACTGGAGCTAGAAAATATGAAGTGGACTATTCTAAAAGTACTCAATTGGCAATTGTTAACGTAGATGAAAGGCTCTTTCATATGAAAAGAGCAAGTTCAAAGAACAAGGTTATCCACAAGTTCAAAGAAAATTACTATTTTAGGAAATTTGAAGCCTGCTGAAGAAAAGCACAAAAAAAGAACACAAGTTCAAAACAGTTCCTTTTTACAACCTAAAGAACAAGGTTAATAAACTACCAAGTTCAAAGAATGTTCATGCATTTAGATAGCTATGTAAATAAAGGAATGCTAACTGGATGGCAGAATCAATACCATGATTATTGACACTACTCAAGCAAGTGGGTGCACACTGAGTACTATTGATGTGGCCTTCCAAGGGAAGAATTTGCACAGATTGTAAGTATTGAAACTCATAAATCTTGACAAGCTCATTGAGAACACAAACATCAAGGCACATGTATGCTAACTTCATAGCTCTTACCTTCGAGACTTTGTGAACTAGGCCTAGCAAAAGATGGGGAGTAGTGGTTGGACATCCTTGCTTCTTGAAGCATCTGCACCATGCTAGGTGAACCTCTATGCTGATTGGTACCAAGTTAAAAAGGAATGCAAATGGTGTATAGGGACTTGTGTATGCAAAAAAAAACGAAGGACAGTATTAGACACATTGGGGGAGGGTGGATGAATTACTAAAAAAATATATGAATCATTAGACATACCTGTGGACTGTTATGATAGGGAAACATGTGATAGGCTTCAGTTTGGGGATGAATGACTGGCATTAAAAATTGAGCAGGTGGCATGATGTTCTTAGCCCCACCACCTTCAATGTTTTGTGGAACCTGTGAAGGAAAAAAACCGGAACATTCTATTAGCATTAAAATAGATCTGAGATAGTCAATAAATTACTAAAAGTGAGATATCAACTAGAAGACAAACCATTTGACTATTAGGATCAGGAAATGTAGCACACGGCTCATTTGACGAAGAAATCATGCGTACTGATGGAAGAATCATAGGTGATCGAGATTGACTAGAGGACACCGTGTCCTTATCACCACTACTTTCATTATTATTTTTTGGCATTTTTTTCCGGATTGATTGATTCAAGGCATCCACTTTTGTGCGAACACTCATACCCGCACGCTTGGATCTTTCCTTAACCCTGACTCCTTTTGCATTCTCTAATGGTTTTTGAGACATGGCCACATCTTCACTGGTATTAATTGCATCAAATAGCTGTACCGTACTAATCTCCTGAGAGTCAAACATTTGCTCATTTGCACAACTACCAACCTCCTCTACCACATCAATATTTGCCACATCATCAGTATACTCATCAATGAGGGGTCGTCCTCCATCATTTACAATCTCCTCATTTTCAAATGTTTCAGTGTTATGCTCACTGTCATTAACGGTTTCAATGTCCTTTGGAAGCTCTTGAAAAACAGTTTCTTTCACAATCTTCTCCACTTCCTTCATTGTCTTTTCAGCTACTTGCATAACATAATCAGTTACTTTTTGGCATACAGCTGATTTAGATGCAAGTTGAACCAAGGTTGAACAAACACAGGAGTATCGATTAGAGATTTTACCGGTCTCATTACCTACACTTGAAGCATGTAGGGACGTGATGCCTTGCAATCCTTCTTTCACATCTCTTCTCCTCCTTTTAAGGATGTACTTTTCTGGGATTTTTTCGATATCCTTGTAATGGAAAATGAAGAAAATATGCCTACACAAAATTCCTACAAAATCGAACTTCCTACAACTGCATTGCACATCCCCATTTCCAGCATTATATGTAACAGTGTGCACTTGCTTGATTCTTTGGTTCCTATTAACAATCTTAAATATCTCCACATCCCCGGTGTTTGAAGAGGCCTGAAGCTTGTATGACCAAATATCTATTGCTTCTGTCTCATCTTGTTATAAACCGTAGGAGTGTACAACTTGCTTGCCAGTCTAAAAATTGGGTGGATTAGATGGGGTTCCTTCTTCCTTAACATCATATTGGTGTCACTTGCTAACTCGCTATATCTATGCTTTGCCACAACAACATCAATTTGGGTCAAAAGCCGTACCATACTCTTCTACCTGTTCAAAGCATTTTTTATAGATGCATCCATGCTCTCTGATACCTGAGTGCTAAGCATATCCACACAAAAATGATGTCGCCCATACGCCAAGGACCACTTCTCCCTCTCCTTATACTTTCTACTCAACCACTCATTATCAAAAAGACCGTCACTGTCAATCATGTTTTGCCATGCCTCCTCAAACTCGGAATCAGTTTCGTACGTGTATATACAATCCTTGAATGCTTCTTTAAAACCCTTAAGAGTGTGAAACTGATTACTCAGATGCTTTACGGCATTTTGATACAAATGCCATATGCAATTTCGATGCACTGTTCGAGGCAATACTGCACATATGGCTTTAACCATTGCCTGATCCTGATCTGTGATAATGATTTGTGGCTCTTTCCCATGCATGCATTTCACAAAAGTCTTGAATAACCAAGAGAAGGCATCACAGCTTTCTTTCGTACAGAAGAGTAGCACAAAAAATGACAATCTGCCTATGATGATTTAATCCTACAAACAACGCAAGTGGCCGATTTTCTATGTTAGTCTTGAATGTTGTATCAAAACTAACAACATCACCAAAGTAACGATAGTCCGTAACCATCTGGCCATCTGCCCAAAAAATATTCATTATCATATCAACCTCATCCATATCAATGGCATGGAAAAATGCCCGATCACTGCAAAGTTTATCCTGAAAATAAGATGCAAGAGCACCACTGTCTCCTTTCTGCATTTATATATTATTTCTTGTACGCAAGTAGTTACCATAATCTTCACGTACAAATCCTACATTTTCAATCCCCCCAACTTGTGTGCTCAACAGTTCCATACCAGCTTTCTGAGTTAATCCGGCAAGCTCAGCAATATCAACATGAGCTGCTATAGAAGGTGTAGTTCTTCTTTGTGACCTTAACCGATGACTAATTCTTGGGGGGAAGCATCTCATGGTTATGACTCTCATTAAAATCATGTATAAAGTACTTCCCATGATCATTCAATTGAACTTTAATTAAAGCCTTGCATCCACACCTTGTTTGTGATGACGGCCTACTTTAAATATCAGAAACCTTCTTCTTAATCCCTTCTTTCAAACAAAAGTATAGTTTCCCAACTATCCCACCGCCAGCATCATGCTTCTCCTTACCTTTGCGTACACTAAAACCAGTAATCTTACCATATGCATTGTAAAAATATACACCTCACTTAATGAATCAAATTCCATCCCCACTTTAGGAATAAACACCGCGTCAACATTAGGAACAACTCTCACCTCACCACCCACCTCATTGGTATTATTTTCAATTGCCATATTTTCTCCAAATGTGCTTAAGTACCCAAGTTAACTTCCTATTCTTATATACTTCCTCCCTGGAATTGACAAAGACCGCATTTCCATGAATATCATATCAAATAAGGCAAGTAACCCCTTCAATTAACTGAGGAACAAATGAATTTCAAATTTATAAAGCAACCGAAATCTACACATCTTTATTGTATCTCCTCCAATATTCCATCCTACCGACTCCAGATAAAAAAGAGAAGGGAATCAACTAGGACTAAGCAGTGTGGTTCCATTTATTTAAATATAAAAGGAAAGAGGAATTTGAAATGACTAGCTTTACAATTTTCTCATTCTGGTGGGAGGAATGTACCCCACTTTGTTCAAGTGTAGTTTTGTTAGCAAGATGAACTGGGTTGATTTCTAATCTGTTTGGGCAGAAGTTAAACTAAAATCAGATGATCGAAATTTAACCGAGTGCAAATTGAACCTGAAACAATGAACTTGATCCTATCTGAAACTCAATTTCATGGTTTACGAATGCCAAGTTATGCGTATTTTATCTTTAAAAAAAGGCTAACAAGGTAAAAGAAAACAAGTTCTTTCCTAAAAATATAATCTACTATTATGGTAGCTTCAAATCCCTTAAGGTTGGATATTTATTTAAAGTCTTAGAAGTAGTGGAAACAAAAAAAAATTATATCACCCATAGGGAGTTCCATTATTTATCTAAAAATCTAGTAATATTTATATTAGGAGAGTAATGATGAGGGCCGTCAACAGGTCCAATATCGGTGGATCAAATATTTCTTGACTCATATTGAAACCGATAACAGAATATTGACTGATATCCAATTGGATATCAACCTAACACTCTGTCCCAATACTCTTCTTCAAATACAAATAATGCATATGATGGAAATAATATCATATGAAAACAAAGTTACCCTCATTGGTTTCCAATAGTGACTCGGAGAAAAAAGTTGACTAAAAAAGGAACTTCTCTGGTATTAATTGAACGGAAGCAAGAGAACATTCGAGAATAGAGAAAATTCAAATCACATGAACAAATAAACAACCTAAATCTAAATCAAATTAATGAAAACTCAGAATCACAATAATATATCAAAAAATTCATTTAAACTCTCCAATGTTTCTTAAATGTACGTTTATAGGATTAGAACTAAACAAAAGAAATCGAATCATTCGCTTCAAAAAAAAAAAAAAGGGAAACAATAGTTGCAAGTCATCGAGAGGATCCTTGATACTTACCAGTACTCGATCATGTCACCTCAGCTCACCTTCAAAGCTTCAGAATGCAGGAAAAGGAAATTTTTGATAGACGAAACCAGAGAATCAAATTTACAGCAATAGTCCCGTTGCTTTGGCCGGTTTTCCCTCGAAGATTGGACTACCTTCCATTGGCATGGGCTTGCCTTGTGCAGACGAATGCTTTGCCACAAAGAGAATGAAAGTTGGTTTGGAGAAGACGAAGCAGGGTTTCTGCTTGGAGGGAATACGAATGCTGGCATGGGCTTGCCTTGTGCAGACGAATGCTTTGCCATAGAGAGAATGAAAGTTGGTTTGGAGAAGACGAAGCAGGGTTTCTGCTTGGAGGGAAGTCGAATGCTTTTTTGTTTTGGAAGGAAGCCAAAATCGAAAGAGGATGGTGAAAATGACGAGGATAGAGAGAGACGGGGTGTTGGGTGTTAACGTTTCCGTTAACACCCTTACCGTCCCTCTCCGTTTCGTTCCTATATTTGGGATGCATTTTTTTTGGACAAGCGGCACGCATCAAAAGCGGGGTTCACAAATGGTGTCCAAATATGGGATCCATAGGAAACGGGTTGTAAACTGTGCGAGGGTGCCACATCAGCACCAAAGCACTACGAGGCTGCCGCTTAAGACGCCACCACCCCACTTAATATAATAGATTCTTCTGTGTTTTCTTTGTACTTTTGATGGCTATCGACAGAATCGACACTGACCTTGTTCTGAATTCCTCATTTCTCTTGAATAGAATTCCTTTTTAGTGAAAAATGGGGTGCCAGTGGGATGGTTCCCTAGGTTACAATTTTTTTCACACATTTGGAAATTTTAATTTCTACTAGTTTCATTGTACCAAGTAATGGTGGCTTGCAAAATCTTCTTTTTGATCGTACTTTGACTAGTTAAAAGAACTTATGATTCTATGGCATTGCTTACACCCACCATAGCCCAGCAAAGAAGAAAGAGTCACGTTGTAAGACCCTGGATTTTTAAATAAATTTAATTAAGAATAAATGGAGATCAAAGGATATAATTGGATTAATTAAATCAAATTTAAAAGAAATAATTGTTATGGATTGTTTCGGATTAGTTGATTTGAGTTGGGATCGATTGGATCAATTCATTTCAAGTGAACCGGTTTAAGTGATTGAGTACAATATAATTGGTTTGGGTCTAATGGATTTAATTGAATTATTTTACTTGAGGAAAAGAATTATTTTATGTGGGTTCAGTTTATTTAATTGATTTAGTGGTTGAATGGTTTAATTGATTAATTGATTTAGTGGTTTAGTGGCTTAGTTGGGTTCGGTTCAGTTAATTGGTTTAATCCGTTTAAGTGAATTATATATAATTCATTTGACGTCTAAAAGAACCCATGGGTTCTTTTGTTCGACAGTAATCGAGAAAGAAAGAAAACGCAGAGCGGAGGAGAGTGTCAGCACCTCATTTTTGCACCCCCGAAGAGCCAAAAATACAAACCCTAGTCAAAAAGTCAAACCCGAGGGGACAAAAAGTTGAATTTTTGATTAAGTGATAATTGGTCACCTTGCTTTATCGCAATGCATATAGAATCCCAACACGATTCCAACGCAACTGAGTTTGCTGGAATCAGAGTCCGGATGAAGGATCTGCAGGCCGGTCAAACTTGAGGGGGAGCAGAAATTGACTTTCTACTAAACCCCAAATCAGCTTCTTAATTCTATCCCAATGGATAGAGGACTCCGATACGGTTCTAACGCAACTGAGTTTGCCCAAATCGGAGTCCGGATGAGGGAGATATGAGCAGTTGAATTTTCCGAGCAACAATGCCGGAAAACTACACACATGGCAAAAGTCTGCACACGTGGCAAGCAGCAGAGCAAAAAGGTCTCAGGGATTAAATCTGTAATTATCCAAATCAATGAAAAATATCTCAAGGGTGAATCTGCAGATATCCAAGGGTATCACGGACTAGATCCATAAATATCCAAAGTTGAGAAAATATCTCAGGGACCAAATCTGTAAATATCCAAAAGTATCAGGGACTAAATCTGTAAATATCCAAAGTATCAGGGACTAAATCTGTAAATATCCAAAAGTATCAGGGACCAAATCTGTAAATATCCAAAGTATCAGGGACCAATCCACAAATATCAAGATTTGCTCATGATTGATGTCTCCTATGGGCATGCATCTGCATCATCCATGCATGCAACACCCCATACATCCCTCTCTCTCTCTCTCTCCCCCCATGATCACCCATACATGCATCCTGCATGCATCTCTCTCTCTCTCTCTCTCTCTCTCTCTCTCTCTCTCTCTCTCTCTCTCTCATGATTGATGGGCATGCATCTGCATCATCCATGCATGCAACACTTTCTCTCTCTCTCTATCACGATTGTTGTCCCCCATGCATGCATGCACATCACATACACCACATAATAAAGCCCCCCAAGTCCCATACATATGGGCTCTCTCTCATTTGTGGCTGATTTTTTCTCTTCAAGAGACTTCCTCCCCTCTCAACCCTCTTCATTCTTCCCGCACACCCTAAACCTCCTCTCAAGCCTTCTAAACCTTTCCCACTCTCTTCTTATCCCATTTTTGCTCAAGGAGGAGGCCTAGGAGATTTCTTGGAGTGAAGGAGGTGTTGTGTAAGTGCTGCTCCAGCCCAAGAAGAGGTCAAGGATACGCCAAATAACTATGCAAGCCCAAGGTGAGCTTCCTTGTGCTCTTTTATTCATCATATATAAACGTGAGCCCATTTGAAGCATGTAGGATCTTTTTTTTTATCATATGAGTTCTTGTCATGAAGGGTGTCTGTATTTCCCCTCTTGCTACTCTCTTTTGCATGTTTTCCTAAGAGTGTTTACCATTAAAAGGTTAAAATGAAGGTTTGGTCAAATTAAGGAGAGAATGAGAGATCTTTGGATTGATTTGAAGTGTTCATGGTTATGGTTTTACGTAGATTCTTTGCTGTTCCCTCTTCACTTTAAATAGGGGAGCATGTTCCCCTAATATCTTTTCTAATGTACCCCTTTATGTCACCACACCCCCCACACTTTCCTTTCTTTGTCTCTTTAAGTTGAAGTGAATAGATGAAGTTAGTATGGTCTTGCTGTAAATTACAAGTGATGTATGCTAGGTTAGGTCTTTGCTTTTGCATGCATATAACTTAGTTGTCATTTTGTGCATGCTTGAATACACCATCACTTGAAGTGTGTCTTTCCTCATCTCTAGGATCATACGAATGTCTCGCTTTCCTTGCTGTGTGTATGTGCCTTATCATGATTCTCACCTTATTTAAGTTGCTGTTTTCGACCCCTTGAGGTCACCCCTATCCGATATTGCATATGTCCGATGAGCATGCTTATACCATCATTTATTAGAAGCCTATCTAGGTGTGTTAGGTACTTTACTGCTTAGAAGTCCTCTTGCATGCATGAAGTTGTTTTCTTAGTTCTTAAGTGTGATACATGCACACACATGCACATTAAGGTTAAGAAGGTTCTAAGAGATTGATTCTTTAAAGGATTTCATTGGTTTCATTGTGCATATGTTGAGTGTCATCTCTTTGATTTAAAGGAGACCAACACAGGGACAACCGGTCCCCGTTCCCTTGATAAGATTGATTTAAAGACAGGGGGTGGCCAGGTCAAAGCCTTCCACTTTGTTATTGGTTTTGAAAACCCTAAAGAGGAAGCCAAGTGGCTTTTATCTGAACTACTGTGGGCCCACACAGGGGCCCACACAGTCACTGGAACGCCCCGAGAAGCCCAGAAACCCAAGCCCATTGCAGAGACCCAAGAAATAGCATTTTTTAGCTAATCCGACAAATCAGGTCGGATCAGCAGGGCCCCCTTTGTATCCAACAATAAGGATCGGATACAAATGATTTTGTTTGTAGCCGACAGCTTAGGTCGGCTACACTGTTAATGTGTTAATTTCCATATTTTGTGATATTGTGCAGATTTTGTGTCATGTTTGATCAAACCAGTTGAACCAGTAGGGTTTCCGGGTCACCCGGAAACCCAAGATGGGCCATGGACCGACCCGGTCCAATTTGGTTACTAGTGGGCCTTCCAACGGGGCCCACTAAGCCCGACCAACTTACTTTTAGTTAAGTAAAGATAATCAAACTGAATAAGTGGGCCACACCATTGGAGGCCCACCAAAGCCCAATTTCAAGGGCATGATGATCAGATTTATGCATGGTTTGGCCGAGACTATGGCAGGGCCTGCCGGGCCCGCTAAGCCCATTGAACCAAACAAGGTTCAGGTTTCCAAACCCTAAGTCGGGAAGTCTTGGGCTTTCAAGCCCAAGCCCAGGTAAAGGGCCCCAAGCCCAAATCCTGGCCCATTTTGGCACAAATTAAGAAATATAATCAAAATCACTTTGGATCCGTGGGCCTTCCAACGGGGCCCACCCAATTAGACCCATCTCACTTTAAGCTGAAAAGATAAAATCAAGCAAAGGGACCCACACCACTTTGGCGGTCCCGCCAAACTTAACCAAATTTGAATGCTGGATTAGAAAATCGGGTGAATAGACAGACCAAGTTGACTCAAACCAGGGAATCCTATGGGACCTGTCTTTTGACGGGACGGACTGGGGTGTCTATGAACTTCCCCGGACCGTAACCGAGAACTTGCTTAGAATCTCAAGCCTTAGACCAAGCCTTAATAGGAAAACTTAGGCACCCAGGTGTCTGCCTACACCCCATCAGGCAGTGGCGACTCCAAACAATCCCGAGGCACGCATCATTTTACATGCGCCTCGTCGTGCGACTGAAATCAGGTGCGCACAGCCTGCCGAATCCACTGGGGATGTCTCAGCCCAATAGAACCCCTGGTTTGAATGAGTCAACCTAAGAGGGATTCAGCTGATTTTAGGGTTTCTTACTATCTTTTTTAGTAAGGCATAGAATACGCGCAATTACGTTTTCTGGGGAGTCTTGTCACAAGGACGAGATAATTGGCTAAGGAAAGTGAAATTTAAGGGGTTCCCTATGACCCTCCACTTACCTGGGGACTCTCCCGAAACCTCGTATTGCTTGCCAATTCTGCACCCTACTTTACGAGACGGTAGAAATTCCTTTATCAACAAAATCCAGTCAAAACTCACCCGATTAGACACGGCACTCAACCCAACTGCACACAAGGGCACACGACCACACCGTGGATGGATTTAATTTTCAGTTTTGTGATAAACTGCGTGGGGTGACACGCACTAGGAGGACTGCGTGGATGATCAGACCCTGAATGAATGAGTGAATGTGGATATTGCATCTTCTTTTCCAAAACCTATATCTCTCTAGCAGCCACTGTAACGCCCCGAACCTGGGTCAATGCAAAACCAACATCCAATCCGAACCCGGTTCGCTATTGTAACAACCCGAATTCAGTTCATCAACCAAATTCGAGACGCTACTGGCCATATCAAGTAAACATCAAGAATATACCAGATTAAAGGAATAAATGATCCATTCATTAATTAACTATTAGAGTGCGGAACATGTATGTGTGGAAGTATAGTCTAAAATCCTCAAGAAACTAATATAGTTAACCATCAACATCAATATTAAAGTCTGGTAAAATAAAAGGGTCACTAATCTCTCATCCCTCTAGTACATCAAACCAAAATGAATAATAATCTGATCAAAATAACTAAATCCATGTCAATCCACAACGTCAGACAAAATCTGGATAATAGTACTCCTCCAGCGAATAATCAGCTAGCTCTCCCTGGAAATCACTACTATGATCCCCCTCTCGCGTATCAGTTGAAAATGAAATAACGGTAGGGTGAGATACGAATATCCCAGTTGGTAACACATGCATGTTTAAACAATTCATATACATAAAAATAACAGTTCATGCACGATTAAGCAATCTCGACTAAACAGGCTCGTATAACCATTCGTATCGATCATGAATACAAAACAATATAATAAACATTTCTAAATATAAATTTCAGCACGTTCTATTATAGGAATCCAATATCAGAATCAACAGCATAGTCCATACGTTACTAGGATGCACTAAACAGTCACATCCAACCAATATACCAATTCCATGCCTCAAGCATGTATTCAACAGTAACATCATGTGTTTGTGATTTTAGTGTCATTGTAGGACTCACAAAGATAGATAAACCTTTTGAGATGATTCTCGACCAATCGCTATACCACTGTGCGGCTTAGGAGCAATGTTACTAATGATACTCAAGCCCAATGCAGCGCAGCTTAGACAAGAGCCGTAGTCACTGAATTATTGCACACGTACTCATCAAAGTTGGCATGTACCACCAGCATGTAGCACCAGAATCAATACATGGAGATGGTCGCTTATCCACATGTACGGGGAATCACCAGCTTGCAAAGGAGGCGCGCTCACACAAGGGAGAAACTTAACCCAAATGAAATATCCCTCAGCTATCTAGCCACAACTATGGATCCATAACTAGCTATGCCCACTAAACTCCAAAAATTCCCTAAAGTCTAATAATTCTATAAGGGTTGGTGCCTAGCGGCATATAAAAGGTAAATCTGACATTTCCTTCAATATTCGAGTTAACTGAGTTGAACTTATGATCTGAAATCTCTTTATGTAATTATCTGGTTTATAGTGTAAATTAGAGATTTTCTGGTAATCAAATAATAGGTCAAGTTTTCCAAGGACTAATTTCACAGTTTCATACAAAGTTTGGCTTCTAGTGTCCTAAATATCTCCCTAATTTATTTTCTGTAAAACAGGAAATTTGATAAATTATTTTGGTCTTAAAACATCTTAATTAATTATTAAAATTGACTAAAAATAGTTTGGAATTAATTCAGGGTTTGAAAATACGAAATTCTGCATTTTCTGCACATAGCTCCTAGGATTGCCCCGGTGGTCTAAGGTAAGCGGTAGTTCAATTTAGGTCGCCAATGATAAATCGTCTAGCGGTCTCGGGTGGTCTCAAAATTTTTACTAGCGCCTAAGAGCACTGAGGATCGCCGAGCACAATAAGGTCGGCGGTCACTCAAAAAAAATCAGAAAGTGTTCAAAAATGTGATTTTTCCTATTCTAAGCATTCCCACAATACATATAACGATTATATCATGCTTTATACATATATCTACATCACAAAAACATGCTTTGGAGATTAAACACACGTAAATCCAAAACAAACGATCAAACGGTGTCACCTACCTCTGTTTACGTTGTTTCTCCTTCTCCTCTTGAACAACGATGACCACTTTCACCCAGCAATGTTTAGAAGATCAAAATCAACTTACTTTCTCCCTTTTCTTCTCTTCTCCTCCTGGTCGGGTCTCGGTTTCGGTTGCTCACAGTCGTGAGTTCTCTTGCGGCTGTTGAATACGAGCAAGTATTCCAAACGTATAAAATTAGGGTATTAAACAAGTATTTATATCCCTCTGATCCCATGTAGCTCACTTACAAGTTTTCTATGCACACTGCTCAATCAGAACACAACAAACTTAAAATATGAATCATACCTTGATAATTCATGATCGGACAGTCGGATCTGCGTCCAACACTTGATCTCCACTGATATCACGCTCACCTACGTCAATAAATTATTTCCATCAATTATAACTCCCAAGGATATTATTTATTAATTTATTATATTG
This sequence comes from Buxus sempervirens, assembly GCA_947561395.2. Lineage (NCBI taxonomy): Eukaryota > Viridiplantae > Streptophyta > Magnoliopsida > Buxales > Buxaceae > Buxus > Buxus sempervirens. Next base: position 14,443,967 of record OX387193.1, read on the forward strand.
TTTAAGGAAAATTCGGTGTTTTACAGCCACCCTTCTGATTACTATGAACTAACTCTTGGGATGGTATTAGCACCTACGCTCCCGTGGCTTGCTGGGGAAAGCAGGGTAAACCCATCCCCCTAGTTTTCTGAAGTCCATTAGCGCTACAGGTTTCTTGCCGTGGTACGTGAGGATTCAGTACTAGTCCAAACCCTTGTAGGCTTATGTCTCGGGCTGGGTATCCTTCCCCACATATCGTTTCTGAATAAACCGGGACTCTGTGAATATGCTGTGAATGATGAAATAAGAGGAGTAAAAGCAATCTAAAACCCAAGAGTCCATCAGGGGCAGCAACCCCCGCTTTTTGGCATCAAATTAAGTAAACCCTAGATTTTGGGCTACCTCAGCCCTAATTTAGGAAGCCAACCAAATTTTTTTGATCAAGGGAACCACCCTAGATCCATTCATGGAGTCCTGCGAGCAGTGGGCCTCGACCCATTTGAGTCTGCTGGAAGCACCTTGAGTATAGGTCGGCCTTTTGAGCAGATGAAAGCCGGCCAAATCAGACAATCAAATGAAAGTGTGCCAGATCAGAACAAGGGCACCGAACCTTAGATTTAGGAATTTGGCCTGCCCGCCTTGAAGCGAATTTGTATCCTTCCTTTCGGCTCTCAACAGCCTTAAGGATGAATCCTTTGCAGATTTCCATGAATATCGTATAATATTCGCCCTCGCTAAAGAACAGATGAAAGAAAGCTGACTGGGACTCAGAGGTGCTTCCATACATGAGTATGTCTAGGGGTCGTGCCTTTCTAGGCACCAAACTTTTTTTAGGATTGTGCACACACCTTTTTGGATGAATTTTTCACATTCATTTTTTGATACTAAATTCTTGAATGGTAATATCATTTGGCCTTGGCTTTAATTCTATGCAAGCATCTTCATGCATTGAGTGCACACACACTTCAAGATCATTTGCACAAGCATTTTTTATCAAAACATTTTCAAAAGAAATAATGCAAAAATTTTCAAGATCAAAGCTACACTGGGACTAAGAATGGCTCCAATTCCCTGTGCCTCAATTAGTTTCAGCTTAATCAGAAAAATCATGAAATAAATTGGCTGTGACTTAGCCCAAAATAATAAGTCAAGGAAAATCAAGGAGAAGCCTGACCCTTGCTAATGGCCATTAGCCAAATTGAAAGGACAAAGAAAAAATGATGAAAAGAAGAAAGAGGAAATTTCAAATCCAAGTAAAGACCAAATATGGCAAAATGCCAATTGCTAATCTCAGTCGAGGCCATTTTGTGCTTCTGCAGCCATAGGAAATCATTTGGTATTTCCAAAAAACTGGGACTCCCCCAAAAACCGGGACTCTTCCTAAAATCAGGGACTCCCCCCGAGTTTCCCAGAAATCGACTCTTGTAGTTTCTGGAGACCAAAAACAGGGACTCTCCCCATATCCCTCTCATGTCGAAGCCATTTCGCGCTTCCCCTAATCTAAAACCATTTCGTGTTTCCCAATCTGAAACCATTTTCTGTTTCCCAATCCGAAACAATTTCATGTTTCCAAATTGAAGCCATTTCGTGCTTCCCCTAATCTGAAACCACTTCGTGCTTCCAAAAATTAGTTAAAATCACTGCTTCTCAAATGGAAACCGGCTCTTGAAACCACCAATGCTTCAAAAACCACTTCTTGCAATTCCTAAAATCAAAACCAGGGACTCTCCCCTTACCTTCGAAGTGGCGGTTAAAAAGAGATCCATCTCTCCCCTTACCTCCGAAGTGGCGGTCAAAAGGAACCCTTACTTCCGAAGTGGTGGTCAAACAGAAACCTTCTTCCCTTACCTCCAAAGTGGTGGTTAAAAGGAATCCTTACCTCCGAAGTGGCGGTCAAACAGAAACCTTCTTTCCTTTACCCCCGAAGTGGCGGTTAAAAGGAATCTTACCTTCGAAATGGCGGTTAAAAACCTTCTTCCGTTGCCTCCGAAGTGGCGGTTAAAAGGAATCTTACCTCCGAAGTGGTGGTTAAAAACCTTCTTTCCTTTACCTTCGAAGTGGCAGTTAAAAGGAATCTTACCTCCGAAGTGGCGGTCCACCTCCGAAGTGGTGGTTAGAAACCTTCTTTCCTTTACCCCCGAAGTGGCGGTTAAAAGTAATCTTACCTCTGAAGTGGCGGTCAACCTTCGAAGTGGCGGTTAAAAACCTTCTTTCCTTTACCCCCGAAGTGACGGTTAAAAGGAATCTTACCTCCGAAGTGGCGGTTAAAAACCTTCTTCCCTTGCCTCCGAAGTGGCGGTTAAAAGGAATCTTACCTTCGAAGTGGCGGTTAAAAACCTTCTTTCCTTTACCTCCGAAGTGGCGGTTAAAAGGAATCTTACCTCCGAAGTGGTGGTCAAACAGAAACCTTCTTTCCTTTACCCCCAAAGTGGCGGTCAACCTCCGAAGTGGCGGTTAAAAACCTTCTTCCCTTACCTCTGAAGTGGAGGTTAAAAGGAACCCTTACCTCCGAAGTGACGGTCAAACAGAAACCTTCTTTCCTTTACCCCCGAAGTGGTGGTTAAAAGGAATCTTACCTCTGAAGTGGCGGTCAACCTCCAAAGTGGCAGTTAAAAACCTTCCTCCCTTACCTCCGAAGTGGCGGTTAAAAGGAATCTTACCTCCGAAGTGGTGGTTAAAAATCTTCTTCCTTTACCTCCGAAGTGGCAGTTAAAAGGAATCTTACCTCCGAAGTGGCGGTTAAAAAACCTTCTTCCCTAACCTCCGAAGTGGCGGTTAAAAAAGAGAATAAATAAAGGAAAATCATCACAGTTAATCTGCACAAACATGCATTATATTTCATTGTAATATGTATTCTTTATACTGACTTGTTTATTTTCACCCCAAGGTACCAAGATTGCGTACTGAAGCCCGTATCTCTTACGTTCCGGAAGAAGACTTTAGATGGACCCTACCGAAGAACACGAGCAAGCGCCACCTCTCCCGTCTCACGGGCAAGAGGACTTGGAAGGCCACCCTGTGATCGCTAGCCTTAATCAATAAATGGCCAACATGACCACCATGATGACTGCCATGATGCAGCAAATGGATAGAATGCAAGCGCCACAGCAGCTTGTATTGCCACCACTGCCGGTACCACCACAGCAGCCGGCACCTTTGGTACAACAGCCACAACCAGAGCAACCACCACCAGTTCTCCCACAGTTGAACCTACAGCTGCCAGAACCACAGATCCCACATCATTTGCCAGTTCAACCGGAGCAGCCCTTACAAATTCCGGCACCCCTGGCCGTACCACCGCAACAAGTAATACCACAAGGAATGGGGCACGACGTAGAAGAGTGGTACTGAGCACAGGAAGCGGCGGGCATCACAGCCCAGATGCAAGCAGATCTGCAGGAATTAAAGGAACAAATGCAAAATGTGAACTGGGGCCCTATGTCAAAGGAAGCCTTGCTTGATAGATTGGGATTCTTCCCCATTTTGCAACTACCGCCCAAGTTCCAATGTCCGGACTTCGTGAAGTTCGATGGAAATGGTTGTCCACTGTCGCACCTGAGGGCATACTATGGGGATATGTGCCAGTACGCGTACGATGAGAGAATCATGATCCAGTTCTTTCAACGCTCATTGATAGGCTCAGCACAGAAGTGGTTTGCCAATTTGGACCGGAACCAGATCAGGACTTGGGATGACCTGACAAGCACATTTCGTAGAACATTTCAAGTTCAACACGGAGGAAAGAGAGAGGATGAGGCCGCCAACTACGTCCAGCAGAATAGGCCCTTCCACTTTTCGGCACCCGACAGAAGAGAAAATCGGAATAGTGGTCAAGGGGCACAACCCACATGGCAACCGAGATGGACTAAAGAGGAATATCATGCAAGGATGAACAGGGTGTTCACGCCCCTACCTTGTCCACTGTTAGAACTACTGCCAAATCTGCTAAAGAAAGGGTACTTGTAGAAGAATCAGCCCACTCAACAACCATCCAACAGTCGCTCCTACAAGCCCAACTAGTGCTGCGAGTATTGTAACGCCCCGGATCCAGGTTACGTAATGGAACCGTAACTCGTATTCGAGGGTTAGATAACAAAACCGCAAGATCTATATCAGAGTGGAAGAAACATGACATTTCATTTATTATCATCAATCACAATATCAGAGTTCACTAAAAATATCCCAATCACCAAACCACAATGAATTGAAAGAATTACAGTTCAAAAGTTACTCACTATCTCAAATGAAATAACAACTAAGATATATCTCAATAGTCACTCGACAAAGTAATCCTCTCCTCTATACTCGAGGTAATCCGCGTCTGGCTCAACCCCACGTATATCGTCCTCACCAGGATCTGAAAACAAAACAAATCAAAACTGAATGAGATACGAATATCCCAGCAAGTAGCACATGCATGCACAAAACCTTTATATCAGTACTAAAACATGCTCCAATAGTAAAACATGCATCAGTAACGATAACCAACGTTTAAGAGTAATCCAAATAATCCAAATACAACATATATACTGATAAAGGCAATATCAACAATCAATGCATAACAGCAATTCATGAGTGAAATCATAAAAACAAGTCCACAGTGGACTCATGAAATAAGATTGCCCTTAACTAGGTGTAAGCACCTCATTTTTGCGCTCCCAAAAAAAAAACCAAAAATGCAAACCCTGGACAGAAAGTCAAACCCTAAGGGGTGAAAAGTTGACTTTTTGATCAAGTGAAAATTGGCCACCTCACTTTATGCCATTGGATAGAGAATCTCGACACGGTTCCAACGCAACTGAGTTTGCAGGAATCGGGGTCCGGACGAAGATTCGGCGGGTGGTCAAACTTAAGGAAAAGCCAAGAGTTGACTTTTCTTCGAATTCCGTGCCAAGTACCTTGCTTTATATCATTGGATAGAGAATCTCGACACGATCCCAACGCAACTGAGTTTGCAGGAATCGGGGTCCGGACGAAGGTTCGGCGGGCGGTCAAACTTGAGCAGAGCCAAAAGTTGACTTTCTGCTAAAATCCGATCCAGAGACCTACCCCTAGGTCATTGGATAGAGAATCTCGACACGATCCCAACGCAACTGAGTTTGCAGGAATCGGGGTCTGGATGAAGGTTCTGCGGGCGGTCAAACTTGAGCAGAGCCAAAAGTTGACTTTCTGCTAAAATCCGATCCAGAGACCTACCCCTAGGTCATTAGATATAGAATCTCGACACGATCCCAACGCAACTGAGTTTACAGGAATCGGGGTCCGGATGAAGGTTCTGCGGGCGGTCAAACTTGAGCAGAGCCAAAAGTTGACTTTCTGCTAAAATCCGATCCAGAGACCTACCCCTAGGTCATTGGATAGAGAATCTCGACACAATCCCAACGCAACTGAGTTTGCAGGAATCGGGGTCCAGATGAAGGTTCTGCGGGCGGTCAAACTTGAGCAGAGCCAAAAGTTGACTTTCTGCTAAAATCCGATCCGGAGGCCTACTCCTAGGTCATGGGATGGAGGGCTCCGATACGATTCTAATGAAACTAAGTTTGCCCAGATCGGAGTCCGGATGAAGGAAATATGAGCTGACGAAATTCCCGGGCAGCAAAACCGGCAATCTGCGCACGTGGCAAAAAGCTGCACATGTGGCGAGTTGCGCAGGAAAATATCTTGGGGATTAAATCCGTAAATATCCAAACATACGAAATATCCCAGGGACTAAATCCGTGAAAATCCGAGAATATCGGATTAAATCAAAAATTGCCAGGGACTAAATCCGAATTTTTTAGATTTTTACGTCCGGCGAGCGGCAGCATTAAATGATTTTCATCATTATGCCGCTCGCGCGGACGTGGCGAGCGGCATGCGCTCACCTGGAGCTGGGCGCATCCCCTTTTTTTTCTCTCTTATATAAGCCGCGCGGCATTTCGCGCAGAGGGGTTGGAAGATTTTTCGAAAAAAAAAAACTAAGTCTTCGGAGTTTTTAAAGGTTCGAAGGGTTTTTGGTTTTGCTTTCTTCTTCCTTCACCCGAAGCCCCCCCCCCCCCCCCCTTTCTCTTCACCCCGGCTTGCCTCCCAGAAAACCCCAAGCTCCTCACCCTCCTTTGGTTCTCCTCCAGTTCATCCTAAACCAGTGGAGGCTTGCTACTGTCGGTGTAGTAAAGAGGAGGCTCCGGCCGCTGTCCGACTTCGAGGAGGCTCCCCCACTCAGCTCCAGAACTCAAGAACCACCAGGTAAACATCCCTGTTACTTTGGGTTATACATATATGAGTATGTGATGTTTTTTTTTCGTAAGCCGGTCTTATTCGGTGGTATGAGGCCACAGCCATGAAACCACGTTTTTTTTGTTCACTTCCATCTGATGAAGACCACCAAGTAAGGAAGAGGAAGATGCGTGTGTTGTTCGCGCCGAAAAGGGAGCATGTTCCCAAGTTCCCTTCATCCATTGTACCCCTGTAAACCCCCCTCCTCATTCCCTTCTTCGGATGTTAGGGTGCATGCTTGAAGGTCTAGTCGTGGATGGGAGTACATGTAATGTCTGCATGTGGTTCCTTTTGTTTTTTTTTACATTGCTGGGTTTGCTAACATGCTGCTTGTGCACCCTTAAGCATGCTCCCATCACCCCCCCTCCTTTTTCAAGCTGTTAATGCATCTGTACCAGTTTTTTATCGGGTTTGTTTTCTTTCTTCTAAAAGATTTTGGGTTATGGGATGAAGCATGAAGCATGTTTAGATTAATTTCAATACAAGTTTAAGTGCCTTCTGGGGAGTGGTCGAAGCCCGGGGAAGTTTTCTGGGCATGTTATTCGTGAAGTATTTTGAAAGCATGGTTGTATTGTAAGTTTGGTGGGTTTTTAAAACTTGAAATAAAATGTAGTTAGATTAAATCCAAGATTAGTTGGGAGGTGTTCTGAGCATGTTAGGAGGCTAGTGGAACAGTTACAGACCAAAAAAAATCGGCCAGAGATGGAGATCTCAAAAAAACAGAGAGTTGAAAATTGCAGTGAGCTGCCGCCCATCTGGCGCCCACCTGGAGCTCACCTAGGAGGTGGGCGCCCCTTTCATCTCACTTCCCGCCGAGCTGGCGCCCACCTGGCGCTCAGCTCCCGCCCACTAAAAACCAGGTGAAATTCTGGCTCACCTCCCGCCCAGCTCGCGCTCACCTGGTATCGGGTGAGCGCCAGGTCAAAATTTCGCCCAGTTCTGGCGCCCATCTGGCGCCCACCTGGCGCTCACTTCAGGAGGTGAGCGCCAGGTCCAAAACAGGTCGAATTGTTTTTTTTTTTGAAAATTCCAAAAATACCCTTGGACCCAGCACAATGAGCTAGTTTTTTTTCTGACAGAGTGTCCATCTTGTGTTTTTTTGTAATTATTGCTAGATGTGAATGCCATTTCCGAACTGAACCGAATAAACCAATAGGGTTTTTGGGTCACCCGGAAACTCAATGTGGGACTTGGACCCCCGGTCCAACTTGACTTCCAGTGGGCCTTCCAACGGGGCCCACCCAGCCCAATAAACACCAAAGCATGCCATTAAATAACTTAAGTAAAATGAACAATTTGAACCGGGCGGGCCAAACCCAATGCGGCCCACCCGAGCCTTGTTATGTGAAATTGATGCATGAATTGCGTGGTTTGGCCGAGACCAAGGGCAAAGGGCCTACCGGGCCCGCCAAAGCCCACCAACCGAACCAAGGAAGGGTGCAAACCCTAATTTCTGGTAACTTGGGCTTACAAGCCCAGATTTGGACTACGGGCCCCAAGCCCAGTGTCCAGCTCACTTTGGCAGATTAAAAATATAAATCTAATAAAAATACTTGGCCACCATGTGGGCCCACCTTAGGGGCCCACAAACCAGTCCGGCCCACTTGTGCATGAAAAACACTTAATCTTCAAAGCTTAACTTAAAGTAAAATCTGTTGAACTAACCAAAGCCCAAAGGACCTCTCAGGCTAGACTGAGGTCCACAAGGGTACACGGGCTTCACTAAGCCCACCAAGGATACCGTGGGCCTTCCAACAGGGCCCACCCAACCAGACCCAGATCACCTAATTAAACAAGATAAAAGCAATTAAAGGGACCCACACCACTCAAGTGGTCCCGCCAGACTTAACCAAACTACATATCGGATTAGGAATCGGGTGAGACCAATGGAAGCTGACTCAAACCAGGGAACCCACGGGACCCGTCATCCGATGGGGTGGACCGGGGTGTCTACGGACTTCCCCGGACCACAACCGAGAACAGACTTAGAATCTCAAGCCGCAGACCAGAAGCCCTAATAGACAAGATTAGGCACCCAGGTGTCCGCCTGCACCCCATCAGGCGGTGGCGACTCCGAATTACCCCGTGCCGCGTTTCCCACGCACGCACACTAGGTAATGCCGAAGTTCACTATGCCACCTCCCGGCTTAGGTGCGAAGCCGAGTACACGATCATCGTCTTATTGTGGGAGAACCCATCCAGTACAGCGATGAGTTGGCATGTACTAATCCAGTCACAGTCCGAGTACACGATAAAATGAGGAATAGCCGCAGCCAGCCGAGTACACGATCAAGCCTCACCGAGTACACGGTGGAAACGCGTGCGTTAACAACTCATTACGACTAGCAAAGAAAACAATCTATTCCACTACCTAGCTCTTAACTTGACAAATGTCGATCCACACCAAGCTATGCCATCTCGACTCGAGCTAAAGCCAAAAACAGAAATATTAATAATATCAACTTGTTCCAGACCCAAACATGCTATCACGAGCACACAGCCATCTCTGAGTACACAGAGGAAACAACCCCCAAGTACATGGGCATCCCCGAGTACACAAAGGTAAGGTAACCATCCATCCATCAAAGAATCCCTAAACATCGTTCAAGTGTATGGAGAAAACCAAATAATCATATTTATCCAAAATAACTTGACTTAAAGTTCTTTTTCAAAGTATTGCATAGAATTTATTTTTATAGTCAAAGTTTTGATGAAAATTTCTCAATTTCGGTTAAACCAGCAAATCCGAGTATTGAAACCAAAATCCAACTATGCTACTTAAATCTGTCTTATAGGGTTTGCTTACATCTTAAACAGTAAGTGACAAGTAGAATTTATACTCATATCCCTCTTATTTGGCCTACATTTCCAATTCCTTCTTTAACACTTTTGGTTTCTCTAAACTTACCACTTCTTAAGAATTTTGTTTTCAGAAATTTACTTTTCCATATATGTTTTCCCTTTAGTAGCTTTAGTTCACTACACTCCCTTGTCATCATTTCCCATTAGTGCTGTAGGTAACTCCATCTCTTTAAGTTTCACAAATACACATGCTAATGCTGAGAATATTTCAGAGATCAAGAAACCCAAGGTTATAACCTAACCAAATTTGAGTACCTTACTTGGAACCACAGCATGCTCCAAATCAGCATTTATTTCATACCTTTAAAACCCCAATTTAATAGGAAGATAATTTCCAAATGAAGACCCAATGTAAGTTTTAATACCCTTGAACCTAAGCTTATATATATATATAACCAGCCGTACATAACAGCACCAAACACTTCCACTCTCCTCTAGTTCCAGATTTTTTACACTTCCATTACCTTCAATTCAGCTTCTTTTATTTCCTAACAGTAAGAATTAAGACTTTGATTCGCAACCAATGAGCATGAGTTGGATGCCACTCAACAATGCTCCACAATCTTAGACACTCTAGTTTAATAGTTCTTAGCAACATGAGGTCCCTTCTAACTTACTGATTTGTCTATAGACAATCTTTTAAGTGACTTTCCAGGTTTAGTTTGCAAATAATTATATGCCTTGGAGAGGGTTTCAGCATTCAGATATCTTATTTAAATATCATTTCCCACATTCAATTTCATTTAAATTATCAAATAAAGAATGCATAAGGAATTTTACCCCAAATCTGAGTTCAAGCAATCATGCATATTTGGGCTAGAAATAATTCAAAATAGCAATCATGATTTGATAAAAAAAATAAGAACTAGCATATTCATTCCACTTAATTTGACATTTAGTCCAAACATCTCCAGTTCCTTGAAGAAGAAGAACAATTCAATTGAAATCTGGTTTGTACTCATAGTTCAGAAAGTCTAAACACAAAATACTTGATTCACATGGTAGAAAAAATTTAGTGCAAATATAAATCAGAAAAAGAAATTTGACACTCAGTTCCATTACATAATCTCCTCTTCTCTACATTCATTTGGTTATAGGCAATTAGAGCTAGTACAGAACCTATGATTCCCTTTTTATGTTACTTGAAACAAAATTAGAAGTTAACAAATTTCCAGAATTTATCATTAGGTAGCTAGCTCCACATGACAAAGAAAGAGGGCATGGGCGCCAACCTACAGATTTGCTGATTCCAACAATGGTTCAATTAAATTCTTCAGAAACTAATTGTGTAAATCTTTAACTTCTAACCACAACAACCTGATGCTAATCTTTAGTTTACTTCATAGATAAAATGTTTTGATATTTAGTAAATCAAAATCTGGTGCAACAGCCGCACTTGGCCGAGGTTGAAAAAGACCGGGTGCTGACCTCTATTTAGTTATGAAACCAGCGCCAACCTAAGCCATCCTTCAATTTTAAGCAAGCAATATTCTCTACTGTGCTACAGCCGCACTAGACTAGAAAGGACTGAGTGGAAAGACTAAGACTGACTTGAATATGTATACCAAACTAGTTTCAATATACACCTATCCCTCTAACCTGACTTTAACCACTCATTCAAATTTAATGGTATCACTAAACTCAATACCAATTGCTGAAGTTGTTCTTGTGTTTCTTCCTCTCAATTTCGGCAACCAAGGTAACTACCACAGTAAGTTATAACTTAATCCATCCACAAGGGACACTCCTCTACAGCAGACCAATACACAGATAAGGAAACATTTATCATGTAAGTAAACATAATTATATAATAAGATTCAAGCCATTTCAGTCTAGATAATTAACAGTCCAGAACAGGGGATCGGCTGTAATTCCCACTCATGCCATACCAGATTTTCAGTTTAGCTCATACAACTCAAATCAGAAGTTCCTACTTTATATTTGATTTACCATTGAAACACTAAACCAAAAGACAAGTCATTCAACTATTATTTCCAGCCAAACAGTCATAACCTATACATCTATATGTATACACATGAATCTGCTCAAGCTTCTCAAATTCCAATACCAGAATTCACAACTCCATTAAGAAACCCACATTCATGCTTTAGAATGTTTTAAAACAATTTCAATGTTGTCCCTATCTCTAAAGAAATAAAAATTCAGAAAGTTTGCAAACACCTCAGGTTTCATTTAGACACCAATTTGACATTTCCTTAACTTATAGTAGCACCTTATCATGCAGTAGACGTCCATATCTAAAACAAAACAAATTTCTCGATTAAAAGCACTAAAATGAGATTTGATGATGCTACTTACCTGGAAATCAAGTTTATGAGTTTTTGGAAATTGATTCTTTTACTGAACTAAAAATCTAAAGTAAAAGTTCTAATGTTACACTCGTACTATCACTGCAGATCTGAAGTTCAATTCAAATTTTACTGCATACAACTCTTAACAAATCAAAGGTTTTACTTACAAATTCCTTCCAGAAAATTTTGAGTCTCCACTTTATAATTTTACTCTACTTTAGGTTTAACTAGTCATTCAGCACATTACACAAACAGCAACACCTCATATCCTTCGCTCAAAACAGATTTACTTTATCTATCAATTCCATGCTTCAAATCCAAACATACGAAAATCAAAAGAGGAAAACTGCTACTTACATTAAATGCTCAGGCCAATTCTCTAATAATTTCCTCAATTCCTCAATTGCATTCGACCATTTCTCTGTCTCTAAAACTGAACGACCAACAGAGATCTGGATTTTCATAATTGGATCAGATCTCTTCCGATGTAATCTTTGCTTGTTAAATTAACCATATGAGCATCATTCGAACTCCTTCCTTACCTGAACTCCAGATTAAACTCTCCAGATTTGCAGCATTTAGTTGAATTCCATGACTGCCGAAATGACCTCCTCAACTTTCTCTCTCGAACAGAACTTCAGCAGCACCAAAAACTCAGATTGCTCCACACCTCCAGATCTGCTCCAGCAATCCCAGTTTCCACTACTCCTCTCTGAAATTCCTAGATTGGTTCTAACAAATGCCAAAACGAACTAGCAGTTTCTAATGACCTGGTTTTATAGTTGCCGCTTAGCAGCAACTTAAATCACTATCCGCTGATATGCCACAACACCAAGTTCCCTATATCAGTAGTTCAATTCAAGTTAGCTTCACTTAATTTTTGCCACCTCATCTGAGCAAAAATTTACTAAATAAAATTATGGAATTTCTCATACCTTTTTGACTTTTAAATAGTCCATCATGCTCAAGCAACCTTTCCGAATTTATCCATAATCCCTTTTCTCTGCAAAAACACTAATTTTCCTTAATTTAATCCCCAAGAAAATAAGTTTTTAATCTTCAGAAAATTAGGGATTTTACAAGTATCATATGGGAGCTCCTGGACACCACACCAACCGTTGCTGGGATTTAAAGCATGACGTCTAGGACCTAATCGACAACAAGCGAATTTCAGTTGATCCACCAGTGACCACTCCTGCAGTAGGGATTCAGACTAATCCACTCCCAGACCACTCCAAGGCCTCCACTAGTAACTCGGTGAATCAGGTGGAGGGTTGCAAGAACGGCAGAAAGCAGTTGGACCCATCGGTGCTAATTGGACAACCAGGGCAAACAGTAAGGGTGCACCTTCACATGGAAACGGGGACTGTTGACAGAAAAGGGGATAAAGAAAGCACTCCGCTCACTCCCCTTGAAGAAGTCGAGGCTAAAGAGAACACATACGCCTATATCTGTGCAATCGAGAGTGACCCGGAGGAATCTGTCAACATTGTCGCAAGTGGTGAAGCTAAACCAGGGGAGGCAACGGAGATCAACCAGGAGAATGGGTCACTGCTAAAGAACTGGAGCTCAGTGCCCTTTCGCAACCTGCATGGCCAGCTTTTAAAGGGGGGTATCCTTTACTCCTGACACTTTTTGTTGTAATAATTAAGTGAACCTTTTAATTCTATTATCTGCATATGTAAAAAGAAAACCTTTTTTTTTGAAAAAAATACAAGTGAGTGGTCAGTGATGACATTGCTTTGAGACCACACCCTTTTTGGCAATGACCACGATCATGGAAAAATGCCGAGTTGCTCAAAGGTGTCTTCAGCTGGGTGCAGTACACTGTCCCATGAGAACCTTGGTTGAGCTAAAGGCAATTCCTTCCTGATCCAGACCATAATTTTCTTTCTAAGAACCTACCTTTGCAATAGGGCAGGGCGATCCTTGAGAGAAAAGAAAGAAAGAAAGTGAAAGTGCAAGAACCAATTAAGGGCCGAGGCTAGCTTTACACTTTGGGCTTGATCGTATTATTCAAATACCCGTGTTGTGTCTAGACGCCCCATACTGGGGCAAAGCTGAAAAAGAAAATAAAAAGGATTAATAGATTCTTGAATTAATTTGCATGAATAATCCAACCAAGTTGTCACAACTTCTGCAAAAGGACGAAAGGCCATCCTTGCTTTATTCCCCAGTTTTCAAAGTCATATCTCTAGTCAAACCATTTGATCCTAACTTTCTTTCTTCTAACCAACTGAGTCATAAGCCCTAAATTTGGTGCTGGGTACAAAAAAGAAGCGAATGAGCAAAAACAAAGAAAAAGGGAAGAAAGCAGAAAATACACTGGGACGTGCTAATCAAAGCAAAAAGCCAAGTTGATCCCAGAGCAAAGGAAAAGAAAGGCAAAAATGCCAGAGGAAAAAACTAAGGTCACAAAAGACCTCACAAAGAAAAATGAAGGAAAGTAAAAGGTATTGGCAAAGCCCAAGTAGTCAAGAAAATGGTGGAACATGACTCGACCCATTTACAAAGAAACTTTGAGCCATATTCCCTTTCTTTCATGAACCAAAAACCTCAGCCTTCGTTTCGTCCCATCAAAAAGTCCTTTCTGATTGCAGAAAATGTGATGATGGAATTCATGCAAGTTAATGATGAAGGAACATAAGAAAGAAGAACGAGCTTTGGCAAGACACAAAGTAAAACCTGAAAATTGAAATATAAGAACTTGAGCCTTATATCCATCATTTCTCAAACTTAAAACCGAGCCAATGTTTTGTCCTAATGTGAAGACTTCTCCGATCTATGAGACATGATGTACAAGTCGGCCAAAACCCGTAAACTGGGACTGGCACTAACCCAAGGGAAAAGAAAAAGGAAAAAAACCCTCAGTTACAAAATCCTGAAACCACCTTGGAAAAATTGGGTCGAGGTGAGAGAAAACCAAAACTGGGAAAGGGAGAACATCCCTCGAGATGCCCTTCAATTTTCTAATCCTCTGCAAAGCCTTTGTTGGCATGAGTCAAGAATCTCATGGGAATGCATGTCAAGCAAACTGTCCCAAAACACTTCGGGTTAACAAGGCAGTTCGCCATGGTCGCTGGTCCCGCCTCTCTTTAAGAATCACTTGTATAAATCTCCATGAAAAAAAAAAATTCATGTCAGTCATATGCACTTGCACACACAATATGTCAAGTGCCTGCAGTTTGAATTTTAGATGTAAAACCCCAAATTTTTACCTAATAAATAAATAAATAATAAATAAAAGAAAATATGAGTTAAGTGAAGATTTAGAGGGTAAGTAATTCAAATAAGTCATAAATTGTAAATAAAGAAATAATTTTAAAGAAATTAACCTAAAAGAGTAAAAAGGGTATTTTTGGTAATTTTCAGAAAAGGGTAATTAATAAATAGATCATTAAATAATAACTAGAATTAGAAAATAGAAGAAAATAAATTATTTTGACAAGTTAGAAATTAAAAGGAAATAATAAAAGCCTAAAAGTGGGAAAAAGGGTAATTAGAAGATTTCATGTCTTAATTTGGAGAAAATAAGGTTTTAGGTGATATTAAAGTTTAATTAAATATTATGCACGAAAATAGGTTATAAATAGCAGTTTAGATGATAAGAGATTAAATTATTAATGTTTAAGTAGAAAAATAAAAGGTGGAGAAAAAGTAGGAATTAATTAGAATGGGTTAGACTTTAATTAGACCATGGTTGGGTTAGCCCAAATTAAAGTAGCCTATTAGGGTTGATTTACGGCTTCTAAAGCCTAGTATAAATAGGAGATTAAGGTTAGACAAGAGAGAATTTTCGTAGGTTATTATTGAGAGAAAAGAGGGAGAGAAAGAAAGAAGGCTGCTCATGGACATGTCTAACCAGCCATCATCAAATCATGATCGGGGAAAATCCGTACGGTGGATCGCCATCAAATTTGGGGATTTTGTTCATCACTGATGGAACTACATTGTGTACGGTGGAGATTTGAATTGGGAGACTCTAGCTTGGTGTGTTTGGGAGCAAAAGTAAGGTCCAACATTAGGAGCTTCAATGGAAGAAGGATTTTAGCGTATAAGGCAAGTAGTAACCCTTGGAAAACGTGAGGAACTGCATGATTTCGTTTTCTGTGATTTCATATGGATTGAATAGATTAGTCAGAACAGTATTTACATGGAATCAAATTGTTTACATGTTAGTGATTGGTATTCTTGAAGGATTTGTTGAAATAAAGGGGAATAGAAGTTGA
The DNA here is from genome assembly GCA_947561395.2 of Buxus sempervirens. Taxonomy (NCBI): domain Eukaryota; kingdom Viridiplantae; phylum Streptophyta; class Magnoliopsida; order Buxales; family Buxaceae; genus Buxus; species Buxus sempervirens. The sequence continues at coordinate 14,459,604 of OX387193.1, forward strand.
CAAGAATAAAGCAAAGACGGTCATAGAGGCCAAACCACCAACCAATAAAAAACTATTACAACGATTGCTCAATCAGGTTAACTTTTTAAGAAGATTCATTTCAAACTTGGCCGGAAAGACCAGAGTTTTCTCTCCCTTGTTAAAACTTAAGGATACCGAAGAATTCACCTGGAATGATGAACATCAGGATGGTTTTGAAGAAATTAAACAATACCTGGCCAAACCACCGGTGCTAGTATCACCATCTAAAGAACGGCCATTAAAATTATACATAGCGGCAGCAGAGGATTCAATTAGAGTCTTATTAGTAGGACAATGACCAAGGATTTGAGCAGGCCATATACTATCTTAACCGTTTCTTAAGTCTTGTGGAGGAAAGGTAAGCCAGTGTAGAGAAGCTATTCCTTACCTTGTATTATACAGCCACTAAACTTCATCATTACTTTCTTTCCATAAATGAAGTATATGTCATTGCAACTATAGACGTTGTCAAGTACATGCTTACACGTCCAACAGTAAGTGGCCGACTCGGTAAGTGGACATTGGCTTTAATTGAATTTGACCTCAAGTATGTACCGCAGAAAGTTGTCAAAGGACAAGCCTTGGCCAATCACCCATCCAGTATACAGGAGAATGAACCAGATATTATTGTTTTTCACACCGGTTTCTTTTATCCCGAATTCCAGCCATGGACTTTAAAGTTTGACGACTCAAGAACAGAATTTATTTCTGGGGTCGGAGTAATCATAATTTCACCAACGAAGAAAGGCATGAGTATGCATTTCAACTTGAAGAACAATCAACAAATAACCAAGTAGAATTTGAGGCTTTGATTATCAGATTGGAAATTTTATGGGAAATGGGTGTTCGTGACGTTAACGTTGTGGGAGATTCTCAGTTAATTCTGAAGCAAATGGAGGGACTTTATAATTGCAACAATGAGATGTCCTTTGCTAAAAAAGGCAAGATTTTTGGCCGAACAATTCTATCGAGTGGAGTTCGAGTATAGGCCAAGAAGCGAAAATTGTGAAGCTAATGAACTTGCTTAGATCGCATCAGGCCTTAGACATTTTAGCCCATCTCGAACGGTGACAGTGTAGTCTCTACACTCCACCGAAAAGAGGAAATTTTTAATAGATTCTCATGCATGTTTTAATCAAACAGTATAGCTGGATTTGAGGAAAGATATTTGGGAATATCTCTGGGATCCCACCATCAAGGCCATTAGGACAGTTAAAAGAAGGATTGCTGCTTACTTTATCTTTGGCGATGAATTATACAGAAAAGGGTTCGATGACATACTGCTTAGATGTCTAAGTCGCTCAGAAGCAATGTTGGCCATGGCTGAAGTACATGAAGGAATATGCGGTACACACCAAGCCGGAATCAAGATATAATGGATATTACGTCGGCATAGTTATTATTGGCCAACCATTTTGAAAGATTGCCAGGCGTTCGCAGCTAGTTGCCAGGAGTGTCAAAAGCATGGGACCGTTCAGAGGGTGCCATCAATCGAATTGCAACCAATAGTTAAGCCATGGCCTTTCCGGGGGTGTTCAATGGATTTGATAGGAAAGGTATACCCTCCCTCTTCTAGATTACATAATTTTATTATAATTTCTACCAATTATTTTACTAAATGGGTTGAAGCTAAATCATTGAGAAAGGTGGAACAATCGGATATAATTGAGTTTATCGAGGAACAAATTATTCATAGGTTCGGTATCCCGAAAACAATCACAACTGATTTTGGCACTGTCTTTGTCGAGGAAGCAGTGGCTGAGTTTGCCAAACAGTATGGCATAAAAAGGATTCAATCAACTCCCTATTATGCTCAGGCGAATGATCAAGATGAGGCAACCAATAAGGTGTTAAAAAATATTTTGAGGAAGATGATCGAAGACAAACCAAGAAATTGGTATAAGCTTTTATCGGAAGCCTTATGGGCATACCGAACCTCTTATAAGACTTCTATAGGGACATCCCCATTTTTCTTAACCTTCTGTCATGAAGTAGTTATACCAGTTAAAATTATGGTAAAATCATTGAGGGTGGATATTCAGAATAATTTTACACCCAAGGAGCATCTAGAAGCCATGTTGGCCGAACTTGAAGATTTGGAAAGAGTTAGGAAAATGACGCTAAATAGGCAATTGGCACTCAAACAAAGGGTTGCCAGATCCTATAACTACAGGGTTAAACATAAGTCATTTGCTCAGGGTGATTTAGTTTAGAAAACACTTCTCCTAATTGGCAAAAAAGATTTTCCTTATGGAAAATGGTTAGCTACATGGGAAGGACCATTACGAATTAGTAGGGTATAGCCTAGGGGGGCATACCATGTTCAATCGTTTGATGGCCGAGAAGAGAAAGTCATCAACGACCAGTTTTTAAAGCGGTATTATCCTACTGTGAGACATAAGAAAAATCAATTCAATGACTTCCTAATCATCACACAGGCTCATTAAAAATCATGGAGTCGCCACCATTCAATTTTAGGTGTGAATGGACACCAAAATAATAAAATAAAATAAATAATAATAGAAAAAAATTAGAGTAAAAATAACTCTAATTAAAAAAATAAACCAGAGATGGGTAAGGAGATTAGGTTATGAATAGGGAAAGGTGTTAGGTACCCCTATTCATCAACACAAGGTGGTTGCCAAGTAATGTTCATGTTTTTTTAAAAGAAAGGCTTGCTAATAAAAAATTCAAATTAAAAGTAAAAGATCAAAGAATATAAGATGTATGGTTTTTTTCCATATGAATGACCCAATTAATTCTGGATCCTTCCTATGAATACACCATTTTTTGGGCTTCATGATTGACTAAAATCAAGATAAAGAAAACAAACCTAAAGTAAAAACTTCAAAATCTAGCTTCAAGTTAAATCCTTGAAATCTAGGAATTACATAATAATAAAAAAAATTTATTTTTACAAAATATTGAAGGATTGAACTTGAACAATCTAGGGTACAGATCTGGCCCAGATTTCTCATTAATTAAGAAATCTAAACCAAATACACCCATGTTGATGAAAAACATCAAAAGTGGAGAGTTTAGACCATAGGGTCTTTTCTCAAAATTGAAAATAAACCAAAAATCACCTTATGAAATTTAAGAAGGTATCAAAACCATCTCGGGTACAGATCTGGTCCAGGTTTCTCATTAATTAAGGGATCTGAACCAGATTCACCCACATTGATGAAAAACATAAAAAATGGAGAGTTTAGACCATAGGGTCTTCCCTCAAAATTGAAAATAAACCAAAAATCACCTCATGAAATTGAAGAATGAATCAAAACCATCTAGGGTACAGATCTGGTCTAGGTTTCTCATTAATTAAGAGATCTGAACCAGCTTTACCCACATTGATGAAAAACATCAAAAGGGAAGAGTTTAGACCATAGGGTCTTCTCTCAAAAATTGAAAATAACTCAAAAATCACCTCATAAACCCTAGAATTTACTTTAAGGCTTCTGATTTCAGATCTACCATATTGACCATGGCAGATCCAAGATCCTAGCCTAAATGATTAGAAACATAAAAGGGAGAAAACAATGTGAAAAATCCAAATCTAGGAGGAAAATGAGATGTAATGCTATGAACAGCATAGATCCATGGTATTCCTCCATATTCCATCAATAATCAATCACACAACTTAAACAAAATATTAAAACTACACATTTCTAAGATTATAACATATGGGGGCCTACCCTACGAATCCATTCCTGTCCTTCTTTCTCCTAGAACTCTCTTCACGTTTTACGGCTAGAGAAGATACTTAAGGTACTTGGATTTAGGTTTGGGGTAACACTCACACACAGGCCTTATTCTACAGAAAGGAAGAAGATCAGAATAATCCTAGAAATTAAAACTAGAAAATAAAAGAGGAGAGAGGCTTACCTGGACTAGAGAAAGCAGAGAGGTAGGGATTCTCTTCTTCACTTAAAGCTCTTCTAGTCTTCAATTCTCAGTCATTTACTTGAGGTGAGGCCTTCTATTTGTAAGCAAACCCAAGGGCATGCATGGTCACAAGGGTAGCCCAAAATAAGATTCTAGAATGTTCCAACTAGGTTTTGAAACTTGAGTTGGGGTAAATTTGAGAACCAACGGAGGGTAAAACGGGGAGGATGAATCTCCTAGAGAGAGGTAAAAGTATAAATAAGGCTCAGAAATCAAGCAAATTGCAAATTCACTCAAAAATTACGCGCGACTGCATATATATTGCGGTCATGCCTTGAACGCATTTCAAATGCGGTTATGCCTTGGCCGCATACCAAATGTGGTCATGCCTTGACTGCATTTAAAATGCGGTCAAGTATAAACCGTAGATCAAATGCGGACAAGACCCAAAATGGCCTGTCTGCACAAATTCTACATAGCCTCGACCCTTACCTGCACAAGCAATACTTATTTACATGTAATATCATTTAAGTAAATGTCCTCGTATTTTTTAATTTCCATTTACTTAAGATATTACATGTAAATAAGCAAACACCCCCCCCCCCTCCCATTTGAATCCATTAAAAATAGTTTCAAACCCAAATTCCAAGTGAATAAAAAGTCAACTTTCCAGTTCAAGGCTAAATTCCGGTTTTTCTGGTCTAGTAAAAAGAACCATCATGTTAATGCCAAGGTATTAGTCAACATTTAAAGGCTCAAAAAATTCATTTATGCAATAACATTACTAAAAGCCTAATTACCGGGAAAAATTATCTTGAAATCTTGCCTTAAAAAATATTCCATTTTTTGGAGTCAAAAGTCAACAAAATTCAACTGGAAAAGTTTGACTTTGCGCAAAAGATTGAATTTGGGCCTTTTCTTTTGTGGTTTTGGATTCAAATGGATTAAGGATCTCAAATCCAATGCTAAGAATTGAAAATTTCAATTAGATATTCCCCTCCTTCAAGATTTATCAAAAATCGTGCAATTTTGGGTTGTCTACACCTACTTTATGGGAAAGCCATGAAGATAATAACCAACAGGAAGGAAGTTCAAAATAGAATTAATTCCCGATAACTCAACATTATTGTTGCCAAGAAAATGGCGATATAAGGATCCTCAAGGTGATATGTCGCCAGTTGTACGATGTAGATTAAACTGAGTAAAAGATTTCCTTCGAAAGATACGAGATTTCTTTGGTCTTTCACATAGAGCATTCACTATAAAAACTAAAGCTAACCCATAGAACTGGCCATCGTCTTCTTACTACAGATGCAACAAATAGAGGACGAAAAGAAGAGGGCAATGAAGATAGCAAATGATCAGCTGCTTGCTACAATCATTGAGATGACTTTCAAAGACAGAGAAGCCGAAGCAACTATGGTGTTCACTGGGATTGGGTATGTAAGCACCTCATTTTTGCGCTCACAGAAAAACCAAAAAATGCAAACCCTGGACAGAAAGTCAAACCCTAAGGGGTGAAAAGTTGACCTTTTAATCAGATAAAACTTGGCCACCTTGCTTTATCCCAATGGATAGAGAATCTCGACACGGTTCCAACGCAACTGAGTTTGCTGGAATCGGAGTCCGGATGAGGGTTCTGCGGGCGGTCAAACTTGAGGATGAGCCGAAAGTTGACTTTTCCTCGAACCCCGTGCCAAGTGCTTAACCCTATGTCATTGAATAGAGGGCTCCCATACGAGTTCAACGCAATTGAGTTTGCTCAAATCGGAGATCAGATGAAAGAGATATGAGCTGTCGAAGTTTCCGGGCAGCAAAAGCCGGAAACTGCACACGTGGCGCAGGAACTGCACACGTGGCTGCCGACGCAGCGAAATATCTCGGGGACTAAATCTTGAATATCCAAAAATCTCAAGGACTAAACAGAAATTCGTGCGGGGCAATCCGTAGATATCCAAAAGTGTCAAATCGGTCGAATCGGTCAAGTCGAAGGGCAAATCCGTAATTTTTGATTTGTATCCGGTCAAATATACCGGATACACATACCCTTGTGTATATCCGGACTCCAAGGCCGGATACGAAGATTTGCTCGGCAAGATTCGCGCCGATTCTCCGACAAATTCGCGGCGGAAATCAATTTTGCCAATTATTATGTTTTGTATCCGGACTCCAAGTCCGGATACAAAGGAAGCTTAATGTATCCGGACTTGGAGTCCGGATACATATGATGTATAGTGTATCCGGACTCCAAGTCCGGATACATTAAGTTTTTTTTATAAAAGGGGGCAGCAGCCCCCTTTCCAATGGTTGGTTCTTTTGCCCCTTTGGAAACCTTCTTGCCCTCCTTCTCTTCATCCGAACCAGCCTCTTCCCAACCCCTTTGGCTCCACCACCTTCCCACCACCACCCCAAGGCAGCTCCACCCCTTCTCCTCCTCCTTCCTCCTCAACTCTCACTCACCAAGTGTCAAGAAGGAGAGGTTGTTTGCTGTAGTTGCTGGAGAGGAAGTCTCCAGCCCTTGTTCCACCTCCAAGAGGTGCTTCTAGCTTGCTCAAGGATTGGAGAGCCACCAGCTTCTCCTACCTCCATCCAACCCCACCCCACCTCAAGAGCATAAAAAACCTCTTGCATTCTCCTTCTCCTCCATCTTTCCACCAAAGGCCAAGGTGACCAAGTGCTGTTGGTGCTGCAAAAGGAGTGTTCCAGCTCTATCCTAGCCCAAGGGAGGCTCAACACATCTCCAAAAATCACTTGTAAGCACAAGGTGAGTTTCCTAATGGTGTCATCTTTAATATATATAAATATTAGTTTGATTGAAGCATGCAAGTTCTGCTATTGCTATGGTGTTCTACTTTGCACCAAGCACATTTTTTTTCTTGTTCCTCGTCTCTCCACGCATTCTATGGGTGGTGGTCTTCCCTAAGCATTAACGGTAAGCTCCAAGTGTGGTTGGGTGTAGAAATAAAAAGGGGTTTCTAGTCAATAACAGTGGGTCAAAATGCCATGTAAGGTTGCTTGATCTTGGTTTACAGCAGTGTTTTCTTTGCATGGAAAGAAGGAGTATGTTCCTTCTAAGTCTCACCTAATGTACCCCTATAATGACCCCCATTTCCCTTCTTCTTTCTTCTCTTTTTTCACTTCTTTTTTTTACTGTTTTCCTTGGTGTCTTGTTGCTGCCCATACCCCTTGTAACTTGCTGTTTTTTTTACGTATAGATGTATGCTCTCTATTCCCTGGTATTACGACACTGATATGTTGAGTGATGAGCATGACCCCACCCCCCTCTCAACTTGCTTATTTGCATGTCCAAGCATGAGCCTTTCTTTTTTTTGGGGTGATAACTGATCATTGTTGATTGCTGTACTTTTTTTAGCATTTGGTGAGTCATTGTCATGCCCCCCTTTACTATTATCCAGGTGGGTTGCTGCTGGTGACAGCAGCAAACCTCCACTGTTTGCTGCTGTCCCAGCAGCTTTGAAAACCCAAGACCACCTCCCAGACTTGAGGTGCTGCAACACCTACCAGCTAGCCTTCAGCTCCATGAAAGTGTGCTCCCCTTGCCCCTTGTATTGTCATGACTTATACACACACCAACAGCACCTTCTGCCCTTGGCAGTACACCAAACCCCACTCAAAACTTGTTGTCCAAGCTGCTGTCCCTGTACCCACAACAAGCTTCCCTTTTGATTTCTTGAGAATGTAGGTATGATGCATCTTGGTATTGAATTATTTTGATAAGTGTTCCCACCCTACGCTGTTTTAGTCCATGAGTGTGCACACCTCCGTCCTCACCAGGTTACCTCCATGCATGTATGTAGAATTCACTTGGTGGTTTGGTTGGTCTAGACACATGTTTTGTTTGGTTATTTGCTGTTTTTATATATATATGCAAGCATGCTCCTTTCCATGCAATTTGCCGTGTTTATGTGAAATGCCATGCTCCCAACCCTCCCCCTAATCCGCTGCCATGGCTTAAGTAAGCTGCTGCCGGAGGTGGTGGCAGCACCTTCCGTCCTTGGTGGCACACCAAGCATGTCCTAAACTTAACATACTGATTGCTGTCCTCTTGTGTATAGTGGGTTTTGTTTACTTCCCATGAGCATGCAATAGGCCCCCCTTTTAATTGTCCTTTTTTTATAGCACCTTGATGAGTATGCAAGACACTTTTGGGGCTGCTGTTGGCAGCAGCAGCAGCCCCCATTGTCTCATGTTTTGATGGCCATCACCCCCCTTGGTGGCATGTTTTTTTTGTTCATAGCTTTAACAGCAACCCTCATGCCCTCTTCTCACCTCTCATTAGTGGAGAAACCCAAGGGAAACCAAGGAGATGCCTTCCGAAACCTGAACCAATGTGGGCCTGCCTAAGGGCCCACATGACTTGTAAAGACCCCTAGGTAGCCCAGCAACCCACCCCAATAGCCAAAGCCCGAAAAGGCCACTTTTGAGGTGATCCGGCAACTCAGGCCGGATCACCTATGGCCCATGTGTATTCGGCAACTAAGGCCGGATACACACAGAAATGCAATTTTCATGTTTTCTTTCACCCTTGTTGAATTTTTGTGATAATCTTAGCCAAACCAAGTGAACCAACAGGGTTTCCGGGTCACCCGGAAACCCAACTTGGGACTTGGACCGCCGGTCCAACTCGGATGCATAGTGGGCCTTCCAACGGGGCCCACCAAGCCCAATAAACTTCTTATGCATGCAACTAAGCAACTTAGAGTAATTAATTGAACCAAGTGGGCCAAGCTTAATGTGGCCCACCCCGAACCCATTTTGTGCAGCAATGATGCGTTTGAATTTGCATGGTTTGGCCGAGACCTAGGGCTAGGGCCTATCGGGCCCGCCAAAGTCCATTAGCCTAACCAAGGAAGGGTGCAAACCCTAAGCCTCAAGGAACTGGGCTTTTTAAGCCCAAATTTGGATTACGGGCCCCAAGCCCAACATCCAACCCACCTGGGTGAATTTAAATAAGATAAATTAAAGACATTTTTGGCAACCAACATGGGGGCCCACCCAGGGGCCCGCAAATCAATGCCGGCCCGCTTCTTGCATGGAAATCACTTAAGTATCCAACTTGAACAAACTAAATAAAACCAACACACTTAACCAAAGCCCACAGGGCCTCCTAGGCCTAGACAGAGGCCCACATGGGCACATGGGCTTACCCAAGCCCACCAAGGATACCGTGGGCCTTCCAACGAGGCCCACCCAATCAGACTCGGACAATTTAAGTTAAGCAAATATAAAATCAACTAAAGGGACCCACACCACTCAGGTGGTCCCGCCTAGACCTAACTTAAATGCCTGCTGGATTAGGAATCGGGTGAGAACCAAAAGAGAGCTGACTCAAATCAGGGAACCCACGGGACCCGTCATCCGACGGGGTGGTTCGGGGTGTCTACGGACTTCCCCAGACCGCAACCGAGACCCCAAAACTTAGAATCTCAAGCCGCAGACCAAGAACCCTAATTAGACAAGATTAGGCACCCAGGTGTCCGCCTGCACCCCATCAGGCGGTGGCGACTCCGAATTACCCCGTGCCGCGTTTCCCACGCGCGCACAGCCTGGCGACTCCACTGGGGACCACTCAGCCCAGTAGGACCCTACTTTGGACCGAGTCAGCTCAAGAGGGACTTAGGCGATATTCTAGGAACTTTTGCTACCCCGCTTAGCAAGGAACAGAATACACGTAACTACGTGTTCTGGGGAGTCCTGCCACAAGGACGTGATAATTGCCTAAGGCAAGTGGAATTTAAGAGGTCTCCTGTGACCCTCCACTTACCTGGGGATTCTCCCAGGACATCGTAAAACGTGCCAATTCTGCACCTTACTATACGAGGCAGTAGGGATTCCTTTATCACCTAAATCCAAACCAAACTCGCCCGTATAGGCACAGCACGCAGCCCAACTGCACACACGAGCACACCACCACACCGTGGATGGATGATGGCACAGATGTAAATTTTAATTTCCCGCATTTTGTGTGATAAAACTGCGTGGGGTGACACGCACGAGGGAGGATGCGTGAATGATCCGACCTTTTGATAGATGAGCGAATCGGATACTGCTACTTCTTTACCAAAACCTAGACCTCTCTAGCAGCCTACCCTTCTTCTTACTATGAACTGATCTTTGGGATGGTATTAGCACCTACGCTCCCGTGGCTTGCCGGGGAAAGCAGGGTAAACCCATCCCCCCAGTTTCTGGAGTCCATTAGCACCACCGGTTTCTGGCCGTGGCACGCGAGGATCCAGTACTGGTCCAGACCCTTGTAGGCTTATGTCTCGGGCTGGGTATCCTTCCCCACCTAACGTTTCTGAATGAACTTTACGTTGAGCATGAGAGGGTGAGTAGGATGTGAATGATGATTAAAATTGAAATAAAATCCAGAGTCCATTTGGGGCAGCAACCCCCGTTCTTTGCATCAAATTGAGTAAACCCTAGATGCTGGGCTACCTCGGCCCTAGCTTAGGAAGCTCACCTAATTCTTGATCAGGGGAACCACCCCAGGTCCATGCATGGAGTCCTGTATGCTATGGGTCTTGACCCATTAGAGTCCGCTGGGAGCACTTTAAGTCCAGATTGGTCTTTTAGAGCAGACGAAAGCCGGCCAGATCAGACAAACAGATGAAAGCATGCCAGATCAGAACATGGGCACTAAACCCTAGATTTAGGATTTTTAGCCTACCCACTTTGAAAGCAATTTGTATCCTCCCTTTTGGCTCCCAACAGCCTTAAGGATGAATTCTTTGCAGCTTTTTGTAAATATCCTGTAAACCTTCGCCCTCAATGGCAAGTTGTAATTTTTGCTATGGTCTGACACTGAAAGCAGATGAAAGAACAGATGAAAGACAGAAAGACTGATCGGGACTTGAATGTGCTCCTCTACACCAGTATGTCTAGGAGTCGCGCCTTAACTGGCGCCAACCCCTAGGACCACACACCATGTGTGCCTGAGTTAAATTCCGCACTGTTTCTTGAAACTGCTAATGGTTAGTTCTTTTGCTTGAAATTATGCATGTCTTAGGACTGACTTAGAGTCTTGGTGTGGAACCTTAAACTGATTTGGAATTTCGATCGGATAGTTGGCATGGCATCTTAATCCTCATCTGAGAGAACCCGCTTCCCTAGGATAGAGAAGTGCGCCTAGGATCCCCCTGGATCCGTTCTTGGACAGGGCAGCTCCGAGGGAGTGAGCAGACTGAATGGGAGCAAAAATACCACATGGGACAGACTTTGTCCCTGTTAAATGTGCCGATTAACGGGGACATGATCCAAGCAGCATTGCTTTTCTGGGATCCCAGCTTTCAGTGTTTCGATTCGGGATCAATGAGTTGACTCCCACAATTGAGGAACTTGATCTGTTCCTCCGATTTCGTGACTTAGGAGAACCCGCTAGGCCAAGCCTCAAAGAAAGCTACAAGAATAAAGCTTGTGTTTTCTTTGGCCTCTCAAGGGGAGAATTCCAGACCTTAGGAGGTGACAAGTCATTCACTAGGGTCTCCAAAACATTCCTTGCTGAAAAAATAAGAAACAAAAAGCAGGAAAGACCCCGGGTTTGGTTTGACACCTTCACCCTTGTGGCTCTGTCGCAAATCTTCTTTCCAGCTGGGGGGGGGGGGGGACACCATTAATTTGGCCCTCATGGAAATTGTGGATCAACTCAGGGCAGGATACCGAATCATGCCACTGATCCTAGCTCAACTGTTCCACTCCCTAACTTTGTCCAAAAATGGAACCCGGAGGTTTCAGGGGTGCGCTCCCCTTCTCCACATTTGGCTGCAAGACCACCTGATGGTGTCATCACCTGTCAGTGCACACTACGGCCTAGTCCGTGACAACACACATCGGTTGGCTCAAAGAGAGATCCGACCAGACCTACCCACTCGTGAGGATTGGTTCAACCACTTTCTCCACCTGAAGGGAGAAACAGACATTAGATGGTGGGGTACCTACAACATCCCCTACACCCCCATCATAGCTTTCAAGAAAAGGGAGGGACTTGCCCTGATCGGCCTCACCCATGCCGTGCCGTACTATCCGATTCGGGCTCTGAGACAATTTGGGAAACCGCAGGGAATCCCGGTCAAGGATGACATGAGCAGTTTGATTGGTCCACTCACCAAAGGGTTAAGGACACAACTGCTGGCGGAATGGAAGACAGTTTGCATATATCGAGAAGATGTCTTCATCGAATCGCACTTTCGAGACTACGAGCAATGGATAGCTCGGGAGTTTGGCCATGACGGCCCCCCACCTCTTCAGTCTGTCGCATCAGGCGACATTCCAGTTCCGCCCCCTAACACATATAGGGACAGGGTGGCCGAACTGCATGAGACTCACTCCCGTATCCATTCAGCTTATGTGGACTCGGAACGGGAGAGTAGGCAGGCCAATACGGCCTTGCAACATGAAATGGAATTGGTGCGCAAGCGCGCTGAGGAGGACCGACGTCTGCGGAACAAGCTTCTGCGAGCCTTGAGGAGGCAGGACGTGTCCTCCCACTATGATGATGACCAACCTAGCTAGACTTTGGCTTTGTTGTATTTTGCCATAAATGATGATGTACTTTGTGCCGTGACGGCGCCTTTTGATTAAAGCATGAATTTATTTCTACTTTGCTACATATTGGGCAAACTTAATAAGAACAAGAGATAAAATAATTAATTCCCTCCAATAGGGCAAATCGGTCTCCGACAGACCACCTCTCTCCAGATAATTGCAATGTGCTTGGTCGCTGCAACCACCCTACTTCCTTTGATTGCATCTCTCTCGTTGAGATCGCCAAACCCGGCAAGTGTTTAAAAACACCCGAGACTTTGAGCTCAGATCACACCCGTCTGCATCTTTTCAAGATCATACGGTCAAACCTGTAGGGCACCGAAGCCGCCGACGGATGAGCCGGATATTAGTGGAGGAGCGTCCTGGCATAGCCTACCCCTTTCAGTGACACCAAAGCCGCCGGTGATTGAATCGGATATTGGCTGCGGAGCGTCCGGGTACTACTAGCCGAATTCTTAGGGCACCGAAGCCGTCGACGGATGAGTCGGATATTGGTGGAGGAGCGTCCTGGCATAGCCTACCCCTTTTAGTGACACCAAAGCCGCCGGTGATTGAATCGGATATTGGCTGTGGAGCGTCCGGGTACTACTAGCCGAATTCTTAGGGCACCGAAGCCGTCGACGGATGAGTCGGATATTGGTGGAGGAGCGTCCTGGCATAGCCTACCCCTTTTAGTGACACCAAAGCCGCCGGTGATTGAATCGGATATTGGCTGCGGAGCGTTCGGGTACTACTAGCCGAATTCTCAGGGCACCGAAGCCGCCGACGGATGAGTCGGATATTGGTGGAGGAGCGTCCTGGCATAGCCTACCCCTTTCAGTGACACCAAAGCCGCCGGTGATTGAATCGGATATTGGCTGCGGAGCGTCCGGGTACTACTAGCCGAATTCTTAGGGCACCGAAGCCGCCGACGGATGAGTCGGATATTGGTGGAGGAGCGTCCTGGCATAGCCTACCCCTTTTAGTGACACCAAAGCCGCCGGTGAGTGAATCGGATATTGGCTGCGGAGCGTCCGGGTACTACTAGCCGAATCTTTGTATCGCCGAGACCCCCGACGAGTGAGTCAGGATTTGGTTAAGGCAACCCTGAGTGCTGTTCTTCAGTCCCCTTTCTGAGACCTTGATTGGTCCAACCCTGTGATTCTGAGCTCAAACAAAACCCCTTAAATTGAAGGTTCTCTTTCCTTGCCTAAGCAGCTAAAATAGATTAGTTCAACCGGGTTCCCTTTCCCAGTCGCTTCCAAGCGACTAAAATAGATCAGCTTTCAGAAAATAGGGTTCTCTTTCCCAGTCGCTTCCGAGCGACTAAAATAGATCAGCTTTCGAAAAAAATAGGGTTCTCTTTCCCAGTCGCTTCCGAGCGGCTAAAATAGATCAGCTTTCAAAAAAAATAGGGTTCACTTTCCCAGTCGCTTCTGAGCGGATGAAATAGATCAGCTTCCAAAGAAGGTAGGGTTCTCTCTCCCAGTTACCTGCGGGTAGCTAAAATAGATTTGGTCATTAGGGTTCTCTTCCCCGGTCGTCTTAGGATAGCCAAAATAGATCAGTCTTCTAAATTCCTTAAGGTTCTCTTTCCTTGTTACCTACGGGTAACTAAAATAGATCATTTGATTCGAAACCAGGTTCTCTTCCCTTGTTGCCTTAGGGTAGCTAAAATAGACCAGTTAGTCAAATCATATCATAAAACAAAAAAAAAATTAATAAATGAATAAATTCAATCAGATAAAATTGTGTAATCAATTTGTGTAATATTGCACTAATGCCTGCGAATTGTCCCATCAGGTACCAAAAATTGCTTTCAGAAGTCCGTACCTGTTAAGATCGAGGAGAAGACTCGACATGGAACAACAAGGAGAGCAGACGCCACCAGGGCAACACCCGGCAGAGTCCAGTCATGCCCAAGTGGTCAATGAGATGCAGCAAAGGATGGACAGTATGGGTTCCATCATCCAGGAACTGATGACAGAACTGAGGGAATTGAGGCAGGCCCCACCGGCAGCACCAGTTGCCCAGCAGCCGTAGCCACCGTTCCCACCACAGGCAGAAGTGGCGCCACCGCCGCGTCCAGCGAACCCCCCTCCCCTAGCACCACCACCACCACCGGCGGTGCCATTCCATGTTCCCCAACCAGATCAGTTTCTGCCTATCCATCTGGAACAGGGTGATGAGGACTGGTATAGAACCCAGGAAATGCAGTTTGAGGAGAAGTTGACAGCGGTAAGGGAGGAGAATAGAACGGAAATGGCTGCCCTGAAGGAGCAGCTCAAACAACTCCAACCTAGCACAGTGCAGAACGAGGCTACTCTGGAAAGCCTCTGTTTCTTTTCAGATATCCAACTCCCGGCTAAGTTCAAATGCCCTGAGTTGCACCAGTTCGACGGCACCGGGTGCCCCCTGAACCATCTGAGGTCCTATTCTGGCGACATGTGCCAGTATGCCAAGGAAGAGCGGATTATGGTGCAGTTCTTCCAGAAGTCACTAGCCGGGGCCGCTTACTCTTGGTTCCTGAGTCTAGACAAGGCTAAGATCAAGACATGGAATGACCTGGCAGCAGTCTTCATCCAGCAGTACCGCCTGAACAGTCAGATAGTACAGACGAGGGCAGAATTGCAGAGGCTGGCAAAGAAGAGCCAAGAGTCAGTAAGAGAATACGCCAAGCGCTGGAAGGAATTGGCAGCATTAGTACAGCCGCCGTTACTAGAACAAGAGATGACGTCGCTGTTTATTGCGTCATTGGGCCAGCCTTTCTTCACTCTGCTGCTGGGACAGAGTACATCGAACTTCAATGACCTGATCTTGACTGCGGATCGGATTGAAGACGCAGTAAGGGCCGGAAAGATAGATGGCAGTGGGCAGAGTGCCGCACCAAGGAGGCCAGTGTCAGGGCAAGCTAGCAGAAACCAGGGGCAAGAGCCTAGGAGGTCAGAACAGCAGGCAGTGAACTATGTATACCCCACACAACCCCACCATTTCTCCCAAGGACCGGAGGCAGTGGCACCCCAAGGAACCGGACAAGCTGCTTACCAAGGGGTAAGAAGAACAAGGGAAGAGATGGAGGCCAGAATGAAGCGGGTTTTCACTCCACTCCCGTATGCGCCGGCAGAGTTGCTGCCTACTTTGCTAAAGAAGGGGTACGTTCAAGTCAAACCCCCGAACCCTCGTTTGGTCAACGCCAGAAGCTATAACGCTGCAGAGCGGTGCGAGTACCACTCTGGTGCTCCAGGACACCACACCAATCGGTGCTGGGATTTGAGGCACGATATCCAAGACCTGATTGATAGTAAGCGCATCACGGTCGACCCTCCAGCACCACTTGCTCAGACTCCAGCAGCCGGAGTAACTACCAATCCTCTCCCAGATCACTCAAAGGCCTCCACTAGTAGGACGGCAAATCAAGTGAGCAGTGATCAAGGCACCGGGCAGCTCAACCCTTCCATACTTATCGGACGGCCAGGGCAGACAGTGAGGGTACAGCTGCAAATAGGAACCCCCTCGGCAGCAAGGGCAATTAATGAGAAGACAGACGTCCATGTCTGCACGATCGAGGATGAACCTCAGAGCAGTGAGGAAGTCACGGGACCTTGGAACCCGATACAATGTGGATGGATCAGTGATTCCCCATCCCCTCCACGCAGGGAAGGAGTGGGCAGCTCCAGTGGACTCCAGATCAGGGATAGGCCGCAGGTCTCGGACGCTTCAGTGGGTAGTTCAAGGGTGCCACCCCAGTTATCCACCAGATGGCCGCCAGAGGGCATGTCCGCCACATCGGGGCCACACCCGTATCTGGCATACTCTACCGACTCGTCATCACTTGAGTCTAATCCCGCCCCCCTCCCATACAACATGCATGAGTGGTTCGCCCCCCCTCATGCCGCAACGGAAGAGGAACCACCATCCACTCCTGAACTCGTAAACCTGCCGGATCCATACGAGAGCTCGGACGAGTCTGCTGACGTAGGCTCAGATGACACGTACGCAGAAAAGAGTGAGACAGTGAACGTTATCGAAGGAGACGGCGGTGACCCTTCTACAGATTTCCCTCTGGTGCACTTCCACCCATCCGAAGACCAGGAATTCTTCTACCCAACCCCCATCTCTCACCCTAGCCCTTTAAACCTCAACATCCATGACATCATGGACTCACCTCCACAAGACCCCTTCTTCCTTTCATTTGAACCACCCACCCTTAACCTTTCACAACTCAACCTGGAGCCACCCTCGTACAACATGGTATCCCCACCTTACCCCACCCCATCTTTCTACCATCAAGCCACCACCACCACCATTGAAGCAGAAATCGATCGGATCACCCGATCCGGTCGATACATAAACACCGACCCCCCACCCGCACCAGAGGAGGGAGCAGAAGCAGAAGCAAAAAGGAAAGAAAAAGGGAAGGACGTGGTCACAGAATTGCCACCGACCCTCAAAAGAAAGGGAAGGGCCACAGAAGAGGAAGTCACAGATTTGCACCATAGTGTGTTCACTCCAGAGTACGACCTCCTCCAGCAGTTGAACAAGGTGCCCGCCCAAATCTCCATAATGCGACTTCTGATTGATTCAGAAAAGCACAGGGCAGTGTTAATGAAGGTCCTGGGGGACGCACACGTACCAGCAAACATTGATCCTGAGCAGCTAGGGGCAGTGGTGTCAGTGATCATGGCACCCCAGGCCATCTCCTTCTCTGCAGCAGATCTGCCGCCTGAGGGTTGCGACCATACTGAGCCACTCTATATAACGGTGAAATGTGTAGATCTCGTTGTAAAGCGGGCCATGATCGACAATGGATCGGCACTAAATATATGTCCAATGAGGACCTTCCATAGCCTGCAATTGAATCCTTCGATGATCAAGCCAAGCGCTCACAATGTCAGGGGCTTCGACAATGCCAGAAGAGACTCACTGGGAGAGGTCACTTTGGTGATCATAATAGCAGATAGGCCCTTTACCATGGAGTTTGAACTCATGGATATCAACGCCTCATTTAATCTGCTGATCGGGAGGCCTTGGCTGCATCAGGCAGGAGCAGTATCTTCCACACTGCACAGGATGGTCCGGTTCGTATCAGGCAATGAACTTATAACGGTACACGCTGAGGATCATCGAGAGTTCGAAAGGGTTGGGGTACCCTATGTGGACTATGAGTTGCCCACCACCCTCAATTTCCAAGCTGTGGAGATGGTGCAGGTGAATAATATCCCTGAGTCTAAAAGGGGGCGACGACTCTCGAAGAGGCAAAGAAAGAACATGTTTAGTGCCGCTGACTGCGCGGACTGGGGTCTCCGAGCCGGTGATGGACTGGGCAAGTACAAGCAAGGCATCAGGGTAGCCATCAAACCTTATGAGCAGACTGCTGGGTTTGGACTTGGGTTCAAGCCGCAGCCAGAAGACTACTCCCGACTCCTTGGGAACCTGTGAGACATGGGAAAAAATCACCGGAGTGATCGTCCCTCCGTCAACACACGGGCTCAACGCAAAAATTGGGAGAGTCGCCACCATTCATGATTTTGGGGTGAGAATGGACACCAAAGAGTTTAAAATATGCAAAAATAGCCAAAAGACAAATTCTAGGGTAAAAATAACCCTACTTGAAAATAAAATCCAGAGATGGGTAAGGGGATTAGATTATGAACGGGGGAAGGTATTAGGCACCCCCATTCATCCACACGAAGTGGTTGCCAAGTGTATGTTCATGCAAAAAAAATGGAAAGCTTGCTAAAATCATAGAAAATCTTGAAAAAAGACTAATGTATGATATTTTAACATGAAGATCTAAATGGATTTTAGATCCTCTCTCATGTCAATATCATTTCTGGAATATCTCAAAAGATGGAAATCAAAGCACAAGTTGCTCAAAACCAAGTTAAATCAAATCCGGAAAATTTGGTAAAAAGTATGCCATTTGCCTTGAAATCATTCAAATCCAATTCTAAATTGACCCAAACCAAATCCATTTGAAAGATTAGGGTAAATAAGAGTTTCGTACAAAATTTCACTTCATTCCGATGAAAAATCTAGGAGTTATGCTCCTTTGAAGTTGCTGTTGGGGATTTTTAAAAGTGGTAAGTGGGCAACTTTGGAAAATTGTCTAGAAAAATCCACTACATAGAAATCCGTGAAATTTGGTGTGATTGAAGTCTGTATGGCCATCTTTCAACAGAAACTAGCCTCATACAAAAATCCCTTCGGGTGTGCCTTGGGTGGTCTCCCGAACAGGCCCCGAAGATCACAGATTTACCCAGAAAAATGCAAATGAGCAGTTCTGAGTAAATCGGCTACCAATAATTCAAATGGAATCCAAAAATTATGAAACCAACTGGATTTGAAAATAGACTCATAAAGGAGTACTCAGAAACAAAAATCACTCTAATCGGACTTAAAACGAACACATGGCGGTCCGTCGAAGTGACAAGTTCTGTACTTGGACCTGAACTGTCCACTTAACTTCGACAGAGAGGTGTCAAAAATCGGCTAGAGAGAAATTCATGAAATTTGGTGGACATAAATTAGACAGCCTCACCTTTCCCATGGTTCTGGAATCGCCCCAAAATTCATTCGGATGATGAAGTTACGGACGTCCGAAGTAAGGGTACAGGTGCTGTCAAGCTAAGCCATTTTTGAGTAAAAACCAAATCCAAAAATTGATAAAAAATGAAATTCGTGTAAGATGAACACAAATACTTCAAAATCATCCGAAAGGCATTCCAGAATTGATTGAGGCCATTTATTTGAGATTTATCACAATAAATGCAATAAACCCCAAATATGAGCCTATCCCGCCAAAACAGTGATATGTGTGCAAAAGTGAAAAAAACCTAGCAAGATCCATACACATGCATATAGATTCAATAAAATAGGTTCTAGCATAGCCTAGGGTTCCGTTCCATTATCGTTTCCCTCTGTTCTCTTTAAGATAATCAAGGGTACTTTGAATATGGAACGGTTTACAATCAATCAAAAAGGCCTTATGCTACATAGGTTCTAGCACTAGGGTCAATCCCCAGTCTCGTTTCTCCTAGATCCGCCTTCACGTTTTACGGCTAGGGGAGTCTTGAGATACTTTGAGCTGGGGAAGGATTTCCACACATACAAACAAGGCTTTACACTACAGAAAGGTAGAAGAAGAGATCTAGATCTAGGAATGTAAAGACAGAAAATAAAAAGAAAAGTTGAGGCTTACCTGAGTGCTGGAGGCGATTCCACAGCGGTTTTCTTCTTCTCTTGGA
This sequence comes from Buxus sempervirens, assembly GCA_947561395.2. NCBI lineage: Eukaryota > Viridiplantae > Streptophyta > Magnoliopsida > Buxales > Buxaceae > Buxus > Buxus sempervirens. The sequence goes on from OX387193.1 coordinate 14,479,301, forward strand.
GTTCTTCTTTGCGAGAATTCAAAACAAGAGTTGTGTGCCATTTGCTCAAAGAGGAGGCTCCTATTTATAGGCAAGGCCTAAGGTCATTGGTAGACACAACTTAATGTCTAGAACCCCTCCAACCTAAACCCTAAGGTTATTTCCGCGATTTCCCCTCATTTAATGAGGGACATGATGGTAAAAGTGAAAAGCTCTCGGAAAACCCTAATTTTGAGCAAACTTAAGGTATCCGGTACATCAGACCGGATAACAAAGTGCCTTAAGGTATCCGGTACACGGTACCGGATACGCTAAGGCTCACCTGTATCCGGTATGAGTATCCGGATACGGGAAAGGGTACTTGTATCCGAATTGAATATCCGGATACAGATAAAAGTTTATTTTCTTCAAATTCTGTGCTGGCTTTCTAGGAGATAATGATTTTTGATGATTGTTTGTGCAATTTGGGGTGTCTACAACTGCCCCTCTTTGCGGGAGCTGCGAAGCAGTGAGCTGCAAAGAGTAGACAAGCCCAAATTGCATTCCCTTGAGCATGATTTGCTCGGTTCAATTCAATTTCTGTAGAAAACCATTTTTGAGTGGAGATTTGCCAAAAGGCCCTCACTTTAAGGGGGCATCTCTCCAAGAGTTCTTAAATTCCACTGAGCCCTTTGTGGCTGTGAAGTGGATTTTAAGCCCAAAAATAGGATTTTTGAAAAACTGATTTTTTTATCAAACCAAGTTAAAATTGAGTGGATATCATCCTTTTTGACCAGCACATTTCCCAAAGTTGTCCTAAATTCCACTGAGCTCTTGTGGCTGTGAGGTGGATTTTAAGGCAAAAATAGGATTTTGTGAGAAAATAGTGAACTTTGCAGCGCATTTCCTTTTGCTCCTCAAACCCAATGCAAAGATTTGAAAATTCCAATAATATATTCCTCTCCTTCAAGATTTATCAAAAATTGTGCAATTTTGGGGTGTCTACAACACAACTCAAAATTGCACGCTTGAAAGACACCTCATTAATTGAACTTGCTTTGGTCAAACAAATGAGTGATAAAAAAAACATGGATTTGAAGATAGCCAATGAAACCCCTGCTGTGTATAGTCTGACGGGGGTGGCGTCTCTTCCTTATCTCAAATTTCTTTGAGCTCTCGTGGCTATGAAAAGAAATCTGAGACAAGCAAATTTTGAAAAGAATGTGGATTTAAAATTGACCTCTGCAAACTCAATTGCTTTTGATGTTTTTCAACAATAAGGAAGGAAATATTTTATTGAATTTTCCTGATTGATTTTCTTATTTGATTTACCTGGGTGCCATTTGATGCCAAACCTGTGCTTGAATATTCTGCAACTTGCTTTTGCTTTTTCATCTTCTTGCTCTCTCAATAAGGATGTAGGTGCCATTGTTGCCCATAACCTGCAGGTAAAAAAAATTTTTTTTATTTTTTATTTTTGCCTTTTTTTTTTGCTTTCTTTTTACTTTTTTTTCTTTTTTTCTTTTTTTTTTTTTTTTTGCTTTTTTCTTTTTACAATGTGCTGATATATCTCTCTTTCTTTGCAGCCTTGGCTACTTGATCATTTGAGCCAGATTGAAAAAAATCAATCGACACTTCTTCCCGAGTCTAAAAGCCCCCCTCTTGATGAGCAACAGGGGGTGCCCCGATATTCCAGGGAGCAAACAGGGCTGGTTCACTTTCTTGGGCTCGCTTCAGGATGACCAGGTGAGATGGCCTGGTACTTATCAGCCTAATGCGGAGACAGTGATTAGCTTCCGAGACCGCAACTTTCTGATTCTGGCTGGCCTGAAGCATGCAGTGTTGTATCTTCCTCTGCGGGTCCTTCGTCAGTTCCGAGCGACCCAGGGGATTATCATCCCATGTGGATATGAGGATCGTCTTGGGCCCCTTTCTATGAAGCTGAATGCCTGGTTGATGAAGGAGTGGTCTTATGTCCGCTTTATGCATGGTCCAGTCTTCTCAGAAGCCCATGTGAAGGATTATCTCTTCTGGATGAAGGAACAGATACAGACTCAGGCCCCAGTACCCGAAGATCCTCCTGTAGTCTTGGCTCCTACTTATGAGGACATTCTAGAGTCTGAGCGGGCTTCTCATAAGCGGCTTCAGCAGATATGGGTACGGGAGGCCCAGGAGCTCAGGATACAGGGTGCTTATCTGGAGAGGCAGCTTGAGGAGCAGACCTAACGCCGTATTGCCGCAGAAGAGAAGCTGGAGGAGCAGAGGCAGGCCCGTCGCTTTGAGGTCTGTATGATCCGGCAGAAGTACCAGGATACTTTGGCCAGCCTTAGGAGTATGCGGATCAGGCAGGCCCTTTCAGATGAGGTCATTTCCTTCCTGAGTGATCCCGCTGCAGAGGGGGCTTCAGGAGTCATTGCAGCTCAGGCAGCTCGGATTCAGGAGCTTGAGGAGCGGCTAGGAGACTAGCTTTATTTCCTGCACATTTTTCATACCTTTGTACAAAATTGAACTCCAATAGTGGGAATACAAAGGATTTAATTCAAAATAAAGTTTTTATATTATTGGCCTCAAAATGCTCAGATGCTTGTAAAAACAAAGGTTTTATGAAAAGTATTTGATTTATCATCACTGGCCAAAGTATAATTTTTCCTTTTTATATTTTTTTTTGTATTTTTTTGAAATTTGGTCCATGCCCTTAATCACCTATAATTAAAGGAATTAACACCAGGTTAAATAATGAAAAGGGTAGTCCACAAAATACTGAGGGATCAGAACCGTCCATCTTAGGACCTTTAGAGTCATCCCCAACTGCCAAAACTGCCCCATTTTGCTCATGTCGATTTTGCTTAAGGCTCAGATCCCCATGATCAACTCAACCTCTGATTTTCTTTCATTTTTCTTATTTTCTTTCTTTTTTGCCTTTTTGCCAATATTGCCCCTAGCGCCAGTTACGGTTTTCACTAGGGCCGGCTTCTGAATTCCGTCATCACCCATCTTACTCTGATATTTAAATGAACAAACTAAGATCACCGAGGGCTTAAAAATAGGACGAAATAAAGGCTAGGCTCAGTTTATGAAAGAAAGGGTATTAAAGGCCCAAAAATTTTCAAGTGTGGAAATAGGTCAACCGGACTTACAGTCATGATGAATTTAACCCTTTTCCCCCAAATTGCATTTTTTGCATTTTTTCACACTTGGCTTTCATTTGCCATTTCCATTGCTTTTCCTCTCTTTTTCTTTTTCTTTCCCCACTTTTGCCCCAATTGATTTTGCCCCAATTTGACTGTAAATCCGGTTTGGGTTTATCAAAGAAACGAACCGGCTCAACTTGGCTAGACTAGGGATTAAAATTTTTGAAGGAAATAAAGAAAAATGGCCTCGGATCATTTCCTAGAAATATTCACTCAAGGAAAATACCTTTTTACTGCATCAGAGTTAATGGGCTCAGGAAAATCTGACCCATCCATTTCTGCTAAGATGAGTGCACCCCCTGACAGGACTTTCTTGACGACATATGGGCCTTCCCAATTGGGCTTGAACTTACCACGAGGATCTTCCAAAAATGGTAGAATTTTCTTTAGCACTAAGTTTCCTTCTTGGAAAGTTCTGGGCCTCACTTTCTTATTGTAAGCCCGGGCCATTCTCTTCTGGTACAACTGTCCATGGCAAAGCGCTTTCAACCGCTTTTCTTCTATCAAGTTAAGTTGATCATGTCTCGACTGGACCCATTCGGCTTCTTCTAGTTCTGCTTCCATGAGCACTCGGAGTGAGGGGATCTCTACTTCCACGGGCAAGACTGCTTCCATCCCATAGACTAGGGAGTATGGGGTTGCCCCAGTTGAAGTCCGGATCGAGGTTCTGTATGCATGTAGAGCAAGTGGCAGCATTTCATGCCAATCCTTGTAGCTCACTACCATCTTCTGAATGATTTTCTTTATGTTTTTGTTTGCTGCTTCCACTGCCCCATTCATCTTTGGCCTGTACGGAGCTGACTTATGGTGGGTGATCTGAAACTGCTCACACATTTTCTTCATGTCCTTGTTCTTAATATTTGAAGCATTGTCTGATACTATGGCACTTGGCAGTCCATAGCGACAAATGATATTGTGCTTCAAAAATTTAATAACATGGTTGCTTGTGATGTTCGCATATGAAGCTGCTTCCACCCACTTAGTGAAATAGTCAATCGCCACCAGGATGAATCTATGTCCGTTCGATGCCTTAGGGGAGATCATGCCGATGACATCTATGCCCCACATAGAGAAGGGCCAGGGTGATGTCATGTTGTGCAGCTCACCTGGGGGTGCATGCTTATTATCTGCATATATCTGACATTGGTGGCACCTCCTGACATGTATACAGCAATCATGCTCCATGGTTGTCCAGTAGTATCCCAGCCTCAGGATCTTCTTAGCCAGCATGTGCCCACTCATATGGGGCCCACAGACTCCTCCATGTACGGTCTCAATCAGCCTTTCCGATTCAGCCTTGGCAACACATCTAAGCAGAATGTCGCTATGTGACCTTTTGTACACATGTCCACCACTTAGCAGAAACTGACCCGCCAATCTCTGTATTGTCCTCTTCTCAGTAGCAGTGGCATTTTCTGGCAAACTCCGATTGTTCAAGAAATTTTTGATATCTTGAAACCATGGTGTTTCTTCTTCTGGTGCTCCTTCTAGAACGAGACAGTACGCCGGTTCATCTCGGACCTCAATTTCCAGCGGTCTGATGTCTACTCCTTCTGGTATGCTGACCATTGAAGCCAAGGTTGCTAGAGCATCCGCAAACTGATTCTTGGCCCTTGGCATATAGTTGAAGGAAATTCGAGTGAAATTTGTGCTTATTTCTTCCAAATACTGGTGATAGGGGATCAATTTGTGATCCTTGGTTTTCCACTCACCAGGTGTTTGGAAGATGATAAGACTCGAATCCCCGTATACGTCAAGTTCCTCTACTCCATGATCCATGGCTGCTTGCAATCCAATTATGCATGCTTCATATTCTCCTATGTTGTTGGTGCACTGGAATCTCAGCTTTACTGCAATTGGGATGTGTGAACCATCTGGTTTAACCAAGACTGCCCCTATTCCGTTCCCATTCATGTTGGCGGCCCCATCAAAGAACATCTGCCAAGAACTCTCGCTGTTTTCCTCTTCAGTGTACAAAATTGCTTCATCTGGGAAGTTGGTCTTCAAGGGTTGATATTCTGGCAAAGGATGTGCAGCCAGGTGATCAGCTATGGCTTGACCTTTGATCGCCTTCTGGGTGATATACGTGAGGTCGAACTCGGACAGTAGTAGTTGCCACTTAGCCGTTCTGCCAGTCAGTGCCGGTTTCTCAAATAAATACTTCAGCGGGTCCATCCGGGATATCAATAGTGTGGAGTGACTAAGGAAATAATGCCTTAGCCTCTGAGTGGCCCACACTAGAGCACAGCAAGTCTTCTCCAATGATGAGTACTTAGCTTCATATTCTGTGAATTTTTTACTCAAATAGTAAATTGCTCTTTCTTTTCTACCAGTCTCATCATGTTGCCCCAAGACACATCCCATCGACGTTTCCAACACTGATAAGTACAGGATCAGTGGTCTTCCTGGAGTTGGTGGCACTAGCACAGGTGGATTCAGCAAATACCTCTTTATTGTGTCAAATGCCTGCTGGCAGTCCTCATTCCAGACCGTCGGGTTATCTTTCCTCAAAAGTTTGAAAATTGGTTCACAGATAGCAGTGAGCTGTGCTATGAACCGGCTTATGTATTGAATCCTTCCAAGAAAGCCCCTGACCTCCTTCTCGGTTCTGGGTGCTGGCATTTCAATTATGGTCTTGGCTTTAGCCGGGTCAATTTCAATTCCTCTTCGGCTTACTATGAACCCCAGTAACTTCCCTGATGTAGCCCCAAAGACGCATTTAGCCGGGTTAAGCCGTAGACTGTACTTCCTGAGCCGATCAAACACTTTCTTCAGATTGATCAAGTGGTCCTCCTCTTTGCATGATTTGGCAATCATATCGTCCACATAGACCTCCATCTCCTTATGGATCATGTCATGAAATAGTGCAGTCATGGCCCGCTGATATGTTGCCCCGGCATTCTTGAGTCCGAATGGCATGACTGTATAGTGGAATGTGCCCCAAGGTGTGATAAATGCTGTTTTCTCTTGATCCTCCTTAGCCATCTTGATCTGATTATATCCTGAGAAACCATCCATGAAGGAAAACAGGCTATGTACCGCAGTATTATCGACCAGGATGTCGATGTGTGGAAGCGGAAAATCGTCCTTTGGGCTTGCCCTGTTCAAGTCTCTATAGTCCACGCACATTCGGACCTTCTCGTCCTTCTTGGGTACCGGCACTATGTTTGCGAGCCACTCTGGGTACGTAGAGACTGCCAAAAATCCGGCTTGAAATTGTTTGACCACTTCGTCCTTGACCTTCAAGGTCCATTCCGGCTTCAATCTTCTCAGCTTCTGCTTAATCGGCTTAACCCCTGGCAAAATTGGCAACTTGTGCACCACCATGTCAGTGTCCAACCCCGGCATGTCCCGATATGACCAAGCAAACACATCCTTGTAATCTGCCAAGCACTGTGACATTTCATTTTTCTGCACATCAGACAAGCATGACCCGATTTTTACAATTTTTGGGTCCTCTTTGGTCCCAAGATTTATGGATATGGTCTCCTCAATATTAGGTTGGACCCCCTTTTCATGACGTTCTAATTGGTATTCAATTTCTTTTGGAACATCTTCTTCTTCGACCTCGGTCTCTTCTTCGACCCCCATGAGATCAAAGTCGAGCTCAAGGTCGAAGTCATATTCAACCTGGTCCAATTCGGTCTGATTATATGGCTCATAAGTGGTTTGGGCCTTTTTGAAAAATTTAAATTTCCTAGAAAAAATAGAAAAATCTTTTTGGGTTTTTTGTGGGCCTTCTAAACATAATTCCCCTGAAGACGAAGGCCCATTAGAACCTTCAGGGAAATGGCATTCCACTATTGGAGTTTTTTTTTGGAAGCCACGTCAGTTTGCCGAACTAACGTTGCTTCAAAAGTAAGGGGAGTTTCCTCCCAATTGTTCAGTACAAAATTTTGGGGAGCAGGGGAAATAGGGAAAGCCTGCTCCTCAAGCCCAGCATCCGATGCCATCATCACCGGGTGGGTACTGCCCTTTTCTGCTGCGGGGCCCAATCCAGAAATGACCTCCTCTGGAATCTTGACTGCGGCCCAGTCAATGAACGGCAGGTCCATGTCTGCCCCTGTCTTTTCGCCTTCAGTCATGGCGAAGAATGCACCAACATCCTCAGAAAAGTCCACCTGCTGTTCGGGCTGTGGCCCAGGCCCATCAGCTGCTCCCAGTATTGGAGAGGGGTTATAGGGTTGTAGGGCCAAAACAACAGGCTTCTGAAATGGGTTGACATTTCGGTATGGGGGTTTGGACTGGTCCATGGGAGGAGAAATTTGGATTATATAGGAGGGTTTTGGAAAGTTCACCCTCAGATGCGGGAGTTTTCCTTTGCTTCTGCTCTCCCCTTCTTCATGCTTCATTCTTCTCCAGCCTCTGGGCTTGAAGCCCAACCCTATCTTGGGGATCAGTTTCTTAGCCGTGATTGGCTCCACCATCCCCTGCAGATTGATCCCCAGGCCTTTCCCTGGGTGAAAGTGGTATTTCTCCATCACTTTCTTGACCATCTTTTCTGCAGTGGTCCCCTTTTCCTTCCTTTTCTCACACCCCCCAGGTATGTAATTGACCGCCTCAAATTGAAATGAGTGGAATGCAATCTTGTCGACAGTTAGGTCCACATTGATTAATGGTACATCAGGTGACACGATGGGCGGCACCAAGTTTTCGGCTAGGACTGTTATCACCCTTTGCCCTCTTACGTATTTCACCCTTTGGTGGAGCGTGGATGGTATTGCCCTAGCCGAATGTATCCACGGCCTCCCTAGGAGCAGATTGAAGGCTGCGGGTATATCCATCACTTCAAATGTGATGTTAAAGATATTCGGCCCAATTGTGACCGGCAGTTCAATCTCCCCTAGGGAGTGGGTCTTGGAGCTATCAAAAGCCCTTACTATCCGCCCATTTCGTTTTATCCTTGACTGGTCCAGCCCCAGTTTGGTAAAAGTGATTAACGGGCAAACGTTTAACGCTGACCCGTTGTCAATTAAAACCCGTGCAACCATGCAGCCCTTACAAAGCACAGTGATGTGCAAAGGGTCCACATGATAACACCCACCTGGGCTGATCTCACCCTCTGAGAAACTTATCACATTATGTGACAAGATTTGACCAACCATTTTACCAAGCTGGTCTGGATCAATTGTCTGAGATACGTGTGCACTCTGCAGCACCCTCAACAATGCATCCCTGTGCTTTTCGGAATTCAGCAAAAGGCCCAGTATTGAAATCTGGGCCGGGACCTTGTTTAGCTGATCCACAAGATTGAATTCACTTTTCTTGATTATTTTTATGAGGTCCGATGCCTCATTTTCTGCACCCTGGGGGGTGTCTTCTCCTATTTTATTTTTTCCCTTCTGTTTTCTTTTTTCTTCATTTTCTTTTTTTTCTTTTTCCACTTCTGTCTCTTTTTCTTTCTCTTCACCCCCTGCACATCTCCCTGACCTCGTCATGAGGTTCACTTCCTCCTGGTTCTGGTTCCTGACCATTGGAACCGTAGCCGTGATTCCCTCGCTGTAGTTCCATGGTTCAGCGGCCTCTGAATAGGCTAATTTAGGGATGTCAACCACTAGTGGCTGGAGTTTGGACCGGGATGTATGGGCCGGTTTAGGGATAGTATGGGCTGGCTGCACATTTACAACCAGGGGTTGAAGTTTGGATTTGGTGGGGACAGAAGAAGTGATGGAAGCAGTGGCGGGGTCAAGATTGATGACCAGTGGAGCCTTAGACGGCTTGGATGGGGAATAAGTGGGTGGACTGCAATTGAAGACCAATGGAGGCCTTGCAGTATTTATTTGGGCCATCAGAGAAGAGACCCGGTTTAAGGAGGAGCTTATGTCCTCAGCAGCAAGATTATTTTTTTGGGAGACCATGTTGATCTCCTCTTCGTCCTCTTCTGGGAAGAAACGGACCTGGACAGTGGTCCCTACTGGTGCTATAAGCTGTGATGGGTCAAAGGCCCTTCTGGTGGTGGATATGGCAGTGATGGAGTTGGATGGGCCTGCCCCATTGTGGTAAGGCAGAGGATTCTGCCCAATATCATTCCCCGACGGGGCGGGTGCAGCAGTGTTAAAGACCAAAGCCTTCTGGTCCAACAGGTCTTGGACCGCATGCTTCAATACCCAGCAAGTATCTGTAGAATGCCCCGGTGCACCCATGTGGAAGTCACAGGTGACCGATGTGTCAAAATTTCTTTCCCTGGTGGTATTCGGGTTAGGCTCCTTCAGAGTCAAGTATTCCCCTTTCAGCAGGGTTGGCAGTAGTTGGGACAGAGATAGGGTAGAGGGGTGAAAACCCGGTTCTTTCTTGCTGCGAACCAGGCATCCCGCTCCTCCTTAGAAAAAGTCCTCCTTGTGTTAGCTGGCACAGAGGGAGAGAAGTTGACATTCAGCGGGGTCTGGTACGACTGCTGGGCCTGCTGGGCCTGTTGGGGTGCCGAGATGTTGACGTGCAGTGGCTTCTTGGCTGGAGGAGCCTGGACCAGGTTCACCTCCCCTTCTTTTCGGGCCCCCGTCTTTTTAAACCCGGCCCCTTTCTTCTGGGCCATGGAGGCAGAGGAATCAGACTGCCCAGTAAGAGTAGAGTAGTCTATCAGCCGTCCTGACCTGACCCCTTCCTCGATCCGGTCCGCTACCTGTACCAGGGCTGCAAAGTTGGTGGTGATCTGGCCCACCAGATGGTTGTAAAAGGGCTGCCCCAGTGTGCCCATAAATGTGGAGATCATCTCCGGCTCTTGCATAGGTGGCCTGACCTGGGAGGCGGCCTCTCTCCATCTCTTGGCGTACTGCCGTACCGGTTCATCCTTCCCCTTGGTCATCCTCATCATGTCGTACCGGTCCGGCACGGTCTCAGAGTTGAACTTGTATTGGTCTAGGAAAGCATCGGCCAAGTCCTTCCACCTTCTAATCCTTCCATGGTCCACTGTAGCGAACCACCGAAGGGCTGACCCGGTCAGACTCCTCTGAAAGAGCTGGATCAGTATGCCATCATCCCGGCCAAACTGGCACAGGGCCCCGCAGTATAGTTTCAGATGGCTTAATGGGCAGCCCGTGCCATCAAACTTGTCAAAATCCGGGCACCTGAACTTAGCCGGTAGACAGACGTCCGGGTACATGCACAGGTCCTCGAAGGTGGTGCCTGCATGGCTGCCTCCCCCCTTCACCTCTTTCAGCTCTGCCTGGATTCTTTCTATCCTCAGCAGCATTTTCTTTTCCATTTCATCTCTGGCCTTTTCTTTTTCCAGCTCTTTCTCAGACTCCGCCATATTTTCCCTGATCAGAATGGGTTCAGGGACTGGTTCAGAAATGGGCTCAGGCATGGGCTGAACCGGAGGCGGAATGTAAGCCTGAGGTGGCGGTGCCGGATGAGAAGTAGATGCCTGGTTCTGGGCTGGGGCCTGTTGGGCTTGAGCCGCCAGTAAGTCCCCCAGCATTTTGGCCCGACCGGCCACCTGTTCCTGCAGTTGAGTAAAGTCCTGAGCAGGGACGGTAGCTTGGGCTTGGTTCTCTTCAGTATTCATTGTTCTGGCTTTGGATCTAGTTACTGGAGCAATGATTGCAAGTGTACCTGGGTTGAATGTACCTGAGGAAAAAAATGAATAAAACATGTTAGCTTCCATTTATCTTGAGTCACACCCCTATACATGTAAACCAGTAGGTTAGGTGAACACCAATCCAGATATTTTTTTTTTGTTTTGTTTTGAGTTGGAATATTCTAGGGCTTCCAAGGGTCCCAAATTTTTTATTTGATTGATAAAAATAACCAACCAAGGTTTTCATTTTTTTTTGATTTGATTGATAAAAATAACCAACCAAAGGTATCTTGGAATATTCTATCCAAGTATCCCACAAATGTTTTGATTTGATTGATAAAAATAACCAACCAAAGGAAAAATAACCAACCAAAGGTGTCTTGGACTACTCTATCCAAGTATCCCACAAATGTTTTGATTTGATTGATAAAAATAATCAACCAAAGGTGTCTTGGACTACTCTATCCAAGTATCCCACAAATGTTTTGATTTGATTGATAAAAATAACCAACCAAAGGTGTCTTGGACTACTCTATCCAAGTATCCCACAAATGTTTTGATTTGATTGATAAAAATAACCAATCAAAGGTGTCTTGGAATAATCTAGGGCTTCCAAGTATCCCACAAATGTTTTGATTTGATTGATAAAAATAACCAACCAAAGGTGTCTTGGACTACTCTATCCAAGTATCCCACAAATGTTTGGATTTGATTGATAAAAATAACCAATCAAAGGTGTCTTGGAATATTCTAGGGCTTCCAAGTATCCCACAAATGTTTTGATTTGATTGATAAAAATAACCAACCAAAGGTGTCTTGGACTACTCTATCCAAGTATCCCACAAATGTTTTGATTTGATTGATAAAAATAACCAATCAAAGGTTTTCATTTTTTTTTGATTTGATTGATAAAAATAACCAACCAAGGTTTTCATCATTTTTTTTGATTTGATTGATAAAAATAACCAACCAAAGGTTTTCATGGAATATTCTAGGGCTTCCAAGTGTCCCACTTTTTGGATTTGATTGATAAAAATAACCAACCAAGGTTTTCATGGGATATTCTAGGGCTTCCAAGTGTCCCACTTTTTTTTGATTTGATTGATAAAAATAACCAACCAAGGTTTTCATCATTTTTTTGATTTGATTGATAAAAATAACCAACCAAAGGTTTTCATGGAATATTCTAGGGCTTCCAAGTGTCCCACTTTTTGGATTTGATTGATAAAAATAACCAACCAAAGCTTTCATGGAATATTCTAGGGCTTCCAAGTGTCCAACTTTTTTTTGATTTGATTGATAAAAATAACCAACCAAAGGTTTTCATTTTTGATTGATAAAAATAACCAACCCAGGTTTTCATGGGATATTCTAGGGCTTCCAAGTGTCCCACTTTTTGGATTTGATTGATAAAAATAACCAACCAAGGTTTTCATCATTTTTTTTGATTTGATTGATAAAAATAACCAACCAAAGGTTTTCATGGAATATTCTAGGGCTTCCAAGTGTCCCACTTTTTGGATTTGATTGATAAAAATAACCAACCAAGGCTTTCATGGAATATTCTAGGGCTTCCAAGTGTCCCACTTTTTTCTTTTGATTTGATTGATAAAAATAACCAACCAAAGGTTTTTTTTTCTTCTTCAAATTTGCTGAATTTTCTCAGTTTTCAAGTTCCAGAGTTTGACTGACACATGTTTGAGTTGAGTTGGTGTCAAAAAATATGACACCTTGGTTTCCTCTTTGATTTTCAAACTTAGGTTAAATCCTGAAAGAATATTTTATTTTATTCTTTTTTGTTTTTTTTTTCTTTGATTTTGTATTTTTGGGAAAATTTCTTATGTTCTTTTCGGGGTGCCTAAGGATTATCCACAGTGTTTTAGGCATTTTATTCTGAAAACTTGGGCTGAAAAGTCAATTTGTGCATTTTTGAATGTATCCGGTATAACATTCCGGATAATAATATGCCTTATTGTATCCGGTTACCATAACCGGATTCACGCATATGCCTTTTTATCCGGAAATATATACCGGATATGAACAGGGTTGTTATTAACCGGCCTGAGTTGCCGGTTATTGCCGAAATGGCCCTTTTTGACTCATTTTTTCACCAGATTTGATTTTTTTTCATTCCCAATTGATGTTCACCTTAATTTGACCTTCAAAACTTGCCCCCAAATTGGGCTTGGACATCATACTTGCAAAATTCCCCAAATTTAAGAAAAGGACATGGCTTTACCTTGCCACCTTGTATTACCTTCATTCAATATGGTATTCACATTATACCTTGGCCTGTAAAACATGCAAACGGCCTTCCCACATTTACACCCAATTCCCCAAACGCAATTGTGTGCTTTTAGCTGAAAACGTGTTTCTCCACCTTCAAGCGTATGGTTTTTTTGGGTTTTGGCTTAATTGGCAACTTAGAACTCAAGTCTAGTGATGCCCGGAATCGAATCACAGATCCCATTGTCATCACATCATTGACCCAAATTCTAAGGTAAATGTTTTCACTTTCGCTTTCCGAAGTCACGACCTCGGTGCGCCAAGTTACACACATTCATCGTTCAACTTCCTAATAGGTAAAGGGTAGGCTGTGCAAATTGTTTTAAGTGCTCAAGTGCAATTTTAAATTGTGGTAACATTCACAACGTCCCAGCCCCTTGCCACTCTTTTTCGTAGCCATGCATTCATTTCAAGCCAAGGCACATATGACAAAATAATGAAGCTAAATACAAGCAAGCAAGAGCCAAATATGCACAAAAATATTACATGCCCAAAAAGTGGTATACAAAACATGTTATTTGTACAAACAACAATTAAACCATGGAAGCATGCTTGAAACCCAAAAACATTCCCTAAAATCCCAGATTTTCATGCTCTTTTTCATGCTCAAAGTGTACCATTTACCCCAAATTGAAGCCTAAAATTTTAGCACTTACTTGGCATGGTTCAAAAGTGTTTCAATGAAGTAAAATATGCTTTAAAATCTCCAGAAATATGCACTAAAATTTTCAGATTTCTCATGCCCAAAAGTGCATCCTTTATACCCCAAATTAATGCCTAAAAGTTTAGAACTACTTGACATGGTATATTGGTGAACATACTAAAAAAAACCACAATGTGCACTAAAATTCCAGATTTCATGCTCTTGGGTTTTCATGCTCAAATTGAATTCCCCTATACCCCAAATCAAAGGCATGGCATAACAAAAAAATTTTTAAGCACAAAAAGTATGCTTCATAGGAATCATGTTTGAATACCCAAAAATTCTGAACTCCTAGATTTCATGCTACTAATTCTCATATTCAAACCATGGTATTCAAAATTCAAATTAGAGCATGTTATCACCAAATACAACCAAATCATGCTTCAAGATAGGCTTTTCCTAAATCAACCTTTAGGCAACATCAAGAAAAACATACATGACTTGATTCATATAAAATTCAAAAGCATCCCAATCTGATTTAGAATACAACATTATGCACAAATAAAACAAACAAAATAGCAAGCATTCAAAAGTGATGAAAAAGCATGAATAAACACAAAATGGCTTAAATCCACAAGTCCCCAGCAGAGTCGCCAGTTGTGAGACATGGGAAAAAATCACCGGAGTGATCGTCCCTCCGTCAACACACGGGCTCAACGCAAAAATTGGGAGAGTCGCCACCATTCATGATTTTGGGGTGAGAATGGACACCAAAGAGTTTAAAATATGCAAAAATAGCCAAAAGACAAATTCTAGGGTAAAAATAACCCTACTTGAAAATAAAATCCAGAGATGGGTAAGGGGATTAGATTATGAACGGGGGAAGGTATTAGGCACCCCCATTCATCCACACGAAGTGGTTGCCAAGTGTATGTTCATGAAAAAAAAATGGAAAGCTTGCTAAAATCATAGAAAATCTTGAAAAAAGACTAATGTATGATATTTTCACATGAAGATCTAAATGGATTTTAGATCCTCTCTCATGTCAATATCATTTCTGGAATATCTCAAAAGATGGAAATCAAAGCACAAGTTGCTCAAAACCAAGTTAAATCAAATCCGGAAAATTTGGTAAAAAGTATGCCATTTGCCTTGAAATCATTCAAATCCAATTCTAAATTGACCCAAACCAAATCCATTTGAAAGATTAGGGTAAATAAGAGTTTCGTGCAAAATTTCACTTCATTCCGATGAAAAATCTAGGAGTTATGCTCCTTTGAAGTTGCTGTTGGGGATTTTTAAAAGTGGTAAGTGGGCAACTTTGGAAAATTGTCTAGAAAACTCCACTACATAGAAATCCGTGAAATTTGGTGTGATTGAAGTCTGTATGGCCATCTTTCAACAGAAACTAGCCTCATACAAAAATCCCTTCGGGTGTGCCTTGGGTGGTCTCCCGAACAGGCCCCGAAGATCACAGATTTACCCAGAAAAATGCAAATGCGCAGTTCTGAGTAAATCGGCTACCAATAATTCAAATGGAATCCAAAAATTATGAAACCAACTGGATTTGAAAATAGACTCATAAAGGAGTACTCAGAAACAAAAATCACTCTAATCGGACTTAAAACGAACACATGGCGGTCCGTCGAAGTGACAAGTTCTGTACTTGGACTTGAACTGTCCACTTAACTTCGACAGAGAGGTGTCAAAAATCGGCTAGAGAGAAATTCATGAAATTTGGTGGACATAAAATAGACAGCCTCACCTTTCCCATGGTTCTTGAATCGCCCCAAAATTCATTCGGATGATGAAGTTACGGACATCCGAAGTAAGGGTACAGGTGCTGTCAAGCTAAGCCATTTTTGAGTAAAAACCAAATCCGAAAATTGATAAAAAAATGAAATTCGTGTAAGATGAACACAAATACTTCAAAATCATCCAAAAGGCATTCCAGAATTGATTGAGGCCATTTATTTGAGATTTATCACAATAAATGCAATAAACCCCAAATATGAGCCTATCCCGCCAAAACAGTGATATGTGTGCAAAAGTGAAAAAAACCTAGCAAGATCCATACACATGCATATAGATTCAATAAAATAGGTTCTAGCATAGCCTAGGGTTCCGTTCCATTATCGTTTCCCTCTGTTCTCTTTAAGATAATCAAGGGTACTTTGAATATGGAACGGTTTACAATCAATCAAAAAGGCCTTATGCTACATAGGTTCTAGCACTAGGGTCAATCCCCAGTCTCGTTTCTCCTAGATCCGCCTTCACGTTTTACGGCTAGGGGAGTCTTGAGATACTTTGAGCTGGGGAAGGATTTCCACACATACAAACAAGGCTTTACACTACAGAAAGGTAGAAGAAGAGATCTAGATCTAGGAATGTAAAGACAGAAAATAAAAAGAAAAGTTGAGGCTTACCTGAGTGCTGGAGGCGATTCCACAGCGGTTTTCTTCTTCTCTTGGAGTTCTTCTTTGCGAGAATTCAAAACAAGAGTTGTGTGCCATTTGCTCAAAGAGGAGGCTCCTATTTATAGGCAAGGGCTAAGGTCATTGGTAGACACAACTGAATGTCTAGAACCCCTCCAACCTAAACCCTAAGGTTATTTCCGCGATTTCCCCTCATTTAATGAGGGACATGATGGTAAAAGTGAAAAGCTCTCGGAAAACCCTAATTTTGAGCAAACTTAAGGTATCCGGTACATCAGACCGGATAACAAAGTGCCTTAAGGTATCCGGTACACGGTACCGGATACGCTAAGGCTCACCTATATCCGGTATGAGTATCCGGATACGGGAAAGGGTACTTGTATCCGAATTGAATATCCGGATACAGATAAAAGTTTATTTTCTTCAAATTCTGTGCTGGCTTTCCAGGAGATAATGATTTTTGATGATTGTTTGTGCAATTTGGGGTGTCTACAGAACCGTGCTGAGAGGAAAATAGCCAGAATTGAAGGGAGAGACCCCCACTGGCCTATATGCGTGCACGAGAACTTGTACCACCGCTTCTCTAACATGGAGCGTGAAGCGGCCCAGGCTATCGAGAACATAGTCCCCCAAGGGTGGGGAGATGAGTTTCTGGATACCCCTGCCATGGAAGAAGACTACTTGCAGGGACTGGCTCAGATGCTCTGGGAAGAGCCACCATCTATGGAAATGATTGGAGATGCAGTAGAGGTAGACCTATTGGCTCCTGAGGGGTCGCCAGATGGCCTGCCAGCACTGGTCGCCCTGGACTCAGTTGACGAAGTCACCATGGCCTTCGCCCCACCAGATGAACAGTTCGTCCCTGACGGGATCCCGGTCGACTCTGCAATTGTAATGGAAGCACCGTCACCTGCTCCCATTGAAGAATCCAAAGAAGAAGGTCCGGTCATGTATGTCTGCATGATGGAAGGGCGAGACAGCTCAGGAGCGCCAACCCGCAGGCCGAGATCGCCTCCTCCACGCCCCTATATCTCGCACCCTGGAACTCGCGATGGTTTGAACCGCATGTTCCGTAGCATGCCCCAAGTGCTAGGGCCAGTACCGGAAGAGGTGTACCATGCAGCTTATGGCAAATGGGCACCACCAGCTTACTCTTCTACGGTGCCTGGGATACCGACTGGAATACCCATAATGTTTGCACCCCCCAGAATTGACCCGGCCAACGAAGTCACCGTCGCATACGCGCCACCCGAGGACGAGATACCATGGGCAATCTCCCTTAGTGGATCATGGGTAAGGGTATCATCAGAGTCTGGCCCCCGATCAGAGAGAAGCCAGAACAAACCGGCAGGAGGCGCAGCACAGGATCCTATCTACATCTCTTCTGACGAGAGTGCCAACATGGTACTAGCTGGAGAACCAGAGAAGACGATTGCTATCAACAAGGAAGCCGAGGCATCACTGAAGAACTGGAGCGCCACGCCTTTTGCAATCAGCAAAGCTGCTATCCCAAAGGGGGTTTCTGTCACCTCTGAGATTTCGGTTGTAGCTACCGCTGAAATTTTTAATGAATATCTCAATGCTTCCTACTACTTGCATCTGTTTGAAAAAGAAAATAACAAAAATAAGCAACTTGAGCATCGCAATCTTAGTGTCAATCCCGACGCACACCTGGAAGATCTGGGGCACGGCATTGGTAATAAGATTGCCATACTTGAACAAAAAGAACAAGAGGAAATGGAAAAGCCAGTCCAGATGGCAATAATAAGTGAAATGCATGAGCCAGTGTCCAAACCTGAAAACGAGCAAGAACTCGACAAATCAGATTGGGGCACTCGCCCATCGCAGCGAGAAGATTCAGACATCGTCCCCTGTGAGCCTTTCGAGCATGAGGACGACGATGAATCATGGGAGACCCCGCTTGAAATCCAACTTGCACTGGAAAGGCACGAAAAGGGTCTCCAGGCTAACATTGAGGAAACAGATTCAATTGACATAGGTGAAATAGCACTGTGAGACATGGGAAAAAATCACCGGAGTGATCGTCCCTCCGTCAACACACGGGCTCAACGCAAAAATTTGGAGAGTCGCCACCATTCATGATTTTGGGGTGAGAATGGACACCAAAGAGTTCAAAAGTAGGCAAAAATAGCCAAAAGACAAATTCTAGGATAAAAATAATCCTACTTGAAAATCAAATCCAGAGATGGGTAAGGGGATTAGATTATGAACGGGGGAAGGTGTTAGGCACCCCCATTCATCCACACGAAGTGGTTGCCAAGTGTATGTTCATGCAAAAAATAAAGTAAGAAAGCTTGCTAAAAATCATAGAAAACCTTGAAAAAGGATTAATGTATGATATTTTCACATGAAGATCTAAATGGATTTTAGATCCTCTCTTATGTCAATATCACTTCTGGAATATCTCAAAGGATGGAAATCAAAGTAGAGGTTGCATAAAACCAAGTTAAATCAAATCCGGAAAATTCGGTAAAAAGTATGCCATTTGCCTTAAAATCATTCAAATCCAATTCTAAATTGACCCAAACCAAATCCATTTGAAAGATTAGGGTAAATAAGAGTCTCATACAAAATTTCACTTCATTTCGATGAAAAATCTAGGAGTTATGCTCCTTTGAAGTTGCTGTTGGGGATTTTTAAAAGTGGTAAGTGGGCAACTTTGGAAAATTGTCTAGAACAATCCACTACATAGAAATCCGTGAAATTTGGTGTGATTGAAGTCTGTATGGCCATCTTTCAACAGAAACTAGCCTCATACAAAAATCCCTTCGGGTGTGCCTTGGGTGGTCTCCCGAACAGGCCCTGAAGATCACAGATTTACCCAGAAAAATGCAAATGAGCAGTTCTGAGTAAATCGGCTACCAATAATTCAAATGGAATCCAAAAATTATGAAACCAACTGGATTTGAAAATAGACTCATAAAGGAGTACTCAGAAATAAAAATCACTCTAATCGGACTTAAAACGAACACATGGCGGTCCGTCGAAGTGACAAGTTCTGTACTTGGACCTGAACTGTCCACTCAACTTCGACAGAGAGGTGTCAAAAATCGGCTAGATAGAAAATCATGAAATTTGGTGGACATAAACTAAACAGCCTCACCTTTCCCATGGTTCTGGAATCGCCCCAAAATTCATCCGGATGATGAAGTTACGGACATCCGAAGCAGGGGTACAGGTGCTGTCAAGCTAAGCCATTTTTGAAGAAAATCAAATCCGAAAATTGACAAAAAGTGTGTGATTCGTGTGAGATGAATCCAAAACCTTTGAACAACATTTAAAAACACTCCAGAATTGATTTAGGCCATTTATTGGAGTTTTATCACAATAAATGCAATAAACCCCAAATATGAGCCTATCCCGCCAAAATAGTGTAATATGTGTGCAAAGTGAAAACCCAAGCAAGATCCATACACATGCATATAGATTCAACAAAATAGGTTCTAGCATAGCCTAGGGTTCCGTTCCATTATCGTTTCCCTCTGTTCTCTTTAAGATAATCAAGGGTACTTTGAATATGGAACGGTTTACAATCAATCAAAAAGGCCTTATGCTACATAGGTTCTTGCACTAGGGTCAATCCCCAGTCTCGTTTCTCCTAGATCCACCTTCACGTTTTACGGCTAGGGGAGTCTTGAGATACTTTGAGCCGGGGAAGGATTTCCACGCATGCAAACAAGGCTTTACACTACAGAAAGGTAGAAGAAGAGATCTAGATCTAAGAATGTAAAGACAGAAAATAAAAAGAAAAGTTGAGGCTTACCTGAGTGCTGGAGGCGATTCCACAGCGGTTTTCTTCTTCTCTTGGAGTTCTTCTTTGCGAGAATTCAAAACAAGAGTTGTGTGCCTTTTGCTCAAGGAGGAGGCTCCTATTTATAGGCAAGAGCTAAGGTCATTGGTAGACACAACTTAATGTCTAGAACCCCTCCAACCTAAACCCTAAGGTTATTTCCGCGATTTCCCCTCATTTAATGAGGGACATGATGGTAAAAGTGAAAAGCTCTCGGAAAACCCTAATTTTGAGCAAACTTAAGGTATCCGGTATATCAGACCGGATAACAAAGGGCCTTAAGGTATCCGGTACATGGTACCGGATACACTAAGGCTCACCTGTATCCGGTATGAGTATTCGGATACGGACAGGAGTACTTGTATCCGGATTGAATATCCGGATACAGATAAAAGTTTATTTTCTTCAAATTCTGTGCTGGCTTTCCAGGAGATAATGATTTTTGATGATTGTTTGTGCAATTTGGGGTGTCTACAACTGCCCCTCTTTGCGGGAGCTGCGAAGCAGTGAGCTGCAAAGAGTAGACAAGCCCAAATTGCATTCCCATGAGCATAATTTGCTCGATTCAATTCAATTTCTGTAGAAAACAATTTTTGAGTGGAGATTTGCCAAAAAACCCTCACTTTAAGGGGGCATCTCTCCAAGAATTCTTAAATTCCACTGAGCCCTTTGTGGCTGTGAAGTGGATTTTAAGCCCAAAAATAGGGTTTTTGAAAAACTGATTTTTTATCAAACCAAGTTGAAAATTGAGTGGATATCATCCTTTTGACCAGGCACAGTTCCCAAAGTTGTCCCAAATTCCACAGAGCCCTCGTGGCTGTGAGGTGGATTTCAAGACAAAAATAGGATTTTGAGAAAATAGAAATTGTAGCACAATTTTGCTCCTTCCTTTTCCTTCTCTTTTTTTCTTTTCTTTCTTTTTCTTTTCTTTTTTTTTTCTTCTTTTTTTTTTCTTCTTTTTTTTCTTTCTTTTTTTCTTTTCTCTTTTTTTTCTTTTTCTGTTTTTTCCTTTTTTTTCTATTTTTCTGTTTTTTTTTTCTATTTTTTCTGTTTTTTCTTGTTTCTGCTATTCTGATATACTTTTTTGACTTGTTCAGGGCCCAGCCCATGATCAGGATGCTGCTTTCGAGCCTGACTTCCTTGCCCCTGATCCATCCCCCATTTGGGCTACTGCTCCTGTGGATGTCCCAGCTGCTGATCCTGGTGATGCTCCAGTGACGGTTCGTGAGCCAGAGGAGGTCCCTGCTGCCGACCCGGTGGATCCGGATCCCATAGTGCCTGCTGGTATGTTTTCCTTAATTTCCTCTTTTTTATTCCTTTTGGTATCCCAATTCCTGATTTTTCCCATTTTGTGCAGATATTTCTGATCCTGGCCCTTCTTCTGATGCCGGGCTTTCTGGAGCTGCGGGAGCAGAGCCTGCTATGGCTGAGGGTCCAGTTGAGCCCGTACCTGCTGGGCCAGAGGTTTCCTCCCCAGATTCTGCTCCTGCTCTACCCCCAGACATCGAGGAGTATTGCCTGGAGTATCAGCTTCAGCAGGTGGTGGGTCGGCATCCTCGTCATGCAGCCGAGCGGATCCTTGCATACTCTAGAGGCCGAGCACTTTGGGGGAGACGCCGTAGAGGTGGACGCGGCCGAGGACGCGGGGATGATCCTGCATAGGAGTAGATTAGGATTTTTTTTCATTTTCATGTATTTATATCATCATCCCTGTACAAAACTTCCAGATATATATGAAAATACTTTTTATTCATTCTATCATGTCTTGTACATCTTTTGCTCTCAATTCTATGCAATTATGACTTGTAGGCAGGTAAAACAGGTAAAAAATTCGGATTTTTTCATCCTTAGCTCTTTTTTTGCATTTTTTCTCGGTATCCGGTCTGACATACCGGATACATTGATTGGTCTTTGTATCCGGTATGTCATACCGGATATTCATGGAATCCCTTGTATCCGGTATACTTATCCGGATATTACCAAAGCCTTTGTATCCGGTCTGAGTTACCGGATACGTTAAAAGATGCTATAAATGCAACCAGTCTCGGGATTTGAGCTTTTTTACGAGTTTTTGAGTTTAGAAACCCCCTTTTTCGCCTTTTTCTTCCTCCTCTTGAGTTCTAGCTTGCTCCCGTCAAATCCAATGGAATCCGGATCATCTTCTGCCCCATTATTGTCTGTCCACACTGCCTCCCCTGCAAAACAGCCTTTTAGATCAAAACCCCCAAATCTCACTAGGTACAACCCTGTGGATTCCTTTTACACAAGGTGGGTTAACTCTATGACTCTAGATGAGGAGAGGAGATGGGGTACTACCAATCTAGGTCATACCCTGCTCATTCCCAAGGTTCCCTTCAAGTGGGAGATTATAGAGGCCATGATTGGTCATTGGGTTCCTGATCTCAACTTGTTCCGCTTTGGGACCCATGAGATGACCCCAACCATTGAAGAGGTGGAAACCATCCTGGGCCTGAGGTTTGATGAGAAGGTGGTGAATCCACCTCTTAGGCCCAGTTACAAGAAGGAAGCTTCTACTTTTTTGAGCATAGGGAAGAAGGACTTGGGGGATTCTGACACCCTTTTGACCCTATCTAAGGCTTTTTTGACTGAGAAGCTTTTGAGGGGGGAAGATAAGGAGGCCCGATTCAATGCGTTGACCCTGATAGTGGTCAACCAGTTGCTTTTCCCACGGGAGGATGACGAGGTGGACTTGGCCTTGATCTCAGTGATATGCCAGGTTAGGGAGAGGGAGAGGTTGGCCCCTATGATTTTAGCTGAGATGTATCAGGCCTTAACCGACTGCTACAATAGGAAGTCGAAACGCTTCCTAGCATGTGCCCAGATCCTGCAGGTAAAAATTCTTTTTTTTTTTTTTTATATACAATGTGCTGACATATTTCCCTCCCTTTGCAGCTTTGGCTACTTGATCATTTGAGCCAGATTGAAGAGATCAATCGACACTTCTTCCAGAGTCTGAAAGTCCCTCTCTTGATGAGCAACAGGGGGTGCCCCGATATTCCAGGGGGCAAACAGGGCTGGTTCACTTTCTTGGGCTCGCTTCAGGATGACCAGGTGAGATGGCCTGGCACTTATCAGCCTAATGCGGAGACAGTGATTAGCTTCCGAGACCGCAACTTTCTGATTCTGGCGGGCCTAAAGCATGCAGTGCTGTATCTTCCTTTGCGGGTCCTTCGTCAGTTCCGAGCGACCCAGGGGATTATCATCCCATGTGGATATGAGGATCGTCTTGGGCCCCTTTCTATGAAGCTGAATGCCTGGTTGATGAAGGAATGGTCTTATATCCGCTTTATGCATGGTCCAATCTTCTCAGAAGCCCATGTGAAGGATTATCTCTTCTGGATCAAGGAACAGATACAGACTCAGGCCCCAGTACCCGAAGATCCTCCTGTAGTCTTGGCTCCCACCTATGAGGACATTCTAGAGTCTGAGCGGGCTTCTCATAAGCGGCTTCAGCAGATATGGGTACGGGAGGCCCAGGAGCTCAGGATACAGGGCGCTTATCTGGAGAGGCAGCTTGAAGAGCAGGTCTCACGCCGTATTGCCGTGGAAGAGAAGCTGGAGGAGCAGAGGCAGGCCCGTCGCTTCGAGGTCCGTATGATCCGGCAGAAGTACCAGGATACTTTTGCCAGCCTTAGGAGTATGAGGATCAAGCAGGCCCTTTCAGATGAGGTCATTTCCTTCCTGAGTGATCCCGCTGCAGAGGGGGCTTCAGGAGTCATTGCAGCTCAGGCAGCTCGGATTCGGGAGCTTGAGGAGCGGCTAGGAGATAGGGATTAGCTTTATTTCCTGCACATTTTTCATACCTTTGTACAAAATTGAACTCCAATAGTGGAAATACAAAGGATCTAATTCAAAATAAAGTTTTTATATTATTGGCCTCAGAATGCTCAGATGCTTGTAAAAACAAAGGTTTTATGAAAAGTATTTGATTTCTCATCACTGGCCAAAGTATAATTTTTCCTTTTTATATATATATATTTTTTTTGTATTTTTTAAATTTGGTCCATGCACTTAATTACCTATAATCCACGGAATTAAAACCAGGTTAAATAATGAAAAGGGTAGTCCACAAAATATTTATGGATCAGAACCGTCCATCTTAGGACCTTTAGAGTCATCCCCAACTGCCAAAACTGCCCCATTCTGCTCATGCCAACTTTGCTTGAAGCTCAGATCCCCATGATCAACTCAACCTCTGATTTTCTTTCATTTTTTTTTCTTTTTTTTTTTTTTTTTTTGCCAATATTGCCTCTAGCGCCAGTTACGGTTTTCACTAGGGCCGGCTTTTGAATTCCGTCATCACCCATCTTACTCTGATATTTAAATGAACAAACTAAGATCACCGAGGGCTTAAAAATAGGACGAAATAAAGGCTAGGCTCAGTTTATGAAAGAAAGGGTATTAAAGGCCCAAAATTTTTTAAGTGTGGAAATAGGTCAACCGGACTTACAGTCATGATGAATTTAACCCTTTTCCCCCAAATTGCATTTTTTGCATTTTTTTTTCACACTTGGCTTTCATTTGCCATTTCCATTGCTTTTCCTCTCTTTTTCTTTTTCTTTCCTCACTTTTGCCCCAGTTGATTTTGCCCCAATTTGACTGTAAATCCGGTTTGGGTTGATCAAAGAAACGAACCGGCTCAACTTGGCTAGACTAGGGATTAAAATTTTGAAGGAAATAAGGAAAAATGGCCTCGGATCATTTCTTAGAAATATTCACTCAAGGAAAATACCTTTTTACTGCATCAGAGTTAATGGGCTCAGGAAAATCTGACCCATCCATTTCTGCCAAGATGAGTGCACCCCCTGACAAGACTTTCTTGACGACATATGGGCCTTCCCAATTGGGCTTGAACTTACCACGAGGATCTTCCAGAAATGGTAGGATTTTCTTTAGCACTAAGTTTCCTTCTTGGAAAGTTCTGGGCCTCACTTTTTTATTGTAGGCCCGGGCCATTCTCTTCTGGTACAACTGTCCATGGCAAAGCGCTTTCAACCGCTTTTCTTCTATCAGGTTAAGTTGATCATGTCTCGACTGGATCCATTCGGCTTCTTCTAGTTCTGCTTCCATGAGCACTCGGAGTGATGGGATCTCTACTTCCACGGGCAAGACTGCTTCCATCCCATAAACTAGGGAGTACGGGGTTGCCCCAGTTGAAGTCCGGATCGAGGTTCTGTAGGCATGTAGAGCAAGTGGCAGCATTTCATGCCAATCCTTGTAGCTCACTACCATCTTCTGAATGATTTTCTTTATGTTCTTGTTTGCTGCTTCCACTGCCCCATTCATCTTTGGCCTGTACGGAGCTGACTTATGGTGGGTGATCTGAAACTGTTCACACATTTTCTTCATGTCCTTGTTCTTAATATTTGAAGCATTGTCTGATACTATGGCACCTGGCAGCCCATAGCGACAAATAATGTTGTGCTTCAAAAATTTGATCACATGGTTGCTTGTGATGTTCGCATATGATGCTGCTTCCACCCATTTAGTGAAGTAGTCAATCGCCACCAGGATGAATCTGTGTCCGTTCGATGCCTTAGGTGAGATCATGCCAATAACATCTATGCCCCACATAGGGAAGGGCCAGGGTGATGTCATGTTGTGCAGCTCACCTGGGGGTGCATGCTTGTTATCTGCATAGATTTGGCATTGATGGCACCTCCTGACATGTATACAGCAATCATGCTCCATGGTCGTCCAGTAGTATCCCAGCCTCAGGATCTTCTTAGCCAGCATGTGCCCACTCATATGGGGCCCACAGACTCCTCCATGTACAGTCTCAATCAATCTTTCTGATTCAGCCTTGGCAACACATCTGAGCAGAATGTCATTATGTGACCTCTTGTACACATGTCCACCATTTAGCAGAAATTGACCAGCCAATCTCTGTATTGTTCTCTTCTCAGTAGCAGTGGCATTTTCTGGCAAACTCCGATTATTCAAGAAATTTTTGATATCCTGAAACCATGGTGCTTCTTCTTCTGGTGCTCCCTCTAGAACGAGACAGTAAGTCGGTTCATCTCGGACCTCAATTTCCAGTGGTTTGATGTCTACTCCTTCTGGTATGCTGACCATTGAAGCCAAGGTTGCTAGAGCATCCGCAAACTGATTCTTGGCCCTTGGCATATAGTTGAAGGAAATTCGAGTGAAATTTGTGCTTATTTCTTCCAAATACTGGTGATAGGGGATCAATTTGTGATCCTTGGTTTTCCACTCACCAGTTGTTTGGAAGATGATAAGACTCGAATCCCCGTATACGTCAAGTTCCTCTACTCCATGATCCATGGCTGCTTGCAATCCAATTATGCATGCCTCATATTCTGCTATGTTATTGGTGCACTGGAATCTCAGCTTTACTGCAATTGGGATGTGTGAACCATCTGGTTTAACCAAGACTGCCCCTATTCCGTTCCCATTCATATTGGCGGCCCCATCAAAGAACATCTGCCAAGAACTCTCACTGTCTTCCTCTTCAGTGTACAGAATTGCCTCATCTGGGAAGTTGGTCTTCAAGGGTTGATATTCTGGCAAAGGATGTGCAGCCAGGTGATCAGCTATGGCTTGACCCTTGATCGCCTTCTGGGTGATGTATGTGAGGTCAAACTCGGACAATAGTAGTTGCCACTTAGCCGTTCTGCCAGTCAGTGCCGGTTTCTCAAATAAATACTTCAGCGGGTCCATCCGGGATATCAATAGTGTGGAGTGACTAAGGAAATAATGCCTTAGCCTCTGAGTGGCCCACACTAGAGCACAGCAAGTCTTCTCCAATGGTGAGTATTTGGCTTCATATTCTGTGAATTTTTTACTCAGATAGTAAATTGCCCTTTCCTTTCTACCAGTCTCATCATGCTGTCCCAAGACACATCCCATCGATGTTTCCAACACTGACAAGTACAGGATCAGTGGTCTTCCTGGAGTTGGTGGCACTAGCACAGGTGGGTTCAGTAAATACCTCTTTATTGTATCAAATGCCTGCTGGCAATCCTCATTCCAGACTGTCGGGTTATCTTTCCTTAGAAGTTTGAAAATGGGTTCACAGATAGCAGTGAGCTGTGCTATGAACCGGCTTATGTATTGAATCCTTCCAAGAAAACCCCTGACCTCCTTCTCAGTTCTGGGTGCTGGCATTTCAATTATGGCCTTGGCTTTAGCCGGGTCAATTTCAATTCCTCTTCGGCTCACTATAAACCCCAGTAATTTCCCTGATGTAGCCCCAAAGACGCACTTAGCCGGGTTAAGCCGTAGACTGTACTTCCTGAGCCGATCAAACACTTTCTTCAGATTGATCAAGTGGTCCTCCTCTTTGCATGATTTGGCAATCATATCGTCCACGTAGACCTCCATCTCCTTATGGATCATGTCATGAAATAGTGCAGTCATGGCCCGCTGGTATGTTGCCCCAGCGTTCTTAAGCCCAAACGGCATGACTGTATAGTGAAACGTGCCCCAAGGTGTGATAAATGCTGTTTTCTCTTGATCCTCCTTAGCCATCTTGATCTGATTATATCCAGAGAACCCATCCATGAAAGAAAACAGGCTATGTACCGCAGTATTATCGACCAGAATGTCGATGTGTGGAAGCGGAAAATCGTCCTTTGGGCTTGCCCTGTTCAAGTCTCTATAATCCACGCACATTCGGACCTTCCCGTCCTTCTTTGGTACCGGCACTATGTTTGCGAGCCACTCTGGGTATGTAGAGACTGCCAAAAATCCAGCTTGGAACTGTTTGACCACTTCGTCCTTGACCTTTAGAGTCCACTCCGGTTTCAATCTTCTCAGCTTCTGCTTAATCGGCTTAACCCCTGGCAAAATTGGCAACTTGTGCACCACCATGTCAGTGTCCAACCCCGGCATGTCCCGATATGACCAAGCGAACACATCTTTGTAGTCTGCCAAGAACTGTGACATTTCATTTTTCTGCACATCAGACAAGCATGACCCGATTTTCACAATTTTTGGGTCCTCTTTGGTCCCAAGGTTTATGGATATGGTTTCCTCAATATTAGGTTGGACCCCCTTTTCATGACGTTCCAATTGGTATTCAATTTCTTTTGGAACGTCTTATTCTTCGACCTCGGTCTCTTCTTCGACCCCCATGAGATCAAAGTCGAGCTCAAGGTCGAAGTCATATTCAACCTGGTCCAATTCGGTCTGATTATATGGTTCATAAGTGGTTTGGACCTTTTTGAAAAAATTAAATTTCCTAGAAAAAATAGAAAAATCTTTTTGGTTTTTTTGTGGGCCTTCTAAACATAATTCCCCTGAAGACGAAGGCCCATTAGAACCTTCAGGGAAATGGCATTCCACTATTGGAGTTTTTTTTTGGAAGCCGCGTCAGTTTGCCACACAGACACTGCTTCAAAGGTAAGGGGAGTTTCCTCCCAATTGTTCATTACAAAATTTTGGGGAGCAGGGGAAATAGGGAAAGCCTGCTCTTCAAATCCAGAATCCGATGCCATCATCACCGGGTGGGTACTGCCCTTTTCTGCTACGGGGCCCAATTCAGAAATGACCTGGTCTGGAATCTTTACTGCGGCCCAATCAATAAACGGCAGTTCCATGTCTGCCCCTGTCTTTTCGCCTTCAGTCATGGCGAAGAAGGCCCCAACATCTTCAGAATAGTCTGACTGCTGCTCGGGCTGTGGTCCAGGCCCATCCACTGCTCCCAGTATTGGAGATGGGTTATAGGGTTGTAGGGCCGAAATAACAGGCTTTTGAAATGGGTTGACATTTCGGTATGGGGGTTTGGACTGGTCCATGGGAGGAGAAATTTGGATTATATAGGAGGGTTTTGGAAAGTTCACCCTCAGATGCGGGAGTTTTCCTTTGCTTCTGCTCTCCCCTTCTTCATATTTTATTCTTCTCCAGCCTCTGGGCTTGAAGCCCAACCCTACCTTGGGGATCAGTTTCTTAGCCGTGATTGGCTCCACCATCCCCTGCAGATTGATCCCCAGGCCTTTCCCTGGGTGAAAGTGGTATTTCTCCATCACTTTCCTGACCATCCTTTCTGCAGTGGTCCCTTTTTCCTTCTTTTTCTCACACCCCCCAGGTATGTAATTGACCGCCTCAAATTGGAATGAGTGGAATGCAATCTTGTCAACAGTTAGGTCAACATTAATCAAGGGTACATCAGGTGACACAATGGGCGGCACCAAGTTTTCGGCTAGGACTGTTATCACCCTTTGCCCTCTTACGTATTTCACCCTCTGGTGGAGCGTGGATGGTATTGCCCTAGCCGAATGTATCCACGGCCTTCCTAGGAGCAGATTGAAGGCTGCGGGTATATCCATCACCTCAAATGTGATGTTAAAGATATTCGGCCCAATTGTGACCGGCAGTTCAATCTCCCCTAGGGAGTGGGTCTTGGAGCTATCAAAAGCCCTAACTATCCACCCATTTCTTTTGATCCTTGACTGGTCCAGACCCAGCTTGGTAAAAGTGATTAACGGGCAAACGTTTAACGCTGACCCGTTGTCGATTAAAACCCGTGCAACCATGCAGCCCTTACAAAGCACAGTGATGTGCAAAGGGTCCACATGATAACACCCACCTGGGCTGATCTCACCTTCTGAGAAACTTATCACATTATGTGACAAGATTTGACCAACCATTTTGCCAAGCTGGTCTGGATCGATGGTCTGGGATACGTGTGCACTCTGTAGCACCCTTAACAATGCATCCCTATGCTTTTCAGAATTCAGCAAAAGGCCCAGTATTGAAATCTGGGCCGGGACCTTGTTTAGCTGATCCACAAGATTGAATTCACTTTTCTTTATTATGTTTATGAGGTCTGCTGCCTCATTTTCTGCACCCTGGGGGGTGTCTTCTCCTACTTTATTTTTTCCCTTCTGTTTTCTTTTTTCCTCATTTTCTTTTTTTTCTTTTTCCACTTCTGTCTCTTTTTCTTTCTCTTCACCCCCTGCACATCTCCCTGACCTCGTCATGAGGTTCACTTCCTCCTGGTTCTGGTTCCTGACCATTGGAACCGTAGCCGTGATTCCCTCGCTGTAGTTCCATGGTACAGCGGCCTCTGATTAGGCTAATTTAGGGATGTCAACCACTAGTGGCTGGAGTTTGGACCGGGATGTATGGGCCGGTTTAGGGATAGTATGGGCTGGCTGCACATTTACAACCAGGGGTTGAAGTTTGGATTTGGTGGGGACAGAAGAAGTGATGGAAGCAGTGGTGGGGTCAAGATTGATGACCAGTGGAGCCTTAGACGGCTTGGATGGGGAATAAGTGGGTGGACTGCAATTGAAGACCAATGGGGGTCTTGCAGTATTCATCTGGGCCATGAGTGAAGAGACCCGGTTTAGAGAGGAACTTATGTCCTCAGCAGCAAGATTATTATTTTTTTGGGAGACCATGTTGATCTCCTCCTCTTCCTCCTCTGGGAAAAATCGGACCTGGACTGTGGTCCCCACAGGGGCTATGAGCTGTGATGGGTCAAAGGCCCTTCTGGTGGTGGATATGGCAGTGATGGAGTTGGATGGGCCTGCCCCATTGTGGTAAGGCAGAGGATTCTGCCCAATATCATTCCCGGACGGGGCCGGTGCAGCAGTGTTGAAGACCAAAGCCTTCTGGTCCAACAGGTCTTGGACCGCATGCTTCAATACCCAGCAAGTATCTGTAGAATGCCCCGGTGCACCCATGTGGAAGTCACAGGTGACCGATGTGTCAAAATTTCTTCCCCTGGTGGCATTCGGGTTAGGCTCCTTCAGAGTCAAGTATTCCCCTTTCAGCAGGGTTGGCAGTAGTTGGGACAGAGATATGGGTAGAGGGGTGAAAACCCGGTTCTTTCTTGCTGCGAACCAGGCATCCCGCTCCTCCTTAGAAAAAGTCCTCCTTGTGTTAGCTGGCACAGAGGGAGAGAAGTTGACATTCAGCGGGGTCTGGTACGACTGCTGGGCCTGCTGGGCCTGTTGGGGTGCCGAGATGTTGACGTGCAGTGGCTTCTTGGCTGGAGGAGCCTGGACCAGGTTCACCTCCCCTTCTTTTCGGGCCCCCGTCTTTTTAAACCCGGCCCCTTTCTTCTGGGCCATGGAGGCAGAGGAATCAGACTGCCCAGTAAAAGTAGAGTAGTCTATCAGCCGTCCTGACCTGACCCCTTCCTCGATCCGGTCCGCTACCTGTACCAGGGCTGCAAAGTTGGTGATGATCTGGCCCACCAGATGGTTGTAAAAGGGCTGCCCCAGTGTGCCCATAAATGTGGAGATCATCTCCGGCTCTTGCATAGGTGGCCTGACCTGGGAGGCGGCCTCTCTCCATCTCTTGGCGTACTGCCGTACCGGTTCATCCTTCCCCTTGGTCATCCTCATCATGTCGTACCGGTCCGGCACGATCTCAGAGTTGAACTTGTATTGGTCTAGGAAAGCATCGGCCAAGTCCTTCCACCTTCTAATCCTTCCACCTTCTAATCCTTCCATGGTCCACTGTAGCGAACCACCGAAGGGCTGACCCGGTCAGACTCCTCTGAAAGAGCTGGATCAGTATGCCATCATCCCGGCCAAACTGGCACAGGGCCCCGCAGTATAGTTTCAGATGGCTTAATGGGCAGCCCGTGCCATCAAACTTGTCAAAATCCGGGCACCTGAACTTAGCCGGTAGACAGACGTCCGGGTACATGCACAGGTCCTCGAAGGTGGTGCCTGCATGGCTGCCTCCCCCCTTCACCTCTTTCAGCTCTGCCTGGATTCTTTCTATCCTCAGCAGCATTTTCTTTTCCATTTCATCTCTGGCCTTTTCTTTTTCCAGCTCTTTCTCAGACTCCGCCATATTTTCCCTGATCAGAATGGGTTCAGGGACTGGTTCAGAAATGGGCTCAGGCATGGGCTGAACCGGAGGCGGAATGTAAGCCTGAGGTGGCGGTGCCGGATGAGAAGTAGATGCCTGGTTCTGGGCTTGGGCCTGTTGGGCTTGAGCCGCCAGTAAGTCCCCCAGCATTTTGGCCAGACCGGCCACCTGTTCCTGCAGTTGAGTAAAGTCCTGAGCAGGGACGGTAGCTTGGGCTTGGTTCTCTTCAGTATTCATTGTTCTGGCTTTGGATCTAGTTACTGGAGCAATGATTGCAAGTGTACCTGGGTTGAGTGTACCTGAGGAAAAAAAATGAATAAAACATGTTAGCTTCCATTTATCTTGAGTCACACCCCTATACATGTAAACCAGTAGGTTAGGTGAACACCAATCCAGATATTTTTTTTTTGTTTTGTTTTGAGTTGGAATATTCTAGGGCTTCCAAGGGTCCCAAATTTTTTATTTGATTGATAAAAATAACCAACCAAGGTTTTCATTTTTTTTTTGATTTGATTGATAAAAATAACCAACCAAAGGTATCTTGGAATATTCTATCCAAGTATCCCACAAATGTTTTGATTTGATTGATAAAAATAACCAACCAAAGGTGTCTTGGACTACTCTATCCAAGTATCCCACAAATGTTTTGATTTGATTGATAAAAATAATCAACCAAAGGTGTCTTGGACTACTCTATCCAAGTATCCCACAAATGTTTTGATTTGATTGATAAAAATAACCAACCAAAGGTGTCTTGGACTACTCTATCCAAGTATCCCACAAATGTTTTGATTTGATTGATAAAAATAACCAATCAAAGGTGTCTTGGAATATTCTAGGGCTTCCAAGTATCCCACAAATGTTTTGATTTGATTGATAAAAATAACCAACCAAAGGTGTCTTGGACTACTCTATCCAAGTATCCCACAAATGTTTGGATTTGATTGATAAAAATAACCAATCAAAGGTGTCTTGGAATATTCTAGGGCTTCCAAGTATCCCACAAATGTTTTGATTTGATTGATAAAAATAACCAACCAAAGGTGTCTTGGACTACTCTATCCAAGTATCCCACAAATGTTTTGATTTGATTGATAAAAATAACCAATCAAAGGTTTTCATTTTTTTTTTGATTTGATTGATAAAAATAACCAACCAAGGTTTTCATCATTTTTTTTGATTTGATTGATAAAAATAACCAACCAAAGGTTTTCATGGAATATTCTAGGGCTTCCAAGTGTCCCACTTTTTGGATTTGATTGATAAAAATAACCAACCAAGGTTTTCATGGGATATTCTAGGGCTTCCAAGTGTCCCACTTTTTTTTGATTTGATTGATAAAAATAACCAACCAAGGTTTTCATCATTTTTTTGATTTGATTGATAAAAATAACCAACCAAAGGTTTTCATGGAATATTCTAGGGCTTCCAAGTGTCCGACTTTTTGGATTTGATTGATAAAAATAACCAACCAAAGCTTTCATGGAATATTCTAGGGCTTCCAAGTGTCCCACTTTTTTTTGATTTGATTGATAAAAATAACCAACCAAAGGTTTTCATTTTTGATTGATAAAAATAACCAACCCAGGTTTTCATGGGATATTCTAGGGCTTCCAAGTGTCCCACTTTTTGGATTTGATTGATAAAAATAACCAACCAAGGTTTTCATCATTTTTTTTGATTTGATTGATAAAAATAACCAACCAAAGGTTTTCATGGAATATTCTAGGGCTTCCAAGTGTCCCACTTTTTGGATTTGATTGATAAAAATAACCAACCAAGGCTTTCATGGAATATTCTAGGGCTTCCAAGTGTCCCACTTTTTTCTTTTGATTTGATTGATAAAAATAACCAACCAAAGGTTTTTTTTTCTTCTTCAAATTTGCTGAATTTTCTCAGTTTTCAAGTTCCAGAGTTTGACTGACACATGTTTGAGTTGAGTTGGTGTCAAAAAATATGACACCTTGGTTTCCTCTTTGATTTTCAAACTTAGGTTAAATCCTGAAAGAATATTTTATTTTATTCTTTTTTGTTTTTTTTTTCTTTGATTTTGTATTTTTGGGAAAATTTCTTATGTTCTTTTCGGGGTGCCTAAGGATTATCCACAGTGTTTTAGGCATTTTATTCTGAAAACTTGGGCTGAAAAGTCAATTTGTGCATTTTTGAATGTATCCGGTATAACATTCCGGATAATAATATGCCTTATTGTATCCGGTTACCATAACCGGATTCACGCATATGCCTTTTTATCCGGAAATATATACCGGATATGAACAGGGTTGTTATTAACCGGCCTGAGTTGCCGGTTATTGCCGAAATGGCCCTTTTTGACTCATTTTTTCACCAGATTTGATTTTTTTTCATTCCCAATTGATGTTCACCTTAATTTGACCTTCAAAACTTGCCCCCAAATTGGGCTTGGACATCATACTTGCAAAATTCCCCAAATTTAAGAAAAGGACATGGCTTTACCTTGCCACCTTGTATTACCTTCATTCAATATGGTATTCACATTATACCTTGGCCTGTAAAACATGCAAACGGCCTTCCCACATTTACACCCAATTCCCCAAACGCAATTGTGTGCTTTTAGCTGAAAACGTGTTTCTCCACCTTCAAGCGTATGGTTTTTTTGGGTTTTGGCTTAATTGGCAACTTAGAACTCAAGTCTAGTGATGGCCGGAATCGAATCACAGATCCCATTGTCATCACATCATTGACCCAAATTCTAAGGTAAATGTTTTCACTTTCGCTTTCCGAAGTCACGACCTCGGTGCGCCAAGCTACACACATTCATGGTTCAACTTCTTAATAGGTAAAGGGTAGGCTGTGCAAATTGTTTCAAGTGCTCAAGTGCAATTTTAAATTGTGGTAACATTCACAACGTCCCAGCCCCTTGCCACTCTTTTTCGTAGCCATGCATTCAATTTCAAGCCAGGGCATATATGACAAAATAATGAAGCTAAATACAAGCAAGCAAGCACCAAATATGCACAAAAAATATTACATGCCCAAAAAGTGTTATACAAAACATGTTATTTGTGCAAACAACAATCAACTCATGTAAGCATGCTTGAAACCCAAAAGCATTCCTAGAATTCCAGATTTCATGCTCTTTTTCATGCTCAAAGTGTACCATTTCTACCCCAAGTTGATGCCTAAAAATTTAGCACTACTTGACATGATACGAGAAAAGTTTTGATGGTAAAAGCATGCTTTAAAACTCCCAAAATATGCACTAAATTTCCAGATTTTTTTTCCTTTACTTTCATGCTCAAATCAAGTCTTCCTATACCCCCAAATCAAAGGCATGGCATCATACAAACATTAAGCACAAAAAACTTTATTCATGGCAAAACATGCTTGAATACCCAAAATACACATAAAATTTCCAGATTTCAAATATTGTATTTTTTTTTAGCTCATGGCCTTCAAACCCCAAAATAACACATGCTATCACATAATATAGCCAAGTCATATCACAATATGGGTTTTCTTTTCAACAAAAATCAAGCAACATGCTTATGCCATTATCCAAAGCATACCAATCTGATTTGAAATGTAACAATATGCCCAAATAGAGTAATCAAAATAGCAAGCATCCAAAAGTATAGAAAAGCATGAACAAACACAAAATGGCTTAAATCCACACGTCCCCAGCAGAGTCGCCAGTTGTGAGACATGGGAAAAAATCACCGGAGTGATCGTCCCTCCGTCAACACACGGGCTCAACGCAAAAATTGGGAGAGTCGCCACCATTCATGATTTTGGGGTGAGAATGGACACCAAAGAGTTCAAAAGTAGGCAAAAATAGCCAAAAGACAAATTCTAGGATAAAAATAATCCTACTTGAAAATCAAATCCAGAGATGGGTAAGGGGATTAGATTATGAACGGGGGAAGGTGTTAGGCACCCCCATTCATCCACACGAAGTGGTTGCCAAGTGTATGTTCATGCAAAAAATAAAGTAAGAAAGCTTGCTAAAAATCATAGAAAACCTTGAAAAAGGATTAATGTATGATATTTTCACATGAAGATCTAAATGGATTTTAGATCCTCTTATGTCAATATCACTTCTGGAATATCTCAAAGGATGGAAATCAAAGTAGAGGTTGCATAAAACCAAGTTAAATCAAATCCGGAAAATTCGGTAAAAAGTATGCCATTTGCCTTAAAATCATTCAAATCCAATTCTAAATTGACCCAAACCAAATCCATTTGAAAGATTAGGGTAAATAAGAGTCTCATACAAAATTTCACTTCATTTCGATGAAAAATCTAGGAGTTATGCTCCTTTGAAGTTGCTGTTGGGGATTTTTAAAAGTGGTAAGTGGGCAACTTTGGAAAATTGTCTAGAACAATCCACTACATAGAAATCCGTGAAATTTGGTGTGATTGAAGTCTGTATGGCCATCTTTCAACAGAAACTAGCCTCATACAAAAATCCCTTCGGGTGTGCCTTGGGTGGTCTCCCGAACAGGCCCCGAAGATCACAGATTTACCCAGAAAAATGCAAATGAGCAGTTCTGAGTAAATCGGCTACCAATAATTCAAATGGAATCCAAAAATTATGAAACCAACTGGATTTGAAAATAGACTCATAAAGGAGTACTCAGAAACAAAAATCACTCTAATCGGACTTAAAACGAACACATGGCGGTCCGTCGAAGTGACAAGTTCTGTACTTGGACCTGAACTGTCCACTCAACTTCGACAGAGAGGTGTCAAAAATCGGCTAGATAGAAAATCATGAAATTTGGTGGACATAAACTAGACAGCCTCACCTTTCCCATGGTTTTGGAATCGCCCCAAAATTCATCCGGATGATGAAGTTACGGACGTCCGAAGTAGGGGTACAGGTGCTGTCAAGCTAAGCCATTTTTGAAGAAAATCAAATCCGAAAATTGACAAAAAGTGTGTGATTCGTGTGAGATGAATCCAAAACCTTTGAACAACATTTAAAAACACTCCAGAATTGATTTAGGCCATTTATTGGAGTTTTATCACAATAAATGCAATAAACCCCAAATATGAGCCTATCCCGCCAAAATAGTGTAATATGTGTGCAAAGTGAAAACCCAAGCAAGATCCATACACATGCATATAGATTCAACAAAATAGGTTCTAGCATAGCCTAGGGTTCCGTTCCATTATCGTTTCCCTCTGTTCTCTTTAAGATAATCAAGGGTACTTTGAATATGGAACGGTTTACAATCAATCAAAAAGGCCTTATGCTACATAGGTTCTAGCACTAGGGTCAATCCCCAGTCTCGTTTCTCCTAGATCCGCCTTCACGTTTTACGGCTAGGGGAGTCTTGAGATACTTTGAGCCGGGGAAGGATTTCCACACATGCAAACAAGGCTTTACACTACAGAAAGGTAGAAGAAGAGATCTAGATCTAAGAATGTAAAGACAGAAAATAAAAAGAAAAGTTGAGGCTTACCTGAGTGCTGGAGGCGATTCCACAGCGGTTTTCTTCTTCTCTTGGAGTTCTTCTTTGCGAGAATTCAAAACAAGAGTTGTGTGCCTTTTGCTCAAGGAGGAGGCTCCTATTTATAGGCAAGGGCTAAGGTCATTGGTAGACACAACTTAATGTCTAGAACCCCTCCAACCTAAACCCTAAGGTTATTTCCGCGATTTCCCCTCATTTAATGAGGGACATGATGGTAAAAGTGAAAAGCTCTCGGAAAACCCTAATTTTGAGCAAACTTAAGGTATCCGGTATATCAGACCGGATAACAAAGGGCCTTAAGGTATCCGGTACATGGTACCGGATACACTAAGGCTCACCTGTATCCGGTATGAGTATTCGGATACGGACAGGAGTACTTGTATCCGGATTGAATATCCGGATACAGATAAAAGTTTATTTTCTTCAAATTCTGTGCTGGCTTTCCAGGAGATAATGATTTTTGATGATTGTTTGTGCAATTTGGGGTGTCTACAAGCACAACCAAGGATCCTCCAAATTGGTAAAAAGCTGTCACCATTATTGAGAAAACAGATGTTTGATTTTCTTAAATCTTATTCTGACGTGTTTGCATGGTCATACGAGGATATGCCCGGGTTAGATACGGACTTGGTTGTGCATCGGTTACCAACAAAGTCTGAGGCCGTACCTGTGAAACAGAAGCTCAGGCGCACGAAGCCGGAGTGGGCCCTGAAGATTATGGAAGAGGTCACCAAGCAGTTGGATGCCGGATTCTTGCAAGTAACTCACTATCCAGAGTGGTTGGCCAACATCGTGCCGGTTCCCAAGAAAGACGGGAAAGTCAGGATGTGTGTTGACTATAGAGATCTGAATAGAGCAAGTCCGAAGGATGACTTCCCATTGCCGCACATCGATGTACTGGTAGACAATACAGCAACGCATTCGATGTTCTCTTTCA
This sequence comes from Buxus sempervirens, assembly GCA_947561395.2. Classification (NCBI taxonomy): domain Eukaryota; kingdom Viridiplantae; phylum Streptophyta; class Magnoliopsida; order Buxales; family Buxaceae; genus Buxus; species Buxus sempervirens. The sequence continues at coordinate 14,517,345 of OX387193.1, forward strand.
TGGACGGCTTCTCTGGTTACAACCAGATAAGAATGGCACCTGAGGATATGGAAAAAACATCCTTTATCACGCACTGGGGCACTTACTGTTACCGCGTGATGCCGTTCGGACTGAAAAATGCGGGTGCTACATATCAGCGTGCGATGACTCTGTTATTCCACGACATGATACACAAGGAAATGGAAGTGTATGTGGATGACATGATAGCAAAGTCCAAGGAAGAAGAAGACCACTTGGTAAACCTTGGAAAGGTGTTCGACAGACTCAGAGAGCACAAACTTCGGCTTAACCCAAACAAGTGCATGTTTGGAGTTACTTCAGGAAAGTTGCTCGGTTTCATAGTAGGCAAGCGTGGCATTGAGGTCGACCCCGTCAAAGCAAAGGCAATTCTGGAGATGCCTCCTCCGTCGACAGAAAAGGAAGTGAGAGGGTTCTTGGGCAGGTTACAGTATATCAGTAGATTCATTGCGCAGATGACTCCTGTGTGTGAGCCTATATTCAAGCTGCTAAAAAAAGACAACCCTGTGGTTTGGAATGACGACTGTCAAGTAGCGTTTGATAAGATCAAGGCCTACCTGATGAGTCCGCCAACATTGGTCCCACCTGTCCCAGGACGACCCTTGATTATGTATCTGACAGTCTCTGAGACGGCTGTAGGATGTGTGTTAGGACAACACGATGAGAAAGGACGGAAAGAACAAGCAATCTACTACCTGAGCAAGAAATTTACCAACATCGAAGTCAGATACACAGTGCTTGAAAAGACGTGTTGTGCCCTAGTCTGGGCAGCTCAGAAGCTCCGACACTATTTGCTTAGTCACACAGTCCTACTAATCTCCAATCTGGATCCATTGAAATACATCTTTGAGAAGCCGATCTCCACTGGTAGGGTTGCCAGGTGGCAAGTCCTTTTGTCTGAGTATGACATTGTCTACACGACTAGAAAGGCAATAAAAGGGCAAGCCGTGGCGGATCACTTGGCAGAGCATCCACTACCTGACTACCAACCGCTTCTGACTCACTTCCCAGACGAAGATGTGATGTGTACAGAATCTGCAGATGATACAGAAGAAACCAAGTGGCAAATGTTCTTTGACGGAGCAGTGAATGTGAATGGAAAAGGGATCGGAGCAGTACTAATCTCCCCAGACGGTGTCCATCACCCGATAGCAGCGAAACTTCTGTTTGATTGCACCAGCAACATGGCCGAATATGAAGCATGTGTGTTAGGCCTGCGAGCGGCAATTGAGATGCATATACAAGAGCTGAAAGTGTTCGGTGACTCAAGTCTTATTATCTATCAAGTGATAGGAGACTGGAAGACCAGAGATGTGAAGTTGGTACCATACCAAGAGCTGGTCAAGGAATTAGAAGAGGAATTTGAGAGCGTGACATTTGACTACATGCCACGAGACGGGAACCGATTTGCAGATGCACTAGCTACGCTGGCGTCAATGGCCACCATCACGGATAATGCTTGGGTGCAACCATTGGAGATAGAAATTCGGCGCTACCCTGTTTACTGCTTCAGTATCGAGAAAAGCACACCCGAAGAAGAGCCTTGGTACGCTGACATTGAGAGATACATAAGAAACAGAATCCTGCCAGAAGGTGCCTCAGCTGCAGAGAAGCGAACTATACAGAGGTTGGCAGGGCAATACTTCTACAGTGGAGGTAGGCTGTACAAGAAATCGTACAACGATTCCCTATTGCTATGTGTCAGGGAAGCCGAGGCGCAGAAATTAATCGAGGAAGTCCATGGAGGGTTGTGCGGCGCACACATGAATGGGCATATGCTAGCAAGGAAGATTCTAAGGATGGGCTATTACTGGATGACCATGGAAGCCGACTGCTACGCTCATGTTAGAAAATGCCAGTTATGCCAGATTTATGCCGACAACATCCATGCGCCGCCAAATGCGCTGTACTCCATGACATCACCTTGGCCGTTTGCCATCTGGGGAATTGACATGATAGGCCAAGTTCATCCAATGGCTTCAAACGGGCATCGGTTCATCTTAGTGGCAATTGACTACTTTACCAAATGGGTAGAAGCCATGTCCTTCGTGAATGTGAAGAAGTCTCATGTGCTCAAGTTTATTAGAAACAATATAGTCTGTCGCTACGGGGTTCCAGAAGCGATCATCACTGATAATGCAAAGAATCTGAATAATAAGGACATGGAAAAGATGTGTGAAGATCTGAAGATCAGACATCTAAACTCCACGGCATACCGGCCCAAGATGAATGGGGCAGTAGAGGCTGCCAACAAGAATCTGAAGAAGATACTTGAGAAAATGGTAGTCACTTACAGAGACTAGCATGAGAAGCTGCCCTATGCACTGCACGCCTATCGGACGTCAATTAGGACATCGACCGGGGCAACCCCGTTCTCCCTGGTATATGGAATGGAAGCAGTCCTCCCCGTGGAAGCACAGATTCCATCACTCAGAATTCTGAAGGAGGCTGAAATCAGTGACGTCGAATGGGAAGAATCCAGATTTGACCAGTTGCAATTGTTGGATGAAAAGAGGATTAAGGCTTTGTGCCATGGCCAACTCTATCAACAGAGAGTGGCGCGAGCCTACAACAAGAAAGTGAAGCCACGACAGTTCAAAGAGGGAGATCTGGTACTGAAGAGAATCTTCCCTCATCAAGAAGACAACAGAGGAAAATTCAAGCCAAACTACGAAGGGCCATTCGTAGTCCACAAGGTTCTGTCCCGAGGAGCACTCATCCTACAAGAAATGGACGGGGCAATTTTTCCTGAGCCGATAAATGCAGACGCAGTCAAACTGTACTATGCCTAAGATCATTCTGATTGGGAAATGAAGAGAGGCCATCCTTAACTCTCGTTTAGACTGTAAATCCTTCCAAATACCTTAAAATTCTCCACTAGTTAAACAATTTTGAGCCTTAAAATTCTTTCAACCCATTGCAAGTGTTCTACACATCAAATGGGGCATTCTTGGCAAAGCAAAAAGAAATAGGGCATTCTTACCCAGAAAAACCTCAAAAAGAAGAGAAAATGCAACAACAACAAAAAAAAAAAAAGAAAGAAAAGAAAAGGAAAAGAAACAAAGAAAATGGGGAAATGTTTGCCCCGCCAAAAATATAGAGATACAAATAAGCCAGGATGTAAGTCCCACCAATAATAAAAGTAGCACACTTTGCAAACCCAAACAATTAAGCTTTTTTGAGCCATCTATCCTTTCTTTCATAAACAAGACCCAGCCTACGTTTCGTCCTATCTCTAAGACCTCTCGGATCTTGAAAGGAATGATCAAGGCAAACAGTTAGGTCTGCGTTCATCAGCAATGACGGAATTCAGAGTTTCCTAAAAAGGTTGGACACAGCGAAAACCCGAAAAAAGGGTGTTGTGTGGTTAGTCACAAAAAAAAAAAAAAAAAAGAAAGAAAAAGAGGAGAACTGGTCACATCTGGATTAAGCAGAGCAATATACAGACGAAAGCAGTGACAGTGGCAGACAGTAAACTGAGAAAATTGCACAAATCTGAGGGGTCCGAACCGGCAGGTTGCGCCCGAGTCAAAGACTCCACAGTGGCCGGTGATGACAATGCTTCTGAAAAAACCAAGCACTCCAAGTCCCTTCTAACCTTGGGAAATTTCTTTGATATTGCAAACACAGGCACACACTGACACACCTGTTTTCTCTATAATTGTTTTGCTTAACTGTTTTTGAGCTCCACGTTGGGCTACTAACCTGAGTTGATAATCTCTGAACCTTGGCAAAAGCCGGTTCCAGCTGCAATGGGCAAAAGGCTCAGAGCAAGAGAAGAATAAAAGAAGTGTTTTGCATTCCCCAGCTATTCCACGGCTAACATGTTGTCTTTTCCTGCCTTCACAGGTATGCCAAAAGTGAGATGACGAACGTCTTCTCCAAAATCCCCAGTGGAGTTCCCTCAGTAAACGGATAATAACAACCTCCCAAAAATCCCCAGTGGAAGGCCTTCAGCAAACAAGGGACAACACCCTTACATCCCCAGTAGAGTCCTCTCAAGCAATAAGAGAATGATACCGGATGACGTAGACTTCTCAAGCCTCGCCCAGTCTGAAGAGGCCGGCTTTGCGAAGAAGAGTGGAAAGAGGACAAAACAAGCTCATTTCAATCCTTGATGGAGCCTCTCGCACTCAACAAGAGCTTGAACGAACATGAAGAATTCGCACCCAAGCAGAGGGAGAAGGCCTTATGAAGGAAAATGACGGCGTGAGGAATCCCCACTTATCCCCAGCGGAGCATCCTTCCCCGGGGAACTCCCACGCTTGTCACTAACAAGGCTCGACCCGAAAGAAGAGGCGATAAGAAAAAAAAGATTCCTTCCCAATCCCCAGCAACAGTCACTCCAAGCTAGGGAGCCTCCACAAAAAGGAAAGCCAACCAGAAAGCACTACAGGAGAAGGAATGACAAGACATGAAGAAGAATAAGCATAAATGAGGATATCATCGGGCAAGAAGGCCCCCTTTGTAATTTTTGATTTCACACTTTTGTAAATAGAGTAGAGCAGGTGTGTGGGCTCCCTTGAGGCACTGGACAGCGCTGGAAGCACCTCCTCACCAACAGCAGCAGCTCCTCCACTCTTCCTTCCTCCTTTCTTCGTTTGGTCCACATCCTAACCCAACCCCTGGCCATCAAATTCTCAAAAAAAAAAAAAAAAAAAAAAATGCAAGTAAGCTTCAAATAAAAGACACAAAATGGATCTGAAGTCTGAAGTCACCTAAAAGCTTTAATGGAACAAACAAGAAGAAAAGAATATTGTCAAGTGTCTGGCATCGACGCCGAAACAGGTTGGCGAGCTCAAGTCCAATCTAATCTCTTTCAAACTTAAGTTGAATGCTGAAGAGTTGCCCTACAAAAACCCGAAAAGCAAAGGGTGAGGAAACTCTGAGGCTAGGAAGTGACGCCACATGATTTAGCCGCTTCCCTCTCAAAATGAAAATTTCAAGGGACTTAGCTCGTCGACCGTGTCGACAGAAATGCCAGGCGCAAAAACGAGATTCTTTTTCTCTTTGCCGTTCATCTGCAAGGTGACTCCGGCAAAGAGGGGCAGCTGTAGGCACCTCATTTTTGCGCTCCCAGAAAAACCAAAAAATGAAAACCCTGGACAGAAAGTCAAACCCTAAGGGGTGAAAAGTTGACCTTTTAATCAGATAAAACTTGGCCACCTTGCTTTATCCCAATGGATAGAGAATCTCGACACGGTTCCAACGCAACTGAGTTTGCTGGAATCGGAGTCCGGATGAGGGTTCTGCGGGCGGTCAAACTTGAGGATGAGCCGAAAGTTGACTTTTCCTCGAACCCCGTGCCAAGTGCTTAACCCTATGTCATTGAATAGAGGGCTCCCATACGAGTTCAACGCAATTGAGTTTGCTCAAATCGGAGATCAGATGAAAGAGATATGAGCTGTCGAAGTTTCCGGGCAGCAAAAGCCGGAAACTGCACACGTGGCGCAGGAACTGCACACGTGGCTGCCGACGCAGCGAAATATCTCGGGGACTAAATCTTGAATATCCAAAAATCTCAAGGACTAAACAGAAATTCGTGCGGGGCAATCCGTAGATATCCAAAAGTGTCAAATTGGTCGAATCGGTCAAGTCGAAGGGCAAATCCGTAATTTTTTGATTTGTATCCGGTCAAATATACCGGATACACATACCCTTGTGTATATCCGGACTCCAAGGCCGGATACGAAGATTTGCTCGGCAAGATTCGCGCCGATTCTCCGACAAATTCGCGGCGGAAATCAATTTTGCCAATTATTATGTTTTGTATCCGGACTCCAAGTCCAGATACAAAGGAAGCTTAATGTATCCGGACTTGGAGTCCGGATACATATGATGTATAGTGTATCCGGACTCCAAGTCCGGATACATTAAGTTTTTTTTATAAAAGGGGGCAGCAGCCCCCTTTCCAATGGTTGGTTCTTTTGCCCCTTTGGAAACCTTCTTGCCCTCCTTCTCTTCATCCGAACCAGCCTCTTCCCAACCCCTTTGGCTCCACCACCTTCCCACCACCACCCCAAGGCAGCTCCACCCCTTCTCCTCCTCCTTCCTCCTCAACTCTCACTCACCAAGTGTCAAGAAGGAGAGGTTGTTTGCTGTAGTTGCTGGAGAGGAAGTCTCCAGCCCTTGTTCCACCTCCAAGAGGTGCTTCTAGCTTGCTCAAGGATTGGAGAGCCACCAGCTTCTCCTACCTCCATCCAACCCCACCCCACCTCAAGAGCATAAAAAACCTCTTGCATTCTCCTTCTCCTCCATCTTTCCACCAAAGGCCAAGGTGACCAAGTGCTGTTGGTGCTGCAAAAGGAGTGTTCCAGCTCTATCCTAGCCCAAGGGAGGCTCAACACATCTCCAAAAATCACTTGTAAGCACAAGGTGAGTTTCCTAATGGTGTCATCTTTAATATATATAAATATTAGTTTGATTGAAGCATGCAAGTTCTGCTATTGCTATGGTGTTCTACTTTGTACCAAGCACATTTTTTTTCTTGTTCCTCGTCTCTCCACGCATTCTATGGGTGGTGGTCTTCCCTAAGCATTAACGGTAAGCTCCAAGTGTGGTTGGGTGTAGAAATAAAAAGGGGTTTCTAGTCAATAACAGTGGGTCAAAATGCCATGTAAGGTTGCTTGATCTTGGTTTGCAGCAGTGTTTTCTTTGCATGGAAAGAAGGAGTATGTTCCTTCTAAGTCTCACCTAATGTACCCCTATAATGACCCCCATTTCCCTTCTTCTTTCTTCTCTTTTTTCACTTCTTTTTTTTACTGTTTTCCTTGGTGTCTTGTTGCTGCCCATACCCCTTGTAACTTGCTGTTTTTTTTACGTATAGATGTATGCTCTCTATTCCCTGGTATTACGACACTGATATGTTGAGTGATGAGCATGACCCCACCCCCCTCTCAACTTGCTTATTTGCATGTCCAAGCATGAGCCTTTCTTTTTTTTGGGGTGATAACTGATCATTGTTGATTGCTGTACTTTTTTTAGCATTTGGTGAGTCATTGTCATGCCCCCCTTTACTATTATCCAGGTGGGTTGCTGCTGGTGACAGCAGCAAACCTCCACTGTTTGCTGCTGTCCCAGCAGCTTTGAAAACCCAAGACCACCTCCCAGACTTGAGGTGCTGCAACACCTACCAGCTAGCCTTCAGCTCCATGAAAGTGTGCTCCCCTTGCCCCTTGTATTGTCATGACTTATACACACACCAACAGCACCTTCTGCCCTTGGCAGTACACCAAACCCCACTCAAAACTTGTTGTCCAAGCTGCTGTCCCTGTACCCACAGCAAGCTTCCCTTTTGATTTCTTGAGAATGTAGGTATGATGCATCTTGGTATTGAATTATTTTGATAAGTGTTCCCACCCTACGCTGTTTTAGTCCATGAGTGTGCACACCTCCGTCCTCACCAGGTTACCTCCATGCATGTATGTAGAATTCACTTGGTGGTTTGGTTGGTCTAGACACATGTTTTGTTTGGTTATTTGCTGTTTTTATATATCTATGCAAGCATGCTCCTTTCCATGCAATTTGCCGTGTTTATGTGAAATGCCATGCTCCCAACCCCCCCCCCCCCCCCTAATCCGCTGCCATGGCTTAAGTAAGCTGCTGCCGGAGGTGGTGGCAGCACCTTCCGTCCTTGGTGGCACACCAAGCATGTCCTAAACTTAACATACTGATTGCTGTCCTCTTGTGTATAGTGGGTTTTGTTTACTTCCCATGAGCATGCAATAGGCCCCCCTTTTAATTGTCCTTTTTTTATAGCACCTTGATGAGTATGCAAGACACTTTTGGGGCTGCTGTTGGCAGCAGCAGCAGCCCCCATTGTCCCATGTTTTGATGGCCATCACCCCCCTTGGTGGCATGTTTTTTTGGTTCATAGCTTTAACAGCAACCCTCATGCCCTCTTCTCACCTCTCATTAGTGGAGAAACCCAAGGGAAACCAAGGAGATGCCTTCCCAAACCTGAACCAATGTGGGCCTGCCTAAGGGCCCACATGACTTGTAAAGACCCCTAGGTAGCCCAGCAACCCACCCCAATAGCCAAAGCCCGAAAAGGCCACTTTTGAGGTGATCCGGCAACTCAGGCCGGATCACCTATGGCCCATGTGTATCCGGCAACTAAGGCCGGATACACACAGAAATGCAATTTTCATGTTTTCTTTCACCCTTGTTGAATTTTTGTGATAATCTTAGCCAAACCAAGTGAACCAACAGACCCGGAAACCCAACTTGGGACTTGGACCGCCGGTCCAACTCGGATGCATAGTGGGCCTTCCAACGGGGCCCACCAAGCCCAATAAACTTCTTATGCATGCAACTAAGCAACTTAGAGTAATTAATTGAACCAAGTGGGCCAAGCTTAATGTGGCCCACCCCGAACCCATTTTGTGCAGCAATGATGCGTTTGAATTTGCATGGTTTGGCCGAGACCTAGGGCTAGGGCCTATCGGGCCCGCCAAAGTCCATTAGCCTAACCAAGGAAGGGTGCAAACCCTAAGCCTCAAGGAACTGGGCTTTTTAAGCCCAAATTTGGATTACGGGCCCCAAGCCCAACATCCAACCCACCTGGGTGAATTTAAATAAGATAAATTAAAGACATTTTTGGCAACCAACATGGGGGCCCACCCAGGGGCCCGCAAATCAATGCCGGCCCGCTTCTTGCATGGAAATCACTTAAGTATCCAACTTGAACAAACTAAATAAAACCAACACACTTAACCAAAGCCCACAGGGCCTCCTAGGCCTAGACAGAGGCCCACATGGGCACATGGGCTTACCCAAGCCCACCAAGGATACCGTGGGCCTTCCAACGAGGCCCACCCAATCAGACTCGGACAATTTAAGTTAAGCAAATATAAAATCAACTAAAGGGACCCACACCACTCAGGTGGTCCCGCCTAGACCTAACTTAAATGCCTGCTGGATTAGGAATCGGGTGAGAACCAAAAGAGAGCTGACTCAAATCAGGGAACCCACGGGACCCGTCATCCGACGGGGTGGTTCGGGGTGTCTACGGACTTCCCCAGACCGCAACCGAGACCCCAAAACTTAGAATCTCAAGCCGCAGACCAAGAACCCTAATTAGACAAGATTAGGCACCCAGGTGTCCGCCTGCACCCCATCAGGCGGTGGCGACTCCGAATTACCCCGTGCCTCGTTTCCCACGCGCGCACAGGGTAGATTGGGAAATTTTCATTTCCTCTTTGGGACCGGCATATGTGCCAGGTTACCCTTCTTGCCCTTCGCTTACTCCATCTCTGTAGGGATGGTAGTATTGGGAGACATAATTTGTTTCCCAAGCCTACTTGCCCTGGCTGGATTATCCGGCCTTGGTTGCATGAAAGAGCCGAAAGGCTCAGCTTTGATTGTATGAAAGACCAGTGATATAATAAAGTTTTCTCAGTTCCAATTTTCTTAGTTCCATGAATTATGCCGAGTATATTATCAAAGAACGATGGAAAACTATTTATAATAGCATTCATAAGATAAACAATTCAAGGTGCCAACCATATGATAAAAGAAAGGTAGACCAACTAGCTAACACAAAGAAAATTTTAAATATGCCACCCTTATGGCATCAACCAAGTCAAATACCGCTTATACGATATGTTGTTACGAAATGTTTTCATGGAAAGTTTATACTTACCTCTCGAACAATGCCTTAAATTTGGTTTAGTCACATTCAGCCTACTCCCAGAAGCACTTTGCTTTCACTCGACGTGCTTCCATCTCCTCTTCACCCACCATCTGATGCCACAACATGGAACAATTGGATTAATCTAACCTCCATTGATCCCGAATAGATTCAATGTTGGTATCCTCCACAATCTTGGTCCGAGCTAGTGCGTCTAAGATGGTTGGGGAAGGACCAAAATTTGCCAAAGAAGCCTTCTTGTTGATAATTTCCCATAGAGTCCCCTCCAACCTGATGATTTGTCGCCGGTACCGGAAACTGTTGTCTTCAAGTCTTCTTGCCACTACAGAGCGGAGAGTACTAATAGCTTCTCTCAACCTCGGAATTGCACTGTAAAACTCAAACATGGCAAATAAGTTTTGCAATTCCAAGGGCTCTCTGTCTAGCTTTTCTCTGATAGCACATCATAGTAACATTCGTACTTCATTCACTTCACTATTGGAAAGATGCTTAGGCTGACGAAGAACAAGAGAACGTAGCTGATCTCGACCGTCAAAGTCCAAAAGGAATCATGGTCGGGTGCCATATCCAAACTCGGATAACCGTAACCGGCTATCCACCTCTTTGAGCCACTCCAGGGCAAATCTGAAACAGGTTTCAGGAAGATCAGAAAACTCTGTTGCTTTAAATAAATGGGCTTCGATCAGGGACAACGGGTAATCGAAAGGGACATCAGAAGGAACATTAGAAGGGCTGGCCTCATCAAGGTTACTTTCGAAAAGTGGAGGAACAGAAAATCGATTCTCCGATGGAGGAGTACCCAAAGGAGAATTAGTGGGGGCCGTTATAGGAACTTCATTCCAGGAAGAAGGATGGACCAGAGAAGCTACGAAACTGAATGGGCTTGGAGGGGTCACCAAAGGAGATGTGGGACCACTACTCGAAGAAGGAACAAAAGAACCCCGCTATGGAGGGGACAGGTCTTCATCTCCTTCCTCATCTAGTGAATCATCAACAATATCAATATGCTCCCTAGGATGTTGAACCCGAAGTCTCAGGCTTGAAAGAGTCGTATAAACTCGACTTCCTAAAGATTTGCCTGTCTCCATTGTCTTCTTCTTTTTCTTCAATGGCTCCCCGGAGATTAACTGAATCCTAACGGCGACTAGCTTCTTCTTCATCTTCCCTTCAACTTTGATCCCTTCTTTGGCTAGCTACCACTCGGACCACCTGGAATCAATATTAAAGTAAGAATGATAACGGTGATTCAAAGAAGATAAATTTGTTGGGAGCTTGAGAACATCTTTACCAGAACGTTGGAAAAACTGAGTCTCACTGATCCGAGGGATGCCGTCTATGCTTTTAGCATCGTAAAACGAGGGCGGAAGACATCAAAATAATAATCATGATTGTGGGGGATCAAAGTCGTATAAAATTGATCCCACCACAATTGAAAAGAAGCCTCAGCATCCGCAAGTCTTGTCTCGACAACTGCGGGGAGCCTTATTGAAAGGCTCTGAAACCGAGTAGTAACGAAACCATAATACATGTGTAGGACCCTGATTTTTTGGTAAGGTTTTTCTGTTATTATTAAAATATAGTTGTGTGCTTGTTAACTTAAGTGGATGTGGGAATATGTAGGGTTTCCAGTGGGCGAGCATGCACAGGATCAAGGACTTTAAAAGGTTGTCGAGTGGCAATACGTATGGGACTGTACGAAGGTAAATATACAAAAAGGGAAATTTAGGTCTTTGCTTTTGAGAATACTCGTAGCAATACTTTTGGCAATACTTTCGTTAGCTGAATAACTTGGGTGATTTGGCGATTCGCGGCTACTAATGTGGCGATTAGGGTTTTGTTGAGAAGGAACGAACGAGAACCGCAAGAGCTACGACCGGATTAGTGGAGTCGGAGATACCGATTTCAGTGGGTTATTCCTCTCGCGAACAGGGGATCAGTTCGGCTACCTTCGCATCCACGCCCGCAGCCGGAGTCGTGATCGGCCGTGGTTATGGAATAAGCTGTTATTCTGGGATAAGCATATAAGGGTGAGTAGCATTGATTTACAACTGAGGTTTTAGTTTATTCGTGATAGTATTCTGATTGCATGGTTGTATTCTGAGTTTTCTGGGTTTTCTGAATATCATGAGTCCGAGCATGAGAGGGAATTACAACTTGAAATAAAATGTGTTTAGATTAAATCCAAAACTGGTTGGGAAGTATTCTGGGAATATTAGGAGTGTATTGGAACAAGTACAGACCGAAAAAGATCGGCCAGAGATGGAGATCTCGAAATAACAGAGAGTCAAAAATCGCAGTGAGTATTCGCCGACTTGGCGCTCACTTGCGCTCACTTAGGAAGTAGGCGCCTGTTAAAATCACACTATCCGCCGAGCTAGCGCCCACTTGGCGCTCAGCTCGCGCTCACTTAAAAGTATGCGCGAATCTCGGGCGAAGCCGGCGCCCATCTCACGCCCATTCCCCACCCATCTCGCGCTCACTTAGTATCGAGTGAGCGCATAGTCTAAAGTTTACCTGATTCCTATCCGCCGACTGGCGCTCACTTCAGGAAGTGAGCGCATACCCAATTATACTTGCTGAATTTGATTCTTGACTGAACCAAGGGGATTTTGATGACTTGAGGTTTATACCACTTAACCAATCACTTGTTTGGGAACCTTGGAACCTGCATTACCTATTCAATTACTAGAGGAAAATCTAGTGGCAAATTCTTAAAGACTTCTAAGGTTGAGTTTAGGTTATTTGTATGTGTTGTGCTGGATACCAAAACAATGGGAGTTCCTAATTAGTTTTCCCTTGAATTTATACACTGTTTTGATTGAGAAATTATTAACTTCTGGTTTCACTTGTTTGGAAAATTCTGAATGTATTGTAAGGTTTTTCTTGGTATGAATAACTGTGTTTTGTATTCAAATGGCATGTGTTGCAGAAATGAGAAAATACTGAAAGTATTTGAGATACTGTTTGGTCCAGAGGGACAGGTGATGAACTGTGATGAGTTATACATGATGTGGAATGAATGGTTTTATTTTGATGTTAAAATTGAGATTATACGATGATTTACTGTTTTGGTTTAGCTTGTCCTGGATCCAGATGCTTAAGCTTAGTAATGTAATGTTATTATTGGTTGTTGAAATTGCATGGCCTTGTGTGTTGCCACGACCGGTGTAGAGCAGCCAGAAACCCTGAGTGGGCCTGGTTGTCAATGCAGAAACCCGGGGAGTAGGCCTGCATTGGATGACGAAACCCTGAGTAGGCCGTCATTTCAGAGTTTCCGAAACCCTGAGTAGGCCGAAACTGTGTACATGGAGGTGTGGAGTGTCTATTTGGCATGTTTAATTTATCAACTAAACAATAGTCATGACATTGACCAATCGATGTGTTGCCGTACTTAACTGAGATGTGATTTGACTGATGAAATTGGTTTTGGTCTAAACTTGAAATTGATGTTAATTGTTTAATCGTACGGAATGTTTATCGATGCATAGTTTTGAACTGTGGTTAACTATTTCTGCATGCATGTGCTACTCGCTGAGATATTCGTATCTCACTCTGTTGTTTTTGTTTTATTTTCAGATACTCGTGTTGAGGCGACTATTGGGGTAGATCCATCTGAGGCTTATAGGGAGGAAGACTACTATTACCTTCCTTAGACTTGTAGGTTATCTTGTTTCGAATTTGAGAAATTTGAATGTTGAGGTGTATTAAAGTCTATTGGGGTTGAACCATATGATTTCTAGTTAAATTCTAAATGTTACATTCTTGGATTAATGAAATTGTGCACTCTGACAGGTTATAGTTAGATGATTATCCAGCGATCATAAACCATTAACGATCCTTACCTAACCTTCGTGAGACGTGTTATATCTTTATTGAACAACACGGATCCGGGGCGTTACAACATGGTAGTAATATTAGGCTTGGACACCCCGGAAGGACCATCGATCGAAGAAAAATTAACCATTGGAATTCCCTGGCCATAACCTAACTGCCAACTGACAAAATTTGGCAGATAGACTTTAACTCTTGCTTGTTGAGAAACAGGAGGAGTGTTGGGGTTGTGTAAGCCAAAAGGAATTTCCCGGGCAATTAAGAGGCTAGCAATGGTGTGATGAAGATTATTGGGGGATGCATGAGGGGATACATAGAATGGAGCATCATCATGCTCGTCTAAGGAAAAGCGATAAAATTGAAGAGCATTACTAGGCATTTCAGTAAGGAAATGGTCAAGGACGGTCCTGAAAGAAAGATGTCGGTGCATTACCAAGACCCAGGAACGGTTGGCATACTAGAGTTTGGGAAGAGGAGAATCGCCAAGCACACAGAAAACACTGGGAAAATATTCATAAAACCAAAACTACAGAAGCCAAAATGGACCGCCGGTAGGTGCTAACTGTTTGACGGAAAGGTTGTATAAACCCCGGTAAAGTTGTCCAAGGAAAAAAGGAGCCAAAGCAAGACGACAACCTCAGGCTAAAGCTACTGTAATGCTAGAAAATTCCTTGACCATTGGACAGGAAGTGCCACAAACCATGAAACGGCAAATAAACATTAGAAGGAAAGAGCAATGTTCCTACATGGTGGGAGGAGTTGTGGTACCCTCAATTCGTTTGGCTTCGAAAAAAGTGCCAAAAGCAAAGCTCACATAACTGTTATCAAACACTGTGAGGTCAACATGAGACAGACGATGGTCTATTTCATCACCAAGCCACGGTAAGACCTCGCTTCAGCTTCTAATTCATGAGTCGCCTCCTCACATTGGCAAGCTTTTTCTGCCACAGTTGCCTCATCAATGGGATTGTTGCGAAGTACCTCTCCACGTTGATGTACCAGGTCTAGCTTTTCATTCTTCAACACCTCAATCTGATGGTCGATATCTACAATATGATTATCGAATGTTGTCAATCGTTGAATCTTCTTGGCATATTGCTATCCACAAGTATCCCGGTCAGTCTTCAGATCCTTTATAAACTCATATCAAGCAAATAGAGATTTAATCTTATTTGTTATCTCCTCTATCTTGGCTGAGCAACGGTCGAAGAATACTTTTAAAGTATAAAAGAGGGAAGCTTTTGAAAGCACCATCTTTACCGAGGAAGACACCGTAAAATTATTCTGGAGTTCCATAGCCAATTCTGTGACACAATCAAGAGCAGCATTTGAAACTCCAACAATTCCTGGACTCAGCAGATTGATAATTTCGAACTGAACAGAGTCGAGAGTAGGAAAGGATGGCGGAATAGCGGAAGTGACGGATGGAAATTTTGACCTAATAGTATTAAACAAGTTATTCAGATACTTGAATGAATCACCATTAAGAGAACTAGCATCTTCGTTTTCATCTTCATCAGTCAATGCCCTTACTTGTTCTGGTCCTCCTTGGATTCCAACCATGGAATATTCCGGTAAGATATCTGTTTCGGCAGGAGCACTAAAATTGGCCACCCTATCAGCCAATGAAGCAATCCGAGAATCTTCCACTCCTAGTTTTAATTCAACTTCTGCAGCTCTAAATCTCGAAGGTATACAGGAGAAGATGTGTAACGCCCCAAACCCGGGTCAATGCAAATCGATACCTGACCCGAATCTGTTTCGCTATTGTAACAACCCGAATCCAGCTCAACAACCGAATTCGAGATGCTACTGGCCCATATCAAGTAATCATCAATAATTAACCAGACTAAAGAATTAAATAAGTCATTTATTAATGAACTATCAGAGTGTGGAACATCAATATGCGGAAGTGTAGTCTAATATCTTCATAAAAAGAATCCAATAAACCATCCAATCTAAATCAACATTTAAGTCTGGTAATAATCAAAAGGTTCTAATCTCTCAAATACATCAAACCAAATAAATAAAATAAACTATCAAAGTACTGAATATAATCCTCTCTCCGCGACCTCAGATCAAGTCAGGATAATAATAATCCTTTGGCGAATAGTCCACAAGATTACTCTGGTAATCACCACTATGATCCCCCTCTAGCGTATCAGCTGAAAAATAACATAGGGAAGTAGGGTGAGATACAAATATCTTAGTAGACAACACATGCATGCTATCAACAGTTCATAATCAATAAAATAGATTTTCATGCTCGAATAAGCAGTCTCGAGTAAACAGGCTCGTATAAACATTCATATCAATCATGGAATACAAATCAGCATGTAAAACAGTTGTGAGACATGGGAAAAATCACCGGGATGATTCACCCTCCGTCAACACACGGGGCTCAACGTAAAATGTGGGAGAGTCGCCACCATTCAGAATTTTGAGGTGTGAATGGACACCAAAAGATTCAAAAGTGAGCAAAAAGAGCTCAAAGGGCAAATTCTAAAGTAAAAATAACTCTACTTGAAAATCAAGTCCAGAGATGGGTAAGGGGAATAGATTATGAACGGGGGAAGGTGTTAGGCACCCCCATTCACCCATACAAAGTGGTTGCCAAGTGTTTGTTCATGCAAAAAAGGAAGAAAGCTTGCTAAAAATCATTAAAAACCTTGAAAAAGGACAAATGTATGATATCTTCACATGAAGATCTAAATGGATTCCAGATCCTCTTTTATGTCAATATCACTTCTAGAATATCAACAATAAAAAGAAATCAAAGCAAAGATTGCAAAAAGCCAAGTTGAGTGAAATCCGGAAAATTCGGTAAAAGATAATGCCATTTGTCTTGAGATCATTCAAATCCAATTTAAATTGAATCAAACCAAATTCATTTGAAAGATTATGGTAAATAAGAGACTCATGCAAAATTTCAAGTAGATCCGGTTGAAACCTAGGAGTTATGCCTCCTTTAAAGTTGCTGCTGGAGATGATTAAAAGTGACAAGTGGGCAAGTTTGGAAAACCATCTAGAACAATCGGCTCCATATAAATTCATGAAATTTGGTGTGAATGAATTCTGTATGGCCATATTTCAGATGAAACTAGCCTCATACAAAAATTCATTCGGATGTGCCCTGGGTGGTCTCCCGAACAGGCCCCGAAGGTCACAGATTTACCCAGAAAAGTGCTATTGAACAGCTCTGAGTAAATCTATTTCTGTAGACACCAATGGAGTCACAAAATTATGAAACCAACTGGATTTGAAAATAGACTCATAAAGGAGTGCCCAGAAATAAAAATCACTCAAATCGGATTTAAAACGAACACATGGCGCTCAGTCGAAGTGACAAGTTCCGTATTCAGATCAGAACTGACCTATCAACTTCGACAAAGAGGTGTCAAACATCTGCTTGATAGAAATTCATGAAATTTGGTAGGCATAAACTAGACAGCCTCACCTTTTCCATGGTTCTAGAATCACTCCAAAAGTCATCTGGACGATGAAGTTATGAGTGTCCGAAGTCGGGGTACAGTTGCTGTCAAGTTAAGCCATTTTTGAAGAAAACCAACTTCAAATAGTGATAAAGTGTGTGTGATCTGTGCAAGATTAATCAAAATCCTTTGAAAAATCATTTGAAAATAGTCTAGAATTGCTTGGGGCCATTTATTTCACATTTATCACAATAAATGCAATAAATCCGAAATATGGGCCTATTTCGCCAAAATCTCGTGCCATGTATGTGTAGGTGTAAAAAATCATTCCAACAACATAGCAAAGATAGCGTGCATTCATATCAATCAAAATAGGGTTCTAAAGCAACCTAGGGTTCCGTTCCATTATCGTTTCTCTTAGTTCTCTCTCCCCGTTAAACACGGTTCTTCAAGATAATCTTGGGGTACTTTGAATAGGAAAGGGTTTTCATAGAATCACAAGGCTTATAGCATGCATTTAGATCAATAAAAAAGGGTTCTAGAACAACCTAAGGTTCCGTTCCATTATCGTTTCCCTTAGTTCTCTCTCCCCGTTAAATACAGTTCTTCAAGATAATCTTGGGGTACTTTGCATATGGAATGGTTTACATAGATTCAAAAGGCTTATTCAAGTAAAGGCTCTAGCACTAGGATCAATCCCCAGTCTCGTTTCTCCTAGATCCCGCCTTCACGTTTTACGGCTAGGGGGAGTCTTGAGATACTTTGAGCCGGGGAAGGGTTTTCATACACACATCAAGGCTTTATTCTACAGAAAGGTAGAAGAAGAGATCTAGATCTAGAAACGTAAAAACAAAATTTAAAAAGAGGTTTGAGGCTTACCTGGGTTCTGGAAGCACTTCCGCAGCGGTTTCCCTCTTCACTCGGGGCTCTTCTTGACAAAAGTTCTTGGCAAGAATTGTTGGCAAGAGAGTTAATGGCCATTTGCTTAAGGAGGAGCCTCCTATTTATAGGCAAAGGCTAGGGTTAGGGTTGGTGAGATGGTAGACACAACATAATGTCCATAGCCCACCAACCTTAACCCTAAGGCTATTTCCGAGATTTCCCTTCATTTAATGGACATGATGGTAAAAGATGAAATCTCTCGGAAAACCATAATTTTGAGCAAAACTTATGTATCCGACATATCAGGCCGGATACACAAGTGCCTTAATGTATCCGGCCTATGATGCCGGATACACTGAGGTCTGTTTGTATCCGGCATGTTCCATCGGATACAAAGGACACTTGTATCCGACCTGAGTTGCCGGATACAAGGAAAAAACTCATTTTCTCAAATTCTGTGCTGGCCTTCAAGGAGATAATGATTTTTGATGATTATTGATCATTTTGACTGTGCAATTTGGGGTGTCTACAACTGCCCCTCTTTGCGGGAGTTGTGAAGCAATGAGCTGCAAAGATTAGACAAGCCAAAATTGCACTCCCTTAACCATGATTTGCTTGGTTCAATTCAATTTTGTAAAATAATCTTTGGGTGAAGATTTGCCAAAAAGCCCTAACTTTAAGGGGGCATTTCTCCAAGAATTCTTAAATTCCACTGAGCTCTCATGGCTATGAAGTGGATTTTAAGCCCAAAAATAGGATTTTTTGAAAACTGCTTTTTTATCAAACCAAGTTAAAAAAATGAGTGGATATCTTCCTTTTCGACCAACACATTTCCCCACGTTGTCCTAAACTCCACTGAGCTCTCGTGGCTATGAAGTGGATTTTAAGGCAAAATAGGGATTTTTTTGTGAAAATAGCAGATTTTGTAGCACACATTTTTTTCCTTCTAAAACCCAATGCAAAGAATTGAAAATTCCAATAATATATTCCTCTCCTTCAAGATTTATCAAAAATCGTGCAATTTTGGGGTGTCTACAACTGCCCTTCTTTGCTGGAGTTGTAGCACAATGAACAGCAAAGAATAGACACAACTCAAAATTGCACGTTTGAAAGACACCTCATTAATTGAACTTGCTTTGGTCAAACAAATGAGTGATAAAAACATGGATTTGAAGATAGCCAATGAAACCCCTGCTGTTTATAGTCTGACGGGTGGCGTCTCTTCCTTATCTCAGATTTCTTTGAGCTCTCGTGGCTATGAAAAGAAATCTGAGACAAGCAAATTTTGAAAAGAATGTGGATTCAAAATTGACCTCTGCAAACTCAATTGCTTTTGATGTTTTTCAACAATAAGGAAGGAAATATTTTATTGAATTTTCCTGATTGATTTTCTTATTTGATTTACCTGGGTGCCATTTGATGCCCAAACCTGTGCTTGAATATTTTGCAATTTGCTTTTGCTTCTTCATCTTCTTGCTCTCTTAATAAGGATGTATGTGCCATTGCTGCCCATAGCCTGCCTTCATTATTTTTAACTGCCCAAGTGAATGCCTCTTCTTGATTGATGGATTTGAAAATCATGATCTGTTGATCTAACCTCATGCCCTTACAACCCATGACCTCTCATTCATGCCTTCTTACTGCTCTAGTAAAATCCTTCTTCAGAATTGGAAACCTTTGTTTAAAGGAGAAAACATGCAACTGCTTCGAAGCTTCTTTTTTTTTTTTTTTTCAAATCCGAAGACTAAGGCCTGACTGCTTCTTCCAGATGCTGTAATTTATTTCAATGAAAACCCAGAGGGAAAGGCGTTAAGCATGCCCCAGTTTTGATTGCTTGAAGTAGTATTTGCCCCTCAGCAAAGATGATCCTCTTTTTTCCTTTTGTTTTCTTTCTTTTTTTTCCTTTTCTCTTTCTTCTTTTTTTTTCTCTTTTTTTTTTTTTACCTTTGCAAAAAGAAACCCTTATAAAGGAATGTAAATACAAAAATAGGTTTTATACTAGTGGCCTCAGAATTCTCTAATGCTTGCAAAACCAATTTTTATATGAAAAGACATAGATGCTCATCATAGGCCAAAAATATAATTTTTTTGCTTTTTTGTGTTTTTATATTTTTTTTTTTTGAAAAATGATCCAACCACTTACTAGCATATAGTCCAAAAGAATTAAAATCAAGTTGAATAATGAGAAGATTATTTCAGAAAATGAAGAAAGACCAAAATAAGCCTTCAAAACCTTTAGAATCATTCCCATGACCATCGGCTTGTCAATTGATGCTCCAGATATGACGACTCTTTCAATCTGACTATTTTGCCCCAGTCTAGAAAGACATTTTCCTTCATCCAATTGAAGAGCAATTGTTTCTCCATTGTATCCATGATATGAGAATTTATGACTTCAACTTCAGCCATAATTTCTTAATGGCAATTTTGATGGGCGTCAACTTGTTCATAGATGATTCATATCATAGTTCAGATTATGTTGCTTCAGTCTTGAAAAGAGAATTTTCCTCAATCACTCGAAAAGTGACTGTATCTCAAAATAACCACCAACATGAGGACTTCTATGCCAATTCTGGACTTTCCTCTCTGATGATTTCCTTCTTGTAGATAGCTGATTATTTTCCATGTAGCGCCCTTCCAAGTTTTCACTACATTTTCTCCATTTTTTCATCTTTTTTTTTTAATCCTTCATCACCAGCAACTATGTAGTGAAAACTGCCTTAATTCAAAATTTCTTAATCAAAGAGGACTTATGAATGGGACGAAACAAAGGCTTGGTGTTAGTCTAGAAAGAAAAGGAATAAAATGCTCAAATACCATATAATCAAATGAGTTAACTGAAATTGTAATTCTTAATGCATTTCTTCCCTTGGAATGAATACAAAATTGCCCCCCAGTAATGAAGTTCTTCCTCCATTGTGATTTCTTCCTTTGAAACTTATTCCCCAGTATTGAACTCTCTATTTTTTTTTCTCATTCTTCCCTTCACAATTTTTATTTACCCCTTTTGAAGACATTCTCCAAATATCCCATAACATTTGATGATCTCTTTTCCTTCTTCTTTTTTTCTTTTCTTTTCTTTGCCCCCTTTTTCTGAAAACATCTTTTAAATCCCTTTTTGAACTTTAATAATGCCCCCTTCTTTTGTTTTAAAAAAAAATTGTCCCTTCATTCTCTTTTTTTTTATTTTTTTATGCCTTAATACATTTGCCCCAGTATGGGGTTACAATTCTCAGTTTAGGTTACTTTGAAAAATTTATCAAGCTCAAAGGGTCTAACTAGGGATTTCAAAAAAAATTGGGGATATAAGAAAGAAAGGCCTCTTATCATTTTAAGAAAAGTTTGAATTTTCAGACTTGGTAGAGTTGCACTACAAGACTGGCTCAGGATTTTTCCTTCTTTTCTTTTTCTATTCTTTTTTTTTTTTTAATCAACTTCTATCAAGATAAAAGCCTCTTCAAATAGAACCTCTGTTATGAACAAGTTCTTCACCTTTTGATCAATCTTATGAATTTGGATTCTTTCCATCAGATGATGCCCAATTCGATTTCCAACGAGAAGGTCAAATCTTCTCCCATATTTTCAAACGCAAAGCCCCAAAATTTCTTCAAACAATATCATCAACTTACCTTTGAACGAATCAGCAAGTGGTGTGATTCTTTCTGTTTTCTAATGAAGAATCTTCAAATATTCTTCTATCTTTTCTGTTGAAGACTGTTGGTCATCTTTAGTTCCAAAGGCCATAAAATTGGTCACTTCATAATTTTGCAGAATATTCTTTTCATGACACTTAAAAGGATTTGAATTTTCATATAAAATGTCTTTTTCTTTGATTTTGGTCTCAAAATTGAGCCCAATGTTGAAGTCATATTCAACTTAATGAAATTCAATAGGAGATATGACTCATAAGTAAAATAGGACCTTGTTGAAAACCTTTTTTTTTAGAAAAATGTTAAAGGGGAAATCTTTTTTTTTTTTTCAAAAATCTTAAAGGAAAACTCTTTTTCATTTTTTTTTGAAAGAGCCTTTATTGAAATCACTTCCTGAGAACAAGGCTCCTTAGAGTCCTCAGGAAATGTGCATTATTTTTATGGGGGTTTCTTCTCAGAGAATATGGGAATTCGAAAATTGCCCCTGTTCTCAAAGGCAAAAGTTGATTTTTTTTCATTTTTGCAAAAATTTTCATCTTTTGCTGGTTGAGGCAAGAATTCCTTTCTTTGATCAGCCATTGCCTTCATATTTAGGACATCATGCTCAACCCTTGGAAGAAGTGACATTACTTGATCTGGAACTTGGATGACTGCCCAATCAATGTGTGGCAAAATGAATTCAACCTTTGCCTCTTTCTTTTCTTCCAAAACACCCCCATTATTTCTCTGCCATCCTTCTTTCTCAATCGACTCTGCCCTATTTTCTGTACTGGCTTCTTGTAGAATATCCTGCCTTAGAACAATCTTTACACCATCTTGCATCGATTGCTCATGCAATGTAGGCATGGTCATCTGCACCATTTCTTCTTCTTTTCGCCCTTCTTTTTTTCTTTTTCTTCTTCATTCTTTTTTCCTTCCCCAACCATCATATTTTCTTGTTCTTCTTCCCTTTCAAAATAAACCTAGACAGTTGACCCTATAGGAGCAATAAGTTGAGAAGGGTCAAATCTTCTTTCCCCAGAGAAAATTGCCCGTATTGCATTTGAGCTGCTTGTCCCATTGTTGCTGGTGGGAGGAGGAGTGGGTGTGATTGAATTGAATGATAAAGATTTATTATCCAGCAAATCCTGAATTGCATGTTTTAGGGCCCAGCAACGATCTGTGGTATGCCTTGGAGTGCTCATATGATACTCACAGATTGCAGATGGATCATAACCCTTCCCCTTGCTTGCATGAGAATTTGGCAACCTCAAAGTCACATAACCCTTTTGAAGTAAGGCAGGCAAAAGTTTAAATGATCTTATAGGCAGTTTTGAAAATTCCCTTCTCTTCCTTACTTCTGTTTCCTCCTTCACAGGCTGTGCAGAAGGGACATTAATTTGGATATGCAGCAAAGGAACTGGATGGGCATTGATTTGAACGGGTCCCTTGGAAAGCTGCACCATATTTACTTCTGCTTCTCTCCTTTCCTCAGATTTTTTCTTTCCATTACCATTTCCCTTGTTATGAGTGGAGTCTTGTTGACTAACCATGGCGGAATAATCAATTATCTTGCCAGATCTAATCCCATCCTCAATCCGGTCGGCCACTTGTACCAGGGCAGCAAAATTGGTGGTAATCTGACCCACCAGATGATTATAGAAGGGCTGACCCAGTGTGCTTACAAAGGTTGATATCATCTCAGGCTCCAACATAAGCGGCCTGACCTGGGAGGCGGCCTCTCTCCACCACTTAGCATACTGCCGTATAGATTCCTCTTTTCCTTTACTCATCCTCATCATGTCGTACTGGTTTGGCACGATTTCCGAGTTGAACTTGTACTGGTCCAAAAAGGCGTCAGCCAAGTCCTTCCATCTTCTGATCCTACCATGGTCCACGGTGGCAAACCACCTTAGAGCTGACCCTGTCAAACTCCTCTGGAAGAGTTGGATCAGTATGCCGTCATCCCGGCCAAACTGGCACAAAGCCCCGCAGTACAATTTCAAGTGGCTCATTGGGCAGCCTGTGCCATCGTATTTATCAAAGTCCAAGCACTTGAACTTGGCCGGTAGGCATACATCTAGGTACATACATAAGTCATCGAAGGTGGTACCTCCGTAGCTATTTCCCCCCTTCACCTCCTTGAGTTCTTCCTGGATCCTCTCTATCTTGTGTAGCATTTTTCTTTCCATCTCCTCTCTAGCTTTTTCTTTTTCCATTTCTTTCTCATATTCCACAGTATTTTCCCTGATCAGAATAGGCTCAGGGACTGGCTCAGTAATGGGTTCAGGCATGGGCTGAGCAGGAGGCGGAATGTAGGCTGGAGGTGGTGGTGCTTGATTGAAAGTTGAGGCTTGGTTTTGGGCCTGGGCTTGTTGGGCCTAAGCCGCTAGTAAGTCTCCCAGCATCCTGGCTAGTCCGGCCACCTGCTCTTGCAGCTGAGCAAAGTCCTGAGCAGGGACAGTAGCTTGGGCTTGGTTCTCTTTAGTATTCATTGCTCGGGCTTTGGATCTAGTCACGGGAGCAATGATTGCAAGTAAGTGTACCTGGAGAAGGAAAAAGAAACATGTCAGCTCCAATTTAATCCTAGTTGTGCGTGCGTGGGAAACGCGGCACGGGGTAATTCGGATTCGCCACCGCCTGATGGGGTGCAGGCGGACACCTGGGTGCCTAATCTTGTCTATTTAGGGCTTTTGGTCTGCGGCTTGAGATTCTAAGTTCGGTTCTCGGTTGCGGTCTGGGGAAGTCCGTAGACACCCCAGTCCACCCCGTCGGATGACGGGTCCCGTGGGTTCCCTGATTTGAGTCAGCTTACTCTATTTGGTTCTCACCCGATTCCTAATCCAGCATGCCCTTCGGTTAAGCCTTGGCGGGACCACCTAAGTGGTGTGGGTCCCTTTAGTTGATTTTATCTTTGCTTGATCATAAGTTTTCTGAGTCTGAGTGGGTGGGTCCCGTTGGAAGGCCCACAGTGTCCCTGGTGGGCTTGGGTAAGCCCGTGTGCCCTTGGTGGGCCTCTGTCTAGCCTAGGAGGCCCTGTGGGCTTTGGTGAGTGTGTTGGTTTTTACTTAATGGCCCAATTTGGAGTTTAAGTGTCTTTCATGTAAACGAATGGGTCTGTATTGGTTCATGGGCCCTGTAGACACCCCAAAAGTGCACGATTTTTTATAAATCTTGAAGGAGAGAAATATTTTATTGGAATTTTCAGTTCTTTGCATTGGGTTGGAGATACTTAACCCATTTGAATCCAAAACGGAAAAGGAAAAGGCCCGAATTCAATCTTTTGTGCAAAGTCAAACTTTTTCCGGTTGAATTTTGTTGACTTTTGACCCCAGAAAATGAAATATTTTTTAAAGCCAGATTTCAAGATAATTTTTCCCGGTAATCAGGTTTTTAGCCATGTTATTGCATAAAAGAATTTTTTGAGATTTTAAATCTTGGCAAATACCTTGGTTTTAACATATTGAACCTTTTTTCCAGACCTGAAAAATCGGAATTTTGCCTAGAATTGGAAAGTTGACTTTTTATTCACTTGGAATTTGGGTCTGGAACTATTTTTAATGGATTCAAATGGGGGGGTGTTTGCTTATTTACATGTAATATCTTAAGTAAATGGAGATTAAGTATTGGAAAAATTTGGAAAAAAGGCTTTTTTCCTTGTATTCGGCAACTCAGGCCGGATACAAGTACATTTCTTTGTATCCGGTGGAACATACCGGATACAAGAGGGCTTTAGTGTATCCGGTATTATATACCGGATACCTTAAGGCCCTTGTGTATCCGGCCTAATATACCGGATACACAAGTTTTGCTCAAAATTAGGGTTTTCCGAGAGCTTTTCACTTTTACCATCATATCCCTCATTAAATGAGGGGAAATCTCGGAAATAGCCTTAGGGTTAAGGTTGGTGGGCTATAGACATTATGTTGTGTCTACCAATCTCACCAACCCTAACCCTAGCCTTTGCCTATAAATAGGAGGCTCCTCCTTAAGCAAATGGCCATTAACTCTTGTTTTGAATTCTCGCCAAGAAGAACTCCAAGAGAAGAGGGAAACCGCTGCGAAAGTGCTTCCAGAACCCACGTAAGCCTCAAACTTTTATTTTATTTTCTATCCTTATATTTCTAGATCTAGATCTCTTCTTCTACATTTCTGTAGAATAAGGCCTTCTTTGTGTGTGAAAATCCTTCCCCGGCTCAAAGTATCTCGAGACTCCCCTAGCCGTAAAACGTTGAGGCGGGATCTAGGAGAAACGAGACTGGGGATTGACCCTAGTGCTAGAACCTATGTAGCATAAAGCCTTTTGATTGATTTTAAACTGTTTCATATTCAAAGTACCCTTGATTATCTTGAAGAACCGTGTTTAACGGGGAGAGAGAACAAAGGGAAACGGTAATGGAACGGAACCCTAGGCTGTTTTAGAACTTTATTTTGATGAATATGTATGCATGCTATATTGTTATATTGATCTTGTGTGATTTTTCACACTTGCACATACATAGAATTATTTTGGCGGGATAGGCTCACATTTGGGGATTTATTACATTCATTGTGATAAATCTCAAATAAATGGCCTCAATCAATTCTAGAATGTCTTTAGATGATTTTTAAAGGTTTTGTGTTCATCTTGCACGAATTGCACACACTTTGTCACAGTTTTAAGATGGTTTTGTTCAAAAAGGGCTTAACTTGACAGCAACTGTACCCCGACTTCGGACACTCATAACTTCATCGTCCGGATGAATTTTGGAGTGATTCTAGAACCATGGGAAAGGTGAGGCTGTCTAGTTTATGTCCAAAAAATTTCATTAATTTCTACCAAGCGGATTTTTGACAACTCTCTGTCGAAGTTGATTGGTCAGTTCAAGTTTAAATACAGAACTTGTCACTTCGACGGAGCGTCATGTGTTCGTTTTAAGTCCGATTCGAGTGATTGTTGTTTCTGGGCATTCCTTTATGATTCTATTTTCAAATCCAGTTGCTTTCATAATTTTTTGACTCCATTTTGAAAGATAGCCATACAGACTTCATTGACACCAAATTTCACGGATTTCTATGGAGTAGATTTTTCTAGGTGATTTTCCAAAGTTGCCTACTTGTTACTTTTAATCATCCCCAGCAGCAACTTTAAAGGAGCATAACTCCTAGGATTTCAACCGGATTGACTTGAAATTTTGCATGAGTCCCTTATTTACCATAATCTTTCAAATGGATTTGGTTTGGATCAATTTAAAATGGGATTTGAATGGTTTCTAGACAAATGGCATTACTTTTACCAAATTCTCCGGATTTGCCTCAACTTGGTTTTGAACAACTTTTGCTTTGATTTCCATCTTTTTGTGATATTCCAGAAGTGATATTGAAATAAAAGAGGATCTAGAATCCCTGTGGATTCCTCATGTGAAAATATCACACATTGGCTTAATTCTTTTCCAATGTTTTTAATGATTTTTAGCAAGCTTTCTTATCTTTTTGCATGAACAAACACTTGGCAACCACCTTGTGTGGGTGAATGGGGGTACCTAACACCTTCCCCCGTTCATAATCTAATCCCCTTACCCATCTCTGGATTTGATTTTCAAGTAGGGTTATGTTTACCCTAGAATTTACTTTTTAACCCTTTTTGCTTATTTTTGATGATTTTGGTGTCCATTCTCACCCCAAAATTATGAATGGTGGCGACTCTCCCACTTTTGCATTGAGCCCGTATGTTGACGGAGGGATGATCATCTTCCGGTGATTTTTCCCGTGTCTCACAGGCCCCTAGGTGGGCCCATGAAGGTTGCTAGAATTTTTAGTTCATCTGATTTAATTTGGCCAAAGCGGGCTGGTCACTGGGCTTGGGGCCTGTGATCCAGGTTTTGGGCTTTGAAAGCCCAGTTCTTTGAAGTTTAGGGCTTACACCTTAACTTGGTTCGGTTAGCGGGCTTTGGCGGGCCCGACAGGCCCTAGCCCTTGGTCTCGGCCAAACCAGGCAATTCACACATCCATTCACATATCCAAGGCGCGGATGGGCCGCATTGGGTTTGGCCCGCCCAGTTCACATGGTTCATTTTACTTGAGTTATTTAATGGCATGCTTTGGTGTTTATTTGGGCTTGGTGGGCCCCGTTGGAAGGCCCACTAGTGAGCCAAGTTGGACCGGTTGGTCCAAGTCCCAAGTTGGTTCAACTGGTTTTAGTAAAAATCATCACAAAATTCGGCAAGGCATTACAATACACAAAAAACCACATTCTGGTGTGTATCCGGCAACTCAGGCCGGACACGAACAGGTCTCAGGTTATCCGGCCATCATGTCCGGACATGCACAAACCCCAGGTTATCCGGCCTGAGTTGCCGGATACGCCTGAGTCACAGGTGATCCGGCCTGAGTTACCGGATCACCCTGGAAGGGACTTTTTTGGGACTTTTGCCATTCGGGGTGTTTCCAGGGGGTTCCTAAGGGTTTATGCAGGTCATGTGGGCCCCTGGGTGGGCCCACCTTGGTTCAGATTCAATGAAGAAGCCTCCCTTGGCTTCTCTCATGGTTTCCCACAGGGACGAAGGGGATAAAAGCAGTGGGGAAGGGGATCATGCTTCCATGTATGCATGCAAGGATGATTTAACATGCATGACTAAATAGTTGCACTCAAAGGGGGTGGGATCATGTTCATTGCACCATGCAAGGGTATGATAATGCAAAGGGATAGGGAGCATGCATTTACTAGTGAAAACAGCAGGCGACAAAGGCATGAACAGCAGCAAAATACCCGGCGAAATCATAAGCAAAAAACAGAAATAAGAAGGGACGTGGGGGGGCTGTTATAGGGGTACATTGGATCAAAGCTACGAGGGAACATGCTCCCTTCTTTAATGAAATAGCCCAATACCAAGAACATGAAGAAACAGGCTGGACTGGCATTTGGAGGGACTTCCAAAGCCTTGTGACCGCCTCCGTTGCACTCTCCTAGACCTACACGCCCACCTCAGCCCTCCTTGGGAGGTTTTCTCATGACAAGATGTGGAACAACACATGGTAGAGACACAAAAGCGGCATAATACATGGTAGAGACCTCATGGACGAAAAATCATGCAATCAAGCTCATTCTCACATATATCATGTATAACTTGATGGAGTACATTACCTGGGGGTTCTTGGACTCTTGCACGAGGTGGAGCCTCCTCCTTGAGACCAAGAGGTTGCTGGAAAGTCCACTAATGCTCAAACTCCACTCCACCAGCAGCTAGCCTCCTTAGGTTTGCTTTAGAAAGTGAAGAAGAAGGAGAGGGAAGCAAGGATGGGCTGGTCTTGGGGTGGTATGGAGGCCAAAAGGGGTAGAAGAGGTGAGGATTCGAGTGGGAGAAAAGTGGGGGAAGGAAGCTAAAAGCAGCAAAAGAACAGCCAACCCGGGATATGAGTTGCTGTTATAGAAAACATAATGTATCCGGCAACTCAGGCCGGATACACTAAGTCCTCTCCTTATCCGGTCTTCATGGCCGGATACACTAGTCTTCCTTTTTATCCGGTCTTCAAGTCCGGATACAAAACATAATCATTTGAAATTTAAATGCCGCCGCGAATTTGTCGGGTGATCGGCGCGAATCTCGTGCGAAAATGTCTTTGTATCCGGCCTTCAAGTCCGGATATGAAGAGGGGCAAGCGTATCCGGTATTAAATACCGGATACAAATCGAAAAATTACGGATTTGCCCTTCGACTTGACCGATTCGACTGATTTGACCGATTTGACACTTTTGGATATCTACGGTTCGCCCGTAAGAATTTTTGATATTTAAGATTTAGTCCCTGAGATATTTTACTGCGTTTGTCGCCACGTGTGCAGCTGCTGCGCCACGTGCGCAGTTTCTGGCTTTGCTGCTCCGAAACTTCGACAGCTCATATCTCTTTCATCTGAACTCTGATTTGAGCAAACTCAATTGCATTAGACTCGTATCGGAGCCCTTCATTTAATGACATAGGGCTAAGCATTTGGCACGGGGTTCGAGGAAAAGTCAACTTTTGGCCTTTCCTCGAGTTTGACTGCCCTTAGAACCTTCATTCGGACTCTGATTCCTGCAAACCCAGTTGCGTTGGAATCATGTCGAGATTCTTTATCCAAGGGTATAGAGCAAGGTACTTGGCATGGAATTCGAGGAAAAGTCAACTCTCGGCTCTTCCTTAAGTTTGACCGCCCGCAGAACCTTCATCCAGACTCCAATTCCTGCAAACCCAGTTGCGTTGGACTTGTGTCAGGATTCTCTATCCATTGGGATAAAGCAAGGTGGCCATATTTTATCTGATTAAAAGGTCAACTCTTCACCCCTCAGGGTTTGACTTTTTAGCCGGGTTTTGCATTTCTGGCTTTTCCGGAGCGCAAAAATGAGGTGCTTACAGCTGCCCCTCTTTATCGGAGTCACCTTGTGGATGAACGGCAAAGAGAAAAAGAATCTTGTTTTTGCGCCTGGCATTTCTGTCAACATGGTTGACGAGTTTAGTCCTTTGAAATTTTCACTTTGAGAGGGAAGCGGCCAAATCATGTGGCGTTACTTCCTGGCTTCAGAGTTTCCTCACCCTTTGCTTTCGGGTTTTTCGTAGGGCAAATCTTCAGCGTTTGATTTAAGTTTGAAAGAGGTTAGATTGGACTTGAGCTCGCCAACCTGTTTCGGCGTTGATGCCAGATGCTTGACAATATTCTTTTCTTCTTGTTTGTTCCATTAAAGCTTTTAGGTGACTTCAGACTTTTGATCCATTTTGTGTCTTTTGCTTGAAGCTTACTTCTCTTTTTTCTTTTGATGCCCAAGGGTTGGGTTAGGATGTGGACCGAATGGAGGAAAGAGGTCGGAAGAGTGGAGGAGGAGCTGCTATTGGTGAAGAGGTGCTTCTAGCGCTGTCCAGTACCTCAAGGGAGCTCACACCCGCTCTACTCTATTTACAAAAGTGTGAAATCAAAAATTACAACGGGGGCCATCCTGCCCGATGATATCTTCGTTTACGCTCATTCTTCTTCATATCTTCTCATTCCTTCTTTTGTAGTGCTCTCTGGCTGGCTTGTTCTCTTGGAGAGGCTCCCTAGCTTGGTGTGACTGTTGCTGGGGATTGGCCAGGAATCTGTTCTTTATTTCCTCTCCTTTTGAGTCGAGCCTTGTTGCTGGTGAGCGTGGGAGTTCCCCGAGGAAGGATGCTCCGCGGGGGATAAGTGGGGGATTCCTCACGCTGCCATCTTCCTTCATAAGGCCTTTTCCTTTTGCCTGGGCTTGGGTTCTCCATGCTTGTTCAAGCTCTTGTTGAGTGTGAGAAACTCCACTAAGGATTGATGCTAGCTTGTTCGTCTTCTTTCCTCTCTTCTTCGCAAAGCCGGCCTCTTTAGACTGGGCGAGGCTTGAGAAGTCTACATCACCAGGTATCATTCTCTTATTACTTGAGAGGACTCTACTGGGGATGTAAGGGTGTTGTTCCTTGTTTGCTGAAGGCCTTCCACTGGGGATTTTGGAGGGTATTATTTTCCGTTTACTGAAGGAACTCCACTGGGGATTTGGAGAAGACGTCCGTTATCCCATTCTTGCTGTACCTGTGAAGTCGGGAAAGGAACAAAAGGTCAGTCTTGGACTAGCTGGGGATAAATGCAAAGTATTCTTATTTTCTTCCTTCTTTGAGCCTTTTGCCCATTGCAGCTAGAAACGGCCTCTGCCAAGGTTGAGAGACTATCAACTCAGGTTAGTAGCCCAATGCGGAGCCTCAAATAGTTAAGCAGAACAATTATAGAGAAGACAGGTGTGTTATTGTGTGCTTGTGTTTGCAATATCAAAGAAATTTTCCATGGTCAGGCGGGACTTGGAGTGCTTGGTATTTTTAGTAGCATCGTCATCACAGGCCACTGTGAAGTCTTTAACTCAGGCGCAACCTGCCAGTCTGAATCACTCAGATTTACGTATCTTCCTCATTTTACTATCTGCCACTGTCACTGCTCTCCTCTATATTTGCTCTGCTCAAACCAGATGTGACCAGTTCTTATTTTTTTATTTTTTTACTAACCACGCAACGCCCTTTTTTCGGGTTTTAGCTATGTCCAGCCTTTTTGGGAGGTTCCGAATTCCATCATCGCTGATGAATGCTGACTTAACTGTTTGCCCTGATCATTCCTTTCGGGATCCGAGAGGTCTTAGAGATAGGACGAAACGTAGGCTTGGTCTTGGTTATGAAAGAAAGGATAAGTGGCTCAAAAAAAGCTTATTCATTTGGGTTTGCAAAGCGTGCTACTTTTATTGCTGGTGGGACTTACATCCTGGCTTATTTTCATCTCTGTATTTCTTGGCTGGTAAACATTTCCCCATTTTTTGTGTTTCTTTCTTTTTTCTTTCTTTTTCTATTGCATTTTCTCTTCTTTTTGAGGTTTTTTCTGGGCAAGAATGCCCTGTTTCTTTTTGCTTTGCCAGGAATGCCCCGTTTGATGTGTAGAACACTTGCAATGGGTTGAAAGAATTTTAAGGCTCAAAATTGTTTAACTAGGGGAGAATTTAAGGTATTTGGAAGGATTTACAGTCTAAAGGAGAGTCAAGGATGGCCTCTCTTCATTTCCCAATCAGAATGATCTTAGGCGTAGTACAGTTTGACGGCGTCCGCATTTATCGGCTCAGGAAAAATTGCCCCATCCATTTCTTGTAGGATGAGTGCTCCTTTGGACAGAACCTTGTGGACTACGAATGGCCCTTCGTAGTTTGGCTTGAATTTCCCTCTGTTGTCCTCTTGATGAGGAAAGATTCTCTTTAGTACCAAGTCTCCCACCTTGAATTGTCGTGGCTTCAATTTCTTGTTGTAGGCTCGTGCCACTCTCTGTTGATAGAGCTGGCCATGGCACAAAGCCTTGATCCTCTTTTCATCTAATAATCGCAACTGGTCAAATCTGGATTCTTCCCGTTCGACGTCACTGATTTCAAATTCCTTTAGAATTCTGAGCGACGAAATCTGTGCTTCCACTGGGAGGACTGCTTCCATTCCATATACCAGGGAGAACGGGGTTGCCCCGGTCGATGTCCAAATCGACGTCCGATAGGCGTGCAGTGCATAGGGCAGCTTCTCATGCCAGTCTCTGTAAGTGACTACCATTTTCTCAAGTATCTTCTTCAGATTCTTGTTGGCAGCCTCTACTGCCCCATTCATCTTGGGCCGGTATGCCGTGGAGTTTAGATGTCTGATCTTCAGATCTTCACACATATTTTCCATGTCCTTATTATTCAGATTCTTTGCATTATCAATGATGATCGCTTCTGGAACTCCGTAGCGACAGACTATATTGTTTCTAATAAACTTGAGCACATGAGATTTCTTCACATTCACGAAGGACATGGCCTCTAACCACTTGGTAAAGTAGTCAATTGCCACTAAGATGAACCGATGCCCGTTTAAAGCCATTGGATGAACTTGGCCTATCATGTCAATTCCCCAGATGGCGAACGGCCAAGGTGATGTCATGGAGTACAGCGTATTTGGCGGCGCATGGATGTTTTCGGCATAAATCTGGTATAACTGGCATTTTCTAACATGAGCGTAGCAGTCGGCTTCCATGGTCATCCAGTAATAGCCCATCCTTAGAATCTTCCTTGCTAACATATGCCCATTCATGTGTGCGCCGCAGAACCCTCCATGGACTTCCTTGATTAATCTCTGCGCCTTGGCTTCTC
This sequence comes from Buxus sempervirens, assembly GCA_947561395.2. NCBI lineage: Eukaryota > Viridiplantae > Streptophyta > Magnoliopsida > Buxales > Buxaceae > Buxus > Buxus sempervirens. The sequence continues at coordinate 14,550,444 of OX387193.1, forward strand.
TGACACATAACAGTAGGGAATCGTTGTATGAATTCTTGTACAGTCTGCCCCCACTGTGGAAGTATTGCCCTGCCAACCTCTGTATAGTTTGCTTCTCTGCAGCTGAGGCACCCTCTGGCAGAATTCTGTCTCTTATATACCTCTCTATATCTGTGCACCAAGGCTCCTCTTTGGGTGTGCTTTTCTCGACACTGAAGCAGTAAACAGGGTAATGCCGAATTTCTATTTCCAGTGGTTGTACCCAAGCATCCTTCGTGATGGTGGCCATTGATTCCAGTGTAGCTAGTGCATCTGAAAATCGGTTCCCGTCTCGTGGCATGTAGTCAAATGTCACGCTCTCAAATTCCTCTTCTAATTCCTTGACCAGCTCTTGGTATGGCACTAATTTCACATCTCTGGTCTTCCAGTCTCCCATCACTTGATAGATGATAAGACTTGAATCACCGAATACTTTTAGCTCTTGTATATTCATCTCGATTGTTGCTCGTAGGCTTAACACACATGCTTCATATTCGGCCATGTTGCTAGTGCAATCAAACAGAAGTTTCGCTGCTATCGGGTGATGGACACCGTCTGGGGAGATTAGTACTGCTCCGATCCCTTTTCCATTTACATTCACTGCCCCGTCAAAGAACATTTGCCACTTCGTTTCTTCTGTATCATCTGCAGACTCTGTATACATCACATCTTCGTCCGGGAAGTGAGTCAGAAGTGGTTGGTAGTCAGGTAGTGGATGTTCTGCCAAGTGATCCGCCACGGCTTGCCCTTTTATTGCCTTCCTAGTTGTGTAGACAATGTCGTACTCGGACAAAAGGACTTGCCACCTGTAAAACCCCGAATTTCCCTTAAATAATAAATTAAATTAGTAAATAATATTACCCAGAGTTATGATTGATAGAAACATTTTAATATTGTAGGGGGTGATCAACTTAGCGGAGATCCAGAATTAAACGCAGATCTGACCGTCCGATCATGAGATATCAAGGTATGTATTCTGATTGGGCGTGTGTATGGAATTTGGTATAGGTGAGACACATGGGATAAGTGAGTATAAGTATTGGTTTAATAACCTAAATTTATACGCGTGTATTCTCGCTCGTATTGATCAGCCGCAAGCGACAAGCGACCGAAGGAGAAGAAGAAGAAGGGGAAGAAGAAAAGCTTGGGTTTTTGGAGTTCTTCATCTTCCAGAGTGTTGCTGGGTGATAGAGAAGCGTGGTTGAGAGAAGAGAGGAAGAGGAACCTTCGTTCAAGAGGTAGGTGACACCGTTTTGGTTTTAAATTCGGATTTATCTCTGTTTAATCGCAAACGCATGTTTCTATGATATGTAAAGTTGTATTTAGTTAGCTAAGCATGTTATAAATACATTAGAATGAGTTTAGACGAGAAAAATCGTGATTTAGAACTGTTTCTGCTCGATTTGGTGAGACCGCCGACCTCGACTGTGCGAGGTGCTCATCGGCGATCTTAGGCGCTGGTTAAAGTTTTGAGGACGCCGTGGACCGCGGGACGACGGACCGTGGGCGCTCGAAATTGCACTACCGCCGACTGATGACCGCCCGGAGCGATCCTGAGCGATCCCAGGCGCTCTTAGCAGAATTTCCAATTTTTCATAATTTCGAACCTAAATCAATTCTAAACCATTTTTAGACAATTTTAATGATTAATTAAGGTACTTTAAGACCAAAATAAACTACCTAAATCCCTGTTTTACAGAAAAACAAATTAGGGAGATATTTAGGACATTAGTTGCCAAGTTTTGAAGGTATATGAGAAATGTGATTTTGGAAAAGCCTAACTACCCTTTGATTATCTAAACACTTCTAAATGACATTATAAATCATAAGACATTATAAAGAGAATTCAGAATCCGAATGACGGAATAATGAAGTGAATGTACAGATATAACCATTATATGCCGCTAGGCACCAACCCTTATAGAAATATGATACTTTAGGGAATTTTGGAGTCTAGTGGGCATAGCTGGTTATGGATCCATAGTCGTAGCTAGATAGCTGAGGGATATGTCATTTGGGTTGAGTTACTCCTATATGCGACGCGCTTCCTTTGCAAGTTAGTTTGTCTGGGAAGGTCCTATGTCTGGAGGGACACCCCGGTGAGCCGCTGGTGATTCCCTGTACATTTGGATAAGCAACCACCTCCATGTATTGATTCTGGTGCTGCATGCTGGTGGTACATGCCAACTTTGATGGGTACGTGTGCAATAAGTCGGTGACTATGGCTCTTGTCTAAGCTGCGCTGCATGGGGCTTGAGTATCATTAGTAGCATCGCTCCTAAGTCGCACGGTGGTATAGCAATTGGTTGAGAATCTTCTCAAAAGGTTTATCTTACTTTGTGAGTCCTACAATGACACTGAAAACATAACACTTGATATGATTACTATTGTGCACGTGCGGGATGCATGTGATTGGGATATTGGTTGGATGTGACTGCTTAGTACATCCTGGCAATGCTTGGATTATGCTATTGATTTGGCTATTGAGTTCTTATATTAAAACTTGCTAAAAATCATTTCTAGAACTGTTATTAAACTGTTTTGTGTTCATGAATGGTATAAATGATTATGCGAGCCTGATTTATCGATGTTGCTTAATCGTGCATGAAATGCTACTTTGCTTATATTAACTGTTTAATCATGCATGTGTTACCTACTGAGATATTCGTATCTCACCCTACTTCTATTTCATTTTTTTCAGCTGATACGCGAGAGGGGGATCTCTTAGACTTCCAGGGAGAGATAGCCGAGTATTCGCCGGAGGATTATTATTATCCAGACCTTGTCTGAGGTGGATTGATGTTATAGACTTAGCATTTTTAATTGGTTATTATCATTTATTGGATTTGATGTATGAGAGAGACAAGAGAGAGTTAGTAACCAGTTCATTCTACCAGACTTTGATACTATTGACTGATGGTCAAGCTTTATGCTTGTTTGAGGATTTTGATCTACACTTCCGCACATACTTGTTTCCGCACTCTGATAGTTTAATATATGGATTGGATTTACTTTCTTTGGTCTGGTATGTTATTGATGTTGTAATTGATATGGTCCAGTAACACCTCGGATTTGGTTGTTGAACTAAATTCAGGTTGTTACAGTAGCGAACCGGGTTCGGGTCGGGTGTCGGTTTGCACTGACCCGGGTTCGGGGCGTTACACCACCTGGCGACCCTACCAGTGGAGATCGGCTTCTCAAAGATATATTTCAACGGATCCATATTGGAGATCAGCAGGACGGTGTGACTGAGCAAATAATGCCGAAGTTTTTGAGCTGCCCAGACTAGGGCACAACACGTCTTTTCAAGCACTGTGTATCTGACTTCGATGTTGGTAAACTTCTTGCTTAGGTAGTAGATTACTTGTTCTTTCCGCCCTTTCTCATCGTGTTGTCCTAACACACATCCTACAGCCGTCTCAGAGACTGTCAGATACATAATCAAGGGTCGTCCTGGGACAGGCGGGACCAACGTCAGTGGACTCATCAGATAGGCCTTGATCTTATCAAACGCTACTTGACAGTCGTCATGCCAAACCACAGGGTTGTCTTTCTTTAGCAGCTTGAATATAGGCTCACACACAGGAGTCATCTGCGCAATGAACCTACTGATATATTGCAATCTACCCAGGAATCCTCTCACTTCCTTTTCTGTCGACGGAGGAGGCATCTCCAAAATTGCCTTTGCTTTGACAGGATCAACCTCAATGCCTCGCTTGCCCACTATGAAGCCGAGCAACTTTCCTGAAGTCACTCCAAACACACACTTGTTTGGGTTGAGCCGAAGTTTGTGCTCTCTGAGTCTGTCGAACATCTTTCCAAGGTTCACCAAGTGGTCTTCTTCTTCCTTAGACTTCGCTATCATGTCATCCACGTACACCTCCATCTCTTTGTGCATCATGTCGTGGAATATTGAGGTCATTGCACGCTGATACGTAGCACGCGCATTCTTCAGTTCGAATGGCATCACGCGGTAACAGTAAGTGCCCCAGTGTGTGATAAAGGATGTCTTCTCCATATCCTCAGGTGCCATCCTTATCTGGTTGTAACCAGAGAAGCCGTCCATGAAAGAGAACATTGAATGCGTTGCTGTATTGTCCACCAGTACATCAATGTGCGGCAATGGGAAGTCGTCCTTCGGACTCGCTCTATTCAGATCTCTATGGTCGACACACATCCTGACTTTCCCATCTTTCTTGGGAACTGGCACAATGTTGGCTAACCACTCCGGATAGTGAGTTACTTGCAGGAATCCGGCATCCAGCTGCTTGGTGACTTCTTCCTTGATCTTCAGGGCCCATTCTGGCTTCGTGCGCCTGAGCTTCTGTTTCACAGGTACGGCCTTAGACTTCGTTGGTAACCGATGCACAACCAAGTCCATGTCTAACCCGGGCATATTCTCGTATGACCATGCAAACACGTCAGAATAAGATTTAAGAAAATCAAACATCTGTTTTCTCAATAATGGTGACAGCTTTTTACCAATTTTGAGGATCCTTGGTTGCGCTACTTCACCTATGTCAATTGACTCTGTTTCCTCAATGTTGGCCTGGAGACCCTTTTCGTGTCTTTCCAATGCAAGTTGGATTTCAAGCGGGGTTTCCCATGATTCATCATCGTCCTCATGCTCGAAAGGCTCACAGGGGACGATGTTTGAATCTTCTAGCTGCGATGGGCGAGTGCCCCAATCTGACTTGTCGAGTTCTTGCTCGTTTTCAGGATTGGACACTGGCTCACGCATTTCATTTATTATTGCCATCTGTACCGGCTTCTCAATTTCTTTTTGCTCGTTTTGTTCAATTATGGCAATCTTATTACCTATCCCGTGCCCCAGATCTCCTAGGTGTGCGTCGGGATTGACACTAAGATTGCGATGCTCAAGCTGCTTATTTTGTTATTTTCATTTTCAAACAGATGCAAGTAGTAGGAAGCATTCAGATACTCATTAAAAACTTCAGCAGTAGCTACAACGGAAATTTCAGAGGTGACAGAAACCCCCTTTGGGATAGCAGCTTTGCTGATGGCAAAAGGTGTGGCGCTCCAGTTCCTGAGTGGTGCCTGGTCTTTTTTGTTGATGATGACTGCCGTTTCTGGTTCTTCAGCCAGTACCATGTTGGCGCTGTCATCAGAAGAGATGTAGATAGGATCATGTGATGCGCCTCCTACCGGCTTGTTCTGGCTTCTCTCTGATCGGGGGCCAGACTCTGACGATACCCTTACCCATGATCCACTAAGGGCGATTGCCATTGGTATCTCGTCCTCGGGTGGCGCATATGCGATGGTGACTTTGTTGGCTGGGTCAACTCTGGGGGGGTGCAAACATTATGGGTATTCCAGTTGGTATCCCAGGCACCATGGAAGAGTAAGCTGGTGGTGCCCATTTGCCATAAGCTGCATGGTACACTTCTTCCGGTACTGGCCCTAGCACTTGGGGCATGCTACGGAACATGCGGTTCAAACCATCGCGAGTTCCAGGGTGCGGGATATAGGGGTGTGGAGGAGGCGACCTTGGCCTGCGGGTTGGCGCTCCTGAGCTGTCTCGCCCTTCCATCATGCAGACATACATGACCAGACCTTCTTCTTTGTATTCCTCAATGGGAGCAGGTGGTGGCACTTCCATCACAATTGCAGAGTTGATCGGGATCCCATCAGGGATGAACTGCTCATCTGGTGGGGCGAAGGCCATGGTAACTTCGTCAACCGAGTCCAAGGCGACCAGTGCTGGCAGGCCATCTAGCGACCCCTCAGGAGCCAACGGGTCTACTTCTACAGCATCTCCAATCATGTCCATAGATGGTGGCTCCTCCCAGAGCATTTGGGCTAGGCCTTGTAGGTAGTCTTCTTCTGCGGCAGGGGTGTCCAGAAACTCATCTCCCCATCCTTGGGGGACTATATTCTCAATGGCTTGGGTTGCCTCACGCTCCATGTTAGTGAACTGGTGGTATAAGTTCTCGCGCACGCATATGGGCCAGTGGGGGTCTCTCCCTTCAGTTCTGGCTCTTTTCCTTTCGGTACGGTTCCCAAGGAGTCGGGAGTAATCTTCTGGCTACGGCCTGAACCCCAATCCAAACCCAGTGGTCTGCTCATAAGGTTGGATGGCTGCCTTGATTCCCTGCTTATACCTGCCGAGTCCATCACCGGCTCTGAGACCCCAGTCTACGCAGTCAGCAGCACTGAACACGTACTTTCTCCTCCTTTTCGAGAGTCGTCGCCCCCTTTCAGATTCAGGGATACGATTCACCTGCACCATCTCCACCGCTTGGAAATTGAGTGTGGTGGGCAACTCATAATCCACATAGGGTACTCCGACCCTTTCAAATTCCCGGTGATCCTCCGCATGTACTGTTCTGAGTTCATTGCCTGATACGAACCGGACCATCCTGTGCAGCGTGGAAGATACTGCTCCTGCCTGAAGCAGCCAGGGCCTCCCGATCAGCAGATTAAACGAGGCGTTGATATCCATGAGTTCAAACTCCATGGTAAAGGGCCTATCTGCAATCATGATCACCAAAGTGACCTCTCCCAGTGAGTCTCTTCTAGCGTTGTCGAAGCCTCTGACATTGTGCCCAATTGGCTTAATCATGGTAGGGCTCAACTGTAGACTGTGGAATGTCCTCATCGGGCATATGTTCAATGCCGACCCGTTGTCAATCATGGCGATTTCACGATGAGATCGACGCACTTCACTGTGATGTAAAGCGGCTCAGTATGGTCGCAACCCTCAGGTGGCAGATCTGCTGCAGAGAAGGAGATGGCCTGGGGTGCCATGATCACTGACACCACTGCCCCTAGCTGCTCGGGATCAATGCTTGCTAGTACGTGTGCGTCTCCCAGGACCTTCATTAACACTGCCCGGTGCTTCTCTGAGTCGATCAGAAGTCTCATTATGGAAATCTGGGTGGGCACCTTGTTCAACTACTGGAGAAGGTTGTACTTTGGAGTGAACACACTACGGTGCAAATCTATGATTTCTTCTTCTGTGGCCCTTCCCTTTCTCTTGAGGGTCTGTGGCAATTCAGTAACCACATCCTTCCCTTTTTCTTTCCTTTTTGCTTCTGCTTCTGCTTCCGCTCCCTCTGGTGTGGGTGGGGGATCGGTGTTTATGTATCGACCAGATCGGGTGATCCGATCGATTTCTGCTTCAATGGTGGTGGTGGTGGCTTGATGGTAGAAAGATAGGGTGGGGTAAGGTGGGGATACCGTGTTGTACGAGGGTGGTTCCAGGTTGAGTTGTGAGAGGTTGAGGGTGGGTGGTTCAAATGAAAGGGAGAAGGGGTCTTGTGGAGGCGAGTCCATGATGTCATGGATGTTGAGGGCAGAGGGGTTGGTGAGAGGGGTGGAGTAGAAGAACTCTTGGTCTGTGGGTGGGTGGAAATGCACAAGAGGGAGATCCGTAAGGAAGTCATTGCCGCCTTCTTCAATGACGTTTATTGTCTTATTTTCCTTTCGGAAGTTTACTGCTGATTCGGCTTCCGAGTCTGTACCAGCGGATTCATCTGAGCTCTCATAAGGATCAGGTGGGCTTACAGGTTCGGAAGTGGATGATGGCTCCCCTTCTACTGTGACATGGGGTAGGCCAGGCCACCCGGGCGTGCCATGGGAGAGGGATTCAGAACTTGGTTCATCGATAGGAGATGGGTGAGGGACTGCAAGTCTGGCTCTGATGTTGCAAACATATACTCAGGCGGCCATCCAGTAGACATCTGCGGGGGTACCCTTGAACTGCCCACTGATGCATCTGTGTCCTGTGGCCCATCTCGGAACAAAGGTCCTTCAGAACTACCCACTCCTTCCCTGCGTGGAGGGGACGGGGAGTCACTGATCCATCCGCATTGCATGGGGTTCCATGGCCCCGTGACTTCCTCACTGCTCTGAGGCTCATCCTCGATCGTACAGATGTAGACATCTGTATCCTCCTTAACCTTGAGTTCTTCTAGTGGAGTGTCCCCTTCATTCTCTCTGACAATTGTAATCACTGTCGCTTGGGTTCTTGCTCGAAGGTGCACCTTTACTGTCTGCCCTGGTCGGCCAATCAGTATAGACAGGTCAAACTGCCCAGTGCCCCGGTCACAGCTCACCTGATTAGCTGACTTGCTGGTTGAGGCCTTAGAATGATCTGGGAGAGGATTGGTGGTGATGCCAGCTGCTGGGGTCTGAGCCTGTGGTGCTGGGGGTCGACCGTGATGCGTCTGCTGTCAATTAGGTCTTGGATGTCGTGCCTTAGATCCCAGCACCGATTAGTGTGATGCCCCGGAGCACCAGAGTGGTACTTTCACCGTTCTGGCGCATTGTAGCTTCTGGCGTTGACCAGTCTGGGATTCGGGGGTTTGATTTGCAAGTACCCTTTATTCAGCAAAGTAGGTAGCAACTCTGCTGGCGCATACGGTAGTGGGGGGAAAACCCGTTTCATCCTGGCTTCAAATTCTTCTTTCGTCTTTCTTACCCCTTGGTAAGCTGTCTGCCCGGTCCCTTGGGGTGCCACTGTCTCTGGTCCTTGGGAGAAGTGATAAGGCTGTGCCGGGTGGACGTAGTTCACTGCCTGCTGTTCCTGCCTTCGGGGCTCTTGTCTCTGGTTTCTGCTAGCCTGTCCTGTCACTGGCCTCCTTGGTGCGGCACTCTGCCCACTGCCATCTATTTTCCCGGCTCTTACTGCATCCTCAATCCGATCCGCAGTCAAAATTAGGTCGTTGAAATTCGAGGTACTTTGCCCCAGCAGCAAAGTGAAGAACGGTTGTCCCAGTGATGCGATGAACAGAGATGTCATCTCTTGTTCCAACAGTGGCGGCTGTACCAGTGTGGCCAACTCCTTCCAGCGTTTGGCATATTCTCTCACCGACTCTTGGCTCTTCTTTGCCAGCCTCTGCAATTCTGCCCTTGTCTGCACTATCTGACTGTTGAGGCGGTACTGCTGGATGAAGACTGCTGCCAAGTCATTCCATGTCTTTATCTTAGCCTTGTCTAGACTCAGGAACCAAGAGTAAGCGGCCCCAGTTAATGACTTTTGGAAGAATTGCACCATGATTCGCTCTTCCTTGGCGTACTGACACATGTCTCCTGAGTACGACCTTAAATGATTCAGTGGGCACCCGGTGCCGTCAAATTGGTGCAACTCAAGGCATTTGAACTTAGCCAGGAGTTGGATGTCTAAAAAGAAACAGAGGCTTTCCAGGGTAGCCTCACTTTGCACTGTACTAGGTTGGAGCTGTTTGAGCTGCTCTTTCAAGGCGGCCATTTCTGTTCTATTCTCCTCCCTTACTGCTGTCAGCTTCTCCTCAAATTGCACCTCCCGGGTTCTGTACCAGTCCTCATCACCCTGTCCTAGATGGATAGGTAGAAACTGATCTTGCTGTGCAACGTGAAATGGTGCTGCCGGTGGTGGTGGTGCCAGGGGAGGGGGATTTGCCGAACGTGGTGGTGGCGCCACTTCCGCTTGTGGCGGGAACTGTAGCTGCGGCTGCTGGGCGACTGATACCACTGGCGTGGCCTGCCTTAATTCTCTCAGCTCTGTCATTAGTTCCTGGATGATGGAACTCATGCTGTCTATCTTCTGCTGCATCTCATTGACTACCTGCGTATGACTGGACTCTGCAGGATGCTGCCCTGGCGGCGTCTGTTCTCCTTGCTGTTCCATATCGAGCCTTCTCCTCGATCATAGCAGGTACGGGCTTCTGAAAGCAATTTTGGTACCTGGTGGAACAATTGGCAGGCATTAGTGCATTTTCACACAACTTGTTTACACAACTTTATCTGATTGAATTTATTCATTCATTTACATATATATATTTTTTTGTTTTCTGATATGATTTGACTAGCTGGTCTATTTTAGCTACCCTAAGGCAACAAGGGAAGATAACCTGATTTTGAATTATCTGATCTATTTTAGCTACCCTTAGGTAACCGGGAAAGAGAACCCTAATGAATTTGAAAACTGATCTATTTTAGCTACCCGTGGGTAACAAGGGAAGAGAACCTTGAATGAATTTGAAGATTTATCTATTTTGGCTGTCCTAAGACGACCGGGGAAGAGAAACCTAATGACCGAATCTATTTTAGCCGCCCGCAGGCAACTGGGAGAGAGAACCCTGTTTTTCTGAAAGCTGATCTATTTTAGCTATTGGGGAGTGGCTGGGACAGAGAACCCCCCTGAACAAATCTATTTTAGTCGCCCGCAGGCAACTGGGAAAGAGAACCCCAAGTATTTTGAAAATTGATCTATTTCAGCCGCTTGGAAGCGACTGGGAAAGAGAACCCTAGTGACTGAATCTATTTTAGCTACCCGTAGGTAACAAGGGAAGAGAACCTGATTTTGAATCAACTGATCTATTTTAGCTACCCGCAGGTAACAAGGGAAGAGAACCTTAATGAATTTTGATGACTGATCTATTTTGGCTGCCCTAAGACGACCGGGGAAGAGAACCCTAGTGACCGAATCTATTTTAGCTACCCGTAGGTAACTGGGAAAGAGAACCCTAAATGAATTAGCTGATCTATTTTAGCTACCCGCAGGTAACAAGGGAAGAGAACCTTTAATTCGAAGGGGTTTTATTTGAGCTCAGAATCACGGGGTTGGACCAATGCAGGGTCTCCGCAGGGGGTGAGCTGGAAAGCAGCAGCCAGGCGTACCTTAACCAATCTCCAGTTCACTCACTGGCGGCGTCGGTGCCAAGTTTCGGCTAGTAGTTCCCGGGCGTGCCTTAGCTAGTCGTTGGTTTAATCACCATTGACTTCGGCGCCTCACAAAGGGGAAGGCTATACCAGGACGTTCATCCACCAAACGGTTCAATCACCGGCGGCTTCAGTGCCCCAAGGTTTCGGCTAGTAGTTCCTGGGCGTGCCTTAGCTAGTCGTTGGTTTAATCACCATTGACTTCGGCGCCTCACAAAGGGGAAGGCTATACTAGGACGTTCATCTACCAAACGGTTCAATCACCGGCGGCTTCAGTGCCCCAAAGGTTTCGGCTAGTAGTTCCCGGGCGTGCCTTAGCTAGTCATTGGTTTAATCACCATTGACTTCGGCGCCTCACAAAGGGGAAGGCTATACCAGGACGTTCATCCACCAAACGGTTCAATCACCGGCGGCTTCAGTGCCCTACAGGCTTGACCGAATGATCTCGAAAAGATACAGACGGGTGTGATCTGAGCTCAAGGTCTGGGGTGTTTTTAAACACTTGCTGGGTTTTGCGATCTCAATGAGAGAGATGCAGTTAAAGGCAATTAGGTGGTCGCAACAACCAGGAATATTGCAATTGTCTGAGAAGAGGTGGTCCGTCGAAGACCGAGTTGCCCTATTGGAGGGAATTAATTTTTTTATTTCTTGTTCTTGTTTTGTTAAGTTTGAACAGCATAGCATAGTAAAAATAAATTCATGCTTCAATCAAAAAGTGCCGCCGCAGCACAAAGTACATCATCATTCATAACAAAATACAACAAAGCCAAAGTCTAGCTAGGTTGGTCATTATCATAGTGGGAGGACACGTCTTGCCTCCTCAAGGCTCGCAGAAGCTTGTTCCGCAGACGTCGGTCCTCCTCTGCGCGCTTGCGCACTAATTCCATTTCATGTTGCAAGGCCGTATTGGCCTGCCTACTCGCCCGTTTTGAATCCACATAAGCTGAATGGATACGGGAGTGGGTCTCCTGCAGTTCAGCCACCCTGTCCCTATATGTGTTAGGGGGCGGAACTGGAATGTCGCCTGATGCGACAGGCTGAAGAGGTGGGGGGCCGTCGTGGCCAAATTCCCGAGCTATCCATTGCTCGTAGTCTCGAAAGTGCGATTCGCTGAAGACGTCTTCTCGATATACGCAAACTGTCTTCCACTCCGTCAGCAGTTGGGTCCTTAGTCCCTTGGTGAGTGGACCAATCGAATTGCCCAAGTCGTCCTTGACCGGGATTCCCTGCGGTTTCCCAAACTGTCTCAGAACCTGAATCGGATAGTACGGCACGGCATGGGTGAGTCCTATCAGGGAAAGGCCTTCTCTTTTCTTGAAAGCTATGATGGAGGTGTAGGGGATGTTGTATGTACCCCACCATCTAATGTCTGTTTCTCCTTTCAAGTGGAGAAAATGGTTAAACCAATCCTCACGAGTAGGTAGGTCTGGTTTGATCTCTCTTTGAGCCAACCAATGGATGTTGTCGCCGGTTGCCTTGTAATATGCACTGACAGGTGATGACACCATCAGGTGGTCTTGCAGCCAAAGGTGGAGAAGGGGAGCGCACCCTTGAAACCTCCGGGTTCCGTGTTTGGACAAAGTCAGGGAATGGAACAGTTGACCTAGGATTAGTGGCATGATTCGGTACCCTGCCCTAAGTTGATCCACAATTTCCATGAGGGCCAAATTAATGGTGTCTCCCCCAGTTGGAAAGAAGATTTGCGACAAAACCACAAGGGTGAAGGTGTCATCCCAAGCCCGGGGTCTTTCCTGCTTTTTGTTTCTTATCTTTTCAGCAAGGAATGTTTTGGAGACCCTAGTGAATGACTTGTCACCTCCTAAGGTCTGGAATTCTCCCCTTGAGAGGCCAAAGAAAACACAAGCTTCATTCTTGTGGCTTTCTTTGAGACTTGGCCTAGCGGGTTCTCCTAATTCGCGAAATCGGAGGAACAGGTCAAGTTCCTCAATTGTGGGAGTCAACTCGTTGATCCCGAATCGAAACACTGAAAGCTGGGGATCCCAAAAAAGTAGGGCTGCTTGGATCATATCTCAGTTGATCGGCACATTTAATAGGGACAAAGTCTGTCCCATGTGGTATTTGTGCTCCCATTCGATCTGCTCACTCCCTTGGAGCTGCCTTGTCCAAGAACGGATCCAAGGGGTATCCCAGGCGCACTTCTCTATCCTAGGAGAACGGGTTCTCTCAGATGAGGATGAGGATGCCATGCCAACTATCCGATCGAAATTCCGAATCAATTTAAGGTTCCACACCAAGACTCTAAGCCAGTTCTATAATATGCATAATTTCAAGCAACAAGATGAACCACTAGCAGTTCTAACATGCTTCACCAAATAAAGCAAAAACAAAACAGTGCGGAATTTAAGTTAGGCACACATGGTGTGTGGTCCTAAGGGTTGGCGCCAATGAAGGCGCGACTCCTAGACATACTTGTGTAGAGGAGCACATTCAAGTCTCGATCAGTCTTTCTGTCTTTCATCTGTTCTTTTATCTGCTTTCGGTGTCGGACCATAGCGAAATTACAACTTGCCATCGAGGGAGAATTTTTACAAGATATTTACAAAAGCTGCAAAGAATTCATCCTTAAGGCTGTTGGGAGCCAAAAGGGAGGATACAAATTGCTTTCAAAGTGGGTAGGCTAAAAATCCCTAGATCTAGGGTTTAGTGCCTATGTCCTGATCCGGCATGCTTTCATCTGTCTGTCTGATCTAGCCGGCTTTCGTCTGCTTCAAAAGACCAATCTGGACTTAAAGTGCTCCCAGTGGACTCTAATGGGTCAAGACTCATAGCAAACAGGACTCCATGCATGGATCTGGGGTGGTTCCCCTGATCAAAATTAGGTGAGCTTCCTAAATTGGGGCTGAGGTCGCCCGTGATCTAGGGATTACTCAATTCGATGCAAAAAGCGAGGGTTGCTGCCCCTAATGGACTCTGGATTTTATTCCGATTTTACCATTCACAACATTCTCACCCTCGCATGCTCAACGTATAGTTTATTCAGAAATGTTAGGTGGGGAAGGATACCCAGCCCGAGACATAAATCTACAAGGGTCTGGACCAGTACTGGATCCTCGCGTGCCACGGCAAGAAACCAGTGGTGCTAATGAACTCCAGAAAACTGGGGGGATGGGTTTACCCTGCTTTCCCTGGCAAGCCATGGGAGCGTAGGTGCTAATACCATCCCAAAGATCAGTTTATAGGAATAAGAAGGGTAAGCTGCTAGAGAGGTCTAGGTTTTGGTAAAGAAGTTGCAATATCTAATTCACTCATTCATTCGGGTCGGATCATCCACGCAGTCTCTCTCGTGCGTGTCACCCCACGCAGTTTATCACACAAGAACAGAAAAAAATCCATCGACGGTGTGGTGGTGTGCCCGTGTGTGCAGTTGGGCTGCGTGTTGTGTCTACACAGGTGAGTTTTGTCTAGATTTTGTTGGTAAAGGGATTGTTACTGTCTCGTATAGTAAGGTGCAGAATTAGCACGCAATACGAGGTTCTGGGAGAGTCCCCAGGTAAGTGGGGGGTCACAGGGGACCGCTTAAATCCCACTTGCCTTAGGCAATTATCGCGTCCCTTTGACAGGACTCCCCAGAACGCGTAATTATGCATATTCTGTATCTTACTAAACGAGGTAGTAAGAAACCCTAAACGTCAACTAAATCTCTCTTTATGCTGACTCATCTAACTAGGGTCCTACTGGGCTGAAACTTCCCCAGCAGAGTCGCCAGGCTGTGCGCGCGTGGGAAACGCGGCACGGGGTAATTCGGAGTCACCACCGCCTGATGGGGTGCAGGCGAACACCTGGGTGCCTAATCTTGTCTATTTAGGGCTTTTGGTCTGCGGCTTGAGATTCTAAGTTTGGTTCTCGGTTGCGGTCTGGGGAAGTCCGTAGACACCCCAGTCCACCCCGTCGGATGACCGGTCCCGTGGGTTCCCTGATTTGAGTCAGCTTACTCTATTTGGTTCTCACCCGATTCCTAATCCAGCATGCCCTTCGGTTAAGCCTTGGCGGGACCACCTAAGTGGTGTGGGTCCCTTTAGTTGATTTTATCTTTGCTTGATCATAAGTTTTCTGAGTCTGAGTGGGTTGGTCCCGTTGGAAGGCCCACAGTATCCCTGGTGGGCTTGGGTAAGCCCGTGTGCCCTTGGTGGGCCCCTGTCTAGCCTAGGAGGCCCTGTGGGCTTTGGTGAGTGTGTTGGTTTTTACTTAATGGCCCAATTTGGAGTTTAAGTGTCTTTCATGTAAACGAATGGGTCTGTATTGGTTCATGGGCCCCTAGGTGGGCCCATGAAGGTTGCCAGAATTTTTAGTTCATCTGATTTAATTTGGCCAAAGCGGGCTGGTCACTGGGCTTGGGGCCCGGGATCCAGGTTTTGGGCTTTGAAAGCCCAGTTCTTTGAAGTTTAGGGCTTACACCCTAACTTGGTTCGGTTAGCAGGCTTTGGCGGGCCCGACAAGCCCTAGCCCTTGGTCTCGGCCAAACCAGGCAATTCACACATCCATTCACATATCCACGGCGCGGGTGGGCCGCATTGGGTTTGGCTCGCCCGGTTCACATGGTTCATTTTACTTGAGTTATTTAATGGCATGCTTTGGTGTTTATTTGGGCTTGGTGGGCCCTGTTGGAAGGCCCACTAGTGAGCCAAGTTGGACCGGTTTGTCCAAGTCCCAAGTTGGTTCAACTGGTTTTAGTAAAAATCATCACAAAATTCGGCAAGGCATTACAATACACAAAAAACCACATTCTGGTGTGTATCTGGCAACTCAGGCCGGACACGAACAGGTCTCAGGTTATCCGGCTTGAGTTGCCGGATATGCCTGAGTCACAGGTGATCCGGCCTGAGTTACCGGATCACCCTGGAAGGGCCTTTTTTGGGACTTTTGCCATTCGGGGTGTTTCCATGGGGTTCCTAAGGGTTTATGCAGGTCATGTGGGCCCCTGGGTGGGCCCACCTTGGTTTAGATTCAATGAAGAAGCCTCCCTTGGCTTCTCTCATGGTTTCCCGCAGGGACGAAGGGGATAAAAGCAGTGGGGAAGGGGATCATGCTTCCATGTATGCATGCAAGGATGATTTAACATGCATGACTAAATAGTTGCACTCAAAGGGGGGTGGGATCATGTTCATTGCACCATGCAAGGGTATGATAATGCAAAGGGATAGGGAGCATGCATTTACTAGTGAAAACAACAAGCGACAAAGGCATGAACAGCAGCAAAATACCCGGCTAAATCATAAGCAAAAAACAGAAATAAGAAGGGACGTGGGGGGGGGGGGGGGGGGGGGGGGGGGGGGGGGGGCTGTTATAGGGGTACATTGGATCAAAGCTACGAGGGAACATGCTCCCTTCTTTAATGAAATAGCCCAATACGAAGAACATGTGGAAACAGGTTGGACTGGCATTTGGAGGAACTTCCAAAGCCTTGTGACCGCCTCCGTTGCACTCTCCTAGACCTACACGCCCACCTCAACCCTCCTTGGGAGGTTTTCTCATGACAAGATGCGGAACAACGCATGGTAGAGACACAAAAGCGGCATAATACATGGTAGAGACCTCATGGACGAAAAATCATGCAATCAAGCTCATTCTCACATATATCATGTATAACTTGATGGAGTACATTACCTGAGGGTTCTTGGACTCCTGCACGAGGTGGAGCCTCCTCCTTGAGACCAAGAGGTTGCTGGAAAGTCCACTAATGCTCAAACTCCACTCCACCAGCAGCTATCCTCCTTAGGTTTGCTTTAGAAAGTGAAGAAGAAGGAGAGGGAAGCAAGGATGGGCTGGTCTTGGGGTGGTATGGAGGCCAAAAGGGGTAGAAGAGGTGAGGATTCGAGTGGGAGAAAAGTGGGGGAAGGAAGCTAAAAGCAGCAAAAGAATAGCCAACCCCGGATATGAGCTGCTGTTATAGAAAACATAATGTATCCGGCAACTCAGGCCGGATACACTAAGTCCTCTCCTTATCCGGCCTTCATGGCCAGATACACTAGTCTTCCTTTTTATCCGGTCTTCAAGTCCGGATACAAAACATAATCATTTGAAAATTAAATGCCGCCGCGAATTTGTAGGGTGATCGGCACGAATCTCGCGCGAAAATCTCTTTGTATCCAGCCTTCAAGTCCGGATATGAAGAGGGGCAAGCGTATCCGGTATTAAATACATGATACAAATCGAAAAATTACGGATTTGCCCTTCGACTTGACTGATTCGACCGATTTGACACTTTTGGATATCTACGGATCGCCCGTACGAATTTTTGATATTTAAGATTTAGTCCCTGAGATATTTTGCTGCGTTTGTCGCCACGTGTGCAGCTGTTGCGCCACGTGTGCAGTTTCTGGCTTTACTGCTCGGAAACTTCGACAGCTCATATCTCTTTCATCCGAACTCTGATTTGAGCAAACTCAATTGCGTTAGACTTGTATCGGAGCCCTCCATTTAATAACATAGGGCTAAGCATTTGGCACGGGGTTCGAGGAAAAGTCAACTTTTGGCCTTTCCTCAAGTTTGACTGCCCTTATAACCTTCATTCGGACTCTGATTCCTGCAAACCCAGTTGCGTTGGAATCATGTCGAGATTCTTTATCCAAGGGTATAGAGCAAGGTACTTGGCACGGAATTCGAGGAAAAGTCAACTCTCGGCTCTTCCTTAAGTTTGACTGCCCGCAGAACCTTCATCCTGCAAACCCAGTTGCGTTGGACTCGTGTCGGGATTCTCTATCCATTGGGATAAAGCAAGGTGGCCAAATTTTATTTGATTAAAAGGTCAACTCTTCACCCCTCAGGGTTTGACTTTTTAGCCGGGTTTTGCATTTCTGGCTTTTCCGGAGAGCAAAAATGAGGTGCTTACACTAGTCACACACCTATAAATGTAGATAAGTGAGTTAGGTGAACACGAGTTTTGATTTTTTTTTTTTTGTTTTGGATTTTTTTTTCACTTGAGCTAAAAGAATTGTTGGAATATTTTAGGGCTTCCAACATGTCCCACAAGGTATGAAAATGAGTGGTACGAAAAAGACCAACCAAAGGGTTGTTGGAATATTTTAGGGCTTCCAAAGGTCCCAAAGAATGAGAAATGTCTAAAATTCAGAGGCTTTTAGATGGCCCAAAGGATACGTGTCTATAATTCAGAGGCTTACAGACGGCCTGAAAAAGTTGTGTCTAAAATTCAGAGGCTTTTAGACGGCCC
This sequence comes from Buxus sempervirens, assembly GCA_947561395.2. NCBI lineage: Eukaryota > Viridiplantae > Streptophyta > Magnoliopsida > Buxales > Buxaceae > Buxus > Buxus sempervirens. The sequence continues at coordinate 14,568,316 of OX387193.1, forward strand.
AAAGGATATATGTCTATAATTCAGAGGCTTATAAACGACCCAAAGAAATGATTTATCTAAAATTCAGAGGCTTTTAGACGGCCCAAACAGGTTGTGTCTAAAATTCAGAGGCTTTTAGACGGCCTAAAAAAGTTGTGTCTAAAATTCAGAGGCTTTTAGACGGCCCAAAAAGGTTGTGTTTGAAATTCAGAGGCTTTCAAATAGCCCAAAAAGGTTGTGTCTAAAATTCAGAGGCTTTTAGACGGGCCAAAGGATATGTGTCTATAATTTAGAGACTTATAGACGGCCCAAAATAGGTCGCTGTTTGAAATTCAGAGGCTTTCAAATGGTCCAAAAAGGTTGTGTCTAAAATTCAGAGGCTTTTAGACGGCCCAAAGGATATGTGTCTATAATTCAAAGGCTTATAGACGGCCCAAAATAGGTTGATGTTTGAAATTCAGAGGCTTTCAAATGGCCCAAAAAGGTTGTGTCTAAAATTCAGAGGCTTTTAGACAGCCCAAAGGATTGTGTCTAAAATTTAGAGGCTTTTAAACGGCCCAAAATAGGTTGATGTTTGAAATTCAGAGGCTTTCAAATGGCCCAAAAAGGTTGTGTCTAAAATTCAGAGGCTTTTAGGCGGCCCAAAAACGTTTAACTTGATTGGAGAAAATGACCAACCAAAGGTTTTTTTGGAATATTCTAGGGCTTCCAAATGTCCCACAAATGTTTTGATTTGATTGATAAAAATAACCAACCAAAGGTTTCTTGGAATATTCTAGGGCTTCCGAGTGTCTCACAAATTTTTTGATTTGATTGGTTCTCGTGACCAAATAATGGTTTTTGGAATATTCTGGGGCTTAAAAATGTCCCACAAGTTTTTTGGATTTTGATTGATAAAAATAACCAACCAAAGGATTCTTTTTTTCTTGTTGAATGTTCTCAGTTTTCAAGTTCAAAAGCTTGATTGAAACATGTTTGAGTTGAATTGGTATCAAAAAATATGACACCTTGGTTCCCTCTTTGATTTTCAAAATTAGGTTAAATCCTAAAAGAATGTTTTATTTTATTATTTTTTTTCCTTTTTTTTTTTTGATTTTTCTGGAACATTTTTATGTTCTTTTCGGGGTGCCTAGGGATTATCCACAGTATTTTAGGCATTTTATTTTGAAAATTTGGGCTGAAAAACCAATTTGTGTAATTTTCTGCATGTATCCGGCATGAAATGTCGGATAAGGCTATGGCTTATTATATCCGACATAATTAGCCGGATACACGCATAGGCCTTTGTAACCGATAATATATGCCGGATATGAATAAAAGTCTTCTTAACCGACCTGAGTTGCCGGTTAAGGCCGAAATGGCCCTTTTTGACTCATTTTTTCACCAGATTATGTTATTTTCATTCCCACTTGATGTTCACCTTGACTTGGCCTTTAAAACTTGCCTCAAATTGGGCTTTGACATCATTCTAGCTAAAATTCCCAAATTCATGAGGGTACTTGTACCTTCCAAAGTTACATACCAATTGTTGGACTTTGTACACTTGGTTGCCTCTTTTTTGGACTGTGGGTAGGATGACTATTAAATTGAGCTGGAAACTCATCCTATAGGTTACACCAACCTTAGGCTATATACATTTTTGGGAAAAATTTCATCCCAAGCATATGGACACCATGGCTTTTAATTCACATGAAAAAGAATACATGGCTTTACCTTGCCACCTTGTGTTACCTTCAATATGGTCTTATACCTTGGCCTGTGAAACATGCAAACGGCCTTCCCACATTTACACCCCATTCCCCAAACGCAATTGTGGACTTTTAGCTGAAAACATGTTTCTCCACCTTCAAGCGTATGGTTTTTGGGTTTTGGCTTAATTGGAAACTTAGAACTCAAGTCTAATGATGCCCGGAATCGAATCACAGATCCCATTGTCATCACATCATTGACTCAAATTCTAAGGTGAATGTTTTCACTTTCGCTTTCCGAAGTATCGACCTCAGTGCGCCAAGCTACCCACATTCATGGTTCAACTTCCTATAGGTAATGGGTAGGTTGTGCAAATAATTTAAAGTGCTCAAGTGCATTTAAAATGGAGGTACATTCACAACGTCCAAGCCCCTTGCCACTCTTTTTCATAGCCATGCATACAATTCCAAGTCAAGGCATATACAATCATCATATTGGAAGCAAAATACAAGCCAAGCAAGGTAGTACAAGCAAACATGCTCATGGCCAAAAGTGACACCCAAAACATGTTATTGTACAAACCAATTAAAACATGGAAAGCATGCTTGAAACCCCAAAAGTGTTACCCAAATTTCCAGATTTTCATGCTTTTTCTCTTGCTCAAAGTGTACCATTTCTACCCAAATTGAAGCCTAAAAATTCAGCAACTACTTGACATGGTCCAAAAAGTGTTTCAATTAGGTAAAACATGCTTGAAATCTCCCAAAATATACACTAAATTTCCAGATTTCATGTTCTTTATTTTTATGCTCAAGTGACATTGCTTTATGCCCAAATCCAAGCCTAAAAATACAGCACCTAAATGTATTGCCCAATAGGTGTTTTGTTTGAGGAAAACATGCTTGAAAACCCTCAAAAATGGCTACTGAATTTACAGATTTTATGCCCACAATTTTTCTTGATTAAAATGGTATTGGAACCCAATTTAAAGCCTAAAAATACAGCATTAATCACATGGCCTAAAAGAGCTTTAATTTAGGGAAAACTTGCTAGAAGGCCCCCAAAATATGCATTAAACTCCAGATTTCATGCTTTCATATTTCATATTCAACCCATGGCATAAAAGCTCCCATTAGAGCATGGTACAAGATACATCCAAATCATGTTTCAACATAGGCTTCCTTTAGACATATTTCTAGACAACATCAAGCAACACATACACGCTTTTATCCAGGTAAGTTTCAAAGCATTCCAATCAGATTTGAAATACCACAATATGCACAAATAAAGTAAGCAAAATAGCAAGCATTCAAAAGTAAATAAAAAACATGAACAAAATACACCAATCATGGCTTAAATCCACAAATCCCCAGCAGAGTCGCCAGTTGTGAGACATGGGAAAAATCACCGGGATGATTCACCCTCCGTCAACACACGGGACTCAACGTAAAATGTGGGAGATTCGCCACCATTCAGAATTTTGAGGTGTGAATGGACACCAAAAGATTCAAAAGTGAGCAAAAATAGCTCAAAGGGCAAATTCTAGAGTAAAAATAACTCTACTTGAAAATCAAGTCAAGAGATGGGTAAGGGGATTAGATTATGAACGGGGGAAGGTGTTAGGCACCCCCATTCACCCACACAAAGTGGTTGCCAAGTGTTTGTTCATGCAAAAAAGTAAGAAAGCTTGCTAAAAATCATTAAAAACCTTGAAAAAGGACAAATGTATGATATCTTCACATGAAGATCTAAATGGATTCTAGATCCTCTTTTATGTCAATATCACTTCTAGAATATCAACAATAAAAAGAAATCAAAGCAAAGATTGCAAAAAGCCAAGTTGAGTGAAATCCGGAAAATTCGGTAAAAGATAATGTCATTTGTCTTGAGATCATTCAAATCCAATTTAAATTGAATCAAACCAAATTCATTTGAAAGATTATGGTAAATAAGAGACTCGTGCAAAATTTCAAGTAGATCCGGTTGAAAACCTAGGAGTTATGCCTCCTTTAAAGTTGCTGCTGGAGATGATTAAAAGTGACAAGTGGGCAAGTTTGGAAAACCATCTAGAAAAATCGGCTCCATATAAATTCATGAAATTTGGTGTGAGTGAAGTCTGTATGACCATCTTTCAGATGAAACTAGCCTCATACAAAAATTCATTCGGATGTGCCCTGAGTGGTCTCCCGAACAGGCCCCGAAGGTCACAGATTTACCCAGAAACGTGCTATTGAACAGTTCTGAGTAAATCTATTGCTCTCGACACAAATGGAGTCACAAAATTATGAAACCAACTGGATTTGAAAATAGACTCATAAAGGAGTGCACAGAAATAAAAATCACTCGAATCGGATTTAAAACGAACACATGGCGCTCAGTCGAAGTGACAAGTTCCGTATTCAGATCAGAACTGACCTGTCAACTTCGACAAAGAGGTGTCAAACATCTGCTTGATAGAAATTCATGAACTTTGGTAGGCATAAACTAGACAACCTCACCTTTTCCATGGTTCTGGAATCACTCCAAAATTCATCTGGACGATGAAGTTATGAGTGTCCGAAGTAGGGGTACAGTTGCTGTCAAGTTAAGCCATTTTTGAAGAAAACCAACTCCAAATAGTGATAAAGTATGTGTGATCTGTGCAAGATTAATCAAAATCCTTTGAAAAATCATTTGAAAATATTCTAGAATTGCTTGGGGCCATTTATTTCACATTTATCACAATAAATGCAATAAATCCGAAATATGGGCCTATTCCGCCAAAATCTCGTGCCATGTATGTGTAGGTGTAAAAAATCATTCCAACAACATAGCAAAGATAGTGTGCATTCATATCAATCAAAATAGGTTTCTAAAGCAACCTAGGGTTCCGTTCCATTATCGTTTCCCTTAGTTCTCTCTCCCCGTTAAACACGGTTCTTCAAGATAATCTTGGGGTACCTTGAATAGGAAAGGGTTTTCATAGAATCACAAGGCTTATAGCATGCATTTAGATCAATAAAAAAGGGTTCTAGAACAACTTAAGGTCCGTTCCATTATCGTTTCCCTTAGTTCTCTCTCCCCGTTAAATACGGTTCTTCAAGATAATCTTGGGGTACTTTGCATATGGAACGGTTTACATAGATTCAAAAGGCTTATTCAAGTAAAGGCTCTAGCACTAGGATCAATCCCCAGTCTCGTTTCTCCTAGATCCCGCCTTCACGTTTTACGGTAGGGGGAGTCTTGAGATACTTTGAGCCGGGGAAGGGTTTTCATACACACATCAAGGCTTTATTCTACAGAAAGGTAAAAGAAGAGATCTAGATCTAGAAACGTAAAAACAAAATTTATAAAGAGGTTTGAGGCTTACTTGGGTTCTGGAAGCACTTCCGCAGCGGTTTCCCTCTTCACTCGAGGCTCTTCTTGACAAAAGTTCTTGGCAAGAATTGTTGGAAAGAGAGTTAATGGCCATTTGCTTAAGGAGGAGCCTCCTATTTATAGGCAAAGGCTAGGGTTAGGGTTGGTGAGATGGTTGACACAAAATAATGTCCATAGCCCACCAACCTTAACCCTAAGGCTATTTCCGAGATTTCCCTTCATTTAATGAAGGACATGATAGTAAAAGATGAAATCTCTCGGAAAACCCTAATTTTGAGCAAAACTTATGTATCCGACATATCAGGCCGGATACACAAGTGCCTTAATGTATCCGGCCTATGATGCCGGATACACTGAGGTCTGCTTATATCCGGTATGTTCCATCGGATACAAAGAAGGACACTTGTATCCGACTTGAGTTGCCAGATACAAGGAAAAAACTCATTTTCTCAAATTCTGTGCTGGCCTTCAAGGAAATAATGATTTTTGATGATTATTGATCATTTTGACTATGCAATTTGGGGTGTCTACAACAGTTTAAGTAGTTGTGAACAAATAAAGTATATGAAGATCATGATTCAGAAATCAATAATAGAATCCAATATAAAATCCGGGATGTACTAAACAGTCACATCCAACCATAACATCCAATACATGCATCCTGCATGTGAACAACATTAGAAGTAAGTGTTTGTGATATCAGTATCATTGTAGGACTCACAAAGAAAGATACACGTTTGAGATGACTCTCAGCCATATGCTATACCACCGTGCGGCTTATGGGCGACGCTACTAATGATACTCAAACCCGTGAAGATCACCTTAGATAAGAGCCGTAGTCATTGACTTATTACACACAAACTCAACCGAGTTGGCAAGTACCACCAGCATGCAGCACCGGAATCAATACATGGAGATAGTGGCTTATCCACATGTACAGGGAATCACCAGTGGAGCACTGGGGTGTCCCTCCAGACATAGGATCCTCCAGAGCAAACCAACTTGCGAAGGAAGCGCGTTCGCAACAGGGAGTAACCCAACCCAAATGAAATATCCCTTAGCTATCTAGTGAAAACTATGAATCCATAACCAGCTATGCCCACTAGACACCAACAATCCCTAAGGACTAATATTTCTGTAAGTAATAGTGCCTAGCGGCATATAACGGTTATATCTGTAATTTCTTTCCTTATTGGGTTAACTGGGTTCAAGATCTGATCTGGAAATCCTGTATACCATATTCTGGTTAACAGTATAAATTTACATGTCACTTAATTAATTAATTCAAGTTTACAAATTCAGTTCTTCCAAAACTTAGGTTTCTTGCTATTTACAAAGCTTGGCAACTAATTACCCTAGATACCTTCATATTTTTATTCTTTTGTAAAACAGGGAATTGGTAATTTATTTTGGTGTTAAAACATTTTATTTAAAGGTTAAAATTGGTTAAAAATAGTTTAGAATTGAATCAAGGGTTAAAAATACGAAAATCTGCATTTTCTGCACAGAGCGCTCAGGATCGCCTAGGATCGCTCAGGCGGTAGTTCAAATTCAATCGTCGACGATAAGTCAGTAGGCGGTCTCAGGCGGTCTATTTTTTTCAATGAGTGCCTGGGAGCGCTGAGGATTTCTGAGCACAGTAAGCTTGGCGGGCTCCCAAAAACGAACATACAGTGTTTCAAAACTTGATTTTTCACGTCCAAGATGATTCTAACATACTAATAAGGTTGTTATTAAACTAAATACATGATTATACAATACAAAAACATACAATAGGGATTAAACCAATCGTGAATACAAAAAGAGCGTTGAAAACGGTGTTGCCTACCTCTATTCGTGCTACTTCTCTCCTTCTCCTTTGAACAATCCAAACACAGACACTAAGTAGTGCTATTTGGATGAAGAAACACTAGAGCAAACTCTCCTTCTTCTTCCTCTTCTCTGGTCGCCTACGGTCGCTCTTGGTCGTGCGGTTTCTCTCTTGCGGTTGCTGAGTATCGAACGAATACAAGAAAACATATTCCAACCGTATGTTATTATGGTATTCTAATATATATATATATATATCCTCCATTCCACGCATCTCACATGCATTAGACTCCACACATCGTCCAATCAAAACACAGCTTACTTAAAATATTAACCTTACCTTGATATCTCTCGATCAAACGTTCGGATCTGCGCCAAACTCCTGATCTTCACTAATTACGATGTCACTTACATTAATAAAATATTTCTATCAATTTAAACCCTCAAGAACATTAATTATTAATTTATTTTTATATTTAGGAAAATTCGGGTTCTTACAAGAAGCTTCTTCTACATATAAAGATTCTTCAGGAGAAGGAATTATCTGAATATTATCCAAAGATTGGGCCAAAGTATCACCAATAGAGCTACTGGGTGCATCCTCAACCGGTTTGGATGATTCTGGGGGAACAACAGGGATAACCATGCTTGATGAAGCAAATTGCACTATAGTCGGCTCCACAGCTTTGGTAGGAGGATCAAACAAATTTGAAGAACCTTCTCCTTGAGAAGAAGTAAAATTTAGAATGCAGATAGCAAAGAGAAGAAAAAGAAATTAAGATTCACTTCCTCTAATCTAGGTAGTTTCAAAGAAGGAAGATCGGGGAGTTGGCGACAGAGTAAGGTCAACGTTACATCATCTTCAGTGTCTTCCACTCTATCTTTATCCTTTGATGATGAGGCAATAGCGGGAGCTATCAATAATGGAGCAGTGGAAGTGAAGGCCTTTGATTTCTCTGCATACAGAAAATAAAAATTAAGCAATGAAATTAAAGGCAAGAGGAAAGTATAGAAGGAAGCATACTTTTCTTGGATGGTGCAGGAAGAGGTCTCAATAGATCCAACTGCTGAATATATTCATCTTCAGTATGATTGCAAATTTCCTTCCAAGTTAAACTCCACCAAACTGAGAAGTCAGACCGAGAATTGGGATGGGAAGGAAGAAAAGGCAGATGGAATATAGTAACCGCTTCAAGATACCGGGCCTCAATTTCATCAGCATCTTCAACAGTGGTGATGTCTAGATGAATGGTAGATTTGACCAGAAATAAATGGTCTAGTTCAAGGTTAGGTATCCCCTGAACACAATGAAACTGTCTACTGACACAATTTGGCAGGTAAACTTCATATCCCGGTTTCTTATTTCCCGTAATCACCAGTCCAAAATTTAAATTCTGGGCCAATAGGAAGTTGGCCCAGATTTAATGTTGTTTATCAGTAATGGGATCAGCCATGGAAAGAAAACCAGGCGATACTGAGGAGACTTTGAAAGCACAATCGGGGAAATAATTGAGACAAAAGAAGTAATGAAAACACTCCAGGATAGAGCGGTTGATAATGGAACCCACCAGACATGAATAACCAGGGAATTCATAGGGTGAGTAGGAACAAAAAACTGATTCAAGAAATAATGGTAAAGCCAGAATTGAAGGAACCACATGGGGCCCCCAGAATTTTTGAACTCATTCTGGATAAGTTTGTTCGAAGATCGGTACAGAACTGCAAGAAAGTAGGGAGCAAGGGCAACCTTAACATCAGCCATAATAAGCTTAGCCAATGGGCCATATTCCCAGGTAACTGTGTCAGCCTTGGCACAAAAGACAAAATTACAGAAGAAATAGATAAGAAAATAAAAATGGTCCTTGCCATGGTTAGAAGAAAATTTTTCACAATCTTTGAGATAAGAACAGAAAGGAGAACAAATGTTGTCAAAGGTCAAGAAGCTAAAAGACCATCATTAGATGTACCATATTTGACTTCCCGTCCAGTGGGAAGGAGACTGGTAATGAAACAGACGTCCATAACAATAGGAGTCATCGGTCCACAGGGAAAATTGAAGGTATTGGTTTTGGTATTCCAAAATAAACAAGCCGCATATAGCAGGTTTGAATGAACAGGGATTTTATTGCAAGAGAAACGGATCATGTCATAGATACGTACTGCCTGCCAAGTATTTGCAAAACATTCTTCCGGACGATTAACCCATTGCACCCATTCTAAGTGAACAGTAGGCCAGTTCCTAGTAGGGAAATGTCTTTTAATCAGTTTTCTACTGAGAAAAGGTAGAGAACCCTTTGATTTGGCATTCGAAACATCAGATGGGGCATCCCGGGCATCACAAAAAGGGTCAACAACGATCTAGCCGCCAAACGTTTCGACCGCGGAGTTGTAAGGAAGGATATTTCCCGCCATGGAAAAGGAAATAAAAGGCAAAAAAGGAACAAGAGATAGAAAACAAAATATGCAGAATTGAAAATGAGTTGCTGAAGTTGATTTCAAATAGGCATTCCGGAAATCGAAATCGAAGCCGAAAAGACTGCAAGGATCCCGATTGTGGATTGGTGAAACTAGGCGGTAAAAATTTAAAAGTGACAGTTTACTAACGGTTAAATAATTTGAAAAAACTAATACTTACTCATCACGCCGATAGATGACGAAGTTATAAGTACGTAGGGGGGCAATGTTTACACCCGCCATAGCCCGGCAAAGGAGAAAGAGTCACGTGGTATCCACGTAGGCTAGTTTCACCAATAATGACACGTAAGCATATGCACGTACCTAAGTAGGAAAACCATACCCATACGTGGGGGAGTGACGTCATCATCAATATGGGGCTAACAACTGAGACCATTTTAACAAAAAACGGAAATAAGGAAGTTATTTGTTGGGATCGTGGTAAGCAGTTGTTTTACCGGAATGAAATGGGAAAGGTAGATAACTCCAGAAACCATCGTGCAAACATGGTACGGTAAGCAACTGTCAAAGCATGGCTATAAAGCCGTAGTTGCAAAGGGCTCAAAGACAACATCCACTCAACCGCAACTGGTTACTATGATTATAATCCAATCATCCGTGATTACTATCCAATCTCCTACACCCACATTGTAGCAAGAAGGGATAATTTAGGACTCCTCTCACTGTTTCTTGTCATGGTGACACTTCAGGATTACTATTTACTCTGACAAAGTGAGGAACCTGGTGTAAGCACCTTATTTTTGCACCCTTGGAAGTGCTGAAAATAAAAACCCTGGCAGAAAGTCAAACCCCAAGGGGACAAGAAGTTGACTTTTTGATCAAGTGAAATTTAACTGCCTTGCCCTATACCATTGGATAGAGAATCCTGACACGAGTCCAACGCAACTGAGTTTGCTGGAATCGGAGTCCGGATGAAGGTTCTGTGGGCGGTCAAACTTGAGGAAAGGCCAAAAGTTGACTTTTCCTCGAACCCTATGCCAAGTGCTTAGCCCCATGTCATTAAATAGAGGGCTCCGATACGAGTTTAACACAATTGAGTTTGCTCAAATCGGAGTTCGGATGAAGGAGATATGATTTGTCGAAGTTTCCGAGTAGCAAAAGCTGGAAACTGCACACGTGGCGCAGAAACTGCACACGTGGTAGCCAGCGCAGCGAAATATCTCAGGGACTAAATCTTAAATATAAAAATTTCGTACGGGCGATCCGTAGATATCAAAAGGGGTCGAATCGGTCAAGTCGAAGGGCAAATCCGTAATTTTTCGATTTGTATCTGGACACATATACCGGATACATTGCCTTCCCTTCATGACCGAACTTGAAGGCCGGATACATTAAGATATTCGCGTGAGATCCGCGCCGATCGCCCGACAAATTCGCGGCGGCATTTAATTTTCAAATGATTATGTCTTGTATCCGGTCTTCAAGACCGGATACAAAGGGAAGTCAGTGTATCCGGACTTGAAATCCGGATACGAAGAGGCCTTAGTGTATCCGGCCTGAGTTGTCGGATACATTAAATTGCCTATAAATAGGAAACAGCAGCCTGATTTCCGGGGTTGGCCTCATTTTTGCTGTATCCTCCCTTTCTCCCTCAGACCACCTGCTCCGAAAATCTTCCCCTTTGGCCTCCTTTGACTCCCCAAACCCTCCAAACATTATCCCAAGGCTCTCCTACCCCCTCTTCCCTTCTTCTTCATCATCTTCACCCCACCAAGAAGGAGAGCACTTGCTGTTTGGGCTTGAAGGAGGAGCTCCAGCACCTAGTTTGCTTCCAAGGGAACCTCCACACCACTCAAGGGTTCCTAAAAACCCCAAGGTAAGGCTCCATATCTCCATTTGCTTCATATATATAAAAATGAGCATCTTTTGAGCATGATGTGATGTCCTTTTTTTTTGTTGTTTAAGCATGTTTTCCATGAGCTTGCCTTGGTTATCTTGTTTGCAAGGGGGAGCATGTTCCCCCATGTGATTATTCATCCAATGTACCCCATATGTAACCCCCTCTTATTCCCTTCTTTAGACACCCTTCCTACCTAGATATGTGGTTGCAATTCATGACTATGTGTTCAAAGCATGCATGTGAGTAGAGATTGGTGGGCATGCATGGTGAGTGATAAGCATGACTTTACTATTTTAAGCACCTTGTTTAGGATTCCCATGCATGATCGGTTGTTTTCCCATTATTGTTCATACTTGGCCGTTGCTCCATAGGTATGTGAGCACCCGGAATGGAGGTACATGACCTCTGTTCCTTCACTGAATTTTGTCCAAAGGAAAGAAGAAGGGAAGCCCCTACCCTTCTCCCATAGCTCGGTTTGGAAAGCCCCTTCAAGAGAGCCAAGTGGCTCACTTGAACCAACGTGGGCTCACACAGGAGCCCGCACAACCCCTGGAACATCCCAAGGAGCATGAAAACCCAACCCCAATGTGAAAATCCAAAAAATGGCTTCTGTAGGTTGATCCGGAAACTCAGGCCGGATCAACAGAAGCCCACGAGTAGCCGGATATAGATACCGGATACACAGAACCTTGTGTGTAACCGGTATCTCAGGCCGGCTACACTGCTAGAACTCTTTTTTGCCATTTTTGCTCATTTTGTGCAATATTTTGGATTGTTAGATCAAATTCGGGCGAACCAGTAGGGTTTCCGGGTCACCCGGAAACCCAAGATGGGCCATGGACCAACCCGGTCCAAATTGATTCCCGGTGGGCCTTCCAACGGGGCCCACCAAGCCCGACCAATTTATTCATGCTTAACTAAGATAAATAAGAAATTTGAGTGGGCCGGACCACTTGAGGCCCACCCAAGCCCTATTTGGGCCATGCATGCTTAAAGTAGATTGTGGTTTGGCCGAGACCACGGGCAGGGCCTGTCGGGCCCACTAAGCCCATTAAACCAAGGTTAGGGTGTCAAAACCCTAATTCAAGAAGTCTTGGGTTTTTCAAAGCCCAAGCCCAGGTAAAGGGCCCCAAGCCCAATACCTGGGCCACTTTGGTGAATTTTAATAAAAGATAAATTAAATCATTTGGCAACCAGGTTGAGGCCCACTCAAGGGCCCACAAACAGTCTCGGCCCACTTGTGCATAGAAATCATTTAAATAATCATACTGGAATTTAAAATAAAATCAATTCACTTGAACCAAAGCCCAAAGGGCCTCTCAGGCTAGACTGAGGCTCACAAGGGACACGTGGGCTCCACCAAGCCCACCAAGGAATCCACGGGCCTTCCAACGGGGCCCGCCCATGCAGACTCATCTCACTTTGAGGTAAAGAAGATAAAATCAAGTAAAGGGACCCACACCACGACGAGGCGCACGCATCGTTTTGCGTGCGCCTCGTCGTGCGACCGAAATCGGGTGCGCACACCTGCCACCGATAAGGAAGTCGAGGCCGCCCCTGTTTCCTGATCTTGTACTCCGATTACGGTTACAAGGTTACAAACAGCCGGTACTGAAACTATATTTGGTCAAGCCAGGTAATTAGCATAATGTCGGCTAAATAGTATTCCTAGGTGAATTCTCGAATCACCTTAACTAGGAGACACCCCTTATATCCCTACCTTATACTCCGATTACGGCTATAAGACCAAGGGAGGCCGGTATTGCTAGCATTGATGATTTTCATTTGTTTTATTTTTTTTGAATTATTTGGAGGCTTGTTGTAATCGACGGTTGTGTCTTTGGTGACTGATATCTGAATATAATACTTCGTCATTGCTGTTTGTCATTTTTAAACACGAATAAGAATCCAAACGAACACCAAACCCCTAGTTTTCATTCTTTCGTCTAATCAGTTTTATTTCAGGTGACTTGTAGTACAGCTAGACTGACTCCAGTTTAGATCCGGAACAAGTGCCGGGGGTCAGGACCCGACCCGAATCTTGTATCGACAAATACTGGCACGCCTGCACATAGACACATCACCGCTACCACCACTTGTCGAGCTCGGTCAAATTTGGAAGGAACAAGCATGAATGGAACTTTTATTCTTATTATTTTGAGGTAGTTTTTATTTGCTCTCATTCTAGTAACTATTGAACAATTACGTACCTTCTACCCCAGGTATGTTAAACCACCTATTTTTACCATTTGTGTCAGGAATGCTTGGGGAGAAGTAGCCTTGCTTTTGGCTGCTGGTGCCAAAGGAAACCGCTCTGCTTTTCCCTCATCGACTATCATAATAAAGCAAGTTTTCCTCAATTAGCGATCAAATAATGCTTGATTGCTTATCGTTGTATTATCTGAAACACATTTTTTATATGAAAATTATTATCTTCCCTATATCAATCTGCAGCCAATTGCAAGGTTTCAAGGTCAAGCAACAAATGTTGACCTTGTAAGAAAAGAAGTAAAGAACATGAAGACAGAGTTGGTAAGATTTAATAATGTCACTTCAGTTAAGTTGCATTTTACTTCTTTTTTAGTTCATCCTTATACATAATATTGAGGAAAATTTAGAATTCTTGAGTTTGAAATTTTGTCTTAATTTGGCTTAATCATCTGGTTGAGGAATCATTAACTGTTCTTTGACATTAAATACCAGAATCCACCTGATCTGTAATGTTAATTTGAGGAGACTGATCAGAAGCATGAACTAGTCTATATGGCTTTCTGTAAAGTCTGAGCATAGATGGATTTAGTTACTACTTAATGTAACTAATTGTTGTAACTTGGATGATGTGAGTTTAGTTGGTAACATCTGAAACTGAAAATATACCTTGTTCTGGTTAAGCACTTCCATTTAGAAACCTCTTGATGGTTTTCATATGTTAAAAAATTTATTTAGCCGTGACTGATATTGTGCATGCTTTAAAACCACTAGTTCTCAACTAGTCTAACTCTTAAATTTGGGTCACTGATGGTATTGAATCCGAGGTAAAGCCACAGTTGGTCATGTGCAGTTGTAAGTCATCGTGTGTTTTTGAATGATATGAGCATATGTGAAAATGGAAGTTTTTTAGTAGCCAAGGAGGGATTAATCCATGCATCTTTACCAACAATTCACGAAGAAGATTGTGAGACTTTTTGGATAAATTCCTTTGTGGCGCTTCCACTGTATAATTGAAGTTTCCCTAGAATTTGATGGTGCAGCCATGTATGTTGAGATCAATTTTTTTACGACCCCGCAAGATAATTACTTACTGTAAAGGAATCATGATTTTTCTCCCATTTTGCAACTTTTAGAAAATTTTCTGCTGTTCATTCTCAATAAGTGGCCACATAATATTCACAAACTTATTATTACACTCTCTCATTGAGGAGTTGAAAGAATTTTTGCACTCTTTCCATAAGTGGAATGTGGCAATCTCCCGAAACTGGGGTGGGTGGCATCTCTTTGTATAGGATGATTTGCTTTGCATCTTTCATTTTGTTTTTTGTGCTTGTCATTGCTGCTGCACTATTAGGTTGAAAGTGAAATGTAGGTTGATGCGATAACCATTACGTTGGTTCCCCCTTTCCCCTCTCTCCAAGCTTACAAGTAGAGGGAAAATATTCTAGAGGGTTAGAAGTATAAAAAGACGAATTTATCTTCAAAATTAATATCCTGGAGGGTTAGATCTGTGCATGTTTAGCTACGTATCTTTTGTAAGTAAAACTCGTTTTTCAATAACCTTGAATCTTTATCACTGATATTTAAAGGGATATTAATGAGCTTGCGAGTTTAATTAAGATTATGAAAGTTCCCCAATCATACTACACTAGGCATCTAATTCTAATTTTAATTAAGATTATGGGCATAACCATAGTGGTTTCTTCACTGTTGCAGATTAAGCCATGCAGGGGATTTGTTCGTAACTTAAGCCATGCAGAGGATTTGTTTGTAACTAATGATCGAGAATATAATATACACAAGGACCTAGCGATAGGAATGACATCAGATATTTTTTATTATAACGCTAGAAATCATATCATCTAACTGGCTTTGAAGACATGTAGGGCCCACGTAACTCATTTGGCTTATCGCCCATGGCAAATGGATAGAATCGGGGTGAATATGACTCTGCTCACAAATATCATATCCCTGTACGTCACTTCCCACTGAAACCTTTCTCCTCTTCCCACCTCTCTCTCGCCACTGAGTCCGCCTACAGACGTTATGGTAAAATCAACAAAAAGATTATTTTGTATGGATGTCTCGGTCCCACCTCTTGTCACATCACTTCCGAAGCCTTACTGCCACCTCTTAGTCGTACGTCCATTGTTAGCTCCTGACAACTTTACTTGGCGAAAATATCTGTATTGTAATTATGAATTAGATATTATCCAATCGCAAGATATTTAGTCGCAAGATATCAAAATCCTTATCTCAAGACGTGGTATGACTTCGATACCCAAAAATAAAAAAGAGATGTGGTACGACTTCCTACCCCCAAAAAAAACAAACCACTAATTTAATTGAGGATGTCACAATTCTTATTTACTGTGCCCCTGCCCACACAAAATCTATCTGAGCCATTGAGAAAGGTACGGGGGACAGGCAAGGGCCGGGATCAATTGGCACCTACCAATTGTGATCGGACCCGACAACCACTCAAAACGCTTCCTTTCTCTAATAAAAATGCTTATTAACCTTATAAAAAAATATATATCCTTCTATGCATAATCCTTCATCAGTGTTTTAAACATCTTATTTTTACTATAGGTGGAAATGGGTTCGTTGGGCGGGTTGTAAACGGGTTGATTATTGAATGAGTTGGGTCGGTTTCAATCTATTTACTACCGGGAGGAAATTGCCAACCCGGATTCAACTCGGCAATGAACGGGTTGATGCTACAATCCTTTTTATTTTTTAATTAATTCTTTATTTATATTAAATTTCAATTATACTTTTATAAAACTCTATTAAGATAGTAAAAAGTTTTAATAAATTTTGTAAAAAAAAAAAAACTTAATAAAGGTGATTTGTTATATTAGTCCATAAAAATAATTGAATGATTAAGAGTATCAAAATATTAAATCAATATGCTTAATTAGTTAAGTTGACTTGATACCTTATATAATAGCGGAGAAAGAAAAACTTAAAATTTAAATGGGTATCCAACGGGTTTGCGAGTTAGGTTCTGGTTGACTCGTTTTTAGTTGGGTTGAGAAAGCCTGAACCCAAACCCAACCCAATTAATAAACGAGTCAACCTATGGATTTTGGTGGATTGATGGGTCGGCTCAAAAATTATAAAACTCTCCTTTTAACGGGAGAAGTTTTGAATCATAAGAAGCTACACAAACATATGCTTAGTTTTATCTTAGTGAGCTAAAAACAAATCCCTTATGTGGAATTTTAAACCAATTGTCAGGAGCCCTAATTAAACTCAACATTACCTTGAAACAGGTTGGACGTACGTACTATGACTGAAAGATGAAAGGGGAAGAAAAGGTTAATAATTAAGCAAGGCTCCTTAGGCTTTAATATTTGTTTAATATTTCTTTGATTACCAAAAAGAAAAAAAAATTTTTTGTTTAATATTTCTGTGATGGTCTTTAGAGAAAATAAGGCGTCTATTTGTTCACATCACATCTCAAGCTTGGCCGCCACCCCACTCCAGAATCCCATTTTTAATTTAGTGGAAGAAAAGATGACGACTTAGTCTACTATAAATAAGCGTTGGGCCTGTATCTCTCCCCTATCAAACAAATTTAGTGTCTCAGAGTTACACAGGTTTATTGAAACATGGGTCTGAAACTCAGTTTTTCTGATGTTCTTGTGTGTCTTCTGGTGCTCTTGCCTGCTCTGTGTAGCTCTCACGACTTTGAGCGCTCGAGAGCAACTTTTTATCACACCGGAGATGGCTTAGGGACCCCAAGTATGATCTTTTTATCTCCCTCAGCATAAACCTTAGTATCTATGTACCTATTACATATCTGTGTGTGTATGTGTGTGTGCATATATATTAATACATGAAGAGTATATATATATATATATACTAATGGTGTAAATGAACCAGGTGGGGCATGTGGATATAGTGAATATGGACGACACATCAACAATGCACATGTTAGCGCTGTGTCAAGGGCGCTGTTCAAATACGGCACTGGCTGTGGTGCCTGCTACCAGGTGTTGCTCTTCCTCCTCAAAAATCATCATGCATGTCTCGATTGAAACTAACAAGAATAAAATGATGAAGCTTAAGTCACCTAATTCAAACATTCACTATGATCACCAGTGCTTAATTGTTTGTTATGGGTGAATCAGGTTAAGTGCACAATACCAAACTTGTGCACCAACGACGGCGTCGAGATCGTAGTGACTGACCATGGAGAAGGACACCATACTGACTTCATCCTCAGTCCCAGCGGATTCGAAACATTGGCGTTGCCTAACAAGGCCTCGAATTTGAAGGCTCGTGGTGTAATTGACATTGAATATAGGAGGTAATCAGTGACAGTGAGACTTAATTCTTTTGCATCTTTGTGTTTCACTACTACCTACTGTCTTAGCCATGGAAATAATGGTGTGCAGGATCCCATGCAAATATCCTGGTAACAACCTTCAGCTTAAGATTGAGGAACGCAGCAACTTTCCAGGGTACTTGGCCATAGTTATACTGTTCCAAGGTGGTCAAAAGGACATCCTAGCCTTCGAAATTTGTCAGGTATAGGCTCATATTTAGTTACTTGGGGAGTTTTATATATGTATATTTAGAATCGATTTCCTCTCAGACCACCTTCCTCATACCTTCCCTCATACATGGGCTGATTTTGCGACACGCATCCCACTCTAGCTTTCAAAGTTAACAGCGTTAAGGTTGAAACGGTTCCGTCTTCTCTCATTAAAAAAATCAATTATTTTCAAACTCTCCCTTTCTGAGTGTGTATTCTATTCACATGAACTCCCTTCCCTCCATTTCTCCTGCAAATCAAACAAGTCCAGGGCCATTGGAGCTTTAATGAAGAACCTCAACTCTCTCCCCCTAATTTCCTTCGTTCGATTCTATTGTCTCTATCCTGGTCAAAAATGGCGTGTGATTCCTCTAAATACTTCCAAACCATGATGGGATTGTCACTGCTCTAAATTCCGGTGGAAATGGCGCTTGAATTCCGACGAGGGAAAGAGATAGGACGCAAATGGCGCTTGAATTACCAACTAAACCCTTCACCTCTCTTCGCTAACACACTACACCTTGGCATCGATTTCGTGTTGCTAACACTCTCTCTCTCCTGCAAAACAAAGAAGTTCAGGGCTACTGGAGCTCTAAGGAAGGACCTTAACTCTCTCTCTCTCTCTCTCTCTCTCTCTCTCTCTCTCTCTCTCCACATTCCTCTGTTCCCTATTCTGAGCAGAAATGGTGTAATTCAGCAGCTCGTAGACATGACAAAAATCTCACTTCAAAATCTTAACCTGATGCACTCTCCCTCTTCCTCTCCACTGTCCCAAAAAACTGTAATTCCTCCAAATACTTCCAAAACAAACAACCACGGTGAGATTGTCACTGCTCCGGATTCAGGTGGGGATGGATTAATCTGGATTCAGGTGTATAGTTCCTGCCATAGCTCATATCTGTGTCGACTGGTGACAAGCTAACGGAGAAATTGAGAGGAGTTAACATTAACTAATATCAAATTGGAGTTTGTTCATATTCGTGCCTATGTATCAATGGTTGGGTTAAACAATGAAAATGAAAGTTTTGAGGTTGTTTGCTTGCTTAATTTTGAGTATATGTAGGTAAATTCTAAGCAATGGATGAGAATGCGCAAATCCTACGGTGCAGTTTGGGACATGGAGAATCCGCCGAAGGGAGATCTTAGGGTGAGGCTCCAAGTGGCCGACAATGGCAAAGTAGACTCAGTAGAGCTGATGAAGGCGTTACCTGGTGATTGGAAGCTTGGGGAGGCCTATGATTTCGACTTTCAGTTTGGTTGAGCTCTCAATGGTTTCAAAAGCTTTTGATAAGACCAGGACCTGCCTGCCTATTATATATACTTTATTGTCTAATTAGTTATATGCTTGTACCAAGTTAGAGCAAATGCTTGCTCTCTAAGCTTTGCTCAATAAGTATTGGAATAATGTGCTTTCTTTATCCAGAGATTGTGTATAAAGCTTCTATTGATGTTAAATAGGAATAATTATAATATTTAAAAAGATACAGTCTTTTTCTCCATTCACTGTGACCATGAAAGAAAATTATAATAGCAACTGCAATGGCAAGTGCTGATGAATGGACGAACATCATTTTGACGGCTGTGTAACGCCTCGGTTCCGGGTCCAATTTCCAAAACCCGAGGTGTTATTGTAAGCAACAAAAGCAACTAAAATAGGGAATAATTTAAAACTTTTTCTAACTTTATAATCAGAGTAAAAGCGGAAACTTGATTTCAAATTCTTTTTATTAATTAACAATTATAATATAAAAAGGATTTCAATTATATGAGCAATCCAACATCTATATAGACTACCCAGCTACAACTAGCCCACAACTTGACGTCCTCACCAAGAGTACCTGAAAAATGGGAGAAACCGGAGTGAGAATAAATCTCAACAAGTAGCAAGGTGCATGCATGAAATCAGTCTATGTTTATAAAATAAGTCATGAGGTGTACGATTAAACCAACAACATCAACAAGGATAATTCCAAAGTTTAAATCCAATCCCATTAATATTATCAAATCATATTTCTATAACAATACCGATAAAACATCGAATGGTCAATGTCATGTAGTTGCTTAGTTTGGTTAATCAACATGCCAGAGCGACATCCACACCTCCATGTACACAGTTCCGGCCTACTCAGGGTATCGGACAGTCTGAAATGACGGCCTACTCAGGGTATCGTCATCCAATGCCGACCTACTCTAGGTATCGGCATCGACAACCAGGCCTACTCAGGGTTTCTGGCTGCTCTACACCGGTCGTGGCAACACTCCATGGCCATGCCATTACACCAATAAAGCATATACATCACATTACTAAGCTTAGACTCTGGATCCAGGACAAGCTAAACCAAAACCAAATTATACAATTTCATATAACTCAATATTTTGAAAACAATAAACCCTCACCGATTACTATCCTGTGTATCCCAATACACTCATCACAAGTCGTTCCAACTAGAACAGCAACTCATCACAAGTCATTCCAATCAGAACAGAAACTCATTGTAAGCACCTTATTTTTGCACCCCTAGAAGTGCTGAAAATGCAAAACCCGGCTGAAAAGTCAACACCTGAGGGGTGGAAATTTGACCTTTTGATCAAGGGATAATTGGCCACCTTGCTCTATCTCAGTGGATAGGGAATCCCGACACGAGTCCAACGCAACTGAGTTTGCAGGAATCGGAGTCCGGATGAGGGTTCTGTGGGCCGGTCAAACTTGAGGGAGAGCCGAAAGTTGACTTTTCCTCGAAACCCGTGCCAAGTGTTTAGCCCTATGCCATTAAATAGAGGGCTCCGATACGAGTCTAACGTAATTGAGTTTGCTCAAATCGGAGTTCGGATGAAGGAGATATGATCTGTCGAAGTTTCCGGGCAGCAAAGCCAGAAACTGCACACGTGGCGCAAGAACTGCGCACGTGGCGACCAACGCAGCAAAATAACTCAGGGACTAAATCTTAAATATAAAAAAATTCGTACGGGCGATCCGTAGATATCAAAAAGGGTCAAATCGGTCGAATCGGTCGAATCGGTCGAATCGGTCAAGTCGAAGGGCAAATCCGTAAATTTTCGATTTGTATCTGGTCACATATACCGGATACACTGCCTATCCTTCATGACCGGACTTGAAGACCGGATACATAAAGATATTCGCGCGAAATTCGCGCCATTTGGCCGACAGATTCGCGGCGGCATTAAATTTTGAAATGATTAAGTCATGTATCCGGCCTGAGTTACCGGATACAAAAGGAGGCTAGTGTATCCGGACTGAAAGTCCGGATACGAAGGAGCCTTAGTGTATCCGGCCTGAGTTGCCGGATACATTAAGATTTCTATAAATAGCAAACCAGCAGCTCATTTCCGAGGTTGGCCTCATTTGTGCTGGTTTCCACCCTTTCTCCCTCAGACCACCTGTTCCGAAACCCCTTCCCTTTGGCCTCCTTTGGCTCCCTAAGCCCCTCAAGCCTTACTTCAGGGATCTCCCACTCCTTCTCCCCTTCTTCTTCTCCATTTCCTCACAAGCAAGAACAAGACTTGCTGCTCCTGGTGTTGGAAGGCGCTGCTCCAGTAGCTTTGTGAGCTTTAAGAGGACCTTTACACACTACAAGAAGGGATTCTGACCCTCAGGTATAGCTTCCTGTTAAGTTTCTTTGTACATATATGAAAATGGATGTTTTCTAAGCATATTAGTGAGCATGAGAGTCTTTTAAGTTGCTGTTTGGGCTTTGTTTTTGATTACTTATGGGGGAGCTTGTTCCCCTTAACATGGTTATCCACTGTACCCCAATCTAATCCCCCTTGTTCCCTTCATTAGACTCTTTTTAGCTAGGTGTGAGTCGGTCTTGCATGGCTGTGGTTTGAGCAGTATAGGGTGCATTTGTTTTTTTTACTATTCGTGCACATGAGCATTGTCGTGACCATGCATGTGGGGTTGCCGTTTGTGGCCGTGAACAACCGGAACAGAGGCACATGACCTCTGTTCCCCTGCTGGTTTCTACCCAAGGGAATGATCAAAGGGGGAAGCCCCCTCCATTTTCCCCTTTGTCCTAGTTAAGGAACCCCAAAGAATGACCAAGATGAGGTGATTCCTCATCACCCAAACCAATGTGGGCTCACACAGGAGCCCACACAACTCCTGGAACATCCCAAGAAGCATGAAAACCCAACCCCAGTGCCCAAAATCCGAAAACAGGCTTCTGTGCCTTGATCCGGCAACTCAGGCCGGATCAACATAAGCCTGTGTGTAGCCGGCTATAGATACCGGATACACAGAGACCAGTGTGTAACCGGTATCTCAGACCGGCTACACTGCCAGAATTCTTTTTTGCCATTTTTGTGATTTTGTGCAATATTTTGAATTGTTTGATCGAATCCGGGCGAACCAGTAGGGTGTCTGGGTCACCCGGAAACCCAAAATGGGCCATGGACCGACCCGGTCCAAATTAATTCCGGTGGGCCTTCCAACGGGGCCCACCAAGCCCGACCAACACACTTGTGCCTAAATAAGATAAATGAGAAATTTGAGTGGGCCAGACCATTTGAGGCCCACCCAAGCCCTATTTGGGCCGTGCATGCTTAAAGTAGATTGTGGTTTGGCCGAGACCACGGACAGGGCCTGTCGGGCCCAGTAAGCCCATTAAACCAAGGTTAGGGTGTCAAAACCCTAATTCAAGAAGTCTTGGGCTTTCAAGCCCAAGCCCAGGTAAAGGGCCCCAAGCCCAATACTTGGCCATTTTGGCACAGATAATCAAAGATAAATTAAATCATTTGGAAAACAACTGTGGGGCCCACTCAAGGGCCCACAAAGCAATCCCGGCCCACTTTTGGCATGAAATCCATTTAAATAATCCAACTTAAAACTTAAATAAAATCAATTCACTTGAACCAAAGCCCAAAGGGCCTCTCAGGCCAGACTGAGGCCCACCAAGGGACATGTGGGCTCAACCAAGCCCACCAAGGAATCCGCGGGTCTTCCAATAGGGCCCGCCCAATCAGGCTCACACCACTTTAAGCTAAGAAAGGTAAAACCGAGTAAAGGGACCCACACCACTTTGGCGATCCCGCCAGACTTAATCAAATCACATGCTGGAATAGGAATCAGGTGAGTGAGAGACCCACTGAGTTGACTCAAACCAAGGAAAATTATGGGACCCGTCATTTGACGGGGTGGACTGGGGTGTCTACGGACTTCCCCAGACCGCAACCATGGACATACTTAGAATCTCAATGCCGCAGACCAAAAGCCTTAGTAGAAGAACCTAGGCACCCAGGTGTCTGCCTGCACCCCATCAGGCAGTGGCGACTCCACGCATCGTTTTGCGTGCGCCTCGTCGTGCGACCGAAATCGGGTGCGCACACTCATCTCAAGTCGTTCCAACCAGAACAGCAACTCATATAATTTCAGCAAATAATCTTACTCCAAAAACCCAATTAAACAATTTCTCAATCGAAAACACATATAAAACATACAGGGAACTAAGCCAATATCTCATACAGTAAAATCACTTCTGAATTCATAAAATTAGCAATAAATTGATTTAAGACTCTCCCAAATGTTTTGGACAGATAAAATGTTTCTAATATTCTAATCTAGTGTTTGGCAAGGAGGTTGAAGCCTCTAAGTGTCAAAATTAGGTTTGGATTGGTCAAACGCAAGATACTGAAACTTTTAGTGGGTGCGCTGACCTCAGGCGCTTGGCGCAAGGTCGGCGCGAGCCCAGCGGATCCCCAAATCCGTCTTGCGCTAAGTCAAATTGCTTGGCGCCAAGTCGGCGCAAGCCTAGGGGACACCAAAATCGTTTCGCGCTAAGTTAAAGTACTCAGCGCCAGGTCGGCGCTAACTCGGCGAACACTAACTCTTCTTTGTGCTGAGCTGCCGCTAAGTGTAGGAAGCTAGTGGCAACTCGGCGGATCCAACTATGGTTTGACGACTCTCTGTTAATTCTAAAACTCAATGTCTACCCAAACTTTACACCACTGTAACAATTTTCTAGTGATTCCACCACTCTAAATAGATGATTAAATAGGTTCCGAAATTAATCAAAACACATCAGAAAATCACCACTAAAATTTTTCCAAAAGTTCATGTTCGACACTATATTTCTCCAAAACGCATGCATTACAACTAATCATGAAAATCACAACAAAACCACCAGATCAAAACGATGCTAAAAAAATCTTGGTGATTAAAATTTACTAAGGTTTCTTTCTAAATCAAGCCACTCATGAACAACATTTTTCTTGATTCCTAAAGAGAGATTCAAATCACCAAATCAAAACTTCATAATCATCTAACTTTTCCAATGAAATCCAACTTAAAAACCAATACGATCAATCATCAAAATCACAAGAAAATATGCAGTCTCTCCAGTTTCAAGTGTTTGATACTTGCCTTTTTGATGAATCCAGATTTTTCAGAACTTCTGTGCACGATTTTGGAGCTCGACCGGACCCCTCTAAATTTCTCAAATTTAGATCTCCACCGTTCCGTTTGAAGTCCTCCATGAGTGGAACAAAACCCTAAAATTGCAGCCCATTCCAACGGTTGGATCTTTCTATATCATCGTTCGAAGTTGGCTAGTCGGCCACCTCTGCAACTCCTTTTTTTTCCAAAATCTGATTTTCCACCAACTTCTGGGTTAATTCGCATCACCGTAGACTCATCCAAATCCAATCTGCACCGTTCAGATTAAAGTATCTCATGCATAGAGCATAACCTCCAAAATTCATGACGATCCAACGATTACATATTCGGTGATCGTCGTTCAACATTTGCTGGTCGGACCTCTGCAGCACCTCCATTTTTCCTTTCTTCCCTCTCTTTTCTCTTCTCTCTTCTTTCCTTTATTTTTCTCCCAAACCCATGCACGAATTTTCCCCTCTTTCCTCCTTATTTTTGGACTTGCTAAAAACTCTAAACCTTTCCTAGACCTCCCATTTTATAAACTCTCTTAATTAGAAGTCCTACTAAGTTTAGAAGACCTTCTAAATAGACTTCACTCTTAATTGGAAACCTCCCCATCTTAACCCTCATTCTAATTCCTCTTTTAAGTATTATATATAAGAGAAGGATTTATTTTAATTTAATTTCGTGCTAATTAAATTTCTTATTTTAAAATATTACTAAAACACCCAAAAGCTCATTTTTTCCTCAAATTTAAAGCTCCTTATCAACCATAATCACTAATATACCATTTTTCCTACTTTTAAGCCATAATTTGCTATTTAAATCCAAACCTAACCCAAATTAAGTCTAGTTAAATATTTCAAGTCTAATAATTATTTACTTACTCAATATACTAATTTGGCTAATTGGAAAATGACTAAAATACCCTTTCCTTTAAATTCCTTATTTAACTTTTGGATCTTTTTCCAAAAATTCTCCTCTTTATTCCTCATATCAATCTTAACCATATAATGCACTTGGATTAATACCTATCTTCTCCAACATTCATATTTAAGTCACTCTCCCAATTTATCTTAAAACCTTGCTCTTTCCTATTTAAATGAAACCACTATTTAAATTCCTAATTACTCAAAATTATTGTTTATTTATTTAGTTACTAATATTTCTTTGGATCATAATATTATTCTTCAAATACCTAAATTAAATCTTAACTTCTCAATATTTAGGCTTATTTAATTTACTTTATTTTAGGAAAATCCAGGGTTTTACAACAATCCTTTTAAGCAATTAGTTCTCTCAATATAAAAATGTATAATTTTCACAAAACATGCTCATAACACAAATCACCAAAAATAAAAATAAAAAAAATCTTTTTGTATTTTTCTCAAAAAGTTCAAACCAAAAACAACTAAAAAAAATCAAAAACCAAAAAAATAAAAGCAAAAAGAAAACATGCATGCAAAAGATAAAATAAGCATGAAGCAAGGCTAATGCATGCATCCAAAATCCTACTTAAGGAAGAGGAGTCAAATCACTTTTCTTCACCCAAACTTCTTGGGTAGAAGAGGATTTCTTGGTCAAGGAAACTAGTTGTTCAGAAAGAAGCCCAGCTTTTTGAGCTAAGACCTTGACTTGATTAGACAAATCCACATTGAATTGTCTAGGAGGAGAATACCAAGATTGACAAAGATTTTCTCCTAATCTCCAGCAATTAGGTCTTATGTGACCTAAAATACCATAGTGTTGACAAGTAGGAATGAATTTCTGAAATTGAATTTCCCTAGGAAGAGATGCCTTAGATTGAGACCTTTTGAGTTGTTGGGTAGGCCTTTTTGCCTTTTTGGTCTTTCCCTCTTTTTTTTTTTTTTAATTAAAACCCACTAAAATTAGTGGCACTCCATCGGTGGGAGGAGGGTTGAGGCAGACCCTGACCTGTAGATTAATTCCAACAAAAAGGATACACCTAGCCAGGGGGGGACATAGGATACCTTACCCCTCAGAGAGAAGCTAATTACAAGACAAAGAAAAACTTTAAGGCCTAAAGCAACAGAGACCTGTTTTATCATGAAATAAAGCATGTTTAGCTTTTACAGGAAGAATAGACTCAAGGTTGAAAATTTGAAGATGAGAGTAACTGCAACCTTCATTTGCAAGAGCATCTGCCACACTATTGCCTTCACGATAGATATGATGGACACTTCTGTTATGATTGGCAATTCTTGAAAGTATCTCTTTCCACCAGAAAGAGCACTTCCAAGGCATGGAGGAATGGTGATTAATTGCATCAACAACTAATTTTGAATCCGTTTCAATGATGAATTCTTGAAATCCTTCTTGATCAGCAATTTGAAGTCCATCTTTTAAAGCAAGGACTTCAGCACAAATATTTGTAGTTATCCCATAACCAGCCGCAAATCCCAAAATAAATTTACCTTGGGGATCTCTGAAAACGCCTCCTCCACCACTTGCACCCGGATTGCCTTTAGACGCCCCATCAATATTTAAAATCATAGAGCAAGAACGAAGCCTCTTCCATTTGATTAACTTAGCATGCGAGATGCTGATATGAGGACTATATATATGCAAAGTTTCAAGGATCATATTTCTTTCTATTGTGCAAGGAAACTTGGGCTTTGTGATGTACGCAGCTTCTTGGACTCTACAATTAATCCTGTTAATGATGTTAGTAGCAACTATATCTTGTTCTTCAAAACGTTGACTGCACCTTGCAATCCATATTTCCCAAATCACAAACAAAGGCAAAGACAACATAAGTAAACCCAACTGATCTTTCTTACCTGATCTTCCCATCCAAAAAAATATTCGACTGGGAGTATCATGCAAAGGATGAAATTGTAGATTAAACTTCTGAGCAAAATATTTCCAAACATGCTGAGCTATTTCACTGTAAGAAAAGAGATGATCTATACTTTCTTCCTTAGCATTCTTGCAACAACAACATTTGGAACACATAGAAATCCCACAAGATTTGATTCTGTCATCCGTAGGAATCGCCCCCTTAGTGAGCCTCCAAATAAAAGTGCTGATTTTGGATGGTATGAAAGACATCCAGAAAGAACTATGAGATAAAAAAGGAGCTCGATGCCTAATCTTATCCCAAGCCGAATGAACCGAAAAAATACCATTAGATGAAGGAAGCCAAACCTCTTTATCCGGGAAAGAGCTAAGAATAGGCCATATATCTTCAATTGTTCTGCTTATCTCAATAGGAAGAGGAGGCGAAACATTTTCCAAATTCCAAGAATTATTCTCAATAATATCAGCAACTTGAAGGTTAGGATTTAAAATATCTTGATCATGAACTAAGTCAGCAATAATACCCAAATGAGACCATTTATCATACCAAAAGTTTACCTTACCTTCTTCGATTATCCAACCAGTATTGTTGACAATTTCCTCTTTCACATTAAGAATTGCTTTCCAAATTTTTGAAATGCCCGCTTTGAAGTCCACTTGTCTAAAAGTTAAAGAGTGGCAATACTTTGATCGCATGAAATTAGCCCAAATGCCTTTATCATACATGGCTCTCCATCCCATTTTAATGTGAAGACTCTTCATAACTTCCTTGACAGACTTAATGCCCAGACCACCTTCCTCCTTAGGGAGACAAATCTGATCCCAAGCAACCCAATGTCTCTTATTACCAAAATCTGCACTTTCTCCCCAAAAGAAATTACTAAACAGAGCATCCAGTCTTTTGATGACAGATTTAGGAGCTGGAATTGCAGATAATAAATGTAATGGAATGCTAGATAAAACACTTTGAATAAGAGTAATTTTACCTCCATGTGAAAGCAACTTGGATTTCCAACCACTTATCTTCTTCTGCACTTTATCTAACAAACCTTGGAACAGAGAGAAAGAGGCTCTTCCAACAAATAAAGGAACCCCTAAATACTTGGTAGGAAGAGATCCTTTAGTAAAACCAGTGACATTTTGAATCAAAGAAATTCTTGAAGCAGTGAGTTTTGAAGAAACAATGAAACAACTTTTCTCTTTGTTAACCTTCTGACCAGATGCCTTTTCATATAAATCCAAATAATTTGTCAGATGAGTAAGAGAGGATTTAGTGCCATTTGTAAAAATCAGAATATCATCAGCATACAAAAGGTGAGAAACCTGAATACTGTTTCTGCCAGTGTAAAACCTTCCAATAGAACCATAAGAAACCATATTTTTCATGCCTCTACTTAGAACCTCCTCCGCTATGATAAACAGAAGGGGAGATAAAGGATCCCCTTGACGAAGCCCTCTGGAAGATTGAAAGAAACCACAGACGTTTCCTTGAATAAGAATACTAAACCAGCAATTTGACAAACATCTATATATCATATTACACCAATCATCAGAAAAACCAAATCTGCTGCAAACTTCAATAATGAAACACCAGTCCATACGGTCAAAAGTTTTTGCCATATCAATCTTGAGAATTATGTTTCCACCAATGTTTTTCCTGTTGATATCCTGGCAGAGCTCATGAGCCAGACTTATATTATCAGAAATAGCTCTGCCTTTAATGAAAGCACTTTGCTCTGGACTAATGATATTAGGGAGAATGGAAGCCAGCCTGGACGCCATCACTTTTGAGACAATTTTATATGAGAAATTGCATAGACTAATTGGACGAAAATCAGCAATAGTGGAGGGATGATCAACTTTCGGGATGAGAGCAATATGAGACGAAGTGCAAGAAGAAGGAAGGAAACCCCCTTCAAAAAACTCTTTGACAGCATTGTAAACATCAATCTTCACAATTTCCCAACAACCTTGAAAAAACCAACCAGAATACCCATCCGGACCGGGAG
The DNA here is from genome assembly GCA_947561395.2 of Buxus sempervirens. Taxonomy (NCBI): domain Eukaryota; kingdom Viridiplantae; phylum Streptophyta; class Magnoliopsida; order Buxales; family Buxaceae; genus Buxus; species Buxus sempervirens. Next base: position 14,597,442 of record OX387193.1, read on the forward strand.
CACTATCAGGACAAAGATTAAAAACAGCAGACTTCACTTCCTCCATAGTAGGAATAGAAGACAACATGATATTATCTTCATCATTAACCAACTGAGGAATGTGAGAAAGACATTCATTAAAAGATAGCTGCTGGTCTTTAGTCAACATACCAGAAAAAAAGGATATCACGTCATCAAGATTAGAAAGCACATTAGAACCATTCAAAGCCAAAAAAGAATTCTGCCGGCGAGCTTGAATAGAAGCATGGAAAAATTTTGAGTTGCGATCCCCTTCCTGCAGCCATTTGAAGATTGCTGCCGATAAAAGATCTCTTGATAGGATACATATTTGGATAAATCAACTTTAAGATGCTGGAGATCAGTAGCTACCTGGTTGTCCCAACAATTAGATAAAGAAAACTCCATCTGCTGAACCTGTTGAGTAAGGAGGTCAACTTTTCTATGAACATTGCCAAAAATCTCCCAGTTCCAAGCTTTTAGAACTCTCCTCAGATTTTTCAGTTTCTTACCAAGGATACACATAGAAGAACCATTCAAAGAAATATCCCAGCATTTAGAAACCACATCTTTAAACCCACAATGTGACAACCACATCTTCTGAAACTTAAAACCAACTGTAGAAGGAGCAGAACCTCGACTTTGATGAATGAGAATAGGACAGTGGTCAGAACACAATCTTGCCAAATGAAGAACTCTTAAATTAGTGAGGTTAAACATACCATGGGAATTAGTTAAAAATCTATCCAATCTTGCCCAAATGCGTCTATGCCCTTGCTGCTCATTGCTCCAAGTAAAGTTGTTACCAGAAAAACCCAGATCATGTAAACCGCTTGGTGAATAAAATCTTGAAATTCAAGCATAGATCTTTGAGTAGAAGTATTCCCACCTTTCTTCTCCGAAGCACTAGCAATTGCATTGAAGTCCCCTCCAATAAACCATGGCATTGAGGTAGCAGAGGAAATTCCAAGAAGATGAGACCATAAAGATCTTCTATCCACCACATCACATTTTGCATAAATGAAAGAGATAAGAAAAGTCTGAAAAACAGAGGAATTCAGAGAACTTATCGTGACTGTAACACATTGATCCGACATAGATATGACCTCCAAATTAATTGCATCTTTCCACATAATCCAAATCTTCCCTCCAGAAACTTCAATACTGGTATACTTAGCCATGCTTAGCCGAGATGCAACTCTTTTACATTTTTGAAAAGGAAGCATCGGCTCAAATACAGCCACACATTGAATCTTGTGCGTGAAAATAAGGTTCTTCAGCATACTAACACTCTCTTTATTCGCTATACCACGAATATTCCAGGCTAAAATTGGGATCATGATTAAACTAATTTGGGAGAGTTAGTAATGGTCCTTACCTTAGACCTGGTTAAAGCTCTTGCATCTATTCCATTTTCAACAGCTTTCTTAGACTTTTGTGACTGCTTTTTGATGTTCTTCTTTGCTGTATACAGTTCAGAAAACATTTCCTTATATTTGCTAACAGTAAAATCCATTCTTTTCGAAATCCTGATTTGATCTCTCTGTAGAATTTCCTTAGCCTCTTCTAAAGATGAAAACACTTTTCTTTGCGGCATATCATGTATAGTGATAGCATGAACAGTTCTGTTATGATCCGATCCATCCTTCTCAGCATGTGATTTCGGTAATTCAGTCTCATTAAAGAAACCTGACCAAGATTTAGAAACCAGATTAGGAAAAGATTTTCCAGAACCTGTTGAGTCCAAATTAGAAGTCATCTCAATATTAGAAACATCAATTGAACTCTGTAAGCAATTTTCCTCCATCTGTAATTTCTTTGGGATAGGATCCAAACTTGACAATAGCAGCAGTTCATTATTGGCAACTTCAATCAATGAAGGATCATTAATAGGACTGCTTTCATTGACCATGGTAGGGAGTAATTCAAACGAATTTTCCAAAGAAGGAGGAACCAGAAATTTGCCTTTTATTCTGTAATGAGGACACTCATCAGCAGCTTGCTGAACATCTGATTTTTGATAGGCTTTAGTTTTATTACTTTTACATATTGAAGCATGATGACCTCTTGTAAAACAACTAGTACAGTATTGGGGCACATTCTCATAGATTATCTTCTGGCATCTCCCATAATCCGTACCCATGCCAATCCATATCTTGTTCGGCCTCTCCTTCAGAAGATCCAATAGAACACAGACACGAGCAATATTCGGCCTTGTTAAATTTTTGGTAGGATTATCCATTGTAAGGGGCTTCCCAACAGCTCCAGCAATGGAAAACAGAAAAGACTCTGGAAATAAATTGATTGGCAAATGAGGAAGGGATAACCAAACCGGGGCAAGAGATGACTCTATTGTCGGATCAAATTTGAATGACCATTGAAACAACCGAAAACTAAAACCATTGATGATGAAGGACTCGCGAGTCCATGCCCTGATAAAATCTTTTTCCTCCCTAAATCTGAGTAGTAAGTGCTTGGAATCCAATACGCCCACGTGAAGATCACCAAAAATATTCCAATACCTTTTGATATGTTCTCGAACTGCATCAACAGAGGGGCGGCCAAAAGAAAACTTTGCCACAAGAGTGAAACCCAGCGGATGAATGGACTTATTTATATCTGCATCAGAAAAAATAACTGCTGGCGATCCTTGATGAGTTGATACCTGCTTCCTTGAAATACCTGCATCTTCAACCCTTAGAGAAGGCGATATGGAAGAAACCACATTAGCATAAGATCTGGATTTGTCCGGAGGAATGGAGGAAGAACCCCCTTGGACGTGCAAAGAAGCCATGCAAGCTTGAAAAAAACCTAGCACGCTAGGCTCAAAACCCTAGGTTGCGGCCAGCTAATCCTGAACCGACCCCTTCCAACAACAGAACATATATTTTTCAAACCCTGGTCTTTCCCTTTGACACACCAGATTTCTTCTTGCCTTTAGAAGAAGGAGTCTTAGAGGAGGAAGGAACATCCTAAAATCCTTAACCTCTTTTATTAGCCACAATTTGTTTCATACCAAGCATATGATCAAGCTTTTGAGAACCAGAAGAGAAGTTTTGCAACTGAGATTTGGACTTCTCTAATTCAGATTTTAGTGACTTCTTTTCAAACTGAAGGGTTTCAATTTTCAACTTCAACTCACCCACATAAGAAGTAGACTCATCCAATTTAACTTAAAGTTCTTTCTTGACAAGTTATACTTCATTGAGCTTTTTAAGAAAGGCCTTGTTTTGTTTCTTTATTTTCAGGCTTTCATTAAAAAGCTTCTCATAAGCCTCTTCAAGGCTCTCCTCATCTTCAGACTCACTTCACTTTACCTACTGAGTTTTGTTTTTAAGGATGTATTTTGTGTCCCTACCTTCTTTCCTAAATTTCCTATCCTTTCTAGAAGTCCCCCTAGACCAATCATTGTCCTTTTTGTTTTTGCTAATTTTAAATTTTTTTCTAAAGCACTTAACAAATTAGGCAATCTCTTCATCATCCACCTCATCATCAGACTCATTAAAAGTCTTTCCTTTCATGACTCTAAGAGCAATAGATTTGCTCTTTTTGGTTTGAGGTAGTAAGGTGTGCTCATAGATCTGAATTGATCCTATTAGGTCTTCAATCATAATATTGTCAATGCGTTTGCTCTCCTCTATGACTGTTACCTTAGGTCTAAACCTCTCAGGTAAGGATCTCAAAATTTTCCTAACCACTCTATTTGGAGGAATTCTCTCACCTAGGTTGAAGCTTGAGTTGACAATGTCACTCAATTTGGCATAGAACTCATCAAAAGACTCATCTTCTTGCATCTTGAGTTCTTCAAACCTGTGAGACATGGGAAAATCACCTAGTAATCTCCTAATCATCACACGGGATTTACAAAATGTTGGAGTCACCACCATTCAAGTTAAGGTGCGAATGGACACCAAAGTGAGCATAAAAAGTGAAAATAGAGCTAAAAGTGTTCTTCATGATTCTTATACTATACTGGGTATTCATCCGTTTCCAATGTGGGATCGAGATGTCAAAAATTTGGTGACAAAGGAAAAACTCTATGAGAACTCTCACTAGAGAAAAACCCTTCGAGCTATGTAAGAGCCACAAAAAGATCCACTATGAGAAGAAGGCTTACAAAGTGGTTCAGATGATTCAACAAACTTTTCTAGACTCTAAAACTCACTGACTTGTCAAGCTTCTGCAGAACTCTTCAGATCTACAACCTGTAGCACTACGGAACTCCGAAGATCTCCTCACACGATCACGCCAAATGTCCACGTCCGGTACTGTGGGGAACTCCCACGTGCAATCCTTCCCAACCCGAAACTCCAAGACTTTGAAGGATTGAACTTGAACAATCTAGGGTATAGATCTGGCCCAGATTTCTCATTAATTAAGAAATCTAAACCAAATACACCCATGTTGATGAAAAACATCAAAAGGGGAGAGTTTAGACCATAGGGTCTTCTCTCAAAATTGAAAATAAACCAAAAATCACCTTATGAAATTGAAGAAGTATCAAAACCATCTCGGGTACAGATCAGGTCCAGGTTTCTCGTTAATTAAAAGATCTGAGCCAGATTCACCCATATTGATGAAAAACATCAAAAAGGGAGAGTTTAGACCATAGGGTCTTCTCTCAAAAATTAAAATAACTCAAAAATCACCTTATGAAACCCTAGAGATTACTTTAAGGCTTCTGATTTCAGATCTACCATATTGACAATGGCAGATCCAAGATCTTAGCCTAAATGATTAAAAACATAAAAATGGAGAAAACAATGTGAAAAATCAAAATCTAGGAGGAAAATGAGATCTAATGCTATGAACAACATAGATCCATGGTATTTCTCCATATTTCATCAATAAGCAATCACAAAACCTAAACAAAATATTACAACTACACATTTCTAAGATTACAACATATGGGGGTTTGCTCTACGGATCCATTCCTGTCATCTTTTCCCCTAGAACTCTCTTCACGTTTTACGGCTAAAGAAGATACTAGAGGTACTTGGATTTAGGTTTGGGGTTGCAAACACACACAGGCCTTATTTTACAGAAAGGGAGAAGATTAGAATAATCCTAGAAATTAAAACTAGAAAATAAAGGGGGAGAGAAACTTACTTGGACTTGAGAAAGCAGAGAGGCAGGGGTTCTCTTCTTCACTTGTAGCTCTTCCAATCTTCAATTTCTAGCCCAATTCTTAGCCACAATCTCCAGCCATTTGCTTGAGGAGAGGCCCTCTATTTATAAGCAAGAGCAAGGGCAAGGGTGGTCCTAATAGGTTTTAGAATGTTCCAATTCAATTTTAGAAACATGAGTTGGAGTAAATATGAGAACCAATGATGGGCAAAACGGGGAGGACGCGTCTCCCAGAGAGAGGTAAAAATAGTAACAAGGCTTAAAAAATGAAATTTTATGAAAACGCCCAAAAATACGCGTGACCGCACTTGAATTGCGGACATGCCTTGTTCGCATTTTCAATGCGGTCACGTAATGTCCGCAGATCAAATTTGGTCAAGGCTCGTCTGCATACCAAATGCGGACAGAACAGGTTTGACCAATTTGTCACCTTTTTTTACCTTTACTTGCATATGCAATACTTATTTACATGTAATATCATTTAAGTAAATGTCTTCATATTTTTTTAATCTCCATTTACTTAAGATATTACATGTAAATAAGCAAACACCCCCCCCCCCCCCATTTGAATCCGTTAAAAATAGTTCCAAACCCAAATTCCAAGTGAAAAAAAAAGTCAAATTTCCAGTTCAAGGCTAAATTCCGGTTTTCAGGTCCAGTAAAAAGATTCAACATGTTAATACCAAGGTATTTGTCAAGATTTAAAGGCTCAAAAAATTCACTTATACAATAACATTGCTAAAAACCTGATTACCGGGAAAAATTATCTTGAAATTTTGCCTTACAAAATATTTCATTTTTTGGAGTCTGTAGACACTCCAAAATTGCGTTGAGAAAATGATGAATAATTGGCCAAAATCATTCTTTCTTTTGTGGCCGACATAAAAAATCGGAAAAAAAATTTGTTCTTTGTATTCGACAGAATGCATCGGATACAAATAAATTTAATTGTATCCGATGGATTTCATCGGATACAAGGATTATTACTTGTATCCGACCTAAGTTCTCGGATACAAGTATTTTGCTCAAAATTAAGGAATTCCGAAAGTTTTCACTTTTTACTGTCTTATCCCTGTTCTAAGAGTGGGAATTCCCGGAAATAACCTTATGGTTTAAGTTGGTGGATTCTAGACATCCTTTTGTGTCTAGCATTAGGGCACCCCTTACCCTAGCCTTTGCCTATAAATAGGAGGCCTCTCCTCAAGAAAATGGCCAAGAGTTGGAGATTGAAGAGCTCCAAGTGAAGAAGGGAACCTCTGCCCCATTGCTTTCAGAACCCAGGTAAGCCTTAATTTTCTTTTACTTTTATGTTCTTAAATTCTAGAATTAGTCTCTTCTTCTTCCTTTCTGTAGAATAATGGCCTGTTTGTGCTTGAAACCCCTTTCCCTACTCAAAGTACCTCGAGATTCTCTCTAGCCATAAAACATGAAGAGAGACCTAGGGGAAACAAGAATGGGAATTGACCATTAGTCATAGAACCCTCTTGAATGGCCTATTGTTGTGTGAAACCCCATTCCCTACTCAAAGTACCCCAAGATTATTTCTAGCTGAAAAAGGCGAAGAAAGAACTAAGGGAAACGAGAATGGGAATGGAACCCTAGACATAGAACCCCATTTGATTAATGTACTTTTAATGCTATATGTCGTGATGTATTGATTTAAAGAGATGATTTTTACACATGCACACATCGCACTTGTTTTGTCGAAAAAGGCTCGTATTTTGGATCTATTGTATTCATTACGATAGATCTAGGATAAATAGCCCTAAATTTATTCCTGGACATTTCTTAATGGTTTTCAAATGAATACAAGCAAGTTTTCCATGGATATAGGAGACCTCTTGGTCTAACCTCTTTGTTTTGAGCATTTTTTACTCCACTTTAGGATTTTTGGTATATTCTCTCCAATCAAAGAGAATGGTGAGCCAAATTCGTACCCTATTTCCTTCCGGAGATTTTTCAATACTTTTTCAAATGATTTTGGTTTGGATTGCACGGATTACACCACTTGATCACTGTTTTGGGTTGATTTTACTTAAAAATGTCAAAACTGGACAGCATCTGTACCCTAACTTCGGACACTCATAACTTCATTATCCGGATGAATTTTGGAGTGATTCTAAAGACATGTGAAAGGTAAGACTGTCTAGTTCTTTTCTGTAAAATTTCAGCCATTTTTATGTAGTGGATTTGTGACACCATTTAATCAAAGTAGACAAGTCAGTTCAGGCCAGATTGCTGAACCTGTCACTTTGACTGAGCACCACTTGCTCGATTTAAGTCCGATTTGAGTTATTTTGATTTCTGTGTTTTCCTTTCCGAGTATACTTTCAAATCCAATTGGTTTCAAAAAATATTGATTTCATTTGTGTCTTGTGTGTCTGATTTACTCAGAACTGCCCCATAGCACAATTCTGTGCTGATCTGTGATCCTCTGGGCATGTTCGTGAGGTCACACAAGTCACATCCGAATGAAGCTTCTTGTGAGGCTTATTTCATTTGAAAGATGGCATCATGTACTTCATTCTTGCAAAATTTCAAAGATTTATATGGAGCCAATTGTCACAAATAGGTCTTCAAAGTTGCCTACTTGCCACTTTTATCAACTTATAACAGTGAATTTCAAACAAGCATAGCTCTTAGGATTTTAATTGGATCTACTTGAAAATTTTCCTGAGTCTTCTATTTATCATAATCTTTCAAATTGATTTGGTTTGATTTAATTCAAATTTGATTTGGATGATTTCAAGACAAATGGCTCCATCTTTTACCGAATTTTCCGGATTTGTCTTAACTTGGTTGTATTCAAGTTTTGCTTTGATTTCCATTTAATAGTGATGTCCCAGAAGTGATACTTCCATAAAAGAAAGTCTAAGATTCACTGGACTTCTCATGTGGAGGGATCATACATGTGTTTAATCCTTTTCAAGCCTTTTTGATTATTTTAATTAGCAAGCTTTATTTATTTTGAGCATGAACAACACTTGGCAACCACTTTGTATGGGTGAATGGGGGTGCCTAACACCTTCCCCCGTTCATAATCTAATCCCCTTACCTATCTCTATATTTTTTATTTTAAAGTGGAATTAATTTTGATCTAGATTTGCCCTTTGTGCTTGTTTCGATGATTTTGGTGTCCATTCACACCTAAAAAGAATGGTGGCGACTCTCCCATTTTTCGAATCCCGTGTGATGACCGGAAAGTCACTGGATTGATTTTTTCCATGTCTCACAACTGGCGACTCTGATGGGGACTTGTGGATTTAAGCCATGATTGGTGTATTTGTTCATGCTTTTTCTTTATTATTATTATTTTTGAATGCTTGCTATTTTCCCTACTTTACTTGTCCATATTGTATCTCAAATCTGATTTGTATGATTAGAAAATTCACATGGATAAAAGCATGGATGTGTTGCTTGATTGTGTCTAGAAATGTGTTTAAGGGAAAACTTATCTTGTAATATGACTTTACTGTATTTTGTGATAGCATGTGGGTTTCAATGCCATGAGTTGAACATGAAAAAAATTAAAAACATGAAATTTGGAAATTTAGTGTAATTTTTGGGGTATTCAAGCATGTTTTCCATGAACAACTCTTTCTAGTACAATATGATTAATTGCTGGGTTTTTGATAACATGCTCCAATTTGGGGGTTTAGTACCATGTTTTGAACATAAAGATCATGAACATGAAATCTGGGGAATTTTGGGGATATTTTTTTCGGGTTTTCAAGCATGTTTCACCTGATTAGTTGTTACTTGTATAAAGCAATTACTTGCTGTTTTTTTATGGCATGCCTTGAATCGGGCAAAGAGGATATGTTTCAATCATGAAAATAATGAGCAGAAAATCTGAAATGTTTGTTGGATGTTTTTGGGTTTTTAAGCATGTTCTACATGATTAATTGCTTGTGTACAATATGATAACATGTTTGAGTGATTTTTTTTTGTTCATAATAGTCATGAGCATGTTTAGGTATCTTGCTTGCTTGTGTTTTTATTCTCAATACGATATCATGTTCGCCTTGGCTTGAAAATATATGCATGGCTACGAAAAAGAGTGGCAAGGGGCTGGGACATTGTTAATGTCACCTTAAATTTCAAATGCACTTGAGCACTTTAAACTATTTGCACAGCCTACCCATTGTAGACACCCCAAAATTGCACGATTTTTGATAAATCTTGAAGGAGAGAAATATTTTATTGGAATTTTCAATTCTTTCCATTGGGTTTGAGATACTTAACCCATTTGAATCCAAAATCGTAAAGGAAAAGGCCCGAATTCAATCTTTTGTGCAAAGTCAAACTTTTTCCGGTTGAATTTTGTTGACTTTTGACCCCAGAAAATGAAATATTTTTTAAAGCCAGATTTCAAGATAATTTTTCCCGGTAATCAGGTTTTTAGCCATGTTATTGCATAAAAGAATTTTTTGAGATTTTAAATCTTGACGAATACCTTGGTTTTAACATATTGAACCTTTTTTCCAGACCTGAAAAATCGGAATTTTGCCTAGAACTGAAAAGTTGACTTTTTATTCACTTGGAATTTGGGTCTGGAACTATTTTTAATGGATTCAAATGGGGGGGGGGGGGTGTTTGCTTATTTACATGTAATATCTTAAGTAAATGGAGATTAAAAAATACGAGAACATTTACTTAAACGATATTACATGTAAATAAGTATTGCCTGTGTTAAAATTTGGAAAAAAGGCTTTTTTCCTTGTATCCGGCAACTCAGGTCGGATACAAGTACCTTTCTTTGTATCCGATGGAAAATGCCGGATACAAGAAAGCTTTAGTGTATCCGGCATATAATACCGGATACATTAAGGCCCTTGTGTATCCGGCCTGATATGCCGGATACATAAGTTTTGCTCAAAAATTAGGGTTTTCCGAGAGAAATCACTTTTTACCATCATATCCCTCATTAAATGAAGCGAAATCTCGGAAACAGCACTAGGGTTAAGGGTGGTGGGCTCTAGACATTAAGTTGTGTCTACCATCAACCCTAGCCTTTGCCTATAAATAGGAGGCTCCTCCTCAAGCAAATGGCCATTAACTCTTGCCTTGAATTCTCGCCAAGAAAAGCTCCAAGAGAAGAGGGAAACCGCTGCGGAATTGCTTCCAGAACCCAGGTAAGCCTCAAACCTCTTTTTAATTTTTGTCTTTACATTTCTAGATCTAGATCTCTTCTTCTACCTTTCTGTAGAATAAGGCCTTGATCTGTGTGTGAAAACCCTTCCCTGGCTCAAAGTATCTCAAGACTCCCCCTAGCCGTAAAACGTAAAGGCTGGATCTAGGAGAAACGAGACTGGGGATTGACCCTAGTGCTAGAACCTATGTAACATAAAGCCTTTTGATTGATTGTAAACCGTTTCATATTCAAAGTACCCTTGATTATCTTGAAGAACCGTGTTTAACGGGGAGAGAGAACAAAGGGAAACGATAATGGAATGGAACCCTAGGCTGTTTTAGAACCTTATTTTGATGAATCTGTATGCATACAATGTTGTTGTATTGATCTTGTATGGTTTTTCACACTCGCACATATATAGCACTATTTTGGCGGGATAGGCTCATATTTTGGGTTTATTACATTTATTGTGATAAATCTGAAATAAATGGCCTCAATCAATTCTGGAATGTTTTTAAAAGGTTTTTAAAGGATTTGTATTCATTTTGCACGAATCACACACACTTTATCACAGTTTTGAGTTGGTTTTGTTCAGAAAGGGCTTTACTTGACAACAACTGTACCCCAACTTCGGACACTCATAACTTCATCGTCCGGATGAGTTTTGGAGTGATTCCAAAACCATGGGAAAGGTGAGGCTGTCTAGTTTATATCCACCAAAGTTCATTAATTTCAATCTAGCGGATTTTTGACACCTCTCTGTCGAAGTTGATTGGACAGTTCAGGTTCAAATACAGAACTTGTCACTTCGACGGAGCGCCATGTGTTCGTTTTAAATCCGATTCGAGTGATTTTTCTTTTTGGGCACTCCCTTATGAGTCTATTTTTAAATCCAATTAATTTCATAATTTTTTGATTTAAATTGTGTCATGGAGAGCAGATTTACGCAGAACTGCACAACAGCACTTTTCTGGGTCAATCTGTGATCCTTGGGGCCTGTTCGGAAAGTCACCCAAGGCACATCCGAATCAGTTTTTGTATGAGGCTAGTGTCTTTTGAAAGATGGCCATACAGACTTCATTGCCTCCAAATTTCACGGATTTCTATGGAGTAGAGTTTTCTAGGTGATTTTCCAAAGTTGCCTACTTGCTACTTTTGATTTTCTCCGGCAGCAACTTTAAAAGAGCCATAACTCTTAGGATTTCAATCAGAATTAATTGAAATTTTGCAAGAGACTATTGTTTACCCTAATCTTTCAAATGGATTTGGTTTGATTCAATTTAAAATTGGATTTGATTAATTTCAAGAGAAATGGCCTTACTTTTTACCAAATTTCCCGAATTTGCCTCAACTTGGTTTTGTGCAACTTTTGCTGTGATTTCCATCTTTTTGTGATATTAACATAAAAGAAGATCTGGAATTAATTTGGATTTTCATGTGAAGATATCATATATTTGTCCTTTTTCAAGGTTTTCATGATTTTTTAGCAAGCTTTCTATTTTTTTTTAGCATGAATAACACTTGGCAACCACCTTGTGTGGGTGAATGGGGGTGCCTAACACCTTCCCCCGTTCATAATCTAATCCCTTTACCCATCTCTGGATTTGATTTTCAAGTAGTGTAAGTGTGAAAACTCACACTCCTTTTTATGGCAAATGTTTGACAAATTATGTCTTCTAATGAAGCTTCAAGATGTGCAGATTAAACAATGAAAATTCAGTGAATTTAGTAAAGAAGGAGAAGTTGATGCCACCACACTGCTACCACGCTGCTGCCACCCCGCTGGCAGCGCATAAGGGAATTAGTGTTTTGAAAGAAAGGTCCGTGCGCATGCCGCGTACTCTCCCGCTAGCAGCTCGCTAGCAGCGCGTTTTTAACTGATTCAACTTATTCTGAGCGGGACTTGAGTTCGCTACCAGCCGTCTACATCGATCGCTTCACGACGCCACCAGCGTTCGACGTTGAGTTTTATTCTTTAAATAGACGTGTTGTAATTTTTAATTGTGACTTTTCCTTTGGATCCTTTTTGATTTCGAATCTTGAGGTGTTTGAGATTCGATCAAATCTTTCTTAGAGAGTCGGCGATTAAGTGAGGGGGAGATCTGAGATAGATCACCTGGAATTGAAGATAGAGGATTCTTCTTCAATTCGGAACTTCATCTGATCGTGTGATCGCTTGGACTGGTGATCGGCCTTGATTGATGCGTAGGTGGATTCCTACTGCATTGGATTGTCTCAGTGGATTCTGAGGTGATTGCTGCGATCTGGATTGATCGTGTTCTGCAGCTTGTGGATTCAAGCTGTGTTGCAGTTCGTGGATTCGAACTGTGGATCACTGGTGAGTGATTGTTTTGCGATCTGGACTGATCGTGTTCTGCAGCTTGTGGATTCAAGCTGTGTTGCAGTTCGTGGATTCGAACTGTGGATTGCTGTTGAGTGAGTCAATTTGTAAAGGTTAAGTATGTACTCCTTTGTAATTGTATTTTCATTCAATAGTGGATTTCGAAGGGTTAGTCGCCTCATATAGACTCGAGGTTTTTCCTGGATCTGGATCCAGGTTTCCTCGTATAATTCTCTGTGTATTGTTTCCGCATTGTTCTATTCTGAATTGTTATAGATCGTGGACCTATAGAGTAGTCCTCTACTCTTTCAAGTAGGGTTATTTTTACTCTAGAATTTGCCTTTTAGCACTTTTTATCTCTTTTTGCTTGTTTTTAATTCTTTTGGTGTCCATTCACACCCTAAAATTATGAATGGTGGCGACTCTCCCATTTTTGCGTCGAGCCCCGTGTGCTGACGGAGGGGATGATCATCTCCGGTGATTTTTTCCCGTGTCTCACAACTGGCGACTCCACTGGGGACTTGTGGATTTAAGCCATTTTGTGTATATTCATGCTTTTTCTTTACTTTTGAATGCTTGCTATTTTGTGTATTTTGCTTGTGTATGTTGAATCTCAAATCTAATTTGTATGATTAGAAAATTCACATGGATAAAGTAATGGGCATGTTGCTTGATTTTTGTTTAAAGGAAAAACCCATATTGTTATATGACTTTGCTATATTATGTGTTAGCATATGTTATTTTGGGGTTTCAATGCCATGAGCTAAAAAAAAATACAATATTTGAAATCTGGAAATTTTGTGTTTATTTTGGGTATTCAAGCATGTTTCCCATGAATAAAGTTTTTTTTGTGCTTAATGTTTGTTTATGCCATGCTTTGGATTTGGGGGTATAGGATGACATGATTTGAGCATGAAAACCATGAGCATGAAATCTGAAATTCAGTAGCCATCATAAGGGTTTTCAAGCATTTTTTTACCATCAAAGCTCTCCTTATACCATATCAAGTAGTTGCTAAATTTTTAGGCATTAATTTGGGGTATAAGTGATACACTTTTGAGCATGAAAAATCTGGAAATTATAGTGTATGTTTTGGGGGTTTTCAAGCATGTTTTTACCATCAAAACTCTCATTATACCATGTCAAGTAGATGCTGAATTTTTAGGCTTCAATTTGGGTAGAAATGGTACACTTTGAGCATGAAAATCTGGAATTTTAGGGAATGCTTTTGGGGTTTCAAGCATGCTTCCATGGTTTGATTATTGTTTGCACAAATAACATGTTTGTATACTACTTTTTGGGCATGTAATATTTTGTGCATATTTAGTTGCTTTGGTTCTCTTGCTTACTTGTATTTAGCTTCATTATATTGTCATATGCGCCTTGGCTTGAAATTGAATGCATGGCTACGAAAAATAATGGCAAGGGGCTGGGACGTTGTGAATGTTACCTCAATTTTAAATTGCACTTGAGCACTTCAAACTATTTGCACAGCCTACCCATTACCTATAGGAAGTTGAACCATGAATGTGTGTAGCTTGGCGCACCGAGGTCGTGACTTCGGAAAGCGAAAGTGAAAACATTTACCTTAGAATTTAAGTCAATGATGTGATGACAATGGGATCTGTGATTCGATTCCGGGCATCACTAGACTTGAGTTCTAAGTTGCCAATTAAGCCAAAACCCAAAAACCATACGCTTGAAGGTGGAGAAACAGGTTTTCAGCTAAAAATACACAATTGCGTTTGGGGAATTGGGTGTGAATGTGGGAAGGCCGTTTGCATGTTTTACAACCCAAGGTATACTATGAATACCATATTGAAGGTAATACAAGGTGGCAAGGTAAAGCCATGTTCTTTTCATATGTATGTAAATTTTGCAATAATGATGTCCAAGCCCAATTTGGGGCAAGTTTTAAAGGCCAAATCAAGGTGAACATCAAGTGGGAATGGAAAAAACCTAATCTGGTGAAAAAATGAATCAAAAAGGGCCATTTCAACATTAACCGGCAACTCAGGCCGGTTAAGAACAATTCTCTTCATATCCGGTATAAAATGCCGGTTACAAAGGTGTATGCGTGTATCCGGTCACTATTGCCGGATACAATAAGACATATCCTTATCCGGCACTTAATGCCGGATACATGCAGGAAATGTATAAATGGGTTTTTTCAACCCGAATTTTCAAAATAAAATGCTTAAACACTGTGGATAATCCTTAGGCACCCCAAAGAAAATATTAAAATGTTTCAAAATATATATATATATTCTTTTAGGATTAAACCTAATTTTGAAACTCAAAGAGCAAGCTAAGGTGTCATATTTTTTGATATCAATTCAATTAAAACATGTGTCAATCAAGCTTTGGAACTTGAAAACTGAGAAAATTCAGCAAATTTCAAAAAAAGAAAAAAAGGAAAGAAACCTTTGGTTGGTTATTTTTATCAATCAAATCAAAAAATTGTGGGACCTTTGGAAGCCCTAGAATATTCCAAGAAACCTTTGGGTGTGTTTTTCTTATCAATCAAATCAAAACAATTGTGGGACACTTGGAAGCCCTAGAATATTCCAAGAAACCTTTGGTTGGTTATTTTTATCAATCAAATAAAAAAATTGTGGGACCTTTGGAAGCCCTAGAATATTCCAAGAAACCTTTGGTTGGTTATTTTTATCAATCAAATCAAAACATTTGTGGGACACTTGGAAGCCCTAGAATATTCCAAGAAACCTTTGGTTGGTTATTTTTATCAATCAAATCAAAACATTTGTGGGACACTTGAAAGACCTAGAATATTCCAAAAAACCTTTGGTTGGTTATTTTTTCCAATCAAATCAAAAATTTGTGGGACCTTTGGAAGCCCTAGAATATTCCAAAAAAAAACCTTTGGTTGGTCTTTTTCGTACCAATCAATTGAATTTTGTGGGCCATTTGAAAGCCTCTGAATTTCAAACATCAACGTTTTTGGGCCGTCTAAAAGCCTTTGAATTTTAGATACAACCTTTTTGGGCCATTTGAAAGCCTCTGAATTTCAAACATCAATCTCTTTGGGCCATCTATAAGCCTTTGAATTATAGACACATATCCTTTGGGCCGTCTAAAAGCCTCTAAATTTTAGACACAACCTTTTTGGGCCATTTGAAAGCCTCTGAATTTCAAACATCAATCTCTTTGGGCCATCTATAAGCCTCTGAATTATAGACACATATCCTTTGGGCAGTCTAAAAGCCTCTAAATTTTAGACACAAACTTTTTGGGCCATTTGAAAGCCTCTAAATTTCAAACATCAACCTATTTTGGGCCGTCTATAAGCCTCAGAATTATAGACACATATCCTTTGGGCCGTCTAAAAGCCTCTGAATTTTAGACAACCTTTTTGGGCCATTTGAAAGCCTCTGAATTTCAAACATCAACCGTTTTTGGGCCGTCTAAAAGCCTCTGAATTTTAGACACAAGCTCTTTAGGCCATTTGAAAGCCTCTGAATTTCAAACATCAACCTATTTTGGGCTGTCTATAAGCCTCTGAATTTTAGACACAATCCTTTGGGCCGTCTAAAAGCCTCCGAATTTTAGACAACCTTTTTGGGCCATTTGAAAGCCTCTGAATTTCAAACATCAACCGTTTTTGGGCCGTCTAAAAGCCTCTGAATTTTAGACACAACTTTTTTAGGCCATTTGAAAGCCTCTAAATTTCAAACATCAACCTATTTTGGGCCGTCTATAAGCCTCTGAATTTTAGACACAATCCTTTGGGCCATCTAAAAGCCTCTGAATTTTAGACAACCTTTTTGGGCCATTTGAAAGCCTCTGAATTTCAAACATCAACCGTTTTTGGGCCGTCTAAAAGCCTCTGAATTTTAGACACAACTTTTTTAGGCCATTTGAAAGCCTCTGAATTTCAAACATCAACCTATTTTGGGCCGTCTATAAGCCTCTGAATTTTAGACACAATCCTTTGGGCCATCTAAAAGCCTCTGAATTTCGAACATCAACCGTTTTTGGGCTGTCTAAAAGCCTCTGAATTTTAGACAAAACCTTTTTAGGCCATTTGAAAGCCTCTAAATTTCAAACATCAACCTATTTTGAGCCGTCTATAAGCCTCTGAATTTTAGACACAATCCTTTGGGCCGTCTAAAAGCCTCTGAATTTTAGACAACCTTTTTGGGCCATTTGAAAGCCTCTGAATTTCAAACATCAACTGTTTTTGGGCCGTCAAAAAGCCTCTGAATTTTAGACACAACCTTTTTGGGCCATTTGAAAGCCTCTGAATTTCAAACATCAACCTATTTTGGGCCGTCTATAAGCCTCTGAATTATAGACATATATCCTTTAGACCATCTAAAAGCCTCTAAATTTTAGACAAATAATTTCTTTGGGCCGTCTAAAAGCCTCTGAATTTTAGACATAGATTTTTTGGGCCGTGTATAAGCCTCTGAATTATAAACACGTGTCCTTTGGTCCGTCTAAAAGCCTTTGAATTTTAGACATTTCTCACTCTTTGGGACCTTTGGAAGCCCTAAAATATTCCAACAACTCTTTGGTTGGTCTTTTTTGTATCAATCATTTTTATACGTTGTGGGACATGTTGGAAGCCCTAAAATATTCCAACAATTCTTTTAGCTCAAGAAAAAAAAAAACCAAAAAAAGAAAAAAATCAAAACTCGTGTTCACCTAACTCACTTGTCTACATTTATATGCGTGTGACTAGGATTAAATTGGAGCTGACATGTTTCTTTTTCCTTCTCCAGGTACACTTACTTGCAATCATTGCTCCCGTGACCAGATCCAAAGCTCGAGCAATGAATACTGAAGAGAACCAAGCCCAAGCTACTATCCCTGCCCAGGACTTTGCTCAACTGCAAGAGTAGGTGGCCGGACTAGCCAAGATGCTGGGGGACTTACTGGCGGCTCAGGCCCAACAGGCCCAGGCCCAAAACCAAGCATCAACTTCCCATCAGGTACTACCACCACCTCAAGCCTACATTCCGCCTCCAGCTCAACCCATGCCTGAGTCCATTTCTGAACCGGTCCCTGAGCCTATCATGATCAGGGAAAACACTGGAGAATCTGAGAAAGAAATTGAAAAGGAAAAAGCCAGGGAAGAGATGGAAAGGAAACTCCTGCACAAGATCGAGAGAATCCAGGAGGAGCTTAAGGAAGTGAAAGGGGGAAATAGCTACGGAGGTACCACCTTCGATGATCACTGCATGTACCCGGATGTATGTCTACCGGCTAAGTTCAAGTGCCCGGACTTCGACAAATTTGATCGCACGGGCTGCCCATTGAGCCATTTGAAATTGTACTGCAGGGCTTTGTGCCAGTTTGGCCGGGATGACGGCATACTGATCCAACTCTTTCAGAGGAGTTTGACCGGGTCAGCTCTTAGGTGGTTCGGCACAGTTGATCATGGGAAGATTAGAGGATGGAAGGACCTGGCAGACACCTTCTTAGACCAATACAAATTTAACTCGGAGATCGTGCCAGACCGGTACGACATTATGAGGATGAGCAAGGGCAAAGATGAATTTGTGCGGCAATATGCCAAGAGGTCGAGAGAGGCTGCCTCCCAGGTCAGGCTGCCTATGCATGAACCTGAAATGATCTCAACATTCATGGGTACGCTGGGGCAGCCCTTCTACAATCACCTGGTGGGTCAGATCACCACCAATTTTGCTGCCCTGGTACAAGTGGCCGGCCGGATTGAGGATGGGATCAAATCTGGCAAGATAATTGATTATTCCACCATGATCAGTCAACAAGACTCCACTCATAACAAGGGAAATGGTAATGGAAAGAAAAAAATATGAGGAAAGGAGAGAAGCAGAAGTGAATATGGTGCAGCTTCCCAAGGGAGCCTTTCAAGCCAATGCCCATCCAGTTCCTTTGCTGCCTATCCAAATTAATGTCCCTTCTGCACAGCCTGTGAAGGAGGAAACAGAAGTAAGGAACAGAAGGGAGTTTTCAAAACTGCCTATGAGACCATCTGAACTTTTGCCTACCTTACTTCAAAAGGGTTATGTGACTTTGAGGTTGCCAAATCCTCATGCGAGCAAGGGGAAGGGTTATGATCCATCTGCAATTTGTGAGTATCATATGAGTAGTCTAGGGCATACTGCAGATCGTTGCTTGGCCCTAAAGTATGCAATTCAGGATTTGCTGGATAATAACTCTTTATCATTCAATTCAGTCACACCCACTCCTCCTCCCACCAACAACAATGGGGTAGGCAGCTCAAATGCAATAGGGGCAATTTTCTCTGGAAAAAGAAGATTTGATCCTTCTCAACTTATTGCTCCAGTTGGTACCACAGTCCGGGTTTATTTGAAAAAGAAGATGAATGGGGCCATATGGAGAAAGAGACTCATACAGGGGTAGATTTTAAGGAAAAGAAGGAAGGGGTAATGGAAGAAAAGAAAGAGGCAAAGGTTGAATTCATTTTGCCACACATTGATTGGGCAGTCATCCAAGTTCCAGATCAAGTAACGTCACTTCTTCCAAGGGCTGAGCATGATGTCCTAAATATGAAGGCAATGGCTGATCAAAGAAAGGAATTCTTGCCTCAAACAGCAGAAGATGAACATTTTTGCAAAAATAGAAAAAAATCAACTTTTGTCTTTGAGAACAGGGGCAATTCTCGAATTCCCATGTCCTCAGGAGAATGCACATTTCCTGAGGACTCTAAGGAGCCTTGTTCTCAGGAAGTGATTTCAATAAAGGCTCTTTCAAAAGCAAAAAAAAAAAGTTTTTTCCCTTTAACATTTTTCTAAAAAAAAAAAAGAGTTTTCAACAAGATCCTGTTTTACTTATGAGTCATATCTCCTATTGAATTTCATTAAGTTGAATATGACTTCGACATTGGGCTCAATCTTGAGACCAAAATCGAAGAAAAGGACATTTTATGTGAAAATTCAAATCCTTTTAAGTGTCATGAGAAGAATATTCTGCAAAATTATGAAGTAACCAATTTTATGGCCTTTGGAACCAAAGATGACCCACAGTCTTCAACAGAAAAAATAGAAGAAGATTTGAAGTTTCTTCATTAGAAAACAGAAAGGATCACACCACTGGCTGATTCGTTCAAACTGAAGTTGATAATATTGTTTGAAGAGATTTTGGAGCTTTGTACTTGAAAATATGGGAGAAGATTTGACCTTTTCGTTGGAAATAGAATTGGGCATCATCTGATGGAAAGAATCCAAATACATAAGATTGATCACAAGGTGAAGAACTTGTTCATAACAGAGGTTCTATTTGAAGAGGCTTTTATCTTGACAGAAGTTGATTAAAAAAAAAAAAAGGAAAAAACAAGAAAAAAAAGAGGAAAGAAGGAAAAATCCTGAGCCAGTCATGTAGTGCAACTCTACCAAGTCTAAAAATTCAAACTTTTCTTAAAATGATTAGAAGCCTTTCTTTCTTATATCCCCAAAATTTTTGAAATCCCTAGTTAGACCCTTTGAGCTTGATAAATTTTTCAAAGTAACCTAAACTGAGAATTGTAACCCTACACTGGGGCAAATTTATTAAGGCATAAAAAAAATTAAGGAACAATTTTTTTAAAACAAAAGAAGGGGCATTATTGAAGTACAAAAGGGATTTTGAAGATGTTTTCAGAAAAGGGGGCAAAGAAATGAAAAAAAAAAAAGAGGGAAGAAAGAAGAAAAAGAGATCATCAAATGCTATATCTTCAAAATTGTAAAGGGAAGAATGAGAAAAGAAGTTCAATACTGGGGAATAAGTTTCAAATGAAGAAATCAAAGTAGGGGAAACACTTCATTACTGGGGGCAATTTTGTATTCATTCCAAAAAAAAAATGCCTTAAGAATTACAATTTCAGTTAACCCATTTGATCATATGGTATTTGAGCCTTTTATTCCTTTTCTTTCTAAACAAACACCAAGCCTTCGTTTCGTCCCATTCATAAGTCCTCTTTGATTAAGAAATTTTGAATTAAGGCAGTTTTGACTATATAGTTGCTGGTGATGAAGGATTAAAAAAAAAAAAGAAAAAAGAAAAAATGGAGAGAATGTAGTGAAAACCCAGAAGGGCGCTACATGGCAAATAATCAGCTATCTACAAGAAGGAAATCATCAGAGAGGAAAGTCCAGAATTGGCATGGATCCAGGTGAAGTCCTCAGGTTGGTGGTTATTTTGAAATACAGTCACTCTTCAAGTGATTCAGGAAAAATCTCTTTTCAAGACTGGAGCAACATACTCAGAACTATGATATGAAGCATCTGTGAACAAGTCGATGGCCATCAAAATTGCCATTAAGAAATTGTTGCTGAAGTTGAAAATGGTCATGGGAATGATTCTAAAGGTTCTGAAGGCTTATTTTGGTCTTTCTTCATTTTCTGAAATAATCTTCTCATTATTCAACTTGATTTTAATTCTTTTGGACTATATGCTCATAAGTGGTGGGATCACTTTTCAAAAATATATATATATATAAAACACAAAAAAGCAAAAAAATATATTTTTGGCCTATGATGAGCATTTATGTTTTTTTTTATAAAAACATTGGTTTTGCAAGCATTAGAGAATTCTGAGGCCACTAGTATAAAACCTATTTTGTATTTGCATTCTTTTATAAGGGTTTCTTTTTGCAAAGGTTAAGAAACGAAAAAAAAGAAAAGAAAAAAAGGGAAAAAAGAGGATCATCTCTGCTGAGGGGCAAATACTACCTCAAGCAATCAAAACCGGGGCATGCTCAGCGCCTTTCCTTCTGGGTTTTCATTGAAATAAATTACAACATCTGGAAGAAGCAGTCAGGCCTTAGTCTTCGGATTTGAAAAAAAAAAAAAGAAGCTTCGAAGTAGTTGCATGTTTTTTCCTTTAAACAAAGGTTTCCAATTTTGAAGAAGGATTTTACTGGAGCAGTTAGAAGACATGAATGAGAGATCATGGGTTGTAAGGGCATGAGGTTAGATCAACAGATCATGATTTTCAAATCAATCAGTCAAGAAGAACCATTCACTTGGGCAGTTGAAAAGAATGAAGGCAAGTTATGGGCAGCAACGACACATACATCCTTATTGAGAGAGCAAGAAGATAAGAAGCAAAAGCAAGTTGCAGAATATTCAAGCACAGGTTTGGGCATCAAATGGCACCCAGGTAAATCAAATAAGAAAATCAATCAGGAAAATTCAATAAAATATTTCCTTCCTTATTGTTGAAGAACACCAAAAGCAATTGAGTTTGCAGAGGTCAATTTTAAATCCACATTCTTTTCAAAATTTGCTTGTCTCAGATTTATTTTCATAGCCACGAGAGCTCAAAGAAATATGAGATAAGGAAGAGACGCCACCTCGTCAGACTATACACAGCAGGGGTTTCATTGGCTATCTTCAAATCCATATTTTTTTCACTCATTTGTTTGACCAAAGCAAGTTCAATTAATGAGGTGTCTTTCAAACGTGCAATTTTGAGTTGTGTCTATTCTTTGCTGTTCATTGTGCTACAACTCCAGCAAAGAAGGGCAGTTGTAGACACCCCAAAATTGCACGATTTTTGATAAATCTTGAAGGAGAGAAATATTTTATTGGAATTTTCAATTCTTTCCATTGGGTTTGAGATACTTAACCCATTTGAATCCAAAATCGTAAAGGAAAAGGCCCGAATTCAATCTTTTGTGCAAAGTCAAACTTTTTCCGGTTGAATTTTGTTGACTTTTGACCCCAGAAAATGAAATATTTTTTAAAGCCAGATTTCAAGATAATTTTTCCCGGTAATCAGGTTTTTAGCCATGTTATTGCATAAAAGAATTTTTTGAGATTTTAAATCTTGACGAATACCTTGGTTTTAACATATTTAACCTTTTTTCCAGACCTGAAAAATCGGAATTTTGCCTAGAACTGGAAAGTTGACTTTTTATTCACTTGGAATTTGGGTCTGGAACTATTTTTAATGGATTCAAATGGGGGGGGGGGTGTTTGCTTATTTACATGTAATATCTTAAGTAAATGGAGATTAAAAAATACAAGGACATTTACTTAAACGATATTACATGTAAATAAGTATTGCCTGTGTTAAAATTTGGAAAAAAGGCTTTTTTCCTTGTATCCGGCAACTCAGGCCGGATACAAGTACCTTTCTTTGTATCCGATGGAAAATGCCGGATACAAGAAACCTTTGTGTATCCGGCATATAATACCGGATACATTAAGGCCCTTGTGTATCCGGCCTGATATGCCGGATATATAAGTTTTGCTCAAAAATTAGGGTTTTCCGAGAGAAATCACTTTTTACCATCATATCCCTCATTAAATGAAGCGAAATCTCGGAAACAGCCCTAGGGTTAAGGGTGGTGGGCTCTAGACATTAAGTTGTGTCTACCATCAACCCTAGCCTTTGCCTATAAATAGGAGGCTCCTCCTCAAGCAAATGGCCATTAACTCTTGCCTCGAATTCTCGCCAAGAAGAGCTCCAAGAGAAGAGGGAAACCGCTGCGGAATTGCTTCCAGAACCCAGGTAAGCCTCAAACATCTTTTTAATTTTTGTCTTTACATTTCTAGATCTAGATCTCTTCTTCTACCTTTCTGTAGAATAAGGCCTTGATCTGTGTGTGAAAACCCTTCCCTGGCTCAAAGTATCTCAAGACTCCCCCTAGCCGTAAAACGTGAAGGCGGGATCTAGGAGAAACGAGACTGGGGATTGACCCTAGTGCTAGAACCTATATAGCATAAAGCCTTTTGATTGATTGTAAACCGTTTCATATTCAAAGTACCCTTGATTATCTTGAAGAACCGTGTTTAACGGGGAAAGAGAACAAAAGGAAACGATAATGGAACGAAACCCTAGGCTCTTTTAGAACCTTATTTTGATGAATCTGTATGCATGCAATGTTGTTGTATTGATCTTGTATGGTTTTTCACATTCGCACATACATAGCACTATTTTGGCGGGATAGGCTCATATTTTGGGTTTATTACATTTATTGTGATAAATCTGAAATAAATGGCCTCAATCAATTCTGGAATGTTTTTAAAAGGTTTTTAAAGGATTTGTATTCATTTTGCACGAATCACCTACACTTTATCACAGTTTTGAGTTGGTTTTGTTCAAAAAGGGCTTTACTTGACAGCAACTGTACCCCAACTTTGGACACTCATAACTTCATCGTCCGGATGAATTTTGGAGTGATTCCAAAACCATGAGAAAGGTGAGGCTGTCTAGTTTATATCCACTAAAGTTCATTAATTTCTATCAAGCGGATTTTTGACACCTCTCTGTCGAAGTTGATTGGACAGTTCAGGTTCAAATACAGAACTTGTCACTTCGACGGAGCACCATGTGTTCGTTTTAAATCCGATTCGAGTGATTTTTCTTTCTGGGCACTCCCTTATGAGTCTATTTTTAAATCCAATTGATTTCATAAATTTTTGATTTAAATTGTGTCATGGAGAGCAGATTTACGCAGAACTGCACAACAGCACTTTTCTGGGTCAATCTGTGATCCTCGGGGCCTGTTCGGAAAGTCACCCAAGGCACATCCGAATCAGTTTTTGTATGAGGCTAGTTTCTTTTGAAATATGGCCATACAGACTTCATTGACACCAAATTTCACGGATTTCTATGGAGTAGAGTTTTCTAGGTGATTTTCCAAAGTTGCCTACTTGCTACTTTTGATTTTCTTCGGCAGCAACTTTAAAAGAGCCATAACTCTTAGGATTTCAACCGGAATTAATTGAAATTTTGCAAGAGACTATTGTTTACCCTAATCTTTCAAATGGATTTGGTTTGATTTAATTTAAAATTGGATTTGATTAATTTCAAGAGAAATGGCCTTACTTTTTACCAAATTTCCCGAATTTGCCTCAACTTGGTTTTGTGCAACTTTTGCTATGATTTCCATCTTTTTGTGATATTCCAGAAGTGATATTAACATAAAAGATCTGGAATTCGTTTGGATTTTCATGTGAAGATATCATATATTTGTCCATTTTCAAGGTTTTCATGATTTTTTAGCAAGCTTTCTATTTTCTTTTAGCATGAATAACACTTGGCAACCACCTTGTGTGGGTGAATGTGGGTGCCTAACACCTTCCCCCGTTCATAATCTAATCCCCTTACCCATCTCTGGATTTGATTTTCAAGTAGGGTTATTTTTACTCTAGAATTTGCCTTTTAGCACTTTTTATCTCTTTTTGCTTGTTTTTAATTCTTTTGGTGTCCATTCACACCCCAAAATTATGAATGGTGGCGACTCTCCCATTTTTGCGTCGAGCCCCCTGTGCTGACGGAGGGGATGATCATCTCCGGTGATTTTTTCCCGTGTCTCACACCCATTACCTATAGGAAGTTGAACCCGAATGTGTGTAGCTTGGCGCAACGAGGTCGATACTTCGTAAAGCAAAAGTGAAAAAATTTACCTTAGAATTTGAGTCAATGATGTGATGACAATGGGATCTGTGATTCGATTCCGGGCATCACTAGACTTGAGTTCTAAGTTGCCAATTAAGCCAAAACCCAAAAACCATACGTTTGAAGGTGGAGAAACACGTTTTCAGCTAAAGTAAACAATTACGTTTGGGGAATTGGGTGTAATTGAGGGAAAGCCAGTTGCATGTTTCACAGGCCAAGGTATAATATGAATACCATATTAAAGGTAACATAAGGTGGCAAGGTAAAACCATGTTTTTTTATTATCTTCATGTAAATTAAAAGCCATATGATTTGGATGAAATTTTTTCCCAAAAGTGTTTGTGGCCTAAGGTTGGTGTAACCTATAGGAAGAGTTTTCAACTCAATTTAGAAGTCGTCCTACCCAAAGTCCATGTAGGAGGCAAACAAAAGAACAAAGTTTATGAATATG
This sequence comes from Buxus sempervirens, assembly GCA_947561395.2. Taxonomy (NCBI): domain Eukaryota; kingdom Viridiplantae; phylum Streptophyta; class Magnoliopsida; order Buxales; family Buxaceae; genus Buxus; species Buxus sempervirens. Next base: position 14,622,849 of record OX387193.1, read on the forward strand.
GTGTCCAATGTTGGAAGGGGCATGTACCCTCATGAATATTTGTGCATTTTTGCAAGTATAGAGTCAAAGTCCCATTTAGGGCTGTGTTTAGAGCCCAAGTCAAGGTGAACATTAAGAGGGAATAAAAATAACATAAAGTGTACAAATCTAGTGAAAAAATGAGTCAAAAAAGGATTATTTCGGCATTAACCGGCAACTCAGGTCGATTAAGCCATTATTTCTTCTTCTCCAATATAAAATATCGGTAACAAAGGTTTATGTGTGTAACCGGCTATTTATGCCGGATACAGTAAATCATGCCTTTATCCGATATAATATGCCGGATACAATCCAAAACTTTCAAATTAATTTTTATCCCAATGTTTTGAATATAAAATGTCCACAACATTGTAAACAACCTGTGGGCACCTCAATGGGAATGTGAAAAAATAATTCCAAGGTCCAAATGATCTAACAAAGGATTTAACTTAATATTGGAACTCAAATCTACCCTTTCCCTCAAGATACATTAAAGGGGGCAAGGTATCATATTTCTTGATACCAATTCACCTCAAACATGTTTCAATCAAACTTTTGAACTTGAAAACTGAGGAAATTCAGCAAATCAACAAAAAAAAAAAAAAAAAGATCTTTGATTGGTCATTTTCTCCAATCAACTCAAAACTTTGTGGGACACTTGGAAGCCCTAGAATATTCCATAAAACCTTTGGTTGGTCTTTTTCGTACCAATCAACTAAAAATCTTGTCAAACCTTTGGAAGCCCTAGAATATTCCATAAAACCTTTGGTTGGTCTTTTTCGTACCAATCAACTCAAACTTTATGGGACACTTGGAAGCCCAAGAATATTCCAAAAAAAACCTTTGGTTGGTCTTTTTCGTACCAATCAATTGAATTTTTGTGGGACACTTGGAAGCCCTAGAAGATTCCAAAAAACCTTCGGTTGGTCTTTTTTGTACCAATCAATTGAATTTTTGTGGGACACTTGGAAGCCCTAGAATATTCCATAAAACCTTCGGTTGGTCTTCTTTGTACCTGTCAGCACCTCATTTTTGCACACCCAAAATTGCTGAAAATGAAAACCTAGCTGAAGGGCCAAACCCTGAAGGGGCAAAGTTAAAATATCTTAATGGAACTAAATACGATAAATGGGAAATAATAAAAATTGGGGAAGTCTAATTCATCCGAGTGGGTGGCTGAGTTGCTTCAACAGTCAACTCAACCAAAAAATGGGAAGCGGCGCGTGAAAAGCAACCGTACTTACATTACGGTTGCATGGCGTGTTAGACTGTACCTGACCAATTTGTCCCCTAATCATTACTGAAAAGACAGGGACAAAACCGTATATACCCTGTGGTTTTGACCAAAACCGCACGGTATGTGCGGTTACTGTTCAATTTTGGCAGAACCACACTAAGTATGCGGTTTTGTCTCTGTTTTCTATAAATAGGCAAATCCGAACACTTCAGGGGGTTGGTGATTCTTGGCTGATCTCCACTGCTTCTCCCCCACTGTCTCTGATCAGAAACCTCCCTTTTGCCCTACCTTGCTCACCCAAACTCAAAACACTCTTCTTTCGAACCTCCTACCCCTCTCCACTCTCTTCTTCCCACTCAAAAACTTGGAGAAGAAGGGGAGGAGTTGCTGTTGGTGACCAAAGGAGGAGCTCCAGCCATTTTGTGTGCTTCAAAAGGGCTTCGAATACACTTCTCCAGGGTGTGTAAACCCTAAGGTAATGTTTCCTACAATAGTTTGTTCAATATAAATCAAAAGGAGTTTATTTCAAGCATGATTAGGGTGTTACCCATCTTTGGCATGTTTTTCTTTTCTCCTTTAGCATGATAATCTCTCTTTCCTTTACCTATGTCCATCATTTTGGCATGAGAAAACTCCCATGGTAAGGGGAGCATGCTTTCGGTTTCAAGGAAGGGATTATTCGACTTCAAACATGGTTTAATGACCCCTTAGTATGTAATTTTGTTATTGGTTGTCTCATTCGAATGGGGGAGGGTGTTCCCCGTTGCTTGCTCATTTAATGTACCCCATATAAACCCCCCTCACTTCCCTTCCTGATGTCTTACTTTTACATTCCATAAGTTGTTGTTTTGGCATGCTTAGTGATTATGAAGTATGCATCCTTGGAATATTAACATGCTCCCCTTTCCCCTTTTATATGCTGTTTTTCAATGCTGGGTGTATCATGAAAGTGCAGGGTATGTGACCAATTCTATTGTGGCCTTCCTGATGCATGCTTTACCTAATACCCCCCTTTTGTTATCGTAAGCTTAAGTAGTTGTTGGGAGGAGATAGCAGGTCTCCTCTCCCTTTCCTTGCTTCATGGCCTTTCACTACGATGGGTATTTGAACTATGGCTCAAGTTTAGAGCATATCTTGTTTATTGTTTCGCACTATTAGTATATTGGATATACTGTAAAATGTGCATGCTGGCATAGAAGCATGGTGAGTTTAGAACCAAGTTGACTCCAACCAGGGAAGCCAATGGGACCCGTCACTCGACAGGGCGGACTGGGGTATCTACGGACTTCCCCGGACTCTAACTGAGCCCTTTCTCAGAATCTCAAGCCGCAGACCAAAATAGATATCCTTAGGGCATCCAGGTGTCTGCCTGCACCCCATCAGGCAGTGGCGACTCCAAATTACCTTTTTACCCATCCGGAGGCACGTACTTTATCCGTGCACCTCGCAGTGCGGCGTTAAGACGTGCGCACAGCTTGGCGACTCCGCTGGGGATCGGTCAACCCAGTCGAACCCTGGTTAGGAAAAAGAGTCAACTCGCCTAGTTTAGTTCACAGCACCGAACCACAGGCACACATCATGCACTCACCACACCGTGGATTGTTTTACTAATTTTTGATATGAACTGTGTGGGGTGACACGCACGAGGTAGCCTGCATGTGTGATCCGAATTGAATGAATTTATGAATGGAATTATGAATGCTTTTCTTCACCAAAACCTAGACCTCTCTAGTAGTCACCCTTCTTAACTGTATAAACAATTTTTGGGATGATATTAGCCTCAAGTGCCTCTTGCTTGCCGGGGAAAAGCGATGGTAAAACATCCCCCTAGGTTTCTGGATCCATATAGTACCGCTGGTTTCTTGCCGTGGTACGCGAGGGATCTTGGACCTGGCACAGACCCTTGTAGGCGTTTGTCTCGGGCTGTGTACCCTTTTTCCCACCAAGCGTTCTGATGCACCTTTGTGATGAATGTGATTGTGAATGATAATACAAGAGGAGTAAAATCAATTTAATCCAAGAGTCCATTAGGGGCAGCAACCCCCTACCCTCTTTGCATCAAATTGAGTAGACCCTAGACTCTGGGCTATCTCGGCCCTAAATTTGGAAGCCAACCTAACTTTGATCAGGGGAACTACCCCAGATCCATGCATTGAGTCCTGTGAGCCATGGGCCTCGACCCATTGAGTCCGTTGGAAACAATTTGTGTCCAAATTGGCCTTGTGAGCAGATGAAAGCCAGCCAGATCAAACTATCAGATGAAAGCAGGATAGATCAGAGCAGGGGCACCAAACCCTAGATTTAGGAATTTGGCCTACCCACCTCGAAGCAAATTTGTATCTTTCCTTTTGTCTCCCAACAGCCTTAAGGATGAACCCTTTGCAGATTTTTATGAATGACATGTAATTTTCGCACTTGTTGGCAAGTTGTAAATTCTTTTGGTCTGGCACCCGAGGTCGAAGGCAGACGAAAGAACAGATGGAAGAGAAGCTGACTGGGACTCAGATGTGCTTCCATACACTAGTATGTCTAGTAGTCGTGCCCCGTGAGGCACCAACCTTTTTAGGGCTATGCACACACCCTTTTGATATACTTTTCACATTCATTCTTGGATTCAGGTTTTTGAATGGTAATATCATTGAATCTCGGCTTTAATTTTGTGTACGTATTTTCATGCATCAAGTGCACACACTTCAAGATCATCTGTATAAGCATGTTTGATCAAGTCATTTCCCAAAGAAAAAGAGAGAGAACAAAATTTTAAATTCCCAAGATCAAAATTGCATCTGAATGTGCATCAAGTTTGCATCGGGGCTCGGAATGGCTCCAATTTCCTGGGCCTTAATCACCATTAGCCTAATCAAAAAAATCATGAGATCAGTTGGCTGTGACCCAGCCTCAAAATAATTTGTCAAGAAAATCAAGGATAAATCTGATCCTTGCTGATGGTCATCAATCAAAAGGAAAGAAAAGAAAGAAGAAGAAGAAGAAAGAGAAGAAAAAAAATCTTAAATCAAAAGAGAGATCAAGTATATCAATTCCCAATCTTTAAATTTAGTAGAACCATTTTGTGTTTCCCAAAATTTAGTGGGAGCCATTTTGTGTCCCTGTTGTTCCATGAAACCATTTTGTGTTTCCCAAAAATTTAGTAGGAACCATTTTGTGTCCCTGCTGTCCCATGAAACCATTTTGTGTTTCCCAAAAATCTTAGTAGAAGCCATTTTGTGCTTCTGCTTCTCTGGAAATCATTTCGTGTTTCCCAAAATTTAGTAGGAGCCATTTTGTGCCTCTGCTACTCCATGAGATCATTTCGTATTTCCCAAAATCTTAGTAGAAGCCATTTCGTGCCTCTGCTGCTTTAGGAAATCATTTTGTGTTGAAGCCATTTAGCGCTTCTGCTACCCCGGAAACCATTTTGTGTTTCCCAAAAATCCATGTTGTGCTCCTGCTTCCCTGGAAACCATTTTTTGTTTCCAGAACCTTAAGAGCCATTTCGTGTTTCTGCTGCTCCACGAAATCATTTTGTATTTCCCAGATCTTAGTCGAAGCCATTTCGTGCTCCCACTGCTCTAGGAAATCATTTTGTGTTTCCCATAACCCAATCAAAAGGAAATCAACTCTTGTAGTTTCCCAGAACCAACTCAAAAAGGAAATCAACTTTCATAGTTTCCGAAACAAAATCAAAAGTAAATCAACTTTTGCAGTTTCCCAGAAATCAACTCTCGTAATTTCATGGAAATCAACTCTTGTAGTTTCCAAACCAGGGACTCTCCCCTTGTCCCCGAAAGGCGGCTAAACAGAGATCAAAATGGAGAACAATCTCTTGCAGTTTCCAAAACCTTCAGAAATCAACTCCTGTAGTTTCTAAAATCAAAACCAGGGACTTTCCCCTTGCCTCTGAATGCCAAAATCATAGTAGGAACCCTTTCGTGTTTCCCAAATCTGAAACCATTTCGTGTTTCCCGAATCTGGAACAATTTCATGTTTCCCAAATCTGAAACCATTTCGTGTTTCCCAAATCTGAAACCATTTCGTGTTTCCCAAATTTGGAACCATTTCGTGTTCTCAAATCTGAAACCGTTTCGTGTTTCCCAAATCTGGAACCATTTCGTGTTTCCCAAATCTGGAACCATTTCGTGTTTCCCAAATCTGAAACCATTTCGTGTTTCCCAAATCTGGAACCATTTTGTGCTTCTGCTATTCCAGTAAATCATTTCGTGTTTCCAAAACCTTAGTCGAAGCCATTTAGTGCTTCTGCGACCCCATGAAACCATTTTGAGTTTCCCAAAAAGCCATTTTGTGCTTCTGCTACCCTAGAAACCATTTCCCAAAATCTTAGTAAGAGCCATTTCATGCTTCTGATACCCTGGAAATCATTTTGAGTTTCCCAAGCCATTTTGTGCTAACCTAGAAATCATTTCATGTTTCCCAAACCTTAAAAGCCATTTTGTGCTTCTGCTGATTTGGAAACCATTTCGCGTTTCCCAAAATCTTAGTCAAAGCCATATTTACTCCGGGGAACCATTTTGCATTCCCCAAGACCTAGTCAACTGGGACTCAATGCTTGGAGTTTCTAGAAATCAAAACCTTCAGAAGTCAACTCTTGCAGTTTTTGGAGATCAAATCCAGGGACTCTTCCCTCACCTCCAAAGTGGTGGTTAAAAAGAGATCTTTTTCCCTTACCTCCGAAGTGGCGGTTAAAAGCAAACCATTCTCAGGGACTCTCCCCTTGCCTTTACAAAAAAAATAGAGAGGTCATTTTTCAGAATCCTTTCAAGTGGAAATCAACTTTTCAAGTTTCCGCATTCAATCAAACATAAAAAACATAAAAAAAAAGATCATGAATAATCTGCACTGACATGCATTATATCTCAATATAACATGAATTCTTTGTACTAACTTGGCTCCTGTTTCATTTCCCAAGGTTTGAAGATTGCGCCTCGTAGCCCGTACCTTTTGCGCTCCAGAAGAAGACTTCAAATGGATCCTACTGAAGGACAAGCACCACCTCCACTTCCACCCCATGAGCAAGAGAAATTGTAAGACAATCCAGTGATCGCCAGTCTTAACCAGCAAATGGTAAACATGACGGCCATGATGGCAGCAATGATGCAACAGATAGACAAAATCCAAGCACCACAACAACAGCTGCCAATACCTCCACCACAGCAGCCAATACCTCCGCTGCAACCACCGGCGCCACAACCACAGCAACCGGTTCCTCAACCACTGCCAATCCCTCCAGAAGAGCTACCACCAGCTCCTCTGCAGAGAAACCCACATTTGCCCGAGCAGCCGATCCCACAACCTCCGCCAGCTCAGCCAGTACAGCAGCAACAACTAATGCTACAAGGAATAGGGCACGAAGAAGAAGAGCAGTACTGAGCACAAGAAGCAGCGGGTGTCACAGCCTAGATGCAGGCCTATTTACAGGCCCTAAAAGAACAAATGCCGAATGTGAATCGAGGTCCTATGCCAAAAGAAGCCTCACTAGACAAACTAGGATTTTTCCCTGATTTGCAACTCCCTCAAAAGTTCAAATGTCCAGACTTGGTGAAATTTGACGGAAGTGGCTGTCCACTGTCGCATCTACTAGCGTATTATGGAGATATGTGCCAATATGCACGTGATGAAAGGATCATGATTCAATTCTTTCAACGCTCACTGACAGGGTCGGCACAGAAGTGGTTTGCTAGTCTTGATAGGAGCCTAATCAAGACTTGGGATGACCTGGCAAGCACCTTCCTTTAGCATTTTAAATTTAACACCGAGGTCTTGCCCACTCGGATGGAATTGCAGAAAATGTCCTAGAAAAGTACTGAATCCATTCGTGAGTATGCTAAGAGGTGGCGGGAAATGGCTGCGATGGTTCAACGGCCCATGCTGGAAAAAGAGATGGTGACACTGTTCATCTCGACGCTGGGACAGCCATACTATACACTACTATTGGGGTAGTTTTCTGCGAGTTTCGCAGACCTTGTTGTAGTGGCAGACAGAATAGAGGATGGAGTGAAATCTGGCAGGGTGGCCGGTTTTGCAACAGAACCGGCAATGCAGAAAAGGAATCCTAATGGTGGAAGGGGCATGGACAGAAAGAAAGAAGACGAGACCATCAACTAGGTCCAGCCGAACAGGCCTTTCCACTTCCCCACACTAGACAGGAAGGAAAACAAAAACAGTGGCCAGGGAGCACAGTTCACAGGACGGCCGAGGTGGACTAAAGAAGAATTTCAAGCAAGTTTGAACAGGGTGTTCACACCCCTGCTTTATTCATTGTTAGAATTACTGCCAATCCTATTGAAGAATGGGTATTTACAGAGAAAGCAGCCCGTCCAACAACCATCCAACAATCGTTCCTACAACCCCAATGACTACTGCGACTACCACATGGGAGCCCTTGGACATCATACCAATCGATGCTGGGAACTGAAGCACGATATCCAGGACGTGATCGACAACAAGCGCATCTCGATCGATCCTCCAGTATCGACCCCTCCTACGGCCACTGCTGCGAATCCTCTCCTTAACCACAATCAGGCGTCTTCAAGTGGCACCAGCTGAACAAGTTGGTAAAACTGCAGGGCAAAGAGCAATCTCAAAATCCAAAATCTTCACCAGGCACAGTTCCACTCCGAGTCCGCCATGACCAGGATAAGTTGAACTCTACTTTTTGCACCAAACCTCCTTGGTAGGAGTGGTATTTTTGTAAATATTTTAAATGCTTTTTACTTTTGTTCAAATTCTTGTAAAAAAAACCCTTTTTAAAGAAAAAAAAAAAAGAAGATAACTTTTGAAAAAATGGCAAGTGTTGGTCGGTGATGACATCGCTTTGACACCACACCTTTTTGGCAATGACCACGATCATGGAAAAATGCCAAGTGGCTTAAAGGTGTCTTCAACTGGTGCAGTACACTGTCCCATGAGAACCTTGACCTAGCCAAAGGCAATCCCTTCCTGATCCAAACCTTATTTTCCTCCCAAAGCCTATCTTTGCAATAGGGTAGGGCGATCTTTGAGAGAAAAGAAAGAAAGAAAAGAGAAAGTGCCTAAACCAACTAAGGGCAAAGGCTGGCTTCGCATCATGTCTTCAAGAAAGGATGAGAGGCCATCTTTCATTCATCCAGAATTCTAAGACCCGCTAGTCAAAACACTTTGGGCTTGATCGTATTATTTACATACCCGTATTGTTTCTAGCCACCCCACACTGGGGCAAAGCTATGAATAAAAAAAAAACAACGAAATGGATAAATAGATTCTTGAATTAATCTGCATGAACATTTAAACCAAGTGATCACAACTTCTGCAAAAGGATGAAAGGCCATCCTTGCTTATTTCTCCAGTTTTTCAAAGTCATGTCTCTAGTCAAACCATTTGAGCCTAATTTTCTTTCTTCTAACCCACTGAGTCATGAGCCCTAAATCTGGTACTAGGTAAAGAAGAGAAGGCATGAATGAGCAAAAACAAAGAAAAGGAAAAGAAAGCAAAAAAAACACACTGGGACTGGTGAATCAAAGCAAAAAGCCAAGATGACCCCAGAGCAAAGGAAAGAAAAAGCAAAAAATGCTAGAGAAAAAACGAAGGTCACAAAAGACCTCACAAAGAAATATGAAGGAAAGCAAAGAAGTATTGGCGAAGCCCAAGCAGTCAAGAAAAGGGTAGAACATGACTTGACCTATTTACAAAAGACTTCGAGCCATATTCTCCTTTCTTTCATAAGCTAAAAACCTCAGCCTTCGTTTCGTCCCATTAGAAAGTCCTTTCTGATTGCAGAAAATGTGACAATGGAATTCATGCAGATCAATTATTGGCGGCTAAGTTAGTTGGCTTTGTTTTGGTTCTTCAATTAAATCCAAATCAGTGTCAAGACATCTTTTAAAGGGTTAGAATCATGTTGAAGATGGATTGAGAGTCAAATAATAGGTCAGTCATTAGTGGACTTAAATTTGCAGCAATGGAGTTTTGTAACTGTATGCTGGGGATCGCCTAGCTCTTTTAGAGGTCAGCGCCCAGCAGGTTTTGGTCTTTAAAGAGTTTAGTTTTCAGTCCTATGTTAGAGTTTCTTGTAGGAATTAATTGTGAGAGTTAATGAGGTGTAAAATGGACTTAAATTGGAGTAGGCAAGAAGTGCTGTTACCTAGATGTGAGTGTAAGCTCCTGAGAGCCAACCAATGTTGACCCTAGCATGTTGGTACTGGTTGCATAAATGGCATAGAAGTCAATAAACTGAATAGAGTTAGTGCTTAACTTTTCCACCACAGCCAAGTTCGGCTATAGCTCCAGCAGAAAATGTTGATTGTATAAAAGTGATGGAAGACTTATTGGCACTAGTTATATACAATCAATAGAGGTCAGCGCCTAGTCACACCTTACAGCCAAGTGTGTTTGTTTCATTACCAGCAGATTTTGTTGACTAAATGGCAAAAGCATTCTCTAGGAGTTTCAATTTAGTGTTAACATTAGACTAAGGTGGAGTCTTTTGTTGTTGTGTTGCAATTAAATTCAAATGAATGCAAGGACATCATTTAGAGGATTAGAAAGGTGTAGGTAAAGGTCTGGAAGCAAAACCTTAGGTCAGACCTGTTCAACTTCCATCAGCCGCAATGAGCATGTTAATGTGGTTTGAGCGCCCAGGTCTGCTAAGCATGGCTAGGGGGCGCCAACCCTCCTAGATGTTGGCGCCCAGCTTCTTTTAAACTTTTGTAATGGTTTTTCAAAATCTAATTTGGGTTTCTCTTAAAGGATATGTTTAATAATTATTCATGGACCTTTGAGGAATAGGAGATACTAAAATGGGAGCATACTTGAGGTTCCAATTAATGGTTATGGGAACTTGTTTAAATAGGAATTATGTTTATTTAGAGAAGTGCATTTGTGCTAACATAAATTATAGTAATTTCAGTTGAAGAGCAGGTTATAATTGGAATTAAGTAGAGATGAGTTTTAAGGGAATGGAAGTGGATAATGATATGCTGAATTAGGATTATGAAAGGAGTCGGTGAATGTAAGGTTCAGGTTATGCATAGTCATGATTTAATGAAAGTTCAGAAGTTGGGATATTGAAATTCCTTTTGGTGGAGTACACATCAGAAGTCTCATATATCTGTAATAGGTGAATTTCGCAAAACTTAAAAAGGGAAAATCAATGTGTGGGTTTTAGATGAATTAAAAATTGCTAAGAAAGGCATTGAGGTTTATGTAATGGAAGAGGATATAAGGGAATTTACTATAGAGGAAGCTACTGTTTTGAGCCTAAAATGAGTATTACAAGTTTGAACTTAGTAGTAGTATTCAACTCTAGTTTTTAACATCCAGAATTGTCGGTCTAGCCTAGAACAACACTTTTACAGAAATTGACTCATAAAGGGATTTTATGGAAGATAATAGAAAGGGCTGGTAAACTAAATACAATGGTTAAATTTTACTTAAAGTAAAATGTGTATGAGTGGTTCTTAAGGTGCTGGTATTTGGAAATGCTTGAATAAATAATAGAGAAAGTTTTCAGCAAGTAAATCAGTTTAGAATTAGAAATTAATGGAAGAAACATGAATCTGGGGTGCTAAAGGAAGGCAATAATTGCTTAGGTTAAATAATAATGAATTAAATACAAATTTCATCTAGAAAGTTACTATTTAGGCATAAACAACATAATACAAGACTGAATTCAATAATGGAGTTAAATTCTAGTTTTAGCACTCGGATTTGCCGGGTTAACTAAAATTGACACATGGCTGAATTCTGATCTATAAGGGGATTTTTATGAAGTATTATTGGAAAATCTATGGTTTAGACTTATAGTGAGTAAAACAAATCTGAAATTGTTATTATGAGGTCGAAATCTGATTTTTAGTATACGAAACTACTTGCTTAAGTCTAGAGTAACATTTTTACTTAAATTTTGTCTATCAAAGGGAGCTTATGGAAATTATTAGAAGGAACTTGTAAATTTAGTATTTGAATAAAGTTGTGTCTATAAATTATGATCTTGTGAATACGGTGGAACCTTGATTATTATCATTGGATTTAAACCTCGGTTTAGACGAGATTGTTATGATTATGAAATCTTTACATTGAACCAGTCTTATGCGGATTTTACGGAAAAAGGATTTTAACAAGATTACGAATGATTGGTTTTTAGTTTGGAATTGGATTTTCTCCATGTACTTGGAGAGATGGTTTGTGATGCCCATGTACTTGGATGGATGTTATACCTCCGTGTACTCGGAGATGCCCCATGTACTTGGGATGTTGATGCCTCTATGTACTCAAAGATGCCTCGTGTACTCGGGATGATATGATTGAGATTGTGGTGAGTTGTGCTTGTTGGATTTCACGGTTGGTTTTGGTTTTAGAGTCTAGTGGGCATAGCTCTATATGGATCCATGTTAGGAGCTAGTTAGTGAAAAGGATTGTTCTTTGCTAGTTGTAATACTTTGTTCACGCACGCGTTTCCACTGTGTACTCAGTGAGGCCTGATCGTGTACTCGGCTGGCTGCGGCTATCCCTCATTTTATCGTGTACTCGGACTGTGACTGGATCAGTACATGCCAACCCATCACTGTACTGGGTGGGTTCTCCCGCAATAAGACGATGATCGTGTACTCGGCATATCGCACCTAAGCCGGGAGGTGGCATAGTGGACATTGGCATTACTCTAGTTAAAAGGCAGTCTTATTTCATGAGTCCTGCTGTGACTTATGAACTACTGATTTGATGTTATAGATTGTTGCTTATGTTGGATTATTCCTGTTATCTTGTACTGATCGATGGTTACTGTTGGATTACTTGGATTATTCATAACTGATTTGTTATCACTACCGTTGCATGATTTAAAACTGTATCATATTTTAGAACTGTCAAATTGTATTTGAGCATGCATGTGCTGCTTACTGGGATATTCGTATCTCATTCTTTTCCGTTTTGTTTTGTTTTCAGACTCTAGTAAGGACGGCATCAGCGGGTATAGGCTTGGTTAATGTGAGTTAGCCTTGATTATGGTATTTTATATGGAAGCTTGGGTTATAGTGCACTCTGATTTTATAGTTATTGTTTAACTCATGTTTTTCCTTCACTCTGATTTGCTATCCTGGGTTATATAATAACCTTCGGAGATAAGTTACGGTTTTACCTACGTAACTTGGATCCGGGGCGTTACACAGATCCCAGAGAAGACTCAGGAAATGGGGGCTGACTGAGGTGGTATCCTCCAAGCAGAAGCATAACCCCATCATCAAAAGGAAAAGGAAGCGGAAGGCCACTGGGAAGCTGGAATGCTCCGCTGCCACAGTACTATATCCCCTCTCCAGGAAGGTCTCCCTCAACCAGGTCCGAGAAATGCAAGTAATCCTACTCCTGTCCCATGCCTCCACTGGCATCTCCCCATAACCTAAAAGCTCGGCAATCTCCAAATCGGCCGGCCTATCCAACTTAGTGATGACATCTCTAGTCATCCTAATCCCGGTGATGAGAGAGAAGTCAGAAGGACGAATCCCAAGCTCCACATCAGGCAAATGGAAGCTTAGGGTCTCAGGAAAAAACCGCTCCATCATGGCCGCAATCAGAGGTCGATCCTGACAAATGCCGGTGATGGTGATGAAAGGGCCGAACCCAAAACGGCCCATCTCTCGACGCAAAGGAGTCGAACATGCAGCCACTGTCTCCGCAAAAAGGGCCCAGCTCCTGCAAAAATGAGAAGACGAGTAGACAAGGGGAATGTCAGCCCTAACGCCCGCTGAATGGTGCGTCCTCAAATCATGGAGAAGAGGGGTCTCTCGGATCTGCTCAGCTATCCCAGCCGGAATGGCAATGCAAGTCGCCCGGGCCTCTGCCCTACCTCTGCAGCGAGCTCCCCTGCGACCTCGAACCTCGACAGCAGGCTAGAAATTCAAACAGGATGGGGTCAAGTTAAGTGTTACAAGGGACTTTTCCCCAATGGAATTTTCAAGAAACCCAAAGCTACATGTCAAGACCATGCCCAGTCTGAAGAGGCTGGTTTTGTGAAGAAGGAGACAAATGCAAGAAGGCTTCCACGGATCCCCAGCAGAAGCCCCCATAAGTGTAATCAATTTGCACCTGACGTGAAGGAGCGAGCTGTGCAAGAAGAAAAAGACGGTAGAGGCTCCCGCAAACCCCCAGTGGAGTTACCCCAAATTGGGAAGCCCTGCCTCACCAAAAGGAAAAAGGGGGGATCAACAGAAGCACCCATCCCCAGCTAAGAAAGCCATCCAAAAGAAATGCTAGGCAAATTGGCCCTGTAAGCACCTCATTTTTGCGCTCCCCAAAAAACCAGAATTGCAAACCCTGGACAGAAAGTCAAACCCTAAGGGGTGAAAAGTTGACTTTTTGATCAAGTGAAAATTGGCCACCTTGCTCTATATCATTGGATAGAGAATCTCGACACGGTTCCAACGCAACTGAGTTTGCAGGAATCGGGGTCCGGATGAAGGTTCTGCGGGCGGTCAAACTTGGGCGAAGCCAAAAGTTGACTTTCTGCTAAAATCTGATCCAGAGGCCTGGCTTTATATCATTGGATAGAGAATCTCGACATGATTCCAACGCAACTGAGTTTGCAGGAATCGGAGTCCGGATGAGGGTTCTGCGGGCGGTCAAACTTGGGCGGAGCCAAAAGTTGACTTTCTGGTAAAATCCGATCCAGATACCTTGCTCTATATCATTGGATAGAGAATTTCGACATGATTCCAACGCAACTGAGTTTGCAGGAATCGGAGTCCGGATGAAGGTTCTGCGGGCGGTCAAACTTGGGCGAAGCCAAAAGTTGACTTTCTGTAAAATCCGATCCAGAGGCCTACCCCTAGGTCATGGGATAGAGGGCTCCGATACAATTCTAACGCAACTGAGTTTGCCCGGATCGGAGCCCGGATGAAGAAAATATGAGCTGACAAAATTCCCGAGTAGCAAAACCGGCAATCTGCGCGCGTGGCAAAGAGCTGCACACGTGGCGAGTTGCGCAGGAAAATATCTCAGGGATCAAATCCGTAAATATCCAAATATACGAAATATCCCAGGACTAAATCTGTAAAAATCCGAGAATATCGGATTGAATTGAAAATTACCAGGGACTAAATCTTAATTTCCGGATTTTTTAGACAAACGAGCGGCCGCATTTAATGATTTTTCATCATGCGGTCGCTCGAGTGGACATGGCAAGCGAGTGAGCGCCCCCCTTTTTTTTTCCCTTATATAAGCCGCCCGACTTTTTCGTGCAAAGGGGTTCGAAAAATTTTGGTTGGATGATTTTTGAGGTTGGGATTTTTTTTTTAGGGATCGAAGAGTTTTTGGGTTGGGAGACTCTCGGGTTGGGGATTTTTCAGTGAAGGTTTTTATTCTGGTTGGCTTTTGGTTTTCGAAAACTTCCCCTCCCGTGGCTTGACTTCCCTCCCTAGATCCCCAAGCACCCGACCTTGCCTTCTTACCCCTTCTTTTCTCCTTTTTCTTCATCCTTCTACCAAAGACCGGAGGAGCTACTTGCGGTGGCTGTTGGAGAGGAAGCTCGCAGCGGCGTTTCGCTTCGAGGAGGTCACACACTTCCACGAAAGAGCTCAGAACTTTCAGGTATTGTTCCCCTCTAGCTCCTATACCACATATATGAAAACTGGTTCTCTTGCATGACTTTTCTTGTGCAAGTATGGTATCCACCACGTTTGCTTCCACAAGGGATGTCCCAGGCTACGGTTCTGGGCAATATGGGATTTGGCGTAAAAGGTAGTGTGTTCCCAGTCAAGTGAGTCTTTTGTATCCCTGTAAACCCCCCCTCTCTTTCCTTTCCCTGACGGTTACCTGACATGCTCGAAGGTCCGGTCTAGTCCAGGCGTAGGTAAGAATTTTGTGTTTTTTTTCTTGCCCATGCAATCTCAGTCTTTTATGGTCACTATTTAATTTTTGCTAAACATGCCAACATGCTCCCCAACCCCCTGCCTGTGTGCTTGCTAACATGCTCCATCATCCTCATTACCCCTGTGAAGTCATCGGGCTTGGTTTTATGTATCATCAGGCTCGGTTTTGCTTAAAAAGAGATTGGGTGTTGTGTGGTGAAGTAGTTTAGTTAATTTAAATACAAGTTTAAGTGCCTTCTGGGGAGTGGTCAAAGCCCAGGGAAGTGTTCTGGGCATATTATTCGTGATGTATTTTGATTGCATGGTTGTATTGTGAGTTTTCTGGTTTTCTGGAATATCATGAGTCCTAGCATGAAATTGAATTACAACTTGAAATAAAATGTGTTTAGATTAAATCCAAAACTAGTTAGGAAGTGTTCTGGGCATATTAGGAGACTAGTGGAACAATAACAGGCCAAAAAAGATTGGCCAGAGATGGACATGTCGAAATAATAGAGAGTTGAAAATCGCAGTGAGTATTCGCTGACTTGGCGCTCACTTGTGCTCACTTAGGAAGTAGGCGCCCTTTTGATTTCACTACCCGCCGAGCTGGCGCCCACTTGGCGCTCAGCTCGCGCTCACTTAAAACCATGACCGATTCTCGCGCGAAGCTGGCGCCCATCTCGCGCCCACTTGGCGCTCAGCACGCGCTCACTTAAAACCATGCGCGATTCTCGCGCGAAGCTGGAGCCCATCTCGCGCCAACTTCCCGCCCAGCTCGCACTCACTTAGTATCGAGTGAGCGCCCAGTCCAAATTTTGCCTGGTTCTTAGCCGCCTACTGGCGCTCACCTGGTGCTCACTTCAGGAAGTGAGAGCACACCCCGTTTTACGAGCTGAAATTGATTCTTGACTGAACCAAGGGGGATTTTGATGTCTTGGGGTTTATACCATTTAACCAATCTTGAGCTAGTTTTTCTTTCTGACAGAGTGTCAATCTTGTGTATTTTTTGTGATTATTACTGGATGTGAGTGCCACTTCCGAACCGAACCGGATAAACCAATAGGGTTTCCGGGTCACCCGGATAAACCAATAGGGTTTCCGGGTCACCCGGAAACCCGACATGGGACTTGGACCCAGGTCCAACTTGAATTCCAGTGGGCCTTCCAACGGGGCCCACCCAGGCCAATAAACATGTATGCATGCAACTTAATCAAGATAAGCAAAATTAACTGATTAAACCGGGCGGGCCAAACCTAAGGTGGTCCACCCGAACCAGACTTGTGAAATTGATGCATGAAATGTATGGTTTGGCCGAGACCAAGGGCAAGGGCCTACCGGGCCCGCCAAAGCCCACCAACCGAACCAAGGAAGGGTGCAAACCCTAACTTCTGGTAACTTGGGCTTTCAAGCCTAAATTTGGACTACGGGCCCCAAGCCCAGTGTTTAACTCACTTTGGCAAAATTAAAAAGATAAATCCAATAAAACTACTCGGCCACCAGGTGGGCCCACCTAAGGGGCCCACAAACTAGTCCGGCCCACTTGTGCATGAAAAACACTTAATCTTCAATATCTGAACCTAAAGTAAAATCAATGCACTAACCAAAGCCCAAAGGGCCTCCTAGGATAGGCTGAGGCCCACAAGAGCATTTCCTCCTTCCTCCTTTCCTGCCATTCCCTAAAAGGAAAACTGTCCTCAAAAGGCCCAAATCAGAAGTCTGAAATCACCTAAAAGCTTTAATGGAACAAACAAGAGAAAGAAAAAATTGTTGAGTGCTTTGCAACAACGTCGAAACAGGTTGGTGAGCTCAAGTCCAACCCCTTCTTTCAAAAAACTCAAGATAAATACCAAGGAGTTGCTTCAGAAAACCCGAGACTTAAGGGTAAGCAAGCTCGAAAGCAAGAAAGTGGAAGCCATTGGGTGTTTCCCTTTCATTGAAAAAAATCCAAAGCAAGAAAGTGGAAGCCATTGGGTGTTTCCCTTTCGCTGAAAAAATCCAAAGCCAGGAGATGGAAGCCATTTCATGTTTCCCTCTCATTGAGAAAAAGATCTGAAAAAGTTTAAGCTCACCAATCATGTCGACAGAAATGCTGGGCGCAAAAACGAGGTTCTTCTTTTTCCTTGCCGTTCATCCCCAAGGTGACTCCGGCAAAGAAGGACTGCTATTAGCACCTCATTTTTGCACCCCCAGAATTGCTGAAAATGAAAACCTATTTGAAGGGCCAAACCCTGAAGGGGCAAAGTTAAAATGTCTTAATGGAACTAATTAAGATAAATGGGAAATAATAAAAATTGGGGAAGTCTAATTCATCCGAGTGGGCGACTGAGTTGCCTCAGTAGTCAACTCAACCAAAAAATGGGAAGCGGCGCGTGAAAAGCAACCGTACTTACAGTACAGTTGCATGGCACGTCAGACTGTGCCTAACCAATTTGTCCCCTAATCATTACTGAAAAGACAGGGACAAAACCGTATATACCTTGCGGTTTTGACCAAAACCGCACGGTATGTGCGGTTACTGTTCAATTTTGGCAGAACCGCACTGAGTATGTGGTTTTCTCTCTGTTTTCTATAAATAGGCAAATCTGAACACTTTCAGGGGGTTGGCGATTCCTGGCTGATCTCCACTGCTTCTCCCCCATTGTCTCTAATCCGAAAATCTCCCTTTTGCCCTACCTTGCTCACCCAAACTCAAAACACTCTTCTTTTGACCCTCCTACCCCTCTCCACTCTCTTCTTCCCACTCAAGAACTTGGAGAAGAAGGGGAAGAGTTGCTATTGGTGACCAAAGGAGGAGCTCCAGCCATTTTGTGTGCTTCAAAAGGGGTTCGAATACACCTCTCAAGGGTGTGTAAACCCTAAGGTAATGTTTCCTACAATCGTTTGTTCGATATAAATCAAAAGGAGTTTCTTTCAAGCATGATTAAGGTGTTACCCATCTTTGGCATGTTTTTCTTTTCTCCTTTATCATGATAATCTCTCTTTCCTTTACCTATGTCCATCATTTTGGCATGATAAAACTCCCATGGTAAGGGGAGCATGCTTTCGGTTTCAAGGAAGGGATTATTCGACTTCAAACATGGTTTAATGACCCCTTAGTATGTAATTTTGTTATTGGTTGTCCCATTCGAATGGGGGAGGGTGTTCCCTCTTGCTTGCTCATTTAATGTACCCCATATAAACCCCCCTCTCTTCCCTTCTTGATGTCTTAATTTTATATTCAATAAGTTGTTGTTTTGGCATGCTTAGTGATTATGAAGTATGCATCCTTGGAATATTAACATGCTCCCCTTTCCCCTTTTATATGCTGTTTTTCCATGCTGGGTGTATCATGAAAGTGCAGGGTATGTGACAAATTCTATTGTGGCCTTCCTGATGCATACTTTACCTAATACCCCCCTTTTGTTATCATGAGCTTAAGTAGTTGTTGGGAGGAGACAGCAGGTCTCCTCTCCCTTTCCTTGCTTCATGGCCTTTCACTACGATGGGTATTCGAACTATGGCTCAAGTTTAGAGCATATCTTGTTTATTGTTTCACACTATTAGTATGCTGGATATACTGTAAAATGTGCATGCTGGCATAGAAGCAAGGTGAGTTTAGAACCAAGTTGACTCCAACCAGGGAAGCCAATGGAACTCGTCACTCGACAGGGCGGACCGAGGTGTCTACGGACTTCCCCGAACTGTAACTAAGCCATTTCTTAGAATCTCAAGCCGCAGACCAAAATAGATATCCTTAGGGCATCCGGGTGTCTGCCTGCACCCCATCAGGCAGTGGCGACTCCAAATTACCTTTTTACCCATTCGGAGGCACGTACTTTATCTGTGCACCTCGCGGTGCGGCGTTAAGACGTGTGCACAGTACCAATCAACTCAAAACTTTGTGGGACACTTGGAAGCCCTAGAATATTCCAAAAAACCTTTGGTTGGTCTTTTTTGTACCAATCAATTGAATTTTTGTGGGACACTAGGAAGCCCTAGAATATTCCAAAAAACCTTTGGTTGGTCTTTTTCGTACCAATCAATTGAATTTTTATGGGACACTTGGAAGCCCTAGAATATTCCATAAAACCTTTGGTTGGTCTTTTTCGTACCAATCAACTCAAAACTTTGTGGGACACTTGGAAACCCTAGAATATTCTAAAAAACCTTTGGTTGGTCTTTTTTGTACCAATCAATTGAATCTTTGTGGGACACTTGGAAGCCCTAGAATATTCCAAAAAACCTTTTGGTTGGTCTTTTTCGTACCAATCAATTGAAATTTTTGGGACCTTTGGAAGCCCTAGAATATTCCAAAAAACCTTTGGTTGGTGTTTTTTGTACCAATCAATTGAATTTTTGTGGGACCTTGGAAGCCCTAAAATATTCCAAAAAAACCTTTTGTTGGTCTTTTCGTACCAATCAATTGAATTTTGGTGAGACCTTTGGAAGCCCTAGAATATTTCATAAAACCTTTGGTTGGTCTTTTTCGTACCAATCAATCCGAAATCTTGTGGGACCTTTGGAAGCCCTAAAATATTCTAGCAATCCTAAAAGAAAAAAATAGAAAAATATATAGAAAAAAAGTAAAATAAATCCGGACTTGTGTTTACCTAACTCACTTATCTACATTTATAGGTGTGTGACAAGGATTAAATTGGAGCTGACATGTTTCTTTGTTTTTCCTTCTCTAGGTACACATACTTGCAACCATTGCTCTCGTAACCAAATCAAAAGCCCGCACCATGAATCCTGAAGAGAATCAGGCCACCGTCCCCGTTCAGGATTTTGCTCAATTACAAGAGCAAGTGGCCGGACTGGCCAAAATGCTAGGAGATTTACTGGCGGCTTAGGCCCAACAAGCCCAAGCCAAAAACCAAGCCTCTACTTCCTATCAAGCACTGCCACCTTTGTAAAACCCCGAATTTTCCTTAAATAATAAAATAAATTAGTAAATAATATCTTTGGGAACTTTAATTGATAGAAATATTTTATTAATGTAGGGGATGATATAATTAGTGGAGATCTAGAGTTGGACGCAGATCCAACCGTCCGATCATGAGATATCGAGGTATGATTCATATTTTAAGTTGATGTGTTCTGATTGGGCAGTGTGTATAGGAAAGTTTATAAGTGAGATACATGGGATCATAGAGTATATATACCAATTAAATAACCTAATTCTATACGCTGGGAATACCAATTGTATTCTTGCTCGTATTGAACAGCCGCAAGCGACAGTCACTCGGTCGAGAACAACTAAGGAAGAAGAGGAAGAAGGGAGGATGCCTAGTTTGTGTTCTTCATCGTCCAGGGAGTATCTCACGTCTGTGAGTATTGCTGCTTAGAGAGAGAAGGAGAAACAACGCACCAATAGAGGTAGGTGACACCGTTTGATCGATTGTTTGTATTTATGTTCGTTTAATCTCCAAGGCATGTTTTTATGTGATATATTGATGTATTTAGTTTGATAACAATGTTATATGTATGTTAGAATGATATTGGACGAGAAAAAACATGTTTTGAAACGTTTCTGTTAGTTTTTGGAGGACCGCCAACCTCGACTGTGCTCGGCGCTCTTAGGCGCTAGTTAAAATTTTTAGACCGCTGAAGATCGCGAGACGACTTATCATCGGCGATCGAAATTTCACTACTGCCAACCTTTGACCGCCGGGGCGATCCTAGGTGCTCTGTGCAGAAATTGCAGATTTTTGTAATTTCGAACCTGATTCAATTCCAAACCATTTTTAGACAATTTTAATCATTAATTAAGATGTTTTAAGACCAAAATAAATTATTCAATTTCCTGTTTTATAGAAAAATAAATTAGGAAGATATTTAGGACATTAGTTGCCAAACTTTGAACGTAATTGAGAAATCTAGTTTTTGGAAAACTTGACTTTTATTTAATTACCAAAACATCTTTTAAACCACACTATAATTCAGAGAATTACAGAAAGAGAATTCAGATCATAAATTCAGAACTCAGTTAACCCAAGTATTGAAGTAAATGTCAAATTTAACCTTTATATGCCGCTAGGCATCAACCCTTATAGAAATATTATATATTAGGGAATTTTGGAGTCTAGTGGGCATAGCTGGTTATGGATCCATAGTTGTTGCTAGATAGCTGAGGGATATGTCATTTGGGTTGAGTTTCTCCCTTGTGCGACGCGCTTCCTTTGCAAGTTAGTTTGCCTAGGAAGGTCCTATGTTTGGAGGGACACCCTGGTGAGCCGCTAGTGATTCCCTGTACATGTGGATAAGCGACCATTTCCATGCATTGATTCTGGTGCTGCATGCTGGTGGTACATGCCAACTCTGATGGGTACGTGTGCAATAAGTCAGTGACTACGTCTCTTGTTTAAGCTGCGCTGCATGGGACTTGAGTATCATTAGTAGCATTGCTCCTAAGACGCACGGTGGTATAGCGGTTGGTCGAGAGTCATCTCAAAAGGTTTATCTATCTTTGTGAGTCCTACAATGACACGAAAATCATAAACACTTGATATTATTATTGTATACATGCTGGAGGCATGTGATTGAGATATTGGTCGGATGTGACTGTTTAGTGTACCCTAGCATAGTATGGATTATGTTATTGATTCTAATATTGGATTCCTGTCATGGAACTTGCTGAAATTCATATTCTGAGCTGTTTAACTATACTATTTTGTATTCATGATTAATACGAATGATTATACGAGCCTGCTTAGTCGATATTGCTTAATCGTGTTTGAATTGTTATTTTCTTATATGAACTGTTTAAACATGCATGTGTTACCTATTGGGATATTCGTATCCCACCCTACTTTTATTTCATTTTTCAGTTGATACGCGAGAAGGGGATCATAGTGATTTCCAAGGAGAGGTAGCTGAGTATTCATCGGAGGATTACTTTTACCCGGATATTGTCTGAGGTGGAGGATTGATATAGACTTAGTTATTTTTTATTAGATTATTATTCATTTGGTTTGATGTACTAGAGAGATGAGAGATTAGTAACCTTTTATTTTACCAGAATTTGATATTAATGTTGATGATTAACTATATTGGTTCTTGAGGATTTTAGACTACACTTCCGCACATACTTGTTCCGCACTCTGATAGTATAATAAATTGAATGGAGTATTTAATTCTCTTGTCTGGTATATTCTTGATGTATATTTAATATGGGCCAATAACACCTGGCTGCCCTATGAGCCATCTGAAACTCTATTGTGGGGCTTTATGCAAATTTGGCTGAGATGACGGCATTCTAATTCAGTTGTTCCAAAGCGTTTGACTGGATTTGATCTGAGGTGGTTTTCTACACTTGACCATGGGAAAATCAGAAGATGGAAGGATTTGCCTGACCCCTTTTTGGCCCAATATAAGTTCAATTCTGAGATCTTGCCAGATAGGTACGATGTGACGAGGATAAGCAAAAACTAAAGACAAACCTGTGAGGCAATACGCCAAAAGGTGGAGGGAGATTGCCTCCCAGGTCAGGCCACCAATGTTGGAGCCTGAAATGATCTCAACATTCATAAGTACACTGGGGCAGCCATTTTACAATCATTTGGTGGGTCAGACTACCACCAACTTTGCAGCCCTAGTACAAGTGGCCGACCGGATTGAGGATGGAGTCAGATCAGGAAAGATAATTGATTACTTTGCTATGGCTGGTCAGTTAGATTCCTCAAACTCTTTTGCACAGAAGAAGGGGAATGGGACGAAAAAGAATGGGAACAAGAAAGAAGGAGAAGTGAACCTGGTACAAGCTCCTCCTCCCAGAAAACCGCTCCACATCAATGTTCCTGCACCCCAATAGACCCAGCAGCCATAAGCCACCCATCAAATTCCGCTCAACGTCAATTTCTCTCCATCCATGTAAAACCCCGAATTTTCCTTAAATAATAAATAAATTAATAAATAATATGTTTGGGAATTTTAATTGATGGAAATATTTTATAAATGTAGGGGATGATATAATTAGTGGAGATCCAGAGTTGGACGCCGATCCAACCGTCCGATCATGAGATCTAATGCATGTGAGCTACGTGGGATCAAGAGAATATATATAATGGTTTATACCCTAATCGTATACGTTTTGAAATACCCTTCTTATTCTACAGCCGCAAGCAACAGTCGCACGACCAAGAGCGACTATGATTGACAGAAGAAGAAAGGAAGAAAAGAAGAAGAAAGGAGAGGGTTTTCTTCATCCCAAGAGTAGAGTTTTACGTTAGTAATCATTGCTGTTCAAGAGGAGAAGGAGAAACCAAGCGAATAGAGGTAGGTGACACCGTTTGATCGATTGATTTGTATTTATGTGTGTTTAATCTTCAAACCATGTTTTTATGATGTAGATATATGTATTAAGCATGATATAATCGTTATAAGTATTGTGGAATTGCTTAGAATAGGAAAAATCACATTTTGAAACTGTTTCTGTTCATTTTTGGGGGACTGCCGACCTTGACTGTGTTCGGCGATCCTCGGCGCTAGTTAAAAATTTGAGACCACCGAAGATCGCGTGAAGACTTATCGTCGGCGATCTAATTTGCACTACCGCTGACCTTAGACCGCTGGGGCGATCCTAGGCGCTCTGTGTAGACATTTCAGAATTTTGTAATTTCGAACCTGATTCAATTCCAAACTATTTTTAGTAAATTTTAATGATTAATTAAGATGTTTTAAGACCAAAATAAATTAGGAAGATTTTTAGGACACTAGTTGCCAAACATTGTTTAAAACTGTGAAATCTAGTTTTTGGAACACTTGACTATTATTTAAATTCCAGAACATCTCTAAATTACACTATAAACCAGATAATTACATAAAGAGAATTCATAACTCATTTAAACCCAAAATATTGAAGTAATTGATAGATTTAACCTTTATATGCCACTAGGCACCAACCCTTATAGAAATATTATACTTTAGGGAATTTTTGGAGTCTAGTGGGCATAGCTGGTTATGGATCCATAGTTGTAGCTAGATAGCTGAGGGATATACCATTTGGGTTGAGTTTCTCGCTTGTGTGACGCGCTTCCTTTGCAAGTTAGTTTGTTCGGGAAGGTCCTATGTCTGGAGGGACACCTCGGTGAGCCGCTGGTGATTCCCTATACATGTGGATAAGTGACCATCTCCATGCATTGATTCTGGTGCTGCATGCTGG
Source organism: Buxus sempervirens (assembly GCA_947561395.2). Classification (NCBI taxonomy): domain Eukaryota; kingdom Viridiplantae; phylum Streptophyta; class Magnoliopsida; order Buxales; family Buxaceae; genus Buxus; species Buxus sempervirens. The sequence continues at coordinate 14,647,075 of OX387193.1, forward strand.
TGATACATGCCAACTCTAATGGATACGTGTGCAATAAGTCAGTGACTACGGCTCTTGTCTAAGCTGTGCTGCATGGGACTTGAGTATCATTAGTAGCATTGCTCCTAATACGCACGATGGTATAGTGATTGGTCGAGAGTCATCTCAAAAGGTTTATCTATCTTTGTGAGTCCTACAATGACACTGAAATCAAAAACACTTATTATTATTGTATACATGCTGGAGGCATGTGATTGAGATATTGGTCGGATGTGATTGTTTAGTGCATCCTAGTAACGTGTGGATTTTGTTATTGATATTGATATTGGATTCCTATAATATATAATATGCTGAAATTCATCTTTAGAACTGTTTATCATACTGTTTTGTATTCAGGAATGATACGGATGATTATACTAGCCTGCTTAGTCGAGATTACTTAATCGTGCATGAACTGTTATTTTACTTATATTAACTGTTTAAACATGCATGTGTTACCTACTGGGATATTCTTATCTCACCCTACTTTTATTTCATCTTTTCAGCTGATATGCGATAGGGGGATCATAGTAGTGATTTCTAGGGAGAGCTAGCTGATTATTCGCCGGAGGATTTCTATTATCCGGATATTGTCTGAGGTGGAGGATTGATATAGACTTAGTTATTTTGATTAGACTATTATTCATTTGGTTTGATGTACTAGAGAGATGAGAGATTAGTGCCCTTTTATTTTTACCAGACTTAACATTAATGTTGATGGTTAACTATATTGGTTCTTGAGGATTTTAGGCTACACTTCCGCACATACTTGTTCCGCACTCTGATAGTTAATTAATTAAATGGATTCTTATTTCTTTAGTCTGGTATATTTCTTGATGATGTATTTGATATGGGCCAGTAACACCTCGGATTTGGTTGATGAACTGAATTCGGGTTGCTATAGTAGCGAACCGGGTTCGGGTCTGGTGCCGGTTTGCACTGACCCGGGTTCGGGGCGTTACAGAGATGGTATCAAAGCAATGGTCCTAATCTTAGATAGCCAGCTTTAGGGGAATGGGATTGTGAGTAAGCTAGGTAGAACCCCTAGAATTAATGGATTCTAACAAGTGAATTTGTATTTTACAAATGGCTGGTAGAGCGAGACGTGCTAGAGCTGATCCTATTGAGAGAGCTGATGTTGAGGAGGAGCAGCAGGATGTTCCATTACCTCCACCACCTCCAGGGGTGATGTGTGGGCTGTTGTTAGTAGCTTGGCAGAGCTTCTTGCCAAGGAAAGGGAGGAGAGACTGAGCCAGCATGACAATGGAGGAAATGGTGGCAATGGTCACGGGGATGTGCCTATACATGAGAGAGCGATACAGACAGCCAAGGATCTAGAGCAGTTCTGGAAGTTGGATCCACCTATCTTCAGTAGACGTCCAGATCCAATGGAGGCTGAGAGATGGCTGATGAGAGTGGAGTGGATTTTTGAGGCCATGGGATGTCTGATGGACCGGAGAGTGCGATTGGCAGCATTCTTATTTGAGGGCGAGGCAGTTCATTGGTGGACAGCCAAGAAGAGGCAGGACCCTCAGGCTACATACATGACTTGGGATAGATTCCGAGAGGTCTTCTACGACCAGTACTTTTCTGAGGAGGTTCGGTTCAAGAAGGAGCGGGAATTTGTGGAGATTACCCAGGGGAGCCAGACAGTGGCCCAGTATGAGGCTAGATTTGCAACCTTATCTCGATTTCCACCCCACATGACATAGGATGAGAGGAGGCTGACTTCACATTTTGAGCGGGGTCTGAAGCCTGAAATTAAGAGTATTGTAACGCCCCGGATCCGTGTTGTTCATTAAAGATATAACACGTCTCACGGAGGTTAGGCAAGGATCGTTAATCAATTTATGATCGCTGGATAATCATACATCTATAACCTGACAGAGTGCACATTTCCATTTATGCAAAATTGTAACATTTAAACTAAACTGGAATCATATGGTTCATCCCCAATTTACTTTAATACATCTCAATTAATTCAAAGTTCTCAAATTCGGAACAGATAACCTACAAGTCTAAGGAAGGTAATAGTAGTCTTCCTCCCTATATGCCTCAGCAGGATCTACCCCAGTAATCGCCTCACCACGAGTATCTGAAAAACAGAACAACAACAGAGTGAGATACGAATATCTCAGCGAGTAGCACATGCATGCAGAAATAGTTGAATCACATTTTAAAACTATGCATCGACAACACTACAATACGTTTAAACAACCAACATAAATTTCCCAAGTTCAAATCAAACAAATCACATCTCAGTTAAGTACAATAACACATCGATTGGTCAATGTCATGACTATCGTTTAGTTGATAAATTAAACATGCCAAGTAGACACTCCACACCTCCATGTACACAGTTCCGGCCTACTCAGGGTTTCGGATACTCTGAAATGACGGCCTACTCAGGGTTTCGTCATCCAATGCAGGCCTACTCCCCGGGTTTCTGCATTGACAACCAGGCCTACTCAGGGTTTCTGGCTGCTCTACACCGGTCGTGGCAACACACAAGGCCATGCAATTCCAAAAACCAACAATAACATCACATTACTAAGCTTAAACATCTGGATCCAGGACAAGCTAGACCAAAACAGTAAAACATCGTATAATCTCAATACCAATATCAAAGAAAAACCATTCATTTCATATCATGTAAAACTCATCACAATTCATCACCTGTCCCTCTGGACCAAGCAGTACCTCAAGTACATTCAGTAATTTCTCATTTCCGTAACACAATTCATATGGAAGTAACACTCAATGCATTCATACCAAGGAAATCCTTTCAATACATTTAAAGTTTCCAACAAGCGAAACCAGAAATACAATAACTTCTCAGTCAAAACAGTGTATAGAACAAGGAAAAGCAATTGGTAACTCTTACTAGTTTGGTGTCCGGCACAATACTCATAAGTAACCTAAACTCAACTTAAAAACTCTTAAGATGTTCACTAATTTTTCCTCTAATAATTTCATAGGCAAAATGGTTTCCCAGGTTCCTAACCAAGTGAGTAGTGAAGTGGTTTAACCCCTAAGTAATACAAATACTCTTGGTCAAATCAGAAATTCCATTTTAGTAAGCAAAATAGGTCTGCCGCTCACTTACTGAGGTGGGCGCGAGGTGAGCGCCGGTCGGCGGTGAAGAAAAAGGGTAAAATCGACCTGCCGCTCACCCGACGCTAGGTGAGCGTGAGATGAGCGCGAGATGGGCGTGAGGTGGGCGCGAGATTCGCGCGAGATGGGCGCATCGTTTTCTACTTCGCGCGAGATGAGCGCCAGCCGGGCGCGAGCTCGGCAGTAGGTCGTTGTTAACGGGGCGCCTACCTCTGAGGTGAGCGCCGGTGAGCGCGAGGTGAGCGGATACCCCCTGTGGTTTTCATTTCTCTGTTATTTTGAGATCTACATGACTGGCCGGTTTGTGAACCTCTGTAATGGTTCTACTACACTCCTAATACTCCCAGAAAACTTCCCAACCATATTTGGAATTAATCTAAACACTTTCATTTTCAAATATAAATTAAATCCGGAGACTCTGTTCATGTAACTTCCCGAAAACCAGAAAACCCAGAAAACTCACACTATCACTTTATATATAACCCATGCATCAGAATAATCTCGAGAGAAACGGAAAACACAAATCCCAGTTGTAAATCAGTGCTACTCACCTGAGTGCGCTTATTCCCGAATGGTAAAACCTCGGCCGATCACTTCTCCGGCCATGCACGCGAATGAAAAATCTACCAAAACTAATCTTCTCGAGCAGAGAGAAATAACCCAATGAACTTCAGCTCCAAAACCCTTCTTTTAGCCCTTGCGATTCTTGTTCTTCACGAACAGAAACCCTAGTCGCCTCTCCAGCCGAAATCGCGAGTTCTCCTGATGTCCAGACTTAACGAAAATGTTTCCCAAATTATGATAAGCGTATTCTCATAACCCAACCCTACTTTCCATTTTAGTACACTTACTTGATACATACGCGCTCGAATACTATCCCATTTCCTTGATCCTATGCATGCTCGCCCACCGAAGATACTACATGTTCAGCATCTATTCGCGTTAATAATCACATAACTATACTTTAATACTAACAATGATTATATTACGATTTTTCGAAAAAATGGCTATATAACGCCTGTACATACGAGTATGGGCTAAGCCCTCAAACCACAAAATAACCTGATAAACACAGTTTATACATCAGAATAAATAACTAAATAAATAAATAAATAACTCACAAAATTCAGGGTCTTACAAGTATGCTGACGGTACTCTTATGCACAGAACTGAAGGACGTGGTACGTAGAGCCACTAGGGCTGAGAGCAACATAGAGGCTAGAGTGAGCCAGAGCAAAGCTAGGCCACCTATGAGGCCAGCAGACCAGAGAGGTTTCCTTAGTGGAAACAAAAGGCCCAAAGACTGGACTAGGGCAGAGCCTTCAGGATGTCAGTATAGGCTAGCTCAGAGGGGATGTGCCAGTTGTGGCAGGTATCATGTACCTGGTCCATGTGTTGCAACACGAGGCACTTGTTACAGATGCGGAAAGGTGGGTCATAGGATCACTGACTGTCGTTTCTCTCCGAGCTATCAGTAATTAGCAGTGCCACGACCAGCATTACCACAGTCAGAAACTGCTGTAAAACCCCGAATTTCCACCTAATAAATAAATAAATAATAAATAAAAGAAAATATGAGTTAAGTGAAGATTTAGAGGTAAGTAATTCAAATAGGTCATAAATTGTAAATAAGGAAAGAATTTTAATGAAATTAGCCTAAAAGAGTAAAAAGGGTATTTTGGTAATTTTCAGAAAAGGGTAATTAATAACTATATTATTAAATAATAACTAGAATTGGAAAATAGAAGAAAATAAATTATTTTGACAAGTTAGAAATTAAAAGAAATTAATAAAAGCCTAAAAGTGGGAAAAAGGGTAATTAGGAGATTTCACGTCTTAATTTGGAGAAAATAAGGTTTTAGGTGATAATACTGTTTAATTAAATATTTTGCACGAAAATAGGTTATAATTAGGAGTTTAGATAATAAGAAACTTAATTAGGATTGTTAAGTAGAAAAATAGAAGGTTGAGAAAAAGTTGGAATTAAATTAGAAGGATTTAGGCTTTAACTAGACCATGGTTGGGTTAGCCCAAATTAAATTAGCCAATTAGGGTTGGTTTAGGATTTCTAAAGCCTAGTATAAATAGGAAACTAAGGTTAGACAGGAGGAAAATTTCGTGGGTTTATTATTGAGAGAAAAGAGGGAGAGAAAGGAAGAGGGTGGCTAATGGAGGTGTCTGTCCAACCATCATCAAACCATGATCGGGAAAGATCCGTACGGTGGATCGCCTTAAACTTTAGAGATTTTGGTCTTCACTGATCGAACTACATTGTGTACGGTGGAGATTTGAATTGGGAGAGTCTAGCTTGGTAGGTTTGGGAGCAAAAGCAAGGTCCAGAATTAGAAGTTTCAATGGAAGAAGGATTTAGCGTATAAGGCAAGTAGTAACCCTTGGAAAACGTGAGGAACTGCATGATTTCGTTTTCTATGATTTAATATTGATTGAACGGATTAGTCGAAATAGTATTTACATGGAATCAAATTGGTTATATGTTGATTGGTATTCTTGAAGGAATTGTTGAAATAAAGAAGAAAACTTGGTTTAATCATGAAAATAATTATAGGATGGTATTTAATTAAAAAGAACTAATCTAAAAGGCTTTAGGAATGTTTTAGAATGTTATTAGATTAATTTAGACCAAAGAAACATATGGAAAAGGCATAAAAATCCGAACTTTAGAAATCTGGAAATTTCTGTTTAATTTTTGCATGAATGCCTAGGATCGCCCAGCCTTGTAGAGGTAGGTGTTCTAAGCAGAATTTGTAGATTTTGGTGATTTTTGGAATCCGAATAAATCTCTAATAATTTTTCTAGTATCTTAACTATTCTAACATCTTTATGAAGGCCTAATTGAGGTATAGAAAATATAAAAATTAAATTTAATAAACATCCAAATATTTAATGTCGTAATGGTAAAATAGTGTATAAAAAGGCCTAAACAATGGAGAATAATGTTAGAAATAATATACCTGGTATTTATAGCTTATAAACATCTCCTAAACTTTATTTTAGGTCTGTAGGACATGCTGGAGAATAAAAATACAGAAAACCTAAATAGAAACTATCTTAGGTGCTAAGATAGGAAATTGGATTCTAATAAAGGGATTAATAAGGAAAAACTCTAAGTAAGATTCGATTTACTTTATTTGAGTTTTCAATATGAATGTTGGCTACTGGAATTGCATAAACTCTGAATTTTATCGAACATATGATACATGGGTTTTAGTTTGAATATATTTGGGAAAATGCATATGTTATCTTGAAAAAGGCTTTAATGGAATTCGTAAGGATTGAATCATGGATTTCACATGGAATGGAATACTTTGGTATGGATTGGTATGTGGTATGATGTTGTTCTCTTTAATTTTATGGTTGGGTGATACGGCTTCTGTGGTAGAGTTGATACTATCTTTTACGGCAGAGATGGATAATCCTCTGTGTAGAGATGTGTAATCCTTTACGGGTAAAAGTGTGTATGCCTCCTACATTAGCGTGTCCTCCCGTATGTGGTTTTATCGTAGTTTGTGTCAGTGGGCTTAGCTGTATATGGATCCATAGTTTTGGCTGGTTAGCTAAGTGGTATTTAGTTTGGGTTGAGTTACTCCTATATGCGAGAGCGCTTCCCTTGCAAGTTAGTTTGCTCTGGGAAGGTCCTATGTCTGGAGGGACACCTCGGTGAGCCGCTGGTGATTCCCTGTACATGGGGATAAGCGACCACACTCCATGTATTGATTCTGGTGCTACATGCTGGTGGTACATCCAACTCTGCAGAGTTCGTGTGCAATAAGTCGGTGACTACGGCTCTTGCCTAAGCTGCGTTGCATGGGGCTTGAGTATCATTAAGTAGCACTGCCCCTAAGTCGCACGGTGGTATAATAGTTAGTTGAGTGTCATCTCAAATACTTATCATCTTTGTGAGTCCTGCAATGGCACGTGTTTTATCGCTTTTGTCGGTTTTACCTCGTTAACATCAAGTTACTGGTATTTATACATGATCATCCGTTTCATCGCCTTATTTGTAATTGCCATGAATAACTTGGATTTCTCGTCTTATCGTTGATTAATCGAATACCTCATGACTATTGCTTACATTGGACTATTTCAAATGGCATGCACCTGCTACTTGCTGAGATGTAAATCTTACTCTGTTTTCCCCTATTTTTCAGGTTGCTTGGAGAGATCGCGAAGATGGGGTTTTAATTTGATGGGTAGAATTGTAATTGGTACCAATGTCACATGTTGATTAAATAAACCTTATTGTAAACTGAATGGATATTATTGAATAAAGAATTGTTTTTATTGGCCACCATAACTCTGATATATTTAGTTAAAGTTTTAAAATTATTGTGAATCTTGGTTTGTATTTGACCCCAGCTTCGTGGTAACACCTCGAGTTTGGTTGTTGAACCGGACTTGGGTTGTTACAATAGCGAACCGGGTTCGAGTTGGGTGTCGGTTTGCACTGACCTGGGTTCGGGGCGTTACAACTGCGCCTGTTTTCCCACAGAGGCCACAGTTTTAGCAGACAGCTCAAAGAGCAGCAGTTGGGCAGAAGCCCCAGGGCAGGGGACCAGTTCAGAGAGGAGGCCAGAGGCAGGCAGTACCTACTCAGTAGCTGCAGCCAACGAGGGTATATGCAGTGGAGGCACATGAGGAGCATGAGCCTGAGTGTGTGGAGGATATCGAGGTTGACCATCAAGCACCTGAGCTGATTGGAGGTATTTTTTTCATTTGTGGTAGATCAGAATGTGTTCTGTTTGATTCTGGTGCTTCCCATTCATTTATATCGCCTGCTTGTGCACGACGGAGGGGTTTGTCACCCACTGAATTGGATATTGCATTGTTTGTACACACACCTTTGGGAGAGTCTATAGAGTCGAATATATCTATAGAGACTGCATGATTAGATTGGGTAAACTGGAGTTATCTGGCAATTTGATTGCCTTAGATATTGGACGATTTGACGTAATATTGGGGATGGATTGGTTATGTAGACACCATGTGACTTTGGATTGCTATGCGGGGACAGTGATAGTTAGAGGGCTAGATCAAACCACTCATTGTTTCAATTGTGAGGGGTTGAAGTCATGGATTGGTCTGGTTGCATCCGTGATAGCATAGGAGCTTAGGAGTGACACCCTTGTCATCTCCGATGTACCGGTAGTTCAGGAGTTTGCGGATGTGTTTCCAAAGGATTTACCTGGATTACCACCTGCTAGAGGAGTAGAGTTCAGGATCCAGTTGATGCCTGGTACGGCACCAGTTTCGAAGCCACCCTATCGGCTTGTGAAACTAGAACAAGAGGAATTGAAGAAGCAGCTAGATGAGCTTCAAAAGAAGGGATTCATCAGACCGAGTGTGTCACCATGGGGTGCACCAGTTCTGTTTGTGCAGAAGAAGGATTGTAGTTTGAGGATGTGTATTGATTATAGGCAACTGAATCAAATGACAGTGAAGAACAAGTATCCGTTGCCTAGGATTGATGACCTGTTTGACCAGCTAGGAAGTGCATCTTGGTTCTCCAAGATAGACTTGAGGTCGAGATACCATTAGTTGAGAGTGGCAAAGGAGGACATAGAGAAGACAGCTTTCCGTACACGCTATGGGCATTATGAGTTCTTGGTTATGCCTTTTGGGCTGACCAATGCCCCAGCTGTTTTCATGGGCCTCATGAACAGGATTTTTCATGCATACTTGGACAATTTTGTAGTGGTGTTGTATTGGACTAATTGTAGACACCCCAAATTGCATTACAGAATGAGAAAGTAATAAAAACATGTAATTAGAGATTAAAACAGGTCAAAAATGCATAAAAACTGACAAAACAGGCTTTGCCCGTATTGGATTCACGGGCCGGTCGCGACCGAGGTTGCTCTACGGTCAAGGGCGCCCGTATTGAAAATACGGTCACCGTTGGACCTTAATTCTTTTACGGTCACTAAAGACTCGTGCGAGTTTTATCCTTCTCTCGATTTCCGAGCTTTATCTTTAGTCCAATATATCTTTAAATGAGCGAATTACGTATTTTATTCACTGAAGCCACCTTGGTTGGCTATGGATGGGCATTATCTCTGTATTTCACTCTATCTTAAGGACCAGGATATATCCTTCTGGACCAGCCTTGCCCCTGTGCTTGCCTATAAATAGAGGTGAGATTCTCAAGCTAAGGGCCACGAAATTTTGAAGAATCAAGAGCTCCAAGAGAAGAAGAGGAACCCCTGCTGCTTTGCTTGCTCAATCCAGGTAAGTCCCTTTTCCCTTTTATTTTCTGTCTTCAATTCTAGATGTAATAGGATCATCTCCATTGCTGTAGAATAAGGCCATCTTTTTATTCTGTATTCCTAAACTTGTCTCCAAGTACCTCAAGAGTCTCTCTAGCCGTAAAACGTGAAGAGAGAGCTAAGGGAAAAGTGAACAGGTGGATCCCTAGAATAGAACCCCATATCTGTTTTCTCCTTTTTTCTAGAATAAAGCCTGTGATTGTATTTGTATAACCAAACCTATCTCCAAGTACCTCAAGAATCCTCTCTAGCCGTAAAACGTGAAGAGAGAGCTAGGGGAAAAGAGAACAGGTGGATCCGTAGGGTAGACCCCCATGTGCTCTAAACTGTGAGATGTGGCTATTTTAAATATCTTGATCATGTTTTAATGCTTTTTATGATATATCTGAATGAATACATGAATCCATGATGTTTATAGCATGAGATCCCCACTTTTTTATAAAATTTGGATTTTCCACACTTTTGCACCTACAGCACTGTTTTCGTGATTTTTGTGAGATTAGGTTAGGATCTTGGATTTATCATGATCAATATGGTAGATCTGAATCCAGAAGCCTGAAAATAAATTCTAGGGTTTCATGATATGGTTTTTAAATCGTTTTTCATTATTGAGAGAAGACCCTACGGTCTAAGTTCTCCCCTTTTGATGTTCTTCATCAACATGGGTATTTTTGGGTTTTATTTCTTGATTTAATGTGAAATTTGGCTTTATCTATATCCTGGACTATTCAAGTTCAATTTTGAAATATTTTACAAAAATCATATTTTTCTAGATTTCTAGAATTTGACTTGAAGCCAGATTTTTGGATTTTTCACTTTAAATTGATTTTATTTGATTTTATCTCAATTTTATTTTGATCATGAAACCCTAGGAATGGTATGATCATATTTGAAAGTTCTGGATCAATCAGACTATTCATATGAAAAAATCATACAATTTTGTATTTTTTGTGATTTTTCATGATTTTTATAGCAAGCTTTTTCCTTTATTTTAATATGAATAATACCTGGCAACCACTTTGTGTGGATGAATAGGGGTGCCTAACACCTTCCCCTGTTCATAACCTAATCCCCTTACCCATCTCTGGTTGTTTTTTTAGGAGGGTTATTTTTACCCTAAAATTTGCCTTTTGTGCTTATTTAATATTTTGGTGTCCATTCACACTTAAATTGAATGGTGGTGACTCTTTGTTTATTTAATCCCATGTAATGATTGAGGAAGTCATTAGATATTGATTTTTTCCCATGTCTCACACTAACTGATCTATTTTAGGTACCCTAGGGCAACAAGGGAAGAGAACCTGATTTCTGAAAGCCGAATCTATTTTAGATGCCCACAGGCAACTAGGAGAGAGAACCCTAATGGATCTAAAGACTGATCTATTTTGGCCGTCCTAAAACGACCGGGGAAGAGAACCTTAATGACCGAATCTATTTTAGCTACTCGCAGGTAACTGGGAGAGAGAACCCTATATTTTTTTTTGAAAGTTTATTTTTCTGAAAGCTAATCTATTTTAGTCGCTTAGAAGCGACTGGGAAAGAGAACCCGGTTTAACTGGTCTATTTTAGCCGCTTTCGACCAACTGGGAAAGAGAACCCTAATAAATCTTGAAGATTGATCTATTTTGGCTGTCCTAAGACGACCGGGGGAGAGAACCCTGACAACCGAGTCTATTTTAGCTACCTGGAGGCAACAAAGGAAGAGAACCTGATTTCTGAAAGTTGATTTATTTTAGATACCCGCAGGTACCTGAGAAAGAACCCTAATGAATTTTGAAGACTGATCTATTTTGGCTATCCTAATACGACGGGGGATGAGAACCCTGACAACCGAGTCTATTTTTGCTGCCCGAAGGCAACAAGGGAAGAGAACTTGATTTCTGAAAGCTAATTTTTTCTGAAAGCTGATCTATTTTAGTCGCTTAGGAGCGACTGGGAAAGAGAACCCGGTTTAACTGGTCTATTTTAGCCGCTTTCAAGCAACTGGGAAAGAGAACCCTAATAAATCTTGAAGATTGATCTATTTTGGCTATCCTAAGACAACTGGGGGAGAGAACCCTGACAACAGAGTCTATTTTAGCTGCCCGGAGGCAACAAGGGAAGAGAACCTGATTTCTGAAAGTTGATCTATTTTAGATACCTGTGAGACATGGGAAAAATCACCGGGATGATTTCCCCTCCGTCTGCACACGGGCTCAATGCAAAATTGGGAGAGTCGCCACCATTCAGAATTTTGGGGTGCGAATGGACACCAAAAGATTCAATCAATAAGCAAAAATAGCTAAAAGACAAATTCTAGGGTAAAAATAACCCTACTTGAAAATCAAATCCAGAGATGGGTAAGGGGATTAGATTATGAACGGGGGAAGGTGTTAGGCACCCCCATTCACCCACACAAGGTGGTTGCCAAGTGTTTGTTCATGCAAAAAAGATAAGAAAGCTTGCTAAAAATCATTAAAAACATTGGAAAAGAATTAAGCCAATGTGTGATATTTTCACATGAGGAATCCAAATGGATTCTAGATCCTCTTTTATGTCAATATCACTTCTGGAATATAAAAAAAAAGGAAATCCAAAGCAAAAGTTGCACAAAACCAAGTTGAGTTAAATCCGGAAAATTCGGTGAAAAGTAATGCCATTTGTCTTGAAATCATTCAAAACCAATTTTAAATTGAATCAAACCAAATCCATTTGAAAGATCATGGTAAATAAGAGACTCATGCAAAATTTCAAGTAAATCCGGTTGAAATCCTAGGAGTTATGCTCCTTTAAAGTTGCTGCTGGGGAAAATCAAAAGTGATAAGCATGCAAGTTTGGAAAATCACCTAGAAAACTCCACTCCATAAAAATCCACGAAATTTGGTGTGATTGAAGTCTGTATGGCTATATTTTGAACGAAACTAGCCTCATACAAAAATTCATTCGGATGTGCCTTGGGTGGTCTCTCTAACAGGCCCCGAAGATCACAGATTTACCCAGAAAAGTACTGATGAGCAGCTCTGGGTAAATCTGTTACCAATAATACAAATGGAGTCAACAAATTATGAAACCAACTGTATTTGAAAATAGACTCATATAGGAGTGCCCAGAAACAAAAATCACTCGAATCGGACTTAAAACGAACACATGGCGCTCCGTCGAAGTGACAAGTTTCGTATTTAAACCTGAACTGTCCAATCAACTTCGACAGAGAGGTGTCAAAAATACACTCAATAGAAATTAATGAAATTTGGTAGGCATAAACTAGACAACCTCGCCTTTCCCATGGTTCTAGAATCACTCCAAAATTCATCCGGACGATGAAGTTATGAGTGTCTGAAGTTGGGGTATAGTTGCTGTCAAGTTAGGCCTTACTTGAACAAAACCAACTCAAAACTGTGATAAAGTGTGTGTGATTCGTGCAAGATGAATCCAAATCTTTTAAAAACCTTTTTAAAAACATTCCAGAATTGATTGAGGCCATTTATTTCAAATTTATCACAATAAATGTAATAAACCCAAAATATGAGCCTATCCCGCCAAAACGGGTGCAATGTATGTGCAAGTGTGAAGAATCATACAAGAATAATATAGCAACCTAGCATGCATTCATCTTCATCAAAATAAGATTCTAAAACAACCTAGGGTTCAGTTCCATTATCGTTTCCCTTAGTTCTCTCTCCCCGTTAAACACGGTTCTTCAAGATAATCTTGGGGTACTTTGAATATGAAACGGGTTTCAATCATTCAAAAGGCTTATGCAAGATAGGTTCTAGCACTTGGATCAATCCCTAGTCTCGTTTCTCCTAGATCCCGCCTTCACGTTTTACGGCTAGGGGGAGTCTTGAGATACTTTGAGCCAGGGAAGGGTTTTCATATACATAGAAGGCCTTATTCTACAGAAAGGTAGAAGAAGAGATCTAGATCTAGGAATGTAAATACAAAAAATAAAGAAGTGGTTTGAGGCTTACCTGGGGTTCTGGAAGCAATCCGGCAGCGGTTCCCTTCTTCACTCAGAGCTCTTGGATCTCCAACTTATTGGCCATTTGCTTGAGGAGGAGCCTCCTATTTATAGGAAAAGGCTAGGCTTAGGGTTGGTGTGATGGTAGACACAAAATAATGTCTATAGCCCATGTAGACACCTGATTTTTGCACCCCAAAAAATGCAGAAAATGAAAATTTTAATTAAAAAGTCAAACCCTGAGGGGGCTGAAATTTGACTTTTTGATCAAAAGAGAATTGGCCATCAAACTTCATCTCATTGAAAAGAGCATTTCGACACGGTTCCAACACAATTGAGTTTGCTGGAATCGGGGTCCGGATGAGGAAGTTATGACCCGGTCAAACTTTTGGGGAAAAGTTGACTTTCTGCTCGACTCTAATTCAGCTGCCAAACTTGATCCCAGTGGATAGGTGATTTCGAGCCGGTTCCAACAACACTAAGTTTGCTGAAATCGGACACCGAATGAAGAAGTTATGCGCAGTTGAACTTTCAAGAAAATTGCCCATGTGGCAAAACAGCAGCAAAAAGGTAGAATAAATTATTAAAATAAATAAAATAATTGTTTAATAATATTTTAATAAATATCTGAAGATATTTTAATATAATAATCATTAAAATCGAATAAAATCCGTTTAAAAATCAAATTTAATAAAGTGTTTCAAATCCAGCATTTAAAAAACGTGCTGACCTGTATTTGAAGTACGGGCGAGGCATGCCCGTATTTCAAATACGGGCGAGCTTCTAGAAGGGGACGCGTGTCGCTGTATGGCGGGACACGCGTCCCGTACGGCCGATTTTGCGAGATTTGGAAATGTGCGTTTTTCGCCCGTATTTGAATTACGGGCAAGGCACGCCCGTACTTGAAGTACGGGCACGAAAATTTTGCCTATAAATAGAGAGGCCACCCCCCTCATTTCAAAAAGCCTTCCTCTTGGCCCTCACCCTCTCCCTCTTGTCCTAACCACGGCCAACCCCTGCCCAGATGCTGCCACCCCAGTTCCAAATACCAGAATACCCAAAATACCCCTGAAATGCTGCCAAACCTTTTCCCTTTCATCTGTTAAACATAGAAAACCCAAAGAACCCCTTTCAAATCCCAATTCAAGAAATCCATAGGAGCGCGGAAGCGCTGCCAAATTCTACCCACCATCTCTACCTTTTTCACCCAAAGAGAGGAGGTCCTTTTCAAACCTATTTTGGGGAGATCAACGGGAGTGCGGGAGCGCTGCCAAAATTCTCGGAGATCCACAACACACAAAAACTGACAGGTATTGATACTGTAAGTATTTTAATCATTTTAAATAAATTGATTTTAACATCCTTTCAAGTCTCTTCATTTCTGTACTTATTTTTCAGTCTTTTATATTATCTCTAACCCGTTTACTGTGTTTGGCACGTCATGAGAGACCCCATATAAGAAGGATATCTCCCTACGGAAAAGGAAGAGAGTGGGATTACAAAACAAGATAATATAATATGCAAATTAACATGGTCTGATTAATTGGTATCATCTGAAAATGTAAGAGGGGTTTGTCCTCTTTGAATTATCCAATGTAACCCTATCCCATTTCCTCCTTCCCTTCTTCTAAATGCTGCATGGAATGTGGGAAAGTGACCCCATCAAATGGAAAAAGAGGCACTTCATCTCATTACCAAACATCAAGGGAGAAGGGGATTTGAATACAAATCAAGGCATTTGCATAATAAGAATTGTGCGAGAACCTTGGCAGAAGTCGCCGGAGCCCCCAGGAGACCAACCAAGTTGATCCCCAGCAAAATCGGCACAAAACAGCAAAATTGGGCACAAACCGTATACTCAGAACGGGCAAGGAGTGACCGTAGCTAATCTACGGTCTGAACTGAACCATATTAAATTTACGGTTCTGGCCAGACCGTGAATTAAATACGGTCATTTGATAAAGATAATTTAAAAATCAATTTCTTCGGCCCGGGTGGACCCAAATCCAACCCGAATCGGTCGGAACCGACCCTTAAGATATTTTGGGCCATTTTAAGCCCATTTGTGGACCGTGGACCTAAATAGGCCCACCAAGACCCCCCTCTGGGCCTACTCATGAGGCCCATATTTGACTGGCCCGAACCGGGCCCGTTTTCAACAAACGGGCCCCAGGCCATTTGATCTCTGGCTCATGGGCCCATTCCAAGCCCACTAAGCCCAAACAAATTGTAAATAAATAAAATTTAAATAAATAACCAAATGGGTTACACAATAACCCAACTGGGCCCCAGGCCCAACCATGGCAGCCCACGGGTCTTCCAACGGGATCCGGGTCCGACCCACTTCATCTAAATAAATAAGAAAGATAAAATCAAAATAAAAGGGACCCACACCTTCAGAGGGCCCCGCCAGACCTAATAAGGCAGCATGCTGGTCTAGGAAGGGTGAGATTGACTCAAAAACCAGAGAGACCCGAGGGACCCGTCAAACCGACGGGGCGGACCAGGGTGTCTTTAAGACTTTCCCGAACCGTAACCTAGGACTTAGCTAGATCTCTAATAAGCCGCAGACCAGACTTAGACCCGGTTAGGGCAAAACCGTGTCTGCCTGCACTCTCAGGCAGGGGTGACTCCGAATGTCCCGAGGCACGCACAAAAAGTGCGCCTGGTGTACGATCTAGGCCAGGTTTTGGTGCGCACAGCCCACCAACCTTAACCCTAAGGCTATTTCCGATATTTCCCCTCATTTAATGAGGGACATGATGGTAAAAGTGAAATCTCTCGGAAAACCCTAATTTTGAGCAAAACTTATGTATCCGGCATATCAGGTCGGATACAAAAGGGCCTTAATGTATCCGGTATATAATGCCGGATACGCTAAAGCTTTCTTGTATCCGGTATTTTCCATCGGATACAAAGAGAGGTACTTGTATCCGGCCTGAGTTGTCGGATACAAGTAAAAACTTATTTTCTTCAAATTTTGTGCTGGCTTTCAAGGAGATAATGATTTTTGGTGATTATTGATCATTTTGACAGTGCAATTTGGGGTGTCTACAACACCCGCAGGTACCTAATAAAGAACCCTAATGAATTTCGAAGACTGATCTATTTTGGCTGTCCTAAGACGACCGGGGAAGAGAACCCTAGTGATCGAATCTATTTTAGCCACCCGTAGGTAGCTGGGAAAGAGAACCCTATTTTTTGAAAACTGATCTGTTTTAGCCATTTGGCAAGAGAAGAGAACTTGGGCTAAGCTGATCTATTTTAGTTGCTTAGGCAAGAAAAGAGAACCTTCAATTTAAAGGGTTTTGTTTTGAGCTTAAACTCACAGGGTTGGACCATGCGGGGTCTCCGCAGGGGGTGAGCTGAAAAGCAACACCCAGGGTTGCCTTAACCAAATCCGGACTCAATCGTCGATGGTTTCGGCAATACAAAGATTCGGCTAGTAGTACCCTGACGTTCCGCAGCCAATATCTGATTCAACCACCAGCAGCTTTGGTGTCACTAACAAGGGTAGGCTATGCCAGGACGCTCCTCCACCAATATTCGACTCATCCGTCAGTGGTTTCGGTGCCCTAAGATTTCATCTAGTAGTACCCGGACGCTCCACAGCCAATATCCAATTCAACCACCGGCGGCTTTGGTGTCACTAATAGGGGTAGGATATGCCAGGACGCTCCTCCACCGATATCCGACTCATCCGTCGGCGGTTTCGGTGCCCTAAGATTGGACTGACTGATCTTGGGAAGATACAGACGGGTGTGATCTGAGCTCAAAGTCTTGGGTGTTTTAAACACTTGCTGGGTTTCACGATCTCAATAAGAGAGATGCAATTAAATGAGATTGGGTGGTCGTGGCGACCAGGAGTATTGCAATTAATGAAAAGAGATGGTTTGTCGGAGACCGAGTTGCCCTATTTTGGAGGGAATTAATTCTTTTATTTCAAATTCTTGTCTTGTTAAGTTTGAACAACATTTCATAACGAAAAGAAAGTTCATGCTTAATCAAAAGAGCCATCATGGCACATAGTACATCATCATGCTTTAATCAAGATACAACAAAGCCAAAGTCTAGCTAGGTTGGTCATCATCATAGTGGGAGGACACGTCTTGCCTCCTCAAAGCTCGTAGAAGCTTGTTCTGCAGACGTCGGTCCTCCTCAGCACGCTTGCGCACTAATTGCATTTCATGTTGCAAGGCCATATTGGCTTGCCTACTCTCCTGTTCTAAATCCACATAAGCTGAATGGATACGGGAGTGGGTCTCCTACAGTTCGGCGACCCTGTCCCTATATGTGTTAGGGGGTGGAACTGGAATGTCACTTGACGCGACAAGCTGAAGAGGGGGAGGGCCGTCGTGGCAGAATTCCCAAGCTATCCATTGCTCGTAGTCTCAAAAGTGGGATTGGGTGAAAATGTCCTCCTAGTACACGCACACCGTCTTCCATTCTATCAACAGTTGTTTCCTCAGCTCCTTGGTGAGCAGGCCAATCAGATTGCCAATATCGTCCTTGATCGGGATTCCCTACAGCTTCCCAAACTGTCTCAGAACCCGAATTAGATAGTACGGCATAGCGTGGGTAAGGCCTATCAAGGCAAGGCACTCTCTTTTCTTGAAAGCCAAGATGGGGGTGTAGGTGAAGTTGAATGTACCCCACCATCGGATGTCTGTTTCTCCCTTCAGATGGAGAAAGTGGTTGAACCAGTCCTCACGAACAGGTAGGTCTGGTTTGATCTCTCTTCGGGCTAGCCATATGATGTTATCATAGGCTACCCCATAATGTGCACTGACGGGTGATGACACCATCAGGTGGTCTTGCAACCAAATGTGGAGAAGGGGAGCGCACCCTTAATGTGCGCACCCGATTTCGGTTGCAGGACGAGGCGCATGCAAATTGATGCGTGCCTCAGGATTTGTTTGGAGTCTCCACTGCCTGATGGGATGCAGGCAGACACCTGGGTGCCTAAGTTCTTCTACTAAGGCTTGGTCTGCGGCTTGAGATTCTAAGAAGGTTCTCGGTTGCAGTCTGGGGAAGTCCGTAGACACCCCAGTCCACCCCGTCAAGTGACGGGTCCCATAGGTTTCCCTGGTTTGAGTCAACTCTGGTCTCTCACTCACCCGATTCCTATTCCAGCATTCGATTTAGTTAAGTCTGGCGGGACCGCCAAAGTGGTGTGGGTCCCTTTACTTGATTTTATCTTCTTTAGCTTAAAGTGAGATGAGTCTGCATGGGCGGGCCCTGTTGGAAGGCCCGCGGATTCCTTTGTGGGCCAAGTGTGGCCCACATGTTCCTTGGTGGGCCAAGTGTGGCCCTTTGGTTCAATTTGACTTGATTTTTATTTTGAAGTTCAAGTTGGATTGTTAAGTGATTTCCATGCCAAAGTGGGCCGGATTGGTTTGCGGGCCCCTTATGTGGGCCCACATGGTGGCCAAATAATTTTATTAGATTTATCTTTTTAATTTGCCAAAGTGAGTTGGACACTGGGCTTGAGGCCCGTAGTCCAAATCTGGGCCCGTAAGCCCAAGTTACCAAAAGTTAGGGTTTGCACCCTTCCTTGGTTCGGTTGGTGGGCTTTGGCGGGCTCGGTAGGCCCTTGCCCTTGGTCTCAGCCAAACCACGCATTTCATGCATCAATTTCACAAGTCTGGTTCGGGCGGACTGTTTTAGGTTTGGCCCCCCCCGGTTTAATCAATTAATTTTACTTATCTTGATTAAGTTGCATGCATACATTTCATTGTGACATGTAACCATGGACTTTTTGTCTGGATTGCCTTTGACAGCAAAGAAGGAGGATGCTATTTGGGTTACTATTGATAGACTAACTAAGTCAGCACATTTCTTACCTATGAGCACTACACAGCAGTTGAAGTCTTTAGCTGAATTGTATGTCAGAGAGATAGTGAGACTTCATGGAGTGCCAGTATCCCTAGTGTCTGACAGAGATGCACGATTCACGTCACACTTTTGGTATGCATTTCAGGCAACATGGGCACGAAGCTTAGTTTCACTACCAGCTATCATCCTCAAACAGAATGACAGTCTGAGCATATCATTCAGACATTAGAAGATATGCTGAGGTGTTGTGTTATGGATTGGGGAGGCAGTTGGAATCAGCACCTGCCATTGGTGGAGTTTGCCTATAATAATAGATATCAGGCGAGTATTCAGATGGCACCATTTGAGGCACTATATGGCAGAGCGTGTAGATCCCAAGTGTGCTGGGTGGAAGTTGGAGAAAGACAACTTATTGGGCCGCAAATTGTACAGGAGAATATTGAAAAGATAAATTAGATTATGCAGAATATGCTTACAGCCCAGAGTCGTCAAAAGAACTATGAAAACACTAGAAGGAGGGATTTGCATTTCGAGATTGGTGATTCGGTATTTCTGAAGATATCTCCATCTCGTGGGATTAAGAGATTTGGCAAGAAAGGGAAGTTGACTCTGAGATATATAGGTCCATTTGAGATTGTGGATACAGTGGGACTGGTGGCATACAAATTGGCATTGCTTGCACAGCTGGAAGGAGTTCATGACGTATTCCATGTTTCTATGTTGAGGAAGTACGTGCATGACCCTACTCACATCATCCAGCATGAGCCACTGGTAGTGCAAGGGGACTTGACATATGAAGAACATCTGGTTGAGATCTTGGACAGACGAGAGCAAGTCCTACGTACTAAAGTAATTCCACTAGTGAAAGTGCTTTGGCAAAATCACACAGTTGAGGAGGCCACTTGGGAGTTGGAGTCAGAAATGCAGAGGAAGTATCCACATCTATTTCCAAAGTTGCAAGGTAAATTTCGATGACGAAATATTTTTTTAGGAGGGGAGGATGTAAGACCCCAAATTTTCCTAAATATAAAAGTAAATTAATAATTAATATTATTGAGGGTTTTAATTGATAGAAATATTTTATTAATGTAGGTGATATCATAATTAGTGGAGATCCAGAGTTGGGCACAGATCCGACCGTCTGATCGTAAGATATCAAGGTATGATTAATATTTTATTTCTGAGGAGATATGATTGGGCGTGTGTGTGGATTCTAATGCATGTGAGATGCGTGGGATTGATGATATATATAAATAAGTTAGAATACCTAATAGCATACGAGTGGAATACCTAAAGCCGTATTTTGCTTGTATTCATCAGCCGCAAAAGAGAAAGAGAGAGAGAGACCATGAGCGAACAAACGACTGAAGAAGAAGAAGAGAAGAAGAAGAAGGAGGAAGGGAGGATGTTGGTCTTGTGATCTTCATCGTCTAGAGAGTGTCTTGCCGACCAATTTCTTCTGTCGCTAAAGGTGTAACGAATGGTATAACAAATTTTGACGACGCGACACGCGTCCTAATGGTTTAAAAATCGAAATAACACTGACAGAAACGGCGAACAACCAAAACTAACACGACGTTCCGTCGTTAGCGTTGTTCGTTGACGTTTGTTTCATTCGATTAAAAAAATTGCGCCCAATTCAAAAATTTCAAAACCCCTCTTTTTCAAAACCCCTCTCATTTCTTCGTCCTCCTCAACCTAAACCCCTTCAACCGATCTTCTTCCCCTTTCGTTCCTCTTCCTCCTCCTCCTCAACCTAAACCCCTTTCATTCTTCTTACAAAAGAACATTCGTAACACCATTAGCGACAGAGGAAATCGGTTGCCATCTCCATTTCTTCTTGTACTCGGTCGAAATCTACCACTTTTAGGTCTCTCAGTTTTTCTACAAATCTATCATGGAAAGCCTTCATTAATGGTATAAAAAAAGCTCTGCGAACACCTCAGCTTTTTCTCTCTCCTTATCTCTTTTTCCCTTGCAATTTGGGTTCAGAGCAAGAATCCCTCTTTGCCTATATATGATTATGGGATTTTGAAATGTGGGATTCGCCTCTTGCAGGGAGTTTACCAATGAGAGCAATCGAGAGGCCCATACACCGGCGTTCTGTTGTTTGCGAAGTGGCTCCAAATAAAAAGGCTGATTCAGCTACAAAGAGAGCTTGGCAAGATGACAAAAGGAGCATCTACAACAAAGCCCGGAAATCTGAAGTTAGAACCTGCATGAAGAAGGTATCCCTCTTCTTTTTTTCCTTTCAATTTGGTGTTTGATTTGATGATTTCTCTCTTCCACATACCCCTTCGACTGATGTGAAATCAGTTCTGTTTTCCTCAATTATTTATTGAACGTGGTATAGATTTTGTCAAGTTTCTGGGTTTCCTTTTCATTTTATGGTTTGCACGGTGGTGTTCACTAATATACGTATTAGTGCAGTTGTGCGCACCCGATTTCGGTCGCACGACGAGGCGCACGCAAAACGATGCGTGCCTCGGGATTTTTTGGAGTTGCCACTGCTTGATGGGGTGCAGGCAGACACCTGGGTGCCTAAGTTCTTCTACTAAGGCTTGGTCTACGGCTTGAGATTCTAAGTATGTTCTCGGTTGCGGTCTGGGAAAGTCCATGGACACCCCAGTCCACCCCGTCAAGTGACGGGTCCCATAGGTTTCCCTGGTTTTGAGTCAACTCAGTTGGTTTCTCACTCACCCGATTCCTATTCCAGCATGTAATTTGATTAAGTCTGGCGGGACCGCCAAAGTGCTGTGGGTCCCTTTACTTGATTTTATCTCCTTAATTAAAGTGATGTGGGTCTGATTGGGCGGGCCCCGTTGGAGGGCCCGCGGATTCCTGGGTGGGCTCGGTTGAGCCCACGTGTCTCCTTGGTGGGCCTCAGTCTAAACCTGAGAGGCCCTTTGGGCTTTGGTTCAAGTGAATTGATTTTATTTAAATTCCAGTTTGATTATTTAAGTGATTTCTATGCACAAGTGGGCCGGGACTGTTTGTGGGCCCTTGAGTGGGCCTCACCCTGGTTGCCAAGTGTTTTGAGTTATTCTTGATTAACCTTTGCCAAAATGGGCCAAGCCTTGGGCTTGGGGCCCTTTACCTGGGCTCGGGCTTGAAAGCCCAAGACTTCTTGAGTTAGGGTTTTGAAACCTTAACCTTGGTTAATGGGCTTGGTGGGCCCGATAGGCCCTGCCCTTTGCCTCGGCCAAACCATATCTAAGTCTAGATCAACATGCTTCAAAATTGGGCTTGGGTGGGCCTCCAATGGTGTGGCCCACTCAAATGGATTGATTTTATCTTTATTTAACAAAAGGAGTTTGTCGGGCTTGGTGGGCCCCGTTGGAAGGCCCACCTGGAATCAATTTGGACCGGGTGTCCAAGGCCCATCTTGGGTTTCCGGGTGACCCGGAAACCCTACTGGTTCGCCTGGATTTGATCAAACAAACCAAAAATCACACAAGATCAACAAAAATGGCAAAAAAAGAATTCTGGCAGTGTAGCCGGTTACACATAAGTCTCTGTGTATCCGGCATCTTTAGCCGGCTACACATGGGCTTCAGTTGATCCGGCCTGAGTTGCCGGATCAACCCCCAGAAGCCCTTTTTTCGATTTTTGCATTGGGGTTGGGTTTTTAGGCTTTCTAGGATGTTCCAGTGATCATGTGGGCTCCTGTGTGAGCCCACAGTGGTTCAGGTGGGAGGAAGACCTCCCTTTGGTCACCTTTTTTGGGGTTTTAGTGGTTCAAGCAAGGGGGAGGAGGCTCAAGGTGTTGCCTCCTCCCATTTTTGGGACACTCCCAGTGGCGGAGTAGGGACCTATGTGTCCCTGTTTCGTTCTTATAATTTCATATGACAGCAAACTGCTGAGATAAAGGGAAGACAATAAGCTAAACTCAATCTACATGCTCTTGAACCGTGGAGAACATGCATGCCTTTTGGTGTGTTGTGAGCATAAAAAATGAAAGGCACGTGTGCGTGCCCATGCATGCCATGAGATGGCTAATGGCTCAAACATATATAATGATCTAGCATAGCACTTGTGGGTGTGTGAAGGTGGGCGCGCATGCATGCTTTTGAGACTACGAAAGCATATTAAAATCAACTCCACATGGGAACTAAAGAATCAAGGAAAGAAGAGATGAGAGGGGGGCTTATGACGGGATACATGAGAGGCAAACGTGGGGGAACATGCTCCCCCGTGCGAACGAGACAAGTTGGTAACAGTATGATGTTCTAAAAACCGTAGCAAAACATGCTTGAAAGGAACCATCTCCCTCCCTTAAAACCGTACGGATGGTCCTCCTCTTACCATGGAGGTTAAGCTACTTCATGTGGCCACAAATGGAGAAGGAGGGGAGCAAAACACGGCAAGAACATACTTTGAACATCACACACACACTGGTTAGTTTAAAAACCCTCAAACTTGCTCATTTTAAACTATGTTGAACAAAAGGTTACAGTGAACATTACCTTGGGTTCTGAACCCTTGTGGAGTGGGTGTGAAGTCTCCCTGGGGCAAGCTAAGGTGCTGGAGCACCTTCTTTGGCCACCAACAGCAAGTCCCCCTCCTTGGTTTTGGTGAAAGATGAAGAGGAAGACAAGAAAAGGAGAAGAGATTGGCCTTAGGGTGATGTTTTAGGGTTTGGGGGAGCCAAAGGGGGGCAAGAAGAGATGGAGGAGACTGGGAGAGAGAATGGAGAAGCTTAGGAGAGATGGGAGACCTAAAAAAATGAGCCGTCCTCCCCTTTTGCTAGGGTTTTTTTTTTATAAGCAATGACCAAAAGTTAATTTATTTCTTGCTTTATCACCAAAACTTTACCCACTTTTCATTTGTGCCTTTTTTTAAATATAAGCAATGATTATGAATCATTGCTTCAAGACTTAGCCTCCAAGTTTACTTGGAGGCTAAGTCTTGCTTGGGGAAGGCTTGGACGAATTCTCCACAAGGAAAATTTATCCAACCACATGTTTTTTTTATTTTCTTTTTTATTTTCTTTTTTTTCTTTATGTACTTTTATTATTATTATATTAGGATTTTTTTTGTTTCAAACTTTGGATGCACATGCATCTTTTAACTTTTAGCAAAAATATTATTTTTTTATTCAAAACTTTTCATTTTGCTGCTCTTTCTTCACTATTTGCCACGTGTGCAGATTTTCAGAAACTTCAACTGCCCACAACTCACTAATCTGATATCCGATTTTAGCAAACTTAGTGGCGTTGGAATCAGTGCGAGATTCCCAATCCACTGAATTTCAGTTTAGCAGCAAATTTGAGTTTTTTAGCAGAAGTGCCGGGCCGCGTTCGGGAGCCGGTTTTGCTCATATTTCCTTATCCGGGACTTTGATTCCAGCAAACTCAGTTGCGTTGGAATTGTGTCGAGATGCTCTTTCTGCTGGTATCAAATGAGGTAGCTGATCTGGGGTTTAGCAGAAAGTCAATTTCTGCTTTTCTCAGATTTGACCAGCCCATAACTTCTTCATCTGGACTCCGATTTGAGCAAACTCTGTTCCATTAGAATCGTATCGGAATCCTCTTTCCAATGGTAGGAAGCATGGCAACTGATTTGCACCAGATAAAAAGTCAACTTTTTGACTTTCTCAAGTTTGACTTTTCAATTAGAATTTCATTTTCTGCATTTTGGGAGGTGCAAAAATGAGGTTCTTACAGCAGTTTTTCTGGCTTAGATTAGAAGTTTGCTTAAAGGTGCAAATAGATAACCAGAAGTTAGTAAATTGTTGCCAGTTATTTGATGCTATGCTTTCTTGAAATGGTTTATTACTGATCGTTTAGATACTTCTCTTTTCATAATTGACTGAGAAGCTTGATGTGTGTGTGTGTGTGTGTGTGTGTGTGAGAGAGAGAGAGAGAGAGAGAGAGAGAGAGAGAGAGAGAGAGAGAGAGAGTGAATATTTGAGAATAGGATACTTATGAAATCCAAGATTGGAGCAGTTGACTGAATTGTGAAGTTGTCTGATTACAGTTTTAAAGTAGCATTTGTGTTGATAATGTGGGTTGGTTCATTGGAATGAAAAAGGGCAAGAAAGAATATTAAGTAAAAAATGCAAATAAATAGATTAACTTCATCAACAGAGGATTCCTCTTTCTCTCCCATTGAGTTTTTGGGAGAAAAAAACTTATGGCTAAGAAGAAGCAGAAAACAGGGCATAAAATAATTTCATTGACAATTTTTTATGGTGGAATCCTTCTTCGTTCTTTCCCAGAACATGAGGCTTATCAAGTTGATGTGTAAGCTAGAGTTTTGGAAAATTAGAACAGAATTCTTGGTATAAATGAATAATAATATGTGTATATAAATGTTTTGTGCATACCATTATAATTGAAAATTATTCAAACTGGGTTTGGAAACATTTAGCTGATGAAATTCCGTGGTGACACCTGAACTTGTAATTGTATTTAAAACCTACGACAAAGTAAATCTGTTGGTACTTAAAATCCTTTAAAAACAAATCTTGCAAAGATAGTGTTCATTTGAAGAAACCTGGATAAAATAAGGTGGTTGTGGCTTTATGAACATTAAGGTGGAAAGTGATTTGGAATATTGCTGGTTCTGGGCAACAATTCGTGCAGTTATTAGTTGTAGGAACCTTGAACATGATTGAACATTATTTTGTTTAGTGAATTAAAATGGAGATTAAAATCATTGCAGATTGTTGGTTTTTTAGTATCGGTGCAATGGTTTTACAAAATATTTTGTTGATAATACAGTCTAGTCTCCCATGCAAGGATTGAGTATTAAAAATAAATGTTGTAGATGTAAAGCATGATGGAAGGGGCTTTACTCGCCTAATACCATGCCTGAGCCATAATGCAATTAGTTGAAAGATAATTAAAAGCAATTCAGGGGGGAAGTAAACAGTAGGGCAAAGGCCATTCAAACGTCAATCTTCATCATTGCTGTGTTCTGGGGACCATCTTATTCTCAGCATTTGACTGAAAATGTTAATATGTAGGTTCTTATAGATCTGTCTAGAATAGTAAGTGTAAGAAAGCAAAGTTTTAAAGTTATTCATAGCCTTTATTCTTCAATTAACGTAATTCATATAATTTAGGTTGTGGAATCATTGGATGTCCTCAAGAAGAAAAGGGATACACAAGCTGAAGAAATTTTCAAAACCCCTCTTTTTCAAAACCCCTTTCATTCTTCCTCCTCCTCAACATTCGTAAGATGAATGGCGATAGAGGAAATCGATCGCTCGCTAAGTACTGTAGATTCTCTCACTAGCTCTGAAGCAACCCTGCAAGCTAGACTTTGATACGAGGTGATGGAAGCCCTAGCGGGTTCGTTTAGGGTTTGTAGATACGAATCAGAGAAGGAATCTTTAGGGTTCTCTCGGTTGTGTATTATTGGTTAATTCCCTCTGTTTGCAATGATTTAGTAACGCTTGCTACTGATATTACGAATTTTCGAGCTTTTTCGTTAGGAGTTACTGTGTTTTTATTGTAAATTTTTTTATTTTTATGGTGTTCATGCCTGCCAGTCATATGTTTATACTTCATACACACTTCACAACATATATTTTTGCAATTATTTTTTATACCGAATTTATACCATTCTTCAGAAATTATAAGTTAGGAAAAGAAGGACATTGGGCTGTGACTATTTATTTTATCTTTTCCTCTTCTTCTTTTTTTTTTAATTTCTATGCAGGTCATTTGCTTCTTGCCTATGGATATAGAGGGAAGAACTTCCAAGAGAATGAATTCCACAGCTGCATCAGCATCCTTGGAGTGTTCAATAGCAATAGCTTATAGTATTGTATTATCATTCTAAACGGTCTCTTCCTTTTTATGGAGCTCACGTAAACATGAATTTTGTATTTTAGTTCACAATGAGCATTGGTGGGATTACTTTTTTTGCCTTGGAACTTGGAAGCTTGTTTTTTCAGTTTATTACTTTCAAAAGTCGATATCTCACTGTTTTTCTCCTAATGATGATATTCTTCAGATTCAGAGGCGTCGTGTTCTCGAGGATGATGAGTTACACCTTTGAAGGACAAATAGATTGTTTCAGATGTATATTTCTAGTGTGCTGGTCCATGATTTTAGTCCTAAATATGTTGACCTGTGTTAACATGATATTGCTGCTAAAAATTATTGTATTTTTTCTTTCTTTTTTTGTGCATTAAACAGTTTATGTTTGTTAACGAGTATGAGAATTTGTTCCTTCCATGGAAAATTTCTACCCTACTGTTCAGGTCATTTTCTCTCTTTAATTTTCTCAAACGCTATCGTTCGCTCAACAAAACGAAACCCCCAGATTTGGGTAGTTGCGTCTAAAACACCAAAAGAACATCAAAAGCATAAAAAACGTCTGGAAGAAGAAAATAATAGACTATTAAAAGCTTTTCGAAGGGATTTAAAACAAAACAATCCTTAAAAGAAGCACGAATCACGGATTCAAGACATAAAACCCTACAAAACACACGAAAGCGAAAATGTCTGAAAAAACCTTTACCAGAAAAGATGGTGAACACTTAACTCATGCATTGGAAGGTCTTAAGGATACTTATATATGTTAGAAGGAAGTCTAGAAGGAATGGGAATTATGTTAGGAAGCAGTGTAGAAGTAATTAGAATTACGTTAGACAAGTTCGCAATTGTTATAAGCGAACTAACGAATTATGTAGAAGTAACGCAATTATGTAAGGCCAGTTCGTAATTGTTATAAGGGAACTAATAGATTTAACGTTTGAATAACATCGAACGCGACGAATTACATAAGGCCAGTTCACAATTGTTATAAGGGAACTAACGGATTTAATGTTCGAACAGCAACGAACGTGGAGAATTACGTAAGGCCAGTTAGAAATTGTTATAAGGGAACTATCGGATTTAACGTTTGAACAACGTCGAGCGGGGAGAATTACAATTGTTATAAGGGAACTAACGGATTTAACGTTCGAACAGCGTCGAACGCGGAGAATTACGTAAGGCTAGTTCGCAATTGTTATAAGGGAATTATCGGATTTAACGTTCGAACAATGTCGAACGCGGAGAATTACGTAAGGCCAGTTTGCAATTGTTATAAGGGAACTGTCGGATTTAACGTTCGAACAGAGTCGAACACAGAGAATTACAATTGTTATAAGGGAACTAATGGATTTAACGTTCGAACAACGTCGAACGCGGAGAATTACGTAAGGCTAGTTCGCAATTGTTATAAGGGAACTATCGAATTTAACGTTCGAACAGCGTTGAACGCGGAGAATTACATAAGGCCAGTTCGCAATTGTTATAAGGGAACTAAGGGAATTAA
The DNA here is from genome assembly GCA_947561395.2 of Buxus sempervirens. Lineage (NCBI taxonomy): Eukaryota > Viridiplantae > Streptophyta > Magnoliopsida > Buxales > Buxaceae > Buxus > Buxus sempervirens. Next base: position 14,675,542 of record OX387193.1, read on the forward strand.
AGTCGAACGGTGCCTCTAACGCTGTAAAATGATAACCATAAAATCTTCATTTCCACCTCGATTGGGGTGTCGTTTGGACCATAGCTTCTCTAACTTATATTTAACCAACTTAGACACTTTAAATACTCGGGTTTGAACAAATGTTGGTGTTGGTTACTTTTTTAACTTTCATCTTGAAGTTTTGCTTATAGGCCATCATCCATCCAATCTTTCTTTCATCCTACTTTTGCACATCTGACTATACTCTATTCTTTAATTTACACTTACGCTTATAAACTAGTTCAAAATACAAGATGTACAATTCGATATATATTCATGCTTCCAATTTTATGTGCCATGGGCATACTCTGAAGCTTTGGGACCAACTGTTTCACATCATAAGTTCTTGGCCAAGTATCAGGTTCTATTAGAAACAAGAATCCACAGCAAGTCTCTGCACCTGATACTAACAATAAGCATTTATCTGAAACAAGATATATATTTATGGAAAGCCCAAAAGTTGCCAGAAAACATGGAGATGGCACTATGGTTTGTGGAAGTGCAAGGTGCAAAAGGGATTATCATGGTTAATGCATGGAATATTCCATGCGTGACTTGAACAAGTACATTAATTACAATTATCGAACCAAAGTAACAGATATATACAATCCTTCCATCATCAAACATTTTCAAAAACCTATATCCACATGCCAAAAAAACCTACATCCACATCCAAAAAATATACATCCACATCCAAAAAAAAGAGACATCATATCCAAAAAATATACATCCACCACTGCCACTAGGGCCAATAACATGACTACAAACAGCCCTTGGACCGGGAGTGTGTGTGAGGAGGACCCCTTCTACCATCCGCTGCACGTGGACCTAGCGCTTCTTTAGGAGCTACATGTCACTCCCCTTCTTGATCATCGTCAGCCTGACTGAGGAAAAAGTTTACCAACTCCTTGCCAGCAATCAACATTTAAAGCATCTGTATGAAAGTTCATATCTGGAGGAATCTCAACTACAAATATCAACTAGGATGCCATTAAAACTAATACAGAGCCTATGCAAAGAGTTAAGGTTATTACTGGTAGAAGTACCAATTACATCATCTTGGATTATATTGTTTTTGGTGAGTTGATTTTTATTGGGCCTATGTAAGACCCTGAATTTTGTGAGTATTTATTTATTTATTTAGTTATTTATTCTGATGTATAAACTGTGTTTATCAGGTTATTTTGTGGTTTGAGGGCTTAGCCCATACTCGTATGTACAGGCGTTATATAGCCATTTTTCCGAAAAATCGTAGTATTATCATTGGTATTATTAAAGTATAGTTATGTGATTATTAACGCGAATAGATGCTGAACATGTAGTATCTTCGGTGGGCGAGCATGCATAGGATCAAGGGGTTAAAAGGGTGGATCCACCGGCGTATACATCTCGCAAGGTAAGTGTTAAATGAGCAAATAAGGGAAAGTAGGGTTTTTAGTTTTAAACGAAATACGCGTATACTTACGGAAAGATTTTCGTTAAGTCTGGACATCAGGAGAACTCGCGATTTCGGCTGGAGTGGCGACTAGGGCTTTTGTTCGTGAAGAACCATAAATCGCAAGTGCTGGAAGAAGGAGTTCGGAGCTGAAGTTCATTGGGTTATTTCTATGTGCTCGAGAAGATTAGTTTCGGTAGATTTTTCATTCGCGTGCGTGGCCGGAGAAGTGATCGGCCGAGGTTTTACCATTCGGGAATAAGCACACTCAGGTGAGTAGCACTGATTTACAACTGGGATTTGTGTTTTCTGTTTCTCTCGAGATTATTCTGATGCATGGTTTATATATCAACTGATAGTATGAGTTTTTCTGGTTTTCTGGTTTTCGGGAAGTTACATGAACAGAGTCTCCGGATTTAATTTTATAATTGAAAATGAAAGTGTTTAGATTAATTCCAAATATGGTTGGGAAGTCTTCTGGGAGTATTAGGAGTGTATTGGAGTAGTTACAGACCTTCACAAACCGGCCAGTCATGTAGATCTCAAAATAACAGAGAAATGAAAACCACAGGGGGTATCCGCTCACCTCGCGCTCACCGGCGCTCACCTCAGAGGTAGGCGCCCCGTTAATAACGACCTACCGCCGAGCTCGCGCCCACCTCACGCTCATCTCGCGCGAAGTAGAAAACGAGGCGCCCATCTCACGCGAATCTCGCGCCCACCTCACGCCCATCTCGCGCTCATCTCGCGCTCACCTAGCGTCGGGTGAGCGGCAGGTCGATTTTACCCATTTTCTTCACCGCCGACCGGCGCTCACCTCGCGCCCACCTCAATAGGTGAGCGGCAGACCTATTTTGCTTACCGAAATGGAATTTCTGATTTGACCAAGAGTATTTGCATTACTTAGGGGTTAAACCACTTCACTATTCACTTGGTTAGGAACCTGGGAAACCATTTTGCCTATGAAATTAATAGAGGAAAAATTTGTGAACATCTTATGAGTTTTAAGTTGAGTTTAGGTTACTTATGAGTATTGTGCCGGACACCAAACTAGTAAGAGTTACCAGTTACTTTTCCTTGTTCTATACACTGTTTTGATTGAGAAGTTCTTGTATTTCTGGTTTCACTTGTTGGAAACTCTATACGTATTGAAAGGTTTTCTTTGGTATGAATGGATTGAGTTTTACTTTCATATGACTTGTGTTACGGAAATGAGAAAATACTGAATGTACTTGAGGTACTGCTTGGTCCAGAGGGACAGGTGATGAATTGTGATGAGTTCTTACATGATGTGGAATGAATGGTTTTGTTTTGATATTGAAATTGAGATTATACGATGTTTACTGTTTTGGTCTAGCTTGTCCTGGATCCAGATGTTTAAGCTTGGTAATGTGATGTTATTGTTGGTTGTTGGAATTGCATGGCCTTGTGTGTTACCACGACCGGTGTAGAGCAGCCAGAAACCCTGAGTAGGCCTGGTTGTCAATGCAGAAACCCGGGGAGTAGGCCTGCATTGGATGACGAAACCCTGAGTAGGCCGTCATTTCAGAGTATCCGAAACCCTGAGTAGGCCGGAACTGTGTACATGGAGGTGTGGAGTGTCTACTTGGCATGTTTAATTTATCAACTAAACGATAGTCATGACATTGACCAATCGATGTGTTATTGTACTTAACTGAGATGTGATTTGTTTGATTTGAACTTGGGAAATTGATGTTGGTTGTTTAAACGTATTGTAGTGTTGTCGATGCATAGTTTTAAAATGTGATTCAACTATTTCTGCATGCATGTGCTACTCGCTGAGATATTCGTATCTCACTCTGTTGTTGTTCTATTTTTTCAGATACTCGTGGTGAGGCGATTACTGGGGTAGATCCTGCTGAGGCATATAGGGAGGAAGACTACTATTACCTTCCTTAGACTTGTAGGTTATCTGTTCCGAATTTGAGAACTTGAATTAATTGAGATGTATTAAAGTAATTGGGGATGAACCATATGATTTCAGTTCAGTTTAAATGTTACAATTTTGCATAAATGGAAATGTGCACTCTGTCAGGTTATAGATGTATGATTATCCAGCGATCATAAATTGATTAACGATCCTTGCCTAACCTCCGTGAGACGTGTTATATCTTTAATGAACAACACGGATCCGGGGCGTTACAGAGATGGTATCAGAGACTTAAACTGGAAAAATTTGAGGTTTAGGTAGTATGACCATAGAAAACCCTGGGGAAATGTTGTGCGTACGTTAGATAGAACCATGAGGATTAGAAGAGAGTTCTTAACTAATGTGGTATTTTGTGCTTACAGGTATACATGGCCGGTAGAGGCAGACGTGCGAGGACTGTGGATTGTCCAGAGAGGGATGTACCAAAGGAGCAGCCACCTGCACCACCACGGGGAGCCCCACCCCCAGTAGAGGACATTTGGGCTGCGGTTGGCTCGCTTGCCCACCTCCTTGCGATGGAGAGGGAGGAAAGGATGAGTCAGACTGGGAATGGTAATGGCCAGCAAAATGGTCATGGAGCTGCGGTGGATCAGCAGCGGGTGAGAGAGGAGTTGTCCTTGAGGGACATTGATCAGTTCAGAAAGCTGACTGCCCTGCCGTTTTATGGAGTTCCAGATCCGTTGGAGGCAGAGAGCTGGGTAGCTAGAGTGGAGCGCATGTTTGATACGATGGACTGTCCAGAGGACCGGAGGGTGAGATTGGCTACCTTCACCCTAGAGGGCGAGGCACAGCATTGGTGGCAGTCATTACGGAGGCAGGCGGTAGATGGGATCCAGATGACTTGGGACCAGTTTAGGCGGGTCTTTTATGAGCAGTATTTTTCTGCAGAGGTGAGGTTGCAGAAGGAGAGAGAGTTCATGGATATCTCTCAGGGATCCTTGACCGTAGCACAGTACGAGGCTCGGTTTGCGGTTCTTTCTCGATTTGCTCACCATATAGTGCATGATGAGCAGAGGCGCACCCAGCATTTCGAGAGAGGACTGAGGGCAGACATTAGGCGCATGGTCTAGGTGTTGATGTGCACCAGATACTCAGATTTAGTGGGGAGAGCTCTGCGAGTTGAGAGAGAGATTAGAAATTCAGGGACTGAGCAGAGCAGAGTTAGAGCACAGCCGAGCGGCACAGAGACACGGAGGGTCCCGGATAGGGACAAGAGACCGAGGTTCGACTATGGACAGAGAGATAGGAGAGGCTCAGGAGGTTGTTTCAGTTGCTGCCGATTTCACATCCCAGGTCCATGCGTGTCACCTCCAGGCGCGTGTTTTAGATGTGGCCAGCATGGGCATCGGGTTGCTGACTGTCCCCACCCGAACACTTACCAGTTACTCAAGCCAGCCCTTACTGCACCTATGGACACCCGACCGGCCGAGGCTTCGAGATTTCAGTACTCTAGACCCGTGCCAGCACTTCCAGCACCGCCGAGATTTCCGGGTCAGAGCAGTGGGGGATACCAGAGGCAGCAGTTACCGCAGAGGCAGCAGGCACCTCAGAGACGGCAGGCACCACCCCCACGCCCCCAGCAGACTAGAGTATATGCAGTAGCAGCTCAGGAGGATGAGTCTGAGGGAGGGCATGTCGAGGAGGCTCGTGAGGAGGAGCCAGAGGCGCCACAGTTGGTTGGAGGTATTCTTTTCATTCATGGTAGATCAGCCGTATGCTTATTCGATTCGGGTGCTTCTAGATCTTTCATTACTCCTTTATGTGCATGCCGTATTGGTTTGGTTCCTTCCACACTCGAGTCCGAGCTAATTGTACACACACCATTGGGGGAAACCACTAGAGTACAGACCGTATTTAGGGATTGCATGATCAGATTGAGTTCTTTGGAGTTGCCAGGGGACTTGGTAGAACTGGAATTCGGGGAATTTGATGTGATCTTAGGCATCGATTGGATTTTTCGGCATCATGTGAGCATAGATTGCTATAGGGGTACCATTATGGTATGTCAGCCAGACCAGCCAGTGCACTGTTTCCGATGTGAAGGGTTGAGAACACGGATCAGTTTAGTAGCATCCATTGAGGTTGAGGAGGCAGAGTCTACGACACTTAGTCTTACTAGTGTGCCTATAGTAGCAGAGTTTGATGACATATTCCCAGACAATCTACCGGGATTACCGCCACCTAGAGAGGTTGAGTTCAGTATACGACTCTTACCTGGTACGGCACCTGTATCCAAACCACCATACAGGATGTCACAACCTGAAAACCATGAGATGAAGAAACAGTTGGATGAACTGGAAGCAAAGGGCTTTATTAGGCCCAGTGTGTCACCATGGGGTGCACCAGTCCTGTTTGTCCAGAAGAAGGACGGGACGATGAGGATGTGTATAGATTACCGCCAGTTGAATCAAGTCACCATCAAGAATAAGTATCCATTGCCTCGGATTGATGACTTGTTCGACCAGTTGAGGGGAGCGTCTTGGTTTTCTAAGATCGACCTGAGATCTGGATACCACCAGTTGAGAGTAGCCCCAGAGGATGTAGAGAAGACGGCTTTCTGTACTCGATATGGGCACTACGAGTTTCGGGTTATGCCTTTTGGACTGACTAATGCCCCAGCTGTTTTCATGAACCTGATGAATCGGGTGTTTCACACACACTTGGACAGCTTTGTGGTTGTGTTCATTGATGATATCCTAGTGTATTCTCGAAGTAGAGAGGATCATGTAAGCCACCTCCGAACTGTATTGCAGACATTGAGAGAGCACAGATTGTATGCCAAGTTCAGCAAGTGTCAATTCTGGTTGAGAGAGGTGAGTTTCTTGGGGCACGTGATTTCTGGAAATGGTATAGCAGTGGATCCCACTAAAGTGCAGGCTGTTGCAGAATGGCCTAGACCTTCATCTGTGACAGAGATTCGGAGCTTCTTGGGGATGGCTGGATATTACAGGAGATTCATAGAGAATTTCTCACGAGTAGCCGCACCTCTATCCAATCTCACTAAAAAGGCAGTGAAGTTTGAATGGAGTGAGAAGTGTGAGAACAGTTTTCAGGAGTTGAAAGGTAAACTGTCTTCAGCTCCAGTCTTGATTGTGCCATCAGTGAGTGAGGGATTTTCGATCTATTGTGATGCTTCTCGAGTAGGGTTGGGCTGTGTTCTGATGCAGCAGAGACATGTGGTAGCCTATGCTTCAAGGTTGCTACGCACTCATGAGAAGAATTACCCTACGCACGATCTAGAGTTGGCAGCGATCATGTTTGCACTTAAGTTGTGGAGGCACTATTTGATGGGAGCCAAATTCGAGATATTCTCAGATCACAAGAGCTTAAGATATATATTTTCCCAGAGAGAGTTGAATATGAGGCAAAGGAGATGGATGGATATTCTAAAAGATTATGATTTCACACTACATTATCACCCGGGCAAGGCTAATGTGGTAGCAGATGCACTGAGTCGTAGAGTTGTTTCTCAAGATGAGGTAGCCACACTAGCTGCTTTCATGGCTAGTCAGTGCACTCTTATAGATACTGTTGTAGAATGGCCTGGGGAGTTCAGCACTCATGGGCATGGATTGATCATGGCACGAGTTCAAGCAGAGCCAGAGTTGATTCAGAGCATTCGGGAAGGTCAGTTGGTAGATCCCGATTTATTACGCATCAAGGAGTTAGTAGAGAAGGGTGATGAGGCCACGAAAGATTTTGATGTTCGGGATGGATTGGTGAGATTTCAAGGGCGGACTTGTGTTCCAAATAATGCTGAAGTCAAGGGATTGATCCTAGACGAGAGTCACAGGTCCAAATATGCAATTCACCCTGGGAGCACCAAGATGTACAAGAACCTAAGATCAGTATATTGGTGGTCAGGAATGAAGAAAGACATTGCGGAGTATGTAGCCAAGTGCCTCACTTGTCAACAGGTAAAGGCAGAGCATAGGAGACCTCCAGGTTTGATGCGACCTTTGCCGGTTCCTGAGTGGAAATGGGAACATATATCGATGGATTTTGTGAGTGGGCTACCGCCTACAGCTAAGAATCACAACGGCGTATGGGTGATTGTGGATAGACTAACCAGATCAGCTCACTTTTTGCCTTACCAGACCACGCAGACTTTGGCATCATTGGTAGAGCTGTATACTCGAGAGATAGTCCGGTTGCATGGGGTTCCAGTGTCCATTGTATCGGATAGGGATTCTCGGTTTACCTCGCATTTTTGGCAGTGTTTCCAGGAGGCCATGGGAACTAAGTTAAGCTTCAGTACTAGTTTCCACCCACAGACCGACGGCCAGTCTGAGAGAACTATTCAGACTCTGGAGGACATGTTGAGATGTTGTGTCCTGGATTGGGGTGGCAATTGGAGTAAGTATTTACACTTAGCCGAATTCGCTTACAATAATAGCTATCAGGCTAGTATACAGATGGCACCCTATGAAGCACTTTATGGCAGGATTTGTAGATCTCCTGTGTGTTGGGTGGAGGTAGGAGAGAAACAGTACTTTGGGCCTGAGATTATACAAGATAGTATGGAAAAGGTGAAATTGATTAGACAGCGGTTGTTGACTGCGCAGAGTCGTCAGAAAAGTTATTTAGACACCCGACGACGTGAGCTGAAATTTGAAGTGGGAGACCAAGTGTTCTTGAAGATATCGCCTTCCAAAGGAATCCTGAGATTCGGGAAGAAAGGGAAGTTGTCTCCACGCTTTATTGGGCCGTTTGAGATTGTGAAGGTGATTAACCCGGTAGCTTATAAGCTAGCTTTGCCAAACAATTTAGCAGGAGTCCATGATGTATTCCACGTATCCATGTTGCGGCAGTACATAGCGGATCCTAGTCACGTGATAAATCCTGAACCTTTAGTGATCCGAGAAGATCTGACATACGAAGAGAGGCCAGTTCAGATTCTAGATCGTCGTGAGCAGATTCTTCGCACCAAGCTTGTTCCCTTAGTGAAAGTGCTATGGCAGAATCATACTGTGGAAGAATGCACTTGGGAAGGTGAGGAAGAGATGAAGAAGAAGTATCCGGAATTGTTTGTTCCTTCTTGAGGTAAATTTCGAGGACGAAATTTCTTGTAGGAGGGGAGGATGTAAGACCCTGAATTTTGTGAGTATTTATTTAGTTATTTATTCTGATGTATAAACTGTGTTTATCAGGTTATTTTGTGGTTTGAGGGCTTAGCCCATACTCGTATGTACAGGCGTTATATAGCCATTTTTCCGAAAAATCGTAGTATTATCATTGGTATTATTAAAGTATAGTTATGTGATTATTAACGCGAATAGATGCTGAACATGTAGTATCTTCGGTGGGCGAGCATGCATAGGATCAAGGGGTTAAAAGGGTTGATCCACCGGCGTATACATCTCGCAAGGTAAGTGTTAAATGAGCAAATAAGGGAAAGTAGGGTTTTTAGTTTTAAACGAAATATGCGTATACTTACGGAAAGATTTTCGTTAAGTCTGGACATCAGGAGAACTCGCGATTTCGGCTGGAGTGGCGACTAGGGCTTCTGTTCGTGAAGAACCATAAATCGCAAGTACTGGAAGAAGGAGTTCGGAGCTGAAGTTCATTGGGTTATTTCTCTGTGCTCGAGAAGATTAGTTTCGGTAGATTTTTCATTCGCGTGCGTGGCCGGAGAAGTGATCGGCCGAGGTTTTACCATTCGGGAATAAGCACACTCAGGTGAGTAGCACTGATTTACAACTGGGATTTGTGTTTTCTGTTTCTCTCGAGATTATTCTGATGCATGGTTTATATATCAACTGATAGTATGAGTTTTTCTGGTTTTCTGGTTTTCGGGAAGTTACATGAACAGAGTCTCCGGATTTAATTTTATAATTGAAAATGAAAGTGTTTAGATTAATTCCAAATATGGTTGGGAAGTCTTCTGGGAGTATTAGGAGTGTATTGGAGTAGTTACAGACCTTCACAAACCGGCCAGTCATGTAGATCTCAAAATAACAGAGAAATGAAAACCACAGCGGGTATCCGCTCACCTCGCGCTCACCGGCGCTCACCTCAGAGGTAGGCGCCCCGTTAATAACGACCTACCGCCGAGCTCGCGCCCACCTCACGCTCATCTCGCGCGAAGTAGAAAACGAGGCGCCCATCTCGCGCGAATCTCGCGCCCACCTCACGCCCATCTCGCGCTCATCTCGCGCTCACCTAGCGTCGGGTGAGCGGCAGGTCGATTTTACCCATTTTCTTCACCGCCGACCGGCGCTCACCTCGCGCCCACCTCAATAGGTGAGCGGCAGACCTATTTTGCTTACCGAAATGGAATTTCTGATTTGACCAAGAGTATTTGCATTACTTAGGGGTTAAACCACTTCACTATTCACTTGGTTAGGAACCTGGGAAACCATTTTGCCTATGAAATTAATAGAGGAAAAATTTGTGAACATCTTATGAGTTTTAAGTTGAGTTTAGGTTACTTATGAGTATTGTGCCGGACACCAAACTAGTAAGAGTTACCAGTTACTTTTCCTTGTTCTATACACTGTTTTGATTGAGAAGTTCTTGTATTTCTGGTTTCACTTGTTGGAAACTCTATACGTATTGAAAGGTTTTCTTTGGTATGAATGGATTGAGTTTTACTTTCATATGACTTGTGTTACGGAAATGAGAAAATACTGAATGTACTTGAGGTACTGCTTGGTCCAGAGGGACAGGTGATGAATTGTGATGAGTTCTTACATGATGTGGAATGAATGGTTTTGTTTTGATATTGAAATTGAGATTATACGATGTTTACTGTTTTGGTCTAGCTTGTCCTGGATCCAGATGTTTAAGCTTGGTAATGTGATGTTATTGTTGGTTGTTGGAATTGCATGGCCTTGTGTGTTACCACGACCGGTGTAGAGCAGCCAGAAACCCTGAGTAGGCCTGGTTGTCAATGCAGAAACCCGGGGAGTAGGCCTGCATTGGATGACGAAACCCTGAGTAGGCCGTCATTTCAGAGTATCCGAAACCCTGAGTAGGCCGGAACTGTGTACATGGAGGTGTGGAGTGTCTACTTGGCATGTTTAATTTATCAACTAAACGATAGTCATGACATTGACCAATCGATGTGTTATTGTACTTAACTGAGATGTGATTTGTTTGATTTGAACTTGGGAAATTGATGTTGGTTGTTTAAACGTATTGTAGTGTTGTCGATGCATAGTTTTAAAATGTGATTCAACTATTTCTGCATGCATGTGCTACTCGCTGAGATATTCGTATCTCACTCTGTTGTTGTTCTATTTTTTCAGATACTCGTGGTGAGGCGATTACTGGGGTAGATCCTGCTGAGGCATATAGGGAGGAAGACTACTATTACCTTCCTTAGACTTGTAGGTTATCTGTTCCGAATTTGAGAACTTGAATTAATTGAGATGTATTAAAGTAATTGGGGATGAACCATATGATTTCAGTTCAGTTTAAATGTTACAATTTTGCATAAATGGAAATGTGCACTCTGTCAGGTTATAGATGTATGATTATCCAGCGATCATAAATTGATTAACGATCCTTGCCTAACCTCCGTGAGACGTGTTATATCTTTAATGAACAACACGGATCCGGGGCGTTACAGCCTAATTCACACATTAAACTCCATGTAACAAGTCAGACAGACCACTACTAGATTGGTTTCCACCAATTAGATCTTTAATATCTTTTCTTATAACAAGTATGTGAATATATACTAAGGAAGTGCTTGCTATTCTATTTTCCACTTAAGGACTAACTAATTGCATAAGCCTTTCTACTTTTGACTTGTCTTCTCACACAGTTCCTTCAACTTTTGCTCATCAAGATCAATTTTGCTTCACCAATTTCAAACAATTGATATCTAAACTGAATAGTGTCCCCGTAAACATTTAAAGGAAAAGATAATAAAAAAAATAGCCCCATAATCCAGTTTATCTCCGCCAAAGCAAGGTCTCGAGATGGGTACACTAGCATCAGCTAAATGTTTCCAGACCTAGTTTGAATAATTTTCAATTATAATGGTATGCACAAAACATTTATATACACATATTATTATTCATTTATACCAAGAATTCTGTTCTAAATTTCCAAAACTCTAGCTTACACATCAACTTGATAAGCCTCGTGTTTTGGGAAAGAACAAAGAAGGATTCCACCATAAAAATTGTCACTGAACATATTTTATGCCCTATTTTCTGCTTCTTCTTAGCCATAAGTTTTTTTCTCCCAAAAACTCAATGGGAGAGAAAAGAGGAACCCTCTGTTGATGAAGTTAATCTATTTATTTACATTTTTTACTTAATATTCTTTCTTGCCCTTTTTCATTCCAATGAACCAACCCACATTGTCAACACAAATGCTACTTTAAAACTGTAATCAGACAACTTCACAACTCAGTCAACTGCTCCAATTTTTGATTTCATAAGTATCATATTCTAAAATATTCAGTCTGTAAAACCCTGAATTTTCCTTAAATAATAAAATAAATTAATAAATAATATTCTTGAGAGTTATAATTGATGGAAATATTTTATTATTGTAGGCGATGATCTAATTAGTGGAGATCCAGAGTTGGACGCAGATTTGACCGTCCGATCATGAGATATCGAGGTATGTGTTCTGATTGGGCAGAGTGTATAGGAGAGTTTACATGTGAGATACATGGGATCAAGAAGTATATATATCAATTAAATGACCTAAATCCTACACGTTTTGTATTTTCGCTCGTATTGAATAGCCGCAAGCAACAAACAAGACCAAGCCGAGAAGAGAAGAAGAAGAAGAAGAAGAGAGGAAGACCAGGGTTCTTCTTGCTCTGAGATTTGTTTTGCAACCGTAGAGAGGTTGGAGTGTTGCTGTTCAGAAGAGAAGAAGAGGAACGCACGTTCAAAAGGTAGGTGACATTGTTTTCGTTCGTTTTTGGTATTTACGTTCGTTTAATCGCAAAAGCATGTTTTTATATGATCTATTGATGTATTTAGTTTAGTATCAATGTTATATGTATGATAGAATGAGATTGAACGAGAAAAATCACGATTTAAAACTGTTTCTATTCGTTTTTGTATGACTGTCGACCTCGACTGTACTCGGCGATCCTCGGCGCTAGTTATAAAACTTAGACCGCCGAAGACTGTTGGAAGACGTATCGTCGACGTCCTGATTTGAACTACCGCCGACCACAGACCGCTGGGGCGATCCTAGGCGCTCTGTTAAAATTTTGCAAATTTTCGTAATTTCAAACCCTGATTCAATTCCAAACTATTTTTAGACAATTTTAATGATTAATTAAGATGTTTTAAGACCAAAATAAATTATCTAATTCCCTATTTTAAAGAAAAATAAATTAGGAAGATATTTAGGACATTAGTGGCCAAACTTTGAAAGTAATTGAGAAATCTAATTTTTGGAAAACCTAACTATTATTTGATTATCAAAACAACTCTAAATGACACTATAAACCAAAAAACTTTATAAAGAGAATTCAGAACTCAGATGACCGAATATTGAAGTAATTGACAGATTTAACCTTTATATGCCGCTAGGCACCAACCCTTATAGAAATATTATATTTTAGGGAATTTTGGAGTCTAGTGGGCATAGCTGGTTATGGATCCATAGTTGTTGCTAGATAGCTGAGGGATATGTCATTTGGGTTGAGTTTCTCCCTTGTGCGACACGCTTCCTTTGCAAGTTAGTTTGTTTGGGAAGGTCCTATGTCTGGAGGGACACCCCGGTGAGCCGCTGGTGATTCCCTGTACATGTGGATAAGCAACCAGCTCCATGTATTGATTTTTGTGCGGCATGCTGGTGGTACATGCCAACTCTGATGGGTACGTGTGCAATAAGTTAGTGACTACGGCTCTTGTCTAAGCTGCGCTGTATGGGACTTGAGTATCATTAGTAGCATTGCTTCTAAGCCGCATGGTGGTATAGCGATTGGTTGAGAATCATCTCAAAAGGTTTATCTATCTTTGTGAGTCCTACAATGACACTGAAATCACAAACACTTGTTATTATTATTGTATACATGCTGGATGCATGTGATTGAGATATTGATCGGATGTGACTGTTTAGTGCATCCTAGCAAAGTACGAATTATGTCATTGATTTTGATATTGGATTCTTATAATAGAACTTGCTGAAATTCATCTCTATAACTGTTTTGTATTCATAAATGATACGAATGATTACACGAGCTTGATTAGTCGATATTGCTTAATCTTGCATGGACTGCTACTTTACTCATATTAACTATTTAATCATGCATGTGTTACCTACTAGGATATTCATATCTCACCCTACTTTTATTTCATTTTTCAGCTGATACGTGAGAGGGGGATCATAGTGATTTCCAGGGAGTGGTAGCTGAGTATACACCGGAGGATTACTTTTATCCGGATCTTGTTTGAGGTGGAGGATTGTTTAGACTTGGTCATATTTGATAGACTATGATTCATTTGGATTTGATGTACTAGAGAGATGAGAGAGATAGTAACCATTTTATTTCACCAGACTTTGATATTAATGATTGATGATTAACTTCAATGTTTATATGAGGATTTTAGACTACACTTCTGCACATGTTTCCGCACTCTGATAGTTACTTAATTGAATGGATTATTTAAATTCTTTAGTCTGGTATATTCTTGATGATTATTTGATATGGGCCAGTGACACCTCGGATTTGGTTGTTGAACTGAATTCGGGTTGTCACAGTAGCGAACCTGGTTCGGGTCGGGTGCCGGTTTGCACTGACCCGGGTTTGAGGTGTTACACAGTCTCTCTCTCTCTCACTCTCTCTCACAAACACACACATCAATCTTCTCAGTCAATTATGAAAAGAGAAGTATCTAAACGATCAGTAATAAACCATTTCAAGAAAGCATAGCATCAAATAACTGGCAACAATTTACTAACTTCTGGTTATCTATTTGCACCTTTAATCAAACTTCTAATCTAAGCCAGAAAAACTGTACTAATACGTATATTAGTGAACACCACCATGCAAGCCAAAAAATGAAAAGGAAACCCAGAAACTTGACAAAATCTATACCACGTTCAATAAACAATTGAGGAAAACAGAACTGATTTCACATGAGTCGAAGGGGTATGTGGAAGAAAGAAATCATCAAATCAAACACCAAATTGAAAGGAAAAAAAAGAAAAGGGATACCTTCTTCATGCGGGTTCTAACTTCAGATTTCTAGGCTTTGTTGTAGATGCTCCTTTTCTCATCTTGCCAAGCTCTCTTTGCAGCTGAATCGGCCTTTTTATTTGGAGCCACTTCGCAAACAACAGAACGCCAGTGTATGGGCCTCTCGATTGCTCTCATTGGTAAACTCCTTGCAAGAGGCGAATCCCACATTTCAAAATCCCATAATCATATATACGCAAAGAGGGATTCTTGACCTGAACCCAAATTGCAAGGGAAAAAGAGATAAGGAGAGAGAAAAATCTGTGGTGTTCGCAGAGCTTTTTTTTTACCATTAATGAAGGCATTCCATGATAGATTTGCAGAGAAACTGAGAGACCTAAAAGTGGCAGATTTCGACCGAGTACAAGAAGAAATGGAGATGGCAACCAGATCCTCTTTTATGTCAGTATCACTTCAGGAATATCACCAATAGATGGAAATCAAAGCAAAAATTGCACAAAACCAAGTTGAGTCAAATCCGGAAAATTCGGTAAAAGATAGAGCCATTTGTCTTGAAATCATTAAAATCTAGTTTAAATTGAATTAAACCAAATCCATTTGAAAGATTATGATAAATAGAAGACTCATACAAATTTTCAATCAATTCCGATTAAAATCCTAGGAGTTATTCTCCTTTGAAATCTGCTGCTGGAGATAGTTAAAAGTGATAAGTGGGCAACTTTAGAAATTCATTTAGACAAATCGGCTCCATATAAATCCATGAAATTTGGTGTGAATGAAGTATGTATGGCCATCTTTCAAATGAAACTAGCCTCATACAAAAATTCATTCGGATGTGCCTTGGGTGGTCTCCCGAACAGGCCACGAAGATCACAGATTTACCCAGAAAAGTACTGTTGAGCAGTTCTGAGTAAATCTGTTACCAACGACACAAATGGAGTCAAAAAATTATGAAACCAACTAGATTTGAAATTAGACTTCCAAAGGAAAACTCAGAAACAAGAATCATTCGAATTGGACTTAAAACGAACACATGGTGCTCAGTCGAAATGACAGGTTCTACAATCTGGCCTGAATTGACCTATCAACTTCGACTGAGAGGTGTCAAAAATTAACTTGATAAAAATTAACGGAACTTTGCTGACATAAACTAGACAGCCTCACCTTTCCCATGGCTCTAGAATCACTCCAAAATTCATCCGGACGATGAAGTAATGAGTATCCGAAGTTGGGGTACAGCTGCTGTCAAGTTAAACCTATTTAAAGAAAGTCAACTCAAAACAGTGATAAGGTGTGTGGAATCTGTGCAAGATAAATCAAAATCATTTTAAAAAGATATTGAAGAACCTCTAGGAAGAAATGGGGCACAAGTTTGGCTCACCATTCTCTCCGATTGGAAAGAATATGCCAAAAACCCCAAAAGTGAGCAAAAATGCCCAAAACCGAGAGGTTAGACCTAGAGGTCTTCAAGATTTGAAATAAACTTGATTGAAATCGATAACGAGCATCCCAGAATTGCTTGGGGCTATTTATTTTAAATCTACCACAATGATGGCAATAGATCCAAAATACGAGCCAAATCCGACAAAAAAAGTGCTATGTGTGTATGTGTAAAAATTCATTCTTTAACAATATAACAACATATAGCATGCATTCATATCAATCAAATGGGGTTCTAAAACAACCTAAGGTTCCGTTCCATTCTCGTTTCCCTTAGTTCTCTCTCCCCGTTTAACGGTTCTTCGAGATAATCTTGGGGTACTTTGAGTATGAAACAGTTCTCATAGATTCAAAAGGCTTTTCAACAAGGTTCTAGCATTAAGGATCAATCCTCAGTCTCGTTTCCCCTAGATCCCGCCTTCACATTTTACGGCTAGGGGGAGTCTTGAGGTACTTTAAGTAGAGGAAGGGTTTACATACACATAGAGTAGGCCTTATTCTACAGAAGGGTAGAAGAGAAGAACTAACTCTAGAATGTAAAGACAGAAAAATAAAGAGGGGTTTAGGCTTACCTGGATTCTGGAATCAGTGCGGCAGCGGTTCCCTTCTTCACTCGGAGCTCTTCAATCTCCAACTTATTGGCCGTTTGCTTGAGGAGGAGCCTCCTATTTATAGGCAAAGGCTAGGGTTAGGGTTTGCATGATGGTAGACACAAAATAATGTCTAGAGCCCACCAACCTTAACCCTAAGGCTATTTCTGAGATTTCCACTCCTTTAATGAAGGATATGATGGTAAAAAGTGAAAACTCTCGGAAAACCCTAATTTTGAGCAAAAATCTTTTATCCGACATATCTGGTCGGATACACGAACATATATATGTATCCAACATATGTCGTCGGATACATTAATGCCTACTTATATCCGACAACTTCTATTGGATATGAAAGGATCTGCTTGTATCCGACCTGAGTTGTCGGATACAAGAAAAAATGCTTATTTCTCAAATTTTGTGCTGGTTTCAAAGGAAAGAATGATTTTTGCCAATTATTCATCATTTTTATTGTGCAATTTGGGGTGTCTACAGTGTCTTGCATTTGTAAACATTGTTGGTTAGAGGAAGAGGAGGAGGAAAAATCGAACAGAGGTAGGCAGCACTGTTTTATTGAGTGTTTTGTGTTCTCGTACATGTTTAATCTCTATTGCATTTTTTGTGTTGTATATAAATGTATTTAGCTTGATATCAATCTTATAATTATGTTAGAATCATCTTGGACATGAAAAATCAGATTTTGAAACACTGTATGTTTGTTTTTGGGAGACCGCCGAGCTTATTGTGCTCAGCGATCCTCGGCACTCCCAGGCGCTCGTTGAAATATGTTGACCTCCCAAGACCACTTACTGACTTATCTTCGGCGCTCTATTTTGAACTACCGCTTACCTTAGACCGCCTAAGATATCCTGAGCGCTCTAACCAAAAAATGCAATTTTTTGTATTTTTAACCCCTGATTCAATTCTGAACCATTTTTAACAAATTTTAACCAATGTTTAAGATTTTTTAAGACCAAAATAAATTACCAATTACCTGTTCTACAAAAGAATAAAAATAGGGAGGTATTTAGGGCAATTAGTTGCCAAGCTTTGTAAATAACAAGAAAACCTAAGTTTGGAAGAACTAAACTTGTAAATTTGAGATAATTAACTAAGAGACATGTAAATTTATATTGATAACTAGAATATGATATACAGGATTTTCAAATCAGATTTTGAACCCAGTTAGCCCGATAATGAAAAAAATTACAAATTTAACCATTATATGCCACTAGGCACTATTACATTCAGAAATATTAGTGCTTAGGGATTTTGGTGTATAGTGGGCATAGCTGGTTATGGATCCATAGTTTTGGCTAGATAGCTAAGGGATATTTCATTTGGGTTGAGTTACTCCTTTGTGCGAATGTGCTTCCTTTGCAAATTGGTTTGCTCTAGAGGGTCTTATGTCTGGAGGGACACCCCGGTGCTCCGCTGGTGATTCCCTATACATGTGGATAAGCGACCATCTCCATGTATTGATTTCGATGCTGCATGTTGCTGTTACATGCCAACTCTGCGGGGTTCGTACGCAATGAGTCTATGACTACAACTCCTATCTAAGGTGATGTTCACGGGTCTGAATATCATTAGTAGTGTCGCCCATAAGTCGCACGGTTGTATAGCATATGGTTGAGAGTCATCTCAAAGGTGTATCTTTCTTTATGAGTTCTACAATGATATTGTGTAACGCCCCGGATCCGTGTTGTTCATTAAAGATATAACATGTCTCACAGAGGGTTAGGTAAGGATCTCAATAACAGTGATCACTGGATAATCGCACGATTTATACCATATCAGAGTGCACAATTAAAATTCTCATCTAAGAAGTCTGTAGAATCTTCAATTAACATCAAATGGTTCCAATTTACGACCTTATTACATTTCCCACAAAATCAGTTGAAACAGAGTTTAAAACTAAAATAACCTACTAGTCTAAGGATTGTAGTAATAATCCTCCTCCCTATAGATGTCAATCGGATCTACCCCAGTAGGCGCCTCACCACGAAGATCTGAAAAACAAAGCAACAACGAGGGATGAGATACGAATATCTCAGCGAGTGACACATGCATGCAAAAATACTTAAACACAGTTATAAACATGCTTCGATAAATAACAAACAATTTAAACAACAGATTTTCGATAACACCACAAAAAGGTCAATGTCATGCATATTGTTACATTGATTAATATACACACCAAGTAGACACTCCACAACTCCATGTACACAGTTCCGGCCTACTCAGGGTATCGGACACTCTAAAATGACGGCCTACTCAGGATATCGTTATCCAATGCCGGCCTACTCCGGGTATCGGCACTGACAACCAGACCTACTCAGTGTATCTGGCTGCTCTACACTGGTTATGGCAACACACAAGGCCATGCAATTATACCAATAAACAAATACCATCACATTACTAAGCTTAACAAGGATCCAAAGGAAGCTAAACCCAAAACCATTAAATAACCATAAAAACTCCGCATTCAGTAAACCCTCATTGATTTCCAACCTGTGTATCCCAATACACTCATCACAAGTTGTTCCAACCAGAACATCAACTCACACAATTCAAAGGTTCCCAACCTCACAACAACACTCTTATGTAATCAAGTTTCTCTTACTCACACAAAACCATTCAATACTTTTCAGGCATTGGATATTGAACGAAACCGATTTATACAATTTCAAAAACAGAAAACAGATGAAGTATATACCAAACATGGCTCAATTATGTATAGGATCATAAATAGAAACATCCTACCTAGCTTCCTTCAACTCTCCTTTCGACTAGTTCGTACTAATGTTCAGAAGGTGATTCAGTAGTCTCAAATTTTGGTTTGACTAATATAGTATTTTCTAACATCCTAACTAGTCAACAAGTAAGTACTTAAGACCCTCAAACAGTCCTCTGTATCTTATTTTTATTAAATCTCAACTTTCGGCAAAAGATCGGGCTTGCGCTGACCTCTACCGCTAGGTGCGAGGTCGGCGGTAAGTCACTTCTTATCAAATACATGTCGCGCTCATTTCAAAGTTACTACGCGCGAGTTGAGCGTGCGATAGGCGCGAGACTCGCGCGACATAGGCGCGAAGAAAATGAAACAGCGCGAGCTAGGCACGCGTTGAGCGCGGGCTCGGCGGTAACTCAAATTTTCATTTCGCCGACCAGGGTTAGTTGGCGCTGGGTCAGCGCTACTCGGCGAATACCCCCCTGTTTCATCGACTCTTCTTTAGTTCAAGATCTACACGACTGGCCGAACTTTTTCCCTCTGTAACAATTTTCCTAGTTTCCGAACATTCCCAGAACAAATTTAAATCACTTTTGAAATTAATCTAAACACATTTTTATTTATCTCATTCAATCCTAAAGAAACCCACACTCGAACTATCTCCTTCCAGAAAACTCATGACTATCTCATTCCAAAAAACATATGCATTCAGATTAAACTTACGAATAATACGAAAACCCAGTTTTAAAACGATGCCACTCACCTTATACGCTTCCAAGTCTTGGCAACAGCAACCCCTCGTAGAGCAAACCCCAACCAACAGTCGTTCGTCTGGTTGCTATAGTCGCCCAGATGCTCTTTTGATCACAAGAGGAAAACCTTTCTAAACTCCTTGATCACAAACACACCAAACGGCATGAACACACCAAACGGCAAGAACTCCCCCAGTTCTTCTTCTCTCCCAAAGAAAACCTAGGACAGATCGCTGCAGCCGCAATCGCCAATCGCTCGCTCTCAGTACGAGTATACACGTATTAAAAAAACCCAAACGTAATTTTCCTAAAGTATATATATATACCTTCCATAAGTAATTTTCCGCTCGATGAACATTGGAAAACCTCTGATCTGGTGTGTGCTCGCCCACCGAAACTCCTACATATTTACACAAAACTCCTTAACTTTAATTCCCCACATAATTAATAACAAAAATAATTCTTAGAGAGAAAAAATTATCGGGTTTCTACATTCTTCTCCCCTATAAAAAATTCGTCCTCAAAATTTACCTCAAGAGGAAACGAATAACTCTGGATACTTCTTTCTCATCTCTTCTTCGCCTTCCCAAGTGCATTCTTCAATGGAATGGTTTTGCCACAACACTTTTACCAAGGGTATCACTTTGGTGCGAAGGATCTGCTCACGTCGATCCAAAATCTGTACTGGCTTCTCTTCATACGTCAAATCCTCCCAAATCACCAAGGGTTCGGAATCTATCACATGACTGGGGTCAGAGATATACTTACGTAGCATGGAGATGTGAAATACGTCGTGCACCCCTTCCAAGTGGCCCGGTAAAGCCAAATGATATGCTGCTGGGTTAATCTCTTTCACTATCTTATATGGACCAATGAATCTAGGTGATAATTTCCCTTTCTTCCCAAATCTCCTAATGCCTTTGGATGGGGAAATCTTTTAAAAGACCATATCTCCCACTTCAAATCTCAGCTCTTGCCGTCTAGTATCTGCATAACTCTTCTGATGACTTTGTGCAGTCAATATCCACTGCTTGATAAGTTTTACCTTTTCCATACGGTCTTGAATAATTTCTGGCCCAAAATACTGTTTCTCCCCAATCTCAACCCAACATACTGGTGATCTGCAAACCCTACCATACAAAGCCCCATACGGTGCCATCTGGATGCTAGCTTGGTAGCTATTATTGTACACAAACTCCACCAGATGCAAATACTTGCTCCAGCTGCCACCCCAATCCAAAACACAACACCTCAACATGTCCTCCAAGGTCTGGATAGTCCTCTCGAACTGACCATTAGTCTGCGGATGGAAATTGGTACTGAAACTCTACTTGGTACCCATGCAACCGGACTATCTCCCGTGTGTATAGCTCAACCAATGATGCTAGATTCTGGGTAGTCGAATAAGGCAAGAAGTGAGCTGATTTGGTTAGCCTATCAACAATTACCCATACACCATTGTGATTTTTGGCTGTAGGTGGTAACCCATTCACAAAATCCATCATGATATGCTCCCATTTCCACTCAGGCACTGGTAACGGTCTCATCAATCCTGGAGGTCTCCGATGTTCTGCTTTTACTTGTTGACATGTGAGACATTTAGCTACAAATTCGGCAATGTCCTTCTTCATACCCGACTATCAATATACCCCCTTCAAGTTTCGATACATCTTGGTGCCAGCCGAGTGAACTGCATATCTAGACCTGTGACTCTCATCAAGTATCACTCTTCTGATCTCATCATCATTCGAAACACAAATACGACCCTTAAATTTCAGCAATCCATCCCTGATCTCAAACTCTCTAGCGGCCTCATCACCCTTTGATACTAACTCCCTGGTACGTGTCAAATCTGTATCAGTCAACTGCCTGTCACGAATCTTCTATATCAACTCAGGCTCCACCTGAACTCATGACAAAATAAAACCATGACCGTGGGTGCTAAACTCTCCTAGCCAGTTTACCACTGTATCAACTAGAGTGCACTGGCTAGCCATAAAAGTAGCTAATGTGGCCACCCCCTCCTGAGAAACACTCCTACAGCTCAAAGCATCTGCCACCACATTTGCCTTACCAGGGTGGTAATGAAGAGTGAAATCATAATCCTTTAGGAGGTGCATCCATCTCCTTTGTCTCATATTCAACTCCCTCTGGGAAAATATATACCTCAAGCTCTTGTGATCTGAGAATATCTCAAATTGAGCTCCTATCAAGTAGTGCCTCCATAACTTGAGTGCAAACACAATCGCTGCCAACTCCAGGTCATGGGTAGGATAATTCTGCTCATGAGGGCGTAGTAACCTTGAAGCATATGCTACAGCCCACCTCTGCTGCATCAAAACACAGCCCAATCCTACTCTTGAAGCATCACAATAAATAGAAAATCCTTCACTCATTGATGGGACAATCAGGACTGGAGCTGTAGACAGTTTACTTTTCAACTCCTGAAAGCTGGTCTCACACTTGTCACTCCATTCAAACTTCATTGCCTTCTTAGTGAGGTTGGATAAAGGTGCTGCCACTCTGGAAAAATTCTCTATGAATCTCCTGTAATATCCAGCCATTCCCAAGAAACTCCGAATCTCTGTCACAGATGAAGGTTTAGGCCATTCTGCAACAGCTTGCACCTTAGTTGGATCCACTGCTATTCCCTTCCCAGAAATTACGTGCCCCAAGAAACTCACCTCTCTCAACCAGAACTGGCACTTACTGAACTTTGCGTACAATCGGTGCTCTCTCAATGTCTGCAATACTGTCCTGAGGTGTTGCATGTGATCCTCTCTACTCTGGGAGTACGCCAGAATGTCGTCAATAAACACGACCACGAAACAGTCCAAGTAAGGATGAAATACCCAATTCATCAGGTTCATGAAGACAACCGGGGCATTAGTCAGCCCAAATGGCATAACCAGAAACTCGTAATGCCCATACCGTGTACGGAAAGCCGTCTTCTCTATATCATCAGGTGCTACTCTCAACTGATGGTATCCAGATCTAAGGACGATCTTAGAAAACCAAGACGCTCCCCTCAACTAGTCGAACAAGTCGTCAATCCGAGGCAACGGATATTTATTCTTAATGGTGACTTGGTTCAACTGGCGGTAATCTATACACATCCGCATCGACCCGTCCTTCTTCTGGACAAACAGGACTAGTGCACCCCATGGTGACACACTAGGTCTCCAGCTCATCCAACTGCTTCTTCATCTCTTGGTTCTCAGGTTGTGGCATCCGGTATGGAGGTTTGGACACTGGTGCCGTACCAGGTACGAGTCATATACTGAACTCGACCTCTCTAGATGGTGGTAATCCCGGCAAGTCCTCAGGGAATATGTCCTCAAACTCTAATGCCACCGGCACACTAGAGATACTAGGTGCCCCAGACTTTGCCTCCTCAACTTCAATGGAAGCAACCAAACTGATCCGTGTACTCAGTCCCTCACACCGGAAACAGTGCATAGGCTGATCGGGCTGACATACCATAATAGTATCCCGATGACAATCTATACTCACATGATGCCTAAACAGCCAATCAATGCCCAAAATCACATCGAACTCCCCAAAACTCAACTCCACAAAGTCCCCTGGCAACTCCAAGGAACCTAACTGGATCATGCAATCTCTAAATATGGTCTGTACTCTAGTCGTCTCTCCCAATGGTGTGTGTACAAGCAACTCAGACTCAAGTGTGGCAGGAATCAGACCAATACGAAATTCACAAGGAGGAGTAATAAAAGATCTAGAGGCACCTGAATCAATCAAACATATAGCCGATCTACCATGTATGAACAGAATACCTCCAACAAGCTGTGGTGCATTCAGCTCTTCCTCTCGAGCCTCCTTATTAAGTTCCACCTCAGGTTCATCCTCCTGCGCTGCTACACCATACACCCTCGTCTGCTGCTGAGGGCATGGGGGTGGTGCCTGCTGCCTCTGTGGTGCCTGTCTACCCTGATATCCACAGCTGCTCTGACCCTGTGACCTCAGTGGTGCTGGTAATGCCGGTGCTGGTCTAGGATACTGGAATCGTGGAGCATCAGCTGACCGGTTGTCTCCAGAAGATGTGTTAACAGTCCTAAGCAGCTGATATGTGGCTGGATGTGGGCATCCTACCACCCGGTGACCGTGTTGACCACATCTGAAACATGCTCCCGGTGGTGCTACATAGGGACCCGGAATATGGAATCTGTCACAGCTGAAACAGCCTCCATAACCCCTCCTGTCTCTCTCTCCATAAGACTCAAAACCTCCGGTATCAATCCTTGGCCTTTTGTCCCTGTCTGGAATCCTCCGTGGCTCTGGAACACTAGGCTGCACTCTCCCTCTGCTCTGCTCTGCCCCCAAGTCTCGAATCTCCCTCTCAACCAGCAGTGCTCTCCCAACCAGATCAGAATACCTAGTGCACATCAACACTGAGACCATGCGCCTGATATCGGCCCTCAACCCTCTCTCGAAATGCTAAGTGCATCTCTGCTCATCGTGTACGATGTGGTGCGCAAATCGAGAAAGAACCGCGAACCGGGCCTCATACTGCGCCACGGTCAGAGAACCCTGAGAGACGTCCATGAACTCTCTCTCCTTCTGCAGCCTCACCTCAGCAGAGAAATACTTCTCGTAGAAAACCTGCCTGAATCGGTCCCAAGTCATCTGAATCCCCTCTGCAGTCCGCATCCTCAAAGACTGCCACCAGTGTTGGGCCTCGCCCTCTAGCGTGAAAGTAGCTAATCACATCCTGTCCTCTGGGCAATCCATGGTATCGAACATACGCTCCACTCTGGCCACCAAACTCTCTGCCTCTAATGGATCTGGAACTCCATGGAAAGGTGGGGCGGTCAACTTCCTGAACTGATCAATGTCCCTCAAGGACATCTCCTCTCCCCTCTGCTGCTGATCCACAGCTGCTCCATGACCATTCCTATGGCCATTTCCAGTGTGACTCATCCTCTCCTCCCTCTCCAATGCAATGAGGTTGGCAAGTGAGCCAACAGCAGCCCAAATATCCTCTACTGCCGGCGGAGCTCCTCGTGGTGGTGCACGTGGCTGCTCCTGCGGTATATCCTCCTCAGGATACTCTACAGCCTTCTTGCGTCTGCCTCTGCCAGACATGGATTCCAGTAAATAGAAAACACCACATTAGTTAGGAACTCTCTTCTAATCCTCATGGTTCTATCTAGCGTACACACAATATTTCCCCAAGGTTTCCTAAGGTCATACTACCTAGTAACTTCTAATTCCAGCTTTTGAGTCTCTGATACCATCTCTGTAACGCCCCGGATCCGTGTTGTTCATTAAAGGTATAACACGTCTCACAAAGGGTTAGTTAAGGATCTCAATAACAGTGATCGCTGGATAATCGCATGACTTATACCATATCAGAGTGCACAATTAAAATTCTCATCTAAGAAGTCTGTAGAATCTTCAATTAAGATCAAATGGTTCCAATTTACTACCTTATTACATTTCCCACAAAATCAATTGAAACAGAGTTTAAAACTAAAATAACTTACTAGTCTAAGGATTGTAGTAATAATCCTCCTCCCTATAGGTGTCAGTTGGATCTACCCTAGTAGGCGCCTCACCACGAAGATCTGAAAAACAAAGCAACAATGAGGGATGAGATACGAATATCTCAGCGAGTGACACATGCATGCAAAAATAGTTAAACACAGTTATAAACATGCTTCGATAAATAACCAACAATTTAAACAACAGATTTCTGATAACACCACAAAAAGGTCAATGTCATGCATATTGTTACATTGATTAATCCACATGCCAAGTAGACACTCCACACCTCCATGTACATAGTTCCGGCCTACTCAGGGTATCGGACACTCTGCAATGACGGCCTACTCAGGGTATCGTCATCCAATGCCGGCCTACTCTGGGTATCGGCATTGACAACCAGGCCTACTCAGGGTATCTGGCTGCTCTACACTGGTCGTGGCAACACACAAGGCCATGCAATTATACCAATAAACAAATACCATCACATTACTAAGCTTAACAAGGATCCAAAGGAAGCTAAACCCAAAACCGATAAATAACGATAAAAACTCCTCATTCAGTAAACCCACATTGATTTCCAACCTGTGTATCCTAATACACTCATCACAAGTTGTTCCAACCAGAACATCAACTCACACAATTCAAAGGTTCCCAACCTCACAACAACACTCTTATGTAATGAAGTTTCTCTTACTCACACAAAACCATTCAATACTTTTCAAGCATCGGATATTGAACAAAACCGATTTATACAATTTCAAAAACAGAAAACAGATGAAGTATATACCAAACATGGCTCAATTACGTATAGGATCATAAATAGCAACATCCTACCTAGCTTCCTTAAACTCTCCTTTCGAATAGTTCGTACTAATGTTCAGAAGGTGATTCAGTAGTCTCCAATTTTGGTTTGACTAATAAAGTATTTTCTAACATCCTAACTAGTCAACAAGTAAGTACTTAAGACCCTCAAACTGTCCTCTGTATCTTATTTTTATTAAATCTCAACTTTTGGCAAAAGATCGGGCTTGCGCTAACCTAGCGCTAGGCGTGAGGTCGGCGGTAAGTCACTTCTTATCAAATACATGTCGCACTCATTTCAAAGTTACTACGCGCGAGTTGAGCGCGCGATAGGTGCGAGACTCGTGCGACATAGGCGCGAAGAAAATGAAACCGTGCGACCTAGGCGCGCGTTGAGCGCGGGCTCAGCAGTAACTCAAATTTTTGTTTCGCCGACCAGGGTGAGTTGGCGCTGGGTCAGCGCTACTCGGCGAATACCCCCCTGTCTCATCGACTCTCTGTTAGTTCAAGATCTACACGACTGGCTGAACTTTTTCCATCTGTAACAATTTTCCTAGTCTCCAAACATTCCCAGAACACATTTAAATCACTTTTGAAATTAATCTAAACACATTTTTATTTATCTCATTCAATCCTAAAGAAACCCACACTTGGACTATCTCCTTCTAGAAAACTCATGACTGTCTCATTCCAAAAAACATATGCATTCAGATTAAACTTACGAATAATACGAAAACCCAGTTTTAAAACGATGCCACTCACCTTATACGCTTCCAAGTCTTGGCAACAGCAACCCCTCGTAGAGCAAACCCCAACCAACAGCCGTTCGTCTGGTTGCTATAGTCGCCCAGATGCTCTTTTGATCACAAGAGGAAAATCTTTCTGAACTCCTTGATCACGAACACACCAAACGGCACGAACACACCAAATGGCAGGAACTCCCCCAGTTCTTCTTCTCTCCCAAAGAAAACCTTGGACAGATCGCCGTAGCCGCAATCGCCAATCGCTCACTCTCAGTACGAGTATACACGTATTAAAAAAACCCAAACCTAATTTTCCTAAAGTATATATATATACCTTCCATAAGTAATTTGCCGCTTGACGAACTTTTGAAAACCTCTGATCTGGTGTGTGCTCGCCCACCGAAACTCCTGCATATTTACACAAAACTCCTTAACTTTAATTCCCCACATAATTAATAACAAAAATAATTCTTAGAGAGAAAAAAAATTATTGGGTTTCTACATACTGAGATCACAAATACTTACTTCTGATATTGTTCACATGCTGGATGCATGTATTGGATGCTATGGCTGGATGTGACTGTTTAGTACATCCCGGTTTTTATATTGGATTATGTTATTGATTTTTGAATCATGATATTCATATACTTTATACTGTTCACTAATACTTAAACTATTTTACATGCTGATTTGTATTCCATGATCGATATGAATGTTTATACGAGCCTGTTTACTCGAGACTGCTTATTCGAGCATGAACATCTATTTTAATGATTATGAACTGTTTTATAGCATGCATGTGTTGTCTACTAAGATATTCGTATCTCACCCTACTTCTTTATCTTATTTTTTAGCTTATACGCGAGAGGGGGATCATTGTGGTGATTTCCATGGTGATCTTGTTGACTATTCGCCGGAGGAGTATTATTATCCTAATTTGATTTGAGGTTGAGGAAAGATGATTGATGAGACTTTAGACAGTTTATTTTATTCGGTTTTGATGTATCTGAGAGATTGAGTGATTAGAACCTTTTGATTATTACCAGACTTAAATGATTATTTGGATTTGATGGTTTATTTGACTTCTTTTTATGAAGATGTTAGACTACACTTCCCCACATAGATGTTTCCGCACTCTGATAGTATATTAATAAATGATATATTTAATTTTCAATCTGGTTAATTATTGATGAATATTTGATATGGGCCAGTAGCATCTCGAATTTGGTTGTTGAGCTGGATTCGGGTTGTTACAGTAGCGAACCGGATTCGGGTCAAGTGTCGGTTCGCATTAACCAGAGTTTGGGGCGTTACAGAGGTCTTGTGAGTAAGTGAAGAAAGCATTCAAAAAATGAAATGTATGATTGAAACTCATAATAGAAGTCAACTTTTGTAAGACCCCGAATTTTCCTAAATATAAAAGTAAATATAATAATTAATATTCTTGAGGATTTTAATTAATGGAAATATCTTATTAATGTGGGGGATATTACAATTAGTGGAGATCCAGAGTTGGGCGCAGATCCGATTGTCTGATTGCGAGATATAGAGGTATGATTGATATTTTAAGTTGGATGTATTCTGATTGGGCGTGTGTGTGGAGTCTTATGCATGTGAGATGCATGGAATAGAGTATATATATATAAGTTAAAATAACCTAATGACATATGGTGGAAATACGTGCCTGTATTCGTTTGAGACTCAGTGGCCGTAAGAGACTAAGAGCGACTGTGTGACCGGAGAAGAGAAAAGAAGAAAAAGAGAGGAAGAACCAGGTTTCTTCTCCTTTCAAGTCTCACTTTGCAATCGTATAGAGGTCTGAGAGTTGCTAGTTAGAGAATGAAGAGGAGAACAATCGCATAGAGGTAGGCAACACTGGTTTTAACGTTCTTTCGTATTCATGATTGGTTTAATCTTCATTGCATGTTTTGTATTATAAAATCATGTATTTAGTTTGATAGCAATATTATATGTATGTTAGATGGATCTTGGACGTGAAAAATCAAGTTTTTAAACTGTTTCTGTTCGTTTTTGGGAGACCGCCGAGCTCACTGTACTCAGCGATCTTTGGCACTTGTTAAAATTTTGAGACCGCCTGAGACCTCTACACGATTTATCGTTGGCGTTCGATTTGAACTACTGCTTGAGCAATCCTAGGCGATCCTGAGCGCTCTGTGTAGAAAATGCAAATTTTCGTATTTTCAAACCCTGATTCAATTCTAAACTATTTTTAACAAATTTAACCTTCAGACAAGATGTTTTAAGACCAAAATAAATTACCAATTACCTGTTTTACAAATGAACAAAAATAGGAAGGTATTTAGGGTGATTACTGGCCAAGCTTTGTAAATAGTAAGTAACCTACGTTTTGAAAGAACCGAACTTGTAACCTTGTGAGAGTTGATTAAATGACCTATAGAGTTATACTGTTAACCAAAATATGTTATATAGATTTCCAGATCAGATTTTGAATACAGTTAACCCAATAAAGAAGGAAAATTACATATATAACCATTATATGCCGCTAGGCACTATTACTTACAGTAATATTAGTCCTTAGGGATTGTTGGTGTCTAGTGGGCATAGCTGGTTATGGATCCATAGTTTTGGCTAGATAGCTAAGGGATATTTCATTTGGGTTGGGTTATTCCCTGCTGCGAACGCGCTTCCTTTGCAAGTTAGTTTGCATTGGGGGGTCCTGTGTCTGTAGGCTCATTTCGAGCCTCACTGGTGATTCCTATACATTTGGATAAGCGGCCATCTCCATGTATTGATTTTGGTGCTGCATGCTGGTGGTACTTGCCAACTCGATTGAGTTCGTGTGCAATAAGTCGATGACTACGGCTCCTATCTAAGGTGATCTTCACGGGTTTAAGTACCATTAGTAGCGTCGCCCATAAGCCGCACGGTGGTATAGCATATGGTTGAGAGTCATCTCAAACGTGTATCTTTCTTTGTGAGTCCTACAATGATACTGCTATCACAAACACTTACTTCTAATGTTGTTCACATGCAGGATGCATGTATTGGATGTTATGGTTGGATGTGACTGTTTAGTACATCCCGGATTTATGTTGGATTCTATTAATGACTTGTAAGACCCTAAATTTTTGTGAGTATTTATTTAATTATTTAGTTATTTATTCTGATGTATAAACTGTGTTTATCAGGTTATTTTGTGGTTTGAGGGCTTAGCCCATACTCATATGTACAGGCGTTATATAGCCATTTTTCCAAAAAATCGTAGTATTATCATTGGTATTATTAAGGTGTAGTTATGTGGTTATTAACACGAATAGATGCTTAATATGTAGTATCTTCGGTGGGCGAGCATGCATAGGATCAAGGAAATGGGAGAGTATTCGAGCGAGTATGTAACAAGTGAGTGGACAAAAATGGAAAGTAGGGTTCGGGTTTATGAGAATACGCTTAGCATAATTTCGGCAACATTTTCGTTAACTCTGGACATAAGGAGAATTGGCGATTTCGGCTGGAGGGCGACTAGGGCTTCCGTTCGTGAAGAACCATATAACGCAAGTGCTGGAAGAAGGAGTTCGGAGCTGAAGTTCCTTGGGTTATTTCCGTCTGCTCGAGAAGATTAGTTTCGATAGGTTTTTCATTCGCGCGCGTGGCCGAGAAGTGATCGGCCGGAGTTTTATCATTCGGGAATAAGCACACTCAGGTGAGTAGCACTGTTTTACAACTGGGTTTTGTGTTTTGTGTTTTCTCGAGCTTATTCTGATGCATGGTTTGTATATTAAGTGATAGTATGATGTTTTCTGGTTTTTCTGGTTTTTCGGAAAGTTACGTGAACAGAGTCTCCGGATTGAAGTTTTAATTGAAAATGAAAGTGTTTAGATTAATTTCAAATATGGTTGGGAAGTCTTCTGGGAGTATTAGGAGTGTAGTGGAGTAGTTACAGACCTTCACAAACCGGCCAGTCATGTAGATCTCAAAATAACAGAGAAATGAAAACCACAGGGGGTATCCGCTCACCTCGCGCTCACCGGCGTTCACCTCGGAGGTAGGCACCCCGTTAAAAATGACCTACCGCCGATCTCGCGCCCACCTCGCGCTCATCTCGCGCGAAGTAGAAAACAAGGCGCCCATCTCGTGCGAATCTCGCGCCCACCTCACGCCCATCTCGCGCTCATCTCGCGCTCACCTAGCGTCGGGTGAGCGGCAGGTCGATTTTGCCCGTTTTCTTCACCGCCGACCGGCGCTCACCTCGCGCCCACCTCGATAGGTGAGCGGCAGACCTATTTTGCTTACCGAAATGGAATTTCTGATTTGACCAAGAGTATTTGCACTTCTTAGGGGTTAAACCACTTCACTATTCACTTGGTTAGGAACCTGGGAAACCATTTTGCCTATGAAAATAATAAAGGAAAATTTGTGAACCTCTTAGGAGTTTTTAAGTTGGGTTTAGGTTACTTATGAGTATTGTGCCGGACACCAAACTAGTAAGAGTTACCAGTTACTTTTCCTTGTTCTATACACTGTTTTGATTGAGAAGTTCTTGTATTTCTGGTTTCACTTGTTGGAAACTTTATACGTATTGAAAGGTTTTCCTTGGTATGAATGGATTGAGTTTTACTTTCATATGACTTGTGTTACGGAAATGAGAAATTACTGAATGTACTTGAGGTACTGCTTGGTCCAGAGGGACAGGTGATGAATTGTGATGAGTAATTACATGATGTGGAAATGAATGGTTTGTTTTGATATTGAAATCGAGATTATACGATGTTTACTGTTTTGGTCTAGCTTGTCCTGGATCCAGATGTTTAAGCTTAGTAATGTGATGTTATTGTTGGTTGTTGGAATTGCATGGCCTTGTGTGTTGCCACGACCGGTGTAGAGCAGCCAGAAACCCTGAGTAGGCCTGGTTGTCAATGCAGAAACCCGGGGAGTAGGCCTGCATTGGATGACGAAACCCTGAGTAGGCCGTCATTTCAGAGTATCCGAAACCCTGAGTAGGCCGGAACTGTGTACATGGAGGTGTGGAGTGTCTACTTGGCATGTTTAATTTATCAACCAAACGATAGTCATGACATTGACCAATCGATGTGTTATTGTACTTAACTGAGATGTGATTTGTTTGATTTGAACTGGGGAAATTGATGTTGGCTGTTTAAACGTATTGTAGTGTTGTCGATGCATAGTTTTAAAATGTGATTCAATTATTTCTGCATGCATGTGCTACTCGCTGAGATATTCGTATCTCACTATGTTGTTGTTCTATTTTTTCAGATACTCGTGGTGAGGCGATTACTGGGGTAGATCCTGCTGAGGCATATAGGGAGGAAGACTACTATTACCTTCCTTAGACTTGTAGGTTATCTGTTCCGAATTCGAGAACTTGAATTTATTGAGATGTATTAAAGTAATTGGGGATGAACCATATGTTTTCAGTTCAGTTTAAATGTTACAATTTTGCATAAATGGAAATGTGCACTCTGTTAGGTTATAGATGTATGATTATCCAGCGATCATAAATTGATTAACGATCCTTGCCTAACCTCCGTGAGACGTGTTATATCTTTAATGAACAACACGGATCCAGGGCGTTACATGACTTCTGAATCATGATCTTGATATACTTTATCTGTTCACAAATATTGAACTGTTTTACATGATGTTTTGTATTTCCATGAACGAGATGAATGTTTATACGAGCTTGTTTACTCAAGACTGCTTATACATGCATGAAAATATATTTTAGTGGATATAAACTGTTTATAGCATGCATGTGTTGTCTATTGAGATATTCGTATCTCACCCTACTTCTTTATGTTATTTTTCAGCTGATACGATGGAGGGGGATCATAGTGGTGATTACTAGGGTGATCTTGTCAACTATTCGCTGAAGGACTATTATTATCCCGACTAGATCTGAGGTCGTGGAGAGAGGATTCATATTAGTACTTTAGACAATTTCATTATTTTGATTATTTGGTTTTGATGTATTAGAGAGATTGAGAGTTTAGTAACCCATTTGATTATTACTAGACTTAAATGATCATTGGATTTTGGATGCTTTTATTTGATTCATCTTATGATGATATTAGACTACACTTTCACACATTGATGTTCCGCACTCTGATCGTTTATTAATAAATGACTTATTTAATTCTTTAGTCTAGTTATTCATTGATTATTATTTGATATGGGCCAGTAGCATCTCGAATTCAGTTGTTGGGTTGAATTCAGGTTGTTACAATGACGAACCGGATGCGGGTCAAGGTCGGTTTTTATTGACCTGGGTTTGGGCGTTACAACTTTTTACACAAAAATTCAATTTGAAGAAATAAAATCAAAATATATATCTTCTTGTTGACAATGTAAACAAAAAAAAAACTGAAAATCTTCCCAATAAATACAAAAATATAAGTATGTTCTCTTGGATTCTATGCCTTACATATGCTTGTATAGCCCAATAAATACACAAAAAAAAAAAAAAAATCTGTCCACAAGTGTTTTCTTTTGTTTGTAGCCATCAATACCCTAAATACCAGAAAGGAAACTTAGGCAAAAAGAGTTGAAGCAATGAATCATCTTACAGACAGTGTGAACAGAAAAACAAAAAAGGGTGGGTGTGCAGACAGTTATAGCAGACGCACCACTTATGTAACGCCAGTCATAGAGGTCGAGCTTGGTTTCGGAATATCTAAAGCTGGAAATAGTATCAAATTTGCTGCTAGAAATTTTATTAGAATAAAATCAGCCACTATAATAGCGAAAATTTAAAAAAAGGCCCAATAAGACGTATCAGGAGAGTTTCAACAGTGAAAGACTCTGTAAACATCAAGTTTTACCATGCTCACCCACTGATTGAGCGGTTTTATTCCCAATCCAAAGCACAACAGTGAGGGGTAGAGAACCATATACCTCAAGCAAACAATAGAAAAAAAAAATTCAAAAGAATGCAAACAAAATGTAATGAAAGACACTGCTCATCTCGTACAGAGCAATTTCATTTTTTCTTTCCTTTTCATTTTTGTTCAAAAATAAATTATGAAACAGATCGTGTACGTAACCTGTTTAATCTCAGGGCAGCATCGAGAGAAATGGCTTTCACATAAATCCAACAGTATAAAATTACAGAGAACCACAATCCAAGTGAAAATTTAAAAAAAAAAAAACAATGAAGAGAAGAAAAGAACCTTACTTGACTCCAGGTTGGAATGAGAAAGAGAAGCACATAAGGTAGAACCACTCCGACTCCATCAAGTCCTCCGAGGACAACGCAGCGCAAGATGAGGACGACTCCAAAGTGCTTTGATTTTGCTTTGATTAGGGTAGTTCAGAAAGAATTGAGAGAATAGGTCAAAAGAGAGATTGGGTTGAGAAATATGAAGAGAATAACGGCTTTGGTAGGGGATTACAAGAACAGGTTGGAAGAGAGTGATTAGGGCAAGAGAGATGGAGAGAAGACGTCCTTTCGCATGAGCATGCAACAGGGAATGGGTCGGAAGAGGGAAATGGCTTTCGCGAGACAGAGATAGATCGGGGAAAGAGAGATAGAATGGGGAAAAGGAGAAATTAGGGTTACAATGGGATGACTTTTAGCGGCGGTCACTAAGAGACCGCTACTAAAAGTCCACTAAACCCCGCCGCTAGAGCCCTCCTCTTTTGTAGTGCGGGTTAGGAACATCTATGAGTAGGCCAGAGAGTGACAACAACAACATCTCTTTGTGTAAGACCTATCACCAAGGCAAGAACAGTGATGCCTCACCCTGATAATCTGAGTTATGAATCTTGTTCCCCCATCCCAATCTATAGAAAACTATAATCTCAATTTATATGTTTTTTTCCTTGCAGAAATTTTCTACCCTAAAGCCTAAGATAAGCATGAAAATGGCCCTGGTATATCTCGGAAGACACCTCCAATGCTAAGACAATTCCAGATTTCACATAGAACATCTTGTGAGACATGGAAATGTCATCTGGGATGACTTCCGAGATCGTCACGTGGGGATCAATCAAATGAAGAGTCGCCACCATCCATCTTAAGGTGTGAATGGACACCAAAGGGTTCATACAAGCCAAATAGAGCCAAATTAGCTCTAATACAAGGAAAAAATCCAGAGATCAGGTAAGGGAATTATTTATGAGTGGGGGAAGGTGTTAGGCACCCCCACTCATCCGTCTAAGATGGTTGCCATATGCTTGCTTATGCTAAGGGTTGTTTGCTAATCAAAAGGGACAAGGATTGCTTAAAAGTAAGCAAAATGTGAGTGATTATTCCACATGAGTAGTCCAATAAATATGAACTCTCTCCATGGATATATCACCTCTTAGAACTTCATGAGTGAATAAAAATCAAGGTGAAAATTGAAGCAAACCCAATTCAAGGCAAATTTGGAAAAGTCTGGCTAAAAGAGCTTGAAAGCTTCGATTAACCATAACTCATTCAATTTAAATCCAAATCCATTGAAACCAAAGCCATTTGAAAACTGGTATATATTAGAGTATACAGTAAAAAATTCAGCTGAATCCGACTTAAAATGAGAGAGAAATCCACATCTGACATCTGCTGTTATAACTCAGAAAAAGCGATGAGTAGGCATTTTCAAAGTCCTATTTGTGGAGTTTGGCTGAATACAAATCCATGAAAATTGGTAAGGAGGAAGTATGTGGTGCCATCTTTCCAAGAAATAAGCCTCACCCCAAACTCTATCCGGATGCGGCTTGTGTGCTCTCTTGAACAGGCCTAGAAGACCACAGATTAGCTCTGGACTATGCTAGCGAGCAGCTCTGAGTCCATCAAGCACACAGAGCTCAATTCAAATCAAAATCTGCTGAAACCAGCTGGAAATGAAAATAGACTTCTTAAGGAAAACTCAAAAACTGGAATCACTCAAAACGGATTAAGATTGAGCAAACGGTGCACCATCAAAGCGGCAAGTTCAGCAATCTGGGCTGAACTGACTTACAGATTTTGAACAGATGGTGTCAAAAATTGGCTTCATAAAAGTAAACGAAATTTTCCAGATATAAACTAGACATGCTCATCTATCTCATGTCTTTGGAATCACTGAAAAATTCATCCGGAAGATGAAGTTATAAGCATTCTAAGATAGGCCACAGATGCTGCCCTGTTTTGAAATTTTTTGAAGGGAAAAGCCAAACTAGTGTATGTGTGCAAGTGAATTCGACCAAAACTCTTAAAAATCAACAAAAAAAAAGTCATGAAGTTCTAAAACTCATTCTGAAGCCAATAAATCCAGATTTCCCATATTAAACATGGAAATCCAAGATCTAGCTTATTTGATGAAAATGGTGAAAAGTGTGTGAATAGGTGGAAATTCACTCTCTAGGAGAAGGATGGAATCCTTTGCTATTGAGAGCAAGGATTCACATATTTTCTCCAGAAACAAGTGCAAAAACATCAGAAAAAAAACATCCATAGGTTCAAAATAACCGCATAGCATGCTCTTCATCACTTGTAGGTTCTAAGCCTAGAGGATCCATTCCTTCTTCTTTTTCCCAAGGCTCTCTCTTCACGTTTTACTGCTAGAGAGGATTCCCAGGTACTTTGAAAGAGTTTTGGGGTTGTAAAAATTCACACAAGGCCTTACACTACAGAAAGGTAGAATATGAGAGTCTAAATTTAAAGGAGAAGCAAGAAATGTTAAAAGGGCTTTACCTTGGGTAGCTTCAACACTTGAGACAGCAATCCAGCAGAGTTTTCCTTCTTCTTGCAGAGCTTCCAAGCTTCAAATTATTAGCCATTTGCAAGAGGAGGACCCCTCTATTTATAGGCAAAGTCAAGGGTAGAAGAGTCCCAAGGGTATTCCAAAAAAGCCTTCTAGATTATTCCAATTCTCCTTAAAGGCTTGAATTGGAGTAATTTAGCAAGTTTCGGAGGGTGAAATAGGGAGTTCAAGTCCCTGAGAGAGAGGTAATATGCGTAAATAAGGCTAAGAGATCGAGCCATTTCGCAAATCCCCGAAACAGCCAAATCCGTATACTCAGTGCGGTTTCTATAGAACCGTCACTATATGTGCAGTTTCTATGCAAATTCATCTCAATCGCACATACAGGGCGGTTCCAATTCAGTTACACTCGTCATGATTGCTGTCAACGTGTCTCAACGGCCGAAGCTTCCGGAAGCCACGTGGCAGCCCGCGCGATAAGCATGAATATCAACCGTGCTGTGTATACGGTTAAAACCGCACATACAGAGCGGTTGAGACCAAAATAACAAAAACCGCCTGTAAGCACCTCATTTTTGCGCTCCCAAAAAGCCAAAAAATACAAAATCCTGCTAAAAAGTCAAACCCAAGGGGTCGAAAGGTGACCTTTCGATCAGATGAGATCTGGTCACCTGGCTGTCTCTCAATGGATAGAGAATCCCGACACGGTTCCAACGCAACTGAGTTTGCTGGAATCGGAGTCCGGATGAAGGTTTTGCGGGCGGTCAAACTTGAGGAAGAGCCGAGAGTTGACTTTTCCTCGATTTCCGTGCCAAGTACCTTGCCCTATGCCATTGAATAGAGAATCCCGACACGGTTCCAGCGCAACTGGGTTTGCAGGAATCGGAGTCCGGACGAAGGTTCTGCGGGCGGTCAAACTTAAGGGAAGGCCAAAAGTTGACTTTTTCTCGGAATCCGTGCCAAGTGCTTAGCCCCATGTCATTAAATAGAGGGCTTCGATACGAGTTTAACACAATTGAGTTTGCTCAAATCGGAGTTCGGATGAAGGAGATATGATCTGTCGAAGTTTCCGAGTAGCAAAAGCCGGAAACTGCACACGTGGTGCAGGAGCTGCCCACGTGGCAGCCAACGCAGCAAAATATCTCAGGGACTAAATCTTAAATATAAAAATTTCGTACGGGCAATCCGTAGATATCAAAATCGGTCGAATCGGTCAAATCGGTCAAGTCGAATGGCAAATCCGTAATTTTCCGATTTGTATCCGGTCGCATATACCGGATACACTAGCTTCCCTTCATGACCGGACGTGAAGACCGGATACATCAAGATATTCGCGCGAGATCCGCGCCGATCGCCCAACAAATCCGCAGCGGCATTTAATTTTTGAATGATTGTGTTTGTATCCGGACTTGAAGACCGGATACAAAGGAGCATTAGTGTATCCGGACTTCAAGTCCGGATACAATGGAGCCTTAGTGTATCCGGACTTGAAGTCCGGATACATTAAGTTTGCTTATAAATAGCAAACAGCAGCTCATTTCCGGGGGTTGGCTTTTCTTGGCTGTTTGGAGCTTTCTCCTCCCACTTTTTCTCACCCGAATCCCTCCCTCTTCAAGCTCCTTTGGCCCTCCATCCCATCTCCACACCACCCAAGCCATTCTCATCCTCTCTTCCTCCTTCGTCTCCACCTACAACCCAACCAGAAGAAGAGGAGGCTGTTGCTGTTGTTAAGAAGGAAGCTGCTCCTGCTTGCTGTCCAGCTCCAAGGAAGCACCCTCACATTGCTCAGGAGATCAAGGACCACCAGGTGAGGTTCCTAACAGCCTTGTATTGCATATATATTAAACTAGGAATTTCCAAAAATTATTGTTAAGTTGGTCTTCATCCTTTGCTTGAGTTCATTGCCATGGGGTTCTAACCATGCGTTTACCATCCCTTCATGGCATGAATGCCACCACGAGTAAGGAGCCCACGTGGGCTTCTCAAAGAAGCATGGGAGTTTCCTTTTGCCCCGTTTTTAGCATGTTTTAGCCACCGTTTTAAGTCTCATATGTTAGTAGTTTCTCAGAGGAGCATGTTCCTCTCTTGGCTCACATGATGTACCCCGGCATAAGCCCCCTTCTCTTCCCTTTCTTCCAATTTTTTTTCTCGTTTTAGGCATGAGGCGGGAGCTTAGACTTGGCTGTTTCTCTATCTTCTTCGTGTTTTCTCTTACACGTGTAGGGGCATGTATGCTAGAGCCGTATGGGCCCTTGTCTACTGTTGTGTACATTACATATTAAACCAGGCCTTCCATGACGTGATAGCTACTGTCTTCGTCATTTGAAAATCAGTCCATGTGAGTACGCTAGATGTGTATGCAAGCATGTTCCATGATCCCTTACCTCAATTTGCTGTTTGCGTGTCTAAGCATGAGTTCTTTTTTTTTATATAACATGCTAAGCGATATTTGCGGTGTTTTGTTGCTGATTGGGTGATCACCTGTTGCTTAGGACTATAAAACTCTGCTCCCCCCGTCCTAAGTCTCCCCCAACATGACTCACCTGAGCTGCTGCTGAGGGCAGCAGCAGCATTCACACCCTTGGCATGCCTTCTCCCATTGTCTTGCTGGAAAGTCCCAAAATAAGGCCTAAATGGGGCCTCTCCACAAACTTGAATCAATGTGGGCCTGCCCAAGGGCCCACATGACCTCAAAAGACCCCTAGGAACCCCCTGGAATCAACCCCGAATGGCAGAATCACCAAAAGGGCCATTTCAGTGTGATCCGGCAACTCAGGCCGGATCACCTGTGGCCTGGGTGTAGCCGGCTACTCAAACCGGATCACTTACAGTCCTTGTGTATCCGGCCTGAGTTGCCGGATACACACAGAAAATGTGATTTTTGTATTTTGATGCTCTTTGCCGAATTGCATGATGATTTTTACTAAAACCATTGAACCAACAGGGCTTCCGGGTCACCCGGAAACCCAACTTGGGACCTGGACCACCGGTCCAAATTGGAAACACTTGTGGGCCTTCCAACGGGGCCCACCAAGCCCGATAAATCGCAAAGCATGTAAATAAGCAAGTTAAATAAAATGAACCGATTGAATCGGATGGGCCAAACCCAATGCGGCCCACCCGAGCCTTGATTTTTGGAATGAGTATACGAATTGCATGGTTTGGCCGAGACCAAGGGCTAGGGCCTATCGGGCCCGCCAAAGCCCATTAACCTAACTAAGGAAGGGTGCAAACCCTAAGCCTCAAGGAACTGGGCTTTTTAAGCCCAAATTTGGACTACGGGCCCCAAGCCCAACATCCAACCCACCTGGGTGAATTTAAATAAGATAAATTAAAGGCATTTTGGCAACCAACATGGGGGCCCACCCAGGGGCCCGCAAATCAATGCCGACCCACTTCTTGCATGGAAAATCACTTAAGTATCCAACTTGAACAAACTAAATAAAACCAACACACTTGGGGAGATTGAACTGCCGGTCACTATTGGACCCAATATCTTTAACATCACATTTGAAATGATGGATATACCAACAGCTTTCAATCTGCTCCTAGGAAGGCCGTAGATACACTCGGCTAGGGCAATACCATCCACTATTCACCAAAGGGTGAAGTATATAAGAGGACAAAGGGTGATAACTATTCTAGCTGAGAATTTAGTACCTCCAATAGTGCCACCTGATGTACCCTTTATTAATGTCGAGATGACTGTCAACAAAATTGCTACTGTCAATTTCATACCTGGGGGGTATCAAGATAAGGAAGGGAAGATGACCTGTGCTGAAAAGATGGTGGAAAAAGTGCTAAGAAAATACAATTTCCATCCAGGGAAAGGTTTGGGTGTCAACTTACAAGGAAGGTTGGATCCAATAAGGGCCAAGAAGCTTACCCCTAAAGCAGGATTGGGGTTTAAACCAAGAGGTTGGAGAAGGTAGAATCAAAATACAGAGCAAGAAAGCAAAGGAAGATTCCCCCATCTAAGGGAAACTTTCCCAAAGTCTTCCCACAAGATTCAGATATCTCCTCCCACAGATCAATCAAAACCTCCATACCGTAACACCAATCCTTTCTTGAAGCCATATATCCCCACCTTGCAACCTTATATCCCACCTTGTTCAAATGAAACAATGAGTAAGCCTGGGCCACAGCCAGAAAGGCAGCAAGATTTCTATGAAGACATTGGGGTTTTCTTTGCCATGACTGAAGGCGAAAAAACTGAGGAAGCAAATGAGGTGCCTTTTATTGATTGGGCCACTGTGAAAATTTCGGATGAGGTTATATCTAGATTGGGCCCCACATCAGAAAAGGGCAGTATAATTTATCCGATGATGATGGCATCGGATTCTGAGCTTGAGGAGCATGCTTGCACCATTTCACCTGCTCCAGAAAAATTTATTTTCAACAATTGGAAGGAAACTTCCCTCACGTTTGAAGCAGCATTTGATTGGCAAACAGACGCAGCTTCCAAAAAAAAACTCCATTAGTGGAAGGCCCTTTTCCTGAAGGTTTTAATAAGCCTTTGTCTTCAGGAAAAGCTTTTTTAGAAGGCTCACAAAAAACCCAAAAAGATATTTCCATTTTTTCTAGAAAATTTAAATTTTTCAAAAAGGTGCAAACCATTTATGAACCATATAAGCAAACGGAATTAGATCAAGTTGAATATGACTTTGACCTTGAGCTCGACTTTGACCTAATGGGGATCGAAGAAGAGACCAAGGTCGAAGAAAATGACCCTCCTAAAGAAATTGCATATCAATTGGAGTGTTATGAAAAGGGTGTTCAACCAAATATTGAGGAGACCATTTCAATAAATTTAGGGACCAAAGATGACCCAAAAATAGTGACGGTTGTGGCATGCCTGTCTGATGTGCAACGTGATGAAATGACATGGTTCTTTGTTGATTATAAAGATGTATTTGCATGGTCGTATCGGGATATGCCGGGATTGGATAATGACATGGTTGTGCACAGATTACCAATTCTACCAAGGGTTAAGCCAATAAAGCAAAAGTTGAGAAGATTGAAACCTGAATGGACACTGAAAGTCAAAGATAAAGTGGT
This sequence comes from Buxus sempervirens, assembly GCA_947561395.2. NCBI lineage: Eukaryota > Viridiplantae > Streptophyta > Magnoliopsida > Buxales > Buxaceae > Buxus > Buxus sempervirens. The sequence continues at coordinate 14,717,380 of OX387193.1, forward strand.
CAAGCAATTCCAAGCGGGATTTTTGGCTGTCTCCACGTACCCTGAATGGCTTGCAAATATTGTTCCAGTACCAAAGAAGGATGGGAAAGTCAGGATTTGCATGGACTACAGAGATCTGAACAAGGCAAGCCCAAAGGATGATTTTCCACTTCCACATATCGACCTTCTGGTCGACAATACTATGTACATAACCTGTTCTCATTCATGGACGGTTTCTCTGGGTATAATCAAATCAAGATGGCAAAGGAAGATCAAGAAAAAACAGCTTTTATTACACCATGGGGTACCTTCCATTACACTGTCATGCCATTTGGGCTTAATAATGCTGGGGCAACCTATCAGCGGGCCATGACAGCATATGATCCACAAGGAAATGGAAGTCTATGTAGATGATATGATTGTCAAATCATGTAAAGAAGAAGACTTCTTGATCAACTTGAAGAAGGTGTTTGATCGACTCAAGAAATACAGTCTACGGCTTAACCCAGCAAAATGTATCTTTGGGTCTACATCTGGAAAATTGTTGGGATTCATAGTAAGCAGAATGGGAATAGAGATTGACCTAACTAAAGCAAAAGCGATTATTGAAATGCCACCACCCAGAACAGAGAAGGAAGTTCATGGTTTTCTCGGAAGGATTCAATACATAAGCCAGTTTATAGCACAGTTCACTGCCACGTGTGAACCAATTTTCAAGTTGCTAAGAAAGAACAACCCAATGGTCTAGAATGATGATTGCCAACAGGCCTTTGACAAGATAAAAAAATATTTGCTGAATCCACCTGTGCTAGTGCCACCAACTCCAGGAAGACCACTGATTCTATACTTGTCAGTTTTAGAGACATCAATGGGGTGTATCTTGGGGCAATATGATGAGACAGGCAGAAAGGAAAGGGCGATCTACTATCTGAGTAAGAAGTTCACAGAATATGAAGCCAAGTATTCTCCTTTGGAAAAGACTTGTTGTGCTTTAGTGTGGGCTACTCAAAGACTGAGGCATTACTTCCTTAGTCATTCCACATTATTGATATCCCGAATGGACCCACTGAAGTACCTATTTGAGAAACCGGCACTAACTGGCAAAACGGAGAAGTGGCAGCTGTTGCTTTCTGAATTTGACCTTAAATATGTCACTCAAAACGGAATTAAAGGTCAAGCAATTGTTGATCACTTAACTGAGTATCCCTTGCCAAACTATCAGCCATTAAAGACTAATTTTCTTGATGAGCCAGTTTTATTTGCCGAAGAAGAGGACAGTGAAAGCTCCTGGCAGATGTTCTTCGACGGGGCCGCAAACATGAAAGGAAATGGAATTGGGGCAGTTTTGGTCAAACCAGATGGTTCACTGTAACGCCTTGGATCCGTGTTGTTCAATAAAGATATAACACGTCTCACGGAGTGTTAGGTAGGGATCTTAATCATTTGTGATCGCTGGATAATCACCTAACTAAAACATATTAAAGTGCACAATCATACTTTATCTAAGAATTCAATATTCAAAACTTAACTAAGATTCAAATGGCACAACCTCAATGGACTTTATTACACCTGAATCATTCAATTTATTCAAAGTTCAATTCAAAATAACCCACAAGTCTATGGAATGTAATAGTAGTCTTCCTCCCTATAAGTCTCAGTCGGATCTACCCCAATAGTCGCCTCACCTCGAGTATCTGAAAAACAAAACAAAAACAACAGAGTGAGATACGAATATCTCAGCGAGTAGCATATGCATGCAGAAATAGTTAACAGCAGTTCAAATTATGCATCTATAAACATCCCGTACGATTAAGCAACCACTACAATTTCTAAGTTTAAAACCAAAACCAATAATCATTTCTAATCACATTTCAATTCAATACGGCAACACATCGATTGGTCAATGTCATGACTATTGTTAAGTCGATAAATTAAACATGCCAAGTAGACACTCCACACCTCCATGTACACAGTTCCAGCCTACTCAGGGTTTCGGAAACTCTGAATTGATGGCCTACTCAGGCTTTCATCATCCAATGCCGGCCTACTCTCCAGGTTTTGGCATTGACAACCAGGCCTATTCAGGGTTTTTGGCTGCTTTACACTGGTCGTGGCAACACACAAGGTCATGCAATTTCAACAACCAACAGTAACATTACATTACTAAGCTTAAGCATGGATCCAGGACAAGCTAAACCAAAACAGTAAACCAACGTAAAACACAACTCTGACTTCAAAACAAAACAACACGTTCAACATCATGTATAACTCAACCAGTTCACCTGTAAAACCCCGTTTATTTTCAGGTTTTATGAAAAAAAATAAATAAATAATAATTACAAGAATAAATATCTAAACTAATAAGGTGTGGATGTAGGGGTTTTGGTGGGCGAGCTCACACAATATCAAAGTTAAAAGGGGTCATCGAGCAGCAAGCGTCCAAGTGTATTGCGGAAAGTATAAATAGTTTAAGAAATTAGGTTTTGGGTTTTTGCCCTGAATACGCGTATATTCTACTGAGAAGGTTGCGGCTGCGGCTTTTGTTTAGGGTTCTTCGAGAAAAGGAGTTGGAGAGGTTTTGGTGGGAGAGTCGAGCTAAGGAAGACTTACTGCCAGTAAGTTTGCTAAGAAGAAGTGTGGAAAGGCTTTCCTCCTTCAGAAAACCCCTGCTCGACCAAAGCAAGCAGACGGCCAAAGTGATTGGGGATTTTCTGATTGGGGTTTTTCTGGGTTGCCGATTGCCAAGACTTGGAAGCATAACAAGGTGAGTGGCACTGTTTTAACACCTGGTTTTGGGTTATTCGTAGTTTTAATTCGACTGCATATGATTGTCGAACGAGTTATTCACTGATTTTCTGGGTGGAGATAGTCCGAAGGTTTTTCTGTACAGTTAATTGGGGATAAATGGAAAGTGTGTTAGATTAATTTCAAATTAGGTTTGAATGTGTTCTGGGGGTATTAGGAGACTAGAGAAGTGGTTACAGACTGAAAAACTTCGGCCAGAGTCGAAGATTTGGAGTTAACAAAGAACCGAAAAACGCAGTGGGTATCCGCCCACTTGGCGCCCACTTCGGGAAGTAGGTGCATGGAAAAACACACTTGGCGCCTTTCTCGTGCCTATCCCGCACCTACCCCGCGCCCTTCTCGTGCTCACATAAATTGGATGCGCTTATCCCGCCCCTACCCCGCGCCCTTCTCGCGCTCACATAAATTGGATGCGCCTACCCCACGCCCTTCTCGCGCCTTTCTTGCGCTCACTTACCATCGAGTGAGCGCATACCCAAAATTTAGCCCATTGACTATTCGCCCACCTCGCGCCTACCTCAGGAGGTGAGCGCATAGTCACTTTTCTTTGCCGAATTGCCTGTTTGAGTAAACTAAGTTGGATTTTGATGATAGGAGGTTTCAAGCACTTAACAAATGACTTGTTTAGGACTCTAGAGACAATATTACCTATGAGAATATTAAAGATAAATTCTGGAAATTCTTAGGAGCTTCCAAGGCAAATTTAGGGCTAATTGTAGGTGATGTTCTGGATACCAAATACTAGGAGATTCTATCTTAGTTCTCTTTGGTTAAACACTATACTTGGTTGAGTTTTTATTAAATCCTGTTTTTCTTAATGGCAAGTTTTGAAATGTGTTGCAAAGATTATTTACTTGTGAGGAATTACTGTTCTGGTTGGAACACTGGTGTGAGTTGATGTTCTGGTTGGAACACTTGTGTGAGTTGATGTTCTGGCTGGAACAACTTGTGATGTGTGTACTGAATGCGGAGTTTTTATCGGTTATTTATCGGCTTTGGGTTTAGCTTCCCCTGGATCCTTGTTAAGCTTAGTAATGTGATGGTATGTGTTTATTGGTGAAATTGCATGGCCTTGTGTGTTGCCACGACCAGTGTAGAGCAGCCAGATACCCTGAGTAGGCCTGGTTGTCAGTGCCGATACCCAGAGTAGGCCGGCATTGAATGACGATACCCTAAGTAGGCTGTCAATTCAGAGTGTCCGATGCCCTGAGTAGGCCGGAACTGTGTACATGGAGGTGTGGAGTGTCTACTTGGCATGTAAATTAATCAATGTAACCATATGCATGACATTGACCTTGTTTTGTGTTGTTATCGGAAGTACGTGGTTTTATATTGTTGGTTATTTGTCGAAGCATGTCTTATAACTGTGTTAACTATTTTTGCATGCATGTGTCACTCGCTGAGATATTCGTATCTCACTCCCTCGTTGTTGTTTTGTTTTTCAGATCTTCGTGGTGAGGCGCCTACGAGTGTAGATCCGACTGACACCTATAGGGAGGAGGATTATTACTACCATCCTTAGTCTAGTAGGTTGCTTAGTCTTGAACTTTGTTAAATTGAACTTGTGGGAATTGTAATAAGGTAGTAAATTAGAACCTCTTTTTGATGCATTTGAAGATGCTATGAATTGTCTGGATGAGAGTTTTAAATTGTGCACTCTGATATGATATAAATTGTGTGTGATTATCCAGCGATCACCATTATTGAGATCCTTACCTAACCCCTGGGAGACGTGTTATATCTTTAATGAAAAACACGGATCTGAGGCATTACATCACCACACGTCCCTCTGGACCAAAACCAGTACCTCATGTATCTCCAGCAATTACTCACAATTCACAACACATGTTCATTTGTAATAAAACTCTTTACTCACACCAAAAAGAATTCTTTACAATACATTTTAGAAACTTGTAATCAAGTAAGAATCAGATGAAATAAATTCGCATTCAAGTACAGTATATAATAACAGGAATCTAACTCAGGGACTCCTAGGGTTAGGTACAATGAGATCATCTATCATTAGCCCTTTCGAAATAATCTTGGATGCTTCTAAAATTTTCCAGAATTTCCACTTATATTCTCAAAGAAAATTTAATAGGGAATAATGTTTCTAAAGTCCTAAAAAAATCATTAGTCAAGTGCTTGAACCCTCAGAATCATCAAAACCAGCTTAATTGGGTCAAAATTCTACTTCGGCAAATTTTAGGGCCATGTGCTGACCTTCTGCGCTAGGCGCGAGGTCGGCGGATAGGTCGCTGGTCAATATTTTTAGTATGCGCTTACTTAACTCGAGTGGGCGCGAGATAAGCGTGAACTTCGCGCACACTTCGCGCGAAATGAGCGGATATAATTTTAAGTCCGCGCGAGCTAGGCGCGAACTAGGCGCGAGCTAGGCGCAAGCTCGGCAGATAGAAATCAAGTTCTTGTGCCCACTACTCGCAGTTGGCGCCAGTTAGCACCAACTCGGCGGATACTAATCTGGATTTTCGACTCTCTGTTATTTCCAGATCTACACGACTGGCTGGACTTTTTCTCTTTGTAACAATTTTCCCAGTCTCCTAATATCCCCAGAAGACATTTAAACTACTTTTGAAATTATTCCAACACATTTGTATTTATCATCATTCAGTTCTAAAGAAACTCATGCTCGGACGAACTTCTTCCAAAAAAACACACATGCATCCAGATTAAACTCACAAATAAATACGAAAACCCAGTTTTAAAACAATGCTACTCACCTCTTGCACGCTTATATCCCAGCAACAATAATACTCGAACCACGACCGATCACCAACAGTCGTCCGTCTGTTTGCTATCGCCGCCCAAATGATCCTTTGGTCGCAAGAGGAAAACCCTCTGAATCCTTGATCACGAACACAACAACCCAGTCGGATCTCTCACACTTTCCCTTCTCTTCCCAACGAAAACCTAGATCGCCAACTGGTAGCCGCAATCGCCAATCGTCTTCAGTTACGAGAGTATACGAGTATTCCAAAAAACTAAAACCTAATTTCCCTTAAGTATTTATACCTTCCATATGTAGATTGCCGCTCGACAACCTTTGAAATTCCTTGATTCTGTGTGTGCTCGCCCACCGAAATCCCTACATATACCCTCAGCTACTTAAGTTAATACGTACACATAATTAATTTAAATAAAAATAATTCTTAGCAAAAATCGGGGTTTTACATTCACATATCCCAATCGCAGTGAAGTTGAGGTTCCTGTGCACAAACAATATTGCAAAGTATGAAGTATGTATAATTGGGTTGCAAACTGCTCTAGACCATGAAGTAGAGGAACTTGATGTATATGGAGATTCGAGTCTTATCATCTTCCAAACAACTAGTGAATGGAAAACCAAAGATCACAAGTTAATCCCATATCACCAGTATTTGGAAGAAATAAGCACCAAATTTACTCGAATTTCCTTCAGCTATATGTCAAGGGCCAAGAACCATTTTGCAGATGCTTTGGCAACATTGGCTTCAATGATCAGTATTCCAGAAGGGGTAGATATCAAACCATTGGAAATTGAAGTCAAAGCTGAACCGGCTTACTGTCTTGTTCTAGAAGGAGAAGTACCGTGGTTTCAAGATATCAAGAATTTCTTGAATGATCGAAGCCTTCTAGAAAATGCTATCTCTACTGAAAAAAGGGCAATACAGAGATTAGCAGGATAATTCTTACTAAGTGGTGGGCAGTAATACAAGAGGTCACATAATGATATCCTACTCAGATGTATTGCTAAGGCTGAGTCAGAAAGGTTGATTGAAACTGTACATGGAGGAGTCTGTGGGCCGCATATGAATGGGCACATGCTTGCAAAGAAGATTCTGCGATTGGGATACTACTGTGAGACATGGATATGTCATCTAGGATGACTTCCGATATCGTCACGCGGGGATCAATAAAAGCTAAGAGTCGCCACCATCCAAGTTAAGGTGTGAATGGACACCAAAGGGATCATCTATGCCAAATAGAGCCAAAGTAGCTCTAATACAAGGAAAAATCCAGAGATTAGGTAAGGGGAATTATTTATGAGTGGGGGAAGGTGTTAGGCACCCCCACTCATCCGTCTAAGACGGTTGCCACATGCTTGCTCGTACTAAGAATTGTTTGCTAATCAAAAGGGACAAGGGTTGCTTAAAAATAAGCAAAATGTGAGTGATCATTCCACATGAGCGATCCAATGACATGGAACTCTCTTCATAGATACATCACTTCTAAAACTTCATGAGTGAAGGAAAATCCAAGTAAAATTTGAAGAAAATCAAGCCAAGGCAAATCTGGAAAAATCTGGCTAAAAGAGCTTGAAAGCTTTGATTAACAATAACTCACTCAATTTAAATCCAAATCCATTGAAACCAAATCCATTTGAAAACTGGTATATAGTAGAGTATACAGTAAAAAATTCAGCTCGATCCGACTTAAAATGAGAGAGAAATCCACATATGAAATTTGTTGTTTACAACTCTGAAAAAGTGATGAGTAGGCATTTTCAAAGCTCTATTTGTGGGGTTTGGCTTAATAAAAATCCATGAAAATTTGCATGGAAGTAGTATGTAGTGCCATCTTTCCAAAGAAACAGGCCTTGCTCCAAACTCCTTCCAGGTGTAACTTGTGTACTCTCTTGAACAGGCCTAAAAGACCACAGATTAGCTCTGGACTATGCCAGCGAGCATCTCTGAGTCAATTGAGCACCCAAGGCACAAAACAGATCAAAATCTCTTGAATTGGAAATGAAAATATACTTCTCAAAGAAAAGTCAGAAGCTGAAATTACTTGAAACGGATTAAAACTGAGCAAATGGTGCACCATCCAAGCGGCAAGTTCAACAATCTAGGCTGAACTGACTTACAGACTTTGAACAGATGGTATCCAAAATTGGCTCCAAAACTTTGAACGAAAATTTCCAGATATGAAGTAGGCCATCCCATCTATCACATGTCTTTGGAATCGCTCAAAAATTCATCCGAAGGATGAAGTTATGAGCATTCCAAGACAGGCCACAGATGCTGCCCTGTTTTGAAATATTTGAAGAGAAAAGGCCAAACTAGCGTATGTGTGCAAGTGAATTCGACCAAAACTCTTAAAATTCAACAAAAACCATCTCATGAAGTTCTATAATCTATTCTGAAGCTAATTGATTCAGATTTCCTGTTTTAAACATGGAAATCCAAGATCTAGCTTCTTTGGTGAAAAATGGCGAAAAGTGTGTGACAATGTGGAAATCACATATCTAAGAGAAGATTTGAATCCCTTGCTATTGAGAGCATGGATTCTTAAATCTTCTCCATATCCAGATAACACAAAATGAATAGCATAAACTCAACATGCATGTTATTCAAAATAGGTTCTAACCTAAAGGTTCCATTCCTTCTTCATTTTCCCAAGGCTCTCTCTTCACGTTTTACGGCTAGAGAGAAATCCCAGGTACTTTGGAAGAGGTTTGGGGCTACAAACAATCACCAGGGCCTTACACTACAGAAAGGTAGAAGATGAGAGATTGCTAGAATGTAAAGAGGAAGCAATAAACTCAAATGAGCTTTACCTTTAGTAGCTTGAGCAGTTGAGTAGACAATCCAGCAGAGTTTCTCCTCTTTCTTGCAGAGCTTCTATGCCTCAAATTGTCAGCCATTTGCATGAGGAGGACCCCTCTATTTATAGGCAAAGCCAGGGGTAGAAGAGTCCCAAGGGTAGGCCTAAAAAGCCTTCTAGATTATTCCAATTCAAGCAAATGCCTTGAATTGTTGTAATACTAGAAGTTTCGGAGGGTGAAATAGGGAGTTCAAGTCCCTGAGAGAGAGGTAATATGCGTAAATAAGGCTCAGAGATCGAGCCATTTCGCAAATCCTTGAAACAGCCAAAACCGCATACACAGTGCGGTTTCCACAGAACCGTCACTATAAGTGCGGTTTCTATGCAATTTTAACCAAACCGCACATACAGGACGGTTCAATTCAGTTACGCTCGTCATGATTGTTGTCGACGTGGCTCAATGGCCGAAGCTTCGTGAAGCCACGTGGCAACTCACGCAACAAGCATGAATATCAACCGTGCTGTGTGTGCAGTTGCAACCGCACATACAGGGCGGTTGAGACCAAAATTACAAAAACCGTATACTCAGTGCGGTTGGCATCTTTTTTGATTGTTTTTGAATGTTTGACATATGTCAAGGCTCAAACAAGGCATTTAAAGTTCTTTTGAAGGTTCTCTTCTATGGAAGTGCAATTTGGGGTGTCTACAACTGCCCCCTCTTCACTGGAATTGGAATCAATTAACAGTGAAGAGCAAAAAGACCCGCAAATTGCGCTTCCCAAGATCATGTCCATTCAATCCTGACTTGCAATAATTCCAAACATGATTTTTGAAAAAAAGAATTTTTTTAGAAGATCTGATGAAAATGTCCCTAACTTTAAGGGCAAATCCTCTTCTCGCGTATCACGGAGCACTCGTGGCTATGAAGTGAGATTTGAGCAAATTTTTAAAGCAAAAGTTGGTAGGGTGGTGTTTCTTGCAATTCATGACTGCCTTGGACATGAATCCTTTGAAAGAGATTGGAAAAAGTTGTGAAAATTCATTTTTTGATGCCAACCGTACTGAATAGGCGGTTTTGACGATTTTGATATCAACCGCTCTGTATGTGCGGTTTTTGACAAATTTAATACCAACCGTTCTGTATGTGCGGTTTTCTAGGTTGCATATAATCGAGACCGCGACCGCGACTTCTCACTTTACCTTCGCAAAAACCCTCGACCTCCGGCTCTAGCATTCTCTCGTGCGACCATGCCCTCTCTCCGGCTTTTGATCCTTTCTTCTCAGGTGCCGTCACCTCCTCTGGCGACTTCCTCTTTTTCCGGTGGTTCCTTCACTCTCCTCCGGTGCACCAAACTTTTTCGAGTGATTGATAATCACGGTGGTGACTGTAGCTTCCGGCGAACACCTCCTATTGCCCTCCGGTCTGCGCCTGCTGCGCATGCTCACTACGACCGCCACTTAAGTCGACCCTCCTCTAAATTCTGGTGAGATCAAAGCTTCCACCTTTGTTGCAAAACTTTACTTTCGACCGAAACAGGTAGGTGGCCGAATCTGGATTTCTCATGCAAATTCTCAATCCAAAAATCCATGCATATATTTGCTGATTGAATGAACTTGTTTGAGGCATGATTTTGATTCTTTGTCCTTGATTGATTGTATTGGTTGCTTAATTGCTGATGGGAGAAAATCCCTAATTTTGCATGTGCCCATTGCCTGTATTGACCTGAACTCAACCATGACTTGTATTGCTCAGATTTCTGGTATGATTTGGGTTCTTTGCTCCTGATTGAGAGACCTCCCAATTTCTGTGCTTGCTGACAGCATAGGTTTATCTGAATTTTGCCATAACATTTTGCAATTCTTTTGAAGGCCAATGTTGTCGGTATCTCCAATATCTGTATCTGTTCATGCTAGTATGCATCTGATTTTTCTCGGTTGGCATTCCACTTTTTTATGCATGATCTTTGCTGTTTGGGATAGAGGCACAGATGTCTCCTCCTGATTTACTTGTATGCTGGCATTGATTGGCTTTGGATCCAATTGATGCTGACACCCTATTAGCACAAATAGGATTGAACCAGAAACATTAATTTGAGTTGAACATCCGGATGCTTGTTAGGAACTGAGTGATCCTGAATTCTGTGATTGCCTTTCCCTGTGAACCTGAGAATTAAAACACATTTAACAATTTAGGGTTTTAGCCAATCATTAAACTTATCAGAATTCTAAAATTGAAAATGAATCGAAAATTCTGAATAGCTTGCTTCATAAATCTTTCTTTCTTTCTCCTTTTTTGTTTATAAGAAGGATATATAGGAAATTTTGGTTCTTATATATAATTCTTATATATAACAGAAATAATAAAGAAATTGATAGAGACTAAAAGGAATCAAATCCTGGTTCGGCCGGGCACTTTCTGGAGTGTCTCTTCCGATTTTCTTTTTCTGCAATCCACGTAGAATTGATTAGTCTAAAGAATAGTAAAATCAACTGAAACATGAAAGCAAATAAAATGACTTCCAATAAAACATAATAAATTTCTCCCTGTAATTGTTCCTGTAGATGGCCCGTGTGTGCACCCGATTTCGGTCGCACGACGAGGCGCACGCAAAACGATGCGTACCTCGGGATTTGTTTGGAGTCGCCACTGCCTGATGGGGTGCAGGCAGACACCTGGATGCCTAAGTTCTTCTACTAAGGCTTGGTCTGCGGCTTGAGATTCTAAGTAAGTTCTCGGTTGCGGTCTGGGGAAGTCCGTAGACACCCCAGTCCACCCCGTCAAGTGACGGGTCTCATAAGTTTCCCTGGTTTGAGTCAACTCTGGTCTCTCACTCACCCGATTCCTATTCCAGCATGTAATTTGATTAAGTCTCGCGGGACCGCCAAAGTGATGTGGGTCCCTTTACTTGATTTTATCTTCTTAATTAAAGTGATGTGGGTCTGATTGGGTGGTCCCCGTTGGAAGGCCCACGGATCCCTTGGTGGGCTTGGTTGAGCCCACGTGTCCCTTGGTGGGCCTCAGTCTAGCCTGAGAGGCTCTTTGGGCTTTGATTCAAGTGAATTGATTTAACTTTAAAGTTTAAGTTGAATTTAAAGTAATTTTTATGCAAAGGTGGGCCGGGTTGACTTGCGGGCCCTTGAGTGAGCCTCGGCCTGGTTGCCAAGTGTTTTGATTATCTTTCTTATCTGTGCCAGAATGGGCCAAGCATTGGGCTTGGGGCCCTTTACCTGGGCTTGGGCTTGAAAGCCCAAGTCTTTATGAGTTAGGGTTTGGAAACCCTAAAATTGGTTTGATTTAATGGGCTTTAGCGGGCCCGATCGGCCCTGCCCGCAGTCTCGGCCAAACCACACCTAGATCTAAATATGCATGCTTCCCAAGTGGGCTTTGGTGGGCCTCCAATGGTGTGGCCCACTCAACTAGGTTGATTTTATCTTTATTTAACAAAATGAGTTTGTCGGGCTTGGTGGGCCCCGTTGGAAGGCCCACCGGGAATCAAGTTGGACCGGGTCAGTCCATGGCCCATCTTGGGTTTCCGGGTGACCTAGAAACCCTACTGGTTCGCCTGGATTGATCAAACGAACCAAAGAAATCACACAAGATCAAAAAATGGCAAAAAAATGCAGTCTGGCAGTGTAGCCGGCCTGAGATGCCGGTTACACACAGGGTTATGTGTATCCGGCATCTTTAGCCGGCTACATAGAGGTTTCTGTTGATCCGGCCTGAGTTGCCGGATCAACCTACAGAAGCTGTTTTTTGGATTTTTTGCATTGGGCATTGGTTCCTGGGTCCTCTAGGGTGTTTCAGGGGTTGTGTGGGCTCCTGTGTGAGCCCACATTGGTTCGGGTGATGAGGAATCACCTCATCTTGGTCACTCTTCGGGGTTCCTTAACAAGGACAAAGGGGAAAATGGAGGGGGCTTCCCCCTTTGATCATTCCCTTGGGCAGAAAACAACAAAGGAACAGAGGTCATGTGCCTCTGTTCCGGTTGTTCACGGCCACAAACGGCAACCCAACATGCATGGTCACAACAATGCTCATGTACACGAAAGTAAAAAAAAAGAAACAAATGCATCACATGCTGCTCAAACCACAGCCATGCAAGACCGAATCACGCCTAGCTAAAAAAGTGTCTACAGAAGGGAGTAGGGGGGTTACATAGGGGTTACATTAGAGTCTAAGTTAAAGGGAATACACTCCCTAGTCAAATGAGATGAACCGGTAACCAAGTAATGCGCTAAAGGCCATGAAAACAAACGTGAAACAGGACCTCTTCCTCCCTTGGAGCTGTACGCGTACTCCCCTTACCACGGGAGTTCCCACATTCAACATGGAGAGGGGAATGGTGGGAAAAGAACACTACTTATGCTAGGAATAGAAGGAAACAACATGCTAAGAAGAGAGAACAATCAACATGCTTGAAACAAGCCAATTTTGACTTATGTTGTATAAAATGTTATAGGAAACATTACCTTAGGGTTTACAAACCCAGAAGAGATGTATTTGAGCCTCCTTGAGGCAAATGAGGTGGCTGGAGCTCTTCCTTTGGCCACCCACCGCAGCAAACTTCCTCCTTGCTTGGGGAAAGTGGGGAAGAAGAAAGGAAGAGAGAGTGGGAGAACCTTAGACAAAGTCCCCTTAGGTTTGGGGGAGCAAGGTGGGTGAAAAGGAAGGGATTTCGGAGCAGGTGCCAAGGGGCAGAAGAGGGGAGAACAGCAAAAAAGAAGCCAACCTCCGGAAATCAGGCTGCTGTTTCCTTTTTATACGCAACTTAATGTATCCGGCAACTCAGGCCGGATACACTAAGTGCTCTTCATATCCGGCCTCATGGCCAGTTACACAGAGGCTTCTTTGTATCCGGTCTTCAATGCCGGATACAAAGCATAATCATTCAGAAAATTAATGCCGCCGCGAATTTGTCGGGCGATCGGCGAGAATCTCGCGCGAAAATCTTTTTGTATCCGGTATTGGAGTCTGGATATACACAAGGGTATGTGTATCCGGTATATTTGACGGGATACAAATCAAAAAATTACGGATTTGCCCTTCGACTTGACCGATTTGGCACTTTTGGATATCTACGGATTGCCCCCTGCGACTTTTGGATATTTAAGATTTAGTCCCTGAGATATTTTGCTGCGTTGCCTGCCACGTGGGCAGTTGCTGCGCCACGTGTGCAGTTTCCGGTTTTGCTGCTCGGGAACTTTGATGGCTCATATCTCCTTCACCCGAACTCCGATTTGAGCAAGCTCAATTGCGTTAGACTCGTATCGGAGCCCTCTATCCAATGACATAGGGCTAAACACTTGGTACAGGTTTCGAGGAAAAGTCAACTTTCTGCTCTCCCTCAAGTTTGACTGGCCCACAGAACCTTCATCCGGACTCCGATTCCAGCAAACTCAATTGCGTTGGACTCGTGTCGGGATTCTTTATCCATTTTTATAAAGCAAGGTGGCCAAATTTTATCTGATTAAAAGGTCAACTTTTCATCCCTTATGGTTTGACTTTCTATTTAGGGTTTGCATTTCCGGCTCTTTCGGGAGCGCAAAAATGAGGTGCTTACAGCACGTACACGTCGCGCTTCCCAGGGTCCCACAGATGAGCCTTCATCTTCGAGGGTTCGGAGGTCTGGAGGTTTCAGATTCAGACTCTGGAGCGTCTGGGAGTTCGCAGGAGTCGATCCCAAAGGTATTCTTTCTTCTTTTTCAAAACCCAGGCCTTTCTTTTACCACATTCAACCTGACCCCTCCCCTTTTCTTTTCTAGCCTGTTGCCGAGGTCCGGGGTCGCCGGGGAGCTCGCCGTAGGGATAGGGCAGGAGCCCGGGTGACTCGCGTTGCCATTCCTGTGGAGATAGCGGATCAAATCCAAGATACCCCTCTCCTCCGTGATTTGAGGACGCACCCTTCGGCGGGCGTCAGGGCAGATATTCCTCTTGCTTATCCCTCTTCCCATTACTGCGGGAGCTGGGCCCTTTTTGCTGATGTAGTAGCTGCCTGTTCGACTCCTCTGCGCCGAGAGATGGGCCGTTTTGGATGTGGCCCCTTCATTACCATTACCGGTGTTCGTCAGGATCGGCCCTTGATCATGGCCATGATGGAGCAATTTTTCCCAGAGACCCTGAGCTTCCATCTGCCTGATGTGGAGATTGGTATTCGCCCTTCCGACTTTGCTCTCATCACTGGGATCAGGATGACTGGAGATGTCATCACTGAGATGGATCGGCCAGCAGATTCAGAGATTGCCGAGCTGTTGGGATATGATGAGATGCAAGTGGAGGCATGGGATAGGAGCAGGATCACTCGTATTTCCCAGACTTGGTTGAAGACGACATTCTTACAGAGGGGATACAGCACCTTAGCAGCGGAGCATCCTAGATTCCCCATGGCCTTTCGATTTCTTTTCCTCTTGATGATGGGGTCATGCTTCTGCTTGGAGGACACTACCTCGGTCAGCCCCCATTTTCTGAGCCTTCTCCGGGATCTACCCCGAGCGAGGGATTATGCCTGGGGCCAGCTTGTCTACGGCACCTTGCTAGCGGGCCTGAGACGAGTGGTTTCCGACCTATCCTCTCCTAGAGGGGCTGGAGTGGGCTGCAGATTTTTCTGGCCCTTTCTGCAGGTATGAATTCTTTTCCTTCTTTTCTCTTTCTTCTTCTTCTCTTTTTTCTTTTTCTCTTTTTTTTCTTTTCTTTTCTTTTCTTTTTCTTTTTTTTTCTTTTCTTTTTGCTTATCTATTTTTCTTTCCTTCTTCTTTTTTTTTTTCCAGTTCTTTGCTCGAGTCTACGTGGCCCACTTTCGCCCGACTTCCACATTGCCTAAGGGGACATTCCCCGTGGCCCGCCAGTGGAGTCAGATTAGGCGTGACTCAGAGAAGAGTCGCCCTAGGTCGGCCAGGGCTCACCTGGACAGGACTTTCAGGAGAGAGGTAAGCACTTTCCTCTTTTCTCTCTCTCTTTTTCTTTTCTTCTTTTTACCAGAATTTGACATTCACCTCTGTTTATCTTCAGCTATCTGTCCCTCGACTGGACGGCCTGCATGATGAGTTGGCTTTTCAACCCTTCGTGGATGAGGCGTTTGCTCTCGATCAGCGGCGCCAGAGGTACCCGTTCTTTATTGGGCAGTTGGGTAGCATATGGTACCTTGGCGAGCGCTTCTTCTTCCAGCATACTGGCGAGCTCCGGATCCCAGTGGCTCCTCCAGCTACAGCACCTTTCACCCCTCCTGGTCCATTCGACCTTGCTCACTTCGGCGAATGGGAGGCAGGAGATGCCCTTTTAGTCGAGGGTGACTATGATACTTGGTTCGGGCAGGTCTCAGTGGGTTGCCTTATGCAGCCCATGCCCGTTCGAGGTGGAGTTACTGAGATTAGAGGGGTGGTGATCCGCTTGTACAACACTACGGTATGAATTTCCCTTCCTTGCTCCATTCCTTTTATCTTTTTCTTGTTTGCATTTATTGATATCCTTTCTTCTTATCTCGTTTCAGGAAGCACAGCTAGGGGAGATCCGGGCTAGATATGCGGATCTGGAGCGTCAGCTGGCTGAGAGGGACGCTGCCCTAGCTGAGAGCAACGTCATCCTCACTGGGCAGGCCGCTCTTATTGCGGATTTGCGGGCCCAGTTGGCCAGTGCTCAGGGGTAGGCGGGGCCTTCAGGAGCTCAGGTTATCTTCCTATTCTTTTCAATTTCTGCATTTTCTCATTATATTCTCGGTTTCTGGTCAATCTTTCTCTGCTTCTCAGGAGGACATGGCTGCTTCTCCATCTAGCTCCCGCACCTTATCCTTTTCCTTAGGAGCGGTGGAGATCCCAGAGAGAGATGCTGAGTTGGTGGCCCAGGCCACTTCTGCTGCTGCAGTTCCTGAGTCCACTGAGCTACCGGAGGTTGTGTCCGTGCCTGAGACTGCTCCCGAGCCGGGGGCTGCACCTGAGGAGGAACCTGTGATTCCTGATGCAGTAGCTGGTGACCCAGAGGCTCCTACTATTCCCGAGACAGCTGAGCCTGAGGTGGCAGAGGTGTGTGAGGCAGTGGATCCCATCGACCCATCTCCTCCTGCCGAGGATTCTCGGATCCTGGATCTGATCCCCCTGGCGATGGATACGTCAGTTTCCTGCTACATGGATCTTTCTCGTGACGTTCCCGGTGACTCAGTTCCAGTCTCTTCGGTTGAGCTGGTGCCTCCTGCAGATCCTGTGCCTCCTGCTGGTCCATCTTCACTGGGTGAGCCGTCTTCTCCTGCCAGTCCACGCTTCTCAGATCAGTTCTTCATCTGACGATGATGGCGAGGTAGAGGCGATTGACCTGTATTAGATAGATTAGGATTAGGATTTTTCATTTGATGTATATATGACATGATGTATCTTATTTGCATTTGTATGAAAGGAAATAATTATTCATTTTTGTTTCTTTTCTTTTATTTTTTTTTTTGTTCTTTTGTTTGTGTTTCTCATGTTACAACTGCTATACAGGTAACAGGTTTTTTGGGGACATGACTTATTAAAAGAAAGAAGAAAAAACTGTTTTTGTTCAAAAACCGTACATATAGGGCGGTTGTGCGAGAACCGTGCTTGTCTCGTGGTTTTTAAACTCTGCGGAAATGCAACCGCACATTGGATGCGGTTCAGGCACAACCGTTCTGTGTATGCGGTTTTTGCCCTTCTATAATTTAAAAGCCGCGAATCACGAGCAGAACGTCATTTTGACGTATTGCTTAGGTCAAAAACCCCTTTTTTGGCGATTTTCTCTCTCCTAGTTGCCTTTAATCCACTTTTGCCCCTTTAATGGCTTCTGATTCCGCTTCTGCGCCTTCTTCATCTTCTGTACCTGAAACATCAGCATCTAGACCAAATATTAGATCCAAACCTCCCAATTTGACAAGGTATGCCATTTTAGATGCTTACTATGAGAGATGGGTTGGTTCAATGACCCCACAAGATGAAATAGATTGGGATTCCACCAATCTAGGCCATGTTCTCTCCATTCCAAAGGTTCCCCTGAAATGGGAAATCATAGAGGCACTGATTGGGTATTGGGAACCCCAACTGAATCTTTTTAGATTTTGGGAGAAGGAGATGACCCCTACAGTCGAGGAGGTTGAAACCATCCTCAACCTTAGGTTCTCCAAGAAAGTAGTCAACCCACCTCTCAAACCAAGCTTCAAAAAGGAGGCCTCCACCTTTTTAGGAATTAGCAAGAAAGAGCTAGGGGAAGCTGACGCTTTATTGACTCTATCAAAGTCATTTTTGACTGAAAAGCTGTTGAATAGCTTGAACCAGTCGGCTCGGTTCAATGCTTTGACCTTGATAGTGGTCAATCAGTTTTTATTCCCCCGAGAGGATAGTGAGGTTGATTTATCCCTCATTTCAGTCATCTGCCAAGTTAGGGAGCGCGAAAGGCTTGCCCCTATGATCCTGGCTGAAATATACCAGGCCTTGACTGACTGCTATCATCGGAAGCAGAAAAGTTTCTTTGCCTGCGCCCCTATACTTCAGGTAAAATCTGAACTCTTTCTTGAGTTACAGTTTTTATTGCAAAATTGTGATTTTCTAAGTTAGAAATGTTTCCCTTTTCTTTGCAGCTCTGGCTACTTGACCACCTGAGTCAAGTTGAAGAGATAACCCACCGCTTCTTCCCCCGATTAAACATTCCTGTTTTGATGAGCAACAGGGGGTGTCTCAACATCCATGGTGGCAAGCAGGGATGGTTCACTTTCTTGGGGACACTTCAGGATAACCAGGTGAGATGGCCTGGTGCTTATCAACCTTCCACTAAGACAGTGATCAGCTTCTCCGATCAGAATTTTGCCGTGCTTATAGGCTTGAGGTCCACCTTGCTCTATTTGCCTTTGAGAGTCATCCGACAGTTCGGAGAGGAGGTGCATGGGATTCTGGTACCTCAGGGGTACAAAGAGTTCATTGGTCCTCTTACCCCGGCCACCATGGGACTCTGCTATCGCTTGTTGAAGGGCTGGTCGCAGGCTTGCTTCCTGAGAGGTCCTGTCTTCTCCAAGTTACATGAGAAGGACTACCTCTTTTGGATCAAGGAGCAAGTGCAGAGCTGTGCTTCTATCCCAGTGGACCCTCCGGCTGTTCCATGTCCTACCTATGAGGATCTCTTGGAGACTGAGCGGGCTTCTCATAGGCGGCTCCAGCATATATGGATGGAGGAGGCCCGAGCCCTGAGATTGGAGAAGGAAGACCTGGAGAGACGGCTAGCAGAGCATATACAAGCCCGTCGCTACGAGGTTAGAGCCGCATGGCGTAGGCATGATGAGACCATGGCCAGGCTCAGAGATATGAGGACCAGATAGACCCTCTCAGATGACGTCATCCCATTCCTCAGTGACCCAGACGCAGAGGGGGCTAAAAGGCTTGTTGCAGTTCAGGCAGCTCGGATCAGAGAGCTTGAGGAGAGGCTAGGGGATAGAGATTAGCCCCTTTATTGCATTTTTTTCCTTTTTTACACTTTTGTACAAAGAAAAACTCCATTAGTGGAGAGATGAAGAATACAAAATAGGTTTTTATACTATTGGCCTCAGAACTCTCATATGCTTGTAAAAGCTGACAGTTTAATGAAAAGTCATTGATTTCTCATCATCGGCCAAAATATAATTTTCATTTTTATGTGTTTTTGTTGTAAATTGGTCCATAATGCTTTAATCCCATATAGTTGGATGAATTGAAGTAAGTTGGGCAAAAAAAGATATTTTAGCTAATGAGGAAAAAGCCATTCGGTCCCCCTTGGAACCTTTAGACTCATCCCCAAGTTTCATTCCCACCTCCAGGGGTCATACCAATGCCCACTGGTTCAGTCCTGTGCTGAAAATTTGCTCAACTTAATTCTGTTGCCCAAAACCGTGCATTCATACCGGTTTGGCCAGAACCGTCTCCAATGTGCGGTTGCTTGGCCCTTCTGCCAAAACCGTAGCCACAGGGCAGTTTGGTGTAATCTATACACATAGTGCGGTTGTGACCTCTTTTCCTGTTTCTTTCTTTTCCTTTGTTCTTTTTTTTCTTTTTGCTTTTTCTTGGCCTATATTGCCCCTAGTGCCTGTTACGGTTTTCACTAGGGCCGGCTCATTTGCTCCGTCATTGCCAATCCAACACCGCGAGTTGAAGGAATACACCAAGATCACCGAGGACTTGATCAATAGGACGAAACGAAGGCTGGGTTGAGTTTAGGAAAGAAAGTCATTATAGGCTCAAAATTTTGACACCTTAAAATAGGACAACTGGGCTTACAGTTATAATGGATGCGACTCCCCATTCCCAATATTGGCCCTTTTTCTCTTCTTTTGTATCTAGCCTTTCTTTGCTATTTTTCCTTCTTTGTTTTTCTTTTCTATTAAATTTGCCCCATTCGCAACTGTAAGCCCCAGTTTGGGTTCTTTAAAACACGAACAGGCTCAACTTGGTTTAAGCTAGGGATGTTTAAAAATTTTGAGGGATAAAGAAAAATCGCCTCGGATCATTTCTTTGTGATATTCTTTCAAGGAAAATATTGCTTGACCGCGTTGGAGTTGATTGGCTTAGGAAAGTCTTTCCCATCCATTTCTGTCAAGATGAGAGCACCTTCTGATAAGATCTTTTTCACCATATAAGGTCCTTCCCAATTTGGCTTAAACTTTCCGCGAGGGTCTTCCAGAAATGGCAATATCTTCTTTAAAACCAAATTGCCCACTCGGAAAGCTCTGGGCTTCACCTTCTTATTGTAGGCCCTGGCCATTCTCTTCTGATACAGTTGGCCGTGACAAAGCGCCTTCAAATGCTTTTCCTCTATCAAGTTGAGTTGCTCATATCTAGACTGAACCCATTCAGCTTCTTCAAGTTCTGTTTCCATAAGCACTCTCAATGAAGGGATCTCCACTTCAACAGGTAAGACTGCCTCCGTTCCATAAACCAAGGAATACGGCGTTGCCCCAGTAGAAGTTCGGATTGAGGTTCTGTAAGCATGGAGAGCAAATGGTAGCATTTCGTGCCAATCTCTGTAACTTACCACCATTTTCTGAATTATCTTCTTTATGTTCTTATTCGCCGCCTCTACTGCTCCATTCATCTTTGGCCTGTAGGGGGCTGACTTATGATGAGTTATCTGAAACTGCTCACACATCTTCTTCATATCCTTGTTCTTAATATTTGAAGCATTGTCTGAAACTATGGCTTTTGGCAACCCATAGCGACAAAGTATGTTGTGCTTCAGAAATTTAAGAACATGGTTTCCTGTAATATTCGCATATGAAGCAGCTTCAACCCACTTCGTGAAATAATCGATCGCCACTAGGATGAACTGGTGTTCATTTGACGCTTTTGGAGAAATCATCCCAATGACATCAATACCCCACATAGAGAAAGGCCATGGCGAGGTCATGCTATGCAGCTCATTTGGCGGTGCATGCTTATTATCAGCGTATATTTGGCACAAATGGCACCTCTTAACATGTAGGCAACAATCATGCTCCATTGTAGACCAATAATATCCCAATCGCAGTATTTTCCTTGCGAGCATGTGTCTGTGCGCCCGTGGGAAACGCGGCACGGGGTGATTTGGAGTCGCCACCGCCTGATGGGGTGCAGGCGGACACCTGGGTGCCTAATCTTGTCTATTTAGGGCTCTTTGGGTTTGCGGTTTGAGATTCTAAGTTTAGTTCTCGATTGCGGGCTGGGGAAGTCCGTAGACACCCCAGTCCACCCCGTCAAATGACGGGTCCCGTGGGTTCCCTGGTTTGAGTCAGCTCTCTTATTTTTGGTTCTCATCCGATTCCTAGTCCCGCATGCATTTTTGTTAGGTCTTGGTGGGACCACCTGAGTGGTGTGGGCCCCTTTAGTTGATTTTATCTTTTGCTTATCTTTGGCTTTCTGAGTCTGATTGGGTGTGTAACGCCCCACATCCGGGTCATATTTTTTTCTCATTTTGACTCGGATCAAGGCATTAACTTGTGGTACATTACAATCAGTTCAAATATACGGAAATAAAGAGCTAAGATTTATCAGAGTACTAGGAAGCTTAAATCATTTATTAGAAGCTGAGTCATCCGATTACATTAACTAATCAAATGAAAGACAACTACAAATTTAACTAACTCTTAATATCCCACAAAATCATCTATTACGATTCCACTAAAATAAATACAGCTATATAAAATCACCCTACTCTTTTCATATGGAATTTCTAGACTTTAACCCACTATCTGTCTAACCCGTGGCATCCTCTCCAAGATAACCTGAAAAGTAGAATATGAAGTAGGGGTGAGATACAACTATCTCAGTAGGTAACACATGCATGAGGAAACAGTTTATACATACAGAAAATAACAGTGGTTTCATGCTCGGTAAAATAGACGACTAATTACGGTCAATAAGATAAACGAATAATCTCAATATAAAACAAACATTTACTCAGTGCCCGAAATAAAATAAGTTAATCCTGTGCATTTCCGTTCAATTTAAAGGACAATGTATTATATTTCACATTCCCATGGTTTCTGGTTTATTTTCTTTAGTGTCTTCTTAAGAGCAGTTCCACACTTTATTCGTGATTCCATAATATTCCATTTTAACAGTTCTCATTAAATCATAGCAATTCTATTCAGTTATGACAATTTCAATATTTCCTTTTTAAATAAACAATCCATCATCCTGAGAATCAATCATCATATCAGTAATAAAAGCCAACCTTCAGGTAGTAGCCTATCTCTACCATAGAACGCAAACACGTAGTATCCACACAAGCTCCGCAGGAGAATGCACATCTCTAAGACTACAGGTACCCCCTGCAGGAGACAGCATAACTCTACCGCAGGATGTGAACACCTAGCATCTACCTCTACCATAGGAGATAGCTTCCTCACCTTCCAGTGGTAACTCACACACCCATCCTCCATGTGGGATGCAATCACGCATAATCACATCTCCCCCACATGAGGTACCTCTCCTGTAGGATGCAATCCATCGGAAATATATCTGCCCCACAGGAGGTAATAAATCTCTCCCGCAGGAGGTAATGTCTCCGCTACCAAGCGGGTATCTCCGCCACTAAGCGGGTAATGTCTCCGCCACCAAGCAGGTTTTCTTTGCCACTAAGAATCTCAAGCCGCAGACCAAAGCCTTAATAGACAAGATTAGGCACCCAGGTGTCTGCCTGTACCCCATCAGGCGGTGGGGACTCCGAATTTTCCCGTGCCGCGTTTCCGACGCGCGCACGCCCCGAATCAGGGTCATTTTTTTTTCATTTTGACTCGGATCAAGGCATTAACTTGTGGTATATTACAATCAGTTCAAATATAAGGAAATAAAGAACTAAGATTTATCAAA
Organism: Buxus sempervirens; assembly: GCA_947561395.2. Classification (NCBI taxonomy): domain Eukaryota; kingdom Viridiplantae; phylum Streptophyta; class Magnoliopsida; order Buxales; family Buxaceae; genus Buxus; species Buxus sempervirens. The sequence goes on from OX387193.1 coordinate 14,740,015, forward strand.
GTGCTAGGAAGCTTAAATTATTCATTGGAACTGAATCTTCCTATTACATCAATTTATCAAATGAAAGGCAACTACAAATTAACTAACTCTTAATATCCTACCAAATCATCTATTATGATTCTAATAAAATAAATACAACTATATAAAATTATCCTACTCTTTTCCTATGGAATTTCTAGACTTCAACCCATTACAGTCTAACCTGTGCCGTCCTCTCCAAGATGACCTGTAAAATAGAATATAAAGTAGGGGTGAGATACGAATATCTCAGTAGGTAACACATTCATGAGGAAAAATAGTTTATATATAGAAAATAACAGTGGTTTCATGCACGGTAAAATAATCGAGTAATCACAGTCGGTAAGGAAAACGAATAATCACGATACAAACAAACATTGAATCAATGCCCGAATTAAAGGAAGTTAATCATGTGCATTTCATTTCAATTTTAAAGGACAATGTATTATATTTCACAGTCCCATGGTTTCTGGTTTATTTTCTTTAGTGTCTTCTTAAAAGCAGTTCCACATTTTATTCATGATTCCATAATATCCCATTTTAACAGTTCACATAAATCATAGTAGTTCTGTTCAATTATGACATTTCAATATTTCCTTTTAAATAACAATCCATCAACCTGAGAATCAATCATTATATCAGTAATAAAAGCCAACCTTCAGGTAGTAGCCTATCTCTACCGCAGGACGCAAACACATAGTATCCACACAAGCTCTGCAGGAAAATGCACATCTCTATGACTACAGGTACCCCTTGCAAGAGACAGCATAACTCTACCGCAGGATGTGAACACCTAGCATCTACCTTTACCGTAAGAAATAGCTTCCTCACCTTCCAGTGGTAACTCACACACCCATCCTCCATGTGGGATGCAATCACGCATAATCACATCTCCCCCACATGAGGTATCTCTCCTGTAGGATGCAATCCATCGGAAATACATCTGCCCCACAGGAGGTAATGAATCTCTCCCGTAGGAGGTAAGGTCTCCGCCACCAAGCGGGTATCTCCGCCACCAAGCGGGTTAGGGTCTCCGCCACCAAGCGGGTATCTCCGCCACCAAGCGGGTTATCTCTGCCACCAAGCAGGTTGGGTCTCCGCCACCAAGCGGGTTGGGTCTCCGCCACCAAGCGGGTATCTCTGCCACCAAGCAGGTTAGGGTCTCCGCCACCAAGCGGGTTAGGGTCTCCGCCACCAAGCGGGTATCTCTGCCACCAAGCAGGTTAGGGTCTCCGCCACCAAGCGGGTATCTCTGCCACCAAGCAAGTTAGGGTCTCCGCCACCAAGCGGGTTAGGGTCTCCGCCACCAAGCGGGTATCTCTGCCACCAAGCAGGTTAGGGTCTCCGCCACCAAGCGGGTATCTCTGCCACCAAGCAGGTTAGGGTCTCCGCCACCAAGCGGGTTAGGGTCTCCGCCACCAAGCGGGTATCTCTGTCACCAAGCAGGTTAGGGTCTCCGCCACCAAGCGGGTTAGGGTCTCCGCCACCAAGCGGGTATCTCTGCCACCAAGCAGGTAATATACAGTACATCTCTGCCACCAAGCAGGTTATTTATAAAACTGGCCACCAAGCCATTGTTCAATCATTCACATTCCAATATTGTTTATAATCATAGTTCTTCCATGTTCAATCGGTAATCCAAAGTCTTGCTCCATAACCAGTTCATTAGTATGTACTCATATTGATTATGGGATTATCTTAATAATGGAAGACTCAAGTGGTTAAATATCTAAGATGAACCTTTTAGTATAATTGGCCTTTAAAGACACCTTAAGAATAATCTTAGAGAAGTGTTACAAGTGGTGGAAATCCAAATAACTTTTTTTATAATGATTTGGGACTAAGAATGTCGTAAAGTTCTCAAAATACATTTTGGATGAGTGGAATAGTCTTAGGATCCCTAATAAGGTCACCATACCAAAAATCAATCGATTCTGAAATAAAAAGTTTCAGACCCCAAAATATTCTAAGTCTGGTTAAAAACGCTGACTTTTTGGTATTTAATTTTTCTAGACAAATCTACAAGGAGTTTCGGGCTCAAATTTTGGTTGTAGTCTATTGAAGGGTAAACACATCTCCTACAATTTTATGGGCTCCTGAATCACTCATCTGGGTATTAAACCCAAACCGGGCATTTTGATAAAAACCGGGATTTAGGCATGAACTGGAAAGTTGACTTTTTATTGGCTGGGAATTAGACCTTGGAAGTATTTTTATTGGTTCCAAATGGGGGGGGGGGGGGGGGTAAAACCTTATTTACATGTAAAGACTTAAGTAAATGGAGCAATAAATACACAGGACATTTACTTAAATGTCTTTCATGTAATAAGGGTGCTATACGAGAGGCTTGGGTTGTCTGGGAAAGGGTTGGAGAAGAAAAGGGGATGAAAAACTGTCAAAATTGCATTTTTTGGCTAGAGCGCCTAGGATCGCTCAGGATCGCCTAGGCGGTCAAAGGTCGGCGGTAGTACAAAATAGGTCGCCCGCGGTCCGTCTTCAAGCGATGTTCGGCGGTCTTAAATTTTACACTAGCGCCGAGGATCGCTGAGGATCGCCGAGCGCAGGCGAGCTCGGCGCTCTAACCAAAACGACAACCCGAGTTTCTAAACATCAAATTTTTGGGTTCTAATCACTTCTAAAATTCATATAAATTAATATCAATCAATATACACATATTTACAACATAGAAGATCATGCAATCGAATCAAATAATCTGCAGGAAATCAAAACGAACGAGAAAACGGTGCTACCTACCTCCGTCCGCTCAAATCCTTTCTTCTTCCAACCAGAGACTTCCTCTCCTCTTCGCAGGCAAGAGACGTTCCAGGAATGATGAGAAACCAGAGATATGCCTCTTCCTCCTTCTCGGTCTCCCTTTCTCTCTCTCGTTCTTCTTCTCTTCCGCCGCAACCCCAAACTTCAACGTCCAAGACACCCTACGAATGAAACTAAAACACTAAACCCTATTTTATTCCTCCCTGATCCCACGCATCTCCCTAGGATAAGGTTCCATACTCATTCACCCATTAGACTTAATAAGGACCGTTAATCCATACTTAACTCGATATCTCGCGATCCAACGGTCAGATCTGCGTCAAACTCCAGATCTCCCCTATTAGTGTGATCATCTATAATTATAATTAATATCCTTCAATAAAATTCTGATCTCGACTTCAGGCTTCAAATCAAACATAATTACCAATATGCCATTATTCCAATTACTAAACTTTAAATATCATTGTTAATAGACAATCTAAACCCCAATTTAAATCTATTAGTATTTCTCAAGTCTAATAACAAATTTTAATTAATGTATTTAATTATTTACCGATAATTAATGTGAATTGACCGAAATACCCTTCTCTCAATATTTTCACATCTACCCATTCAATTTCTTCCGAAATTTCCAAGTTTATTCTCTAATTTATTTTGACAAATATATTGATACTCAAGATATTCATAAGTAATTATTATTTATTTATTTAATGAAAATTCGGGGTTTTACAGGGTGGGCCCCGTTGGAAGGCCCAACCGGTGTCCTGGATGGGCTTGAGTTGGCCCGTGTGCCCTTGGTGGGCCTCTGTCTAACCCTAGGAGGCCCTGTGGGCTTTGGATGATGAGTTGGTTTTTCATTAAGGTTTAGGTTTGCAATTTAAATGACTTTTATGCAAGTGATGGGCCGGATTGGTTTGTGGGCCCCTTAGGTGGGCCCACATGGTGGCCAAGTGATTTTAGGTTATCTTATTTTAATCTTGCCAAAGTGGGCTGGTCACTGGGCTTGGGGCCCGTGATCCAGACTTTGGGCTCGAAGGCCCAGTGCTTCGAAGTCTAGGGTTTATACCCTAACTTGGCTTGATTAGCGGGCTTTTGGTGGGCCCGACATGCCCTAGCCCCTGGTCTTGGCCAAACCACACATTTTAGGCATTCATTCATATGGCAAGGCTCGGGTGGGCCGCATTGGGTTTGGCCCGCCCGATTCAAACTGGTTCACTTTTGCTTAGGTTAATTAATTAGCATGATTTGGTGTTCATTGGGCTTGGTGGGCCCCATTGGAAGGCCCAATAGCGTGCCAAGCTGGACCGGTCGGTCCAAGTCCCATCTTGGGTTTCCGGGTGGCCCGGAAACCCTGCTGGTTCAATGATTTTGATGCAAATCACCATGGAATTCGACAATACAACAGAATATGCAAAAAAGCATGCTTCTGTGTGTATCCGGTAACTCAGGCCGGATACACAAGTTCCACAGGTGATCCAGTCAGAGTGACCGGATACACAGGGCCTATGGGTTATCCGGCCTTGGTGGCCGGATATGCTAAGGCCTCAGGTGATCCGGTCTGAGTTACCGGATCACCCTGGAATGGGCTTTTTTGGGCTTTGGCCTTTCGAGATTGATCCCAGGGGCTCCCATGGAGGTTTTAGGAGTCAGGTGGGCCCTCGGATGGGCCCACATACGTACAGGTTTGGGAGAAGCCACCTTTGGCTTCTCCTTCTTGGTCTTTTCGGTAAAGGCAATGGTGAAGGCGTGAGCATAGGGGATCTGCCGGGAACAGCAGGTGCAAGGTGGGGAGGGAGGCTGCCAAGAGCGGCCAGGTGCTCTCATGAGGATATGGCCGCAGTCAAAGGGGGTGGGGGAGCATGTTTGCGTGCACACACACCAAAGATAGCAAGAAGTTGGCACAAAATCAGTGCACATAATCAGTGACATGCATGATTAAGAAAAAACAGTAGTTATGCATGGGGCATGGAGGGGCAGATTGCATGAAACAGCGAGAGAGATGAGACCCCCGTGTGGCCCTAGCTATGAGGAAGGACATGCTTTAAGGGAGGGTTGGTTCTAGCATGCATGGATAAATAACTAAACCACATATATACAAAAGGACAAGGACCTAAGCTATCATGCACCACATGTAATTCACAGCAAGGTCCTACCAGCTATAATCACGCATTTTCGCTTGAAAAGAAAAAAAAGGAAGGGAAAGAGGGGGATTGCATATAGGTGTACAAAAGATCACATGCTAAGGAGGAACATGCTCCTCCCAAAAAACTTAATACGACTCCGTGGACAGCAACCAAAGGAGATGAAGAAAGTGTGTTAAAATAAGTCCTTATGCTTCCTTAAAAGTCCTACGTAGACTTCTTACCGGTGGTGACTTCATGCCATGGAAAGAATACCGAATGCATGCTCAAGTCACCTTAGAGAAGAACTCATGCAAGGGATGAGACCAAGCTTGAAAATTATCTTAGAAAATTCCTATTTTAACATATGTGCAACACAAGGCTACTAGGAACCTCACCTGATGGTCCTTGATCCTCTAGGCAAAGTGGAGCCTCCTCCTTGCAGCAAAAACACGGCTGGAAGTCCTTCTTCCAGCTCCCAACAGCAGTTCGAACTCCTCTTGTTCAACAAGGAAAGTGAAGAGAAGGAAGAAGGCAAGGGTTTTGGATGGTAGGGGAAGGTGATGGGAGGCAAAGAGGCTGAAAGAGAGGGGATTTCGAGTGAGAATGGGTGAGAGAAGAGAGCCCAGAATCGCATGAACAAAGGCCAACCCCGGATATGAGCTGCGGTTGGCTATTTATAGGCAATTTAATGTATCCGGCCACTCAGGCTGGATACACTAAGGCCTCTTCGTATCCGGACTTCAAGTCCGGATACACTGGCTTTCCCTTGTATCCGGCAACTCAGGCCGGATACATGACTTAATCATTTCAAAATTTAATGCCGCCGTGAATCTGTCGGCCAAGTGGCGCGAATTTCGCGCGAATATCTTTATGTATCCGGTCTTCAAGTCCGGCCATGAAGGATAGGCAGTGTATCCGGTATATGTGACCGGATACAAATCGAAAAATTACAGATTTGCCCTTCGACTTGACCGATCCGACCGATTCGACCGATTTGACCCTTTTTGATATCTACGGATCGCCCGTACGAAATGTTTATATTTAAGATTTAGTCCCTGAGATATTTTGCTTCGTTGGCTGCCACGTGTGCAGTTTCCGGCTTTTGCTACTCGGAAAGTTCGACAGATCATATCTCCTTCACCCGAACTCTGATTCGAGCAAACTCAATTGTGTTAAACTCGTATCGGGTGTAACGCCCCAGACCCATAACCAGCAAGATATTGTCCGCTCTGGGCCACGGGCCCTCACGGATTTGTTCTTAAGGATAACACGAGAAAACTTCCCAGGGGTCACCCATCCTAGCAGTGCTCCCACTCGAGCACGCTTAACTTCAGGGTTCGCAGGGGATTTAGTCCAGTGTTGCTCCTTAAAAGGCCTCTTGCTAATTTGGGGGTCTTAAGACTACTTATAGCATCCCCGAGCGTCGTGGGATTCCAACCATATGCACATCCTCGCCTGGTAGCTCGCCCAGTGAGATTACCCATTCACCCGCCCACTCAGACAGCCAGGATGTCACATACTCCCCTCCATGAGACAACGCGTCCTCGCGTTGGGCCAAACCCCCACACTTCCGGTCGGGGCAGTCTCTGATACCATTTGTAACGCCCCAGACCCATAACCAGCAAGATATTGTCCGCTCTGGGCCACGGGCCCTCACGGATTTGTTCTTAAGGATAACACGAGAAAACTTCCCAGGGGTCACCCATCCTAGCAGTGCTCCCACTCGAGCACGCTTAACTTCAGGGTTCCCAGGGGATTTAGTCCCGTGTTGCTCCTTAAAAGGCCTCTTGCTAATTTGGGGGTCTTAAGACTACTTATAGCATCCCCGAGCGTTGTGGGATTCCAACCATATGCACATCCTCGCCTGGTAGCCCGCCCAGTGAGATTACCCATTCACCCGCCCACTCAGACAGCCAGGATGTCACATCGGGGCCCTTTATTTAATGACATAGGGCTAAGCACTTGGCACGGATTCCGAGGAAAAGTCAACTTTTGGTCTTCCCTTAAGTTTGACCGCCTGCAGAACCTTCATCCGGACTCTGATTCCTGCAAACCCAGTTGCGCTGGAACCGTGTCGGGATTCTCTATCCATTGGTACAAGAAGCCTTTTAGCTAAGGAAATATGCTTGAAAATCCCAAAAATTCCCACCAAGCATTTCAGAATTTCTGCTCATTGTTTTCATGCTCAAATCAAGTCATCCCATATTCCAAATTTAAGGCATGCCATAAAAAATAAAACAGCAAGTAATCATATGGTACAAGCAATAATTGATCATGGAATACATGCTTGGGAACAAAAAAAAATACACTGAATTTCCAGATCTTATGCTCATGATCAAACATATTCATATATCCCCAATGCCAAGCATGCTCTCTTAACAATGTAATAAGTAAACATATGTGACAAGATAAGGCACTCAAACATGATTTTAGCCATAACCGCACAATAGATACATGCCTATATTCATATGAATTTCTCAGTATTTAAATCAGATCTAAGACACGACAAACATGCAAGAAAAAATTAAAATAGCAAGCATTCAAAAGCAAAGAAAAGCATGAACAAAACACCAAAATGGCTTAAATCCACAAGTCCCCAGCAGAGTCGCCAGTTGTGAGACATGGGAAAAATCACCGAGATGATTCCCCCTCCGTCAACACACGGGCTCGACGTAAAAAGTGGGAGAGTCGCCACCATTCAGATTTTTGGGGTCTGAATGGACACCAAAAGATTCAAAAATAAGCAAAAAGAGCTAAAAGACAAATTCTAGAGTAAAAATAACTCTACTTGAAAATCAAATCCAAAGATGGGTAAGGGGATTAGATTATGAACGGGGGAAGGTGTTAGGCACCCCCATTCACCCACACAAGGTGGTTGCCAAGTGTTGTTCATGCTAAAAGTAAGAAAACTTGCTAAAAATCATTAAAAACCTTGAAAAAGGACAAATGTATGATATCTTCACACGAAAATCCAAATGAATTCCAGATCCTCTTTTATATCAATATCACTTCTAGAATATCACCAAAAGATGGAAATCAAAGCAAAAGTTGCACAAAACCAAGTTGAGTTAAATCCGGAAAATTCGGTAAAAGCAAGAACCACTTGTCTTGAAATCATTCAAATCCAATTCAAATTGAATCAAACCAAATTCATTTGAAAGATTATGATAGATAGAAGACTCATGCAAATTTTCAATCCATTCCGATTAAAATCCTAGGAGTTATTCTCCTTTGAAATCTGCTGCTGGGGATAATTAAAAGTGATAAGTGGGCAACTTTGGAAAATCATTGAGAAAACTCGGCTCCATATAAATCCATTAAATTTGGTGTGAGTGAACTCTGTATGGCCATATTTCAAATGAAACTAGCCTCATACAAAAATTCAATCGGATGTGCCTTGGGTGGTCTCCCGAACAGGCCCCGAAGATCACAGATTTACCCAGAAAAGTGCTATTGAACAGTTCTGAGTAAATCTGCTACTCACGATACAAATGGAGTCAAAAAACTATGAAACCAACTGGATTTGAAACTAGACTTCCAAAGAAAAATTCAGAAACAAGAATCACTTGAATCGGACTTAAAACGAACACATGGCGCTCAGTAGAAGTGACAGGTTCCGTATTCAGACCTGAACTGACCTATCAACCTCGACAGAGAGGTGTCAAAACTCCGTTCGATAGAAATTAAATAAATTTTGTAGGCATAAACTAGACAGCCTCACCTTTCCCATGGTTCTGGAATCACTCCAAAATTCATCCGGACGATGAAGTTATGAGTGTCCGAAGTTGGGGTATAGTTGCTGTCAAGTTAAGCCATTTTTGAATAAAAATAACTCAAAACAATGATAAGAGGTGTGTGATCCATGCAAGATAGATCAAAATCCTTTGAAAATCATTTAAAAACATCCCAGAATTGCTTGGGGCTATTCATTTCAAATTTATCACAACAAATGCAATAAATCCGAAATATGAGCCTATCCCGCCAAAAGCATGTGCTATGTGTGTGTAAGTGTAAAAATCATTCCAACAACATAGCAAAGATAGCATGCATTCATATCAATCAAAATAGGGTTCTAAAAACAACCTATGGTTCTATTCCATTATCGTTTCCCTTAGTTCTCTCTCCCCGTTAAGCACGGTTCTTTAAGATAATCTTGGGGTACTTTGAATATGGAACGGTCTTCACAGATTCAAAAGGCTTATTCAAATAGGTTCTAGCCTTAGGATCAATCCCCAGTCTCGTTTCACCTAGATCCAGCCTTCAAATTTTACGGCTAGGGGGAGTCTTGAAATACTTTGAGTAGGAGAAGGGTTTTCACACACACATCAAAGGCCTTATTCTACAGAAAGGTGGAAGAAGAGATCTATATCTAGAATGTAAAAACAGAAAATTAAAGAGAGGTTTGAGGCTTACCTGGGTTCTGGAAGCAGTTCCGCAGCGGTTCCCCTCTTCACTCGGAGCTCTTCTTCGCAAAAGTTCTTGGCAAGAGTTAGTGGCAAGAGTTAATGGAGGAGCCTCCTATTTATAGGCAAAGGCCAGGGTTAGGGTTTGCATGATGGTAGACACAAAATAATGTCTAGAGTCCACCAACCTTAACCCTAAGGCTATTTCCGAGATTTTCACTCCTTTAATGAAGGATATGATGTTAAAAGTGAAAACTCTCAGAAAACCCTAATTTTGAGCAAAAAGCTTGTATCCCACATGTCAGGTCGGATACAAGCAATTCTCTTTGTATCCGACATTATCTGTCAGATACAATAAAGATCCTTTGTATCCGACATTATCTGTCGAATACAATAAAGATGTTTTGTATCCGACATTATCTGTCGGATACAAAAAAAGAAGATTTTATCCGAATTTTAACACAGGCAATACTTATTTACATGTAATATCGTTTAAGTAAATGTCCTCGTATTTTTTAATCTCCATTTACTTAAAATATTACTTGTAAATAAGCAAACACCCCCCCCCCGCCATTTGAATCCATTAAAAAATAGTTCTAGACCCAAATTCCAAGTGAATAAAAAGTCAACTTTCCAGTTCCAGGCTAAATTCCGGTTTTTCAGGTCCGGTAAAAAGATTCAATATGTTAAAACCAAGGTATTCATCAAGATTTAAAATCTCAAAAAATTCTTTTATGCAATAACATGGCTGAAAACCTGATTACCGGGAAAAATTATCTTGAAATCTTGCTTTAAAAAATATTTCATTTTCTCGGGTCAAATGTCAACAAAATTCAACCGGAAAAAGTTTGACTTTGCACAAAAGATTGAATTTGGGCCTTTTCCTTTACGGTTTTAGATTCAAATGGGTTAAGGATCTCAAACCCAATGCAAAGAATCGAAAATTCCAATAAAATATTTCTCTCCTTCAAGATTTATAAAAAATCGTGCAATTATGGGGTGTCTACAGTAACCAAATCCGCCCATGCAGGAATCAATAAATCATGCACCAGCCTTGTCACACCAATGACCCAAAAACCCAAACAGAATGCACCAAGTCATATGTCTAAAACTCTAGGTTTCAACGGGCCAATATGTCCCGAATGTGTATCGACTTGATTGATGTAAAAAATACCTTCATATCACCCAAATACAGGTGTATGAACTCACAAAACCAACCTTGGTTAAAAGTAAAATCTTTTGGAACAATAGAATCAAGTAAAAGTGCCTATTTAGAAACATATACCCAAAATCTTAATAAAATTGAATTTTAAACATCCGCCAGTGCAAACACTTCTCAAATACCCCAATCTTGATGGTACATAGGTTAAATTTGGATAAAAACACTTTCGTGGTGAAAAACTAGGTTGAAAAGATCAATTTCCAAAATCTAACAAACTGGTCACTCGAGCGGCCAAGGGCGCTCAATCGGCCTTAAAAAATAGGTTAATTCAGTGTAGGTCGCTCGATAGGTTGCTCGAGCAACTGTTCTAGCGACAGTTCAATCTGGGTAAAATTGCTCTCGAGTTTTGAATATATACATAGGGCGCTCATGCAACTGTTCAGGCGGCCCGATGCGTGAAAAATCCGTACTTTGCGAAATTCAATAAAAATTCCACAACTCAATATTCATTGCATTAAAACCATTCTAAATCATTCTAAAATACTTTATAAACATACTAGAACAATTCCCGACAATTAAAACATCATAAATAACAAAAACAACACATCAAAACACCGAAAAACCATGTATATCGTCTAAACACAAATTGTATTTTTATGCAAGCATCAAGGGACTACTTACCTGGTTTTAGGAACTTAAATCCTTCCTAAAGCTCTGCTAGATCACTCCTAAGATTGCCAAACGTGCCCAGCAAGCCAGATCACGTCTGGGTTAAGAAAATCATCACGTTTAGAGATTTAACAAGTTTATTTTCCCAAAACAGAGCTTCTCCTTAGCTTGCTCTTACCTGAGTTTTTGTGCACGAAAATCCTCTCTTTCCTTCTCTAAGTCGGGTCCAACAGGTTGTTTTAGGATTAGGTTTGATCACAAGAAAACTAGGAGAAGAATATAGGAAGCAAGGAGAAACGCGCGGCTCTTTCTATTTTGTGTTTTGAGCTTAACGTGAGTTGCCTCATGCAATATTAGGTTATTTTATTGTTTTGTTTCTTTTTACCTATATGCCCTCCCTTCATTAAACAAATTTATAATTAAGCCTTTAACCTTAAACCGACTGATTCCGGGTCAACCCACTCTCCTTGGGTTCGACCAACTCCCTTATTGTTCCACCTTTGCTTTATTTCCAAATTAATTCTTACTAATATATATCATAACACAATTAATTATTGTATTAAAATTATACTTGGTCAATAATCATGAACTCACCTTATATAGTCTCTCCTATCATCTCCGATTCATCTTGATCTTCTCCGGGTTGAACCAATATTTCATCTCCTACATATTATTAACCAATTAATCTATTTGTTTATTTATTACTAAAATCTGGGATTTTACATTCTAGGTGTATTTGGAGTCTAAAACTATATTTTCAATTGGTATCAGAGCCGTTTTACCGGTTCCTTGACTCCTTGTGTTATGGAAAAGTCTTCGACTACGCCTCCTTTCTTTGATGGCAGCAATTATGCCAATTGTAAATTTTTTATGAGAGCTTATCTAAAAGCCATTGATAAGAAGGTAGGGGATGTGTAGAAAGAGGTTGGAGAGCTCCCACTGTTACTGTCAATGATTTTATTACACAAAAAGGTTTCACAACAATGGACCAAAGAAGAATTGACTGAAGCAAATTTTAATAGCAAGGGTATCAATGCAATTTTTAGTGCTATATCTGCTAATGAGTTTAAAAGGGTGTCCACGTGTCAATCTAGTAAAAAATTTTGGGATACCTAAAAACAACTCATGTGAGAACTATCCTTGTAAAGAATTTCAAATTACAGATGTTGATAAATAGGTTTGAAGAACTCAAGATGCAAGAAGATGAGTCTTTTGATGAGTTCTATGCCAAATTGAGTGACATTCTCAACTCAAGCTTCAACATAGGTGAGGGAATTCCTCTAAATAGAGTGGTTAGGAAAATTTTGACATCCTTACCTGAGAGGTTTAGACCTAAGGTAACAGTCATAGAGTAGAGCAAAGGCATTGACAATATTATGATTGAAGACCCAATAGGATCAATTCAAACCTATGAGCTCACCTTACCTCAAACCAAAAAGAGTAAATCTATTGCTCTTAGAGTCATGAAATGAAAGACTTTTAATGAGTCTGATGATGAGGTGGATGATGAGGAGATTGCCCAATTTGTTAAGAGTTTTAGAAAAAATTTAAAAATTTTCATAAACAAAAAGGACAATGATTGGTCTAGGGGGACTTCTAGTAAGGATAGGAAATTTAGGAAAGAAGGTAGGGACACAAAAGAGACCCTTGAAAACAAAACTCAGCAGGTAAAGTGCCATGGTTGCCAAGGGCTTGGCCACATAAGAGCTGAATGTCCTACCTACAAGAAATTGAAAGGTAAGGTCAGTGGGAAAGCAATGAATGCTACTCTATATAATAGTGAGATTGAATCTGAACATGAGAATGATTCCTCGTCTGAAGAGGGTAAAAATTACATAGCTTTCACTTCTATTGTAGGAAGTGATGAGGGAAACACTCTTCAAGACTCAAAACCACTTTAGAATAATATTGGTTCTCAAAATGAGTCTGAAGATGAGGAAAGCCTTGAAGAGGTTTATGAGAAGCTTTTTAAATAAAGCCTGAAAATAAAAAACAAAACAAGGCCTTTCTTAAAAAGCTCAATGAAGTATAACTTGTCAAGGAAGAAGTTCAAGTTAAATTGGATGAGTCTACTTCTCATGTGGGTGAGTTGAAGTTGAAAATCTGAAAATCTGAAAACAAGTCACGAAAATCTGAATGAGAGAAGTCCAAATCTCAATTGCAAAACTTCTCTTCTGGTTATCAAAAGCTTGATCATATGCTTGGTATGAACCAAATAGTGGCTAATAAAAGAGGTTTAGTATTTCAGGATGTTCCTTCCTCCTCTATGACTCCTTCTTATTCTTCTAAAGGCGAGAAGAAATCTGGTGTGTCAAAGGGAAAGACCAAAACGGCAAAAAGGCCTACCCAACAGCTCAAAAGGTCTCAATCTAAGGCATCTCTTCCTATGGAAACTCAATTTCAAAAATTCATTCCTACTTGTCACCACTGTGGTGTTTTAGGTCACATAAAACCTAATTGTTGGAGATTAGGAGAAAATCTTAGTCAATCTTGGTATTCTCCTCCTAGACAATTCAATGTGGATTTGTCTAATCAAGTCAATGTCTTAGCTCAAAAAACTAGGCTTCTTTCTGAACAACTAGTTTCCTTGACCAATAAATCCTCTTCTACCTGGCAAGTTTGGTTGAAGAAGAGTGATTCGACTCCTCTTCTTTGAGTAGGATTTGGGATGCATGCATTAGCCTTGCTTCATGCTTAATTTATCTTTTGCATGCATGTTCTCTTTTCGTTTTTATTTTTTGTTTAGTTGTTTTTGGTTTGAACTTTTTCAGAAAAATACAAAAAGATTTTTTATTTTTATTTTTGGCGATTTGTGTTATGAGCATGTTTTGTGAAAGCAATACATTTTTATATTGAGAGAACTAATTGCTTAAAGGATTGTTTTGCAAAACTAATTTCAATTATCTCTTATAAATGCACAATACGATGATTGATCTCTTAGTATGTATTTGCACCTTACACCCACACCCCTAATACAATTTTAGAATGCTTAATCATATATATTTGTGAGTGTGTGGATAGGCAATCATGGGTTTGCTCATGTTAACCTTGAGTTAAATTGACCTTATGCTAGTGACCTGGACTAAAAACCCAAAAAGTGAAAAAGAAAACAGAATTGCCAAAAAGTGGAAAAGAAAAGAAATATATATATATATATATATATAAAGGAAGCAATAAAGATCCCTTCCATACTTGATATATTGCATATCTTTATTTAAAAAAAAAAGGAAGGTGATCACAATTTAAGGGGGAGCAAAAGTCCACAAACATTGCAGAATTTGAGGTCCTAGTGTCTAGTAGTGGGGTTTGCCTTTTAACTTGTAGGAAGATTTGAGTATAACTTGTGGTTTCATGTAAAAGCATAATCCTCCTCTCCAAGTTCCAATTTAGGAAAACTTAATTGTGTTTGGTTTTGCACTTGCACGCAAACACACTTGGAGATTTAATTGTATTATTGTGTTGTTATTTAGGATTATTGTTTTTAGTTTTGTTAAAACTTAAATTTTGGGTGAAAAAGTTCTAAAAATATGAAAATTTTGAGTTTTTATGAAATTGTGTTTGTGGCATGTCTCATCATGTATTTAGAGTGTTTTTACGTGTTTGATACGTTTTAGTTGGTAATTTTGAAGTCTAGGTTGAATCTGGAAATTTTTTTTTTGATTTCTGCAAAATTGGACTTGGGGCCAGTTCAAGGCTCGAGCCTCAGTGTGTTCTGTTTTTCTTAGTTAAGCCTTGCTAATTTTAGGCTCAAGCATGGGTACTTTAGTATACCTAAACCCTGGTTCTTGCACTTTGTTTTGAGCTCAGGTCAGTACCGAGCCCAAGGCACACTTGAGCATGGATGTAAGCACAAAGTCTCTTGCACAAAAGTTTTTTTTAAGCTCACACCAATCTCGAGCCTGAGGTGCGCTCAAGCGTAAGCTCATGAAAAGGCTCACGCCAGATGCACACCAGACTTAAAACCCCTCATTCTCTTCACACTTCAAAACTCTATTTCTTGTTCGTGAGAACTGGAGTGTGCCAAGGGGATTTCGTGCCGTTCTACAGAATCAAAACCTTTGCATACATGATTTCAAGGTATGTAGTTGGATTATTCTTAAGTTTTTCTTAGGATTTTTATAGGAATTATCTAGGGTTTCGTTTCTTAAGGTTTTCATTGTATTTTCATGAATAATCCATGATTTGTTAGAAGGATTGATTTTTGTTGGATTATATCACTTTCACTCAGTTCGAATATGCCTCTGTTAGCGATTTAAAGTGGTTTTGCAAAGATTTTTTCAGATATGTGTAGATTTTGGAAAAGCCCCAAAATCTGGGATGTTTTTGTGCCTTCACGCTAGAGTTGTGCCAGACCTAGGCTCGAGCGTGAAGTGCAAATTTTCTGCAGAAATTTTTTTTTATTGATTCTGTTTTGGAGATTGGTTTCAATGGTTTCTTCTTAGATTCTAGGCCAGTTTACAGATCTTTTTAGGCTAGTTTAAGTTGAGCGAATTCATTATTCAATTTAGTTTATTTTGAATGCGAATTTTTGTTGAATAATGTATTCTTTGTTTCTGTTTTCATCTCTCTATTTTTTTCTTGTGTCTTGTTTCCATCCATCAACTTTTCTTAGTTATTCTCTCACTTTAGATGGGCAAAAAGAAGAGCCTAGGTTCAGGTCCCAATAAAAGTCCTAGAATAGATGATTCTCACTTTATTTCTTATAAAGCTCTAAAGGTTTATACAAAATACTTCCATAATAGAAACATCTTGCTTGAAAGGGAAGTTACTTTGACTGACTTTGAAAAGGATTTTAGATCTCTCTTCACAGAAAGAGATTGGGAACCAGTTCTTTGTGATCTGAAAGCTCCATGTGCTTCTCTAGTGAAAGAATTCTACAGCAACATTCATGATGTAGCTTCACATGGTTCCTCTTTTTGTTCTTCTTTAAATGGTTAGTCTTTTCCTGTTTCCGTAGATCTCTTATCATCTCATTTGTATATTCGTAGGGTAAGAGATCCTATTTATCCATACTCAACCTGTCCTCCTCCTTCTGAGGTTGATTCTTTTCTATTTGAGCAGCCTTGGACCTATGATGGAAGGTCTTTACAAGCCTCCAAACTATCTCTTGAGACGCATGTACTTCAAAAATCATGTGTGCCAATCTTTGGCCTATTTCTCACTTCTATTCTTTACCTTATCCTAAGGTAAACTTTCTTTATGCCCTTAAGAAGGGAGACTCCATTGACTTGCCATCTCACATAGTTTCTACTATTCTTTAGGTTTATCAAAATTGTAAAAAATCTCATAGTCTAGTTTTTGGATGTCTCATTCTTAAGTATTTTGAGAGTTTACACTTTTCATATGGTCCTTTTACTCCCTTTCCACTAGGTTAGCCCATTTGTTCTATCACTCTGAATCAGAGTAAGGCACACTTAGGCCTTACTCCTATTTATGGTTCTTCTACTTAGTCAGAGTCTTCTTTTGCCCCTTCTGGTGCTGCTCCTTCTTCTTCTTTTGCTTTTACAGATGACATGGCATTAATTAGGGAGCAATTGTCTCAGATTGCTCTTAGATAGGAGAGGATGGAGTGGAGACAGATCCGGATGCAGCATGATATACATGAGATTCGGGAGTATGTGATGGAGCATGTGGATGATGATGATGATGCTAATGAGGTTCTTGATGATGTTTCGGATTCTTTTTGAGCATGTGTGGCTCCACTTCTTCCTTTTGTCTATTTCTATGACAAAAAGGGGGGAGTAGGTATATGTTGAGGGGGAGATTTATGGGAGAGTTTATTTATGGATGACTGTACTTATTTACTTACTTTGGGATGATTATATATATCATGTGTGATATTGATGCATGGTTTATATTTCTGAAATATTGCATCTTGAATGTGAATTGCTTATTGTTATTTTTTTTAGATTTTGTTCCTCTTGCTTTTCACAGGGTATTTTTTTTTCATTGAGTTGTTTTGTTACAGGTTACAGGTTTCCAATTCAAGCATGGTCTATCTCAGTTAGTGTTGATAGGTTTTGTTTGAGTTTGTAAAGTCCAAGACATTACTTGATGGTTCACAATGTCAAGGATTTTCAATTTATTTTATTTGGTATAGTTTTTGTTACAGAATAGCCAAAGGGGGAGTTTATTAGGTTTAGAGACCTAAATTGGCTTAATTCTGTGCCAAAATGTGGTTTCGAGTGTTTAGGATAGGTTATAGGAGTTGCGGTTCAAACCAGGTTGAAAAAAGAGTCAAAATAAGCATTTTTTGTATTTCGGGCCTGAGGCCGGCTCTAACCTAAAGCATAAGGCTGAGTTTTTAGAGTTGAGCTTGAACCAAGCTCGAGCCCAGCTCTAGCACGAGAAAAAATAAAACTCAGACAAAGAAGCCCGAGAGTAGCATTAGAGACGGTTTGATGTGCCGTTCGAGCCATGGAGTTCAACATGGGACCACGCCCAACTCGAGCTCTAGCCTAGCATGAGCCTAAAGAGAAACCTGGGAAATAAGCCTTTAGGCCAATCCTGTGCTCAACCTAGGCTCGAGCCTGAAAAGTTTTGAAAATTAAAAAACCCAGTTTTTCAATTCCTATTTGAATTCTATCTTACCTATAACTTCTTGGAAACCTATAAATAGGACTAGGGGATGGCTCTAAAACATGTTTGAGATATTTTAGAAACCCTAGACGTCCTATTCTTCCAGAGAAATCTCCATTCATATTTTCTCTCTTTGAGCCATCTCTTTCTTCTATTCTTCCTTGTTCAAAGCCTTGGAGTTCCGGGTTGCACGTGGGAGTTCCCACAGTACCAAACGTGGACGTTTGGCGTGATCGTGTGAAGAGATCTTCGGAGTTCCGGAGTACTACAGGTTGTAAATCTGAAGAGTTCTTCAGAAGCTTGACAAGTCAGTGAGTTTCAGAGTCTAACAAAGTTTGTTGAGTCGTCTGAACCACTTTGTAAGCACCCAAATTTTGATCAAACCAAAAAAAAAAAAAGAAAAAAAAAAGAAGAAAAGAAAAGAAAAGAAAAGAAAATAAGAAAACAAAAAAATGTGCTAAAAGACAGAAAAACAGCTCAAAACCCTGGCAGAAAGTCAAACCCCGAGGGGACAAAAAGTTGACTTTTTGATTAAGTGATATTTGTCCACCTTGCTTTATATCATTGGATAGAGAATCTCGACACGATTCCAACGCAACTGAGTTTGCAGGAATCGGAGTCCGGATGAAGGTTCTGCGGGCGGTCAAACTTGGGCGAAGCCAAAAGTTGACTTTTTGCTAAAATCCTATCCAGAGGCCTTGCTTTATATCATTGGATAGAGGATCTCGATACGATTCCAGCCCAACTGAGTTTGCAGGAATCGGAGTCCGGATGAAGGTTCTGCGGGCGGTCAAACTTGGGCGGAGCCAAAAGTTGACTTTCTGGTGAAATCCGATCCAGGTGCTTACCCCCATGCCATTGGATAGAGGGCTCCGATACGATTCTAACGCAACTGAGTTTGCCCAAATCAGAGCCCGGATGAAGAAGATATGAGCTGACGAAATTCTCGAGCAGCAAAACCGGCAATCTGCGCATGTGGCAAAGAGCTGTACACGTGGCGTGTTGCGCAGAAAAATATCTCGGGGATCAAATCCGTAAATATCCAAACATTCAAAATATCCCAGGGACTAATCTGAAAATATTTGAAAATATCTAAATAAAATAATATTAAACCAAAATATCCTAGGGACCATATCTTAATTTTCGGATTTTTTAAACAAACCCGCGGCGGCATTTAATGATTTAATCATTATGTCGCTCGCGCCGAGCGACAGGAGGTCGGCGCGAGCTGGGCGCCGAAGTCGGCGGATACCCCGTCTCCTTCTATAAAAGCCACAACCCCCTTCATTGCAGGGGGTTCGGTTGGTTGGGAGGTTCTGCATTTTTTTGGTTCGGATTTTCTTGGGGGTTGGACATTCTGTTGTCCCTCGGCACTCGAAGGTAGTCTGGGCTACCATCTTCCCCAAAGAAACCACACTCTTGGCCATTCCTTTCTTCCCCTTCTTCCTCGTCAAACCCGAAGGTAATCTTGCTCTTGGTGTGAGAAGGAGGCTCCGGCTGCAGCTCGTTGGCTCCAAGGAACCCTCCGGCCTACTCTACAAAGACCTGGAACCAAGGTGAGCTCTCCATTTTCTTTTGTTCAATATATATATAAATTAGGCTTCCCATGCATCTCTGATATCCTGTTTGTCATTGTTTGTTTGATTCGAATTCGAAGGGGAGCATGTTCCCTGTGATCGCACCTCTCTTGTATCCCGATAAAACCCCCATTTCCCTTCTTCCTTAATCGTGTTTTGTTAGTTAGTGTTTTGCAAAGTTTTATGCATGTTCTGTAATGTTTGGGTGTTCGGATTTGTAGGTTTGCAAAGAGGTTTGATCCTCACAACTTAGGTAGATTAATTTCCAAGTATGTTAGAGGTCTGCTGGGGTTCTAAGGATCCCCAGAAACCAGTTACAGAGCTTAAAACCAGTCGGAAATGGAGTTTGGAGAGAAAAAACAGAGAGTCAGGGTCTGCGCTGAGCTCACGCTCACCTCGCGCTGAGCTCGCGCTCACCTAGCTTGGGTCCGCTCACCTCGCGCCCACCTAAATTTGGATGCGCTCATCTCGCGCTCACCTCGCGCTCACCTCGTGCTCACCTCGTGCTCACCTCGCGCTCACCTCGCGCCCACCTAAATTTGGATGCGCTCATCTCGCGCTCACCTCGCGCTCACCTCGTGCTCACCTCACGCCCACCTAAATTTGGATGCGCTCATCTCGCGCTCACCTCGTGCTCACCTCGTGCTCACCTCGCGCCCACCTCGCGCCCACCTCATTTTGGGTGCGCCCACCTCGTTTTTGGGTGTTTTTTTCGCTGTTTTCGGTCCGCCCACCTCGCGCTGACCTCGCGCCTAGCGCCCGGAGGTCGGCGCCTACCCTTTTAAGGCCGAATGCCCTATTTATTTTTAAATTCCGAAAATACCCCTTGGACCCAGTGTATGTGATTTTCGTATATTTTGTGTATTTCATGATTTTTGACTGTGGGGTGACATTCTCAAACCGAACCAAATATGCCAATAGGGTTTCCGGGTCACCCGGGAACCCAACATGGGACCCAGACCACCCGGTCTAACTTGATTTCCAGTGGGCCCTACAACGGGGCCCACCCAGCCCGAACCATTGAATCGTGCTTAAATAAGATAATCAAAGGAACTGGGCGGGCCGGACCACTTGAGGCCCACCCAAGCCCTATGCGGGGCATGCATGCTTAAATTAGGTCGTGGTTTGGCCGAGACCAAGGGCAGGGCCTATCGGGCCCACCAAGCCCATTAACCAACTAAGGTTAGGGTTTCAAAACCCTAACTCAGGAAGTCTTGGGCTTTCAAGCCCAAGCCCAGGTAAAGGGCCCCAAGCCCAAATCCTGGCCCACTTTGGAAACTTAAGCAAGATAAATCTCAAATCATTTGGCAAACAACTGTGGGGCCCACTCAAGGGCCCACAAACAGTCCCGGCCCACTTGTGCATGGAAAAAACTAAATAATCAAACTTGAACCCTAGAGTAAAATCAATTCATTTGAACCAAAGCCCAAAGGGCCTCTCAGGCTAGACTGAGGCCCACAAGGGACACGTGGGCTCAACCAAGCCCACCAAGGAATCCGCAGGCCCTCCAACGGGGCCCGCCCAATCAGACCCACATCACTTTAATTAAAAAGATAAAATCAAGTAAAGGGACCCACACCACTTTGGCGGTCCCGCCAGACTTAATCAAAATGGCATGCTGGAATAGGAATCGGGTGAGTGAGAGACCAAAGTTGACTCAAACCAGGGAAACCTATGGGACCCGTCATTTGACGAGGTGGACTGGGGTGTCTACGGACTTCCCCAGACCGCAACCGAGAACCTACTTAGAATCTCTAAGCCGCAGACCAAGCCCTAGTAGAAGAACCTAGGCACCCAGGTGTCCGCCTGCACCCCATTAGGCGGTGGCGACTCCAACATTCCCAAATTACCCTTTAGGAGGCGTGCCGACCCGTGCGACCACGCGCACACACTTTTTAAACCTTCTTCTCATCGTAGATCTTAGGTGGCTCCTGCATAGCCTGGATGGTTTTTCTCTAGTGATAGTTCTCATAGCGTTTTCCCTACGTCACCAAATTGCTAGTCTCTTTTATTTCTCTATATGCTTTAACTGTTTTGCAATTTGGGTCACTTACTACTTAGTTGTTCTTTTCTGAAATTAATTTGAGGACTTGTGCATGCTATTTAATTAAGGACTTGTCTTTAGTTAAGTAGAAAATTTAATTTCCGCTGTGCAACACGTATTCACGCCCGTCTAGGTGTATTTGGAGTCTAAACCCGTATTTTTCAATTTTCATATAAAAATGTGTTTCAGATAATACAATGATAAGCAATCAAGCATTATTTGATCACGAATTCAGGAAAACCTGCTTTATCATGATAGTCGATGAGAGCAAAGCAGGGCGGTTTCCTTTGGCACCAGCAGCCAAAAGCAAGGCTGCTTCTCCCTAAGCATTACCGACACAAAGGGTAAAAAAAGGTGTTTTAACAAACCTATGATAGAAAGTAATTGTTCAATAGTTACTTAAATGAGAGCAAATAAAAACTACCTCAAAATAATAAGAATAAAAGTTCCATTCATGCCATAGAATAATAAATTCTTTTAACTAGTCAAAGTACGATGAAAAAGAAGATTTTTCATGCCACCCTTACTTGGTACAATGAAACTAGTAGAAATCAAAATTTCCTAATGTGTGAAACAAATAGTAACCCAAGGAACCATCCCTCTAGCACCCCATTTTTCACTAAAAAGGAATTCTATTCAAGAGAAATGAGGAATTCAGAACAAGGTCAGCTTCGACAGCCACCAAAAGTACAAAGAAAAAATAGAAGAATATAGGATTATAAAGAAAATAGTAAACCTCAAAAGACATTAAAGAAAAAAGGAAAGCATTGTGATAAACTGTAAAACCCCAGTTTTGGAAAAAAAAATTATTAGCAGGTTTAATCAAAAATTTATTTACAGCTGGAGAGTTGTGGTCTTTAGTTGACAAAGAAAATAAGTAGAATGTTATTAAGTAATTAAGTGCGAACTTAAAAATTTTAGTGAACAGGAACTTAGCAAATAAATAATTCAAGTAACCTCAACTTCAATGGGGGGTAAATATGGAAATCCTGAGGGTTAAGTTAATGCTGGGAGTAAATTAGGTTAAACTTTGCGAGGTCTATAAATAGATTGCTAAGATTAAAAATTTTCGGAGGTTGGGGAAAGGTCGCTGCCTGGTATAGGGCGTCGGCCGAAAAGCTTGGATCTCTAGAGGCCGAAAAGCTTGGATCTCTGGAGGCCGAAAAGCATGGATCTCTGGAATCTGTAAAAAGGATAGGAAGCTAGATGAAGATCCTCAGTACAGGTGAGTGGCATCGTTTTAATACTGGGTTTTCGTATTATTCGTAAGTTTAATCTGAATGCATATGTTTTCTGGAAGGAGATAGTCATGTGTTTTCTGGAAGGAGATAGTCCGAGTGTGGGTTTCTTTAGGATTGAATGAGATAAATAAAAATGTGTTTAGATTAATTTCAAAAGTGGTTTAAATGTGTTCTGGGAATATTTTTCGTGTAGATTTTGAACTAACAGAGAGTCGAAGAAACAGGAGGGTATTCGCCGAGTGGCGCCGACCCAACGTCAACTCACCCTGGTCGGCGAAACGACAATTTGACTTACCGCCGAGCCCACACTCAACGTGCGCCTAGCTCGCACAGTCTCGTTTTTCTTCGCACCTATGTCGCGCGAGTCTCACGCCTATCACGCGCTCAGCTCTCACCCAGTAGCCTTACACCAAGCGCAACCGGTATTTGTTTATAGATTTCTTACCGCCGACCTCGCACCTAGCGCTAGAGGTCAGCGCAAGCTCGATCTTTTGCCGAAAGTTGAGATTTGATAAAAAAATAAGTTACAGTGGACACTTTGCAGGTTTTAAGCACTTACTTATTGACTAGTTTAGGATGTTAGAAATACTATATTCGTTCAAACCAAATTGGAGACTATTGAATCACATACTAAACATTATTACAAACTATTCGAAAGGAGAGTTTAAGAAATTTAGGTAGGTTGTGCTATTTATGATCCTATAAGTAAATGAGCCATTTTTGGTATATACTTCATCTGTTTCCTGTTTTAGAAATTGTATAAATCGGTTTCGTTCAATATCCAATGCCTGAAAAGTATTGAATGCTTTTGTGTGAGTAAGAGAAATTTTATTGCATGAGAGTGTTGTTGTGAGGTTGGGAACCTTTGAATTGTGTGAGTTGATGTTCTGGTTGGAACAACTTATGATACACAGGGTTGAAATCAATGTGGGTTTACTGAATGCGGAGTTTATATGGTTATTTATAGGTTTTGGTTTAGCTTGTCCTGGATCCAGAGTCTAAGCTTAGTAATGTGATGCCTGTGTTTTATTGGAGTAATGACATGGCCATAGAGTGTTGCCACGACCGGTATAGAGCAGCCAGAAACCCTGAGTAGGCCTGGTTGTCAATGTCGAAACCCTGAGTAGGCTGGCATTGGATGACGAAACCCTGAGTAGGCCGTCATTTCAGAGTATCCGAAACCCTGAGTAGGCCGGAACTGTGTACATGGAGGTGTGGAGGTCGCTCTGGCGTGTTGATTAACCAATCAAATAATTGCATGACATTGACCACTGTGGGATTTCTGTTTATCTAGTTTTAGATATATTATTGGATTGCAGTAGAGGTTGGTTTTTCTCGGAACGTGGATATAATGATATTGTTTCTTTGAAACCAATTGAAAATTTTGTTGACAAATGTATTCCGTTTTAAATACGTACTGATTTTCATTATCTATATTTTTGTAACAAATAAATTACCAGGGATATTAGTCGGTTTCATGAAGTTATTTCCTGTTTACTCGTGTGATTATTCGATTCATAATTTACAACTGGTAAATTGTATTTGTGCATGCATGTGCTGCTCGCTGAGATATTCGTATCTCATTCCCTTGCTTTCTGTTTTGTTTTTCAGATACATATGGAGAGCCGATACTTGTAGGTTGTTTATTGGGCCATGTGAGTTATTACTTTGGGGTTTCTTTTAGCGCACTCTGTTTGGTAGTTTTCTTATTGAATTCATGTTTTTCCTTCACTCTGATAGTGCGATCCTGCTATACATAATAACCTCTGGAGACGAGTTACGAGTTTTCTACGTGACTCAGATCTGGGGCGTTACATAAACCTTAAAAGTAAGATTATTTGAGTACATGTCAAGAAAGGTTTTTGATAATTTTCAAATGTTAAGTACATAAGTGACAAACCTTAATGGTGCAAGTTTAATTATCTCTAAAAATTTTAAAGTCTGCTTTCTTAGCATGTCTTCTTGCCTACCTGTTGAACGTGTGTGGACAGATGCGAAAGAAACTCTTAATGCATGTGTGCTACCAAAATAAACTAAGGAGTTTAGTAAGGATCTTTGATTCTAAATTCTATATTATAATCTGAATTTTGAAAATCTAGATTCTACTTGTTGAATTTTAGAATCTAAAGTCTCATTTGGCATTTGGTTGATCCTTATTATTTATATAGATTTTATAATTAATTTTCATATTATGATTGCATTATAAAATAATAAAATGTATAATAAACAAATAATTGTATACAAATATGTATAACATTAAATATAATACATAACAATTACAATTATCATTATTATTATGTTAAAACATAAGATTTTTAAATATTATAATATTGTTATGACTTAACATTTTTAATATTATTATTGTAATATTACAATAATATGTAAAATTAGAATATTATAATAATATATTGTATCATCGAACTATTTTATTTACTATTATTGATATTATTCTTAATTATCGCTGGTTCTCTCGTCCTGCTAGACGTGTTTTCACACAATTCATCAATCACAGCCATCAAAATGATGTTCGTCCATTCATCAGTACTTGCCATTGCAGTTGCTATTATCATTTTTTTTCCCGGCCACAGTGAATGAAGAAAAAGACGGTATCTTTTTAAATATTATAATTATTCTTATTTAACATCAGTAGAAGCTTTATACACAGTCTCTGGACAAGGAAAGCACATTATTCGAGTACTTATTGAGCAAAGCTTAGAGAGCATGCATTTGCTCTAACTTGGTACAAGCATATAACTAATTGGCCAATAAACGTATATATAACAAGTAGGCAAGTCCTGATCTTATCAAAAGCTTGAAACCGTTGAGAGCTCAATCAAACTGAAAGTCGAAATTATAAGCCTCCCCAACCTTCCATTCACCAGGTAACACCTTCATGAACTCTACCAATTCTACTTTGCCATTGCCGGCCATTACGAGCCTCACCCTAAGATCTCCCTTTGGCGGATTCTCCATGTCCCAAACTGCACCGTAGGATTTGCGCATTCTCATCCATTGCTTAGAATTTACCTACATATACTCAAAATTATGCAAGCAAACAACCTCAAAATTTTCATTTGCATTGTTTAACCCAGCCATTGATACATACACACGAAAACAATAAAAGAGCATACACTAAGAGGCACGTGAGGAAGGCAGTAAGCGGGAAAATTTTCAAATAAATCACAAACTACCACAAAGGGTAGTGGGGTACGTAATTAGAGTCAAGTGCCTGGGGTCGAACCTTTCTGACTCATTGCACTCGTAAAAGTATTGGCATGCCCGCTACATACAGAATCATAACACTGAGACCGCAAAAGCGTCAAAGGGTAACAAACATGCAACTATGCACAAGTTGAATCGTCTGCCATGCTTCCCTAAATTACTCCCTGATGTGGCTGTGAGATGCTACCATGTGGAGCATCTCACGGCCACTATTTTTTCATGTGAGACCCATTTGATAAATTTATATCAATCAAAAAACCCTGACCGTGAGATACTCCACATGGCAGCATCTCACGACCACATCAGGGAGCAATTCAGGGAAGATGGCTGACGATTTCATTCCCCTATGCACACACAAACACATATGCACGCGCACACACATACACGCGCGTGCACACATACATACACACACGCACATGTACACACACGCACACGTGCACACAGACACACATACATAAATATATCAATCAATTTCCTCTCAGACCAATTTCCTAAGACTATCTCCCGGACATAGGCTCATATTGGAACACGCGTCCTATCTCTTTGTCGGTGAAGTTTCACGTTACTAACCTTTCTTTCGTTGAATGATTTCTTTTTCTCCACTCAAAATAATAATATAACGCTCAAAACAGGTGAATAAAAAAATATTTAAGGTTTCCTTCCTTTCCTCTTCGTTCATATCATGTCTGCGGCAATATCAGAAACTAGGTTCGGCAGAGGCTGTTGAACGGAATGCAAATCTGATTTGTCTGGGAATGGGGTGGAAAATGAGTTTGACAGAGGAAGGATACTAGCCTGGCCACAGAAAAACAATGTTTCTCACAACCATAACGACTCTGGACTCATCTAGTGTTTTTTCGAACTCTGATCCCTCGTCGGAATTGAAGCACCCTTCATCGCAAATCTGAACAAACTCCAATTCGATATTAGTTAATATTAATTCCTCTCAAATTCTCCGTTAGCTTGTCACCGGTCGAAACACATAGGAGCTCTGGCCGGAACTACACACCTGAATCCGGATAAATCCATCCCCACCTAAATCCGGAGCAGTGACAATCTCACGGTTGTTGTTTGTTTTGGAAGTATTTAGAGGAATTACAGTTTTAATGGACAGTGGAGAGGAAGAGGGAGAGTGCGTCAGGTTAAGATTTTGAAGTGAGATTTTTGTCACGTCTAATTGCCGCTAAATTATGCCATTTCTGATCAGAATAGGGAACAAAGGAATATGGAGAGAGAGAGTTAAGATCCTTCCTTAGAGCTCCAGTAGCCCTGAACTTCTTTGTTTTTCAGGAGAGAGAGAGTGTTAGCAACACGAAATCGATGCCAAGGTGCAGAGTGTTAGCGAAGAGAGGTGAAGGGTTCAGTTGCTAATTCAAGCGCCATTTGCGTCCTATCTCTTTCCCTCGTCGGAATTGAAGTGCCATTTCCACCGGAATTCAGAGCAGTGACAATCCCATCATGGTTTGGAAGTATTTAGAGGAATCACACGCCATTTCTGACCAAGATAGAGACAATAGAACCGAACAAAGGAAATTAGGAGGAGAGATAGTTGAGGTTCTTCATTAAAGCTCCAATGGCCTGGACTTGTTTGATTTGCAGGAGAAATGGAGGGAAGGGAGTTCATGTGAAAATAATTGATTTTTTAACACGAAAGAAGAAGGAACCGTTTCAGCCTTCACACTGTTAACTTTGAAAGCTAGAGTGGGACGCGTGTCGCAAAATCAACCCATGTCTGAGGGAAGGTACGAGGAAGGTGGTCTGAGAGGAAATCGATTCCAAATATATATATAACTCCACAAGTAACTAAATATGAGCCTATACCTGGCAAATTTCAAAGGCTAGGATGTCCTTTTGACCACCTTGGAACAGTATAACCATGGCCAAGTACCCTGGAAAGTTGCTGTGTTCCTGAATCATAAGTTCAAGGTTCTTACCAGGATATTTGCATGGGATCCTGCACACCATTATTTCCATGGTTAAGCCAGTAGGTAGCAGTGAAACACAAAGATGCAAAAGAATTAAGTCTCACTCTCAGTGATTACCTCCTATATTCAATGTCAATTACACCTTTAGCCTTCAATTCTGAGGCCTTGTTAGGCAGCGCCAATATGTTTCGAATCCGCCGGGACTGAGGATGAAGTCAGTATGGTGTCCTTCTCCATGGTCAGTCACTACGATCTCGACACCGTCATTGGTGCACAAGTTTGGTATTGTGCACTTAACCTGATTCACCCATAACAAACAATTAAGCACTGGTGATCATAGTGAATATTTGAATTAGGTGACTGAAGCTTCATCATTTTATTCTTGTTAGTTTCAATCTAGACATGCATGATGCTTTCTGAGGAGGAAGAGCAGCACCTGGTAGCAGGCACCACAGCCAGTGCCATATCCGAACAACTCCCTCGACACAGCGCTGACATGTCCATAGTTGATGCGTTGTCCATATGCACCATATCCACATGCCCCACCTGGTTCATTTACACCATTATTATATATATATATATATATATATACTCTTCATGGATAAATATATATGCACACACACATACACACACAAAAATATGTAGTAGGTACGTAGATACTAAGGTTTATGCTGAGGGAGATAAAGAGACCATACTTGGGGTCCCTAAACCATCTCGAGTGCCATAATAAGTTGCTCTCGAGTGCTCAAAGTCGTGAGAGCTACACAGAGCAGGCAAGAGCACCAGAAGACACACAAGAACATCAGAAAAACTGAGTTTCAGACCCATGTTTCAATAAACCGTTGCGACTCTCAGTCACTGAAGATGGGGAGAGATACCAGGCCCAACTCTTATTTATAGTAGAGTAAGTCGTCACCTTTTCTTCCACTAAATTAAAAATGGGATTCTGAAGTGGGGTGGGGGCCAAGCTTGAGATGTGATGTGAACAAATAGACGCCTTATTTTCCCTAAAGACCATCTAAGAAATATTAAACAAATATTAAAGCCTAAGGAGCATTGCTTAATTAATAACCTCTTCTTCCCCTTTCATCTTTCAGTCATAGTACGTACGTCCAACCTGTTTTAAGGTTATGTTGAGTTTAATTAGGGCTCCTGACAATTGGTTTAAAATTCCACGTAAGGGATTTGGTTTTAGCTCACTAAGATAAAACTAAGCATATGTTTGTGTAGCTTCTTATGCTTCAAGACTTCTCCGGTTAAAAGGGGAGTTTTATAATTTTTGAATCGACCCATCAATCCCCCAGAATCCATAGGTTGACCCATATATTAATTAGGTTGGGTTCAGGCTTTCTCAACCCAACTCAAAACGAGTCAACCAGAACCTAACTCGCAAACCCGTTGGATACCCATTTAAATTTTAAGTGTTTTTTTTCCACTATTTTTATCTCCTATACCCTTTTATATTCTATTATATAAGGTGTCAAGTCCACTTAACTAATTAAGCATATTAATTTAATATTTTGAGACTCTCAATCATTGAATTACTTTTATGGACTAATATAACAAATCACCCTTATTAAGTGTTGTTTTTTTACAAAATTTATTAAAAAATTTTACTACCTTAATAGAAGTTATACAAGCATAATTGAAAGTAAATAGGAATAAAGAATGAATTAAAAAATAAAAAGGATTGTAGCTTCAACCCGTTCATTGCCGGGTTGAATCCGGGTTGGTAATTTCCTCCCGGTAGTAAATAGATTGAACCCAACCCAACTCATTCAATAATCAACCCGTTCACAACCCGCTCAACCAACCCATTTCCACCTCTAGTAAAAATAAGATGTTTAAAGCACTAATGAAGGATTATGCGTAGCAGGATTTTTTTTTTTTTTTACAAGGTTAATAAGCATTTTATTAGAGAAAGGAAGCGTTTTGAGTGGTTGTCGGCTCCAATCACGATTGGTAGGTGCCAATTGATCCTGGCCCTTACCTATCCCCCGTGCCTTTCTCAATGGCTCAGATAGATTTTGTGTAGGCTGGGGTACACTAAACAAGAATTGTGACATCCTCTATTAAATTAGTGGCACAAGTCGTGCCACATCTCAAGATAAGGAAATGCTGATGTCTTGCAACTAAACATTGCTTGCGATTGCATAAGATCTAATTCATAGTTATTATAACAGATATTTTCCCCAAGTGAACTTGTCAGGAGCTAACAAAACAGGGGTGACTGTAGACACCCCAAATTGCACTTCCATAAGAGAGAACCTTCAAAAGAACTTTAAAAGTCTTATTTGAGCCTTGACATATGTCAAACACTCAAAAGCTCTCAAAATCGGTGCCAACCGTACTGAGTATACGGTTTTTGTAATTTTGGTTTCAACCGCTCTGTATGTGCGGTTGCAACCGCACACACAGCACGGTTGACATCCATGCTTGTTGCGTGGGCTGCCACTTGGCTTCGCGAAGCTTCGGCCGTTGAGCCACGTCGACAGCAATCATGACAAGCGTAACTGAATTGAACCGTCCTGTATATGCGGTTTGGTTAAATTTGTATATGAACCGCACTTTGAGTGACGGTTGTGTGTGAAACCGTACTGTGTATGAGATTTTGGCTGTTTCGGGGATTTGCGAAATTGCTCGATCTCTGAGCCTTATTTACGCATATTACCTCTCTCTTGGGGACTTGAACTCCCTATTTCACCTTTCGAAACTTGCTGAATTACTCCAATTCAAGCCTTGGAGGAGAATTGGAATAATCTAGAAGGCCTTTTTGGCCTACCCTTGGGACTCTTCTACCCCTGACTTGGCCTATAAATAGAGGGGTCCTCCTCTTGCAAATTGTAACGCCCCGAACCCGGGTCAGTTCAAACCGACACCCGACCCGAACCCGGTTCGCTACTGTAACAACCCAAATTTAGTTCAACAACCAAATCCGAGGTGTTACTGGCCCATATCAATTACAACATCAATAACATACCAGACCAAAGAAAGCAAAATCCAATCTATTTATTATTCTATCAGAGTTGCGGAAACAAGTATGTGCGGAAGTGTAGATCAAAATCCTCAACTAAGCATAAAGCTTGACCATCAATCAATAGTATCAAAGTCTGGTAGAATGAACTGGTTACTAACTCTCTCTTGTCCCTCTCATACATCAAATCCAAATAAATGATAATAAACCAATTAAAAATGCTAAGTCTATAACATCAATCCACCTCAGACAAGATCTGGATAATAATAATCCTCCAGCGAATACTCGGCTATCTCTCCCTGGAAGTCTAAGAGATCCCCCTCTCGCGTATCAGCTGAAAAAAAATGGAATAGAAGTAGGGTGAGATACGAATATCTCAGTAGGTAACACATGCATGACTAAACAGTTAATATAAGCAAAGTAACATTTCATGCACGACTAAGCAACATCGATAAATCAGGCTCGCATAATCATTTATACCATTCATGAACATAAAACAATTTGATAAACAGTTCTATATATAATTTTCAGCAAGTTTTAGTATAAGAACTCAATAGCCAAATCAGTAGCATAATCCATACATTGCCAGGATGTACTAAGCAGTCAAATCCAACCAATATCCCAATCACATGCATCCCGCACGTGCACAATAATAATAATAATCATATCAAGTGTTGTGTTTTCAGTGTCATTGTAGGACTCACAAAGATAGATAAACCTTTTGAGATGATTCTCAACCAATTGCTATACCACCGTGCGACTTAGGAGCGATGCTACTAATGATACTCAAGCCCCATGCAGCGCAGCTTAGACAAGAGCCGTAGTCACCGACTTATTGCACACGTACCCATCAGAGTTGGCATGTACCACCAGCATGCAGCACCAGAATCAATACATGGAGATGGTCGCTTATCCACATGTACAGGGAATCACCAGCGGCTCACCGGGGTGTCCCTCCAGACATAGGACCTTCCCAGACAAACTAACTTGCAAAGGAAGCGCGTCGCATATAGGAGTAACTCAACCCAAATGACATATCCCTCAGCTATCTAGCTACGACTATGGATCCATAACCAGCTATGCCCACTAGACTCCAAAATTCCCTAAAGTATCATAATTCTATAAGGGTTGGTGCCTAGCGGCATATAATGGTTATATCTGTGCATTTACTTCATTATTCAGTCATTCGGATTTTGAATTCTCTTTATAATGTCTTATGATTTATAATATCATTTAGAAGTGTTTAGATAATCAAATGGTAGTTAGGCTTTTCCAAAATCACATTTCTCCTTTTCCTTCAAAACTTGGCAACTAATGTCCTAAATATCTCCCTAATTTGTTTTTCTGTAAAACAGGGATTTAGGTAGTTTATTTTGGTCTTAAAGTACCTTAATTAATCATTAAAATTGTCTAAAAATAGTTTAGAATTGAATTAGGTTCGAAATTATGAAGAATTGGAAATTCTGCTGAGAGCGCCTGGGATCGCTCAGGATCGCTCCGGGCGGTCATCAGTCGGCGGTAGTGCAAATTCGAGCGCCCACGGTCCGTCGTCCCGCGGTCCACGGCGTCCTCAAATCTTTAACCAGCGCCTAAGATCGCCGATGAGCGCCTCGCACAGTCGAGGTCGGCGGTCTCACCAAATTGAGCAGAAACAGTTCTAAATCACGATTTTTCTCGTCTAAACTCATTCTAATGTATTTATAACATGCTTAGCTAACTAAATACAACTTTACATATCATAGAAACATGCGTTTGCGATTAAACTGAGATAAATCCGAATTTAAAACCAAAACGGTGTCACCTACCTCTATACGCTGATTCCTCCTTCTCTATTCTGCACAATGGCGAAACTCCTGCACAGAGAAATCCTCTGGACGATGAACGCACGCCCAGCCCTTCCTTCTTCTTCTCCTTCTTCTTCCCTTGGTCGCTCGAACAGTCGTCGCTTGCGGCTCTTCAATACGCGCGACAATACATGTATAAGAATTAGGTTAATTCTTTATACATATTTATACCCCCTAATCCTATGCATCTCCCATGCAACTCTTCTATACACCTTGCCCAATCAGAATACATACCTCGATATCTCACGATCGGACGGTCAGATCTGCGTCTAATTCTGGATCTCCGCTAAGTTGATCACCCCCTACAATATTAAAATGTTTCTATCAATCATAACTCTGGGTAATATTATTTACTAATTTGATTTATTATTTAAGGAAAATTCGGGGTTTTACATCCTCCCCTCCTTAAAGAAAATTTCGCCCTCGAAATTTACCTTGCGGTTCTGGAAATAAGTTGAGATACTTCCTCTGCATTTCTGATTCCAATTCCCAAGTAGCTTCCTCAGTCGTGTGATTTTGCCAAAGTACTTTCACAAGTGGTATCACTTTAGTACGAAGAACCTGTTCCTTCCTGTCCAAAATCTCAACTGGATGCTCCTCGTAAGTCAAGTCCCCTCGCACTACTATCTGCTCATGCTGAATGATATGAGTAGGGTCATGCACGTACTTCCTCAACATAGAAACATGGAATACGTTATGAACTCCTTCCAGTTGTGTAGGTAAAGCCAATCTGTATGCTAATGGTCCCACTGTACCCTTAATCTCAAACGGACCTATATATCTTGGAGCCAATTTGCCTTTCTTTCCAAATCTCTTGATTCCACGAGATGGTGATATCTTCAGAAATACCCAATCACCAACTTCAAAATGCAAATCTCTTCTTCTGGTATCTGCATAACTCTTCTGACGACTCTGGGCTGTAAGCATGTTTCGCCTAATCTGATTCACCTTCTCAATGCTATCTTGTACAATCTGGGGCCCAATGAGTTGTCTTTCACCAACTTCCACCCAGCACACTGGGGATCTACACGGTCTGCCATAAAGTGCCTCGAATGGTGCCATCTGAATACTCGCCTGATAGCTGTTATTATAGGCAAACTCCACCAATGGTAGGTGCTGATTCCAACTGCCTCCCCAATCCATAACACAGCATCTCAGCATGTCTTCCAAAGTCTGAATGGTACGCTCAGACTGTCCATCTGTCTGAGGATGATAACTAGTGCTGAAATTAAGCTTAGTCCCCAAAGCTGCCTGAAATGCAAGCCAAAAACGTGCTGTGAATCGTGCATCTCTGTCAGACACTATAGAAACTGGCACTCCATGAAGTCTCACTATCTCCTTGACATATAACTCAGCTAAAGACTTCAACGGCTGCGAAGTGCTCATAGGCAAGAAATGTGCGGACTTAGTCAATCTATCCACTACAACCCAAATGGCATCTTCCTTCTTTGCTGTCAGTGGTAATCCAGATACAAAATCCATAGTTACATGCTCCCACTTCCACTCTGGAATAGGAAGTGACTGAAGTAAACCAGGTGGTTTCCGATGCTCGGCCTTCACTTGCTGGCATATCAAACACTTTGCCACATATTCTGCAATCTCTCTCTTCATTCCTGACCACCAATAGATTTCCTTTAAGTTCTTGTACATTTTCGTACTTCCTGGGTGAACTGCATACTTCGATCTATGACCCTCTGTCAATATTTTCTCCTTAATTTCTTCATTAGCTGGAACACAAATACGACCTCTATATCTCAATAGCCCATCTCTATCCGCAAAATCTACAGCTCCCTCAGATCCTCTACTCATCATCTCCCTAGTCTGGATCAACTGTGGGTCAATCAATTGTTTCTCCCGAATCAACTGAACCAAATTTGGTTCAATCTGAACACGAGCAACTCGAATTACTCCATCCTGTGGCATGCTAAACTCTCCCTGCCAATCTCTGACTGAATCAATCAATCTACACTGGCTCATCATGAAAGCTGCTAAAGTAGCTATTTGACCTTCAACTGAACTTTTTCTACTCAAAGCATCCACCACTACATTTGCCTTACCAGGGTGGTATTGCAAAGTAAACTTGAAATCCTTTAGCAGATCCATCCACCTTCGCTGCCTCATATTCAAGTCTTTCTGTGAAAACAGATATCTCAAGCTCTTATGATCAGAAAAGATCTCAAACTCTACCCCATAAAGGTAATGCCTCCACAGCTTCAGTGCAAAGACTATGGCTGCAAGCTCTAAATCGTGGGTAGGGTAGTTCTTCTCATGCGGCCTCAACAATCTCGAAGCATACGCTATAACTCTACCTTGCTGCATCAGTACACACCCCAAGCCTATCCTAGAAGCATCACAATACACTGCAAATGCCTCATCCATGGATGGCACAATCAAAACTGGTGCAGTAGTCAATCTCTGCTTCAGTTCCTGGAAACTCTGCTCACATTTCTCATCCCATTGGAATTTCACTGCCTTCTTGGTTAGATTAGACAAGGGTGCAGCTATACGTGAAAATCCAGCGATGAATCTCCTGTAGTAACCTGCCATACCAAGGAAACTCCTGACCTCTGTCACTGTAGTAAGCCTAGGCCATTCTGCCACTGCCTTTACCTTCTCAGGGTCCACAGATATACCCTCTCCTGAGATAATATGACCTAAGAAAGAAATTTGCCTTAGCCAAAACTGACATTTACTAAATTTCCCATACAACTTGTGGTCTCTCAAAGTGTGCAATACTGCCTTCAAATGCCCTACATGTGCTTCTCGGGTCTTAGAATATACTAGGATGTCATCAATGAACACCACCACAAAACTGTCCAAGTATGCATGAAAAATCCTGTTCATGAGGTCCATGAAAACAGCTGGGGCATTGGTCAACCCAAAAGGCATAACCAAGAACTCATAATGCCCATAGCATGTACGAAAAGCTGTCTTCTCTATGTCCTCCTCTGCTACTCTCACCTGATGATATCCTGACCTCAAGTCTATCTTGGAGAACCATGATGCTCCTCCTAACTGGTCAAATAGGTCATCAATCCTAGGCAACGGATACTTGTTCTTCACTGTGACTTCATTCAGTTGCCTATAATCAATACACATCCTCATGCTTCCATCCTTCTTCTGGACAAATAGAACTGGAGCGCCCCACGGAGACATACTGGGTCTAATGAAACCTTTTTCCTGGAGCTCATCTAACTGTTTCTTAAGTTCCTCCTGTTCTGGTTTCGCAAGCCTATAGGGTGGTTTCGAAACTGGAGCCGTACCAGGCATCAACTGTATCCTGAACTCTACTCCTCTAGCAGGTGGTAATCCAAGTAAATCCTCTGGAAACACATCCGCAAAATCCTGTACAACAGGTACATCGGAGATGACAAGGGTGTCACTCTTAAGCTCCTCTGCTATCACAGATGCTACCAGACCAATCCGCGACTTCAACCCCTCACATTTGAAACAATGAGTGGTCTGATCTGGCCCTCTAACTATAACCGTACCCGCATAACAATCCAACGTCACATGGTGTCTACATAGCCAATCCATCCCCAATATCACATCAAAACCCCCAATGTCTAAGGCAATCAAATCACCAGACAACTCCAATCTACATAATGTAACTTCAAAAAAAATCCCCAAAGCTCAAAGCTATCAAATCCCTGAACAACTCAAGATGATTAGATTGGGTTTTCATCCTTTAACTTCCAAAACCACTACGTTTTCATTACTTTTCCAAATTAACAATCCATGCTCAAAAACCTCAGAAATTTAATCGCTTATAATTCCTTGTCCTTAATATCCAATCCCACAAATAAAGTACAAATATAACTCAGAAGATAAGAGCATGACTTGCTACCCACAATCCCTTAAATACATGTGCACCTTACATGCTTAATCAACCATCATTAATTTCCAACTTTAGATATAGACATTTAAACCATTAAGATTCTATTACCAACCTCAAGCACTCCTCTTACTGTTTATCTCAGAATCAACTGCTTTTCAAGATCTTCAATTTCCTTCTGAATTGCACTTAATAACTTTACTATAATAATGCAATGCAAATAAGATAATTCTAAATCACAAATAACAAACTATATCTGTGAGACATGGGAAAAAATCAATCTAATGATTTCCTCAATCATCACACGGGATTATATAAAACAAAGAGTCGCCACCATTCAATTTAGGTGTGAATGGACACCAGAATATTAAATAAGCACAAAAGGCAATTTTAGGGTAAAAATAACCCTCCTTTAAAAACAACCAGAGATGGGTAAGGGGATTAGGTTATGAACAGAGGAAGGTGTTAGGCACCCCTATTCATCCACACAAGGTGGTTGCCAGGTATTGTTCATGTTTAAAATAAAGGAAAAAGCTTGCTATAAAAATCATGAAAAATCACAAAAAAGACAAAACTGTATGGTTTTTTCATATGAATAGTCTGATTGATCCAGAACTTTCAAATATGATCATACCATTCCTAGGGTTTCATGATCAAACTAAAATTGAGATAAAATCAAATAAAATCAATTTAAAGTGAAAAATCCAAAAATCTGGCTTCAAGTCAAAATTCTAGAAATCTGGAAAAATATGATTTTTATAAAATATTTCACAATTTAACTTGAACAGTCCAGGACATAGATAAAGCCCAAATTTCACATTAAATTTGAAAATAAAAACCAAAAATACCCACGTTGATGAAGAACACCAAAAGGGGAGAATTTAGACCGTAGGGTCTTCTCTCAAAAAGGAAAAAACAATTTAAAAACCATATCATGAAACCCTAGAATTTACTTTCAGGCTTCTGGATTCAGATCTACCATATTGATCATGATAAATCCAAGATCCTAGCCTAAAATCACAAAAATCACGAAAACAGTGCTGTAGGTGCAAAAGTGGCAAAAATCCAAATTTTGGAAAATAGTGGGGATCTCATGCTATAAACATCATGGATTCATGTTATTCATTCAGATTCATCATAGAAAGCATTAAAACATGATCAGGATATTTAAAATAGCCACATCTCACAAATTAGAGCACATGGGGGTCTACCCTACGGATCCACCTGTTCTCCTTTCCCCTAGTTCTCTCTTCACGTTTTACGGCTAGAGAGACTCTTGAGGTACTTAGAGATAGGTTTGGGTACACAAACACAATCAAAGGCCTTATTCTATGAAAAAGGAAAAAAACAGACATGGGGTTCTATTCTAGGGATCCACCTGTTCTCCTTTCCCCTAGTTCTCTCTTCACGTTTTACGGCTAGAGAGACCCTTGAGGTACTTGGAGGCAGGTTTAGGAATACAAAAACAGATATGGCCTTATTCTACTGCAATAGAGATGATCCTATTACTTCTAGAATTGAAGACAGAAAATAAAAGGGATAGGGGACTTACCTGGATTGAGCAGGCAGAGCAGCAGGGATTCCTTTCCTTCTCTTGGAGCTTTTGATTCTTCAAAATTTCGTGGCCTTTTGCTTGAGGAAAGGCTCTCTATTTATAGACACACCCAGGGGCATGGTTGGTCCAGAAGGATATAGCCTGGTCTTTAGGATAGAGTGAAATACAGAGATAATGCACATCCATAGCCAACCAAGGTGACTTGAGCGAATAAAAGACATAATTCGCTCGTTTAAAGATATATTGGACTTCAAATAAAGCTCGGAAATCGAGAGAAGGACAAAACTTGCACGTGTCTTTAGTGACCGTAAATGCACTACGGTCCAATAGTGACCGTATTGGTACTACGGGCACGCCTGCCCGGAGATAAGTTTCGGGCGCGATAGGCCCGTGAAGAAAATACGGGCAAAGCCTGTTCATTCTATTTTTAGGCTTTTTTGACCTGTTTTAAGCTCTAATTACATGTTTTTATTATTTTCTCATTTGGCAGTGCAATTTGGGGTGTTTACACTCGTGTTATCCCTTGAGAACAAATCCGTGCACTAGCCCAAAGCGGACAATATCTTGCTGGGTATGGATCTGGGGCATTACAAATGGTATTAGATCTTGATCCAGGTCTAGTAGTCTGTGACTGATGTGGGTCCTGGCGTTGCCTGTAGAAGGTGGTTGGACTGATGAGGGCTGGACCATGAGGGGCTGGCAGGCTTCTAGGTTGCCACTGCAGGAGTACGTGCAACTTTTAAGGAGGGAGATTGTGATATCCCGATCCTACATTGGAAACAGATGAATACCCAGTATGGTATAAGAGTCAGGGAGAACACTCTAACTAACGATGCGCCTTTTAAGGACAAAACCGTGCGGGCTTAGGCCCAAAGCGAACAATACCTCGCTGGATTGAGTCGTTACAATTATGCTTTGATGGGGTCATAATTGATGACCAAAGGTGGTTTAGTCGATGGAGCGGGTGAGGAAGCAGTGGGTTGATTACAGTTGATGATTAGAGGTGGCTTGGAAGCATTGAGTTGGGCCATAAGAGAAGTAGCCCGATTTAGAGAGGCATTAATGTCCTCAGCAGTCTTGCCGTTTCCTTTCTTTCCAGAAATGACATTGATCTGTTCCTCTACCTCTTCTTTGTTAAAATAGACCTTGACGGACGTCCCTATGGGTGCAATTAACTGCGAAGGATCAAAATTCCGAGGCCCAGAAGAGACGGCCCCCACAAAATTGGAGCGACCTACCCCATTATGCTGGGGCAGAGGATTCTGACCAATATCAGTCCTGGAGGGAGAGGGAGCAACCGTGTTAAATATCAGGGTCTTTTGATCGATCAAATCATGAATGACATGCTTTAAAGGCCAGCACTTGTCTGTAGGGTGTCCTGGTGCACCCATGTGGTATTCACAAGTGGTGGAGGGATCGAAATTCTTTCCCTTTGAAGCATTTGGATTTGGTTCTTTAAAAGTTACATACCTTGCATTTAACAGGGTTGGCAAAAGCTGGGATGGAGTCATAGGAAGAAGGGAAAAGACCCTGTTCCTTCTGGATGCCATCCAAGCATCTCTCTCCTCTTTTAAAAATACCTTCCTTTGGTTAGGCATTGCTTGTTGATGGACATTAATAGTGAGAGGGATTTTGATAGGTGGCTTGAGGTGGCTAGACCGACATGGATGCGGGAGCAGAGATGTTGATTTGGAGGGGTTTCTTTGCAGGTTGGGGCTGCACCATGTTTACTTCCCCTTCTTTCTTTCCTCCATTCTTTCTTGCCCCATTTCCTTTCTTTTGGGCAAAGGAGGCAGATGTATCTGATTGGCCGACCGCGGCAAAGTGGTCAACAATTCTTCCGGATCTTATACTATCCTCGATCCGATCTGCTACTTGCACTAAGGCAGCAAAACTAGTGGTAGTCTGACCCACCAGATGGTTGTAAAATGGCTGCCCCAGTATGTCAATGAAGGTGGAGATCATCTCGAGCTCTAACATTGGTGGCCTGACTTGGGAGGCAGCTTCTCTCCACCTCTTAGCATATTGCCTGATTGTCTCCTCTCTTCCCTTGCTCATCTTCATCATATCGTACCTATATGGCATGATGTCTGAGTTGAACCGGTACTGAGCTAGGAAGGCGTCAGCCAAATCTTTCCACCTTCTGATCTTGCCATGGTCTACAGTTGCAAACCACCTCAAGGCTGCCCCTGTTAGACTTCTCTGAAAAAGTTGGATCAAGATGCCGTCATCCCGGCCAAATTGGCATAATGCCCCATAGTAGAGCTTCAGATGGCTCACTGGGCAGCCTGTGCCGCCATACTTTTCAAAATCCGGGCACTTAAATTTGGCCGGTAGGCATACGTCAAAGTACATGCATAGATCATCGAAATTGATACCCGCAAATGTGTTGACCCCCTTAACCTCCCTTAGCTCTTCTTGGATAGATTCCAACCTATCCAAGAACTTCTTGTAACGACTCGAACCCGGGTCAGTGCGAACCGGCACCCAACCCGAACCCGGTTCGCTACTGTAACAACCCAAGTCCGGTTCAACAACCAAACTCGAGGTGTTACCACGAAGCTAGGGTCAGATACAAAACAAGATTCACAATAATTTTAAAAACTATTTATTTACATCAGAGTTATGGTGGCAAATAAAACAATTCTTTATTCAATAATATCAATTCAGTTTACAATAAAGTTTATCTAATCAACATGTGACCTTAATACCAATTACAATTCTACCCATCAAATTAAAACCCCATCTTTGCGATCTCTCCAAGCAACCTGAAAAATTAGGGGAAAACGGAGTGAGATTTAAATCTCAGCAAGTAGCAGGTGCATGAAATTTGAACAGTCCAATGTAAGCAAATAGTCATGAGGTATTCGATTAATCAACGATAAGACGAGAAATCCAAGTTATTCATCGCAATTCCAAATAAAGCGATAAAATAGATGATCATGTATAAATACCAGTAACTTGATGTTAATGGGGTAAAACCGACAAAAACAATAAAACACGTGCCATTGTAGAACTCACAAAGATGATAAGTATTTGAGATGACACTCAACTAACTGCTATACCACCGTGCGACTTATGGGCAGTGCTACTTAATGATACTCAAGCCCCATGCAGTGTAGCTATAGACAAGAGCCGTAGTCACCGACTTATTGCGCACAAACTCAACAGAGTTGGCATGTACCACCAACATGCAGTACCAGAATCAATACATGGAGATGGTTGCTTATCCACATGTATAGGGAATCACCAGCGGCGCACCGGGGTGTCCCTCCAGACATAGGACTCTCCCAGAGCAAACTAACTTGCAAAGGAAGTGCGCTCGCATATAGGAGTAACTCAACCCAAACCAAATACCATTTAGCTAACCAACCAAAACTATGGATCCATATACAGCTAAGCCCACTGACAAAAAACACGATAAAACCACATATGGGAGGACTAATGTAGGAGGCATACACACTTTTACTCGTAAAGGATTACACATCTCTACACAGAGGATTACCCATCTTTGCCGTAAAAGTTAGTATCAACTCAACCACAGAAGCCGTATCACCCAACCGTAAAAGTACAGTGACCAACATCATATTACATACCAAACCATACCCAAGTATTCCATTCCATGTGAAAATCATGATTCAATCATTACAAACCCAATTATAGGCTTTTCAGGATAACATATGCAATTCTTCCAATTATATTCAAAACAAAAACTCATGTTTCATAAGTTCGATAAAACTCAGAGTT
This sequence comes from Buxus sempervirens, assembly GCA_947561395.2. Classification (NCBI taxonomy): domain Eukaryota; kingdom Viridiplantae; phylum Streptophyta; class Magnoliopsida; order Buxales; family Buxaceae; genus Buxus; species Buxus sempervirens. The sequence continues at coordinate 14,781,708 of OX387193.1, forward strand.
TATGCAATTACAGTAGCCAATATTCCTATTAAAAGCTCAAAATAAAGTAAATCCAATCTTATTTAGAGTTTTCCTTATTAATCCCTTTTATTAGAATCCAATTTCCTATCTTAACACCTAAGCTAGTTTCTATTTAAATTTTCTGTATTTTATTTCTCCAGCATGTTCTACAGACCTAAAATAAAGTTTAGGACATGTTTTTACCCTAGGAATTCCAATAGAATTATTCCTTCAGTATCCCATACCCTTTAGACCCTTTTATGCACACCCTTTCATTATAACCTTCGATTTATTGATTAATCTTTCCAATTTAATTTTATAATTTTTATACCATAATTAGGTCCTTATAAATATGCTAACATGATTAACTAATCAGAAAAATTATTGTATATTTATTCATATTACAAAATCCCAAAAATCTGCAAATTTTACATAGAGCGCCGACCTCTACAGGGCTAGGCGATCCTAGGCGCTCGTGAAAAATTAAACAGAAAATTTCCAGATTTACAAAGTTTGGATTTTTATGCTTTTACTATATGTTTCTTTGATCTAAATTAATCTAATAACATTCTAAAACATTCCTAAAGCCTTCTAGATCAATTCTTATTAATTAAATACCATCCTATAATTTATTTCATGATCAAACCAAGTTTTCTTCTTTATTTCAACAAATCCTTCAAGAATACCAATCACTAACATGTAAACAATTTGATTCCATGTAAATACTGTTTCGACTAATCCATTCAATTCATATGAAATCACAAAAAACAAAATCATGCAGTTCCTCACGTTTTCCAAGGTTACTACTTGCCTTATACACTAAAATCCTTCTTTCATTGAAGCTCCTAATTCTGGACCTTACTTTTGCTCCGAAATGCACTGAGCTACATTCTCCCAATTCAAATCTCCACCATACATAACGTAGTTCCATCAGTGATGAACAAAACCCCCAAATTTGAAGGCGATCCACCGTACGGATCTTCCCCGATCATGATTTGATGATGGCTGGTCAAACATCTCCATTAGCAACCTTCTTCCTTTCTCTCCCTCTTTTCTCTCAATAATAAACCCATGAAAATTCTCTCTTGTCTAACCTTAATCTCATATTTATACTAGGCCTTAGAAATCCTAAACCAACCCTAATTGGCTACTTTAATTTGGGCTAACCCAACCATGGTCTAATTAAATTCTAACCCATTCTAGTAATTCCTACTTTTTCTCCACCTTTTATTTTTCTAGTTAAACATTAATAAAATAATCTCTTGTCATCTAAACTCCTATTTACAACCTATTTTCGTGCATAATATTTAATTAAACTTTAATATCACCTAAAACCTTATTTTCTCCAAATTAAGACGTGAAATCTCCTAATTACCCTTTTTCCCACTTTTAGGCTTTTATTAATTCTTTTTAATTTCTAACTTGTCATAATAAATTATCTTCTTCTATTTTCTAATTCTAGTTATTATTTAATGATCTATTTATTAATTACCCTTTTCTGAAAATTACCAAAATACCCTTTTTACTCTTTTAGGCTAATTTCATTAAAATTCTTTCTTTATTTTCAACTTATGACTTATTCGAATTACTTATCCTCTAAATCTTCACTTTTTATTTTAACTAGGACTTAACTCATATTTTCTTTTATTTATTTATTAGGTGAAAATTCGGGGTTTTACACTTCTTCTCCATCTCTATCCTCATCCTTTCCTTTTCCTTTTCCTTCTCCTTCTCCTTCTCCTTCTCAGATTCAGATTCCTCCTCCCGGATCAAGATAGGCTCAGGGATAGGTTGGTGAAATTCAGGTTGAGGTGGGATAGGTTGAACCAGTGGCAGGATGTTGTCCTGGGGTGGAGGTGCATTATGCGATGAAGAGGCTTGGTGAACTTGAGCCTACTGTGCTTGCATCTTGGCTTGCTGTGCCTGATTAGCCAGCAAGTTTTCCAGCAGTTTAGTCATCTTAGCCACTTGCTCTTGCAACTGTGCAAAGGCTTCCGTAGACACAGTTGATTGTTCTTCAATTGGATTCATGGTTGCAGATTTCAGTCTTTGAGAGCGCCTGGGAGCAATGATTGCTAGTAGGAGCCGAAGACCTTTAAAAAAAGAAGAAGAAGAAAAAGATATCAGTATCCCATTAAATCATGTTTACACACCTATGAATGCATGCATGCAGGCTTAGTGAAAATGAGTTTGGAATTTTCATTATGTTCATCTTTTTTGCTTTTTTGGACTTTGGTTAAAATAACCTTATTAAAAGGAGGTGACTGATACCAAAAAAAAAAAAAAAGATCAATCAAAAGAATTTTTTGGAGTATTTTAGGGCCCCCAACATGTCCCACAAAAGGATGATGTGCCTATAGTAAAAGCCTATAGACAAATCAAGACTTGGAATTACGCAAGCTTCTAAGGTCTTATGCATTGGTTGGTGCAAAAAAGACCTACCAATGTTGGAATATTCTAGGGCTTCCAACATATCCCATAAAAATGTGAGATGCCTAAAATTAAAGCTTTAAAGCAAATCGAGACTTGGAATTACACAAACTTCCAAGAGCTTATGCTTTGGAATGAAGGCTTCCACAGCCTCCTGAAAATTACGCAGGCTTTCAGGGGCCTATGAGTTTCTAAATTAAGGCTTTAGAAGGCCTATGAGATTTTGAAAAAATTCCATAATTTCAGGCTTTCAGGGTCCTATGAGTTTCTAAATTAAGGCTTTAGAAAGCCTATGAGATTTTGAAAAAAGTCTGGAATTTCAGGCTTCCAGGGTCCTACGAGTTTCTAAATTAAGGCTTTAGAAGGCCTATGAGATTTTGAAAAAAGTCTGGAATTTCAGACTTTTAGGGTCCTATGAGTTTCTAAATTAAGGCTTTAGAAAGCCTATGAGATTTTGAAAAAAGTCTGGAATTTCAGGCTTCCAGGGTCCTATGAGTTTCTAAATTAAGGCTTTAGAAGGCCTATGAGATTTTGAAAAAAGTCTGGAATTTCAGGCTTCCAGGGTTCTATGAGTTGATTTTCTTAAATTCCAAGGCTTTTAGATAACTAAAATATTTTGAACCCTCCCTTAAAGTATTTGAGTTGAAAAGAGACCCAAGTTGCTTTTAAGAAGATGATTTATTTTAAAATTTTCTTTCATTTGATTTTTGAATGATTATTTGCTTGGAATTTAAAGGTTTCCAAGTGACCCATGATTTGCTCTTTGGAAGAAATCTTAAAAGTTTGAACACTTTATGATTAAAGATTTCTTATTAGAGATTGATTTTTTGATTGGAATTTGCCCCATTTTAAAAGAGTTGAGCTTCCTTTCCTTTATTCTTGAATTGGATTATACTTTAGACTTAAAACTTGTTTTGGAAGCTTATTGTGATTTCCAAGTTCAATTCTTGAGATTGAAGTGTGATTAGGTTGGTTGGTTTGAACCAATTCTCTTTTAACCATTTACTTCACTTAAGGTGGGTTAAGTGTTCAGATTAGGTGAAAAATGCCTAACATGAGCTTAACCCTCAAATTGAGATCCTTGACTTGGTTTCTATTTTAAACAATCCTTTCTTTGTCATGTGCACCCTTTAATTGAGCCAGTTTGTTCATTTTAGGTGAAAATTGCCTAAAATGATCTTAATCTTTTGATTTAGACGAGTTTGGAGGGATTTAAATGCCATTTGTCTTTTTGAATTCCTGGTTATTTGTTCATATCATTTAGATATAAAAGAACCCAGGTTTGCTTATTAAGAATGGCTGAAACTGGATTAAGGCTTAAAACCGCATACTCAAAGCGGTTTGGCTTAAACCGCACCTGCTCTGCGGTTAGAGCTAAAAATGCAGGTAGCCACATACTTAGGGCGGTTTTAAGCCAGAAACAGATTTTTGAATTGTTTTTTTTCCCAATTGACTTTATTTGCTTGATTACTTGTCCAAACTCACGGTTCACCATTGGGTGGCTTCGGGATTGTCCCAAATTGGGCATTTGACACTTAAAGTACTACCAAAAAATGCATATGAGCTAACGAACTTTATGAAATTGATACCAACATGTACACACAGCCTTTATGCCCTCCAATGATACAAATTTATCAAGGAAAACTAAAGTACAAGTGTGCCTTCAAGGGCTGAAACAAAAATTTACAATTTGGCCTTCTTAGGCATTTCAAGGTAAAGAAAATTCCTAAACTAAAATCAAGAAAAGCCTTCTGTAGCAGCACCTCTTGGATGTTCTTTCCTTCCATTTTCCTGCAAAAAGAGGATTAGTAATATTCACACAAAGAAGGGCTGATGCTCACACAAAAAATGGACACCAAATGCATCGATTTTAGACTTTGGGGTTGCCTCCTATAGGCATTTGGGTAGAATGACACCTAAGAAGAGTTAAAACTCTTCCTATGGGCTACACCAATCCTAGGATACAGCAGCTTTTTGGGAGGAATAAACTCCCAACCAAAGGACACCATGAACTTGACTTTTCAAAGGATGAAGACAAGCATAAAAATGGAATTGAGATTACCTTATTACCTCGTGTTTACCTTCAAAATGGTGACTATATCATACCTTGGATCATATAAGCCATGCAAAACGGCCTTCCCTTGATGACGAACCCTTTTCCCAACGTATTTGGTTTACTTTGACCAAAACGTCTTTCTCCTCCTTCAAGCGTGGGGGTTTTGGGTTTTTGCTTATTGGCAACTTAGAGCCCAAGTCTAGTGTATGACCAGAATTCTAGATCCACCATGTCATCACATCATTGGCTCAATGCTCTAAGGTGAATGTTTTCACTTTCGCTTTCCGAAGTAACGACCTCGGTGCGCCAAGCTACACACATTCGTGTTCAACTTCCTATAGATAGGTAGGCTGTGTAAAAAAATGAAAAAAGTGCACAAGTGCATTTGAAAAAATGGGTCACATTCATCACAACGTCCCACCCTTGCCACTCTTTTTCGTAGCCATGCATACACAACCACATTCACCAAGGCATGATATAGAGATCAAATTTGAAACAAATAAACACAAGTAAAACAAGCCAACTTAAAACACCTAAACATGTTCATACTAATCATGTATTCACACAAACATCATACAAACACGAAAGCATGCTATCATGTTATACAAAAGAGCAATCAATCATGGTGATCATGCTTGACATATTCCAAACATCTCCCAAAAATTTAGATCTCATGCTCATGATATTGAAACTCAAATCCAAACATGCTATCATGAGAACATGGCAAACTAGCATGGTTAGGCTATGTTTGCCTCCTAAATATGGTTCCAAACACAACCAATCATGCACATCACATACCCTATTTTCATGGGTCTCATATCCTCTAAAACCGAAGCACACAAATCAAACATGCTTGTTATAAACAAACAAAACAACAAACAATCAAAAACAACAAAACATGAACAAGCAAGCAAGACATGGCTCAATTCCACTCAGTCCCTAGCAGAGTTGCCAGTTGTGAGACATGGAAAATGTCACCTAGGTGACTTCCGATATCATCATGTGGATTTGACAAAAATAAGGAGTCGCCACCATTCAAGTTAAGGTCTGAATGGATACCAAAGGGATCATAAAATGCAAAATAGAGCGAAAGTAGCTCTAATTCAAAGGTAAATCTAGAGATCAGGTAAGAAATATGTTATGAGCAGGGGAAGGTGTTAGGCACCCTCGCTCATCCGTACAAGATGGTTGCCATATGCCGATCATGCTCAAAAGATTGTTTGCTAATCACAATAAACAAATAATTGCTTGAAAGTAAGCAAATATGTGTGTGATTCTTCCATATGAGTAGTCCAATAAATAAGGACTCTCTCTATGGATATATCACCTCTAAGACTTAATGAGTGAATAAAAAATCAAAGTAAACAATTGAGAAAAATCAATCCAAAGCAAAAATGGAGAAATCAGACCATAAAAGCTTGAAAACTTTGATCACTCATAAATCTCTCGATTAAAACTCAAATCAAGTGAAACCAAAGCCATTAGAAAGTTGGTATGAAGAAGATTACTCAATAAAAAATGCAGCTCAACCCGATTTAAAACAAGTGAGAAATACATAGTTAAATCTGTTGTTGTAAATCAGAAAAAAAAACGGCAAGTAAGCAACTTTGAAACTCTATTCGTGGAGTTAGGCTCCATATAAATCCATGAAAACTTGCACGGATGAAGTATGAGGTGCCATCTTTCAGACGAAATAGGCCTCACACAAAACTCCATCCGTTTATGACTTGTGTGACCTCTTGAACATGCCTAGAGGATCACAGATTAACTCAAAACTCTGTTACAGAGCAACTCAGAGTCAATCAAGCACACAAGCCACAAATCAAAACAAAATCTCTTGAAACCAGTTGGAATTGAAAATAGACTCTTCAAGGAAAACACAGAGATCGAAATCATCCAAAACGGATTATAAATGAGCAAATGGTGCTCAATCAAAGCGGTAAGTTTAGCAATCTGAACAGAACTGACCTACCGACTTTGATCAGATGGTATCAAAAAATGGCTCCATAAAATGAAAATTTCTGGATATAAACTAGACATGCCCATCTATTACACGTCTTTGGAATCACTCAAAAATTCATCTGGATGATGAAGTTATGAGCATTCCATGACAGGGTACAGACGCTGTCCTGTTTTGAAAAAAATTGAATAAAATAGTGAAACCAGTGCAAGTGGTGTTAGTACCTGATTTTTGCACCCCCAAAATGAAGAAAATGAAAATTTCAATTAAAAAGTCAAACCCTGAGGGGGCCAAAATTTGACTTTTTGATCCAAAGATAATTGGCCATCAAACTTCCTCTCATTGAAAAGAGCATTTCGACACGGTTCTAATGCAACTAAGTTTGCCAGAATCGGAGTCCGGATGAGGAAGTTATGAGCCGGTCAAACTTTTGGAGAAGCGAAAGTTGACTTTTTGCTCGACCTAAATTTAGTTGCCGAACTTAATCCCAATGAATAGTGGGTTCCAAGCCGATTCCAACGACATCAAATTTGCTGAAATCGGACATCGGGCAAAAAAGTTATGAGCAGTTGAAGTTTCAAGAAAACTGCCCATGTGGCAAAAACAGAAGCAAAAAGCAGAAAAAATGAATAAAATAAATAAAATAATTGTTTTAAGAAAATATCTTAATTTTTAATAATATTTTAATAAATATCTAAAGATATTTAGAATAAAATAATAATAAATCAGAATAAAATCTTTTCAAAAAATCAAATTTAATAAAAGACTTCAAATCTGGCATTTAAAAAAACGTGCGCAACCGCACTTGAAGTACGGTTTAGTCTGAACCGCACTTCAAATACGGTTTTGATCTTCTAGAAGGTGGACGCGTGTCCTGTACGGCGACAGTTGGCAGATTCGCGCAGATTTGCACGTGTTGAATGCCAACCGCACTTAAAGTGCGGTTTTTGATTTTTTTGTGCAATTTTGTCACAACTGCACTTCAAGTGCGGTTGTGACCAAACTGCACTTCAAGTGCGGTTCCGGCACTATTTTGCCTATAAATAGAAGGCCAGCCCCCCATTTGAGGGAGAGGTCCCCTAGGCCGTTCCCCCTCTCTTTCTCTGCCTTTTTCTCGTCCAGCCCCTGTCCAAGCCCTGCCAAAACTCTGCTAGCCCATAAATATTCCCATTTTACCCCTAGACTCTACCTCTTCCTTTCATTGTTCATCCCTTTCAATCTTGAAGGCAAAGGAGGCTCTTTTCAAGCCCATTTTGGGAAACCCACGGGAGTGCGGAAGCGCTGCCAAAATCATCCGGGAAACCACAGCACACGTCCAAAGTGAAAGGTAATGAAAACTTCTGGTAATATATTGTTTAATATACGTTAAACTTGATCTTTTCTAAATTCACTGTTTAGCTTGTTATTTTTTTATCTCCTCCTACTAACCACTGTTTTGCATGGCTTTGGGCTCTCGTTGATAAGGAGGAAAGGTCTTTTAAGTGGGAGGGGAGTAGAATAAAAAATACACAATGGCATGATCTCAATGGGCATCGACTAACTCGTCTTATGAAAGGGTTTATTCTTTTAGGAACTTTTTGTATCCCCAAATTCTTTCCCCTCTTCCTTTCTTAATGACAGCTATGGATAATCAAGAAGAGAATGGGCTTCTTTGAAGAATACGAAAACAAGGAAAAGAAGGCTTTTTAAGCCAAATGAAGCCAATATGACACTGGGAAGAAGCTGAGAACTTCAACAAAGGTTGCCGAGCAACTTATGAAGCCACCCAAAGTGATCCTGATCAAAATCGGCGCAAAACAATGAATTCAGACGAAAACCGCATACTCAGTGCGGTTCAGTCCAAACCGCATAACAAGTGCGGTCAAGTTTAAAAACAACTTAAAATTAACTTTTTTCGACCCGGTCGGATTTGTTCCGACCCGAATCGGTTTAAACCGGCATTTTCGGCAATGTGGGGTTATTCTAAGCCCATTTGTGGACTGTGGACCTAAATAGGCCCACCAAGGCTCCCTGGGCCTACTTGTGAGACCCACTTTTGACCGGCCTATACCAGGCCTGTTTTCAATAAACAAGCCCAGGCCCCTTGACCCTTGGCTAATGGACCAATTCCAAGTCCACTAGGCCCATTGTATGTGTAAATAGTTTAACTTAATAAATAAACCAAAAAGGGGTTACCCAATAACCCTACTGGGCCTCAAGCCCAACCTTGGCAATCCATGGGTCTTCCAACGGGACCCATACTCGGCCCAGTTCATCTAATAAAAAGATAAAATCAAATAAAAAGGGGAGCCACACCCTCAATGATCCCCACCAGACCAAATAAGTGTGCACGTTGGCCTAGGAATTGGGTGAGAACTAAGTTGACTCAAACCAAGGAGACCCATGGGACCCATCAATCGACGGGGCGGGCTAGGGTGTCTTCGGACTTCCCTAGATGTAACCGAGAACTTGTCCAGATCTCTCAAAAGCCGCAGACCAGAATAATTAGACCCGAATAGGTGCCCCTTTGTGTCTGCCTGCACCTCTCAGGCAGTGGCGACTCCAAATCAGTCCCGAGGCGAGCATCGCTTCGCATGCACTTCGTCGTGCGACCCGAAATCGGGGGTGCGCACAAGTGGATTCGACTAAAATGATTTAAAACCATGAAAAACATTCTCATGAAGTCCTAAAAGTTCCATCTAAGGCCAAGGATCTCAGATTTACCATATTGAGCATGGTGAATCCAAGATCTAGCCTATACTTGAAAAACAGTAGAAAGTGTGTGAGGAAGTGTTGAAAATCTCATATATAGGAGAAGATTGGGATCCATTGCTATTGAGAGCATGGGTCCTTGCATCTTCTCCACACCCAAATAACACAAGCAATCAGCACATAAAAATAACATGCAAATCATTCAAAGTAAGTTCTAGGCTAAAGGATCCATTCCATCTTCTTTTTCCCCAGGCTCTCTCTTCACGTTTTACGGCTAGAGAGGATTCCCAGGTACTTTGGAAGTGGTTTGGGGCTCCAAATAATCTCCCATGCCTTACCCTACAGAAAGTTAGAAGGAGAGATTGCTGGAAAAGTAAAAAGGAAGCTGAAAATGAACTAGAGCTTTACCTTTTGTAGCTTGAACACTTGAGCAAACAATCCAGCAGAGTTTCCCTTTTTCTTGCAGAGCTTCAAAGCTTCCAATTGTCAGCCCTTTGCAAGAGGAGGACCCCTCTATTTATAGGCAAAGCCAAGGGTATGAATGTCCCAAGGGTATGCCAATAAACTCTTCTAGGTTGTTCCAATTCACATTAAAGGTATGAATTGGTGTAAATCTACAAGTTTCGGAGGGTAAAATAGGTAGTTCAAGCCTCCTAGAGAGAGGTAAAATGTGTAAATAAGGCTCAGAAATCGAGTCTTTTCGCAAATGCATGAAACGAGCAAAACCGCATATATAGTGCAGTTTAAGCTAAACCGCCCTTTTGCATGCGGTTTCAATTCAAAATCACCCCAACCGCCGATACAGAGCGGTCCAAAATCAGTTATGCTTTAAATGATTGCTACCGACATGGCCTAACGGCCTAAGCTTCTAGAAGCCACGTGGCAGCTCACGCAAGACGCATGAACTGCAATCGTACTGTGTGCGCAGTCGCGACCGCATACACAGGGCGATTGAGACCAAATTAACAAAAACCGCATATGTAGTGCGGTTAGCACCCTTTTTGAGTTTTCGACACTTATCAAAGCTCAAATAAAATATTTAAAATTCATTTTGACTGTTCTCTCATATTTAGGTGCAATTTGGGGTGTTTACACACCGGAATCCAGCGCAGTGACAATCCATCATGGTTTGGAAGTATTTAAAGGAATCACACGCCATTTCTGACAAGGATAGAGACAGTAGAACTGAAAAAAGGAAATTAGGGGGAGAGAGAGTTGAGTTTCTTCATTAAAGCTCCAATGGCCTTGGACTTGTTTGATTTGCAGGAGAAATGGAGGGAAAGGAGTTCATGTGAACAAAATAAACACTCAGGGAGAGTTTGAAAAGAATTGATTTTTTACTGAGAGAAGACGAAACCGTTTCAACCTTAACGCTGTTAACTTTGAAAGCTAGAGTGGGATGCGTGTCGCAAAATTAGCCCATGTCTGAGGGAAGGTATGAGGAAGGTGGTTTGAGAGGAAATTGATTCTAAATATATATATATATATATATATATATATATATATATATATATAACTCCCCCACGTAACTAAATATGAGCCCATACCTGACAAATTTCGAAGGCTAGGATGTCCTTTTGACCACCTTGGAACAGTATAACTATGGCCAAGTACCCTGGAAAGTTGCTGTGTTCCTGAATCTTAAGTTCAAGGTTCTTACCAGGATATTTCCATGGGATCCTGCACACCATTATTTCCATGGTTAAGCCAATAGGTAGCAGTGAAACACAAAGATGCAAAAGAATTAAGTCTCACTCTCACTGATTACCTCCTATATTCAATGTCAATTACACCTTCAGCCTTCAATTCCGAGGCCTTGTTTGGCAGCACCAATGTAAAACCCCGAATTTTCCTTAAACAATATAATAAATTAATAAATAATATCCTTGGGAGTTATAATTGATGGAAATATTTTATTAATGTAGGTGATATTATAATTAGTGGAGATCCAGAGTTGGGTGAAGATCCGACCGTCTAATTGCGAAATATAGAGGTATGATCGACAGTTTAAGTTGGATGTATTTTGATTGGGCAATGTGTGGAGTTTGATACACATGTGTTACATGGAATCGTAGGTATATAAATACATTAAGATACCCTAAGGAATACGTTTGGAATACCTATATTATTGAGTTGTATTCGCTTAGCTGCAAGAGAGAGACCGAGAGCGATTGTGCAACCGGAAGAGAAGAAGGAGGAGGAGGAAGAGAGGACTCATGTCTTGTGCTCTTCATCGTCCAGAGCATTGCCGGGTATCAGTGAAGAAGAGTAAACGCTGCGGGTTATAGGAGAACGCACGATCAAGGTAGGAGACACCGTTTTACGTTCGTTTTTGGATTTATGTGTGTTTAATCTCCAAAGCATGTTTTTGTGATGTAGATATTTGTATAAAGCATGATATAATCGTTATATGTATGGTGGGAATGCTTAGAATAGGAAAAATCACATTTTTGAACACTTTCTGAACATTTTCGAGTGACCGCCGACCTTACTGTGCTAGGCGATCCTCAGCGCTCTTAGGGGCTAGTGCAAAATTTGAGAATGCCCAAGACCGCTTGACAACTTATCGTCGGCAACCTAAATTTAACTACCGCCTACGTTAGACCGCCGGGGCGATCCTAGGCGCTCTGTGCAGAAAATGCAGAAAGTCGCCTTTTTTAAATCCTGATTCAATTCCAAAATAGTTTAGTCAATTTTAATCATTAACTAAGGTGTTTTAAGACAAAAATAATTTATCAAATTTCCTGTTTTACAGAAAAATAAATTAGGGAGATATTTAGGACACTAGTTGCCAAACTTTGTATGAAACTGTGAAATTTAGTCTTTGGAAAACTTGACCTATTATTTCATTACCAGAACATCTCTAAATTACACTATAAACCAGATAATTACATAAAGAGATTTCAGATCATAAGTTCAACTCAGTTAACCTGAATATTGAAGGAAATGTCAGATTTACCCTTTATATGCCGCTAGGCACCAACCCTTATAGAATTATTAGACTTTAGGGAATTTTTGGAGTCTAGTGGGCATAGCTGGTTATGGATCCATAGTTATGGCTAGATAGCTGAGGGATATTTCATTTGGGTTGAGTTTCTCTCTTGTGTGAGCGCGCTTCCTTTGCAAGTTGGTTTGTTTGGGAAGGTCCTATGTCTGGAGGGACACCCCGGTGAGCCGCTGGTGATTCCCTGTACATGTGGATAAGCAACCATCTCCATGCATTGATTCTGGTGTTGCATGCTGGTGGTACATGCCAATTCTGATGAGTACGTGTGCAATAAGTCAGTGACTACGGCTCTTGTCTAAGCTTCGCTGCATAGGGCTTGAGTATCATTAGTAGCACTGCTCCTAAGCTGCACGGTGGTATAGCAATTGGTCGAGAGTCATCTCAAAAGGTTTATCTATCTTTGTGAGTCCTACAATGACACTAAAATCCCAAACACATGTTATTACTGTTGCATACATGATGGAGGCATGTAATTGGTATATTGGTTGGATGTGACTGTTTAGTGCATCCAAGTAATGTATGGATTATGCTATTGATTTATGATATTGGATTCCTATCATAGAACTTGCTGCAATTTATATTTAGAACTGCATATTCTACTTTTTGTATTCATGATCGATACGATTGGTTATACGAGCCTGTTTAGTTGAGATTACTTAATCGTGCATGAACTGTTATTTTATTTTTATGAACTATTTAAACATGCATGTGTTACCTACTGGGATATTGGTATCTCACCCTACCTTTATCTCATTTTTCAACTGATACGCGAGAGGGGGATCACAGTAGTGATTTCCAGGGAGAGCTAGCTGATTATTCACCGGAGGAGTACTATTATCTGGATTTTGTCTGAGGTTGTGGATTGATATGGATTTAGTTATTTGATCAGATTATTATTCATTTTGGTTTGATGTATTAGAGAGATGAGAGATTAGTGACCCTTTTATTTTACCAGACTTTAATATTGATTTTGATGATTAATTCTATATTAGTTTCTTGAGGATATTAGACTTTACTTCCGCACTCTAATAGTTAATTAATGAATGGATCATTTATTTTTTAGTCTAGTATATTCTTGATGTTTATTTGATATGGGCCAGTAACATCTCAGATTTGGTTGATAAATTGAATTCGGGTTGTTACAGTCGCGAACCGGGTCCAGGTCGGATGTTGGTTTTGCATTGACCCGGGTTCGGGGCGTTACAGAGATGGTATCAGAGCAATGGTCCTAACCTTAGATAACCAGCCTTAGGGGAATGGGATTGTGAGTACGCTAGATAGAACCCCTAGAATTATTGAATTCTAACAAGTGAAATTTGTATTTTGCAGATGGCTAGTAGAGCGAGACGTGCTCGAGCTGATCCTGTAGAGAGAGCTGAGGTTTCCATTACCTCCACCACCTCCAGGGGGTGACGTGTGGGCAGTTGTTAGTAGCTTGGCAGAGCTTCTTGCCAAGGAAAAGGAGGAGAGATTGAGCCAGCATGGAAATGGTGGAAATGCTCACGGGGATGCGCCTATACATGAGAGAAAGATACAGACGGCCAGGGATCTAGAGCAGTTCAGGAAGTTGGATCCACCTATTTTCAGTGGACGTCCAGATTCGATGGAGGCTGAGCGATGGCTGATGCGAGTAGAGTGAAATTTTGAGGCCATGGGATGCCCGATGGACAGGAGAGTGAGACTAGCAGCTTTTCTGTTTGAGGGTGAAGCAGTTCACTGGTGGACAGCAAGGAAGAGGTAGGACTCTCAGGCTACTTATATGACTTGGGACAGATTCCGAGGTGTATTCTATTACCAGTATTTTTCTGAGGAGGTCCGATTCAAGAAGGAGCGGGAATTCATGGAGATTACCCAGGGGAGCCAGACAGTGGCCCAGTATGAGGCTAGATTTGCAGCCTTATCTCATTTTGCACCCCATATGACACAGGATGAAAGGAGGCTGACTTCACATTTCGAGCGGGGTCTAAAGCCCGAGATTAAGAGCATGTTGACGGTACTCCTATGCACCGAGCTGAAGGACGTTGTACGTCGAGCCACCAGGGCTGAGAGTGATATAGAGGCCAGAGTGAGTCAAAGCAGGGCTAGACCACCTATGAGGCCGGCAGACCAGAGAGGTTTCCTTAGTGGGAACAAAAGGCCCAGAGACTGGACTAGGGCAGAGTCTTCAGGAGGTAAGATGTATAGACCAGCTCAGAGGGGGTGTGCCAGTTGTGGCAGGTATAATGTACCGGGTCCATGTGTCGCAGCTCCGGGCACTTGTTACAGATGTGGAAAGGTAGGTCATAGGATCAATGACTGTCGTTTCTTTCCGAGCTATCAGTCGTTAGCAGTGCCACGACCAGCTTTACCACAGTCAGAGCCTGTGCCTACTTTCCCACGGAGGCCACAGTTCTAGCAGCTAGCTCAGAGAGCGCCAGTAGGGCAGAAGCCCTAGGGCAGAGGACCAGTTCAGAGAGGAGATCAGAGGTAGGCAGTACTTGCTCAGCAGCCGTAGCTAGCTAGGGTGTATGCAGTGGAGGCACATGAGGAGGAGCATGAACCTGAGCATGTGGAGGAGATCGAGGCTGACCATGAGGCACCTGAGCTGATCGGAGGTATTATTTTCATTTGTGGTAGATCAGCATGTGTTTTGTTTGATTCTGGTGCTTCACATTCATTTATATCGCCTGTTTGTGCATGACGGATTGGATTGTCACCCACTGAATTGAATATGGCATTATCTGTACACACACCTTTGAAAGAGTCTACTAGAGTGGAATATATGTATAGAGACTGCATGATTAGATTGGGTAGACTGGAGTTGTGTGGCGATTTGATTGCCTTAGATATTGGAGGATTCGATGTGATAGTGGGGATGGACTGGTTATGTAGATGCCATGTGACTTTGGATTGCTATGCGGGGACTGTGCTAGTTAGAGGGCCAGATCAAACCACTCATTGTGTCAAATGTGAAGGGTTGAAGTCGCGGATTGGTCTGGTAGCATCTGTGGTAGCAAAGGAGCCTAGGAGTGACACCCTTGTCATCTCCGATGTACCTGTAGTTCAGGAGTTTACGGATGTGTTTCCAGAGGAGTTACCTGGATTACAACCTGCTAGAGGAGTAGAGTTCAGGATCCAGTTGATGCCTGGTACGGCTCCAGTTTCGAAGCCACCCTATCAGCTTTCGAAACCAGAACAAGAGGAACTGAAGAAGCAGCTAGATGAGCTTCAGGAGAAGGGATTCATCAGGCCGAGTGTGTCACCATGGAGCGCACCAGTTCTGTTTGTGCAAAAGAATAATGGCAGTATGCGGATGTGTATTGACTATAGGCAGCTAAATAGGGTTACTGTGAAGAACAAGTATCCGCTGCCTAGGATTGATGACCTGTTTAACCAATTAGGAGGTGCATCTTGGTTCTCCAAGATAGATTTAAGGTCGGGCTACCATCAGTTAAGAGTGGTAGAGGAGGACATAGAGAAGACGGCTTTCCACAGTCGCTATGGGCATTATGAGTTCTTGGTTATGCCTTTTGGGCTAACCAATGCCCCAACTGTCTTCATGGACCTCATGAACAGGATTTTTCATGCATACTTAGACAGTTTTGTAGTGGTGTTCATGGATGACATCCTGGTATATTCTAAGACCCGAGACGCACATGTTGGGCATTTGAAGGCAGTATTGCACACCTTGAGAGACCACGGACTGTATGGGAAATTCAGCAAGTGTCAGTTTAGGCTGAGACAGATTTCATTCTTAGGTCATGTTATCTCAGGTGAGGGTATATCTATGGACCCTGAGAAGGTTAAGGCAGTGGCAGAATGGCCTAGACTCACTACAGTGACAGAGGTCAAGAGTTTCCTTGGTATGGCAGGGTACTATAGGAGATTCATCGCAGGATTTTCTCGTATAGCTGCACATTTGTTTAACCTAACCAAGAAGGCAGTGAAATTCCAGTGGGATGAGAAGTGTGAGTAGAGTTTCCAGGAATTGAAGCAGAGGTTGACTACTGCCCCAGTTTTGATTGTGCCATCCATGGACGAGGCATTTGCAGTATATTGTGTTGTTTCTAGGATTGGCTTGGGATGTGTTTTGATGCAGCAAGGCAGAGTTGTAGTGTATGCTTCGAGATTGTTGAGGCCGCATGAGAAGAACTACCCTACTCACGATCTAGAGTTAGCAGCCATAGTTTTTGCACTAAAGCTATGGAGGCATTATCTTTATGGGGTAGAGTTTGAGATATTCTCTGATCATAAGAGCTTGAGATATCTATTTTCACAGAGAGACTTGTAAATGAGGCAGTGTCAGTGGATGGATCTGCTTAATGATTTCAAGTTTACATTGCAATACCACCCTGGTAAAGCAAACGTAGTGGCCGATGCTTTGATTAGAAAAAGTGCAGTTGAGAGTCAGGTAGCCACTTTAGCAGCTTTTATTATGAGCTAGTGTAGATTGGTGGATTCAGTTAGAGATTGGCAAGGAGAGTTTAGCATGCCACAGGATGGATTGATCAGGGTTGCCCGTGTGCAGATTGAGCCAGATTTGGTTCAATTGATTCGAGAGAGACAGTTGACTAACCCACAGTTGATTTAGACCAGGGAGATGATGAGTAAAGGATCTGAAGCAACTACAGACTTTTCAGATAGAGATGGGCTATTGAGATTTAGAGGCCGTATTTGTGTTCCAGCTAACGAGGAAATTAAGGAAAATATATTAGCAGAGGGCCATAGATCGAGGTATGCAGTTCATCTAGGAAGTACAAAGATGTACAAGAATTTGAAAGAAATATATTGGTGATCAGGAAAGAAGAGAGAGATTGCAGAGTATGTGGCTAAGTGTTTGACATGCCAGCAAGTGAAGGCTGAACATCGGAAGCCACCTGGTTTACAGAAAAATAAATTAGGAAGATATTTAGGACATTAGTTGCCAAACTTTGAAAGAAATTGAGAAATCTAGTTTTTCGAAAACTTAACTATTATTTGATTATCAGAACAACTCTAAATGACACTATAAACCAGAAAACTTCATAAAGAGAATTTAGAACTCAGATAACCCGAATATTGAAGTAATTGACAGATTTAACCTTTATATGCCGCTCGGCACCAACCCTTATAGAAATATTATATTTTAGGGAATTTTTGGAGTCTAGTGGGCATAGCTTGTTATGGATCCATAGTTGTTGCTAGATAGCTGAGGGATATGTCATTTGGGTTGAGTTTCTTCCTTATGCGACGCGCTTCCTTTGCAAGTTAGTTTGTCTAGGAAGGTCCTATGTCTGGAGGGACACCCCGGTGAGCCGCTGGTGATTCCCTGTACATGTGGATAAGCGACCATCTCCATGTATTGATTCTGGTGCTACATGTTGGTGGTACATGCCAACTCTGATGGGTGCGTGTGCAATAAGTCAGTGACTACGGCTCTTGTCTAAGCTGCGCTGCATCGGACTTGGGTATCATTAGTAGCATTGCTCCTAAGCCGCACGGTGGTATAGCAATTGGTCGAGAATCATCTCAAAAGGTTTATCTATCTTTGTGAGTCCTACAATGACACTGAAAATCATAAACACTTGATATTATTATTGTATGAATGCTGGAGGCATGTGATTGAGATATTGGCCGGATGCGACCGTTTAGTGCATCATAGCAAAGTATGAATTATGTTATTGATTTTGATATTGGATTCTTATAATAGAACTTGCTGAAATTCATCTTTAGAACTGTTTATCATACTGTTTTGTACTCATGATTGATACGAATGATTATACGAGCCTACTTAGTCGATATTGCTTAATAGTGCATGAACTGTTATTTTACTTGTATTAACTGTTTTGTAAAACCCCGAATTTTCAGTAAATAAATAAATAAAAATTTAATACAATGTAAAACCCTGGATTTTCCTAAAATAAAGTAAATTAAATAAGCCTAAATATTGAGAAGATATGTATTAATCCAAGTACATTATATGGTTAAGATTGATGTGAAGAATAAAGAGGAGAATTTTTGGAAAAAGATTCAAAGGTTAAGTATGGAATTCCAAGGAAAGGGTATTTTAGTCATTTCCCAATTAGCCAAATTAAGATATTGAGTAAGTAAATAATTATTAGACTTGAAATATTTAACTAGACTTAATTTAGGTTAGGTTTGGATTTAAATAGCAAATTATTTCTTAAAAGTAGGAAAAAGGGTATATTGGTGATTATGGTTGATAATGAGCCTTAAGTTTGAGGATAAGAGGTAGCTTTAGGGTGTTTTAGTAATATTTTAAAATAAGAAATTTAATTAGCACGAAAATAAACTAAAATTTATCCTTCCTTTGTATAAGATACTTAAAAGAGGAATTAGAAGGAGGGTTAAGATGGGGAGGTTTCCAATTAAGAGTGAGAAGTCTATTTAGAAGGTTTCCTAAACCTAGTAGGATTTCTAATTAAGAGAGCTTATAAAAGGGGAGGTCTAGGAAAGGTTTAGGGTTTTTAACAAGTCCAAAAATAAGGAGGAAAGAGGGGAAAATTCGTGCATGGGTTTGGGAGAAAAATAATGGAAAGAAGAAAGGAGAGAAAAGAGAGGGAAGAAAGGAAAAATGGAGGTGCTGCAGAGGTCCGACCAGTAGACTTTGAGCGACGATCCCCGAAGATCTAGTCGTCGGATCGTCATGAAATTTGGAGGTTATGCTCTATACACGAGATAATTTAATTTGAACGGTTAAGATTGGATTTGGATGAGTCTAAAGTGGTGCGAAGTAACCCAGAGGTTGGTGGAAAATCAGATTTTGGAAGAAAAAGGAGTTGCAGAGATGGCCAACTAGCCAACTTCGAACGGTGAGATAGAAAGATCCAACCATTGGAATGGGCTGCAATGTTACGGTTTTGTTCTACTCCTGGAGGACTTCAAACTGAACGGTGGAGATCTAAATTGGAGAAGTTTAAAAGGGTCCGGTCGAGATCCAAAAACGGGCACGGAAGAAGTTCTGAAAAAAATCTGGGTTCATCAAAAAGGCAAGTAGCAAACACTTGAAACTGGAGGAATTGCATATTTTCTTGTGTTTTGATGATTGATCGTATTGGTTCTTAAATTGGATTTCATTGGAAAAGTTAAATGTTTATAAAGTTTTGATTTGGTGATTTGAATCTCTTTTTAAGAATCAAGAAAAATGTTGTTCATGGGTCGGTTGAATTAGAAAGAAACCCTAGTTAAATTTTAATTACCAATATGTGAGTAGCATCATTTTAAAACTGAGGTTTTGTGTTTAGTCATGAGTTTATTCGGATGCATGAATGATTTCTGAGTTTCTGGAAGAAGCATGTGTGATATCAGTTTCTGAAAACCTTCGTCCGAGCATGAGTTATTATGACTGAATGAATGATAAATAAAAATATGTTTAGATTAAATTCAAAACTAGTTTGGAAGTGTTCTAGGAAGATTAGGAGTCTAAATAAGTAGTTACAGACCGAAAAAGATAGGCCAGAGTTGGAGATCTGAAAATAACAGAGAGTCAGAAATCGCAGTGAGCATCCGCCCACTTGGCGCTCACTGGCGCTCACTTTAGGTAGTAGGCGCACGTTAAATATGCACCATCCGCCGAGCTGGCGCCCACTTGGCGCTCAGCTCGCGCTCACTTAAAACTATACGCGATTCTCGCGCGAAGCTGGCGCCCACTTCTCGTCCACTTCGCGCTCACTTGAAATCGAGTGGGCGCATACCCAAATTTTAACCTAGAACCATCCGCCGACCTTGCGCTCACTTCAGGAGGTGAGCGCATAGTCAAATAAACTTGCCGAATTTTGTTTTTGGCTAAACCAAGTGGTTTTTGATGATTTGAGGGTTAAACCACTTAACCAATCATTTGTTTTGGGACTTTGGAACCTACATTACATATTCAATTAATAGAGGAAAATTTAGTGGAAATTCTTAAAGGTTCCCAAGGTTAAGTTTAGGTTATTTGTAAGTGATGTACTGGGTACCAAAACACTAGGAGTTCCTAGTTAGTTTCCTCTTTGTTTTTATACACTATTTTGATTGAGAAATTATTAAAGTCTGGTTTCACTTGTTTGGAAAATTCTGAATGTATTGTAAAGATTTTCTGGGTGTGAATAACTGAGTTTTATTTCTAAATGGCATGTGTTACGAAATTGGGAAAATACTGGAAGTACTTGAGGTACTGTTTGGTCCAGAGGGACAGGTGGTGAACTGTGATGTGTTATACAGGATGTGAAATGTATTGTTTTATTTTGATGTTGGAATTGAGATTATACGATGATTTATTGTTTTGGTTTAGCTTGTCCTAGATCCATGTCTAAGCTTAGTAATGTGATGGTATTCTTTATTGATGTAATTGCATGGACTTGTGTGTTTCCACGACCGGTATAGAGCAGCCAAAAACCCTGAGTAGGCTTGGTTGTCAATGCCGAAACCTGGGGCGTAGGCCGGCATTGGATGATGAAACCCTGAGTAGGCCGTCATTTCAGAGTGTCCGAAACCCTGAGTAGGCCGGAACTGTGTACATGGAGGTGTGGAGTGTCTACTTGACATGTCAATTAATCAATTCAAACAATAGTCATGACATTGACCATTCGATGTTTTATCGGTATTGTTATTGAGATATGTTTTGATAGTATTAATGGGATTGGATTTAAACTTTAGAATTATCCTTGTTGATGTTGTTGTTGGTTTAATCGTACACCTCATGACTTATTTTATATAAACATGGATTGATTTCATGCATGCACCTTGCTACTTGTTGAGATTTATTCTCACTCCGGTTTCTCCCATTTTTTCAGGTACTCTTGGTGAGGACGTCAAGTTGTGGGCTAGTTGTAGCTGGGTAGTCTATGTAGATGTAGGATTGCTCATATAATTGAAATCCTTTTATATTATAATTGTTGATTAATAAAGAGAATTTGAATTCCAGTTTCCGCTTTTACTCTGATTATAAAGTTAGAAAAAGTTCTAAATTATTCCATATTTTAGTTGCTTTTGTTGCTTACCATAACACCTCGGGTTTTGGGAATTGGACCCGGAACCGGGGCGTTACATACAAATATTTGGAGTGTCAATGAAATTGTCAAAATAAATTGGGGATTTAATACAAAGGAATGATTTGGGGTACTTATAATTCGTTCGGGATGTATAACGGACTAATAATGACAAAGAGAATAAATTTGGAAATTTTGGAAGAAATTGAAGGGGTAGATGTGAAAATATTAAGAGAAGGGTATTTCGGTCAATTCACATTAATTATTGGTAAATAATTAAATACATTAATTAAAATTGTTATTAACTTGAGAAATAACAATAGATTTAAGTTGGGGTTTAGATTGTCTATTAACAATGATGTTTAAAGCTTAGTAATTGGAATAATGGCATATTGGTAATTATGTTTGATTTGAAGCCTGAAATCGAGGAGATTAGAATTTTATTGAAGGATATTAATTATAATTATAGATGATCACACTGATAGGGGAGATCCGGATTTTGATGCAGATTTGACCGTTGGATCACGAGATATCGAGTTAAGTATAGATTAACGGTCCTTATTAAGTCTAATGGGTGAATAAGTATGGAACATGACTGTAAGGAGATACGTGGGATTATAGGAGAATAAAATAGGGTTTTTATATTTATTTGGGGTTGATCGTAGGGGAGTTTTAGTTTTTGGGTTTTGACGGCTGAAGGGAAGAATAACGAAAGAAAGAGAAAGATCGAGAGGAGAAGGAGGAAGAGAACGTATCTCTGGTTTCTCATCATTCCCAGAGTGTCTCTTGCCTACGAAGAGGAGAGGAAGTCACTGGTTGGAAGAAGAAAGGATCTTGAGCGAACAGAGGTAGGTAGCACCGTTTTCTCGTTCGTTTTGGTTTCCTGCAGTTTATTCGATTCGATAGCATCATTTATGGTTGTATAAGTATGTAGATAGATTGATTGTATGCTTATATGAATGTTAGAAGTGATTAGAATACAAAAAAATGATTTTTAGAAACTCGGTCCGTCGTTTTGGTTAGAGCACCGACCATGCCTGTACTCAGCGCTCCTCGGCGATGTTTAGCGTTCGTTGAAAAATTTCGAGCGCCCGAGACCGCCGACTGACGGTTGATCGGCGCTCGTTTTATTTAAAACGACTGACGCGTAACGCTGAAGAGTGCCGACCTCGTCTATCGCAGCGATCCCAAGCGATCAAATGCATAAAACGAATTAATGGCTTGTAATGATTACAAGCCTAAACTTTAAATATTTTTATGTACTTTAATGAATTAAAACCCAAACGTAAATACTTCCATCTTACTTTATTGGATTAAACTAAACTATAAATACTTTCATATGTCTTTTTGGCCCTCACCAAACCTTAAATAATTTGAAAAACTTAACTTAAACATACTTAGAATTGTTTACGTACATGAGTCTTTCACTAAATCTAAACTTTAATAATTTTTGATAATTTAACCATATCTTAATTAAATCTTAATAATTTAAAAATGACCCACATATATTATTAAACAATTGAATATTAATGGAATTAATACATGATTAGAACCGCACTTTAGTGTGCGTGTTATGCATTCAATTTCCGATGTAATTAAATACCTGTTTAACACTAAATCAGGATGTCACACTAAACTTATTTAAATGTACTGAACAAAATATTATAATTAATAAACTGAGGAATTGTTTAGAACCAGACTTTGAATTATCAACTAAACATGAACCTAATATGCTATAAATAATAATGGAATTGAGAATTATTGGTGTATTGGCTTGGTGGCCAGTTTTATTGTATAATACCTGCTTGGTGGCAGAGATTATTACCTGCTTGGTGGCAGAGATTACCCGTTTGGTGGCGGAGACCCTAACCCGCTTGGTGGCGGAGACCCAACCTGCTTGGTGGTAGAGATAACCCGCTTGGTGGCGGAGACCCAACCTGCTTGGTGGCGGAGACCCAACCTGCTTGGTGGTAGAGATAACCCGCTTGGTGGCGGAGACCCAACCTGCTTGGTGGCAGAGATAACCCGCTTGGTGGCAGAGGCCCAACCTACTCTTGGTGGCGGAGACCCAACCTGCTTGGTGGCAGAGTTAACCCGCTTGGTGGCGGAGACCCAACCTGCTTGGTGGCAGAGAAAACCCGCTTGGTGGCGGAGACCCAACCTGCTTAGTGGCAAAGAAAACCTGCTTGGTGGCGGAGACATTACCCGCTTAGTGGCGGAGATACCCGCTTGGTAGCGGAGACATTACCTCCTGCGGGAGAGATTTATTACCTCCTGTGGGGCAGATATATTTCCGATGGATTGCATCCTACAGGAGAGGTACCTCATGTGGGGGAGATGTGATTATGCGTGATTGCATCCCACATGGAGGATGGGTGTGTGAGTTACCACTGGAAGGTGAGGAAGCTATTTCTTACGGTAAAGGTAGATGCTAGGTGTTCACATCCTGCGGTAGAGTTATGCTGTCTCTTGCAAGGGGTACCTGTAGTCATAGAGATGTGCATTTTCCTGCAGAGCTTGTGTGGATACTATGTGTTTGCGTCCTGCGGTAGAGATAGGCTACTACCTGAAGGTTGGCTTTTATTACTGATATAATGATTGATTCTCAGGTTGATGGATTGTTATTTAAAAGGAAATATTGAAATGTCATAATTGAACAGAACTACTATGATTTATGTGAACTGTTAAAATGGGATATTATGGAATCATGAATAAAATGTGGAACTGCTTTTAAGAAGACACTAAAGAAAATAAACCAGAAACCATGGGACTGTGAAATATAATACATTGTCCTTTAAAATTGAAATGAAATGCACATGATTAACTTCCTTTAATTCGGGCATTGATTCAATGTTTGTTTGTATCGTGATTATTCGTTTTCCTTACCGACTGTGATTACTCGATTATTTTACCGTGCATGAAACCACTGTTATTTTCTATATATAAACTATTTTTCCTCATGAATGTGTTACCTACTGAGATATTCGTATCTCACCCCTACTTTATATTCTATTTTACAGGTCATCTTGGAGAGGACGGCACAGGTTAGACTGTAATGGGTTGAAGTCTAGAAATTCCATAGGAAAAGAGTAGGATAATTTTATATAGTTGTATTTATTTTATTAGAATCATAATAGATGATTTGGTAGGATATTAAGAGTTAGTTAATTTGTAGTTGCCTTTCATTTGATAAATTGATGTAATAGGAAGATTCAGTTCCAATGAATAATTTAAGCTTCCTAGCACTTTGATAAATCTTAGTTCTTTATTTCCTTATATTTGAACTGATTGTAATATACCACAAGTTAATGCCTTGATCCGAGTCAAAATGAAAAAAAAATGACCCTGATTCGGGGCGTGCGCGCGTCGGAAACGCGGCACGGGAAAATTCGGAGTCGCCACCGCCTGATGGGGTACAGGCAGACACCTGGGTGCCTAATCTTGTCTATTAAGGCTTTGGTCTGCGGCTTGAGATTCTAAGTAGGTTCTCGGTTGCGGTCTGGGGAAGTTCGTAGACACCCCAGACCACCCTGTCAGATGACGGGTCTTGTGGGTTCCCTGGTTTGAGTCAGCTTACTTTGGTTTCTCACCCGATTCCTAATCCGATATGCAATTGGGTTAAGTCTGTCGGGACCTCCTAAGTGGTGTGTAAAACCCCGAATTTTCCTCAAATAATAAATTAAATTAGTAAATAATATTATTGAGAGTTAGGATTGATGGAAATATTTTATTATTGTAGGGGGTGATCAATTTAGCGGAGATCCAGAATTAGACGCAGATCTGACCGTCCGATCATGAGATATTGAGGTATGCATTCTAATTGGGCAGAGTGTATAGGAGAGTTTGCATGGGAGATACATGGGATCAGGAGGTATATATATATGTATAAAATAACCTAAACCATATACCTTGTATTGTCGTTCGTATGCTTCAGCCGCAAGCGACGAACCTTTGAACGACCGAGAAGAGAAGAAGAAGAAGGGAGGAAGACCAGGGTTTATCTTGCTCTGAGAGTTGTTTTGCAACTGTAGAGAGATTGGAGTGTTGCTGTTCAGAAGAGAAGAAGAGGAACGCGCGTATAAGAGGTAGGTGACATCGTTTTGTTTTCAGAAATTGGATTTACCTTCGTTTAATCGCAAACGCATGTTTCTATTATATGTAATGGTATATTTAGTTAGATAAGCATGTTATAAATACATTAGAATGAGTTTAGATGAGAAAAATCATGATTTAGAACTGTTTCTGCATGATTTTGTATGACCGCCGACCTCGACTGTACTCGGCGATCATCGACGCTCCTAGGCGCTAGTTATAAAAATTGAGGACGCCGGAGACCGCGAGATGACGGACCGTAGGCGCTCGAAATTAAACTACCGCTGACTAGGGACCGCCAGGGCGATCCTAGGCGCTCTAAGCAGAAATTCCAGATTTCCATAATTTCGAACCTAATTCAACTATAAACTATTTTTAGACAATTTTAATGCTTAATTAAGGTATTTTAAGACCAAAATAAACTATCTAATTCCCTGTTTTACAGAAAAATAAATTAGGGAGATATTTAGGACATTAGTTGCCAAGTTTCAAAGGTAATTGAGAAATGTGATTTTGGAAAAGCCTAACTACCCTTTGACTATCAAAACACCTTTAAATGGCATTATAAATCAGAATACATTATAAAGAGAATTCAGAATTCAGATGAACGAATATTGAAGTAAATGTACAGATATAACCATTATATGTCGCTAGGCACCAACCCTTATAGAAATATGATACTTTAGGGAATTTTGGAGTCTAGTGGGCATAGCTGGTTATGGATCCATAGTCGTGGCTAGATAGCTGAGGGATATGTCATTTGGGTTGAGTTATTGCTATATGCGACATGCTTCCTTTGCAAGTTAGTTTGTCTAGGAAGGTCTTATGTCTGGAGGGACACCCTGGTGAGCCGCTGGTGATTCCCTGTACATGTGGATAAGCGACAATCTCCATGTATTGATTCTGGTGCTGCATGCTGGTGGTACATGCCAACTCTGATGGGTACGTGTGCAATAAGTCAGTGACTACGGCTCTTGTCTAAGCTGCGCTGCATGGGACATGAGTATCATTAGTAGCATTGCTCCTAAGTCGCACGGTGGTATAGCAATTGGTTGAGAATCATCTCAAAAGGTTTATCTATCTTTGTGAGTCCTACAATGATACTGAAATCATAACACGTGGTATTATTATTGTATACATGCGGGAGGCATGTGTTTGAGATATTGATCGGATGTGACTGTTTAGTACATCCTGGCAATGTGTGAATTATGTTACTGATTTGACTATTGGATTCTTATATTAAAACTTGCTGAAATTCATTTCTAGAACTGTTTATCAAACTGTTTTGTGTTCACGAATGATATAAATGATTATGCGAGCCTGATTAGTCGATGTTGCTTAATCGTGCATGAACTGTTACTTTACTTATATTAACTGTTTAATCATGCATGTGTTACCTACTGGGATATTCGTATCTCACCCTACTTTTATTCCATTTTTTTTTCAGCTGATACGCGAGAGGGGGATCTCTTAGACTTCCAGGGAGAGTTAGCTGAGTATTCACCGGAGGATTACTATTATCCAGATCTTGTCTGAGGTGGATTAATGCTATAGATGTAGTACTTTTGATTGGACTAATATTATTCATTGGGTTGATGTATTGAGAAATGAGAGAGATAGTACCCAGTTTATTTTACCAGACTTTGATATTACTGACTGATGGTCAAGCTTTATGTTTAGCTGAGGATTTTGAACTACACTTCCACACATACTTGTTTCCGCAACTTTGATAGTATAATAAGAGAATGGATTTTAAATTCTTTGGTCTGGTATGTTATTGATGTTGTATTTGATATGGGCCAGTAACACCTCGGATTTGGTTGCTGAACTAAATTGGGGTTGTTACAGTAGCGATCCGGGTTCGGGTTGGGTGCCGGTTTGCACTGACCCGGGTTCGGGGCGTTACATGGTGTGGGTCCCTTTAATTGATTTTATCTTGCTTAATTTAGGTGATCTGAGTCTGACAGGGTGGGCCCCGTTGGAAGGCCCACGGCGTCCTTGGTGGGCTTGACTAAGCCCACATGCCTCTGGTGGGCCTCTGTCTAAGCCTAGGAGGCCCTTTAGACTTTGGTTAAATGATTCGGTTTTACTTGATTGTTTAATTTGGAGCTTAAGTATTTTTTTCATGAGAAAGGTTGGTTTGCATTGGTTTGCGGGCCCCTGAGTGGGCCCCCATGATGGATGCCAGAGTGTTTTCGATTTATCTTTATTTAAATTTGCCAAAGTGCACTGGATATTGGGCTTGGGGCCCGTGGTCCAGTTTTTTGGGCTTTAAAAGCCCAGTTCTTTGAAGTCTAGGATTGGCACCCTAACTTGGTTGATTAATGGCCTTTGGCGGGCCCGATAGGCCCTTGCCCTGGGTCTCGGCCAAACCACGCAATTTAACATCATCCCACAAAGACAAGTCTTTGTAGACCGCATTGGGTTCGGTCCACCTGGTTTGGTTAGTTAATTCCACTTAGTCTTGCTTATTTTGCATGCTTTTGGGTTTATCGGGCTTGGTGGGCCCCGTTGGAAGGCCCACTAATGTTTCCAAATTGGACCGTGGTCCAGGTCCCATGTTGGGTTTTCGGGTGACCCGGAAACCCTATTGGTTCACTTGGTTTGGTTCAAACCATCACAAAATTCGGCAAGGAACCCCAAAAAACATAAAAATTGTATTTCTGTGTGTATCCGGCCTTAGTTGCCGGATACACGCAGGCCATAGGTGATCCAGCCTGAGTTGCCGGATCACCCCAAAAATGGCCTTTTTTGGGCTTTGGCCATTGGGGTTGTTTCCAGGGGTTCCTAGGGGTCTTCTAGGATGTTCCAGGGGTTGTGTGGGCTCCTGTGCGAGCCCACATTGGTTCAGATGAAGCCACAGGGCATATCTAGAAGGGGTTTTCAAAAATCAAAGCCACGTAGGGAGACCAAGGGTGTGTCCTCCCTTTTCAAGGCAAAACAAAGAATGAGTGGGGATCTGTGTGTCCCCACTTCAGTTCATTTGCCCTCAAAGAAAACCAACATTCACATATATGAGACAACATCAAACCGAAAGGCACACTTCCGGGCTAGGGTCGAACTAAGTAGGCTATGGGCAACCAAGTATCAGAATCCGATTTCTGCGCATGTAAATTCCTACTAGATGGTGACGTATACAAGTATCTGGACATATCTATGGAAAGCAAAGATCAAGCATGCAAGTAAGACCAATGCTAGGCCGAGCATGGGTGACCTTTAGGGGGTCGAAAACAATGGCTGGAGTGGCATAAGAATCATAGCAAGACATACAAAAACAAAAACAAAAAAAGCAAGAAAGGGTGCTTCACATGATCCTCGGGGCAATAGCGCATGCACTTTTCATGGGGATGAGTTCATGCACACTTGGTAGAACACCTAAGTATAAAAAATGAGTAGCCTTTATCCCATGTAACCTTTATCATGCTCTCATTAACTTGTCATACTCACTTGACCTAAAGAAGCTTCAAGAAGGGGAAAGAAGGGGGATTACTCGTGGGATACATTAGATGATCAATCAAGAGGGAACATACTCCCTCTTAAACTAAAGCAAAGCACACCCAACAGCAGCTGGAGATACCCCCAAAACATATGGGAAAGTGCCTCATTCCCCCTGTTGGGATGACACATGGGGTCTCCCTTACCTTTGGGGTCTTCCATGCCATGAAAATAAAACAACACATACAAGACACGTAGAAAAGAAAAAGAACCAATCTGGAGCATGGGAGGCACAATACTTATGAAACATCATGAAATGGCTCCATTTTCATATATGTAGTATCAAAGGGAACAAGGAACGATACCTGGGGGGTTAAGACCCCTGGAATGGAGTAGATGATCTCTTGGGAGCAAGTCCAGCAGCTGGACGTCCTTTCCCTCTTACCAACAGTAAGTCCTCTTCCTTCGTTTCGGGTGAGAATGGAGAAGATGAGAGGGGAAGGGAGAGAGATGGGTCTTAGAAGGGTATCTTGGATGGTATGGAGGGCAAGGAGAGGTGGAAGAGAAGGTATTCGAACTAGTGGAGGTGGAGAAGAAAGGGTGGAGAACAGCAAAAATGAAGCCAACCCCCGGAAATGGGCTGCTGTTGGCCTTTTATAGGCCAACTTAATGTATCCGGCAACTCAGGCGGGATACACTAAGCCTTTTGCATAGCCGGCCTCTATGGCCGGTTACACAGGTGTCTCTTTGTATCCGGCATTCAATGCTGGATACAAAACACAATTATTCGAAAATTAAATGCCGCTGCGAATTTGTCGGGCGTCCAGCGCGAATCTCGCTGATTGATTTTCATGTATCCGATGAATAGTGTCGGATATAGACTGGGGTATATGTATCCGACATATTTGGTCGGATACAAGTCAAAAAATTACAGATTTGCCCTTGGATATTCACAGATTCATCCGATACTCTTAGATATTCACAGATATGGTCCTTGCGAAATTTTGCTTTAAACCCTGGGATATTTTGCATGTTTGGATATTTACGGATTGCCCCTCGAGATATTTTCTTGTGCCACTCGCCACGTGTGCGGCTTTCTGCCACGTGTGCAGTTTTCGGTTTTTCTGCTCGGAAACTTCGACGGCTCATATCTCCTTCATCCGGACTCCGATTTGAGCAAACTCAGTTGCGTTGGACTCGTATCGGAGCCCTCTATCCAATGGTATAGAGCTAAGCACCTGGCTCGGGGTTTAAAAAAAGTCAACTTTCAGCTCACCCTCAAGTTTGACCGGCCCACAGAACCTTCATCCGGACTCCGATTCCAGCAAACTCAATTGCGTTGGACTCGTGTCGGGATTCTCTACCCATTGAGACAAAGCGAGGTGGCCAATTATCACTAAATCAAAAAGTCAATTTTTAACATGATGTCAGAGTTGAGTTTATACAATGGTTTGTTGTTTGGTTTAGCTTGTCCTGGATCCAGAGTCTAAGCTTAGTAATGTGATGTTATTGCTTCGTTGGTGTAATTGCATGGCCTTGAGTGTTGCCACTGCCGGTGTAAAGCAGCCAGAAACCCTGAGTAGGCCTGGTTGTCAATGCAGAAACCCGGGGAGTATGCCTGCATTGGATGACGAAAACCTGAGTATGCTGTCATTTCAGAGTGTCAGAAACCCTGAGTAGGCCAGAACTGTGTACATGGAGGGGTGGATGTCGCCTTAGCATGTCAATTAACCAATGTAAACAACTACATGACATTGACCAATGTTGGTATTTGATTTTGTTTGACGTAATATGTTTTATTCGCTGGTTTGTTGGTATTTATGGTTCATGGAATATTGTTTACCAGTTATGGGGTATTTGTATCTCCCACTGATGTAGAGCAGCATCGTGACCCTGAGTGGTTCGTTGTTGTCAATGCCGAAACCCTAAGTAGGCCGGCATTGGATGATGCATTCATTTCAATATCCGAAACCCTGAGTAGGCCGGATATACATTTGGAGGCGTGGGCATGGTTATGAGAAGACTTTGTGTTATATGACATTGGTATATCTGGAATTATATCTTGAGATACGAAATTATGGTTATTCGCTATGCTGTTGTAAGTTAATCATTATTTTATTGATATCTTCGGTATTGGAAACGGATTGTTATTGCTTGATTTACCTGATTGTTTTTCACACTGATATGAATTGGATTATTGAAGTTTAGTCGGATTATTCGGAATATGTGTGTTATCATCATTGTATATGTTTTATAACCGTGGCATGTTTTAGAACTGAACTAAATGTATTTGTGCATGCATGTACTGCTCACTGAGATATTCGTATCTCATTCCGTATTGTTTTGTTTTGTTTTCAGCTGCTCCTGGAGAGGACGATACTTGCGGGTAGTTACTTGGTCATGTGAGTTTATTTCCGTTTCGGATTATTTTAGCGCACTCTATTATATAGTTATTGTCGTATTCATGTTTTTCCTTCACTCTGATATTGCGATCCTGTGTTACATATTAACCTCTGGAGATGATTTATGGTTTTTATACATAACTCGGATCCGGGGCGTTACAATGAAGAAGTCACGTAGGTGATTTTCCATGTCTCACAATTAGAAAAAACAAAAAGGGCAATGATTGGTCAAGGTGGATTTCAAGGATAGGAAATTTAAGAAAGAAGGTAGGGACACAAAAGACACCCTTGAAAACAAAACTCAGTCGGTAAAGTGCCATGGTTGCCAAGGGCTTGGCCACATAAGAGCTGAATGTCCTACCTACAAGAAATTGAAAGGTATGGGCAGTGGGAAATCAATGAATGCTACTCTTTCTGATAGTGAGATTGAATCTGAACATGAGAATGATTCCTCGTCTGAAGAGAGTCAAAATTACATGGCTTTCATTTCTATTGTGGGAATTGATGAGGGAAGCACTCTTCAAGACTCAAAACCACTTTAGAATAATATTGGTTCTCAAAGTGATTCTAAAGATGAGGAAAGTATTGAAGAGGCTTATGAAAAGCTTTTTAATGAAAGCCTGAAGATAAAGAAACAAAACAAGGCCTTTCTTAAAAAGCTCAATGAAGTATAACTTGTCAAGGAAGAACTTCAAGTTAAATTGGATGAGTCTACTTCTTATGTGGGTGAGTTGAAGTAGAAAATTAAAACAAGTCTGAAAACAAGTCACGAAAATCTGAATGAGAGAAGTCCAAATCTCAGTTGCAAAACTTCTCTTCTGGTTCTCAAAAGCTTGATCATATGCTTGGTATGAACCAAATAGTGGCTAATAAAAGAGGTTTAGGATTTTATGATGTTCCTTCCTCCTCTAAGACTCCTTCTTCTTCTAAAGGCAAGAATAAATCTGGTGTGTCAAAGGGAAAGACCAAAAAGGCAAAAAGGCCTACCCAACAGCTCAAAAGGTCTCAATCTAAGGCATCTCTTCCTAAGGAAACTCAATTTCAAAAATTCATTCCTACTTGTCACCACTGTGGTCTTTTAGGTCACATAAAACCTAATTGTTGGAGATTAGGAGAAAATCTTAGTCAATCTTGGTATTCTCCTCCTAAAAAATTCAATGTAGATTTGTCTAATCAAGTCAAGGTCTTAGCTCAAAAAACTGGGCTTCTTTCTGAACAACTAGTTTCCATGACCAAGAAATCCTCTTCTACCCAACAAGTTTGGGTGAAGAAAAGTGATTTGACTCCTCTTCCTTGAGTAGGATTTGGGATGCATGCATTAGCCTTGCTTCATGATTATTTTATCTTTTGCATGCATGATTTCTTTTTGTTTTTATTTTTCTGGTTTTTTATTTTTGTTTAGTTGTTTTTGGTTTGAACTTTTTGAGAAAGATATGAAAAGATTTTTATTTTTATTTTTGGTGATTTGTGTTATGAGCATGTTTTGTCAAAACAATACATTTTTATATTGAGAGAACTAATTGCTTCAAAGGGTTGTTTTGCAAAACTAATTTCAATTATCTCATATAAATCCACAATAGGATGATTGATCTCTTAGTATGTATTTGCACCTCACACCCACACCCCAAATACAATTTGAGAATGGTTAACCATATATATTTGTGAGTGTGTGGATAGGCAATCATGGGTTTGCTCATATTAACCTTGAGTTGAACTGGCCTTATGCTAGTGAAATTGGACTAAAAACCCCAAAAGTGCAAAAGAAAAGAGAATTGCCAAAAAGTGTAAAAGAAAAGAAATACATATATATATATATATATATATATATATATAAAGGGGGCAATAAAGATCCCTTCCATACTTAATTGCATATCTTTATTAAAAAAGGGCAGGTGATCACAATTTAAGGGGGAGCAAAAGTCCACAAATATTGCAAACTTTGAGGTCCTAGTGTCTACTAGTGGGGTTTGACTTTTAACTTGTAGGAAGATTTGAGTATAACTTGAGGTTTAATGTAAAAGCCAAATCCTCCTCACCAAGTTCCAATTTAGGCAAACTTAATTGTGTTTGGTTTTGCACTTGCATGCAAGCACACTTGGTGATTTAATTGTATTATTGTGTAGTTATTTGGGACTATTGCTTTTAGTTTTGTTAAAACTTAAATTTTGGGTGAAAAAGTTCTAAAA
Source organism: Buxus sempervirens (assembly GCA_947561395.2). Taxonomy (NCBI): domain Eukaryota; kingdom Viridiplantae; phylum Streptophyta; class Magnoliopsida; order Buxales; family Buxaceae; genus Buxus; species Buxus sempervirens. The sequence continues at coordinate 14,814,912 of OX387193.1, forward strand.
AATATGAAAATTTTAAGTTTTATGAAATCTTGTTTGTGGCATGTTTCATCATGTTTTTAGAGTAGTTTTACATGTGTTCGAGTTGTTTTAGTTGGTAATTTTGAAGTCTAGGTTGAATCTGGAAAATTTTTTTTTTTTTATTTCTGTAAAATTGGCCTTGGGGCCAATTCTAGGTTAGTTCAAGGCTGAAGCCTCAATGTGTTCTGTTTTTCTTGGTTAAGCCTTGCTAATTTTAGGCTCGAGCATGGGTACTTTAGTATACCTAAACCCTGGTTCTTGCACTTTGTTTTGAGCTCAGGTTAGTGCCGAGCCCAAGGCACGCTCGAGCATGGATGTAACCACAAAGCTTCTTGCACAAAAGTTTTTTTTAAGCTCACGCCAATCTCGAGCCTGAGGTGCACTCGAGCGTGAGCTCATGAAAATGCTCACGCCAAACGCACGCCAGAATTAAAACCCCTCATTCTCTTCACACTTCAAAACTCTATTTCTTGTTCGTGAGAACTAATGTGTGCCAAGGGGATTTCATGCCTTTCTACAGAATCAAAACCTTTGCATACTTGATTTCGAGGTATGTAGTTGGATTATTCTTAAGTTTTTCTTAGGATTTTGTTAGGAATCATCTATGGTTTCGTTTCTTAAGGTTTTCATTGTATTTTAGTGAATAATCCATGAGTTGTTAGAAAGATTGATTTTTGTTGGATTATATCACTCTCATTCAGTTCGAATATGCCTATGTTTGCAATTTAAAGTGGTTTTGCAACGATTTTTTCAGATATGTGCAACTTTTGGAAAAACCCCAAAATCTAGGCTGTTTTTGTGCCTGCACGCCAAAGCCATGCTAGACCCAAGCTCGAGCGTGAAGTGCAAATTTTCTGCAGAAAATTTTTCTTTATTGATTCTGTTTTGGGGATTGGTTTCTATGGTTTCTTCTTAGATTCTAGGCTAGTTTAGAGATCTTTTTAGGCTAGTTTAAGTTGAGTGAATTCATTATTCAATTTAGTTTATGTTGAATGCAATTTTAATTGAATAATGTCTTCTCTGTTTCTATTTTCATCTCTCTATTTTTTTTTCTTGTGTCTTGTTTCCATCCATCAACTTCTCTTGGTTATTCTCTCACTTTAGATGGGAAAAATGAAGAGCCTAGGTTCAGGTCCCAATAAAAGGCCTAGGATAAATGATCTCACTTTATTTCTGATAAAGCTATAAAGCTTTATACAAAATACTTCAATAATAGAAACATCTTACATGAAAGGGAAGTTACTTTGACTGACTTTGAAAAGGATTTTAGATCCATCTTCATCGAAAGAGATTGGGAACCAGTTCTTTGTGATCTGAAAGCTCCATGTGCTTCTCTAGTGAAAGAATTCTACAACAACATTCATGATGTAGCTTCACATGGTTCCTCTTTTTGTTCTTCTTTAAAGGGTCAGTCTTTTCCTGTTTCCATAGATCTCTTATCATCTCATTTGTATATTCTTAGGGTAAGAGATCCTGTTTATCCATACTCCACCTGTCCTCCTCCTTCTGAGGTTGATTCTTTTCTATTTGAGCAGCCTTGGACCTATGATGGAAGGCCTTTAGAGACTTCCAAACTATCTCTTGAGACACATGTAGTTCAAAAAATCTTGTGCACCAATCTTTGGCATGTTTCTCACTTCTCTTCTTTACCTTATCCTAAGGTAAACTTTATTTATGCCCTTAAGAAGGGAGACTCCATTGACTTGCCATCTCACATAGTTTCTACTATTCTTGAGGTTTATCAAAATTGTAAAAAATCTCATAGTCTAGTTTTTGGATTTCTCATACTTATGTATTTTGAGAGTTTACACTTTTCATGTGGTCCTTTTACTCCCTTGCCACTAGGTCAGCCCATTTGTTCTATCACTCTGAATCAGAGTAGGGCACACTTATTTTTGGTTCATCTACTCAGTCAGAGTCTTCTTTTGCCCCTTCTGGTGCTGCTCCTTCTTCTTCTTCTGCTTTGACAGATGACATGGCATTAATTAGGGAGTAGTTGTCTCAGATTGCTCTTAGACAGGAGTGGATGGAGTGGAGACAGATCCGGATGTAGCATGATATACATTAGATTCGGGAGTATGTGATGGAGCATGTGGAGGATGATGATGATGCTAATGAGGTTCTTGATGATGTTTCGAATTCTTTTTGAGCATGTGTGGCTCCACTTCTTCCTTTTGTCTATTTCTATGACAAAAAGGGGGAGTAGGTATATTTTTAGGGGGAGATTTATGGGAGAGTTTATTTATGGATGACTGTACTTATTTACTTACTTTGGGATGATTGTATATATCATGTGTGATATTGATGCATGGTTTATATTTCTGAAATATTGCATCTTGAATGTGAATTGATAATTCTTATTTTTTTTAGATTTTTATTCCTCTTGCTTTTCACAGGGTATTTGTTTTTCTTTGAGCTGTTTTGTTATAGGTTACAAGTCTCCAATTCAAGCATGGTCTATCTCAATTAGTGTTGATAGGTTTTTTTTGAGTTTGTAAAGTCCAAGACATTGCTTGGTGGTTCACAATGTCAAGGATTTTCAATTTATTTTATTTGGTATAGGTTTTGTCATAGAATAGCCAAAGATGAAGTTTGTTAGGTTATAGACCTAAGTTGGCTTAATTCTGTGCCAAAATGTGGTTTAGTGTTTAGGATAGATTCTAGGAGTTGCGGTTCAAACTTGGTTGAAAAAAGTGTCAAAATAAGCATTTTTTATATTTTGGGCCTGAGGCTGGCTCGAGCCTGGCTCTAGCCTGAAGCATAAGGCTGAGTTTTTAGAGTCGAGCCTCACCCAAGCTCGAGCCCAGCTCTAGGGGGTGGAAAAATAAATCTCAAATAGAGAAATCCGAGAGCAGTGTTAGAGAAGGTTTGATGTGTCGTTCAAGCCATGGAGTTCAACATGGGAGCCATGCTCAACCTGCGCTCAAGCCTGGCTTGAAACTGAAGAGAAACCTGGGAAATTAGCCTTCAAACCAGTCCCATGCTCAACCCATGCTCGAGCCTGAAAAGTTCTGAAAATAAAAAAACCCAGTTTTTCAATTCCTATTTGAATTCTATCTATAACTTCTTGGAAACCTATAAATGGGACTAGGGGACGTTTCTAAAACATGTTGGAGATATTTTAGATACCCTAGATGTCCTATTCTTCCAGAGAAAATATCCATCATATTTTCTCTCTTTGAGCCATCTCTTTCTTCTATTCTTCCTTGTTCAAAGCCTTGGAGTTTCGGGTTGGGAAGGATTACACGTGGGAGTTCGCACAATACCAGATGTGGACGTTTGGCGTGATCGTGTGAAGAGATCTTCAAAGTTTCGGAGTGCTACAAGTTGTAGATTTGAAGAGTTCTTTAGAAGCTTGACAAGTTAGTGAGTTTCAGAGTCTAGCAAAGTTTGTTGAGTCGTCTGAACCACTTTGTAAGCCTTCTGAACCACTTTGTAAGCCTTCTTCTCATAGTAGATCTTTAGGTGGCTCCTGCATAGCCTGGAGGGTTTTTCTCTTGTGAGAGTTCTCATAGAGTTTTCCCTTCGTCACCAAATTGCTTGTCTCTTTTATTTCTTTATATGCTTTAACTATTTTGCAATTTTGGTGGCTTACTACTTAGTTGTTATTTTCCAAAATTAATTTGAGGACTTGTGCATGCTATTTCATTAAGGACTTGTCTTTAGTTAAGTAGAAAATTTTATTTCCGCTGTCCAACACCTATTCACACGCCTCTAGCTATATTTGGAGTCTAAACCCATATTTTTCATTTTTCATATAAAAAATGTGTTTCAGATAATACAATGATAAGCAATCAAGCATTATTTGATCACCAATTGAGGAAAACCTGCTTTATCATGACAGTCGATGATAGAAAAGCAAAGCGGTTTCCTTTGGCACCAGCAGCCAAAAGCAAGGCTACTTCTCCCCAAGCATTACTGACACAAGGGTAAAAATAGGTGGTTTAACATACCTGCGGTAGAAAGTAATTGTTCAATAGTTACTAAAATAAGAGCAAATAAAAACTACCTCAAAATAATAAGAATAAAAGTTCCATTCATGCCATAGAATCATAAATTCTTTTAACTAGTCAAAGTACAATGAAAAAGAAGATTTTGCATGCCACCCTTACTTGGTACAATGAAACTAGTAGAAATCAAAATTTCCGAATGTGTGAAAAAAATAGTAACACAAGGAACCATCCCACTATCACCCCATTTTTCACAAAAAAGGAATTCTATTTAAGAGAAATGAGGAATTCATAACAAGGTCAGCTTTGACAGCCACCAAAAGTACAAAGAAAAAACAGAAGAATATAGGATTATAAAGAAAAGGGTAAACCTCAAAAGACATTAAAAGAAAAAAAAAGGAAAGCATTGTGATAAACCTTAAAAGTAAGATTATTTGAGTACATGTCATGAAAGGTTTTTGATAATTTTCAAATGTTAAGTACATAAGTGTAGACACCCCAAATTGCACTATAAAATGAGAAAAAATTGAAAACATGTTATTGGGATTTAAAACAGGTCAAAATGCATAAAATCTAATCATTTAAGCAGCGCTCGCATTGTATATGCGTGTTGGTCGTGCCCAAAAATTTTATACGGGCATGCCGCACCCGTATTAAGAATGCGGGCATCACTTGCTCGCAATGTATATACGGGCGCAGGAGATTTGTAAGAATTTTATCTTTGCTCGATTTCTGAGCCTTATCTGCATCCAAATATGTCTCTGGATAAGCGAATTATCTTATTTATTCGTCCGAATTATCCTATTAATCCTTGTTGGCCATGGATGGGCATTATCCTTGTTTTCAATCCAATCTGGGGGATCATGGTATATCCTTTTGGACCAGCCATACCCCTGGGTTTGCCTATAAATAGAGGGCAGATCCTCAAGCAAATGGCCATTAATTTGAAGTCTGAATAACTCCAAGTGAAGAGAGGAATCCCTGTTGCTCTGCTTTGCTCAATCCAGGTAAGTCCATTTTCCATTTTATTTTTAGTTTCCAATTCTAGAAATAATCAGATCTTCTCCATTGCTATAGAATAAGGCCTGGTTTATAATTGTATTCCCAAACCTGCCTCCAAGTACCTCAAGAATACTCTCTAGCCGTAAAACATGAAGAGAGAGCTAAGGGAAAGGGGAGCAGGTGGATCCCTAGAATAGAACCCCATAATCTGTTCTTTTCTTTTCTTTTAGAATAAGGCCTTTGATTGTGTTTGTATCACCAAACCTATCTCTAAGTACCTCAAGAATCCTCTCTAGCCGTAAAATGTGAAGAGAGAGATAAGGGAAAAAAGAACAGGTGGATCCGTAGGGTAGACCCCCATGTGCTCTAATCTGTGAGATATGGCTGCTTTGAATATCCTGTTCATGTTTTAATGGTTTTATTTTGAATCTAAATGAATCATATGAATCCATAATGTTTATAGCATGAAATCCTCTTTTTCTTCGGCACTTGAGATTTTTCACATATTTGCACCTACAGCACTGTTTTCGTGATATTAGGCTAAGATCCTAGATCTATCATAATCTATATGATAGATCTGGATTCAGAAGACTGAAAATAACTTCTTGGGTTTCATGAAGTGGTTTTTGAGTCGTTTTTCATGTTTGAGAGAAGACCCTACGGTCTAAGTTCTCCCCTTTTGATGTTCTTCATCAACATGGGTATTTTTGGTTTTGATTTCTTGTTCTAATGTGAAATTTGGGCTATATCTATGTCCTGGACTATTCAAGTTCAATTCTGCAATATTTCATAAAAATCATATTTTTTCTAGATTTCTAGGATTTAACTTGAAGCCAGATTTTTTAAGTTTTCACTTTAGATTTGTTTTGTTTATCTTGATTTCAGTCAATCATTAAGCCCAAGTAAATGGCTCTTGTTTTCATAAGAAGGATCTAGAATCAATTGGATCATTCACATGGGAAAAAGCCATACATTCTTTTATTTTTCTTCACTTTTGTTTTGATTAGCAAGCCTTTTTTCCTTTGAAAAACATGAACAATACCTGGCAACCACCTTGTGTGGATGAACAGGGGTGTGTAACACTTTCCCCTGTTCATAACCTAATCCCCTTATCCATCTCTGGTTGTATTTTTAATAGGGTTATTTTTACCCTAGATTTGCCTTTTTGTGCTTATTTGATATTTTGGTGTCCATTCACACCTAAACAGAATGGTGGCGACTCTTTGTTTTTAACCAATCCCGTGTGATGATTAGGAAGTCATTGAATTGGTTTCTCCATGTCTCACAACTGGTGACTCTGCTGGGGACTTGTGGATTTTAGCCTTTTGGTTTTTGTTCATGTTTTGGTGTTTATGTTTTGCTTGCTATTTTGTGTTCTTAAGCATGTTGGGTATGTTTTAAATATGATTTATTGCCTAAAAGCATGGGGGTAGAAACATGTTCAATTCTGACATATAGGATTGCTTCTATATGCATGCGTATGGGGGGTTCATTTTGTTGGACCATGCTTATTTCTTGCTATATTTTAATAATAGCATGTTTTGATTTTCAGCATGTTCTCCATGATGTATTTTGGTTGTATAACATGATCATATGTTTACATGTTTGGGTAATTTTTGTGAGCATGTTTTAGGTGCTATAGGGTTACTTTGTTTCCTTGTATTGGTTTACTTTGAATGTGCTTTCATATTATGCCTTGGTTTGTTTATGCATGGCTGCGAAAAGAGTGGCAAGGGGTTGGGACATTGTGTATGTACCTACTTTTTTATAAATGCACTGTGCACATTTTATTTTCTACATAGGTTACCCATAACCTATAGGAAGTTGAACCCGAATGTGTGTAGCTTGGCGCAACGAGGTCGATACTTCGGAGAGCGAAAGTGAAAACATTCACCTTAGAACTTTGGGCTAATGATATGATGACAATGTTGATCTGTGATTCGATTCTGGTCATCACTAGGCTTGAGTGCTAAGCTGCCATTAAGCCAAAACCCAAAGCCCCTACGCTTGAAGGTGGAGATACACATTTTTTGGCTAAAGTACACAATTACGTGGGGATATGGGTTTGTAATTGTGGGAAGGCCGTTTGCATGGTTCCAAGCCAAGGCAAAATGCGGATGCCATATTGAAGGTAAACAAGGTAACAGGGTAACCTTAATTTTTGCATTATTTTCATGTCATAGGGGTGTCATGGTGTCTATCGGTTTGGGATAAAATTGGTCCCAAATAGGCATGTATCCTAAAATTGGTGTAGCCCATAGGAAGAGTTTTTAACTCTGTTCAGAATTAATCCTACCCAATGTTCATACAAGAGGCAACCAAAGGGTACCAAAATTCTTGAGTATCGTGGCTAATTTGGAAGGAACATGTGCCCTCCTAAGCATGTATTTTTGCAAATAGGTCAAAGTCCACTTTGAGACAGTTTAGAAGCCTTGCAAGGGTGAACCGTATGTTTGGATGAACAATCAAAGTAATCAAATCATGTAAAAACTGAAAAAACAGAAAAGAGCTCCGTAAACCGCATTTAGTATACGGGCTGGTCTCACCCGTGTTCGCTATACAGTCACGGCTCGCTTACAATTTAAGTGCGGGCAAGGCCATACCATACTGTATATGCGGTTTTCGCAGAAAATTCAATTTTAAACAGTTTTTCCCATTAAATCTTGTTCCCTCAACCTTTAAATTATGATAAAGGGAAATGAGTTTGAATAAAATGTTTCAAAAAAAAAAATAATAATAATAAAAATGTGAAACAAAAAAAATCTAAAAAAAAAAAAAATCTTTTGGCCTTTGAAAGCCTTTGAATTTCAAACCTTTCTCAAAAATCTTTGGGCCTCTGAAAGCCTTTGAATTTTAGACTTTTTCTCAAAAATCTTTGGGCCTCTGAAAGCCTTTGAATTTTAGACTTTTTCTCAAAAATCTTTGGGCCTCTGAAAGCCTTTGAATTTCAGACGTTTTTTCAAAAATCTTTGGGCCTCTGGAAGCCTTTGAATTTCAGACTTTTTCTCTGGGCCTCTGAAAGCCTTTGAATTTCAGACCTTTTTTCAAAAATCTTTGGGCCTCTGAAAGCCTTTGAATTTCAGATCTTTTTCCCTGGGCCTCTGAAAGCCTTTGAATTTCAGATCTTTTTCTTTGGGCCTCTGAAAGCCTTTAAATTTCAGATCTTTGGGCCTCGGAAAGCCTTTAAATTTTAGACTTTACCCCTAGGCCTCTGAAAGCCTTTGAATTTAAAATTTTTTTGGGGGCCTCTGAAAGCCCTTGAATTTCAGACATTTTTCAAAAAATACCCCTGGGCCTCTGAAAGCCTTTGAATTTCAAACCTTTTTCAAAAATACCCCTGGGCCTCTGAAAGCCTTTTAATTTCAGACTTTTTCCCAAAAATATCCTTGGGCCTCTGAAAGCCCTTGAATTTCAGACCTTTTCAAAAATAACCCTGGGCCTCTAAAAGCCTTTGAATTTCAGATCCTTTTTCTCTTTTTGTGGGACCTGTTGGAAGCCCTAGAATATTCCAACAATTCTTAAAAAAAAAAAAAGCAAATAAAGAAAAAAAAATCCAAACTCGTGTTCACCTAGCCTGCACATAGGCATTTATAGGTATGAGAATGAGATTAAATTGGAACTGATGTTTTTCTTTATTTTTCCCAGATACCAATACACTTGCAACCATAACTCCTGTAACCAGATCAAGAGCTCGCATCATGAATCCCATTGAGAATGAAGCTGATGTTCCTAACCCAGACGTTGCCCTGCTACAGGAACAAGTGGTAGGACTTGCCCGAATGCTAAAGAACTTACTGGCGGTGCAGGCCCAACAAGTTCAAGCCCCGAACCAAGCACCTCCACCCCAAACCAACATTCCACCTTCGGTTCAACCTATTCCTGAACCCATTTATGAACCCACCCCTGAACCTATACTGATAAGGGATGAGACAATTGAGTCTGAGAAGGAAAAGGAAAAAGAAAGAATGAGAGAGGAGGTTGAAAGGAAGTTCATGCACAGACTGGAAGTGATCCAAGATGAACTGAAGTAGGTAAAAGGGGTGAACAACTTTGGGGGCACCAACTTTGAAAACTTGTGCCTATACCCTAATGTTAACCTGTCAGCCAAGTTCAACTACCCAGACCTAGACAAATATGACGGCACTAGCTGCCCCATGAGCCATCTGAAGTTGTATTGCGGTGCCCTATGCCAGTTCGGTCGGGACAAAGGTATATTGATTCAGCTCTTTCAAAGGAGCTTGACTGGAACTGCTTTGAGGTGGTTTGCCACCTTAGACTATGGAAAGATCAGAAGATGGAAGGACCTAGCAGATGCCTTCTTAGCTCAGTATAGGTTTAATTCAGAGATCATGCCAGACAAGTACGATGTAGTGAGGATGAGCAAAGGAAGAGATGAATCTGTAAGGCAGTATGCCAAAAGATGGAGGGAGACTGCCTCTCAGGTCAGGCCACCCATGCTAGAGCAAGAGATGATTTCCACTTTCATCAATACATTGGGTCAACCGTTCTATAGCCACTTGGTGGGTCAGACCACCACTAATTTTGTGGCTTTGGTACAAGTGGCCGACCGAATCGAAGACGAGATAAGGTCGGGTAAAATAATTGACCATTCTGCTATGGTTAGTCAGCAGGACCCCAATCTGAAGAAAGGAAGTGGGATAAAAAAGAATGGGAACAAGAAAAAGGGGGAGGTGAACATGGTGCAGCCACCATCTGGCCCTAACAAGCCCATACAAATCAACATACCCGCTCATTTTCCTGCTCCATCCGCTCCATCTACCCAGGCCCCCATGAGGGTTAATTTTCCAGCAGCACCCTCAGACCAAAAGAGGGCTTTTACTAAGGAGGAAAGGGATGCCTATTTCGCAGCAAGGAGAAATATGGTTTTCACCCCTATTCCAATGTCCCCGTCTCAGTTGCTGCCCACCTTGTTGCAAGCAGGGTATATCACTTTAAGAAAGCCAAATCTGAATGCATCCAAGGGGAGAAATTTTGACCCCTCCACCACTTGCGATTTCCACATGGGTGCACTTGAACACCCTACTGACAAGTGTTGGCCTTTGAAACATGCCATTCAGGACTTGCTTGACCAGAATACCCTGTCTTTCAATACAGGGGCTCCCAATCCTCCCAGAACAGACATTGGTCAAAACCCTTTGCCTCAGCATCATGGGGCAGGCCCATCTAATGTCATAGGGGTCATTTCTGCTAATAAAATAACCTTTGACCCGTCTCAGTTAATTGCTCCTATAGGGACAACGGTCAAAGTTTATTTTGACAGAGAAAAGGGGGATAAATAAATAAACATGATTTCAAAAGGGAATGATCTTGCTACTATGAATATTAGCTCTTCTTTGGACCGGGCCTCCTCCCTCATGGCCTAATTGAATATTGCAAAACCCCCTCTAGTTATCAATTGCAATCCATCCACCTTTGCTTCACCCATTCAGTCCAAACCACCATGGGTCATAAATTGTGACCATCTCAATGCTTCTATTACTTCTAAACCAAAACAATTTCCACCATTGGTTGTTAATGTTCCTCCCACTTAGACTTCATCATCTAAGTCCAAACTTCCCCCATTAGTGATAAATGTCCCTAAGCCTTCCTACTCTGAATCGGCTGTACCATGGAACTACAGCGAAGGCTTCACCACCACATTCCCTGTAGCTGAGGTAGAAAGCAAGAAAGAAATGAACCTCATGATGAGGTCAGGAAACTGTGTAGGTGAGGGAGAGAAACAAAAGGAGACTGATAAGGAAAAGGAACAAGAGAAAAATAAGGGAAAGTCCAAGGTAGGGGAAGATGCCCCTCAGGTAATTGACGGTGAGGCTGCTGACCTCATCAAAATCATAAGAAAGAGTGAGTTCAATGTTGTTGAGCAATTGAACAAAGTCCCTGCCCAGATCTCAATACTGAGATTATTGTTGAATTCTGAAAAACATAGGGACTCTCTGTTAAGGGTACTTCAGGGGGCACATGTGCCTAAAAATATTGAACCAGACCAACTAGGTAAGATGGTTGGGCAGATTTTCTCATAATGTCATAACTTTCTCTGAAACCAAGATCAGCCCAGCAGGGTACCATCATGTTGATCCTTTGCACATAGCTGTGCTCAGTAAGGGTTGCATGATAGCCCGGGTTTTAATTGATAATGGGTTGGCTTTGAATGTCTGCCCGTTAATTACATTTGTTAAGCTTGGTCTAGAGCAAAATAAAATCAAGCAAAATGGGAGAATCATAAGAGCCTTTGATAGCTCTAAAACACACTCCCTAGGGGAGGTTAAACTGCCGGTCACTATTGGACCGTATATTTTTAACATCACATTTGAAGTGATGGATATACTGGCGGCCTTCAACCTAATCCTAGGAAGGCCGTGGATTCATACAGCTAGGGCTATACCATCTACCCTCCACCAAAGAGTCAAATATATTAAAGGGCAAAAGGTGATTACAGTCCTAGCTGAAAATTTGGTTCCTCCCATGTGGTCCCCTGATGTACCCTACATAAACATGGAAATGACTGCAGACAAGATGGCATTTCACTCTTTCTAGTTTGAAACTGTCAATTTTATACCTGGGGGGTATCAGGAAAAAGAAGAAAAGTTGACTTGTGTTGAGAAGATGATCAAGAAAGTGCTGGGAAAGTACAATTTCCACCCGGGAAAAGGTCTAGGGGTTAACCTGCAAGGAAGGTTAGAACCGGTAAAGGTTAAGAAGCTAGTCCCTAGAGTAGGATTGGGGTCCAAGCCAAGAAATTGGAGAAGACAGAAGCAGATGGAAGACATGAAATTCCCTCATATCAGGGAAACTTTTCCTAAACTTTCTCATATGATTCAACTGTCTCCACCCCAGGATCAGTCCAAACCTCCATATTATAACATCAACCCATTCCAGAAACCCAAGTCCCCAACCTTGCAACCTTATGTTCTACCTTCACCTTCACAAGCATTGGGTGAGCCTGAGCCACGGGCAGAATAGGAGCAGGATTTTTATGAGGACGTTGGAGCTTTTTTTGCCATGACTGAAGGCAACCAAGAAGAAGGAGCAAAGGAGCTACCCTTCATTGACTGGGCTGCAGTAAAAGTTCCATTTGGGACCAACCCTACAGCAGAAGCAGGCGATGCAACTCACCCAGTACTGGTGATTTCAGATGCGGACCCTCAGCTTGGGGAGCAGGCTTATGTTATCACCCCTGCCCCAGATTCTTTTATTTTGAACAATTGGGAGGAAACTCCCCTTACTTTTGAAGCCACATTTGTTTGGCAAACAGACATGGCTTCCAAAAAAAAACTCCATTAGTGGAATGCCCTTTTCTTGGAGGTTTTAATAAGCCTTCGTCTTCAGGAAAAGATTTTTTAGAAGGCTCTCAAAAAACAAAAAAAGATTTTCCCATTTTTTCTAGAAAAATTAAATTTTTCGAAAAGGTTCAAACCACTTATGAACCCTATAAGCAAACAGAATTGGATCGGGTTGAGTATGACTTTGACCTCGAGCTCGACTTTGACCTAATGGGGGTTGAGGAAGAGACCAAGGACGAAGAAGAGGACCCTCCAAAAGAAATCACATATCAATTGGAGCGTCATGAAAAGGGGGTCCAACCCAATATTGAGGAGACCATCTCAATAAACCTAGGCACCGAAGAGGACCCAAAAGTAGTGAAGATTGGGGCATGCCTATCTAAGGTGCAGCGTGATGAAATGATACGGTTCTTGGCTGATTATGAAGATTTATTTGCATGGTCATATCAGGATATGCCAGGGTTAGACACTAATATGGATGTGCACAGGCTACCAATTCTGCCAGATGTTAAGCCAGTTAAGCAGAAGTTGAGAAGGTTGAAACCTGAGTGGACATTGAAGGTCAACGATGAAGTGGTCAAACAATTCCAAGCGGGATTCTTGGCGGTCTCCACGTACCCTGAATGGCTTGCAAATATAGTACCAGTACCAAAGAAAGATGGAAAGGTCAGAATGTACGTATACTATAGAGACTTGAAGAAGGCAAGCCCAAAGGATGATTTTCCACTTCCACACATCGACATCTTGGTGGACAACACTACTGTACATAGCCTGTTCTCATTCATGGACGGTTTCTCTGGGTACAATCAGATTAAGATGGCTAAGGAAGATCAAGAGAAAACAGCCTTCATTACACCTTGGGATACCTTCCACTACACTGTCATGCCATTTGGGCTTAAGAACGCCAGGGCAACCTACCAGTGGGCCATGGCAGTATTATTCCATGATATGATCCATAAAGAGATGGAGCTCTATGTGGATGATATGATAGCCAAATCATGTAAAGAAGAAGACCACTTGATCAACTTGAAGAAGGTGTTTGACAGGCTCAGGAAATACAGTCTACGGCTTAACCTAGCAAAATGTGTCTTTGGGGCTACATCAGGGAAATTGCTGGGATTTATTGTAAGCAGAAGGGGAATTGAGATTGACCCAGCTAAAGCCAAGGCAATAATTGAAATGCCATCACCTAGAACGGAGAAGGAAGTTCGTAGTTTTCTTGGAATGATTCAGTATATAAGCCGGTTCATAACACAGTTCACTGCTATCTATGAACCAATTTTCAAGCTTCTGAGAAAGAATAACCCGACAGTCTGGAATGACGATTGCCAAGAAGACTTTGACACAATAAAGGAATATTTAATGAACCCACCTGTGCTAGTGCCACCAACTCCAGGAAGACCACTGATTCTTTAGTTGTCAATTCTGGAGACATCAATGAGGTGTGTCTTGGGGCAGCATGACGACACAGGCAGAAAGGAAAGGGCGATTTACTATCTAAGTAAAAAGTTCACGGAATATGAAGCAAAGTATTCCCCTTTGGAAAAGACTTATTGTGCTTTAGTGTCGGCAACTCAGAGACTGAGGCATTATTTCCTTAGTCATTCAACCTTACTGATATCTTGAATGGACCCTCTGAAGTATCTATTTGAGAAACCGGCTCTAACTAGCAGAACGGCAAAGTGACAGCTATTACTCTCTAAATTTGACCTCACATACATCACTTAAAAGGCGATTAAAGGTCAAGCCATTGCTGATCACCTAGATGCACATCCTTTACCAGAATATCAACCTTTTAAGACAAATTTCCCTGATGAGGCAATCTTGTTTACTGAAGAGGAGGAAAGTGAAAGCTCTTGGAAAATGTTCTTTGATGGGGTCGCCAACATGAACAGAAATGGAATAGGGGCAGTCTTGATCAAGCCAGATGGGTCACATATTCCAATCGCAGTGAAATTGAGGTTCCAGTGCATGAATAATATTACGGAGTATGAAGCTTGCATAATTTGGTTACAAGCAGCCTTAGACCATGAAGTGGAAGAACTTGATGTATACGGGGATTCGAGTCTTATCATCTTCCAAACAACTGGTGAATGGAAAACCAAGGATCACAAATTTATCCCCTCTCACCAGTATTTGGAAGAAATAAGCACCAATTTCACTCGAATTTCCTTTTACTATATGCCAAGGGCCAAGAACCAATTCGCAGATGCTCTAGCAACATTGGCTTCAATGGTCAGTATGCCAGAAGATGTTGATATCAAACCACTGGAAATTGAAGTCAGAGATGAGCCTGCTTATTGCCTTGTTCTAGAAGAAACACTAGAGGAGGAAATACCATGGTTTCAAGACATTAAGAATTTCCTAAATGATCGGAGTTTGCCAGAAAATGTCACTTCTACTGAGAAAAGGACAATACAGAGGTTGGCGGGTCAATTCTTACTAAGTGGTGGACAGTTGTACAAGAGATCACACAACGATATCCTACTCAGATGCGTTGCTAAAATTAAGTCAGAAAGATTAATTGAAACTGTACATGGAGGAGTTTGTGGACCCCATATGAACGAACACATGCTTGCCAAGAAGATTCTACGATTGGCATACTACTGGTCGACGATGGAGCACGATTGCTATACACATGTCAAAAGGTGTCATCTGTGCCAAGTATATGCTGATAACAAGAATGCACCCCCAAGTGAATTGCACAACATGACATCTCCATGGCCCTTCTCCATGTGGGGCATAGACGTCATTGGAATGATCTCTCCAAAAGCATCAAACGGGCACCGATTCATTCTGGTAGCAATCGATTATTTCACCAAGTGGGTAGAAGCAGCATCGTATGCAAATATCACAAGTAGCCATGTTTTGAAATTCTTGAAGCACAACATCATTTGTCGCTATGGTTTGCCAAGTGCCACAGTATCAGACAATGCTTCAAACATTAAGAACAGGGATATGAGGAAGATGTGTGAGTAGTTTCAGATTAAGATGGCACAAGTCAGCTCCGTACAAACCAAAGATGAATGGGGCAGTGGAAGCAGCAAATAAAAATATAAAGAAGATCATTCAAAAGATGGTAGTGAGTTTCAAAGATTGGCATGAAATGCTGCCACTTGCTCTACATGCCTACAGAACCTCGATCTGGACTTCTACTGGGGCAACCCCATATTCCTTAGTTTATTGAATGGAAGCGGTTTTACCAGTGGAAGTGGAAATACCTTCGCTAAGAGTGCTAATGGAAGCTGAATTAGAAGAAACTGAATGGATACAGTCAAGACATGATCAACTCAATCTGATAGAGGAAAAGCGTTTGAAAGCGCTTTGTCATGGTCAATTCTATCAGAATAGAATGGCCAGGGCTTACAATAAGAAGGTGAAGCCCAGAACTTTCCAAGAAGGAAATTTAGTATTAAAGAAAATCCTACCCTTTTTGGAAGACCCTCGTGGAAAGTTCAAACCAAATTGGGAAGGGCCTTATGTTGTCAAGAAGGTCCTATCAGGGGGTGCTCTCATCTTAACAGAAATGGATGGGAAAGATTTTCCTGAGCCAATTAATTCTGATGCAGTAAAGAGGTATTATCCTTGATTGAATATTACTAGGAAATGATCCGAGGCCATTTTTCTTTATTTCCCAAAATTTTGAATCCCTAGTCTAGCCAATTCGAGCCTGTTCGTCTTTTTGATAAACCTAAACTGGACTTACAAGTCTTAAACTAGGGCAAAGCCAATTGGGGCACAAAGGAAAAAAGAAGAAAAAATAGTGGCAAATGAAAGCCAAATACAAAAAGAAAAGAATACATTTTGGGGAATGGGGTCAAATTCATCATGACTGTAAGTCAGGTTGACCTATTTTCACACTTAGAAAATTTTGAGCCTTTAATACCTTCTCTTTCATAAACCAAGCTTAGCCTTTATTTCATCCTATTCTTAAGCCCTAGGTGATTTTGGTATATTCATTCAACTTTCAGAGTACGATTGGTGATGACGGAATGCAGAAGCCGGCCTTAGTGAAAACCGTAATTGGCACTAGGGGCAATATGGGCAAAAGAAAAAATAAAAAAAAAGAAGAAAAAGAAAGAAGAATCAAAGGTTGAGTTGATCATGTGGTCCAAGTTTGAAATCAGCATGAGCACTAGAAACTGAACAGATTGGGAATAGCAAGGTCAGTCATGGAGGAAAAGCCATTTGGGGATGATTCTAAAGGTCACAGGATAGACGGATTTGGTCTCTCCCTATTGCTTGGGTTACCATTTTTGTTATTCAACCTGATTTTAATTCCTTTAATTATATGTGATTAAGTGTTTTGGATCAAATTTCAAAAAAAAAAATTATACTTTGGCCAATGATGAGAAATCAAATACTTTTCATAAAACTTTTGTTTCTACAAGCATCTGAGAATTCTGAGGCCAATAATATAAAACCTATTTTTGAATTTAAATCCTTTGTCTTTCCACTATTGGAGTTTGCTTTTGTATGAAGGTATGGAAAAAAAGAAAGAAAGAAAAAAAAGGGGAAAAAATCTAATCCCTATTCCCTAACTGCTCCTCAAGCTCCCTAATCCGAGCCGCCTGAGTTGCAATGATTCCAGAAGCTCCCTCTGCATCCGAATCACTCAAAAAGGTGATGACCTCATCTGAAAGTGATTGCTTGATCTTCAATGCCCTAAGGTCAGCCAGGAAATACTGATATTTCTTATGCATCACTCGGACTTCAAAGCGACGAGCCTGTCTTTGTTCCTTAAGTTTCTTCTCCATAGCAATACGGCAAGACCCCTGCTCTTCAAGTTGCTTCTGTAGACACCCCAAATTGCACTTCAATATAAGAGAACACTCAAAAGAACTTTAAATATTTTATTTGAGCCTTGACATATGTCAAACACTCAAAAATACTCAAAAGGGGTGCTAACCGCACTAAATATGCGGTTTTTGAGAATTTGGTCTCAGCCGCTCTATATGTGCGGTTGCGACCACACACACAGCATGGTTGATGTTCATGCTTCTCGCGTGAGCTGCAACATGGCTTCCAGAAGCTTCGGCCATTGAGCCACGTTGACAGCAATCATGACGAGCGTAACTGAATTGGAACCGCCCTATATGTGCGGTCGAGGTGAATTTGCATAGAAACCTTACATATAGTGACGGTTCTGTGGAAACCGCACTGTGTATGCGGTTTTGGTTATTTCGGGGATTTGCGAAATGGCTCGATCTCTGAGCCTTATTTACACATATTACCTCTCTCTCAGAGACTTGAACTCCTTATTTTGCCCTCTGAAACTTGCGAAATTACTCCAATTCAAGCCTTTAAGGAGAATTGGAATAATCTAGAAGAGTTTTTTGGCATACCCTTGGGACTTTTCTACCCTTGGCTTTGCCTATAAATAGAGGGGTCCTCCTCTTGCAAATGGCTGATAATTTGAAGCTTGGAAGCTCTACAAGAAGAGAAGAAACTCTGCTGGATTGCTGCCTCAAGTACTCAAGCTACAAAAGGTAATGTTCTAGTTCAGTTTCTAGCATCTTCTTTACATTCCAACTCCCATCTTCTACCTTTCTGTAGCGTAAGGCCATTTTATGTGTTTTTGCAACCCCAAACCTCTTCCAAAGTACCTGGGAATCCTCTGTAGCCGTAAAACGTAAAGAAAGAGCCTTGGGAAAAAGAAGTAGGAATGGATCCTCTAGGCTTAGAACCTAAAAATGATGAAGAGCATGCTATTTGGTTATTTTGAGCCTATGGATGATTTTTCTGATGTTTGTGCATTTGTTTCTGGAGAAAATATGTGAATCCTTGCTCCCAATAGCAATGGATTCCAACCCTCTCCTAGAGAATTGATTTTCACCACCAAGCACACTTTTCACTATTTTTGCAAGAATAAGCTAGATCTTGGATTTCCATGTTTAATACGGGAAATCTGAGATTATTGGCTTAAGAATGAATTTTAGAACTTCATGAGATTGTTTTTCTTGATTCCCAAGTGTTTTGGTCGAATTCACTTGCACACATGCACTAGTTTTGGCTTTTTCTTTGAAAATCTTCAAAACAGGGCAGCATCTGTGGCCTGTCTTAGAATGCTTATAACTTCATCCTCCGGATGAATTTTTGAGTGATTCCAAAGACATGTGATAGATGAGCATGTCTAGTTTGTATCTGGAAATTTTCGTTCATTTTTATGGAGCCAAGTTTTGACACCATCTGTTCAAAGTCTGTAAGTCAGTTCAGCCCAGATTGCTAAACTTGCCGCTTTGATGGTGCACAATTTGCTCAACTTTAATCCGTTTTGAGTGATTTCAGTCTCTGTGTTTTCCTTGAGGAGTATACTTTCCATTCCAACTAGTTTCAATAGAATTTGATCTGATTTGTGGCCTGTGTGCCTGATTGACTTAGAACAGCTCAATGACATAGTCCTGAGCTAATCTGTGATCTTCAAGGCCTGTTCAAAGGCGCACACAAGTCGCATCTGGATAGAGATTTGGGTGAGGTTTATATCATTTGAAAGATGGCATCACATACTCCATCTATGCAAAGTTTCATGTATTTTTATGGAGCCGAACTCCACAAATAAGGTTTCCAAGTTGCTTACTCGTCGCTTTTTTCTGATTTACAACAATAGGTACAGATGTGGATTTCTCTCTCATTTTAAATCAGATTGAGCTGAAATTTTTATTGAGTACTCTACTTCATACCAGTTATCAAATGGCCTTGGTTTCATTTGATTTGGATTTAAATCAAGTGATTTATGGTTGATTGAAGTCTTCAAGTTCTTATAACATGATTTTTCCAGATTTATCTTAGCTTGATTTTTCTTCATTTTTACTTGGATTTTCCTTCACTCATGAAGTTCTAAAGTGATATATCCATGAGGAGAGTCCAAGTTCATTGGATTACTCATGTGGAATAATCACATACATGTTGCTTATTTTAAGCACCCTTTGTTTATTTCTTATTACCAAACAATCCTTAGCATGAGCAAGCATGTGGCAACCGTCTTTGACGGATGAGTGGGGGTGCCTAACACCTTCCCCCGCTCATAAATAATTCCCCTTACCTGATCTCTGGACTTTTCCTTATATTAGAGCTACTTTGGCTCTATTTGGCTTTTATGAACCCTTTGGTGTCCATTCACACCTTAACTTGGATGGTGGCGACTCTATATCTTTTTGAACCCCGCGTGAGGATCTCAGAAGTCATCTCAGGTGACATTTTCATGTCTCACAACTAGCGACTCTACTGGGGATTTAGTGGAATTGAGCCATTGTTGTTTGCTTAGCATGTTGGATTGCTTTTATTTAATTGTTTGTTGTTTGGCTTGTTTTAATAAGCATGCTAATTTGAATGTCTTTGGTTTTGGAGAATGCAAGACCCATGGACATATGGCATGTGATTTTTGTATGCTTTGGTTATGCTCAAAACCATGTTAGGAGACCTAGATAGTCTTGCCATGCTAGGTTGCCATGTTTCCATGATAAGCGTGTTTTGATTAGGACTTTAATATCATGAATATGTAATCTGAATTTTTGAGAGATGTTTTAAACATGTCAAGCATGCTCACCATAATTGAATGCTATTTTTGTATAACTTGACAACATGCTTACATGTTTGATGATTGTGTGAATGCATGTTTAGATGGAGCATGCTAGGTTTTTTATTAATTGGATGTTCTCATGTTTAATTATCTCAAATGATCTCTATATCATGCCTTGATGGTTTTTCGGTTGTACTTGCATGGCTACGAAAAAGAGTGGCAAGGGTGGGACGTTGT
The DNA here is from genome assembly GCA_947561395.2 of Buxus sempervirens. Taxonomy (NCBI): domain Eukaryota; kingdom Viridiplantae; phylum Streptophyta; class Magnoliopsida; order Buxales; family Buxaceae; genus Buxus; species Buxus sempervirens. Next base: position 14,834,939 of record OX387193.1, read on the forward strand.
GATGAATGTGACCCACATTTTAAATGCACTTGAGCACCTTTTCTATTTTTTACACGGCCTACCTATCACCTATAGGAAGTTGAACAAGAATGTGTGTAGTTTGGCGCACCGAGGTCGTTACTTCGGAAAGCGAAAGTGAAAACATTCACCTTAGAAGCTTTGAGCCAATGATGTGATGACATGGTGGATCTAGAATTCTGGTCATACACTAGGCTTGAGCTCTAAGTTGCCAATAAGCCAAAACACAAAACCCCCACGCTTGAAGGTGGAGAAACACGATTTTGGCCAAAGTAAACCAAATGCGATGGGAAAAGGGTTTGCAATGAGGGAAGGCCGTCTAGCATGGCTCAGGTGATCCAAGGTATGATATAGCCACCATCTTAAAGGTAAACATGAGGTAACAAGGTATTTTCAGTCTATTTCTTGTAATGGCCACTATACTTTGTAAAATCAAGCTCATGGTGTCCATTTGGTTAGGATTTTGTTTTACCAGAAAGTTGCTGTTATCCTAGGATTGGTGTAGCCCTTAGAGAGAGTTTTTACTCTTCTTAGGTGTCATTCTACCCAAATACTCTTAAGAGGCACCCAAAAGTCCCAAAATCCATGCATTGGGTGTCCATTTTTGGGAGGGAGCCTAGGCCCTCCTCTGTTTAAATATGGCTAATCCTCTTTTTTGCAGGAAATTTGTATGTGACGGCCACCCAGGAGCTGCTGGTACAAAGGGTCCTTCTCTTTTTAGTTTAGAAATTCTCTTTCTCAAGCCCAAGAAGGCCGAATTGTATTTTTATTTTTGATCCGTGCACTTGAAGGCAAATTTGTATAATAGTTCATTTCCTTTATTGTAAGGGATCTTTTTGTGCATATTTGTAATGCCCATATGCAATCTCATAAAGTCCAACGTATGCATGGGTTTTAGTACCATTTGATGTGTCAAATGCCCAATTTGGGGCAGTCTGGAAGCCACCCAATGATGAACAGTGAGTTTGGGCAAGTAATCAAGCTAATAAAATCAATTGGGAAAAGAAACAATTCGAAAATCTCATTTCTGGATTAAAACCGTCCTGAGTAGGCGGTTTCCTGCATTTTTGCTGCAACCGCAGGATATATGCGGTTTGAGTTAAACTGTTCTGAGTGCACGGTTTTAAGCTGAACTCCTGTTTCAGCCTTGCTTATCAAACTTTTTTGGGTCCTTCCATCCCTAAGTAATATAAGCAAATGATCAGGGGTTCCAAACAAGATAAAAGACACTTAAATCTCCCAAAATTCATCTAAACCAAGGAATCAAGACCATTTTGGACATATTCACCTAAATTGAACAAATTAACTCAACTCAACGGTGAAAATGACAAAATAAAAGCTTGTTCAAACCAAAAATCAGGTCAAGCACCTAGATGCCAGGGTTAAGCTCGTATTGGGCTCTTTTTACCTGATTCGAACACTTAACCCATCTGTAACGCCCCGGATCCGTGTTGTTCATTAAAGATATAACACGTCTCACGGAGGTTAGGCAAGGATCGTTAATCAATTTATGATCGCTGGATAATCATACATCTATAACCTAACAGAGTGCACAATTCCATTTATGCAAAATTGTAACATTTAAACTGAACTGAAATCATATGGTTCATCCCCAATTACTTTAATACATCTCAATAAATTCAAGTTCTCAAATTCGGAACAGATAACCTACAAGTCTAAGGAAGGTAATAGTAGTCTTCCTCCCTATATGCCTCAGCAGGATCTACCCCAGTAATCGCCTCACCACGAGTATCTGAAAAAAATAGAACAACAACATAGTGAGATACGAATATCTCAGCGAGTAGCACATGCATGCAGAAATAATTGAATCACATTTTAAAACTATGCATCGACAACACTACAGTACGTTTAAACAGCCAACATCAATTTCCCAAGTTCAAATCAAACAAATCACATCTCAGTTAAGTACAATAACACATCGATTGGTCAATGTCATGATTATCGTTTGGTTGATAAATTAAACATGCCAAGTAGACACTCCACACCTCCATGTACACAGTTCCGGCCTACTCAGGGTTTCGGATACTCTGAAATGACGGCCTACTCAGGGTTTCGTCATCCAATGCAGGCCTACTCCCCGGGTTTCTGCATTGACAACCAGGCCTACTCAGGGTTTCTGGCTGCTCTACACCGGTCGTGGCAACACACAAGGCCATGCAATTCCAACAACCAACAATAACATCACATTACTAAGCTTAAACATCTGGATCCAGGACAAGCTAGACCAAAACAGTAAACATCGTATAATCTCGATTTCAATATCAAAACAAACCATTCATTTCCACATCATGTAATTACTCATCACAATTCATCACCTGTCCCTCTGGACCAAGCAGTACCTCAAGTACATTCAGTAATTTCTCATTTCCGTAACACAAGTCATATGAAAGTAAAACTCAATCCATTCATACCAAGAAAACCTTTCAATACGTATAAAGTTTCCAACAAGTGAAACCAGAAATACAAGAACTTCTCAATCAAAACAGTGTATAGAACAAGGAAAAGTAACTGGTAACTCTTACTAGTTTGGTGTCCGGCACAATACTCATAAGTAACCTAAACCAAACTTAAAAACTCTTAAGAGGTTCACAAATTTTCCTCTATTAATTTCATAGGCAAAATGGTTTCCCAGGTTCCTAACCAAGTGAATAGTGAAGTGGTTTAACCCCTAAGAAGTGCAAATACTCTTGGTCAAATCAGAAATTCCATTTCGGTAAGCAAAATAGGTCTGCCGCTCACCTATCGAGGTGGGCGCGAGGTGAGCGCCGGTCGGCGGTGAAGAAAAAGGGCAAAATCGACCTGCCGCTCACCCGACGCTAGGTGAGCGCGAGATGAGCACGAGATGGGCGTGAGGTGGGCGCGAGATTCGCGCGAGATGGGCGCCTTGTTTTCTACTTCGCGCGAGATGAGCGCGAGGTGGGCGCGGGATCGGCGGTAGGTCATTTTTAACGGGGCGCCTACCTCCGAGGTGAACGCCGGTGAGCGCGAGGTGAGCGGATACCCCCTGTGGTTTTCATTTCTCTGTTATTTTGAGATCTACATGACTGGCCGGTTTGTGAAGGTCTGTAACTACTCCAGTACACTCCTAATACTCCCAGAAGACTTCCCAACCATATTTGAAATTAATCTAAACACTTTCATTTTCAATTAAAACTTCAATCCGGAGACTCTGTTCACGTAACTTTCCGAAAAACCAGAAAAACCAGAAAACATCATACTATCACTTAATATACAAACCATGCATCAGAATAAGCTCGAGAAAACACAAAACACAAAACCCAGTTGTAAAACAGTGCTACTCACCTGAGTGTGCTTATTCCCGAATGATAAAACCCCGGCCGATCACTTCTCGGCCACGCGCGCGAATGAAAAACCTATCGAAACTAATCTTCTCGAGCAGAGGGAAATAACCCAAGGAACTTCAGCTCCGAACTCCTTCTTCCAGCACTTGCGATATATGGTTCTTCACGAACGGAAGCCCTAGTCGCCCTCCAGCCGAAATCGCCAATTCTCCTTATGTCCAGAGTTAACGAAAATGTTGCCGAAATTATGCTAAGCGTATTCTCATAAACCCGAACCCTACTTTCCATTTTAGTCCACTTACTTGTTACATACTCACTCGAATACTCTCCCATTTCCTTGATCCTATGCATGCTCGCCCACCGAAGATACTACATATTAAGCATCTATTCGTGTTAATAACCACATAACTACACCTTAATAATACCAATGATAATACTACGATTTTTTGGAAAAATGGCTATATAACGCCTGTACATATGAGTATGGGCTAAGCCCTCAAACCACAAAATAACCTGATAAACACAGTTTATACATCAGAATAAATAACTAAATAATTAAATAAATACTCACAAAAATTCAGGGTCTTACACTATCTCAATGGAAGTAGGTGATTAAAAGAGAATTGGTTCAAATAACCAATCTAATCATACTTCAATCTCAAGAATTGAACTTGGAAATCACAATAAACTTCCAAAACATGTTAAGCTTAAAGTGTAATACAATTCATGAAAGAAAGCTTAACACTTTTAAAATGGGGCAAACTCCCATAAAAAAAATTCAAATCAATCTCTAATAAGGAATCTTTAATCATAAAGTATTCAAACTTTTAAGATTGCTTCCCATGAGCAATTGGGTCACTTGGAAACCTTTGAATTCCAAGCAAATAATCATTTAAAATCAAGTGAAAAGAAGATTTTAAATAAAATCATCTCCTTGAAAGCAATTGAGTCTCTTTTTAATTCAAAAACACCTAAAGGGAAATAAAAAATATTTTAGGCACCTGAAAGCCTTGGAATTTTAGAAAATCAACTCATAGGACCCTGGAAGCCTGAAATTCCAGATTTTTCTCAAATCTTCATAGGCCTTCTAAAGCCTTAATTAAGAAACTCATAGGACCCTGGAAGCCTGAAATTCCAGATTCTTCTCAAATCTTCATAGGCCTTCTAAAGCCTTAATTTAGAAACTCATAGGACCCTCGAAGCCTGAAATTCCAGATTTTTCTCAAATCTTCATAGGCCCTCTAAAGCCTTAATTTATAAACTCATAGGACCCCGGAAGCCTGAAATTCCAGATTCTTCTCAAATCTTCATAGGCCTTCTAAAGCCTTAATTTAAAAACTCATAGGACCCTGGAAGCCTGAAATGCCAGATTTTTCTCAAATCTTCATAGGCCCTCTAACGCCTTAATTTATAAACTCGTAGGACCCTGGAAGCCTGAAATTCGAGATTCTTCTCAAATCTTCATAGGGCTTCTAAAGCCTTAATTTAAAAACTCATAGGACCCTGGAAGCCTGAAATTCCAGATTCTTCTCAAATCTTCATAGGCCTTCTAAAGCCTTAATTTAGAAACTCATAGGACCCTGGAAGCCTGAAATTCAAGATTCTTCTCAAATCTTCATAAGCCTTCTAAAGCCTTAATTTAGAAACTCATAGGACCTTGGAATCCTGAATTCTAGATTCTTCTCAAATCTTCATAGGCCTTCTAAAGCCTTAATTTAGAAATTCATAGGACCTTGGAAGCCTGATATTCCAGATTCTTCTCAAATCTTCATAGGCCTTCTAAAGCCTTAATTTAGAAACTCATAGGACCCTCGAAGCCTGAAATTCCAGATTTTTCTCAAATCTTCATAGGCCCTCTAAAGCCTTAATTTATAAACTCATAGGACCCTGTAAGCCTGAAATTCCAGATTCTTCTCAAATCTTCATAGGCCTTCTAAAGCCTTAATTTAAAAACTCATAGGACCCTGGAAGCCTGAAATTCCAGATTTTTCTCAAATCTTCATAGGCCTTCTAAAGCCATAATTTAGAAACTCATAGGACCCTCGACGCCTAAAATTCAATATTTTTACCAAAATCTTCATAAACCTTCTAAAGCCTTAATTTAGAAACTCATAGGACCCTGGAAGCCTGAAATTCCAGATTCTTCTCAAATCTTCATAGGCCTTCTAAAGCCTTAATTTAGAAACTCATAGGACCCTGGAAGCCTGAAATTCCCGATTCTTCTCAAATCTTCATAGGCCTTCTAAAGCCTTAATTTAGAAACTCATAGGACCCTCGTAGCCTGAAATTCCAGATTTTTCTCAAATCTTCATATGCCTTCTAAAGCCTTAATTTAGAAACTCATATGACCCTGGAAGCCTAAAATTCCAGATTTTATCATAATCTTCATAGGCCTTCTAAAGCCATAATTTAGAAACTCATAGGACCCTGGAAGCCTGAAATTCCAGATTTTTCTCAAATCTTCATAGGCCTTCTAAAGCCATAATTTAGAAACTCATAGGACCCTGGAAGCCTGAAATTCCAGATTTTTCTCAAATCTTCATAGGCCTTCTAAAGCCTTAATTTAGAAACTCATAGGACCCTGGAAGCCTGAAATTCAAGATTCTTCTCAAATCTTCATAAGCCTTCTAAAGCCTTAATTTAGAAACTCATAGGACCTTGGAATCCTGAATTCTAGATTCTTCTCAAATCTTCATAGGCCTTCTAAAGCCTTAATTTAGAAATTCATAGGACCTTGGAAGCCTGATATTCCAGATTCTTCTCAAATCTTCATAGGCCTTCTAAAGCCTTAATTTAGAAACTCATAGGACCCTCGAAGCCTGAAATTCCAGATTTTTCTCAAATCTTCATAGGCCCTCTAAAGCCTTAATTTATAAACTCATAGGACCCTGTAAGCCTGAAATTCCAGATTCTTCTCAAATCTTCATAGGCCTTCTAAAGCCTTAATTTAAAAACTCATAGGACCCTGGAAGCCTGAAATTCCAGATTTTTCTCAAATCTTCATAGGCCTTCTAAAGCCATAATTTAGAAACTCATAGGACCCTCGACGCCTAAAATTCCATATTTTTACCAAAATCTTCATAAACCTTCTAAAGCCTTAATTTAGAAACTCATAGGACCCTGGAAGCCTGAAATTCCAGATTCTTCTCAAATCTTCATAGGCCTTCTAAAGCCTTAATTTAGAAACTCATAGGACCCTGGAAGCCTGAAATTCCCGATTCTTCTCAAATCTTCATAGGCCTTCTAAAGCCTTAATTTAGAAACTCATAGGACCCTCGTAGCCTGAAATTCCAGATTTTTCTCAAATCTTCATATGCCTTCTAAAGCCTTAATTTAGAAACTCATATGACCCTGGAAGCCTAAAATTCCAGATTTTATCATAATCTTCATAGGCCTTCTAAAGCCATAATTTAGAAACTCATAGGACCCTGGAAGCCTGAAATTCCAGATTTTTCTCAAATCTTCATAGGCCTTCTAAAGCCATAATTTAGAAACTCATAGGACCCTGGAAGCCTGAAATTCCAGATTTTTCTCAAATCTTCATAGGCCTTCTAAAGCCTTAATTTAGAAACTCATAGGACCCTGGAAGCCTGAAATTCCAGATTCTTCTCAAATCTTCATAGGCCTTCTAAAGCCTTAATTTAAAAACTCATAGGACCCTGGAAGCCTGAAATGCCAGATTTTTCTCAAATCTTCATAGGCCCTCTAAAGCCTTAATTTATAAACTCGTAGGACCCTGGAAGCCTGAAATTCCAGATTTTTCTCAAATCTTCATAGGCCCTCTAAAGCCTTAATTTATAAACTCGTAGGACCCTGGAAGCCTGAAATTCCAGATTCTTCTCAAATCTTCATAGGCCTTTTAAAGCCTTAATTTAAAAACTCATAGGACCCTGGAAGCCTGAAATTCCAGATTTTTCTCAAATCTTCATAGGCCTTCTAAAGCCTTAATTTAGAAAGTCATAGGACCCTGGAAGCCTAAAATTCCTGATTTTTATCAAAATCTTCATAGGCCTTCTAAACCCTTAATTTTGAAACTCATAGGACCCTGGAAGCCTGAAATTCCAGATTCTTCTCAAATCTTCATATGCCTTCTAAAGCCTTAATTTAAAAACTCATATGACCCTGGAAGCCTAAAATTCCAGATTTTATCATAATCTTCATAGGCCTTCTAAAGCCATAATTTAGAAACTCATAGGACCCTGGAAGCCTGAAATTCCAGATTTTTCTCAAATCTTCATAGGCCTTCTAAAGCCATAATTTAGAAACTCATAGGACCCTGGAAGCCTGAAATTCCAGATTTTTCTCAAATCTTCATAGGCCTTCTAAAGCCTTAATTTAGAAACTCATAGGACCCTGGAAGCCTGAAATTCCAGATTCTTCTCAAATCTTCATAGGCCTTCTAAAGCCTTAATTTAAAAACTCATAGGACCCTGGAAGCCTGAAATGCCAGATTTTTCTCAAATCTTCATAGGCCCTCTAAAGCCTTAATTTATTAACTCGTAGGACCCTGGAAGCCTGAAATTCCAGATTTTTCTCAAATCTTCATAGGCCCTCTAAAGCCTTAATTTATAAACTCGTAGGACCCTGGAAGCCTGAAATTCCAGATTCTTCTCAAATCTTCATAGGCCTTCTAAAGCCTTAATTTAAAAACTCATAGGACCCTGGAAGCCTGAAATTCCAGATTTTTCTCAAATCTTCATAGGCCTTCTAAAGCCTTAATTTAGAAAGTCATAGGACCCTGGAAGCCTAAAATTCCTGATTTTTATCAAAATCTTCATAGGCCTTCTAAACCCTTAATTTTGAAACTCATAGGACCCTGGAAGCCTGAAATTCCAGATTCTTCTCAAATCTTCATAGGCCTTCTAATGCCTTAATTTAGAAACTCATAGGACCCTGGAAGCCTGAAATTCCAGATTCTTCTCAAATCTTCATATGCCTTCTAAAGCCTTAATTTAGAAATTCATAGGACCCTGGAAGCCTGATATTCCAGATTCTTCTCAAATCTTCATAGGCCTTCTAAAGCCTTAATTTAGAAACTCATAGGACCCTCGAAGCCTGAAATTCCAGATTTTTCTCAAATCTTCATAGGCCCTCTAAAGCCTTAATTTATAAACTCATAGGACCCTGGAAGCTTGAAATTCCAGATTCTTCTCAAATCTTCATAAGCCTTCTAAAGCCTTAATTTAGAAACTCATAGGACCCTGGAAGCCTGAAATTCCAGATTCTTCTCAAATCTTCATAGGCCTTTTAAAGCCTTAATTTAAAAACTCATAGGACCCTGGAAGCCTGAAATTCCAGATTTTTCTCAAATCTTCATAGGCCTTCTAAAGCCTTAATTTAGAAAGTCATAGGACCCTGGAAGCCTAAAATTCCTGATTTTTATCAAAATCTTCATAGGCCTTCTAAACCCTTAATTTTGAAACTCATAGGACCCTGGAAGCCTGAAATTCCAGATTCTTCTCAAATCTTCATATGCCTTCTAAAGCCTTAATTTAAAAACTCATATGACCCTGGAAGCCTAAAATTCCAGATTTTATCATAATCTTCATAGGCCTTCTAAAGCCATAATTTAGAAACTCATAGGACCCTGGAAGCCTGAAATTCCAGATTTTTCTCAAATCTTCATAGGCCTTCTAAAGCCATAATTTAGAAACTCATAGGACCCTGGAAGCCTGAAATTCCAGATTTTTCTCAAATCTTCATAGGCCTTCTAAAGCCTTAATTTAGAAACTCATAGGACCCTGGAAGCCTGAAATTCCAGATTCTTCTCAAATCTTCATAGGCCTTCTAAAGCCTTAATTTAAAAACTCATAGGACCCTGGAAGCCTGAAATGCCAGATTTTTCTCAAATCTTCATAGGCCCTCTAAAGCCTTAATTTATAAACTCGTAGGACCCTGGAAGCCTGAAATTCCAGATTTTTCTCAAATCTTCATAGGCCCTCTAAAGCCTTAATTTATAAACTCGTAGGACCCTGGAAGCCTGAAATTCCAGATTCTTCTCAAATCTTCATAGGCCTTCTAAAGCCTTAATTTAAAAACTTATAGGACCCTGGAAGCCTGAAATTCCAGATTTTTCTCAAATCTTCATAGGCCTTCTAAAGCCTTAATTTAGAAAGTCATAGGACCCTGGAAGCCTAAAATTCCTGATTTTTATCAAAATCTTCATAGGCCTTCTAAACCCTTAATTTTGAAACTCATAGGACCCTGGAAGCCTGAAATTCCAGATTCTTCTCAAATCTTCATAGGCCTTCTAATGCCTTAATTTAGAAATTCATAGGACCCTGGAAGCCTGAAATTCCAGATTCTTCTCAAATCTTCATATGCCTTCTAAAGCCTTAATTTAGAAATTCATAGGACCCTGGAAGCCTGATATTCCAGATTCTTCTCAAATCTTCATAGGCCTTCTAAAGCCTTAATTTAGAAACTCATAGGACCCTCGAAGCCTGAAATTCCAGATTTTTCTCAAATCTTCATAGGCCCTCTAAAGCCTTAATTTATAAACTCATAGGACCCTGGAAGCTTGAAATTCCAGATTCTTCTCAAATCTTCATAAGCCTTCTAAAGCCTTAATTTAGAAACTCATAGGACCCTGGAAGCCAGAAATTCCAGATTCTTCTCAAATCTTCATAGGCCTTCTAAAGCCTTAATTTAAAAACTCATAGGACCCTGGAAGCCTGAAATTCCAGATTTTTCTCAAATCTTCATAGGCCTTCTAAAGCCTTAATTTAGAAACTCTTAGGACCCTGGAAGCCTGAAATTCCAGATTTTTCTCAAATCTTCATAGGCCTTCTAAAGCCTTAATTTAGAAACTCGTAGGACACTGGAAGCCTAAAATTCCAGATTTTTATCAAAATCTTCATAGGCCTTCTAAACCCTTAATTTTGAAACTCATAAGACCCTGGAAGCCTGAAATTCCAGATTCTTCTCAAATCTTCATAGGCCTTCTAATGCCTTGATTTAGAAACTCATATGACCCTAGAAGCCTGAAATTCCAGATTCTTCTCAAATCTTCATAGGCCTTCTAAAGCCTTAATTTAGAAATTCATAGGACCCTGGAAGCCTGATATTCCAGATTCTTCTCAAATCTTCATAGGCCTTCTAAAGCCTTAATTTAGAAACTCATAGGACCCTCGAAGCCTGAAATTCCAGATTTTTCTCAAATCTTCATAGGCCCTCCAAAGCCTTAATTTATAAACTCATAGGACCCTGGAAGCCTGAAATTCCAGATTCTTCTCAAATCTTCATAGGCCTTCTAAAGCCTTAATTTAGAAACTCATAGGACCCTCGACGCCTAAAATTCCATATTTTTACCAAAATCTTCATAGGCCTTCTAAAGCCTTAATTTAGAAACTCATAGGACCCTGGAAGCCTGAAATTCCAGATTCTTCTCAAATCTTCATAGGCCTTCTAAAGCCTTAATTTAGAAACTCATAGGACCCTGGACGCCTGAAATTCCAGATTCCTCTCAAATCTTCATAGGCCTTCTAAAGCCTTAATTTAGAAACTCATAGGACCCTCGTAGCCTGAAATTCCAGATTTTTCTCAAATCTTCATAGGCCTTCTAAAGCCTTAATTTAGAAACTCATAGGACCCTGGAAGCCTAAAATTCCAGATTTTATCAAAATCATCATAGGCCTTCTAAAGCCATAATTTAGAAACTCATAGGACCCTGGAAGCCTGAAATTCCAAATTTTTCTCAAATCTTCATAGGCCCTCTAAAGCCTTAATTTAGAAACTCATAGGACCCTGGAAGCCTGAAATTCCAGATTCTTCTCAAATCTTCATAGGCCTTCTAAAGCCTTAATTTAGAAACTCATAGGACACTGGAAGCCTAAAATTCCAGGTTTTTATCAAAATCTTCATAGGCCTTCTAAACCCTTAATTTTGAAACTCATAAGACCCTGGAAGCCTGAAATTCCAGATTCTTCTCAAATCTTCATAGGCCTTCTAATGCCTTGATTTAGAAACTCATAGGACCCTAGAAGCCTGAAATTCCAGATTCTTCTCAAATCTTCATAGGCCTTCTAAAGCCTTAATTTAGAAATTCATAGGACCCTGGAAGCCTGATATTCCAGATTCTTCTCAAATCTTCATAGGCCTTCTAAAGCCTTAATTTAGAAACTCATAGGACCCTCGAAGCCTGAAATTCCAGATTTTTCTCAAATCTTCATAGGCCTTCTAAAGCCGTAATTTATAAACTCATAGGACCCTGGAAGCCTGAAATTCCAGATTCTTCTCAAATCTTCATAGGCCTTCTAAAGCCTTAATTTAGAAACTCATAGGACCCTCGACGCCTAAAATTCCATATTTTTACCAAAATCTTCATAGGCCTTCTAAAGCCTTAATTTAGAAACTCATAGGACCCTGGAAGCCTGAAATTCCAGATTCTTCTCAAATCTTCATAGGCCTTCTAAAGCCTTAATTTAGAAACTCATAGGACCCTGGACGCCTGAAATTCCAGATTCTTCTCAAATCTTCATAGGCCTTCTAAAGCCTTAATTTAGAAACTCATAGGACCCTCGTAGCCTGAAATTCCAGATTTTTCTCAAATCTTCATAAGCCTTCTAAAGCCTTAATTTAGAAACTCATAGGACCCTGGAAGCCTAAAATTCCAGATTTTATCAAAATCTTCATAGGCCTTCTAAAGCCATAATTTACAAACTCATAGGACCCTGGAAGCCTGAAATTCCAAATTTTTCTCAAATCTTCATAGGCCCTCTAAAGCCTTAATTTAGAAACTCATAGGACCCTGGAAGCCTGAAATTCCAGATTCTTCTCAAATCTTCATAGGCCTTCTAAAGCCTTAATTTATAAACTCATAGGACCCTCGAAGCCTGAAATTCCAGATTTTTCTCAAATCTTCATAGGCCCTCTAAAGCCTTAATTTATAAACTCGTAGGTCCCTGGAAGCCTGAAATTCCAGATTCTTCTCAAATCTTCATAGGCCTTCTAAAGCCTTAATTTAAAAACTCATAGGACCCTGGAAGCCTGAAATTCCAGATTTTTCTCAAATCTTCATAGGCCTTCTAAAGCCTTAATTTTGAAACTCATAGGACCCTGGAAGCCTAAAATTCTAGATTTTTATCAAAATCTTCATAGGCCTTCTAAACCCTTAATTTTGAAACTCATAGGACCCTGGAAGCCTGAAATCCCAGATTCTTCTCAAATCTTCATAGGCCTTCTAATGCCTTAATTTAGAAACTCATAGGACCCTAGAAGCCTGAAATTCCAGATTCTTCTCAAATCTTCATAGGCCTTCTAAAGCCTTAATTTTGAAACTCATAGGACCCTGGAAGCCTAAAATTCCAGATTTTTATCAAAATCTTCATAGGCCTTCTAAACCCTTAATTTTGAAACTCATAGGACCCTGGAAGCCTGAAATCCCAGATTCTTCTCAAATCTTCATAGGCCTTCTAATGCCTTAATTTAGAAACTCATAGGACCCTGGAAGCCTGAAATTCCAGATTCTTCTCAAATCTTCATAGGCCTTCTAAAGCCTTAATTTAGAAACTCATAGGACCCTGGACGCCTGAAATTCCAGATTCTTCTCAAATCTTCATAGGCCTTCTAAAGCCTTAATTTAGAAACTCATAGGACCCTCGTAGCCTGAAATTCCAGATTTTTCTCAAATCTTCATAGGCCTTCTAAAGCCTTAATTTAGAAACTCATAGGACCCTGGAAGCCTAAAATTCCAGATTTTATCAAAATCTTCATAGGCCTTCTAAAGCCATAATTTAGAAACTCATAGGACCCTGGAAGCCTGAAATTCCAAATTTTTCTCAAATCTTCATAGGCCCTCTAAAGCCTTAATTTAGAAACTCATAGGACCCTGGAAGCCTGAAATTCCAGATTCTTCTCAAATCTTAATAGGCCTTCTAAAGCCTTAATTTATAAACTCATAGGACCCTCGAAGCCTGAAATTCCAGATTTTTCTCAAATCTTCATAGGCCCTCTAAAGCCTTAATTTATAAACTCGTAGGTCCCTGGAAGCCTGAAATTCCAGATTCTTCTCAAATCTTCATAGGCCTTCTAAAGCCTTAATTTAAAAACTCATAGGACCCTGGAAGCCTGAAATTCCAGATTTTTCTCAAATCTTCATAGGCCTTCTAAAGCCTTAATTTTGAAAAACATAGGACCCTGGAAGCCTAAAATTCTAGATTTTTATCAAAATCTTCATAGGCCTTCTAAACCCTTAATTTTGAAACTCATAGGACCCTGGAAGCCTGAAATCCCAGATTCTTCTCAAATCTTCATAGGCCTTCTAATGCCTTAATTTAGAAACTCATAGGACCCTGGAAGCCTGAAATTCCAGATTCTTCTCAAATCTTCATAGGCCTTCTAAAGCCTTAATTTTGAAACTCATAGGACCCTGGAAGCCTAAAATTCCAGATTTTTATCAAAATCTTCATAGGCCTTCTAAACCCTTAATTTTGAAACTCATAGGACCCTGGAAGCCTGAAATCCCAGATTCTTCTCAAATCTTCATAGGCCTTCAAATGCCTTAATTTAGAAACTCATAGGACCCTGGAAGCCTGAAATTCCAGATTCTTCTCAAATCTTCATAGGCCTTCTAAAGCCTTAATTTAGAAACTCATAGGACCCTGGAATCCTGAAATTCCAGATTTTTCTCAAATCTTCATAGGCCTTCTAAAGGCTTAATTTAGAAACTCATAAGACCCTGGAAGCCTGAAATTCCAGATTCTTCTCAAATCTTCATAGGCCTTCTAAAGCCTTAATATAAAAACTCATAGGACCCTGGAAGCCTGAAATGCCAGATTTTTCTCAAATCTTCATAGGCCCTCTAAAGCCTTAATTTATAAACTCGTAGGACCCTTGAAACCTGAAATTCCAGATTCTTCTCAAATCTTCATAGGCCTTCTAAAGCCTTAATTTAGAAATTCATAGGACCCTAGAAGCCTGAAATTCCAGTTTCTTCTCAAATCTTCATAGGCATTCTAAAGCCTTAATTTAGAAACTCATAGGACCCTCGACGCCTAAAATTCCATATTTTTACCAAAATCTTCATAGGCCTTCTAAAGCCTTAATTTAGAAACTCATAGGACCCTGGAAGCCTGAAAATCCAGATTCTTCTCAAATCTTCATAGGCCTTCTAAAGCCTTAATTTAGAAACTCATAGGACCCTGGACGCCGGAAATTCCAGATTTTTCTCAAATCTTCATAGGCCTTCTAAAGCCTTAATTTAGAAAATCATAGGACCCTCGTAGCCTGAAATTCCAGATTTTTCTCAAATCTTCATAGGCCTTCTAAAGCCTTAATTTAGGAACTCATAGGACCCTGGAAGGCTAAAATTCCAGATTTTATCAAAATCTTCATATGCCTTCTAAAGCCATAATTTAGAAACTCATAGGACCCTGGAAGCCTGAAATTCCAAATTTTTCTCAAATCTTCATAGGCCCTCTAAAGCCTTAATTTAGAAACTCATAGGACCCTGGAAGCCTGAAATTCCAGATTCTTCTCAAATCTTTATAGGCCTTCTAAAGCCTTAATTTAGAAATTCATAGGACACTGGAAGCCTAAAATTCCAGGTTTTTATCAAAATCTTCATAGGCCTTCTAAACCCTTAATTTTGAAACTCATAAGACCCTGGAAGCCTGAAATTCCAGATTCTTCTCAAATCTTCATAGGCCTTCTAATGCCTTGATTTAGAAACTCATAGGACCCTAGAAGCCTGAAATTCCAGATTCTTCTCAAATCTTCATAGGCCTTCTAAAGCCTTAATTTAGAAATTCATAGGACCCTGGAAGCCTGATATTCCAGATTCTTCTCAAATCTTCATAGGCCTTCTAAAGCCTTAATTTAGAAACTCATAGGACCCTCGACGCCTAAAATTCCATATTTTTACCAAAATCTTCATAGGCCTTCTAAAGCCTTAATTTAGAAACTCATAGGACCCTGGAAGCCTGAAAATCCAGATTCTTCTCAAATCTTCATAGGCCTTCTAAAGCCTTAATTTAGAAACTCATAGGACACTGGAAGCCTAAAATTCCAGGTTTTTATCAAAATCTTCATAGGCCTTCTAAACCCTTAATTTTGAAACTCATAAGACCCTGGAAGCCTGAAATTCCAGATTCTTCTCAAATCTTCATAGGCCTTCTAATGCCTTGATTTAGAAACTCATAGGACCCTAGAAGCCTGAAATTCCAGATTCTTCTCAAATCTTCATAGGCCTTCTAAAGCCTTAATTTAGAAATTCATAGGACCCTGGAAGCCTGAAATTCCAGATTCTTCTCAAATCTTCATAGGCCTTCTAAAGCCTTAATTTAGAAACTCATAGGACCCTCGACGCCTAAAATTCCATATTTTTACCATAATCTTCATAGGCCTTCTAAAGCCTTAATTTAGAAACTCATAGGACCCTGGAAGCCTGAAAATCCAGATTCTTCTCAAATCTTCATAGGCCTTCTAAAGCCTTAATTTAGAAACTCATAGGACCCTGAACGCCTGAAATTCCAGATTCTTCTCAAATCTTCATAGGCCTTCTAAAGCCTTAATTTAGAAACTCATAGGACCCTCGTAGCCTGAAATTCCAGATTTTTCTCAAATCTTCATAGGCCTTCTAAAGCCTTAATTTAGGAACTCATAGGACCCTGGAAGGCTAAAATTCCAGATTTTATCAAAATCTTCATAGGCCTTCTAAAGCCATAATTTAGAAACTCATAGGACCCTGGAAGCCTGAAATTCTAAATTTTTCTCAAATCTTCATAGGCCCTCTAAAGCCTTAATTTAGAAACTCATAGGACCCTGGAAGCCTGAAATTCCAGATTCTTCTCAAATCTTCATAGGCCTTCTAAAGCCTTAATTTATAAACTCATAGGACCCTCGAAGCCTGAAATTCCAGATTTTTCTCAAATCTTCATAGGCCCTCTAAAGCCTTAATTTATAAACTCGTAGGACCCTGGAAGCCTGAAATTCCAGATTCTTCTCAAATCTTCATATGCCTTCTAAAGCCTTAATTTAGAAATTCATAGGACCCTGGAAGCCTGATATTCCAGATTCTTCTCAAATCTTCATAGGCCTTCTAAAGCCTTAATTTAGAAACTCATAGGACCCTCGAAGCCTGAAATTCCAGATTTTTCTCAAATCTTCATAGGCCTTCTAAAGCCTTAATTTAGAAACTCATAGGACCCTGGAAGCCTGAAATTCCAGATTTTTCTCAAATCTTCATAGGCCTTCTAAAGCCTTAATTTAGAAACTCATAGGACCCTGGAAGCCTGAAATTCCAGATTCTTCTCAAATCTTCATAGGCCTTCTAAAGCCTTAATTTAAAAACTCATACGACCCTGGAAGCCTGAAATGCCAGATTTTTCTCAAATCTTCATAGGCCCCCTAAAGCCTTAATTTATAAACTCGTAGGACCCTAGAAGCCTGAAAGTCCAGATTCTTCTCAAATCTTCATAGGCCTTCTAAAGCCTTAATTTGAAAACTCATAGGACCCTGGAAGCCTGAAATTCCAGATTTTTCTCAAATCTTCATAGGCCTTCTAAAGCCTTAATTTAGAAACTCATAGGACCCTGGAAGCCTAAAATTCCTGATTTTTATCAAAATCTTCATAGGCCTTCTAAACCCTTAATTTTGAAACTCATAGGACCCTCGAAGCCTGAAATTCCAGATTTTTCTCAAATCTTCATAGGCCCTCTAAAGCCTTAATTTATAAACTCATAGGACCCTGGAAGCTTGAAATTCCAGATTCTTCTCAAATCTTCATAAGCCTTCTAAAGCCTTAATTTAGAAACTCATAGGACCCTGGAAGCCAGAAATTCCAGATTCTTCTCAAATCTTCATAGGCCTTCTAAAGCCTTAATTTAAAAACTCATAGGACCCTGGAAGCCTGAAATTCCAGATTCTTCTCAAATCTTCATAGGCCTTCTAAAGCCTTAATTTATAAACACATAGGACATTCGAAGCCTGAAATTCCAGATTTTTCTCAAATCTTCATAGGCCCTCTAAAGCCTTAATTTATAAACTCGTAGGACCCTGGAAGCCTGAAATTCCAGATTCTTCTCAAATCTTCATATGCCTTCTAAAGCCTTAATTTAGAAATTCATAGGACCCTGGAAGCCTGATATTCCAGATTCTTCTCAAATCTTCATAGGCCTTCTAAAGCCTTAATTTAGAAACTCATAGGACCCTCGAAGCCTGAAATTCCAGATTTTTCTCAAATCTTCATAGGCCTTCTAAAGCCTTAATTTAGAAACTCATAGGACCCTGGAAGCCTGAAATTCCAGATTTTTCTCAAATCTTCATAGGCCTTCTAAAGCCTTAATTTAGAAACTCATAGGACCCTCGTAGCCTGAAATTCCAGATTTTTCTCAAATCTTCATAGGCCTTCTAAAGCCTTAATTTAGGAACACATAGGACCCTGGAAGGCTAAAATTCCAGATTTTATCAAAATCTTCATAGGCCTTCTAAAGCCATAATTTAGAAACTCATAGGACCCTGGAAGCCTGAAATTCCAAATTTTTCTCAAATCTTCATAGGCCCTCTAAAGCCTTAATTTAGAAACTCATAGGACCCTGGAAGCCTGAAATTCCAGATTCTTCTCAAATCTTCATAGGCCTTCTAAAGCCTTAATTTATAAACTCATAGGACCCTCGAAGCCTGAAATTCCAGATTTTTCTCAAATCTTCATAGGCCCTCTAAAGCCTTAATTTATAAACTCGTAGGACCCTGGAAGCCTGAAATTCCAGATTCTTCTCAAATCTTCATATGCCTTCTAAAGCCTTAATTTAGAAATTCATAGGACCATGGAAGCCTGATATTCCAGATTCTTCTCAAATCTTCATAGGCCTTCTAAAGCCTTAATTTAGAAACTCATAGGACCCTCGAAGCCTGAAATTCCAGATTTTTCTCAAATCTTCATAGGCCTTCTAAAGCCTTAATTTAGAAACTCATAGGACCCTGGAAGCCTGAAATTCCAGATTTTTCTCAAATCTTCATAGGCCTTCTAAAGCCTTAATTTAGAAACTCATAGGACCCTGGAAGCCTGAAATTCCAGATTCTTCTCAAATCTTCATAGGCCTTCTAAAGCCTTAATTTAAAAACTCATACGACCCTGGAAGCCTGAAATGCCAGATTTTTCTCAAATCTTCATAGGCCCCCTAAAGCCTTAATTTATAAACTCGTAGGACCCTGGAAGCCTGAAATTCCAGATTTTTCTCAAATCTTCATAGGCCCTCTAAAGCCTTAATTTATAAACTCGTAGGACCCTGGAAGCCTGAAATTCCAGATTCTTCTCAAATCTTCATAGGCCTTCTAATGCCTTAATTTAGAAACTCATAGGACCCTGGAAGCCTGAAATTCCAGATTCTTCTCAAATCTTCATATGCCTTCTAAAGCCTTAATTTAAAAATTCATAGGACCCTGGAAGCCTGATATTCCAGATTCTTCTCAAATCTTCATAGGCCTTCTAAAGCCTTAATTTAAAAACTCATACGACCCTGGAAGCCTGAAATGCCAGATTTTTCTCAAATCTTCATAGGCCCCCTAAAGCCTTAATTTATAAACTCGTAGGACCCTGGAAGCCTGAAATTCCAGATTTTTCTCAAATCTTCATAGGCCCTCTAAAGCCTTAATTTATAAACTCGTAGGACCCTGGAAGCCTGAAATTCCAGATTCTTCTCAAATCTTCATAGGCCTTCTAATGCCTTAATTTAGAAACTCATAGGACCCTGGAAGCCTGAAATTCCAGATTCTTCTCAAATCTTCATATGCCTTCTAAAGCCTTAATTTAAAAATTCATAGGACCCTGGAAGCCTGATATTCCAGATTCTTCTCAAATCTTCATAGGCCTTCTAAAGCCTTAATTTAGAAACTCATAGGACCCTCGAAGCCTGAAATTCCAGATTTTTCTCAAATCTTCATAGGCCCTCTAAAGCCTTTATTTATAAACTCATAGGACCCTGGAAGCTTGAAATTCCAGATTCTTCTCAAATCTTCATAAGCCTTCTAAAGCCTTAATTTAGAAACTCATAGGACCCTGGAAGCCAGAAATTCCAGATTCTTCTCAAATCTTCGTAGGCCTTCTAAAGCCTTAATTTAAAAACTCATAGGACCCTGTAAGCCTGAAATTCCAGATTCTTCTTAAATCTTCATAGGCCTTCTAAAGCCTTAATTTAGAAACTCATAGGACCCTGGAAGCCTGAAATTCCAGATTTTTCTCAAATCTTCATAGGCCTTCTAAAGCCTTAATTTTGAAACTCATAGGACCCTGGAAGCCTAAAATTCCAGATTTTTATCAAAATCTTCATAGGCCTTCTAAACCCTTAATTTTGAAACTCATAGGACCCTGTAAGCCTGAAATCCCAGATTCTTCTCAAATCTTCATAGGCCTTCCAATGCCTTAATTTAGAAACTCATAGGACCCTGGAAGCCTGAAATTCCAGATTGTTCTCAAATCTTCATAGGCCTTCTAAAGCCTTAATTTAGAAACTCATAGGACCCTGGAAGCCTGAAATTCCAGATTCTTCTCAAATCTTCATAGGCCTTCTAAAGCCTTAATTTAGAAACTCATAAGACCCTCGAATCCTGAAATTCCAGATTTTTCTCAAACTTCATAGGCCTTCTAAAGCCTTAATTTAGAAACTCATAGGACCCTGGAAGCCTAAAATTCCAGATTTTATCAAAATCTTCATAGGCCTTCTAAAACCATAATTTAGAAACTCATAGGACCCTGGAAGCCTGAAATTCCAGATTTTTCTCAAATCTTCATAGGCCTTCTAAAGCCTTAATTTAGAAACTCATAGGACCCTGGAAGCCTGAAATTCCAGATTCTTCTCAAATCTTCATAGGCCTTCTAAAGCCTTAATTTAGAAACTCATAGGCCCCTGGAAGCCTGAAATTCCAGATTCTTCTCAAATCTTCATAGGCCTTCTAAAGCCTTAATTTAGAAACTCATAGGACCCTGGAAGCCTGAAATTCCCGATTCTTCTCAAATCTTCATAGGCCTTCTAAAGCCTTAATTTAGAAACTCATAGGACCCTCGTAGCCTGAAATTCCATATTTTTCTCAAATCTTCATATGCCTTCTAAAGCCTTAATTTAGAAACTCATATGACCCTTGAAGCCTAAAATTCCAGATTTTATCATAATCTTCATAGGCCTTCTAAAGCCATAATTTAGAAACTCATAGGACCCTGGAAGCCTGAAATTCCAGATTTTTCTCAAATCTTCATAGGCCTTCTAAAGCCATAATTTTGAAACTCATAGGACCCTGGAAGCCTGAAATTCCAGATTTTTCTCAAATCTTCATAAGCCTTCTAAAGCCTTAATTTAGAAACTCATAGGACCCTGGAAGCCTGAAATTCCAGATTCTTCTCAAATCTTCATAGGCCTTCTAAAGCCTTAATTTAGAAATTCATAGGACCCTAGAAGCCTGAAATTCCAGTTTCTTCTCAAATCTTCATAGGCCTTCTAAAGCCTTAATTTAGAAACTCATAGGACCCTGGAAGCCTGAAATTCCAGATTCTTCTCAAATCTTCATAGGCCTTCTAAAGCCTTAATTTATAAACTCATCGGACCCTCGAAGCCTGAAATTCCAGATTTTTCTCAAATCTTCATAGGCCCTCTAAAGCCTTAATTTATAAACTCGTAGGACCCTGGAAGCCTGAAATTCCAGATTCTTCTCAAATCTTCATATGCCTTCTAAAGCCTTAATTTAGAAATTCATAGGACCCTGGAAGCCTGATATTCCAGATTCTTCTCAAATCTTCATAGGCCTTCTAAAGCCTTAATTTAGAAACTCATAGGACCCTCGAAGCCTGAAATTCCAGATTTTTCTCAAATCTTCATAGGCCTTCTAAAGCCTTAATTTAGAAACTCATAGGACCCTGGAAGCCTGAAATTCCAGATTTTTCTCAAATCTTCATAGGCCTTCTAAAGCCTTAATTTAGAAACTCATAGGACCCTGGAAGCCTGAAATTCCAGATTCTTCTCAAATCTTCATAGGCCTTCTAAAGCCTTAATTTAAAAACTCATACGACCCTGGAAGCCTGAAATGCCAGATTTTTCTCAAATCTTCATAGGCCCCCCAAAGCCTTAATTTATAAACTCGTAGGACCCTGGAAGCCTGAAATTCCAGATTTTTCTCAAATCTTCATAGGCCCTCTAAAGCCTTAATTTATAAACTCGTAGGACCCTAGAAGCCTGAAAGTCCAGATTCTTCTCAAATCTTCATAGGCCTTCTAAAGCCTTAATTTGAAAACTCATAGGACCCTGGAAGCCTGAAATTCCAGATTTTTCTCAAATCTTCATAGGCCTTCTAAAGCCTTAATTTAGAAACTCATTGGACCCTCGAAGCCTGAAATTCCAGATTTTTCTCAAATCTTCATAGGCCCTCTAAAGCCTTTATTTATAAACTCATAGGACCCTGGAAGCTTGAAATTCCAGATTCTTCTCAAATCTTCATAAGCCTTCTAAAGCCTTAATTTAGAAACTCATAGGACCCTGGAAGCCAGAAATTCCAGATTCTTCTCAAATCTTCATAGGCCTTCTAAAGCCTTAATTTAAAAACTCATAGGACCCTGTAAGCCTGAAATTCCAGATTCTTCTTAAATCTTCATAGGCCTTCTAAAGCCTTAATTTAGAAACTCATAGGACCCTGGAAGCCTGAAATTCCAGATTTTTCTCAAATCTTCATAGGCCTTCTAAAGCCTTAATTTTGAAACTCATAGGACCCTGGAAGCCTAAAATTCCAGATTTTTATCAAAATCTTCATAGGCCTTCTAAACCCTTAATTTTGAAACTCATAGGACCCTGTAAGCCTGAAATCCCAGATTCTTCTCAAATCTTCATAGGCCTTCCAATGCCTTAATTTAGAAACTCATAGGACCCTGGAAGCCTGAAATTCCAGATTGTTCTCAAATCTTCATAGGCCTTCTAAAGCCTTAATTTAGAAACTCATTGGACCCTGGAAGCCTGAAATTCCAGATTCTTCACAAATCTTCATAGGCCTTCTAAAGCCTTAATTTAGAAACTCATAGGACCCTCGAATCCTGAAATTCCAGATTTTTCTCAAACTTCATAGGCCTTCTAAAGCCATAATTTAGAAACTCATAGGACCCTGGAAGCCTAAAATTCCAGATTATATCAAAATCTTCATAGGCCTTCTAAAACCATAATTTAGAAACTCATAGGACCCTGGAAGCCTGAAATTCCAGATTTTTCTCAAATCTTCATAGGCCTTCTAAAGCCTTAATTTAGAAACTCATAGGACCCTGGAAGCCTGAAATTCCAGATTCTTCTCAAATCTTCATAGGCCTTCTAAAGCCTTAATTTAGAAACTCATAGGCCCCTGGAAGCCTGAAATTCCAGATTCTTCTCAAATCTTCATAGGCCTTCTAAAGCCTTAATTTAGAAACTCATAGGACCCTGGAAGCCTGAAATTCCCGATTCTTCTCAAATCTTCATAGGCCTTCTAAAGCCTTAATTTAGAAACTCATAGGACCCTCGTAGCCTGAAATTCCAGATTTTTTTCAAATCTTCATATGCCTTCTAAAGCCTTAATTTAGAAACTCATATGACCCTTGAAGCCTAAAATTCCAGATTTTATCATAATCTTCATAGGCCTTCTAAAGCCATAATTTAGAAACTCATAGGACCCTGGAAGCCTGAAATTCCAGATTTTTCTCAAATCTTCATAGGCCTTCTAAAGCCATAATTTTGAAACTCATAGGACCCTGGAAGCCTGAAATTCCAGATTTTTCTCAAATCTTCATAAGCCTTCTAAAGCCTTAATTTAGAAACTCATAGGACCCTGGAAGCCTGAAATTCCAGATTCTTCTCAAATCTTCATAGGCCTTCTAAAGCCTTAATTTAGAAATTCATAGGACCCTAGAAGCCTGAAATTCAAGTTTCTTCTCAAATCTTCATAGGCCTTCTAAAGCCTTAATTTAGAAACTCATAGGACCCTGGAAGCCTGAAATTCCAGATTCTTCTCAAATCTTCATAGGCCTTCTAAAGCCTTAATTTATAAACTCATAGGACCCTCGAAGCCTGAAATTCCAGATTTTTCTCAAATCTTCATAGGCCCTCTAAAGCCTTAATTTATAAACTCGTAGGACCCTGGAAGCCTGAAATTCCAGATTCTTCTCAAATCTTCATATGCCTTCTAAAGCCTTAATTTAGAAATTCAAAGGACCCTGGAAGCCTGATATTCCAGATTCTTCTCAAATCTTCATAGGCCTTCTAAAGCCTTAATTTAGAAACTCATAGGACCCTCGAAGCCTGAAATTCCAGATTTTTCTCAAATCTTCATAGGCCCTCTAAAGCCTTAATTTAGAAACTCATAGGACCCTGGAAGCCTGAAATTCCAGATTTTTCTCAAATCTTCATAGGCCTTCTAAAGCCTTAATTTAGAAACTCATAGGACCCTGGAAGCCTGAAATTCCAGATTCTTCTCAAATCTTCATAGGCCTTCTAAAGCCTTAATTCAAAAACTCCTAGGACCCCGGAAGCCTGAAATGCCAGATTTTTCTCAAATCTTCATAGGCCCTCTAAAGCCTTAATTTATAAACTCGTAGGACCCTGGAAGCCTGAAATTCCAGATTTTTCTCAAATCTTCATAGGCCCTCTAAAGCCTTAATTTATAAACTCGTAGGACCCTAGAAGCCTGAAATTCCAGATTCTTCTCAAATCTTCATAGGCCTTCTAAAGCCTTAATTTAAAAACTCATATGACCCTGGAAGCCTGAAATTCCAGATTTTTCTCAAATCTTCATAGGCCTTCTAAAGCCTTAATTTATAAACTCATAGGACCCTGGAAGCCTAAAATTCCTGATTTTTATCAAAATCTTCATAGGCCTTCTAAACCCTTAATTTTGAAACTCATAGGACCCTGGAAGCCTGAAATTCCAGATTCTTCTCAAATCTTCATAGGCCATATAATGCCTTAATTTAGAAACTCATAGGACCCTGGAAGCCTGAAATTCCAGATTCTTCTCAAATCTTCATATGCCTTCTAAAGCCTTAATTTAGAAATTCATAGGACCCTGGAAGCCTGATATTCCAGATTCTTCTCAAATCTTCATAGGCCTTCTAAAGCCTTAATTTAGAAACTCATAGGACCCTGGAAGCCTGAAATTCCAGATTTTTCTCAAATCTTCATAGGCCCTCTAAAGCCTTAATTTATAAACTCATAGGACCCTGGAAGCTTGAAATTCCAGATTCTTCTCAAATCTTCATAAGCCTTCTAAAGCCTTAATTTAGAAACTCATAGGACCCTGGAAGCCAGAAATTCCAGATTCTTCTCAAATCTTCATTGGCCTTCTAAAGCCTTAATTTAGAAACTCATAGGCCCCTGGAAGCCTGAAATTCCAGATTCTTCTCAAATCTTCATAGGCCTTCTAAAGCCTTAATTTAGAAACTCATAGGACCCTGGAAGCCTGAAATTCCCGATTCTTCTCAAATCTTCATAGGCCTTCTAAAGCCTTAATTTAGAAACTCATAGGACCCTCGTAGCCTGAAATTCCATATTTTTCTCAAATCTTCATATGCCTTCTAAAGCCTTAATTTAGAAACTCATATGACCCTTGAAGCCTGAAAGTCCAGATTCTTCTCAAATCTTCATAGGCCTTCTAATGCCTTGATTTAGAAACTCATAGGACCCTAGAAGCCTGAAATTCCAGATTCTTCTCAAATCTTCATAGGCCTTCTAAAGCCTTAATTTAGAAATTCATAGGACCCTGGAAGCCTGATATTCCAGATTCTTCTCAAATCTTCATAGGCCTTCTAAAGCCTTAATTTAGAAACTCATAGGACCCTGGAAGCCTGAAATTCCAGATTTTTCTCAAATCTTCATAGGCCTTCTAAAGCCTTAATTTAGAAACTCATAGGACCCTCGAATCCTGAAATTCCAGATTTTTCTCAAATCTTCATAGGCCTTCTAAAGCCTTAATTTAGAAACTCATAGGACCCTAGAAGCCTAAAATTCCAGATTTTATCAAAATCTTCATAGGCCTTCTAAAGCCATAATTTAGAAACTCATAGGACCCTGGAAGCCTGAAATTCCAGATTTTTCTCAAATCTTCATAGGCCCTCTAAAGCCTTAATTTATAAACTCGTAGGACCCTGGAAGCCTGAAATTCCAGATTCTTCTCAAATCTTCATAGGCCTTCTAAAGCCTTAATTTAGAAACTCATAGGACCCTGGAAGCCTGAAATTCCAGATTTTTCTCAAATCTTCATAGGCCTTCTAAAGCCTTAATTTAGAAACTCATAGGACACTGGAAGCCTAAAATTCCAGATTTTTATCAAAATCTTCATAGGCCTTCTAAACCCTTAATTTTGAAACTCATAAGACCCTGGAAGCCTGAAATTCCAGATTCTTCTCAAATCTTCATAGGCCTTCTAATGCCTTGATTTAGAAACTCATAGGACCCTAGAAGCCTGTAATTCCAGATTCTTCTCAAATCTTCATAGGCCTTCTAAAGCCTTAATTTAAAAATTCATAGGACCCTGGAAGCCTGATATTCCAGATTCTTCTCAAATCTTCATAGGCCTTCTAAAGCCTTAATTTAGAAACTCATAGGACCCTGGAAGCCTGAAATTCGAGATTTTTCTCAAATCTTCATAGGCCCTCTAAAGCCTTAATTTAGAAACTCATAGGACCCTGGAAGCCTGAAATTCCAGATTCTTCTCAAATCTTCATAGGCCTTCTAAAGCCTTAATTTAAAAACTCATAGGACCCTGGAAGCCTGAAATTCCAGATTTTTCTCAAATCTTCATAGGCCTTCTAAAGCCTTAATTTAGAAACTCATAGGACCCTGGAAACCTAAAATTCCTGATTTTTATCAAAATCTTCATAGGCCTTCTAAACCCTTAATTTTGAAACTCATAGGACCCTGGAAGCCTGAAATCCCAGATTCTTCTCAAATCTTCATAGGCCTTCTAATGCCTTAATTTAGAAACTCATAGGACCCTGGAAGCCTGAAATTCCAGATTCTTCTCAAATCTTCATAGGCCTTCTAAAGCCTTAATTTATAAACTCGTAGGACCCTCGAAGCCTGAAATTCCAGATTTTTCTCAAATCTTCATAGGCCCTCTAAAGCCTTAATTTATAAACTCGTAGGACCCTGGAAGCCTGAAATTCCAGATTCTTCTCAAATCTTCATAGGCCTTCTAAAGCCTTAATTTAGAAACTCATAGGACCCTGGAAGCCTGAAATTCCAGATTTTTCTCAAATCTTCATAGGCCTTCTAAAGCCTTAATTTTGAAACTCATAGGACCCTGGAAGCCTAAAATTGCAGATTTTTATCAAAATCTTCATAGGCCTTCTAAAGCCTTAATTTAGAAACTCATAGGACCCTGGACGCCTGAAATTCCAGATTCTTCTCAAATCTTCATAGACCTTCTAAAGCCTTAATTTAGAAACTCATAGGACCCTGGAAGCCTGATATTCCAGATTCTTCTCAAATCTTCATAGGCCCTCTAAAGCCTTAATTTATAAACTCATAGGACCCTGGAAGCTTGAAATTCCAGATTCTTCTCAAATCTTCATAAGCCTTCTAAAGCCTTAATTTAGAAACTCATAGGACCCTGGAAGCCTGAAATTCCAGATTCTTCTCAAATCTTCATAGGCCTTCTAAAGCCATAATTTAGAAACTCATAGGACCCTGGAAGCCTGAAATTCCAAATTTTTCTCAAATCTTCATAGGCCCTCTAAAGCCTTAATTTAGAAACTCATAGGACCCTGGAAGCCTGAAATTCCCGATTCTTCTCAAATCTTCATAGGCCTTCTAAAGCCTTAATTTAGAAACTCATAGGACCCTCGTAGCCTGAAATTCCAGATTTTACTCAAATCTTCATATGCCTTCTAAAGCCTTAATTTAGAAACTCATATGACCCTGGAAGCCTAAAATTCCAGATTTTATCATAATCTTCATGGGCCTTCTAAAGCCATAATTTAGAAACTCATAGGACCCTAGAAGCCTGAAATTCCAGATTTTTCTCAAATCTTCATAGGCCTTCTAAAGCCTTAATTTTGAAACTCATAGGACCCTGGAAGCCTAAAATTCCAGATTTTTATCAAAATCTTCATAGGCCTTCTAAAGCCTTAATTTTGAAACTCATAGGACCCTGGAAGCCTGAAATTCCAGATTCTTCTCAAATCTTCATAGGCCATATAATGCCTTAATTTAGAAACTCATAGGACCCTGGAAGCCTGAAATTCCAGATTCTTCTCAAATCTTCATATGCCTTCTAAAGCCTTAATTTAGAAATTCATAGGACCCTGGAAGCCTGATATTCCAGATTCTTCTCAAATCTTCATAGGCCTTCTAAAGCCTTAATTTAGAAACTCATAGGACCCTGGAAGCCTGAAATTCCAGATTTTTCTCAAATCTTCATAGGCCCTCTAAAGCCTTAATTTATAAACTCATAGGACCCTGGAAGCTTGAAATTCCAGATTCTTCTCAAATCTTCATAAGCCTTCTAAAGCCTTAATTTAGAAACTCATAGGACCCTGGAAGCCAGAAATTCCAGATTCTTCTCAAATCTTCATTGGCCTTCTAAAGCCTTAATTTAAAAACTCATAGGACCCTGGAAGCCTGAAATTCCAGATTCTTCTCAAATCTTCATAGGCCTTCTAAAGCCTTAATTTAGAAACTCATAGGACCCTGGAAGCCTGAAATTCCAGATTTTTCTCAAATCTTCATAGGCCTTCTAAAGCCTTAATTTAGAAACTCATAGGACACTGGAAGCCTAAAATTCCAGATTTTTATCAAAATCTTTATAGGCCTTCTAAACCCTTAATTTTGAAACTCATAAGACCCTGGAAGCCTGAAATTCCAGATTCTTCTCAAATCTTCATAGGCCTTCTAATGCCTTGATTTAGAAACTCATAGGACCCTAGATGCCTGAAATTCCAGATTCTTCTCAAATCTTCATAGGCCTTCTAAAGCCTTAATTTAGAAATTCATAGGACCCTGGAAGCCTGATATTCCAGATTCTTCTCAAATCTTCATAGGCCTTCTAAAGCCTTAATTTAGAAACTCATAGGACCCTGGAAGCCTGAAATTCCAGATTTTTCTCAAATCTTCATAGGCCTTCTAAAGCCTTAATTTAGAAACTCATAGGACCCTCGAATCCTGAAATTCCAGATTTTTCTCAAATCTTCATAGGCCTTCTAAAGCCTTAATTTAGAAACTCATAGGACCCTAGAAGCCTAAAATTCCAGATTTTATCAAAATCTTCATAGGCCTTCTAAAGCCATAATTTAGAAACTCATAGGACCCTGGAAGCCTGAAATTCCAGATTTTTCTCAAATCTTCATAGGCCCTCTAAAGCCTTAATTTATAAACTCGTAGGACCCTGGAAGCCTGAAATTCCAGATTCTTCTCAAATCTTCATAGGCCTTCTAAAGCCTTAATTTAGAAACTCATAGGACCCTGGAAGCCTGAAATTCCAGATTTTTCTCAAATCTTCATAGGCCTTCTAAAGCCTTAATTTAGAAAGTCATAGGACACTGGAAGCCTAAAATTCCAGATTTTTATCAAAATCTTCATAGGCCTTCTAAACCCTTAATTTTGAAACTCATAAGACCCTGGAAGCCTGAAATTCCAGATTCTTCTCAAATCTTCATAGGCCTTCTAATGCCTTGATTTAGAAACTCATAGGACCCTAGAAGCCTGTAATTCCAGATTCTTCTCAAATCTTCATAGGCCTTCTAAAGCCTTAATTTAGAAATTCATAGGACCCTGGAAGCCATATATTCCAGATTCTTCTCAAATCTTCATAGGCCTTCTAAAGCCTTAATTTAGAAACTCATAGGACCCTGGAAGCCTGAAATTCGAGATTTTTCTCAAATCTTCATAGGCCCTCTAAAGCCTTAATTTAGAAACTCATAGGACCCTGGAAGCCTGAAATTCCAGATTCTTCTCAAATCTTCATAGGCCTTCTAAAGCCTTAATTTAAAAACTCATAGGACCCTGGAAGCCTGAAATTCCAGATTTTTCTCAAATCTTCATAGGCCTTCTAAAGCCTTAATTTAGAAACTCATAGGACCCTGGAAACCTAAAATTCCTGATTTTTATCAAAATCTTCATAGGCCTTCTAAACCCTTAATTTTGAAACTCATAGGACCCTGGAAGCCTGAAATCCCAGATTCTTCTCAAATCTTCATAGGCCTTCTAATGCCTTAATTTAGAAACTCATAGGACCCTGGAAGCCTGAAATTCCAGATTCTTCTCAAATCTTCATAGGCCTTCTAAAGCCTTAATTTATAAACTCGTAGGACCCTCGAAGCCTGAAATTCCAGATTTTTCTCAAATCTTCATAGGCCCTCTAAAGCCTTAATTTATAAACTCGTAGGACCCTGGAAGCCTGAAATTCCAGATTCTTCTCAAATCTTCATAGGCCTTCTAAAGCCTTAATTTAGAAACTCATAGGACCCTGGAAGCCTGAAATTCCAGATTTTTCTCAAATCTTCATAGGCCTTCTAAAGCCTTAATTTTGAAACTCATAGGACCCTGGAAGCCTAAAATTCCAGATTTTTATCAAAATCTTCATAGGCCTTCTAAAGCCTTAATTTAGAAACTCATAGGACCCTGGACGCCTGAAATTCCAGATTCTTCTCAAATCTTCATAGACCTTCTAAAGCCTTAATTTAGAAACTCATAGGACCCTGGAAGCCTGATATTCCAGATTCTTCTCAAATCTTCATAGGCCCCTCTAAAGCCTTAATTTATAAACTCATAGGACCCTGGAAGCTTGAAATTCCAGATTCTTCTCAAATCTTCAAAAGCCTTCTAAAGCCTTAATTTAGAAACTCATAGGACCCTGGAAGCCTGAAATTCCAGATTCTTCTCAAATCTTCATAGGCCGTCTAAAGCCATAATTTAGAAACTCATAGGACCCTGGAAGCCTGAAATTCCAAATTTTTCTCAAATCTTCATAGGCCCTCTAAAGCCTTAATTTAGAAACTCATAGGACCCTGGAAGCCTGAAATTCCCGATTCTTCTCAAATCTTCATAGGCCTTCTAAAGCCTTAATTTAGAAACTCATAGGACCCTCGTAGCCTGAAATTCCAGATTTTACTCAAATCTTCATATGCCTTCTAAAGCCTTAATTTAGAAACTCATATGACCCTGGAAGCCTAAAATTCCAGATTTTATCATAATCTTCATGGCCTTCTAAAGCCATAATTTAGAAACTCATAGGACCCTAGAAGCCTGAAATTCCAGATTTTTCTCAAATCTTCATAGGCCTTCTAAAGCCATAATTTAGAAACTCATAGGACCCTGGAAGCCTGAAATTCCGGATTTTTCTCAAATCTTCATAAGCCTTCTAAAGCCTTAATTTAGAAACTCATAGGACCCTGGAAGCCTGAAATTCCAGATTCTTCTCAAATCTTCATAGGCCTTCTAAAGCCTTAATTTAGAAATTCATAGGACCCTAGAAGCCTGAAATTCCAGTTTCTTCTCAAATCTTCATAGGCCTTCTAAAGCCTTAATTTAGAAACTCATAGGACCCTGGAAGCCTGAAATTCCAGATTCTTCTCAAATCTTCATAGGCCTTCTAAAGCCTTAATTTATAAACTCATAGGACCCTCGAAGCCTGAAATTCCAGATTTTTCTCAAATCTTCATAGGCCCTCTAAAGCCTTAATTTATAAACTCGTAGGACCCTGGAAGCCTGAAATTCCAGATTCTTCTCAAATCTTCATAGGCCTTCTAAAGCCTTAATTTAGAAACTCATAGGACCCTCGACGCCTAAAATTCCATATTTTTACCAAAATCTTCATAGGCCTTCTAAAGCCTTAATTTTGAAACTCATAGGACCCTGGACGCCTGAAATTCCAGATTCTTCTCAAATCTTCATAGACCTTCTAAAGCCTTAATTTAGAAACTCATAGGACCCTGGAAGCCTGATATTCCAGATTCTTCTCAAATCTTCATAGGCCCTCTAAAGCCTTAATTTATAAACTCATAGGACCCTGGAAGCTTGAAATTCCAGATTCTTCTCAAATCTTCATAAGCCTTCTAAAGCCTTAATTTAGAAACTCATAGGACCCTGGAAGCCTGAAATTCCAGATTCTTCTCAAATCTTCATAGGCCTTCTAAAGCCATAATTTAGAAACTCATAGGACCCTGGAAGCCTGAAATTCCAAATTTTTCTCAAATCTTCATAGGCCCTCTAAAGCCTTAATTTAGAAACTCATAGGACCCTGGAAGCCTGAAATTCCAGATTCTTCTCAAATCTTCATAGGCCTTCTAAAGCCTTAATTTTGAAACTCATAGGACCCTGGAAGCCTGAAATCCCAGATTCTTCTCAAATCTTCATAGGCCTTCTAATGCCTTAATTTAGAAACTCATAGGACCCTCGAATCCTGAAATTCCAGATTTTTCTCAAATCTTCATAGGCCTTCTAAAGCCTTAATTTAGAAACTCATAGGACCCTCGACGCCTAAAATTCCATATTTTTACCAAAATCTTCATAGGCCTTCTAAAGCCTTAATTTAGAAACTCATAGGACCCTGGACGCCTGAAATTCCAGATTCTTCTCAAATCTTCATAGGCCTTCTAAAGCCTTAATTTAGAAACTCATAAGACCCTGGACGCCTGAAATTCCAGATTCTTCTCAAATCTTCATAGGCCTTCTAAAGCCTTAATTTAGAAACTCATAGGACCCTCGTAGCCTGAAATTCCAGATTTTTCTCAAATCTTCATAGGCCTTCTAAAGCCTTAATTTAGAAACTCATAGGACCCTGGAAGCCTAAAATTCCAGATTTTATCAAAATCTTCATAGGCCTTCTAAAGCCATAATTTAGAAACTCATAGGACCCTGGAAGCCTGAAATTCCAAATTTTCCTCAAATCTTCATAGGCCCTCTAAAGCCTTAATTTAGAAACTCACAGGACCCTGGAAGCCTGAAATTCCAGATTCTTCTCAAATCTTCATAGGCCTTCTAAAGCCTTAATTTATAAACTCGTAGGACCCTCGAAGCCTGAAATTCCAGATTTTTCTCAAATCTTCATAGGCCCTCTAAAGCCTTAATTTATAAACTCGTAGGACCCTGGAAGCCTGAAATTCCAGATTCTTCTCAAATCTTCATAGGCCTTCTAAAGCCTTAATTTAGAAACTCATAGGACCCTGGAAGCCTGAAATTCCAGATTTTTCTCAAATCTTCATAGGCCTTCTAAAGCCTTAATTTTGAAACTCATAGGACTCTGGAAGCCTAAAATTCCAGATTTTTATCAAAATCTTCATAGGCCTTCTAAACCCTTAATTTTGAAACTCATAGGACCCTGGAAGCCTGAAATCCCAGATTCTTCTCAAATCTTCATAGGCCTTCTAATGCCTTAATTTAGAAACTCATAGGACCCTCGAATCCTAAAATTCCAGATTTTTCTCAAATCTTCATAGGCCTTCTAAAGCCTTAATTTAGAAACTCATAGGACCCTGGAAGCCTAAAATCCCAGATTTTATCAAAATCTTCATAGGCCTTCTAAAGCCATAATTTAGAAACTCATAGGACCCTGGAAGCCTGAAATTCCAGATTTTTCTCAAATCTTCATAGGCCTTCTAAAGCCTTAATTTAGAAACTCATAGGACCCTGGAAGCCTGAAATTCCAGATTCTTCTCAAATCTTCATAGGCCTTCTAAAGCCTTAATTTAGAAACTCATAGGACCCTGGAAGCCTGAAATTCCCGATTCTTCTCAAATCTTCATAGGCCTTCTAAAGCCTTAATTTAGAAACTCATAGGACCCTCGTAGCCTGAAATTCCAGATTTTACTGAAATCTTCATATGCCTTCTAAAGCCTTAATTTAGAAACTCATATGACCCTGGAAGCCTAAAATTCCAGATTTTATCATAATCTTCATAGGCCTTCTAAAGCCATAATTTAGAAACTCATAGGACCCTGGAAGCCTGAAATTCCAGATTTTTCTCAAATCTTCATAGGCCTTCTAAAGCCATAATTTAGAAACTCATAGGACCCTGGAAGCCTGATATTCCAGATTCTTCTCAAATCTTCATAGGCCCTCTAAAGCCTTAATTTATAAACTCATAGGACCCTGGAAGCTTGAAATTCCAGATTCTTCTCAAATCTTCAAAAGCCTTCTAAAGCCTTAATTTAGAAACTCATAGGACCCTGGAAGCCTGAAATTCCAGATTCTTCTCAAATCTTCATAGGCCTTCTAAAGCCATAATTTAGAAACTCATAGGACCCTGGAAGCCTGAAATTCCAAATTTTTCTCAAATCTTCATAGGCCCTCTAAAGCCTTAATTTAGAAACTCATAGGACCCTGGAAGCCTGAAATTCCCGATTCTTCTCAAATCTTCATAGGCCTTCTAAAGCCTTAATTTAGAAACTCATAGGACCCTCGTAGCCTGAAATTCCAGATTTTACTCAAATCTTCATATGCCTTCTAAAGCCTTAATTTAGAAACTCATATGACCCTGGAAGCCTAAAATTCCAGATTTTATCATAATCTTCATGGCCTTCTAAAGCCATAATTTAGAAACTCATAGGACCCTAGAAGCCTGAAATTCCAGATTTTTCTCAAATCTTCATAGGCCTTCTAAAGCCATAATTTAGAAACTCATAGGACCCTGGAAGCCTGAAATTCCGGATTTTTCTCAAATCTTCATAAGCCTTCTAAAGCCTTAATTTAGAAACTCATAGGACCCTGGAAGCCTGAAATTCCAGATTCTTCTCAAATCTTCATAGGCCTTCTAAAGCCTTAATTTAGAAATTCATAGGACCCTAGAAGCCTGAAATTCCAGTTTCTTCTCAAATCTTCATAGGCCTTCTAAAGCCTTAATTTAGAAACTCATAGGACCCTGGAAGCCTGAAATTCCAGATTCTTCTCAAATCTTCATAGGCCTTCTAAAGCCTTAATTTATAAACTCATAGGACCCTCGAAGCCTGAAATTCCAGATTTTTCTCAAATCTTCATAGGCCCTCTAAAGCCTTAATTTATAAACTCGTAGGACCCTGGAAGCCTGAAATTCCAGATTCTTCTCAAATCTTCATAGGCCTTGTAAAGCCTTAATTTAGAAACTCATAGGACCCTCGACGCCTAAAATTCCATATTTTTACCAAAATCTTCATAGGCCTTCTAAAGCCTTAATTTAGAAACTCATAGGACCCTGGACGCCTGAAATTCCAGATTCTTCTCAAATCTTCATAGACCTTCTAAAGCCTTAATTTAGAAACTCATAGGACCCTGGAAGCCTGATATTCCAGATTCTTCTCAAATCTTCATAGGCCCTCTAAAGCCTTAATTTATAAACTCATAGGACCCTGGAAGCTTGAAATTCCAGATTCTTCTCAAATCTTCATAAGCCTTCTAAAGCCTTAATTTAGAAACTCATAGGACCCTGGAAGCCTGAAATTCCAGATTCTTCTCAAATCTTCATAGGCCTTCTAAAGCCATAATTTAGAAACTCATAGGACCCTGGAAGCCTGAAATTCCAAATTTTTCTCAAATCTTCATAGGCCCTCTAAAGCCTTAATTTAGAAACTCATAGGACCCTGGAAGCCTGAAATTCCAGATTCTTCTCAAATCTTCATAGGCCTTCTAAAGCCTTAATTTTGAAACTCATAGGACCCTGGAAGCCTGAAATCCCAGATTCTTCTCAAATCTTCATAGGCCTTCTAATGCCTTAATTTAGAAACTCATAGGACCCTCGAATCCTGAAATTCCAGATTTTTCTCAAATCTTCATAGGCCTTCTAAAGCCTTAATTTAGAAACTCATAGGACCCTCGACGCCTAAAATTCCATATTTTTACCAAAATCTTCATAGGCCTTCTAAAGCCTTAATTTAGAAACTCATAGGACCCTGGACGCCTGAAATTCCAGATTCTTCTCAAATCTTCATAGGCCTTCTAAAGCCTTAATTTAGAAACTCATAAGACCCTGGACGCCTGAAATTCCAGATTCTTCTCAAATCTTCATAGGCCTTCTAAAGCCTTAATTTAGAAACTCATAGGACCCTCGTAGCCTGAAATTCCAGATTTTTCTCAAATCTTCATAGGCCTTCTAAAGCCTTAATTTAGAAACTCATAGGACCCTGGAAGCCTAAAATTCCAGATTTTATCAAAATCTTCATAGGCCTTCTAAAGCCATAATTTAGAAACTCATAGGACCCTGGAAGCCTGAAATTCCAAATTTTCCTCAAATCTTCATAGGCCCTCTAAAGCCTTAATTTAGAAACTCATAGGACCCTGGAAGCCTGAAATTCCAGATTCTTCTCAAATCTTCATAGGCCTTCTAAAGCCTTAATTTATAAACTCGTAGGACCCTCGAAGCCTGAAATTCCAGATTTTTCTCAAATCTTCATAGGCCCTCTAAAGCCTTAATTTATAAACTCGTAGGACCCTGGAAGCCTGAAATTCCAGATTCTTCTCAAATCTTCATAGGCCTTCTAAAGCCTTAATTTAGAAACTCATAGGACCCTGGAAGCCTGAAATTCCAGATTTTTCTCAAATCTTCATAGGCCTTCTAAAGCCTTAATTTTGAAACTCATAGGACTCTGGAAGCCTAAAATTCCAGATTTTTATCAAAATCTTCATAGGCCTTCTAAACCCTTAATTTTGAAACTCATAGGACCCTGGAAGCCTGAAATCCCAGATTCTTCTCAAATCTTCATAGGCCTTCTAATGCCTTAATTTAGAAACTCATAGGACCCTCGAATCCTAAAATTCCAGATTTTTCTCAAATCTTCATAGGCCTTCTAAAGCCTTAATTTAGAAACTCATAGGACCCTGGAAGCCTAAAATCCCAGATTTTATCAAAATCTTCATAGGCCTTCTAAAGCCATAATTTAGAAACTCATAGGACCCTGGAAGCCTGAAATTCCAGATTTTTCTCAAATCTTCATAGGCCTTCTAAAGCCTTAATTTAGAAACTCATAGGACCCTGGAAGCCTGAAATTCCAGATTCTTCTCAAATCTTCATAGGCCTTCTAAAGCCTTAATTTAGAAACTCATAGGACCCTGGAAGCCTGAAATTCCCGATTCTTCTCAAATCTTCATAGGCCTTCTAAAGCCTTAATTTAGAAACTCATAGGACCCTCGTAGCCTGAAATTCCAGATTTTACTGAAATCTTCATATGCCTTCTAAAGCCTTAATTTAGAAACTCATATGACCCTGGAAGCCTAAAATTCCAGATTTTATCATAATCTTCATAGGCCTTCTAAAGCCATAATTTAGAAACTCATAGGACCCTGGAAGCCTGAAATTCCAGATTTTTCTCAAATCTTCATAGGCCTTCTAAAGCCATAATTTAGAAACTCATAGGACCCTGGAAGCCTGAAATTCCAGATTTTTCTCAAATCTTCATAAGCCTTCTAAAGCCTTAATTTTGAAACTCATAGGACCCTGGAAGCCTGAAATTCCAGATTCTTCTCAAATCTTCATAGGCCTTCTAAAGCCTTAATTTAGAAATTCATAGGACCCTAGAAGCCTGAAATTCCAGTTTCTTCTCAAATCTTCATAGGCCTTCTAAAGCCTTAATTTAGAAACTCATAGGACCCTGGAAGCCTGAAATTCCAGATTCTTCTCAAATCTTCATAGGCCTTTTAAAGCCTTAATTTATAAACTCATAGGACCCTCGAAGCCTGAAATTCCAGATTTTTCTCAAATCTTCATAGGCCCTCTAAAGCCTTAATTTATAAACTCGTAGGACCCTGGAAGCCTGAAATTCCAGATTCTTCTCAAATCTTCATAGGCCTTCTAAAGCCTTAATTTAGAAACTCATAGGACCCTCGACGCCTAAAATTCCATATTTTTACCAAAATCTTCATAGGCCTTCTAAAGCCTTAATTTAGAAACTCATAGGACCCTGGACGCCTGAAATTCCAGATTCTTCTCAAATCTTCATAGACCTTCTAAAGCCTTAATTTAGAAACTCATAGGACCCTGGACGCCTGAAATTCCAGATTCTTCTCAAATCTTCATAGGCCTTCTAAAGCCTTAATTTAGAAACTCATAGGACCCTCGTAGCCTGAAATTCCAGATTTTTCTCAAATCTTCATAGGCTTTTAAAGCCTTAATTTAGAAACTCATAGGACCCTGGAAGCCTAAAATTCCAGATTTTATCAAAATCTTCATAGGCCTTCTAAAGCCATAATTTAGAAACTCATAGGACCCTGGAAGCCTGAAATTTCAAATTTTTCTCAAATCTTCATAGGCCCTCTAAAGCCTTAATTTAGAAACTCATAGGACCCTGGAAGCCTGAAATTCCAGATTCTTCTCAAATCTTCATAGGCCTTCTAAAGCCTTAATTTTTAAACTCATAGGACCCTCGAAGCCTGAAATTCCAGATTTTTCTCAAATCTTCATAGGCCCTCTAAAGCCTTAATTTATAAATTCGTAGGACCCTGGAAGCCTGAAATTCCAGATTCTTCTCAAATCTTCATAGGCCTTCTAAAGCCTTAATTTAGAAACTCATAGGACCCTGGAAGCCTGAAATTCCAGATTTTTCTCAAATCTTCATAGGCCTTCTAAAGCCTTAATTTTGAAACTCATAGGACCCTGGAAGCCTAAAATTCCAGATTTTTATCAAAATCTTCATAGGCCTTCTAAACCCTTAATTTTGTAACTCATAGGACCCTGGAAGCCTGAAATCCCAGATTCTTCTCAAATCTTCATAGGCCTTCTAATGCCTTAATTTAGAAACTCATAGGACCCTCGAATCCTGAAATTCCAGATTTTTCTCAAATCTTCATAGGCCTTCTAAAGCCTTAATTTAGAAACTCATAGGACCCTAGAAGCCTAAAATTCCAGATTTTATCAAAATCTTCATAGGCCTTCTAAAGCCATAATTTAGAAACTCATAGGACCCTGGAAGCCTGAAATTCCAGATTTTTCTCAAATCTTCGTAGGCCTTCTAAAGCCTTAATTTAGAAACTCATAGGACCCTGGATGCCTGAAATTCCAGATTCTTCTCAAATTTTCATAGGCCTTCTAAAGCCTTAATATAAAAACTCATAGGACCCTGGAAGCCTGAAATGCAAGATTTTTCTCAAATCTTCATAGGCCCTCTAAAGCCTTAATTTATAAACTCGTAGGACCCTGGAAGCCTGAAATTCCAGATTCTTCTCAAATCTTCATAGGCCTTCTAAAGCCTTAATTTAGAAATTCATAGGACCCTAGAAGCCTGAAATTCCAGTTTCTTCTCAAATCTTCATAGGCCTTCTAAAGCCTTAATTTAGAAACTCATAGGACCCTCGACGCCTAAAATTCCATATTTTTACCAAAATCTTCATAGGCCTTCTAAAGCCTTAATTTAGAAACTCATAGGACCCTCGAAGCCTAAAATTCCAGATTTTATCAAAATCTTCATAGGCCTTCTAAAGCCATAATTTAGAAACTCATAGGACCCTGGAAGCCTGAAATTCCATATTTTTCTCAAATCTTCATAGGCCTTCTAAAGCCTTAATTTAGAAACTCATAGGACCGTTGAAGCCTGAAATTCCAGATTCTTCTCAAATCTTCATAGGCCTTCTAAAGCCTTAATTTATAAACTCATAGGACCCTCGAAGCCTGAAATTCCAGATTTTTCTCAAATCTTCATAGGCCCTCTAAAGCCTTAATTTATAAACTCGTAGAACCCTGGAAGCCTGAAATTCCAGATTCTTCTCAAATCTTCATAGGCCTTCTAAAGCCTTAATTTAGAAACTCATAGGACCCTGGAAGCCTGAAATTCCAGATTTTTCTCAAATCTTCATAGGCCTTCTAAAGCCTTAATTTTGAAACTCATAGGACCCTGGAAGCCTAAAATTCCAGATTTTTATCAAAATCTTCATAGGCCTTCTAACCCTTAATTTTGAAAGTCATAGGACCCTGGAAGCCTGAAATCCCAGATTCTTCTCAAATCTTCATAGGCCTTCTAATGCCTTAATTTAGAAACTCATAGGACCCTGGAAGCCTGAAATTCCAGATTCTTCTCAAATCTTCATAGGCCTTCTAAAGCCTTAATTTAGAAACTCTTAGGACCCTGGAAGCCTGAAATTCCAGATTCTTCTCAAATCTTCATAGGCCTTCTAAAGCCTTAATTTAGAAACTCATAGGACCCTCGAATCCTGAAATTCCAGATTTTTCTCAAATCTTCATAGGCCTTCTAAAGCCTTAATTTAGAAACTCATAGGACCCTCGAAGCCTAAAATTCCAGATTTTATCAAAATCTTCATAGGCCTTCTAAAGCCATAATTTAGAAACTCATAGGACCCTGGAAGCCTGAAATTCCAGATTTTTCTCAAATCTTCATAGGCCTTCTAAAGCCTTAATTTAGAAACTCATAGGACCGTTGAAGCCTGAAATTCCAGATTCTTCTCAAATCTTCATAGGCCTTCTAAAGCCTTAATATAAAAACTCATAGGACCCTAAGCCTGAAATGCCAGATTTTTCTCAAATCTTCATAGGCCCTCTAAAGCCTTAATTTATAAACTCTTAGGACCCTGGAAGCCTGAAATTCCAGATTCTTCTCAAATCTTCATAGGCCTTCTAAAGCCTTAATTTAGAAATTCATAGGACCCTAGAAGCCTGAAATTCCAGTTTCTTCTCAAATCTTCATAGGCCTTCTAAAGCCTTAATTTAGAAACTCATAGGACCTTCGAAGCCTGAAATTCCAGATTTTTCTCAAATCTTAATAGGCCCTCTAAAGCCTTAATTTATAAACTCATAGGACCCTGGAAGCCTGAAATTCCAAATTCTTCTCAAATCTTCATAGGCCTTCTAAAGCCTTAATTTATAAACTCATAGGACCCTGGAAGCCTGAAATTCCAGATTCTTCTCAAATCTTCGTAGGCCTTCTAAAGCCTTAATTTAGAAACTCGTAGGACCCTCGAAGCCTGAGATTCCAGATTCTTCTCAAATCTTCATAGGCCTTCTAAAGCCTTAATTTAGAAACTCATAGGACCCTGGAAGCCTGAAATTCCAGATTTTTCTCAAATCTTCATAGGCCTTCAAAAGCCTTAATTTAGAAACTCATAGGACCCTAGAAGCCTAGAATTCCAGATTTTTATCAAAATCTTCATAGGCCTTGTAAAGCCTTAATTTATAAACTCATAGGACCCTGGAAGCCTGAAATTCCAGATTTTTATCAAAATCTTCATAGGCCTTCTAAAGCCTTAATTTAGAAACTCATATGACCCTGGAAGCCTGAAATTCTAGATTTTTATCAAAATCTTCGTAGGCCTTCTAAAGCCTTAATTTAGAAACTCATAGGACCCCTGGAAGCCTGAAATTCCAGATTTTTATCAAAATCTTCATAGGCCTTCTAAAGCCTTAATTTAGAAACTCATAGGACCCTGGAAAACCTGCGTAATTTCAAGAGGCTGTGGAAGCCTTAATTCCAAAGCTTAAGCCCTTGGAAGCTTGTGTAATTCCAAGTTTTGATTGGACTATAGGCTTTTACTATAGGCACATCACCTTTTTGTGGGACAAGTTGGAGGCCCTAGAATACTCCAACAAATTTTTGCCGATTGATCTTTTTCGCATCAATCACCTCTTTTTAATAAGGTTATTTTAACCATGAACTCAAAAAAGCAAAAAAAGTAGGGATACAGGGAAAGTTCCAAACTCATGTTCACCAAGCCTGCATGCATGCATTCATAGGTGTGTAAACATGATTTAATGGGATACTAATATTTTTCTTTGTCTTTTTCCTTTAACAAAAGGTCTTCGGTTCCTACTGCAACCATTGCTCCCCGACATTCTCAGAGACTCCGAACAGCAACCATGAATCCTGCTGAAGAACAATCCACCGTGTCTGCTGAAGCCTTTGCTCAACTGCAGGAGCAAGTGGCTGGGATGACCAAACTACTAGAGAATCTGCTGGCCAACCAAGCGGCTCAGGCCCAGATGCAGACGCAACAGGCACATGCTCAGGTTCACCAGGCTTCATCATCTCACAGTGCACCACCAGCTCAACCCCAGGTTGACCTTCCACCACCAGTCCAACCTATTCCACCTCAACCTGAACTCCACCAACCAACCCCCGAACCTATCTTGATACAGGAGGAGGAATCCGAATATGAAAGGGATAAGGAGAAGGAGAAGGAAAGACTGAGGGTAGAAATGGAGAAAAAATTCTTAGACAAGCTAGAATCGATCTAAGAAGAGCTGAAAGAAGTAAAGGGGATCAACACGTTAGGTGGTACCAACTTCAATGATCTTTGTGTGTACCCCGACGTATGCCTACCGGCCAAATTCAAATGCCCCGACTTTGAGAAATATGACGGCACAAGATGCCCAATGAGCCATCTGAAGCTCTACTGTGGGGCATTGTGCCAATTTGGCCGGGATGACGGCATTTTGATCCAACTATTCCAGAGGAGCCTGACTGGGGCAGCTTTGAGGTGGTTCACAATAGTGGACCATGGCAGAATCAGAAGGTGGAAAGATCTGGCTGATGCTTTCCTGGCTCAATACCGATTCAATGCCGACATCGTGCCGGACAGGTACGATATGATGAAGATGAGCAAGGGAAGAGAAGAGACAGTAAGGCAATATGCCAAAAGGTGGAGAGAGGCTGCCTCCCAAGTCAGGCCGCCCATGATGGAGCCTGAGATGGTCACCACCTTCATTGGCACACTGGGGCAGCCATTTTACAATCACTTGGTGGGTCAGATAACCACCAGTTTTGCCGCCTTAGTGCAAGTCGCGGACCGGATTAAAGATGGAATAAGATTCGGGAGAATCTATGACCACTTTGCCGCGACTCGCCAGCAGGAGCCCACCTCTGATCCTTCTGCCCAGAAGCAAAGAAATGGGGCAAGAAGGAATGGGGGAAAGAAAGAAGGGGAAGTAAATATGGTGCAACCCCAACCCTCCAAGAAACCTCTCCAAGTCAACATTTCTGCACCCCCATCCATGCCAGTGCAACC
This sequence comes from Buxus sempervirens, assembly GCA_947561395.2. Classification (NCBI taxonomy): domain Eukaryota; kingdom Viridiplantae; phylum Streptophyta; class Magnoliopsida; order Buxales; family Buxaceae; genus Buxus; species Buxus sempervirens. The sequence goes on from OX387193.1 coordinate 14,877,126, forward strand.
ACAATCGACCTATCAAAACGCTCTCAACATTAATGTTCCTCAAGCAGAAATGCCCAACCCAAAAAGGGTATTCTCAAAAGATGAGAGGGACGCTTGGATGGCATCTAGAAGGAATAGGGTCTTTTCCCCTCTTCCCGTAACTCCATCCCAGCTTTTGCCAACCTTGTTAAACGCAGGGTATGTCACTCTGAAAGAACCAAATCCGAATGCTTCAATGGGAAAGAACTTCGATCCCTCCACCACCTGTGAATACCATATAGGTACGCCGGGACACCCTACAGACAGGTGTTGGCCATTAAAGCATGCCATTCAGGATTTGATCGACCAGAAAACCCTGTTGTTTAACAAGGCTGCGCCCTCTCCCGCTAGGACTGACATTGGTCAAAATCCTCTACCCCAGCATAATGGGGCAGGCCCTTCCAATTTTGTAAGGGCCGTCTCTTTTAGACCTAGGACATTTGATCCCTCGCAGTTAATTGCGCCTATAGGGACGTCCGTTAGGGTCTATTTTGACCAAGAAGAGATAGGGGAACAAATCAATGTCGTTTCAGGAAATAAAGGAAATGGCAAGACTGCAGAGGACATTAACGCCTCTTTAAACCGGGCCGCTTCTCTCATGGCCCAGCTTAATGTATCCAAACCCCCTCTCATCATTAACTGTAACCAAGCTGTTGCTTCTCCACCCACTCCATCATTTAAACCACCTTTGGTCATTAATTATGACCCCACCACAGCATCAATCACCTTTGTTTCTTCTTCAACCTTAAAATCCTCTCAACCAAAGGATCCCAGGCAATCCCCGCCTCTGGTCATTGAAGTGCCTCCTTCCAACCCTACTCCTACATCAACTCTTGCACCAAGATCTCACCTTCAACCTCTGATATTCAACGTTCCTAAACCCTCTTATTCAGAAACCGCTGTACCTTGGAATTACAGCGAGGGTTTTACAACCACTATCCCAGTGGCTAGGCATTGGAGTCAAGAGGAAGTAAATCTCATGACGAGATCAGGAAGGTGTGTTGAGGAAAAAGAGCAAGAGTCAGAGAAAGTGGCAGAAAAGAATCAGAAGGGGAAGGCCAAGATAGGGGAAGACACCCCCCAGGTCGTCAATGATGAGGCAGCAGACCTCTTAAAAATATTGAAGAAGAGTGAATTCAATATTGTCAACCAACTAATTAAAGTCCCTGCCCAGATATCAATACTAGTGTGAGACATGGGAAAATCATCATCTTCTCCAATGACTTCCTCAATCATCACACGGGATTAAATAAAACAAAGAGTCACCACCATTCAATTTAGGTGTGAATGGACACCAAAATATTAAATAAGCACAAAAGGCAATTTTAGGGTAAAAATAACCCTCCTAAAAAAAACAACCAGAGATGGGTAAGGGGATTAGGTTATGAACAGAGGAAGGTCTTAGGCACCCCTATTCATCCACACAAGGTGGTTGCCAGGTGTTGTTCATGTTTTTCAAAAGAAAAAGAGGCTTGCTATAAAAATCAGGAAAAATCATAAAAAAAACAAAATTGTATGGTTTTTTCATACGAATAGTCTGATTGATCCAGAACTTTCAAATATGATCATACCATTCCTAGCGTTTCATGATCAAATAAAATTGAGATAAAATCAAATAAAATCAATTTAAAGTGAAAAATCCAAAAATCTGGCTTCAAGTCAAATTCTAGAAATCTAGAAAAATATGATTTTTATAAAATATTTCAAAATTGAACTTGAATAGTCCAGGACATAGATATATCCCAAATTTCACATTAAATCAAAAAATAAAAACCAAAAATACCCACGTTGATAAAGAACATCAAAAGGGGAGAACTTAGACCGTAGGGTCTTCTCTCAATAATGAAAAACGATTTAAAAACCACATCATGAAACCCTAAAAGTTATTTTCAGGCTTCTGGATTCAGATCTATCATATTGATCATGATAAATCCAAGATCTTAGCCTAAACTCACAAAAATCACGAAAACAGTACTGTAGGTGCAAAAGTGTGGAAAATCCAAATTTTATAAAAAAGTGGGGATCTCATGCTATAAATATCATGGATTCATGTAATTCATTCAGATTCATCATAAAAAGCATTAAAACATGATCAAGATATTTAAAGCAGCCACATCTCACAGATTTGAGCACATGGGGGTCTACCCTACGGATCCACCTGTTCTCTTTTCCCCTAGCTCTCTCTTCGCGTTTTACGGCTAAAGAGGATTCTTGAGGTACTTGGAGATAGGTTTGGTGATACAAACACAATCAAAGGCTTTATTCTAGAAAAAAGGAGAAAAACAGATATGGGGTTCTATTCTAGGGATCCACCTGTTCTCTTTACCCCTAGCTCTCTCTTCACGTTTTACGGCTAGAGAGACTCTTGAGGTACTTAGAGACAAGTTTAGGAATACAGAATAAAAGATGGCCTTATTCTACAGCAATAGAGATGATCCTATTACATCTAGAATTGAAGACAGAAAATAAAAGGGAAAAGGGACTTACCTGGATTGAGCAAGCAAAACAGCAGGGGTTCCTCTTCTTCTCTTGGAGCTTCTTAGACTTCAAATTTTCATGGCCCCTAGCTTAAGAATCTCACCTCTATTTATAGGCAAGCCCAGGGGCAAGGCTGGTCCAGAAGGATATATCCTAATCCTCAGGATAGAGTGAAAGTTGGAGATAATGCCCATCCATAGCCAACCAAGGTGGCTTCAGCGAATAAAAGACATAATTCGATCATTTAAAGGGATATTGGACTAAAGATAAAGCTCGGAAATCGAGAGAAGAATAAAACTTGCACGAGTCTTTAGTGACTGTAAATGATTTACGGTCCAATGCTGCCCGTATTTCCAATACGGGCGCGCCTGACCGTAGAGCTATTTCGGGCGCGACCGGCCCGTGAATGAAATACGGGCAAAGCCTGCTTTGTTAGTTTTTATGCATTTTTGACCTGTTTTAAGCTTTAATTACATGTTTTTATTACTTTTTCATTCGGTAGTGCAATTTGGGGTGTCTACAACTGGGATTGTTGCTTAATTCAGAAAAGCATAGGGACTCATTAATGAAGGTACTTCAGAGTGCTCATGTGCCAAAAGCGATCGATCCAGACCAGCTCGGAATGATGATCGGCCAGATCTTATCTCATAATGTAATAAGCTTTTCTGAAAGTGAGATAAGCCCTGGCGGATGTTATTATGTAGACCCTTTGCACATCACAGTGCTTTGTAAGGGTAGCATGATAGCCCGAGTCCTAATAGACAATGGGTCAGCCTTACACGTCTCTCCCTTGGTAACATTTGTTAGGCTTGGTCTGGATCAATCCAGAATTAAACAGAACGGAAGGATAGTAAGAGCTTTTGATAGCTCCAAAACACAATCCCTATGGGAGATTGAATTGCAGATTAATATCGGACCGAATATCTTCAATATCACATTCGAAGTGATAGATATTCCTGCTGCCATCAATCTTCTCCTAGGAAGGCCGTGGATCCACTCAGCTAGGGCGATACCATCTACCCTTCACCAAAGAGTGAAATATATAAGGGGTCAGAAGGTGGTAACAGTCCTAGCCGAGAGTTTAGTCCCTCCAGTCATACCACCTGATGTGCCATTCATTAATGTAGAATTAACGGCCAACAAAATTGCGTTTCATTCTTTTCAGTTTGAAACAGTCAACTTCATACCTGGGGGGTGTTTTAAAAAGAAAGAGAAGTTAACATGCGCCGAAAAAATGGTGGAGAAGGTTTTGAAAGATTGGGATTTCCACCCAGGAAAGGGGTTGGGAATCAATCTGCAAGGAAGGGTGGAGCCCATAAAGGCACAGAAGCTGGTCCCACGGGCAGGACTAGGAATAAAGATAAGGAGATGGAAAAGGAGATAGTAGAAAGAGAATGGCAATGAAAAGGAAAAGAATCAAGAAAAATTCCCTCATTTAAGGGAAACTTTTCCAAAGCCTTCTCATACCATTCAATCATCTCCTCCCGCAGATTCCTCCAAACCTCCATACATCAATGATAATCCTTTCAAAAAACCTTTTACCTCAACCCTTCAACCTTTTATCCCACTCTCACCCACTTCGGCACCTAAAACCATGGGTGAGCCTGAGCCAATGCCACGAGAGCAGTAGGACTTCATAGAAGAGGCTGGGGCATTCTTTGCAATGGCAGAGGATGAAGGAAAAGAGAAAGCAGAAAATGAGGTTCCTTTTATTGACTGGACCTCGATCAAGATCCCATAGAGAGTCACATCTGAACTTAGCCCCGAAGCAGAAAAGGGCAGTTTTTCAAATCTGGTAATGATGGTATCGGATCCAAAGCTTAAGGAGGAATAGGTTTGCACTATACCACCTGCTCCAGAAGGCTTTGTCTTAAAAAATTGGGAAGAAATCCCTTTGACATTTAAGGCCGCATATGGTTGGCAATCAGCTACGGCCTCCAAAAAAAACTCCATTAGTGGATTGCCCTTTTCCTGAAAGTTTTAATGAACCTTCATCTTCAGGAAAAGCCTCTTTACAAGGTTCTCAAAAAACCAAAAAAGATTTTTCAACTTTTTTTAGAAAACCTAAAGCTTTCAAAATGGTCCAGACTGCTTATGAACCATATCTGCAGACTGAATTAGAGCAAGTTGAATACGACTTCGACCTCGAACTCGACTTCGACCTAATGGGGATCGAAGAGGAGACCGAGGCCAAAGAAGATGACCTCCCAAGAGAAATATCATATCAATTGGAACGTCACGAAAAGGGTATTCAACCTAATATATAAGAAACCATTTCCATAAACCTGGGAACCGAAGAGGACCCAAAAATTGTAACGATTGGTGCATGCTTGTCTGATATGCAGCAGAAGGAAATGTCCCAATTCTTGGCCGATTACAAGGACGTGTTCGCATGGTCTTATCGGGATATGCTAGGGTTGGATACAGACATGGTTGTACACAGGCTGCCAATCCTGCCAGGAGTAAAGCCCATTAAGCAGAAATTGAGAAGGTTGAAGCCTGAGTGGACTTTAAAAGTCAAGGATGAAGTGGTGAAGCAGTTTCAAGCGGGATTTTTGGCAGTTTCCACATACCCTGAATGCTTAGCTAATATAGTGCCGGTTCCAAAAAAGGATGGAAAAGTCAGGATGTGTGTAGATTACAGAGACTTGAACAAGGCGAGCCTGAAGGACAATTTTCCCTTGCCACACATCGACATCCTGGTTGATAACACAGCAGTGCACAGCTTGTTCTCATTTATGGACGGCTTTTCAGGATATAACCAAACCAAGATGGCAAAGGAAGATCAAGAGAAAACCGCTTTTATCACGCCTTGGGGAACTTTTCACTACACAGTCATACCCTTTGGACTGAAGAATGCCGAGGCAACGTACCAGCGAGCCATGACGGCCCTTTTTCATGACATGATCCACAAAGAAATGGAGGTCTATGTAGATGACATGATCGCCAAGTCTTGTGAAGAAGATGACCACTTGATCAACCTGAAGAGGGTATTTGACCGTTTAAGGAAATACAGCTTAAGGCTTAATCCAGCAAAGTGTGTTTTTGGAGCCACATCAGGGAAATTATTGGGATTCATTGTAAGCAGAAGAGGGATTGAGATAGACCCGTCTAAAGCAAAGGCAATCATTGAGATGCCATCTCCTAAAACAGAAAAAGTAGTTAGGGGTTTTCTGGGAAGAATTCAGTACATTAGCCGGTTCATAGCACAGCTTATTGCTATCTGCGAGCCGATCCTTAAGCTACTAAGGAAGAACAACCCCACTACATGGAATGAGGATTGCCAGCAAGCATTCGATAAAATAAAGGACTATTTGTTAAATCCACCTGTTCTAGTACCACCAACTCCAAGAAAACCATTGATTCTGTATCTATTGGTTTTAGAAACATCCATGGGATGTGTATTGGGACAGCATGATGAAACAGGCAGAAAAGAAAAGGCTATCTACTATCTGAGTAAGAAGTTCACAGATTATGAGACAAGATATTCGCCTTTGGAAAAGACTTACTGTGCTTTGGTTTGGGCAACTCAGAGGCTTAGGCACTACTTCTTAAGCTATTCAACTTTGCTGATTTAAAGGATGGATCCTTTAAAGTATTTGTTTGAAAAGCCAGCTTTAACTGGTAGAACAGCAAAATGGCAGCTTTTGCTTTCAGAATTTGACCTGACATACGTCACTCAGAAAGCAATCAAAGGTCAGGCAATCGCTGATCATCTAGCTGAGCATCCGGTACCAGATTATCAGCCTCTTAAGACAAATTTCCCTGATGAGGCTATCTTATTCGCTGAAGAAAAGGAAAATGAAGACTCCTGGCAGATGTTCTTTGATGGGGCTACAAATATGAATGGAAATGGAATCGGCACAGTATTAGTGAGGCCGGATGGTTCGCATATCCCAATCGCAGTGAAGTTGAGGTTTCAGTGCACGAACAACATCGCAGAGTATGAAGCGAGTATAATTGGATTACAAGCTGCTCTAGATCATGATGTTCAAGAACTTGACGTATATGGGGATTTGAGTCTTATCATCTTCCAAACAACTGGTGAATGGAAAACTAAAGATCACAAGTTGATTCCATACCACCAGTATTTGGAAGAAATAAGTACCAAATTTACTCGAATTTCTTTTAGCTATATGCCAAGGTCTAAGAATCAATTTGCGGATGCCTTGGCAACATTGGCTTCGATGGTTAGTATTCCAGAAGGGTAAGACATACAACCACTCGAAATTGAAGTCAAAGACGAGCTAGCTTACTGTCTTGTTTTAGAAGGAGCGCAAGAAGCAAAAATACCATGGTTTCAAGATATCAAGAATTTCTTGAATAATCGGGGTTTTCCAGAAGGTGCTAACTCTACTGAAAAGAGAACGATACAGAGGTTAGCAGGGCAGTTCCTCCTAAGTGGTGGGCAGTTATACAAGAGATCTTACAATAATGTTCTACTTAGATGTGTCACCAAGGTTGAAGCAGAAAGATTGATAGAAACAGTGCATGGAGGAGTTTGTGGGCCACATATGAATGAACACATACTCGCAAGGAAAATACTGCGATTGGGATATTATTGGTCTACAATGGAGCACGATTGTTGCATACATGTTAAGAGGTGCCATTTGTGCCAAATATATGCTGATAATAAGCATGCACCGCCATGTGAGCTACACAGCATGACCTCGCCATGGCCTTTCTCTATGTGGGGTATTGATGTCATTGGGATGATTTCTCCAAAAGCGTCAAATGGACATCGGTTCATCCTCGTGGCAATCGATTATTTCACGAAGTGGGTTGAAGCTGCCTCATATGCAAATATCACAGGAAACCATGTTCTTAAGTTTCTGAAGCACAACATAATTTGTCGCTATGGATTACCAAATGCCATAGTTTCAGACAATGCTTCAAATATTAAGAACAAGGATATGAAGAAAATCTGTGAGCAGTTTCAGATAACTCATCACAAGTCAGCTCCATACAGGCCAAAGATGAATGGGACAGTAGAGGCAGCAAATAAGAACATAAAGAAAATAATTCAGAAAATGGTGGTGAGTTATAGGGATTGGCACGAAATGCTACCATTTGCTCTCCATGCTTACAGAACCTCAATTCGAACTTCTACTGGGGCAACGCCGTATTCCTTGGTGTATGGAATAGAGGCAGTCTTACCTGTTGAAGTGGAAATCCCATCACTGAGAGTGCTTATGGAAATAGAACTTGAAGAAGCTGAATGGGTTCAGTCTAGATATGAGCAACTCAACTTGATAGAGGAAAAGCGTCTGAATGCGCTTTGCCATGGCCAACTGTACCAGAAGAGAATGGCCAGGGCCTATAATAAGAAGGTGAAGCCCAGAGCTTTCCAAGTGGGTAATTTGGTTTTAAAGAAAATATTACCATTTCTGGAGGACCCTCGTGGAAAGTTTAAGCCAAATTGGGAAGGACCTTATATGGTGAAGAAGGTCCTATCAGGAGGCGCTCTCATCTTATCAGAAATGGATGGGAAGACTTTCCTGAGCCAATCAACTCTGACGCGGTCAAGCGATATTTCCCTTGAAAGAATATCACTAGGAAATGATCCGAGGCCATTTTTCTTTATCCCTCAAAAATATTAAAATCCCTAGCCTAACCAAGTTGAGCCTGTTCGTTTTTTTTAGAACCCAAACTAGGGCTTACAGTTGCAACTGGGGCAAGGCCAATAGGGGCAAAAAAATAAAGAAGAAAAATAAGGTGGAAAATGAAAGCCGAATACAAAAAGAGAGAATGAGGGCAAATTTTTGGAATTGGGGTCACATACATCATAACTGTAAGCCCAGTTGTCCTATTTCAAAATATCAAAATTTTAAGCCTATAATAACTTTCTTTCATAAACTTAACCTAACCTTCATTTCGTCCTATTGATCAAGCCCTCGGTGATCTCGGTGTATTCCTTCAACTCGTGGCGTTGGATTGGCAATGACGGAACAAATGAACCAGCCCTAGTGAAAATTATAACAGGCACTAGGGGCAGTATCGGCCAGAAAAAGGCAAAAGAAAAAAGAACAAAAGAAAAAAAAGAAACAGAAAGAAAGGGGCCAAAAACCGCACTTTGGGTACAGATTGGTCCAAACTGCATTGTGCATACGGTTTCGGCCGAATGGTTAGTCAACCGCATATCAAAGGCGGTTTTCGCCAAACCGGTCTGAATGCACGGTTTTGAGCAGCAGATTTGAGTTGAGCAGATTTTCAGCACAAGACTGAACCAGTAAGCATTGGGATGATCCCTGGAGATGGGAATGAAACTTGGGGATGAGTCTAAAGGTTCAAAGGTAGACGGAATGGCTTCTTCCTTATTATTTAAAATACCCTTTTTGCCCAACTTACTTTAACTCATCAAACTATATGGGATTAAAGCATCATGGACTAATTTACAACAAAAAAACATCAAAAAAGGAAAATTATATTTTGGCCGATGATGAGAAATCAATGACTTTTCATAAATTGTCAGTTTTTACAAGGATATGAGAGTTCTGAGGCCAATAGTATAAAAATCTATTTTGTATTCTTTATCTTTCCGCTAATGGAGTTTCTCTTTGTACAAAAGTGTAAAAAAGAAAAAATATATATAGTAAAGGGGCTAATCTCTATCCCCTAGCCTTTCTTCGAGCTCTCTGATCCGAGCCGCCTGAACCGCGACTAGCCTCTCAGCCCCCTCTGCATCCGGGTCGCTGAGGAAAGAAATGACATCATCTGAGAGGGTCTGTCTGGTCCTCATATCTCTGAGTCTGGCCATGGTCTCATCATGCCTACGCCATGCGGCTCTAACCTCAAAGTGACGGGCCCGTATCTGCTCTGCAAGTCGTCTCTGCAGGTCTTCCTTCTCCAGTCTCATAGCTCGGGCTTCCTCTACCCATATGTGCTGGAGCCGCCTATGAGAAGCCCTCTCAATCTCCAGGAGATCCTCGTAGGTAGGACATGGGACAACAGGAAGATCCACTGGTATAAAAGCGCAACTTTGCATCTGCTCCCTAATCCAGAAGAGGTAGTCCTTCTCATGCAATTTGGAGAAGACAGGACCACTCAAGAAGCAGGCATGAGACCATTCCTTCACCAGGTGATAGCATAACCCCATGGTGGCCGGTGTGAGAGGGCCAATGAACTCCTCGTAGCCCTGAGGTACCAGAATCCCCTGAGCCTCCTCTCGGAACTGCCGGACGACTCTCAAAAGGCAAATAGAGTAGGGCAAACCTCAAGCCCATAAGCACGGCAAAATTCCGGTCGGGGAAGCTGATCATAGTCTCGGCAGAAGGCTGATAAGTACCAGGCCATCTCACCTGGTCATCCTGGAGCGTCCCCAAGAAGACAAACCACCCCTTCTTGCCTCCTGGGATAGAAGGACACCCCCGGTTGTTCATCAAAGTGAAAACATCCATGTTCCGGGAAAAGTGCCTGTCTATCACCTCCACCTGGGACAGATGATCCAAAAGCCAGAGCTACAAAGAAAAGGGAAGCATTTTCAATTTAGAAAATTTCAATTTCAGAATAAAAACTCTAATTCAAGAAAGAGGTTCAGATTTTACTCGAAGGATAGGAGCGCAGGCAAGGAAACTTTTCTTCTTCTGATGATAGCAGTCAGTCAAGGCCTGGTATATTTCAGCTAGGATCATAGGGGCAAGCCTTTCGCGCTCCCTAACTAGGCAGATGACTGAAATGAGGGATACATCAACCTCACTATCATCTCGAGGGAATAAAAGTTGATTGACCACTATCAAGGTCAAAGCATTGAACCGGGCCGACTGGTTCGAGCTATTCAATAGCTTTTCAGTCAAGAAGGACTTTGATAGGGTCAACAAGGCGTCAGCTTCCCCTAATTCTTTCTTGCCAATCCCTAAAAAAGTAGAGGCTTCCTTTTTGAAGCTTGGTTTTAGAGGTGGATTGACTACCTTCTGAGAGAACCTAGTATTGAGGATGGTTTCAACCTCCTCGACTGTAGGGGTCATCTCCCTCTCCCCAAACCTGAAAAGGTTTAATTAGGGTTACCAATGCCCAATCAATGCCTCTATGATTTCCCATTTTAGGGGAACCTTTGGGAGTGAGAGGATATGGCCTAGATTGGTAAAGTCTCAATCTATTTTATCTTGATGGGTCATTGAGTCAACCCATTTCTCATAGCAGGCATCTACAATGGCATACCTTGTCAAATTGGGAGGTGTGGATCTAATATCTGGTCTGGATGTTGATATTTCAGGTACAGAGGATGAAGAAGGCGCAGAAGCTAAATCAGAGGCCATTAATGGGCAAAAGTTGACTAAAGGCAGCAAGGAGAGAGAAAATTGCCGAAGAAGGGGTTTCTGACCTAAGCAATACATCAAAGTAACGTTCTGTCCGCAATTCGCAGCTTTAAAATCACAAAAGGGCAAAAATCGCATACTCAGAGCGGTTGTGCCTGAATCGCGCCCAATGTGCGGTTGCATTTCAGCAGAGTTTAAAAACCGCAGGACAAGTGCGGTTCTTGCACAACTGCCCTGAATGTGCGATTTTGGCATGTAAGCACCTCATTTTTGCGCTCCCGAAATAGCCAGAAATGCAAACCCTAAATAGAAAGTCAAACCCTAAGGGGTCAAAATTTGACTTTTTGATCCAGTGATAATTGGCCACCTTGCTTTATCTCAATGGATAGAGAATCCCGACACCAGTCCAACGCAACTAAGTTTGCTAGAATCGGAGTCCGGATGAAGGTTCGGTGGGCCGGTCAAACTTGAGGATGAGCCGAAAGTTGACTTTTCCTCGAACCCCGTGCCAAGTGCTTAGCTCTATTTCATTGGATACAGGGCTCTGATACGAGTCCAACGCAACTGAGTTTGCTCAAATCGGAGTTCGGATGAAGGAGATATGAGCTGTCGAAGTTTCCGCGCAGAAAAACCGGAAACTGCACACGTGGCGCAGGAACTGCCCACATGGCAGCCAACGCAGCAAAATATCTCGGGGACTAAATCTTAAATATCCAAAAATCACTAAAAATCTCAGGGACTAAGCCAAAATTCATAGGGGGCGATCCGTAGATATCCAAAAGTGTCAAACGGTTGAATCGGTCGAATCGGTCAAGTCGAAGGGCAAATCCGTAATTTTTTGATTTGTATCCTGTCAAATATGCCGGATACACATACCTTTGTGTATATCCGGACTCAAATACCGGATACAAAGATTTGTTCGGCGAGATTCGCGTCGATTCTCCGACAAATTCGCGGCGGCATTAATTTTACGAATAATTATGTTTTGTATCCGGCATTTAATGCCGGATACAAATAACCCTTAGTATATCCGGCCTTGGAGGCCGGATACACATAGGACATAGTGTATCTGGCACTGTTCATCGGCTACAAAAAAAAGCACTATTTAAGGGGGCAGCAGCCCACTTTCAAGGGGTTGGCAGATTTTTTTGGCCTGGCACCTTCTCTGCCCACTTTTGCCTCTCCGAATCCCTCTCTTCTCCAACCTCCTTGCCTCCACACCCCCTCATTCCACTGGATTTTGTCTCTTCATCACCTCTTCCCTTCTTCTTCTTCACTTGATTCACCAAGCCAAGAGAGGCCTGCTGCTGTTGGAAGAAGGTGGGTGCACCGGAGGACTTTCCAGCTGCTACCCAACTCCCAGGAGGAGGCTCCACCTTGTATAAGAGTGTAAGAACCCCTAGGTGAGATTCCTCATGATGTTTTGTTACTCATATATTAAAAGTCAGATTTTTCCCATGACTTCCCCACTTTTGTCTTCCCCCTTTGCATAGGCTTGTTTTTCATCTTATTTTTAGCATGCATTTGTTTCCCTTTCATGGCATGAGACCCTATCAAAGCAAGATGTCTACAGGTAAGTTCTTGGGAATGTGAGAGCTCCATGCTTTCACACACTTTTTAGCATACATGAGTTGCTGTTATGGGCTTATTTCGAGCACTTCTAAAGGGAGCTTGTTCCCTCTCTTATTCCATCCTGTGTACCCCAATAAGCCCCCCTTCCTTCACCCTTCTCTTTGGTGTTTTCTTTTGCTGTGGGAACTACTGTTTTGAGCATGTCTAGTGGGGTTAAAATGCTTGTGTTTGCATGTTTATTTAATTCGGAGCATGACCCTTTGCTTTTTATGCTAGATCAGTAAGGTAGGGAGAAACTTTTGGGGCTGCTGTTGGCGGCAACAGCAGCATCCCATCCCTTTTTCAGCAACCTGGTTTAATGTGCCTTTATCTACAGAACTTGTGGAGCGTGTTTCCTTGCTTAAGTGTTTTATAAGCATGATTTGTTGGTGGACAATGTTTGCTTTTGTTTTTTTTTTTTTTGTATGACAACCTGCTGCTTACCTAGCCACTGCCATGCTTCCCCCTTTGGTTGGTGTATTTCTGTTTTGGTCCCCCAAGCTTAATCCCTTTCCCCTTTACATCCACTGATTTTCAGCAATGCATGTAACCCCAAGGACAGTAGCTAACCCAATGGAAGTGACCTCCCCGTTGCATGCTTAACCTAGTTTCTTGGCTCCCTCATGAATGCCATTAACCCCCATGCATCCCACACTCCCCTAGTGGCATTTCAACCTTTGCATATTAGCTACTGTTTGTTTGTTGTTGTTGCTCCAAGTCTTATGTCATGTGGGGTTTTGTGACCATCTTGTTTAGCTTGAGACGCATGAATGTTTGGTTTAGATGGCTTGCTATTTGGTAGCATGAGAACGTTCCGATGAGGGTGCCCAAATCCCCTACCCCCTTGCTGTATGTTGGTGAGAAGAAGTGAGGGAGCAGCATCTGTATGCCCTCCTTCTTCCCACTTGTCTCAGTCAAGAGATCCAAAGGGAAATCAAAGTGGAGGTTTCCCTTCCACCTGAACCAATCTGGGCCCTCTCAGAGGCCCACATGATTTGTAGAAGGTCCTAGGAAGCCCAAAAGAAACATCCCAAGGCCAAAACCCCGAAAACAGGCCTTTTGAAGGTGATCCGGCAACTCAGGCCGGATCACCTAGGGCCTATGTATATCCGGCAACTAAGGCCGGATACATGATAAAAAATGCAATCTTTGTAATTTTATGCTCCTTGCCGAATTTCTATGCCATTTCCTACAAAACCAAGTGAACCAACAGGGTTTCCGGATCACCCGGGAACCCAACTTGGGACCTGGACCACCGGTCCAATTTGGTACACTAGTGGGCCTTCCAACGAGGCCCACCAAGCCCGATAAACTCAAAAGCATGCGACTTAAGCAAGATTAAGTGAAATTAACCGATCTAATTGGACGGGCCAAACCCAATGCGGCCCACCCATACCTTGTTTTGTGGGATTAATGTCTAAATTGCATGGTTTGGCTGAGACTAAGGGTAAGGGCCTATCGGGCCCACCAACTAAACCAGGTGAGGGTTTAACTCGAACTTCATGGAATCTGGGCTTTCAAAGCCCCAAGGCTGGATTACGGGCCCCAAGCCCGATGTCCAGAACACTTTGGAAGACTAAACCAAGATGAATTGAAAATACTTTGGCATCCACCATGGCGGCCCGCAAACCAATGCAGACTCACTTATTGCATGAAAATCACATAAACCTCCAATTTGAACAAATTAAGTAAAATTAATTCACTAAACCTAAGCCCAAAGGGCCTCTTAGGCTTAGACAGAGGCCCACATGGGACATGTGGGCTTAACCAAGCCCACTAGGGACACCGTAGGCCTTCCAACAGGGCCCACCCAGTCAGACTCGGATAACTTAAAATAAGCAAGATAAAATCAACTAAAGGGACCCACACCACTCAGGTGGTCCCGACAGACTTAACCTAATTGCCTGCCGGATTAGGAATCGGGTGAGAAACCAAAATAAAGCTGACTCAAACCAGGGAACCCACGGGACCCGTCATCCGACGGGGTGGTTTGGGGTGTCTACGGACTTCCCCAAACCACAACCGAGACCCTTCTCAGAATCTCAAGCCGCAGACCAAAGCCCAATAGACAAGATTAGGCACCCAGGTGTCCGCCTGCACCCCATCAGGCGGTGGCGACTCCGAATTTTCCGTGCCGCGTTCCCGACACGTGCACATGGCACAAAAACAGTTTTTCCTCTTTCTTTTGATAAGTCATGTTTCCCAAGGGTACCTGTTACCTGTATAACAATCATAACATGACAAACATAAATAAAAGACAAAAAGATAATATTAAAAGAAAAGAAGCAGAAAAGGAACAATTTTCTCTTTTATACAAATGCAAATTCATACACCAGTTTATATATACAAATATTAGAAGGAAAATAATCCTAATCTAAGTCTATCTCCTACAGGTCAATCCCCACCGCCTCCGCCTCGCCGTCGCCGTCGGATAAAATAATGATCTGAGAAACACGGGCTAGCGGGAGAAGACGGGTCAGCAAGAGTGGAGGGACCAGCGGTAAGAGGCAAATCGACTGAAGCCACTAGCTCTACAGGAGGTGCCGGCTCAACTGAAGGGGCAGGAACTGGATCGCCTGGATCGTCACGGGAGAGGTCCATGAAGCAAGAAGCCGAAGTGTCTGTCGCCAAAGGGACCAGATCCAGAATCCGCAAATCCTCGGCAGCAGGAGATGAATCGATGTCTATGGGGTCCGCTGCCTCACGCACCTTTGCCATCTCAGGCTCGGCTACATCAGGCACATCCTCCTCCCTCGCAGGCTCAGCTGCCTCAGGAATCGCAGAAACCTCTAAGTCACCCTCCGCTGACTCCGTGGTAATCACATGATCCTCCTCAGGAGAAGTATCTGACTCAGGAGCGGACTCAGGTAGGGAGGCAACCTCTGGCAGCTCAGCTGGCTCAGGAACGGCGGCAGCAGAGGTAGCCTCGGCCGCAATCTCTAGATCTCCCTGTGGGATCTCTGCAGCCCCTACGAAAAGAAACAAGGTACGGGAGCTAGATGGTGAACCAGCGACGTCCTCCTGAAAGCAGAGAAAGATCGATCAGAAACAGAGAATATAAAGGATAAAAAAGTAGAAGTTGAAAAGGATAGAAGGATGACCTGAACTCCTGAAGGCCCCGCCTGACCCTGAGCACTGGCCAGCTGAGCCCGCAAATCGGCAATAAGAGCGGCCTGCCCAGTGATGATGACGTCGCTCTCAGCTATAGCAGCATCTCTCTCAACCAGCTGACGCACTAGATCCGTATACCTAGCTCGGACCTCCCCTAACTGTGCCTCCTGAAATGAGAAGAAAAGGATATCAATAACTTCAGACAAGGAAGAAGCTAAGAAGAGTGGAGCAGGAGGAGATTTATACCGTAGTATCATATAGGCGGATCACCACCTGTGAGACATGGAAAAAATCACCGGAATGATCATCCCTCCGTCAACACACGGGCTCAATGCAAAAATGGGAGAGTCGCCACCATTCAGAATTTTGGGGTGAGAATGGACACCAAAATCATCAAAAATAATCAAAAAGTGCAAAAATGCCAATTCTAGGGTGAAAATAACCCTACTTGAAAATCAAATCCAGAGATGGGTAAGGGGATTAGATTATGAACGGGGGAAGGTGTTAGGCACCCCCATTCATCCACACAAAGTGGTTGCCAAGTGTACGTTCATGCAAAAATAGAAAGCTTGCTAAACTCATAGAAAACCTTGAAAAAGGTCCAATGTATGATATTTTTACATGAAGATCTAAATGGATTCTAGATCCTCTCTTATGTCAATATCATTTCTGAAATATCTCAAAAAATCGAAATCAAAGCACAAGTTATTCAAAAACCAAGTTGAATCAAATCCGGAAAATTCGGTGAAAAGTCATGCCATTTGTCTTGAAATCATTCAAATACAATTTTAAATCAAATCAAACCAAATCAATTTGAAAGATTATAGTAAATAAGGGTCTCATGCAAAATTTCACTTCATTCCGATAAAAATCCTAGGAGTTATGCTCCTTTGAAGTTGCTGCTGGGGATTTTTAAAAGTGATAAGTGGGCAACTTTGGGAAATTGCATAGAAAAATCCACTTCATAAAAATCCACGAAATTTGGTGTGATTGAAGTCTGTATGGTCATCTTTCAAAAGAAACTAGCGTCATACAAAAATCCCTTCGGATGTGCCTTGGGTGGTCTCCCAAACAGGCCCCAAAGATCACAGATTTACCCAGAAAAGTACAAATAAACAGTTCTGAGTAAATCGGCTACCAATAATTCAAATGGAATCCAAAAATTATGAAACCAACCGGATTTGAAAATAGACTCGTAAAGGAGTACTCAAAAACAAAAATCATTCGAATCGGACTTAAAACGAACACATGGCGCTCTGTCGAAGTGACAAGTTCTGTATTTGAACCTGAACTGTCCACTCAACTTCGACAGAAAGGTGTCAACAATCCGTTAGATGGAAATTTATGAAATTTGGTGGACATAAACTAGACAGACTCACCTTTCCCATGGTTCTAGAATCGCTCCAAAATTCATCCGGACGATGAAGTTATGAGCGTCCGAAGTAAGGGTACAGGTGCTGTCCAGTTAGGCCCTTTTTGAGTAAAACCGACTCAAAACTGTGACAAAGTGTGTAAGATGAATCCAAAACCTTAAAAAATCACTTGAAAACACTCCAGAATTGATTGAGGTCATTTATTTTAGATTTATCACAATAAATGCAATAAACCCCAAATATGAGCCTATCCCGTCAAAATGGTGCTATGTATGTGCAAATGTGAGAAACCATATAAGATCAATAGAACAACATAGCATGCATCAAAATAAGGTTTTAAAACAACCTAGGGTTCCGTTCCATTATCGTTTCCCTCTGTTCTCTCTCCCCGTTAAACACGGTTCTTCAAGATAATCAAGGGTACTTTGAATATGAAACAGTTTACAATCAATCAAAGGCTTTATGCTACATAGGTTCTAGTACTAGGGTCAATCCCCAGTCTCGTTTCTCCTAGATCCCGCCTCCACGTTTTACAGCTAGGGGGAGTCTCGAGATACTTTGAGCCGGGGAAGGATTTTCACACACAAAGAAGGCTTTACACTACAGAAAGGTAGAAGAAGAGATCTAGATCTAGGAATGTAAATACAGAAATTAAAGAGAGGTTTGAGGCTTACCTGGATTCTGGAAGCACTCCCGCAGCGATTTCCTTCTTCTCTTGGAGTTCTTCTTTGCGAGAATTCAAAACAAGAGTTCGTTGCCATTTGCTTAAGGAGGAGCCTCCTATTTATAGGCAAAGGCTAGGGTTAGGGTTGGTGAGAATGGTAGACACAACATAATGTCTATAGCCCACCAACCTTAACCCTAAGGCTATTTCCGAGATTTCCCCTCATTTAATGAGGGATATGATGGTAAAAGTGAAAAGCTCTCGGAAAACCCTAATTTTGAGCAAAACTAGCGTATCCGGCATGTCAGGCCGGATACACAAGTACCTGAATGTATCCGGTCTATGATACCGGATACACTGAGGTCTACTTGTATCCGGCATTTTCCACCGGATACAAAGAAGGACACTTGTATCCGGCCTGAGTTACCGGATACAAGGAAAAAAGCCTTTTTTTCGAATTTTAACACAGGCAATACTTATTTACATGTAATATCATTTAAGTAAATGTCCTCGTATTTTTTAATCTCCATTTACTTAAGATATTACATGTAAATAAGCAAACACCACCCCCCCCCCCCCCCATTTGAATCCATTAAAAATAGTTCCAGACCCAAATTCCAAGTGAATAAAAAGTCAACTTTCCAGTTTTAGGCAAAATTCCGATTTTTCAGGTCTGAAAAAAAGGTTCAATATGTTAAAACCAAGGTATTCGCCAAGATTTAAAATCTCAAAAAATTCTTTTATGCAATAACATGGCTAAAAACCTGATTACCGGGAAAAATTCTTGAAATCTAGCTTTAAAAAATATTTCATTTTCTGGGGTCAAAAGTCAACAAAATTCAACCGGAAAAAGTTTGACTTTACACAAAAGATTGAATTCGGGCCTTTTCCTTTCCGTTTTGGATTCAAATGGGTTAAGTATCTCAAACCCAATGCAAAGAACTGAAAATTCCAATAAAATATTTCTCTCCTTCAAGATTTATCAAAAATCGTGCAATTTTGGGGTGTCTACAACTGCCCCTCTTTGCTGGAGCTGTAGCACAATGAACAACAAAGAATAGACACAACTCAAAATTGCACGTTTGAAAGACACCTCATTAATTGAACTTGCTTTGGTCAAACAAATGAGTGATAAAAAACATGGATTTGAAGATAGCCAATGAAACCCCTGCTGTGTATAGTCTGACGGGGTGGCGTCTCTTCCTTATCTCAGATTTCTTTGAGCTCTCGTGGCTATGAAAAGAAATCTGAGACAAGCAAATTTTGAAAAGAATGTGAATTTAAAATTGACCTCTGCAAACTCAATTGCTTTTGATGTTTTTCAACAATAAGGAAGGAAATATTTTATTGAATTTTCCTGATTGATTTTCTTATTTGATTTACCTGGGTGGCATTTGATGCCCAAACCTGTGCTTGAATATTCTGCAACTTGCTTTTGCTTTTTCCTCTTCTTGCTCTCTCAATAAGGATGTATGTGCCATTGATGCCCATAGCCTGCCTTCATTCTTTTCAATTGCCCAAGTGAATGCCTCTTCTTGATTGATGGATTTGAAAATCATGATCTGTTGATCTAACCTCATGCCCTTACAACCCATGACCTCTCATTCATGCCTTCTTACTGCTCCAGTAAAATCCTTCTTCAGAATTGGAAACCTTTGTTTAAAGGAGGAAACATGCAACTGCTTCAAGGCTTCTTCTTTTTTTCTTTCAAATCCGAAGACTAAGGCCTGACTGCTTCTTCCAGATGCTATAATTTATTTCAATGAAAACCCAGAGGGAAAGGCACTGAGCATGCCCCGGTTTTGATTGCTTGAAGTAGTATTTTCCCCTCAGCAGAGATGATCCTCTTTTTTCCTTTTTTTTTTTTTTTTTTTTGCTTTTTTTTTTTGCTTTTTTTTTTTACAATATACTGAAATATCCCTTGTCCTTTGCAGCTTTGGTTACTTGACCACTTGAGTCAGATTGAGGAGATCAATCGACACTTCTTCCCTCGCTTGAAGGTTCCTATCTTGATGAGCAACCGGGGGTGTCCTGACATTCCAGGGGGTAAACAAGGCTGGTTCACCTTCTTGGGTTCACTCCAGGATGATCAGGTGAGATGGCCTGGTACTTATCAACCCAATGCAGAGATCGTGATCAGCTTCCGAGACCGTAATTTTCTGATTCTGGCTGGCCTGAGACATGCGGTGCTTTATCTTCCTTTGCGGGTCCTTCGTCAGTTCAGAGCGACCCAGGGGATTATAATCCCAAGTGGGTATGAGGATCATCTTGGGCCCCTTTCTTCAGCTACCATGAAGCTGAATGCCTGGTTGATGAGGGAGTGGTCATATGTTCGCTTCATGCGTAGCCCCGTCTTCTCAGAAGCCCATGTGAAAGATTATCTCTTCTGGAACAAGGAGCAGATACAGAGTCAAGCACCAGTACCCGAAGATCCTCCTGCAGTCTTGGCTCCTACTTATGAGGATATTTTAGAGTCTGAGAGGGCCTCCCACAAGCGACTTCAGCAGATATGGGTACGAGAGGCCCAGGAGCTTAGGATACAGGGCCTTGATATGGAACGGCAACTTACAGAACAGGTATCTCGCCGTCTGGCCATGGAGAAGCAACTTGAGGAAAATAAGCAGGCCCGCTGTCTTGAAGTCCGAGCAATGCGGCAGAAGCATCAGGATGCTTTAGCCAGCCTTAGGAGCATGAGGATTAGGCAAACTCTTTCAGATGAGGTCATTTCCTTCTTGAGTGATCCCGCTGCAGAGGGGGCTTCTGGGGTTATCGCAGCTCAGGCAGCTCGGATTCGAGAGCTTGAGTAGAGGCTAGGAGACAGAGATTAGCTTTATTTCCTGCACATTTTTCTTTCATACCTTTGTACGAAATTGAAGTCCAATAGTGAAAAGCCAAAGTATTCAATTCAAAATAAAATTTTTATATTATTGGCCTCAGACTGCTCAGATGCTTGTAAAAACAAAGGTTTTATGAAAAGTGTAAGCACCTCATTTTTGCGCTCCCACAAAAAAAACCAAAAATACAAACCCTGGACAGAAAGTCAAACCCTAAGGGGTGAAAAGTTGACTTTTTTTTTATCAAGTGAAAATTGGACACCTCGCTTTATGCCATTGGATAGAGAATCTCGACACGGTTCCAACGCAACTGAGTTTGCAGGAATCAGGGTCCGGATGAAGGTTCGGCGGGCGGTCAAACTTAAGGAAAAGCCAAGAATTGACTTTTCCTCGAATTCCGTGCCAAGTACCTAGCTTTATACCATTGGATAGAGAATCTCGACACGGTTCCAACGCAACTGGGTTGGCAGGAATCAGGGTCCGGATGAAGGTTCTGCGGGCGGTCAAACTTGAGCGGAGCCAAAAGTTGACTTTCTGCTAAAATCCAATCCAGAGGCCTACCCCTAGGTCATTGGATAGAGAATCTCGACACGGTTCCAACGCAACTGAGTTTGCAGGAATCGGGGTCCGGATGAAGGTTCTGCGGGCGGTCAAACTTGAGCAGAGCCAAAAGTTGACTTTCTGCTAAAATCCAATCCAGAGACCTACCCCTAGGTCATTGGATAGAGAATCTCGACACGGTTCCAATGCAACCGAGTTTGCAGGAATCAGGGTCCGGATGAAGGTCCTGCGGGCGGTCAAACTTGAGCAGAGCCAAAAGTTGACTTTCTGCTAAAATCCGATCCGGAGGCCTACCCCTAGGTCATCGGATAGAGGGGGCTGATACAATTCTAACGCAATTGAGTTTGCCCAGATCGGAGCCCGGGTGAAGAAAATATGAGCTGACGAAATTCCCGAGCAGCAAAACCGGCAATCTGCGCACGTGGCAAAAAGCTGCACACGTGGCGAGTTGCGCAGGAAAATATCTCAGGGATCAAATCCGTAAATATCCAAACATACGAAATATCCCAGGGACTAAATCCGTAAAAATCCGAGAATATCGGATTGAATTGAAAATTACCGGGGGCTAAATCTTGATTTTTCGATTCTTTAGACAAACGAGCGGCCGCATTTAATGATTTCTTATCATGCGGTCGCTCGAGCCAAGGTGGCAAGCAAGTGGGCGCCCCTTTGTTTTTCCCTTATATAAGCCGCGCGAAATCTCGCGCACGGGGTTGGAAGGATTTTCGAAAAAAAACTAAGTGTTCGGATTGTTGGAGGGTTCGAAGGGTTTTTGTTTGATTTTCTTCTTCCTTCACCCGAAGCCCCCCTCTCTTCACCCCTGCTTGCTTCCCAGAAAACCCCAAGCGCCTCACCCCCCTTTTGGTTCTTCTCCATTTCCACCCAAGCAAGTGGAAGCTTGCTACTGCTGGTGCGGTAAAGAGGAGGCTCCAGCTGCTGTCCGCCTTCGAGGAGGCTCCCCCACTCTGCTCCAGAACTCAAGAACCACCAGGTAAACATCCCTGTTATATTGGGTTATACATATATGAGTATGCATGCTTTTTTCGTAAGCCGGTCTTATTCGGTGGTATTAGGACCACTGCAAAGCTTGCCATGTTTTTTTTTCTTTCTTTTCACCTCCCTCTGATGAAGACCACCAAGTAAGGAAGAGGTAGATGCGTGTGTTGCTCGCGCCGAAAAGGGAGCATGTTCCCCAGTTCCCTTCATCCATTGTATCCCTGTAAACCCCCCTCCTCATTCCCTTCTTCGGATGTTAGTATGCCTGCTTGAAGGACCAGTCTGTGGATGAAAGTGCATGTAATGTCTGCATGTTGTTTTCTTTGTTTTTGTTGTGCTGGAGTTGCTAACATGCTATTTGCTGTTTGTGTACCCTTGGGCATGCTCCCATCACCCCCCCCCCCTTTTTTATAAGCTGTTAATGCATCTGTAGGTGTTTGTTTTTTTATCGGGTTTGGTTTCTTTTCCCTTTAAAGAGATTGGGAGTTGTGGGATGACGTATTTTAGTTAATTTGAATACAAGTGTGAGTGCATTCTGGGGAGTGTCCTGGGCATATTATTTGAATGCATGGTTGTATTGTGAGTTTTCTGAGTTTTCAAAACTTGAAATAAAATGTGTTTAGATTAAATCCAAAATTAGTTGGGAGGTGTTCTGGGCATGTTAGGAGGCTAGTCGAACAGTTACAGACCGAAAACAATCGGCCAGAGATGGATATCTCAAAAAAACAGAGAGTTGAAAATTGCATTGAGCTGCCGCCCATCTGGCGCCCACCTGGCGCTCACCTAGGAGGTGGGCGCCCCTTTCATCCCACTTCCTGCCGAGCTGGCGCCCACCTGGCGCTCAGCTCGCGCCTACTAAAAACCAAGTGAAATTCTGGCGCCCTTCTCGCGCCCATCTCGCGCTCACCTCCCGCCCATCTCGCGCCCACCTGGCGCTCACTTCAGGAGGTGAGCGCCAGGTCCAAAACAGGCCGAATTGTTATTTTTTTTGAAAATTCCAAAAATACCCTTTACCATACCCTTGGACCCAGCACAATGAGCCAGTTTTTTTTCTGACAGAGTGTCCATCTTGTGTTTTTTTTTGTAATTATTGCTAGATGTGAATGCCATTTCCGAACCGAACCGAATAAACCAATAGGGTTTCTGGGTCACCCGGAAACCCAATGTGGGACTTGGACTCCCGGTCCAACTTGACTTCCAGTGGGCCTTCCAACGGGGCCCACCAAGCCCAATAAACACCAAAGCATGCCATTAAAATAACTTAAGTGAAATGAACAATTTGAACCGGGCGGGCCAAACCCAATGCGGCCCACCCGAGCCTTGTTATGTGAAATTGATGCATGAATTGCGTGGTTTGGCCGAGACCAAGGGCAAGGGCCTACCGGGCCCGCCAAAGCCCACCAACCGAACCAAGGAAGGGTACAAACCCTAACTTCCGGTAACTTGGGCTTACAAACCCAGATTTGGACTGCGGGCCCCAAGCCCAGTGTCCAAATCACTTTGGCAAAATTAAAAAGATAAATCCAATAAAAAATACTTGGACACCATGGGGGCCCACCTTAGGGGCCCACAAACCGGTCCGGCCCACTTGAGCATGAAAAACACTTAATCTTCAAATCTGAACTTAAAGCAAAATCAATTGAACTAACCAAAGCCCAAAGGACCTCTCAGGCTAGACTAAGGTCCACAAGGGTACACGGGCTTGACTAAGCCCACCAAGGATACCGTGGGCCTTCCAACGGGGCCCACCCAACCAGACTCAGATCACCTAAGTAATCAAGATAAAAGCAACTAAAGGGACCTACACCACTCAGGTAGTCCCGCCAGACTTAACCAAATTGCATATCGGATTAGGAATCAGGTGAGACCAATGTAAGTTGACTCAAACTAGGGAACCCACGGGACCCGTCATCCGACGGGGTGGACCGGGGTGTCTACGGACTTCCCCGAACCACAACCGAGAATAGACTTAGAATCTCAAGCCGCAGACCAAAAGCCCTAATAGACAAGGTTAGGCACCCAGGTGTCCGCCTGCACCCCATCAGGCGGTGGCGACTCCGAATTACCCCGTGCCGCGTTTCCCACGCGCGCACAAAAAGTATTTGATTTCTCATCACTGGCCAAAGTATAGTTTTTCTTTTTAATATTTTTTTATATTTTTTTATATTTTTTTATTTTTTGAAATTCGGTCTATGCACTTAATCACCTATAATTAAAGGAATTAGAACCAGGTTAAATAATGAAAAGGGTAGTCCAAAAATAATGAGGGATCAGAACCGTCCATCTTAGGACCTTTAGAGTCATCCCCAAATGCCTTTTCTTCCAGAATTAACCCGTGTTACCCGATCTGCTCAGTTTCAGTACTTGTGCTGATTTTCCATCAAGCTTGGGTTTCCATGATCAACTCAACCTTTGATTTTTCTTTTATTTTTTTTTGTTGATCTTTTTTCTTTTCTTGCCAATATTGCCCCTAGCGCCAGTTACGGTTTTCACTAGGGCCGGCTTCTGTATTCCGTCATCACCAATCTTACTCTGACATTTGAATGAACAAACTAAGATCACCGAGGGCTTAAAAATAGGACGAAATAAAGGCTAGGTTCGGTTTATGAAAGAAAGGGTATTAAAGGCCCAAAAATTTTCAAGTGTGGAAATAGGTCAACCGGACTTACAGTCATGATGAATTTAACCCTTTTTTCCCTAAATTGCCCTTTTTGCATCTTTTTTCACACTTGGCTTTCATTTGCCAATTTTCATTGCGTTTCCTCTTTTTTTTCTTTTTTCCTTAACTTTGCCCCAATTGGCCTTGCCCCAATTTGACTGTAAATCCGGTTTGGGTTTATCAAAGAAACGAACCGGCTCAATTTGGCTAGACTAGGGATTCAAATTTTGAAGGAAATAAAGAAAAATGGCCTCGGATCATTTCCTAGAAATATTCACTCAAGGAAAATACCTTTTCACTGCATCGGAGTTAATTGGATCAGGAAAATCTGACCCATCCATTTCTGCTAAGATGAGTGCACCCCCTGACAGGACCTTCTTGACGACATAAGGCCCTTCCCAATTGGGCTTGAACTTAACACGAGGGTCTTCCAAAAATGGTAGAATTTTCTTTAGAACTAGGTTTCCTTCTTGGAAAGTTCTGGGCCTCACTTTCTTATTGTAGGCTCGGGCCATTCTCTTCTGGTACAATTTGTAACGCCCCGAACCCGGGTCAGTGCAAACCGGCACCCAACCCGAACCCGGTTCGCTACTGTAACAACCCAAGTCCGATTCAACAATCAAACTCGAGATGTTACCACGAAGCTGGGGTCAGATACATACCAAGATTCACAATAATTTTAAAATTTATAAATCAATTACATCAGAGTTATGGTGGCCAAATAAAATAAACAATTCTTTAATCAATATATTCAATTCAATTTACAATTAAGTTTATCTAATCAACATGTGACATTAATACCAATTATAATTCTACCCATCAAATTAAAACCCCATCTTCGCGATCTCTCCAAGCAACCTGAAAAATATAGGGGAAAACGGAGTGAGATTTACATCTCAGCAAGTAGCAGGTGCATGCAATTTGAAACAGTCCAATATAAGCAAATAGTCATGAGGTATTCGATTAATCAACGATAAGACGAGAAATCCAAGTTATTCATGGCAATTCCAAATAAAGCGATAAAACAGACGATCATGTATAAATACCAGTAGCTTGATGTTAACGAGGTAAAACCGACAAAGCGATAAAACACGTGCCATTGCAGGACTCACAAAGATGATAAGTATTTGAGATGACACTCAACTAAATGCTGTTCCACCGTGCGGCTTAGGGGCAGTGCTACTTGATGATACTCAAGCCCCATGCAGCGCAGCTTAGGCAAGAGCCGTAGTCACCGACTTATTGCGCACGAACCCCGCAGAGTTGGACGTACCACCAGCATGCAGCACCAGAATCAATACATGGAGTGTGGTCGCTTATCCACATGTACAGGGAATCACCAGCGGCTCACCGGGGTGTCCCTCCAGACATAGGACCCTCCCAGAGCAAACTAACTTGCAAAGGGAAGCGCGCTCGCAATATAGGAGTAAATCAACCCAAACTAAATACCACTTAGCTAACCAGCCAAAACTATGGATCCATATACAGCTAAGCCCACTGACACAAACCACGATAAAACCACATACGGGAGGACACGCTAATGTAGGAGGCATACACACTTTTACCCGTAAAGGATTACACATCTCTACACAGAGGATTACCCATCTCTGCCGTAAAAGATAGTATCAACTCAACCACAGAAGCCGTATCACCCAACCGTAAAATTAAAGAGAACAACATCATACCACATAACAATCCATACCAAAGTATTCCATTCCATGTGAAATCCATGATTCAATCATAACAAATCCAATTATAGGCATTTTCAGAATAACATATGCAATTCTTCCAATTATATTCAAAATAAAACTCAAGTATCATAAATCCGATAAAATCTGAGTTTAAGCAATTCCAGTAGCCAATATTCTTATATAAAGCTCAAATAAAAGTAAATCAAATCATGCTTGATCTTTTCCTTCTTAATCCCTTTATTAGAATCCAATTTCCTACCTTAGCACCTAAGCTAGTTTCTATTTGAATTTTCTGTATTTTATTTTTCCAGCATGTTCTACAGACCTAGAATGAAGTTTAAAAGATGTTTATAAGCTATAAATTTCAGTAGTATTATTTCTAGCAATATCCATACCCTTTGACTCTTTTATAAACAATCCTTTCATTATAACCTTCAATTTATTGCTTATTCTTTCCAAATTAATTTTATAATTTTTATAGCTTAATTAGGTCCCTATAAAGATGCTAACATGCTTAACTAATCATAAGAATTATTGGATATTTATTCGAATTACAAAATCCCCAAAATCTACAAATTTTACTTAGAGCGCCTACCTCTACAGGGCTGAGCGATCCTAGGCGATCCTGGGCGCTCGTGCAATTTTTAATAGAATTTTCCAGATTTTACAATTTCGGATTCCTATGCTTTTGCTTTATGTTTTCTTGGTCTAAATTAATCTAATAACATTCTAAAACATTCCTAAAGCCTTCTAGATCAATTCTTATTAATTAAATACCATCCTATAATTTATTTCATGATCAAACCAAGTTTCTTCCTTACTTTAGCAAATTCTTCAAGAACACAAAACCCTAAAATATAAACAATTTGATTCCATGTAAATACTGTTTCGACTAATCCATTCAACCATATGAAATCACAGAAATCCAAATCATGCAATTCCTCACGTTTTCCAAGGGTTACTACTTGCCTTATACGCTAAATCCTTCTTCCATTGCACCTTCTAATTCTGGACCAGAATGTTGCTCCCAACCGCACCAAGCTAGACTCTTCCAATTCAAATCTCCACCGTTCACAATGTAGTTTTATCAGTCACGAACAAAACCTCAAAAATATGAAGGCGATCCACCGTACGGATTTTCCCCGATCGCGTTTTGATGGTGGCTGGTCAGACACCTCCATTAGAGACCTCCTTCCTTTCTCTCCCTCTTTTCTCTCCATAAGATACCCACGAAAATCCCCTCTCTTCCAACCTTAGTCTCCTATTTATACTAGGCTTTAGAAATCCTAAACAAACCCTAATTGGCTAACTTAATTTGGGCTAACCCAACCATGGTCTAGTTAATGTCTAATCCTTCTAATTTAATTCCTACTTTTTTTCTCCACCTTCTATTTTCAACTTAAATAATACTAATTAAGTTTCTTATTATCTAAACTCATGAAAATAACCTAATTTCGTGCAAAATATTAAATTAAACATTTCTATCACTTAAAACCTTATTTTCTCCAAATTAAGACGTGAAATCTCCTAATTACCCTTTTTCCCACTTTTAGGCTTTTATTAATTTCTTTTAATTTCTAACTTGTCAAAATAATTTGTTTTCTTCTATTTTCTAATTCTAATTATTATTTGATGATCTATTTACTAATTACCCTTTTCTGAAAATTACCAAAATACCCTTTTTATTCTTTTAGGCTAATTTCATTAAAATTCTTTCTTTATCTTCAACTTAGAACTTATTTGAATTAATTATCCTCTAAATCTTCACTTTTTATTTTAACTAGGACTTAACTCATATTTTCTTTTATTTATTATTTATTTATTTATTAGGTGAAAAATCAGGGTTTTACATCCTACCCACCTAACAAAAATTTCGTCCTCGAAATTTAAAACAATCATCTTCATTCTATATTTCAAAACACAATTCTAACAGTGCAAACAATTCAAAATTTTCCTCATTTCAATTCCATTTCTCAAAACATAATTTAACTTCAAAATACTGTAGAAGAACACTACCAATCTCCTATCATCAATCTGTACATATAAACGCGTCCGCTTATATGCAAGCTTGAGAAGAAAATCACAGGTTTCTTCTAGTCTAACTGGTATCAAAATACTGCATCCACAATACATATTTATACTCACCTATTTGTACTAATACATATCCCATATTGCATAAGGTTTCACACCCAGGTGCAATTCCACATTGTACACTGCTTCACCACACCTTGGCATGTCCTAGTGCAACTGGCTCATTAGGCAACAAACAATATTCAACCATAATAGTTTAAGTAGGCATACATCCTCAGGTACAATTATACGATCACAGATAATATCTTATATGCCAATAATTTCAATTCAGGTTTCTGTGAGACAGTATAAGTGTTATAAATGTTGATTTGAATTCCTACTCTGATTATTATTCCAGACAAGGTTTTTAAATTTTTCGGTGTTCCCTAATAATTCAAAATATTATTTTGTTGCATTCATATTTGTTGTATCCTTATAATTGTTGGATATTATAATTTACTCTAGTTATTATTCAATTACCATTATCTCGATTATTTTATTAAAATTTTATTTTATTGTTTACTCAAGCAACTGGGCACTCAGTGCCGCGATCAGAGGGCTGAGGATGGCTAAAGAGGACTGACTTGGGTTTAAAACCCTAAGCCATGCGCTCCTTAGCGCTAGGCTTAAAAGACAGATTTTATAAACTACCGCTCACCTACTCTCTCTCTCGCGCGATCGACCAAAAATTTCTACCATCGCTCAACTTCGCCAAGCACTACTCTTCTCAGCGCTCGACTGCTCCTCTGCAAACACTCGACCTCCTCATCTCCATTCGACTCTATCAGGTAAATTCAGGCTCACCTTCTTCCACAAAAAATTTTTTCACACCCACTCGCACGGTTAGGGCTAGGTTTTTCTATAAGAATATTTCGATTGAAGCTAAATTTTTGGGGCATTTGTTTCAGATTAGTTTCTTTACTTTCTATACACTTCATAAGTTGTATTTGAATTAGTTTTGGTTGAAAGTTTGGTCGTTTATTTGTTCTGTGCGAAATCCCAATTTTTCTGTTTACGGTAGAACACAAGCGCCGACCAGATCACCCTGAGTGATCCTGAGCGATCGTTGGCGCTCGGCCTGATTTTTTTTTTTCAATTTTGTTTCTCTTCCAATTTATATCAAATGGTTTCAATTTAGGACCTGTTTTAGCACTTTCCTAGTCCATTATTGCACACTTTTATCCTAGTTTGGTTTCTTAAATTTTGTTAACTTTGTTGGATTATTTGTGCAATTGGTTCCTAACTTCTCTCGGGTTTGTTTGTGTTTTCTTATTTCCTTTGTATATATATATATTTTTTTCTAATTCCATATTCTCATTCCTCTTCCCTTCCACCAACTTCTACAGCTGATGCTCCTCCTTCATCTATTCCTTCTAGCTCTACTACTCCCCTTCCCGATTTTATAGGTGATGCAGGATCTTGGGATATGGTGTCTTTGGTGGCTAGGCACATGGTTCTGATCCTACAGCAGTTGGCATCTATGGTGGAGACACAGAAGACGATGCGGTCACAGATGTCTTACATGTACACTCGGATAGACCATATGCATGCGTCCCACTGTAGAGTGTACAGGATTTTCCAAGCATACATGTGGGCTGGGGTTGATGCTACCAGTGATGGGGACCAGGGAGGAGATGGTGATGATGATGATGATGATGATGATGCTACGGGGTCTAGAGATGGAGACACTGACACAGGGGAGGACGCTGGACAGGGAGGAGATGGTGCTGGACCATCTAGCTGATTTTATTTTTCTTGGTTTAAAGTCTTGTATTTTTCTCTTTCTTTCTTTTTCACTTTTGGGACAGATGTGTATACACTTTTTGGGTTCCTTGGGTTGTATTTAGTCCATAGGTCTTTTATTTGTTTTTCAGTTGTATACCAAGCTTTGTACTGGTTCATCCTACAGATATATACATCAGATCATTTTTTTGCTAAATTTTGTCTATTGCAATTTCTCTTGATTTTTCTTATGCGGAAATTTATCTATTTATAAACACTGGTTAATATTACAAAATTTTAATTTATTTTGGTTAATAATATACCATCCAATACTAATAATAACGTCAATAGCATAGCAATATCATCAAACAATAGCATTCACAACATACAAATAAAATTAAAGTCTCTCATCCTAAATAAACATGCTTTTATCTAACGTGCACTCAATCCCACTACCCACCTAAGAATTTAGTTCCTAGGTTTAGATCTTGTTGCTCTGATACCATCTCTGTAACGCCCCGAACCCGGGTCAGTGCAAACCGGCACCCAACCCGAACCCGGTTCGCTACTGTAACAACCCAAGTCCGATTCAACAATCAAACTCGAGATGTTACCACGAAGCTGGGGTCAGATACATACCAAGATTCACAATAATTTTAAAATTTATAAATCAATTACATCAGAGTTATGGTGGCCAAATAAAATAAACAATTCTTTAATCAATATATTCAATTCAATTTACAATTAAGTTTATCTAATCAACATGTGACATTAATACCAATTATAATTCTACCCATCAAATTAAAACCCCATCTTCGCGATCTCACCAAGCAACCTGAAAAATATAGGGGAAAACGGAGTGAGATTTACATCTCAGCAAGTAGCAGGTGCATGCAATTTGAAACAGTCCAATATAAGCAAATAGTCATGAGGTATTCGATTAATCAACGATAAGACGAGAAATCCAAGTTATTCATGGCAATTCCAAATAAAGCGATAAAACAGACGATCATGTATAAATACCAGTAGCTTGATGTTAACGAGGTAAAACCGACAAAGCGATAAAACACGTGCCATTGCAGGACTCACAAAGATGATAAGTATTTGAGATGACACTCAACTAAATGCTGTTCCACCGTGCGGCTTAGGGGCAGTGCTACTTGATGATACTCAAGCCCCATGCAGCGCAGCTTAGGCAAGAGCCGTAGTCACCGACTTATTGCGCACGAACCCCGCAGAGTTGGACGTACCACCAGCATGCAGCACCAGAATCAATACATGGAGTGTGGTCGCTTATCCACATGTACAGGGAATCACCAGCGGCTCACCGGGGTGTCCCTCCAGACATAGGACCCTCCCAGAGCAAACTAACTTGCAAAGGGAAGCGCGCTCGCAATATAGGAGTAAATCAACCCAAACTAAATACCACTTAGCTAACCAGCCAAAACTATGGATCCATATACAGCTAAGCCCACTGACACAAACCACGATAAAACCACATACGGGAGGACACGCTAATGTAGGAGGCATACACACTTTTACCCGTAAAGGATTACACATCTCTACACAGAGGATTACCCATCTCTGCCGTAAAAGATAGTATCAACTCAACCACAGAAGCCGTATCACCCAACCGTAAAATTAAAGAGAACAACATCATACCACATAACAATCCATACCAAAGTATTCCATTCCATGTGAAATCCATGATTCAATCATAACAAATCCAATTATAGGCATTTTCAGAATAACATATGCAATTCTTCCAATTATATTCAAAATAAAACTCAAGTATCATAAATCCGATAAAATCTGAGTTTAAGCAATTCCAGTAGCCAATATTCTTATATAAAGCTCAAATAAAAGTAAATCAAATCATGCTTGATCTTTTCCTTCTTAATCCCTTTATTAGAATCCAATTTCCTACCTTAGCACCTAAGCTAGTTTCTATTTGAATTTTCTGTATTTTATTTTTCCAGCATGTTCTACAGACCTAGAATGAAGTTTAAAAGATGTTTATAAGCTATAAATTTCAGTAGTATTATTTCTAGCAATATCCATACCCTTTGACTCTTTTATAAACAATCCTTTCATTATAACCTTCAATTTATTGCTTATTCTTTCCAAATTAATTTTATAATTTTTATAGCTTAATTAGGTCCCTATAAAGATGCTAACATGCTTAACTAATCATAAGAATTATTGGATATTTATTCGAATTACAAAATCCCCAAAATCTACAAATTTTACTTAGAGCGCCTACCTCTACAGGGCTGAGCGATCCTAGGCGATCCTGGGCGCTCGTGCAATTTTTAATAGAATTTTCCAGATTTTACAATTTCGGATTCCTATGCTTTTGCTTTATGTTTTCTTGGTCTAAATTAATCTAATAACATTCTAAAACATTCCTAAAGCCTTCTAGATCAATTCTTATTAATTAAATACCATCCTATAATTTATTTCATGATCAAACCAAGTTTCTTCCTTACTTTAGCAAATTCTTCAAGAACACAAAACCCTAAAATATAAACAATTTGATTCCATGTAAATACTGTTTCGACTAATCCATTCAACCATATGAAATCACAGAAATCCAAATCATGCAATTCCTCACGTTTTCCAAGGGTTACTACTTGCCTTATACGCTAAATCCTTCTTCCATTGCACCTTCTAATTCTGGACCAGAATGTTGCTCCCAACCGCACCAAGCTAGACTCTTCCAATTCAAATCTCCACCGTTCACAATGTAGTTTTATCAGTCACGAACAAAACCTCAAAAATATGAAGGCGATCCACCGTACGGATTTTCCCCGATCGCGTTTTGATGGTGGCTGGTCAGACACCTCCATTAGAGACCTCCTTCCTTTCTCTCCCTCTTTTCTCTCCATAAGATACCCACGAAAATCCCCTCTCTTCCAACCTTAGTCTCCTATTTATACTAGGCTTTAGAAATCCTAAACAAACCCTAATTGGCTAACTTAATTTGGGCTAACCCAACCATGGTCTAGTTAATGTCTAATCCTTCTAATTTAATTCCTACTTTTTTTTCTCCACCTTCTATTTTCAACTTAAATAATACTAATTAAGTTTCTTATTATCTAAACTCATGAAAATAACCTAATTTCGTGCAAAATATTAAATTAAACATTTCTATCACTTAAAACCTTATTTTCTCCAAATTAAGACGTGAAATCTCCTAATTACCCTTTTTCCCACTTTTAGGCTTTTATTAATTTCTTTTAATTTCTAACTTGTCAAAATAATTTGTTTTCTTCTATTTTCTAATTCTAATTATTATTTGATGATCTATTTACTAATTACCCTTTTCTGAAAATTACCAAAATACCCTTTTTATTCTTTTAGGCTAATTTCATTAAAATTCTTTCTTTATCTTCAACTTAGAACTTATTTGAATTAATTATCCTCTAAATCTTCACTTTTTATTTTAACTAGGACTTAACTCATATTTTCTTTTATTTATTATTTATTTATTTATTAGGTGAAAAATCGGGGTTTTACACAATTGGCCATGACATAGTGCTTTCAATCGCTTCTTTTCTATTAGGTTGAGTTGATCATGTCTTGACTGTATCCATTCGGCTTCTTCCAGTTCTGCTTCCATGAGCACTCTGAGTGATGGGATCTCTACTTCCACGGGTAAGACTGCTTCCATCCCATAGACTAGGGAATACGGGGTTGCACCAGTTGAAGTCCGGATTGAGGTTCTGTAGGCATGTAGAGCAAGCGGCAGCATTTCATGCCAATCCTTGTAGCTCACTACCATCTTCTGAATGATTTTCTTTATGTTCTTGTTTGCTGCTTCCACTGCCCCATTCATCTTTGGCCTGTACGGAGCTGACTTATGGTGGGTGATCTGAAACTGCTCACACATTTTCTTCATGTCCTTGTTCTTAATATTTGAAGCATTGTCTGATACTATGGCATTTGGCAGTCCATAGCGACAAATGATATTGTGCTTCAAAAATTTAATAACATGGTTGCTTGTGATGTTCGCATATGAAGCTGCTTCTACCCATTTAGTGAAGTAATCAATCGCCACCAGGATAAATTTGTGCCCGTTCGATGCCTTAGGTGAAATCATGCCAATAACATCTATGCCCCACATAGAGAAGGGCCATGGGGATGTCATGTTGTGCAACTCACCCGGGGGTGCATGATTATTATCTGCATAGATTTGACATTCATGGCACCTCCTGACATGTATACAGTGATCATGTTCCATGGTCGTCCAGTAATAGCCCAACCTCAAGATCTTCTTTGCCAGCATGTGCCCACTCATATGGGGCCCACAAACTCCTCCATGTACGGTCTCAATCAGCCTTTCCGATTCAGCCTTGGCAACACATCTGAGCAGAATGTCGTTATGTGACCTCTTGTACACATGTCCACCACTTAGCAGAAATTGACCCGCCAATCTCTGTATTGTCCTCTTCTCAGTAGTAGTGGCATTTTCTGGCAGACTCCGATTGTTCAAGAAATTTTTGATATCTTGAAACCATGGTGTTTCTTTTTCTAGTGCTCCCTCTAGAACGAGACAGTAAGCCGGTTCATCTCTAACCTCAATTTCCAGCGGTCTGATGTCTACTCCTTCTGGTATGCTGACCATTGAAGCCAAGGTTGCTAGAGCATCCGCGAACTGATTCTTGGCCCTTGGCATATAGTTGAAGGAAATTCGAGTGAAATTTGTGCTTATTTCTTCCAAATACTGGTGATAGGGGATCAATTTGTGATCCTTGGTTTTCCACTCACCAGTTGTTTGGAAGATGATAAGACTCGAATCCCCGTATACGTCAAGTTCCTCTACTCCATGATCCATGGCTGCTTGCAATCCAATTATGCATGCTTCATATTCTGCTATGTTATTGGTGCACTGGAATCTCAGCTTTACTGCAATCGGGATGTGTGAACCATCTGGTTTGACCAAGACTACCCCTATTCCATTACCATTCATGTTGGCGGCCCCATCAAAGAACATCTGCCAAAAACTCTCACTGTCCTCCTCTTCAGTGTATAGGATTGCCTCATCGGGAAAGTTGGTCTTCAAGGGTTGATATTCTGGCAAAGGATGTGCAGCCAGGTGATCAGCTATGGCTTGACCCTTGATCGCCTTCTGGGTGATGTACGTGAGGTCAAACTCGGACAGTAGCAGTTGCCACTTAACCGTTCTGCCAGTCAGTGCCGGTTTCTCAAATAAATACTTCAGCGGGTCCATCCGGGATATCAATAGTGTGGAGTGACTAAGGAAGTAATGCCTTAGCCTCTGAGTTGCCCACACTAGAGCACAGTAAGTCTTCTCCAATGATGAATACTTAGCTTCATATTCCGTGAATTTTTTACTCAGATAGTAAATGGCCCTTTCTTTTCTACCAGTCTCATCATGCTGCCCCAGGACACATCCCATTGACGTTTCTAACACTGACAAGTACAGGATCAGTGGTCTTCCTGGAGTTGGTGGCACTAGCACAGGTGGGTTCAGCAAATACTTCTTTATTGTGTCAAATGCCTGCTGGCAGTCCTCATTCCAGACCGTTGGGTTATCTTTCCTCAAAAGTTTGAAAATTGGTTCACAGATGGCAGTGAGCTGCGCTATGAACCGGCTTATGTATTGAATCCTCCCAAGAAAACCACGAACCTCCTTCTCGGTTCTGGGTGCTGGCATTTCAATTATGGCCTTGGCCTTAGCCGGGTCAATTTCAATTCCTCTTCGGCTCACAATAAATCCCAGTAACTTCCCTGATGTAGCCCCAAAGACGCACTTAGCCGGGTTAAGCCATAAACTGTATTTTCTGAGTCGATCAAACACTTTCTTCAGATTGATCGAGTGGTCCTCTTCTTTGCATGATTTGGCAATCATATCGTCCACATAGACCTCCATTTCCTTATGGATCATATCATGGAATAGTGCAGTCATGGCCCGCTGGTATGTTGCCCCAGCGTTTTTAAGCCCAAACGGCATGACTGTATAGTGGAATGTGCCCCAAGGTGTGATGAATGCTGTTTTCTCCTGATCTTCCTTAGCCATTTTGATCTGATTGTATCCCGAGAAGCCATCCATGAAGGAGAATAGGCTATGTACCGCAGTATTATCCACCAAGATGTCTATGTGTGGAAGCGGAAAGTCATCCTTTGGGCTTGCCTTGTTCAAATCTCTATAGTCCACGCACATTCTGACTTTCCCATCCTTCTTTGGTACTGGCACTATGTTCGCGAGCCACTCAGGGTACGTAGAGACTGCCAGAAATCCAGCTTGGAACTGTTTGACCACTTCGTCCTTGACCTTCAAGGTCCATTCTGGCTTCAATCTTCTCAGCTTCTGCTTAATCGGCTTAACCCCTGGCAAAATTGGCAACTTGTGCACCACCATGTCAGTGTCCAACCCCGGCATGTCCCGATACGACCAAGCAAACACATCCTTGTAATCTACCAAGAACTGTGACATTTCATTTTTCTGCACATCAGACAAGCATGACCCGATTTTCACAATTTTTGGGTCCTCTTCGGTCCCAAGATTTATGGATATGGTCTCCTCAATATTAGGTTGGACCCCCTTTTCATGACGTTCTAATTGGTATTCAATTTCTTTTGGAACGTCTTCTTCTTCGACCTCGGTCTCTTCTTCGACCCCCATGAGATCAAAGTCGAGCTCAAGGTCGAAGTCATATTCAACCTGGTCCAATTCGGTCTGATTATATGGTTCATAAGTGGTTTGGACCTTTTTGAAAAATTTAAATTTTCTAGCAAAAATAGAAAAATCTTTTTGGGTTTTTTTGTTGGCCTTCTAAACATAATTCCCCTGAAGACGAAGGCCCATTAGAACCTTCAGGGAAATGACATTCCACTATTGGAGTTTTTTTTTTGGAAGCCGCATTAGTTTGCCGAACTAACGCTGCTTCAAAGGTAAGGGAAGTTTCCTCCCAATTGTTTGATACAAAATTTTTGGGAGCAGGGGAAATAGGGAAAGCCTGCTCCTCAAGCCCAGCATCCGATGCCATCATCACCGGATGGGTACTGCCCTTTTCCGCTACGGGGCCCAGTCCAGAAATGATCTTGTCTGGAATCTTTACTGCGGCCCAGTCAATAAACGGCAGTTCCATGTCTGCCCCTGTCTTTTCGCCTTCAGTCATGGCGAAGAATGCACCAACATCTTCAGAAAAGTCCACCTGCTGCTCGGGCTGTGGCCCAGGCCCATCTGCTGCTCCCAGTATTGGAGATGGGTTATAAGGTTGTAAGGCCGAAACAAAAGGCTTTTGAAATGGATTAATGTTTCGGTATGGAGGCTTGGACTGGTCCATGGGAGGAGAAATTTGGATTATATAGGAGGGTTTTGGAAAGTTCACCCTCAGATGCGGGAGTTTTCCTTTGCTTCTGCTCTCCCCTTCTTCATGTTTCATTCTTCTCCAGCCTCTGGGCTTGAAGCCCAACCCTACCTTGGGGATCAGTTTCTTAGCCGTGATTGGCTCCACCATCCCCTGCAGATTGATCCCCAGGCCTTTCCCCGGGTGAAAGTGGTATTTCTCCATCACTTTCTTGACCATTTTTTCTGCAGTGGTCCCCTTTTTCATTCTTTTTCTCACACCCCCCAAGTATGTAATTGACCGCCTCAAATTGAAATGAGTGGAATGCAATCTTGTCAACAGTCAAGTCCACATTGATTAAGGGTACATCAGGTGACATAATGGGCGGCACCAAGTTTTCGGCTAGGACTGTTATCACCCTTTGCCCTCTTACATATTTCACCCTTTGGTGGAGCGTGGATGGTATTGCCCTAGCCGAATGTATCCACGGCCTTCCTAGGAGTAGATTGAAAGTTGCGGGTATATCCATCACTTCAAATGTGATGTTGAAGATATTCGGCCCAATTGTGACCGGCAGTTCAATCTCCCCTAGGGAGTGGGTCTTGGAGCTATCGAAAGCCCTCACTATCCGCCCATTTCGTTTGATCCTTGATTGGTCCAGACCCAGCTTGGTAAAAGTGATTAACGGGCAAACGTTTAATGCCGACCCGTTGTCGATTAGTACCCGTGCGATCATGCAGCCCTTACAGAGCACTGTGATGTGCAAAGGGTCCACATGATAACACCCACCTGGGCTAATCTCACCCTCTGAGAAATTTATCACATTATGTGACAAGATTTGACCAACCATTTTGCCAAGCTGGTCTGGATCAATGGTCTGGGATACATGTGCACTCTGTAGCACCCTTAACAATGCATCCCTATGCTTTTCCGAATTCAGCAAAAGGCCCAGTATTGAAATCTGGGTCGGGACCTTGTTCAACTGATCCACAAGATTGAATTCACTTTTCTTAATTATTTTAATGAGGTCTGCTGCCTCATTTTCTGCACCCTGGGGGGTGTCTTCTCCTATTTTTGTCTTTCCTTTTTGTTTTCTTTTTTCTTCATTTTCTTTTTTTTTCTTTTTCTGCTTCTGTCTCCTTTCCCTTCTCTTCACCCCCTGCACATTTCCCCGACCTCGTCATGAGGTTCACCTCCTCCTGGTTCTGGTTCCTAACCTTTGGAACCGTAGCCGTGACTCCCTCGCTGTAATTCCATGGTACAGCGGCCTCAGAGTAGGCTAATTTAGTGATGTTAACCACTAGTGGCTGGAGTTTGGACCGGGATGTATGGGCCGGTTTAGGGATAGTTTGGGCTGGCTGCACATTTACAACCAGGGGTTGAAGTTTGGATTTTGTGGGGACAGAAGAAGTGATGGAAGCAGTGGTGGGGTCAAGGTTGATGACCAGTGGAGCCTTGGACGGCTTAGATGGTGAATAGATGGGTGGACTGCAATTGAAGACCAATGGGGGCCTTGCAGTATTCATCTGGGCCATAAGAGATGAGACCCGGTTTAGAGAGGAACTTATGTCCTCAGCAGCTGGATTGTTTTTCTGGGAGACCATGTTGATCTCCTCTTCTTCTTCTTCTTGGAAAAAACGGACCTGGACAGTGGTCCCTACTGGAGCTATGAGCTGTGATGGGTCAAAGGCCCTTCTGGTGGTGGATATGGCTGTGATGGAGTTGGATGGGCCTGCCCCATTATGGTAAGGCAGAGGGTTCTTCCCAATATCATTCCCGAACGGGGCCGGTGCAGCAGTGTTGAACACTAAGGCCTTCTGGTCCAACAAGTCCTGGACCACATGCTTCAATACCCAGCAGGTATCTGTAGAATGCCCCGGTGCACCCATGTGGAAGTCACAGGTGACCGACGTGTCAAAATTTCTTCCCCTCGTGGCATTCGGGTTGGGCTCTTTCAGAGTCAGGTATTCATCCTTCAGCAAAGTTGGCAGCAGTTGGGAAAGAGATATTGGGAGAGGAGTGAAAACCCGGTTCTTTTTATTTGCTAACCAGGCCTCTCTTTCCTCCCTGGTAAAGGCCCTCCTTGAGTTTGCTGGTACGGAGGGGGTGAAATTGACATTCAGCGGGGTCTGGTATGATTGCTGGGCCTGCTGGGCCTGTTGGGGTGCCGAGATGTTCACATGAAGTGGCTTCTTGGCTAGAGGAGCCTGGACCAGGTTCACCTCCCCTTCTTTTCGGGGCCCTGTCTTCTTAAACCCGGTTCCCTTCTTCTGGGCCATGGAGGCCAAGGAATCAGACTGCCCAGTCAGAGTAGAGTAGTCTATCAGCCTTCCTGACCTGACCCCTTCTTCGATCCGGTCCGCCACCTGTACCAGAGCTGCAAAGTTGGTGGTGATCTGACCCACCAGATGGTTGTAGAAGGGCTGGCCCAGTGTGCCCATAAATGTGGAGATCATCTCCGGTTCTTGCATAGGTGGCCTGACCTGGGAGGCGGCCTCTCTCCACCTCTTGGCGTATTGCCGTACCGGCTCATCTTTCCCCTTGCTCATCCTCATCATGTCGTACCGGTCTGGCACGATCTCAGAGTTAAACTTGTACTGATCCAGGAACGCATCAGCCAAGTCCTTCCACCTCCTGATTCTTCCATGGTCCATTGTAGCGAACCACCTGAGAGCTGACCCGGTCAAACTCCTCTGAAAGAGTTGGATTAATATGCCGTCATCCCGGCCAAATTGGCACAAGGCCCCGCAGTATAACTTCAAGTGGCTCAAAGGGCAGCCCGTGCCATCAAATTTGTCGAAGTCCGGGCACCTGAACTTGGCCGGTAGACATACGTCAGGATACATGCACAGATCTTCAAAGGTGGTGCCTCCATGGCTGCTTCCCCCCTTCACCTCCTTCAGTTCTGTTTGGATTCTTTCTGTAACGCCCCGAAACCGGGTCAGTCCAAACCGGCACCCGACCCGAACCCGGTTCGCTACTGTAACAACCCGAATTTAGTTCAACAACCAAATCCGAGGTGTTACTGGCCCATATCAATTACAACATCAATAACATACCAGACCAAAGAAAGTAAATCCAATCCATATATCTTAAACTATCAGAGTTGCGGAAACAAGTATGTGCGGAAGTGTAGATTAAAATCATCAAACAAGCATGAAGCTTGACCATCAATCAATATTATCAAGTCTGGTAGAATGAACTGGTTACTAACTCTCTCTTGCCTCTCTCATACATCAAATCCAATTAATGATAATAAACCAATTAAAATGCTAAGTCTATAACATCAATCCACCTCAGAAAAGATCTGGATAATAAAAATCCTCCGGCGAATACTCGGCTATCTCTCCCTGGAAGTCTAAAAGATCCCCCTCTCGCGTATCAGCTGAAAAAAATGGAATAGAAGTAGGGTGAGATACGAATATCTCAGTAGGTAACACATGCATGATTAAACAGTTAATATACGGAAAGTAACAGTTCATGCACGATGAAGCAACATCGATAAATCAGGCTCGCATAATCATTTATACTATTCATGAACACAAAACAGTTTGATAAACAGTTCTAGAAATGATTTTCAACAAGTTTTAATATAAGATCTCAATAGACAAATCAATAGCATAATCCATGCATTGCCAGGATGTACTAAGCAGTCACATCCAATCAATATCCCAATCACATGCATCCCGCACGTGCACAATAGTAATCATATCAAGTGTTATGTTTTCAGTGTCATTGTAGGACTCACAAAGTTAGATAAACCTTTTGAGATGATTCTCAACCAATTGCTATACCACCGTGCGACTTAGGAGCGATGCTACTAATGATACTCAAGCCCCATGCAGCGCAGCTTAGACAAGAGCCGTAGTCACCGACTTATTGCACACGTACCCATCAAAGTTGGTATGTACCACCAGCATGCAGCACCAGAATCAATACATGGAGGTGGTTGCTTATCCACATGTACAGGGAATCACCAGCGGCTCACCGGGGTGTCCCTCCAGACATAGGACCTTCCCAGACAAACTAACTTGCAAAGGAAGCGCGTCGCATATAGGAGTAACTCAACCCAAATGACATATCCCTCAGCTATCTAGCTACGACTATGGATCCACAACCAGCTATGCCCACTAGACTCCAAAATTCCCTAAAATATCATATTTCTATAAGGGTTGGTGCCTAGCGGCATATAATGGTTATATCTGTACATTCACTTCATTATTTAGTCATGCGGATTATGAACTCTCTTTATAATGTCTTATGATTTATAATGCCATTTAAAAGTGTTTAGATAGTCAAATGGTAGTTAGGCTTTTCCAAAATCACATTTCTCGTTTACCTTCAAAACTGGGCAACTAATGTCCTAAATATCTCCCTAATTTGTTTTTCTGTAAAACAGGGATTTAGGTAGTTTATTTTGGTCTTAAAACACCTTAATTAATCATTAAAATTGTCTAAAAATAGTTTAGAATTGAATTAGGTTCGAAATTATGAAAAATTGGAAATTCTGCTGAGAGCGCCTGGGATCGCTCAGGATCGCTCCGGGCGGTCATCAGTCGGCGGTAGTGCAAATTCGAGCACCCACGGTCCGTCGTCCCGCGGTCCACGGCGTCCTCGAGTATTTAACCAGCGCCTAAGATCGCCGATGAGCGCCTCGCACAGTCGAGGTCGGCGGTCTCACCAAATCGAACAGAAACAGTTCTAAATCACGATTTTTCACGTCTAAACTCATTCTAATGTATTTATAACATGCTTAGCTAACTAAATACAACTTTACATATCATAGAAACATGCTTTTGCGATTAAACAGAGATAAATCCGAATTTTAAACCCAAACGGTGTCACCTACCTCTCTACGCTGATTCCTTCTTCTCTATTATGCACAATGACGAACTCTTGCACTGAAGAATCCTCTGGACGATGAACGCACGCCCAGCCTTTCCTTCTTCTTCTTCTTCTTCTTCTTCCCTTGGTCGCTTGAACAACTCGTCGCTTGCGGCTCTTCAATACGAGCGACAATACACGTATATGAATTAGGTTAATTCTTTATACATATTTATACCCCCTGATCCTATGCATCTCCCATGCAACTCTTCTATACACCTTGCCCACTCAGAATACATACCTCGATATCTCACGATCGGACGGTCAGATCTGCGTCTACTTCTGGATCTCCGCTAAGTTGATCACCCCCTACAATATTAAAATGGTTTTATCAATTTATAACTCTGGGTAATATTATTTACTAATTTAATTTATTATTTAAGGGAAATTCGAGGTTTTACACTTTCTATCCTGAGCAGCGTTTTCTTTTCCATTTCTTCCCTAGCCTTTTCTTTCTCTAGCTCTTTCTCAGATTCTGCTGTATTTTCCCTGATCAGAATGGGTTCAGGGACCGGTTCAGAAACGGGCTCAGGCATGGGTTGAGCCGGAGGCGGCATGTAGGCCTGAGGTGGTGGTGCCTGATGGGAGGTTGACGCTTGATTTTGGGCCTGGGCCTGTTGGGCCTGAGCCGCCAGTAAGTCTCCCAACATCTTGGCCAGACCAGCCACTTGCTCCTGCAGCTGAGCGAAGTCTTGAGCGGGGACAGTAGCTTGGGCTTGGTTCTCTTCAGTGTTCATGGTGCGGGCTTTAGATCTGGTTACTGGAGCAATGATTGCAAGTGTAGCTGGGTTGCAAGTAAATGTACCTGGAGAAAAAGAAAGAACAGAACATGTTAACTTCCATTTAACTTGAGTCACGCCCATATACATGTAAACCAGTAGGTTAGGTGAACACCAATCCAGATTTTTTTTTTTTTTTTTGTGTTGGAATATTCTAGGGCTTCCATAGGTCCCACTTTTTTTGACTTGATTGGTAAAAAGGAGACCAACCAAGGGTTTTTATGGAATATTTTAGGGCTTCCAAGGGTCCCAATTTTTGATTTGATTTGATTGGTAAAAAGGAGACCAATCAAGGGTTCATGGAATATTCTAGGGCTTCTAGAGGACCCACCTTTTTTTGACTTGATTGGTAAAAAGGAGACCAATCAAGGGTTTTTATGGAATATTTTAGGGCTTCCAAGGGTCCCAATTTTTGATTTGATTTGATTGGTAAAAAGGAGACCAATCAAGGGTTCATGGAATATTCTAGGGCTTCCAGAGGTCCCACTTTTTTTTGACTTGATTGGTAAAAAGGAGACCAATCAAGGGTTTTTATGGAATATTTTAGGGCTTCCAAGGGTCCCAATTTTTGATTTGATTTGATTGGTAAAAAGGAGACCAATCAAGGGTTCATGGAATATTCTAGGGCTTCCAGAGGTCCCACTTTTTTGACTTGATTGGTAAAAAGGAGACCAATCAAGGGTTTTTACGGAATATTTTAGGGCTTCCAAGGGTCCCAATTTTTTATTTGATTTGATTGGTAAAAAGGAGACCAATCACGGGTTCATGGAATAATCTAGGGCTTCCAGAGGTCCCACTTTTTGACTTGATTGGTAAAAAGGAGACCAATCAAGGGTTTTTATGGAATATTTTAGGGCTTCCAAGGGTCCCAATTTTTGATTTGATTTGATTGGTAAAAAGGAGACCAATCAAGGGTTGATGGAATATTCTAGGGCTTCCAGAGGTCCCACCTTTTTTGACTTGATTGGTAAAAAGGAGACCAATC
This sequence comes from Buxus sempervirens, assembly GCA_947561395.2. Classification (NCBI taxonomy): domain Eukaryota; kingdom Viridiplantae; phylum Streptophyta; class Magnoliopsida; order Buxales; family Buxaceae; genus Buxus; species Buxus sempervirens. The sequence goes on from OX387193.1 coordinate 14,921,133, forward strand.
AAGGGTTTTTATGGAATATTTTAGGGCTTCCAAGGGTCCAAATTTTTTATTTGATTTGATTGGTAAAAAGGAGACCAATCAAGGGTTCATGGAATATTCTAGGGCTTCCAGAGGTCCCACTTTTTTGACTTGATTGGTAAAAAGGAGACCAATCAAGGGTTTTTATCGAATATTTTAGGGCTTCCAAGGGTCCCAATTTTTGATTTGATTTGATTGGTAAAAAGGAGACCAATCAAGGGTTCATGGAATATTCTAGGGCTTCCAGAGGTCCCACCTTTTTTGACTTGATTGGTAAAAAGGAGACCAATCAAGGGTTTTTATGGAATATTTTAGGGCTTCAAAGGGTCCCAATTTTTGATTTGATTTGATTGGTAAAAAGGAGACCAATCAAGGGTTCATGGAATATTCTAGGGCTTCCAGAGGTCCCACTTTTTTTTTTGACTTGATTGGTAAAAAGGAGAACAACCAAGGGTTTTTATGGAATATTTTAGGGCTTCCAAAGGTCCCAATTTTTGATTTGATTTGATTGGTAAAAAGGAGACCAATCAAGGGTTCATGGAATATTCTAGGTCTTCCAGAGGTCCCACTTTTTTTGACATGATTGGTAAAAAGGAGACCAACCAAGGGGTTTTATGGAATATTTTAGGGCTTCCAAGGCCCCAATTTTTGATTTGATTTGATTGGTAAAAAGGAGACCAATCAAGGGTTCATGGAATATTCTAGGGCTTCCAGAGGTCCCACTTTTTTTTTGACTTGATTGGTAAAAAGGAGACCAACCAAGGGTTTTTGTCGAATATTTTAGGGCTTCCAAGGTACCAATTTTTGATTTGATTTGATTGGTAAAAAGGAGACCAATCAAGGGTTCATGGAATATTCTAGGGCTTCCAGAGATCCCACTTTTTTTTTACTTGATTGGTAAAAAGGAGACCAATCAAGGGTTCATGGAATATTCTAGGGCTTCCAGAGGTCCCACTTTTTTTGACTTGATTGGTAAAAAAGAGACCAACCAAGGGTTCATGGAATATTCTAGGACTTCCAGAGGTCCACTTTTTTTTGACTTGATTGGTAAAAAGGAGACCAATCAAGGGTTCATGGAATATTCTAGGGCTTCTAGAGGTCCCACTTTTTTTGACTTGATTGGTAAAAAGGAGACCAACCAAGGGTTCATGGAATATTCTAGGGCTTCCAGAGGTCTCACTTTTTTTTTTGAATTGATTGGTAAAAAGGAGACCAATCAAGGGTTTTATTTTTGAAATTTGCTGAATTTTCTCAATTTTCTAGTTCTAAAGCATGATTGACACATGTTTGAATTGAATCGATATCAAAAAATATGACACCTTAGCTCGTTCTTTAAGCTTCCACATTATGTTTAATCTTATTGGAATATATTTTTATAATTTTTTGTTTTTTATATTTTTTTTGACATTTTTATATTTTTTTTAGGGTGCCTAAGGATTATCCACAGTGTTTAGGCATTTTATTCTGAAAATTCGGGCTGAAAAGGCCAATTTATTCACTTTCTGCATGTATCCGGTATTAATTGCCGGATAAGGACATGTCTTACTGTATCCGGCCACAATGACCGGATACACGCATAAGCCTTTGTATCCGGTGATATATACCAGATATGAACAAAGTTCTTCTTAACCGGCCTGAATTGCCGGTTAATGCCGAAATGGCCATTTTTGACTCATTTTTTCACCAGATTAGGTTTTTCTTAATTCCCACTTGATGTTCACCTTATCTTGACCTTCAAAACTTGCCCCAAATTGGGCTTGGACATCATACTTTCAAAATTCCCCAAATTCAGGAAGGAACATGGCTTTACCTTGCCACCTTGTATTACCTTCATTCATTATGGTATTCCCATTATACCTTGGCCTGTAAAACATGCAAACGGCCTTCCCACATTTACACCCAATTCCCCAAACGCAATTGTGTGCTTTTAGCTGAAAACGTGTTTCTCCACCTTCAAGCGTATGATTTTTGGGTTTTGGCTTAATTGGCAACTTAGAACTCAAGTCTAGTGATGCCCAGAATCGAATCACAAATCTCATTGTCATCATATCATTGACTCAAATTCTAAGGTGAATGTTTTCACTTTCGCTTTCCGAAGTCACGACCTCAGTGCGCCAAGCTACCCACATTCATGGTTCAACTTCCTATAGGTAAAAGGGTAGGTTGTGCAAAGTGTTTATTGTGCTCAAGTGCATTTGAAATTAAGGTAACATTCACAACGTCCCAGCCCCTTGCCACTCTTTTTCGTAGCCATGCATTCAATTTCAAGCCAAGGTACATATGACAAAATAATGAAGCTAAATACAAGCAAGCAAGAGCACCAAAGCAACCAAATATGCACAAAAATATTACATGCCCAAAAAGCGGTATACAAACATGTTATTTGTGCAAACAATAATTAAACCATGGAAGCATGCTTGAAACCCAAAAGCATTCCCTAAAATTCCAGATTTTCATGCTCTTTTTCATGCTCAAAGTGTACCATTTCTACCCAAATTGGAGCCTAAAATTTTAGCACTACTTGACATGATACAAGAAAGGTTTTGATGATTTAAATATGCTTGAAAACCCCCCAAATATGCACTGAAATTTCCAGAATTTTCATGCTCAAAAGTTCCTCCCTTATACCCCAAATTAATGCCTAAAAGTTTAGCAACTACTTGACATGGTATATTGGTGAACATGCTAAAAAAATCTACAATGTGCACTAAAATTCCAGATTTCATGCTCTTGGTTTTCATGCTCAAATCAAATCCCCCTATACCCCAAATCAAAGGCATGGCATAACAAAAAAAATTTTAAGCACAAAAAAAGCATGCTTTATGGGAACCATGTTTGAATACCCAAAAATTCTGAACTCCTAGATTTCATGCTTCTAATTCTCATGTTCAAACCATGGTATTCAAAATCCAAATTAGAGCATGTTATCACCAAATGCATCAAAATCATGCTTCAAGATAGGCTTCTCCTAAATCAATCTTTAGGCAACATCAAGCAAAACATACATGACTTGATTCATATAAAATTCAAAAGCATCCCAATCTGATTTGAAATACAAGGATATACACAAATAAAGTAAACAAAATAGCAAGCATTCAAAAAGTAAAGAAAAAGCATGAATATACAAAAAAAGGCTTAAATCCACAAGTCCCCAGCAGAGTCGCCAGTTGTGAGACATGGAAAAATCACCGGAATGATCATCCCTCCGTCAACACACGAGGCTCAAAATAAAAGTTGGAGAGTCGCCACCATTCAGAATTTTGGGGTGAGAATGGACACCAAAATCATCAAAAATAATCAAAAAGTGCAAAAATGCCAATTCCAGGGTGAAAATAACCCTACTTGAAAATCAAATCCAGAGATGGGTAAGGGGATTAGATTATGAACGGGGGAAGGTGTTAGGCACCCCCATTCATCCACACGAAGTGGTAGCCAAGTGTATGTTCATGCAAAAATAAGAAAGCTTGCTAAAATCATAGAAAACCTTGAAAAAGGACCAATGTATGATATTTCCACATGAAGATCTAAATGGATTCTAGATCCTCTCTTATGTCAATATCATTTCTGGAATATCACAAAGGATGGAAATCAAAGCACAAGTTATTCAAAAACCAAGTTGAATCAAATCCGGAAAATTCGGTGAAAAGTCATGCCATTTGTCTTGAAATCATTCAAATACAATTTTAAATTGAACCCAACTAAATTCATTTGAAATATTACAGTAAATAAGAGTGTCATGCAAAATTTCACTTCATTCCGATAAAAATCCTAGGAGTTATGCTCCTTTGAAGTTGTTGCTGGGGATTTTTAAAAGTGATGAGTGGGCAACTTTGGGAAATTGCATAGAAAAATCCACTTCATAAAAATCCACAAAATTTGGTGTGATTGAAGTCTGTATGGCTAGCTTTCAAAAGAAACTAGCCTTATACAAAAATCCCTTAGGATGTGCCTTGGGTGGTCTCCCGAACAGGCCCCAAAGATCACAGATTTACCCAGAAAAGTACAAATAAATAGTTCTGAGTAAATCGGCTACCAATAATTCAAATGGAATCCAAAAATTATGAAACCAATTGGATTTGAAAATAGACTCGGAAAGGAGTACTCAGAAACAAAAATCATTCAAATCAGACTTAAAACGAACACATGGCGCTCTGTCGAAGTGACAAGTTCTGTATTTGAACCTGAACTGTCCACTCAACTTCGACAGAGAGGTGTCAAAAATCCGTTAGATGGAAATTTATGAAATTTGGTGGACATAAACTAGACAGCCTCACCTTTCCCATGGTTCTAGAATCGCTCCAAAATTCATCAGGACGATGAAGTTATGAGCGTCCGAAGTAAGGGTACAGGTGCTGTCCAGTTAGGCCCTTTCTGAGTAAAACCAACTCAAAACTGTGATCAAGTGTGTGAGATTCGTGTGAGATGAATCCAAAACCTTTGAAAAACATTTAAAACATTCCAGAATTTGATTGAGGCCATTTATTGGAGATTTATCACAATGAATGTAATAAATCCCCAAATGTGAGCCCATTCACCAAAAAAGTGCTATGTATGTGCAAGCTTGAAAAAGCATACAAGATCAATCGAACAACATAGCATGCATATATTTTCATCAAAATGAGGTTCTAAAATAGCCTAGGGTTCCGTTCCATTATTGTTTCCCTCTATTCTCTCCCCGTTAAACACGGTTCTTCAATATAATCAAGGTTACTTTGAATATGAAACAGTTTTCAATCAAACAAAAGGCCTTATGCTACATAGGTTCTAGTACTAAGGTCAATCCCCAGTCTCGTTTCTCCTAAATCCCGCCTCCACGTTTTACGGCTAGGGGGAGTCTCGAGATACTTTGAGCCGGTGAAGGATTTTCACACACAAAGAAGGCTTTACACTACAGAAAGGTAGAAAAAGAGATCTAGATCTAGAAATGTAAATACAGAAAATACAAGAAGAGTTGGAGGCTTACCTGGATTCTGGAAGCACTCCCGCAGCGATTTCCTTCTTCTCTTGGAGTTCTTCTTTGCGAGAATTCAAAACAAGAGTTGGTTGCCATTTGCTTGAGGAGGAGCCTCCTATTTATAGGCAAAGGCTAGGGTTAGTGTTGGTGAGAATGGTAGACACAACATAAGGTCTATAGCCCACCAACCTTAACCCTAAGGCTATTTCCGAGATTTCCCCTCACCAACCCTAACCCTAGCCTTAGGGTTGGCTAGGGTTGGTGAGGGGAAATCTCGGAAATAGCCTTAGGGTTAAGGTTGGTGGGCTATAGACCTTATGTTGTGTCTACCATTCTCACCAACCCTAACCCTAGCCTTTGCCTATAAATAGGAGGCTCCTCCTCAAGCAAATGGCAACCAACTCTTGTTTTGAATTCTCGCAAAGAAGAACTCCAAGAGAAGAAGGAAATCGCTGCGGGAGTGCTTCCAGAATCCAGGTAAGCCTCAAACTCTTCTTTTCTTTTCTATATTTACATTTCTAGATCTAGATCTCTTCTTCTACCTTTCTGTAGTGTAAAGCCTTCTTTGTGTGTGAAAATCCTTCCCCGGCTCAAAGTATCTCGAGACTCCCCCTAGCCGTAAAACGTGGAGGCGGGATCTAGGAGAAACGAGACTGGGGATTGACCTTAGTACTAGAACCTATGTAGCATAAGGCCTTTTGTTTGATTGCAAACCGTTTCATATTCAAAGTACCCTTGATTATCTTGAAGAACCGTGTTTAACGGGGAGAGAGAACAGAGGGAAACGATAATGGAACGGAACCCTAAGCTATTTTAGAACCTCATTTTGATGAAAATATATGCATGCTATGTTGTTCTATTGATCTTGTATGCTTTTTCAAGCTTGCACATACATAGCACTTTTTTGGTGAATAGGCTCACATTTGGGGATTTATTACATTCATTGTGATAAATCTACAATAAAAGGCCTCAATCAAATTCTGGAATGTTTTAAATATTTTTCAAAGGTTTTGGATTCATCTCACACGAATCTCACACACTTGATCACAGTTTTGAGTTGGTTTTACTCAAAAATGGCCTAACTTGACAGCACCTGTACCCTTACTTCGGACGCTCATAACTTCATTGTCCGGATAAATTTTGGAGAGATTCTAGAACCATGGGAAAGGTGAGCCTGTCTAGTCTATGTCCACCAAATTTCATAAATTTCTATCGAACGGATTTTTGACACCTCTCTGTCGAAGTTTAGTGGACAGTTCAGGTTCAAATACAGAACTTGTCACTTCGACGGAGCGCCATGTGTTCGTTTTAAGTCCGATTCGAATCATTTTTATTTCTGAGTACTCCTTTATGAGTCTATTTTCAAATCCAGTTGGTTTCATAATTTTTGGATTCCATTTGAATTATTGGTAGCCAATTTACTCAGAACTGTTCATTTGTACTTTTCTGGGTAAATCTGTGATCTTTGGGGCCTGTTCGGGAGACCACCCAAGGCACATCCTAAGGGATTTTTGATGAGGCTAGTTTCTTTTGAAATATGGCCATACAGACTTCAATCACACCAAATTTCGTGGATTTTTATGAAGTGGATTTTTTTATGCAATTTCCCAAAGTTGCCCACTCATCACTTTTAAAAATCCCCAGCAGCAACTTCAAAGGAGCATAACTCCTAGGATTTTTATCGGAATGAAGTGAAATTTTGCATGAGACTCTTATTTACTATAATCTTTCAAATGAATTTAGTTGGGTTCAATTTAAAATTGTATTTGAATAATTTCAAGACAAATGGCATGACTTTTCACCGAATTTTCCGGATTTGATTCAACTTGGTTTTTGAATAACTTGTGCTTTGATTTCCATCTTTTGTGATATTCCAGAAATGATATTGACATAAGAGAGGATCTAAAATCCATTTAGATCTTCATGTGGAAATATCATACATTGGTCCTTTTTCAAGGTTTTCTATGATTTTAGCAAGCTTTCTTATTTTTGCATGAACATACACTTGGCTACCACTTCGTGTGGATGAATGGGGGTGTCTAACACCTTCCCCCGTTCATAATCTAATCCCCTTACCCATCTCTGGATTTGATTTTCAAGTAGGGTTATTTTCACCCTAGAATTGGCATTTTTGCACTTTTTGATTATTTTTGATGATTTTGGTGTCCATTCTCACCCCAAAATTCTGAATGGTGGCGACTCTCCAACTTTTATTTCGAGCCCCGTGTGTTGACGGAGGGATGATCATTCCGGTGATTTTTCCATGTCTCACACCACCCCTCCGATCTCGGTAACTCCACCTCGAACGGGCATGGGCTGCATAAGACAACCCACTGAGACCTGCCCGAACCAAGTATCATAGTCACCCTCGGCTAAAAGGGCATCTCCAGCCTCCCAATCGACAAAATGAGCAGGGTCAAATGGACCAGGAGGGGTGAAAGTTGCTGTATCTGGAGGAGCCACAGGGATCCGGAGCTCGCCAGTGTGCTGGAAGAAGAAGCGCTCGCCGAGGTACCATATGCTACCCAGCTGCCCGATAAAGAACGGGTACCTCTGACACCGCTGATCTAGAGCGAACGCCTCATCTACGAACGACTGAAAAGCCAACTCATCATGCAGGCCATCTAAATGGGGAACAGATAGCTGAAAATAAACAGAGATGAATGTCAGATTCTCAAAAAAGGGGAAAAAGGAAAAAATAAGAATAAGAAAAAAAGGTTTACCTCTCTCCTAAAGGTCCTGTCCAGGTGAGCCCTGGCCGACCTAGGGCTACTCTTCTGAGTCGCGCCTAATTTGACTCCATCTACAGGCCACAGGGAATGTCCCCTCAGGCAATGTGGAGGTCGGGCGAAAGTGGGCTACATAAACCTGAGCAAGGAATTGAAAATAAAAAAAAACGATAAAAGAAAAAAAAAGAGATAAGCAAAAAGAAAAAAAAAAGAGAAGAAAAGAAGAAAAGAAAGAAAAAAGAGAAAGAAGGAAAGAAGAAAAAATGAATGAATTCATACCTACAGAAAAGGCCAGAAAAACCTGCAACCAACCCCAGCCCCTCTAGGATAAGACAGGCCGGAGACCACTCACCGCAGGCCCGCCAATAGGGTACCGTAGACAAGCTGGCCCCAAGCATAATCCCTCGCTCGAGGCAGATTGTAAAATCCCAAATTTTAATGAAATTAAAATTATTATGTTGGTAATTAATTAATGCCAAAATAAAAATAATAATAATAATAATTAATTAAGAGGAATTGGAGATTGAAAGGGTTTGATTGGGGTTCTCGGGTGAACAAAATTTGAGAACTTTAATTATGAAGTTAAGAAGAATTATTTAGTTTTAACTAGAGTGTTAAAGATGATTTAATGTTGTGAAAATTAAGAGATATTAATTAAAAACTAGGTTGCTGGTATAGGGAGTTGGTGGAGTGCTGAAGTAAGGGATCATGATTTAAATTATCAAAGGGTGGCAACTATAAAAGGGGGAGAATTTCGTTTGTTGGTTTGGTTTGGCATTCGAGCACTGAACTGAGATCAGAGAGAGATGAGGGGGTGATCTAGGGTCTGAAGAATCAGAATGGAGAAATTTTTGATCTGAGAGTTCAAATTGGAGCCATTTGAAGGCTGTTCGAGAGAGATTGAAGAACTTCTATGGCAGTGTTCAGATCTGTTCTGGAGCTGCGAAATTAGTATGTTGACTCAAATCTCAGGCAAGGATTAGTTTAATAGGCGATGTTTAGTTAAATTTATCAAAGGAAATACAGATTCAAGTAGATTTGATCAGGATCTGGTTTCTGCAGAGACTTGTTTAGGTTCTATTTGTGAATTCAACTCAGGAGGCAAATTTCAGAGAATTCAGGAGGAATTAGGAGGTTCTGAATTGTGAATTAGTTTCTATCAGGTAAGTAGCATCGAATAATTTGTTTTAGACGATTCAATTTGGAATTTGATTCAGTTTTGAACTTGAGATCAGTCGAACCTCTGTTTTACTAGTTTTGGCACCCAGATTTAATCAGTGACGAAATTTTGATTCCATTCAATTCCATGATATGATTGCTGTATAATTAGATGAATATTGATTTGCTGAGAATGAATTGGTGAAGTAAATTCAATTTCGTTCATATATGAAGTTAAATTTTGGTGGTTGCAGAAATCTGGTTTGAAAAGTTGGAAAGGCCTGGATTTTGAAAAGAAAAGAGAATACCTCAGGGGTCGGCTCTCACGAACCCCCGGATGCTCCAGAATCTGAATCTGAGACCTCCAGACTACTGGAAGAGGAAAGGTCAGGATCCGGCTCGGCCCTAGAAGAAGATGCCACATCGGCCGGGTCCCTCCGAACCCTCGAAGAGGAAGGCTCATCTGAGGGACCCTGGGAAGCGCGACGTGTGCGAGCCATCTACAAAACCAATTGCAGGGAGAAATTTATTATGTTTTATTGGAAGTCATTTTTGTGCTTTCATGTTTCAGTTAATTTCGCTTGCCCTTGGACTAATCAATTCTATGTGATTTGCAGGAAAACGGAGATCGGAAGAAGCACTCCAAAAGTGCCTGACCGAACCAGGATTTGATTTCTTTTAGTCTTTACTAATTCTTTATTTCTGTTGTATATAAGAATTATATACAGGAAACCAAATTCTTATATATTGTTCTTATATGCAAAAAGAGAATTTTTTTTTTTAAATTTTTAGAAATTCAGATGCAGTTACTAAATGCCGAAAGTCCCTAAATGGTTAAACTTGTTCCATTTTCAGGTTTACCAAAAGAAAGCAGCACTAAGGGCAGTAAGGGCATGATCAAAATAACGGGAGCTGTCTACACCTATCCATGCTAGGGGTTTTGGGGGAAGCTTTTAAAGTACAAGGGCAGATACTCAAATTTAATACAGTTGAACACAATAGTTCGAAATTAGGCACTGATTTGGATTCGCTACAATCGGAATGTTGAAATAAGCATGGAAGCATGAATAGGGGTAAACAGCATGCTAATTGGGATCAAGTCAGCCAAGAGTCATTCCAAGCATACAAAAACATTCACTTCATGATAGGGTAAGCATGCCGAGTATTATGCTGCCGCAACAAAAAAAAATCCTCATGCCAATGGGGAGCAAGCATTTAAAAGATCAAAAGTGGATAAACAAAAGTCATGAATGTTTGCATTCAAAGAAGAAATCGGCATTGTGAAGTAAGATTTTGGACAAAATCTAAGCAGTACAAGCCATGGTCGACACAGACAATAAGTAAACACAGAATTTGGGGGATTCGGTTCGATCAGAAGCAATCAGTTCAGAGCATGCCCAAAAGCAAAAGTGTAACAGCAATCAACCACGAAAAACCCATGCACAAGTGTTCGAATTGATTGCTTGCAAGAAGAATAAGTGTTCGGCCACTTACTTGTAGTAGCTAAAACCAAAGCTTTGCAAAGAAAAACAGAATCTTGGCCTCACAGAAGCTCCAACGGCAATGGATTGAAATGATGGTTGAAGAAGAGTCCCAGTCGCTCGAATCTCACAACCCAGATAGGGGTCAAGTCACGGCAGAGAGGGGAGATTGATCGAATCCCAGCCGAAAGGTGCAACAGTCCACCGGAAGAGAAGCAAAGATCACCGAAAAAACAAAAGTCACTGGAGGAGGTGTCGACGCCGGAGAAGAAGAGATCGAAGACCGGAAGGAAACTACGGTCGCAATAGGAAAGGGTAAACACCGGAGTTCCAAGGTTTTGCACAGGTACAGTGAGAGGTCGCAGTCGCGGTCTCGGTTATATGTAACCTATAGAACCGCACAGACAAAACGGTTGAGATTGAAATTGTCAAAAACCGCATATTCAGTACGGTTAGCACCAAAAAATGGATTTTCAAAACTTTTTCCATTCTCTTTCAAGAGATTTGTATCCAAGATAGTTGTGAATTGCAAGAAACACCACCCTATCAACTTTAGTTTTAAAAATTTGCTCAAATCTCACTTCATAGCCACGAGTGCTTTGTGAGACGCAAGAAGAGGATCTGCCCCTTAAAGTTAGGGACTTTTCATCAGATCTTCTAAACAAATTCTTTTTCCAAAATCATGTTTTGGAGTTCTTGCAACTTATGATTGAATGGACATGATCTTAGAAAGCGTAATTTGCGGGTCTTTTGGCTCTCCGCTGTCAATTGATTCCAATTCTAGCGAAGAGGGGGCAGTTGTAGACACCCCAAATTGCACTTCAATATAAAAGAACACTCAAAAGAACTTTAAATATTTTATTTGAGCCTTGACATATGTCAAACACTCAAAAATACTCAAAAGGGGTGCTAACCGCACTAAATATGTGGTTTTTGAGAATTTGGTCTCAACCGCTCTATATGTGCGGTTGCGACCGCACACACAACACAGTTGATGTTCATGCTTCTCGCGTGAGCTGCCACGTGGCTTCCATAAGCTTCAGCCATTGAGCGACGTGTAGACACCCCAAATTGCAATACAAAATGAGAAAATAATGAAAACATTAATTAGAATTTAAAACAGGCCAAAAATGCAAGAAAATCAATAATTATAGCCTGGACCGTATTATATCTACGGGCTAAGCGCGCCCAAATTTTATATACGGGCACGCAGCGCCGGTAATACATACACGGACACCATTGGACCGTAAATCATTTACGGGCACATCAGACTCGTGCGAGTTCTGTTCTTCCCTCAATTTCTGAGCCTTATCTTTAGTCCAATATCCCTTTAAATGAGCGAATTATATATTTTATTCGTGCGAAATATCTTTGTGGATAAAGGATGGGCATGATCTTGTGTTTAACTCAAACTGAAACTCTATCTTGCCAAACCTTGGACCAACCATACCCCTGTGTTTGCCTATAAATAGAGGGCCTTTCCTCAAGCAAAAGACCACGAAATTTTGAAGTCTAAGAAGCTCCAAGAGAAGAGAGGAATCCCTGCTGCCCTGCTTGCTCAATCCAGGTAAGTCCCTTTTCCCTTTTATTTTCTATTTTCAATTCTAGAAGTAATAGGATCTTCTCTATTGCTGTAGAATAAGGCCATCTTTTGTACTTGTATTCCTAAACTTGCCTCTAAGTACCTCAAGAGTCTCTCTAGCCGTAAAACGTGAAGAGAGAGCTAGGGGAAAAGAGAACAGGTGGATCCCTAGAATAGAACCCCATATCTGTTTTTCTCCTTTTTTAGAATGAGGCCTTGGATTGTGTTTGTATAACCAAACATATCTCCAAGTACCTCAAGAATCCTCTCTGACCGTAAAACGTGAAGAGAGAGCTAGGGGAAAAGAGAACAGGTGGATCCGTAGGGTAGATCCCCATGTGCTTTAATCTGTGAGATGTGGCTGCTTTGGATATCCTGATCATGTTTTAAGGGTTTTTATGTTGAATCTGAATCAATCATATGAATCCATGATGTTTATAGCATGAGATCCCCACTTTTTGCTAAAATTTGGATTTTTGCCACTTTTGCACCTACATCACTGTTTTTTGTGATTTTTGTGATATTAGGCTATGATCTTGGATTTATCATGATCAATATGATAGATCTGAATCCAAAAGCCTGAAAATAAATTCTAGGGTTTCATGATGTGGTTTTTAAATCGTTTTTCATTATTGAGAGAAGACCCTACAGTCTAAGTTCTCCCCTTTTGATGTTTTTTCATCAACGTGGGTATTTTTGGTTTTTATTTTTTGATTTAATGTAAAATTTGGGCTATATCTATGTCCTGGACTGTTCAAGTTCAATTTTGAAATATTTTATAAAAATATTTTTCTAGATTTCTAGAATTTGACTTGAAGCCAGATTTTTGAAGTTTTCACTTTAGATTGGTTTTATTTGATTTTATCTCAATTTTATTTTGATCATGAAACCCTAGGAATGGTATGATCATATTTGAAAGTTCTGGATCAATCAGACTATTCGTATGAAAAAACCATACAATTTTGTCTTTTTTGTGATTTTCAATGAATTTTATAGCAAGCCTTTTTCCTTTATTTTAACATAAACAATACCTGGCAACCACCTTGTGTAGATGAATAGGGGTGCCTAACACCTTCCCTTGTTCATAACCTAATCCCCTTACCCATCTCTGGTTGTTTTTTGTAGGAGGGTTATTTTTACCCTAAAATTGCCTTGTGTGCTTATTTGATATTTTGGTGTCCATTCACACCTAAATTGAATGGTGGTGACTCTTTGTTTTATTCAATCCCGTGTTATGATTAGGAAGTCATTGGATTGATTTTCCATGTCTCACAACTGGCGACTCTGCTGGGGAGTTGAGGATTTCAGTCTTTTGGTGTTTGTTCATGTTTTTGCTATTTTGTGTTCTTAAGCATGTTGGGTATGTTTTAAATCTGAATTATTGCTTAAGAATTCATGGGGGTAGAAACATGTTTAATTTTGATTTATAGGATTGTTTCTAGAAACATGCGTATAGGAGGTTCGTTTTGCTGAAACATGTTTATTTTTTGCTATTTTTTTATAATAGCATGTTTTAATTTTCAGCATGATCTCCATGATGATATTTGGGTTGTATACATGATCAGATGTTTACATGATTGGATGATTTTTATGAGCATGTTTTGTAAGACCCCAGTTTTGAGTAGAGAAAAAAATAATATAATAATAATAAACAATATAAAATAGTAGATAAAATAAAATACATGCAAAAGTATGAACACATGGATTTATGGGCAGGCTTAATCAAAATTTATTTATTGCTGGAGATTTGTGGTCATTAGTTGTCAAAGAGAATAACCTTAAGTGGATGCGGGAAAATGTAGGGTTTTCAGTGGGCGAGCATGCACAGGATCAAGGCTTTTAAAAGGTTGTCGTGCGGCAATGCGTATGGGAGCGTGTGGAAGGTATATATATACTAAAGGGGAAATTAGGGTTTTGGTTTTCGAATGCTCGCATCATATTTTGGTAACTGGGCGATTTGGCGATTGCGGCTGAAATGGCGATTAGGGTTTCGCTGGGAAGAGATGAGAACCGCAAGAGTTGCTAGGAGTTTATTGGAGTAGGATTTCAGCGGGTTTTTCCTCTCGCGAGCAGGGGATCAGTTCGGCGACCTTCGCATCCACGCGCGCAGCCGGAAGTCATGCTCGGCCGGCTGTGGAATAAGCTTTTGTTTCTCGGAATAAGCGTATACTTGTGAGTAGCACTGTTTTATCACTGGGTTTGTCTTTGGGTTTTCTCGAGCTTAGTCGGATGCATGTTTTGAATATTTAGTGATAGTATAAGGTTTTCTGGTTTCTGGGTTTTCGGAAAGTTGCATGAACAGAGTATCCGGAGTTAAGTTTTAATTAAAAATGAAAGTGTTTAGATTAATTTCAAATATGGTTGGGAAGTGTTAAGGGGGTATTAGGAGTGTATTGGAGCAATTACAGACCTAAACCAACCGGCCAGACTTGTAGATCTTGGAATAACAGAGAATGAAAAATCACAGGGGGTATCCGCCTACCTCGCGCCCACCGGCGTTCACCTTGGAGGTAGGCGCCCTGTTAAAAATGACTTACCGCCCATCTCGCGCCCACCTCGCGCTCATCTCGCGCGAAGTGGAAAACAAGGCGCTCATCTCGCGCGAATCCCGCGCCCATCTCACGCCCACCTCACGCCCATCTCGCGCTCACCTAGCGTCGGGTGAGCGGCAGGTCGTTTTTAACCGTTTTCTTCACCGCCGACCGGCGCCCACCTCGCGCCCACCTCGGTAGGTGAGCGGTAGACCTATTTTGCTTAATGAAATGGAATTTCTGACTTGACCAAGAGTAATTGCACTTCTTAGGGGTTAAACCACTTCACTATTCACTTGGTTAGGAACCTGAGAAACCATTTTGCCTATGAAATTAATAGAGGAAAATGTTGTGAACATCTTATGAGTTTCAAGTTGGGTTTTAGGTTACTTATGAGTATTGTGCCGGACACCGAACTAGGAAGAGTTATCAGTTACTTTTCCTTATTCTATACACTGCTTTGATTGAGAAGTTCTTGTAATTCTGGTTTCACTTGTTGGAAACTTTATACGTATTGAAAGGTTTTCTTTGGTATGAATGGATTGAGTTTTACTTTCATATGACTTGTGTTATGGAAATGAGAAAGTACCGAATGTACTTGAGGCACTGCTTGGTCCAGAGGGACAGGTGATGAATTGTGATGAGTTCTTACGTGATGTGGAAATGAATGGTTTTGTTTTGATATTGAAATCGAGATTATACGATGTTTACTGTTTTGGTCTAGCTTGTCCTGGATCCAGATGTCTAAGCTTAGTAATGTGATGTTATTGTTGGTTGTTGGAATTGCATGGCCTTGTGTGTTGCCACGACCGGTGTAGAGCAGCCAGAAACCCTGAGTAGGCCTGGTTGTCAATGCAGAAACCCGAGGAGTAGGCCTGCATTGGATGACGAAACCCTGAGTAGGCCGTCATTTCAGAGTATCCGAAACCCTGAGTAGGCCGGAACTGTGTACATGGAGGTGTGGAGTGTCTACTTGGCATGTTTAATTTATCAACTAAACGATAGTCATGACATTGACCAATGTTGGTATTTGATTTTGTTTGTCGTGATATGTTTTATTCGCTGGTTTGTTGGTATTTATGGTTCATGGAATATTGTTTACCGATTATTGTGTATTGTACCTCCCGCCGGTGTAGAGCAGCCAGAAACCCTGAGTAGGCCTGGTTGTCAATGCAGAAACCCGGGGAGTAGGCCTGCATTGGATGACGTAGTCATTTCAATATCCGAAACCCTGAGTAGGCCGGATATACATTTGGAGGCGTGGGCATGGTTATGAGAAGACTTGGTGTTATGTGACATTGGTATATCTGGAATTATATCTTGAGATACAAAATTATGCTTATTTGCTATGTTGTTGCCAATTAATCATTATTTTATCGATATCTTCGGGATTGGAAACGGATTGTTATTGCTTGATTTACCTGATGGTTTTCCGCACTGATATGAATTGGATTATTGAAGTTTAGTCGGATTATTCGGAATATGCGTATTATCCTCATTGTACATGGTTATAATCGTGGCATGTTTTAGAACTGAAATAAATGTATTTGTGCATGCATGTGCTGCTCACTGGGATATTCGTATCTCATTCCGTATTGTTTTGTTTTGTTTTCAGCTGCTCCTGGGGAGGACGATACTTGCGGGTAGTTACTTGGTCATGTGAGTTTATTTTCGTTTGGGATTATTTTAGCGCACTCTGTTATATAGTTTTTGTTGTATTCATGTTTTTCCTTCACTCTGATATTGCGATCCTGAGTTTTATAATAACCTCTGGAGACGAGTTACGGGTTTTTCATGTGACTCGGATAGGGACTGCTTTGTATATTTGTTTACTTTATATATGCTTTCCTATTATGCCTTGGTTTGTATATGCATGGCTACGAAAAGAGTGGCAAGGGTTTGAGACGTTGTGAATGCACCCAATTTTTACAATGCATTGTGCACATTTTATTTTTTTACACAGCCTACCTATAACCTATAGGAAGTTGAACCCGAATGTGTGTAGCTTGGCGCAACGAGGTCGATACTTCGGAAAGTGAAAATGAAAACATTCACCTTAGAACTTTGGGCCAATGATGTGATGATAACGTGGATATGTGATTCGATTCTGGTCATCACTAGGCTTGAGTGCTAAGTTGCCATTAAGCCAAAACCCAAAGCCCCTACGCAGTAAGGTGGAGATACACGTTTTTGGCTAAAGTACACAATTACGTGGGGATATGGGTTCGTAATTGTGGGAAGGACGTTTGCAAGGTTCGCAAACCAAGGCATAATGCTGATGCCATATTGAAGGTAAACAAGGTAACAAGGTAACCTTAATTTTTGCATTATTTTCATGTCATAGGGGTGTCATGGTGCCCATTGGTTCGGGATAAAATTGGTCCCAAAATTGGTGTAGCCCATAGGAAGAGTTTCTAACTCTGTTTAGAATCAATCCTACCCAATGTTCATACAAGAGGCAACAAAAGGGTACCAAATTCTAGAATATGGTGTCAATTCAGAGGATACATGTGCCCTCCTAAACATGTGTTTTAGCAAAAAGGCCAAGGTCCACTTTGGGACAGTTTAGAAGCTTTGCAAGGGGTGAACCGTATGTTTGGATGAGCAATCAAAGTGATCAAACCATGCAAAAACTGGGAAAACATAAAAGAGCTCCGTAAAACCGCATTTGGTACACGGGTTGGGCTAGCCCGTATTGATTATACGGGCTGAGCTCACCCGTGTTTTCCATACGGTCACGGCTTGCTCGTAATTTGAATACGGGCAGGGCTGGACCGTACTGTGTATACAGTTTTCTCAGAAAATTCAATTTTAATCAATTTTTCCCACTAAATCTTATTCCTTTAACCTTTAAATAATGATAAAGGGAAATAAGTTTGAATAAAATGCTTCAAAAAAAATGTGAGAGAAAATCCTTTGGGCCTCTGAAAGCCTTTGAATTTCAAATCTTTTTCCTTTGGGCCTCTGAAAGCCTTTGAATTTCAGATCTTTTTTCCTTTTGGGCCTCTGAAAGCCTTTGAATTTCAGATCTTTTGGGCCTCTGAAAGCCTTTGAATTTCAGATCTTTTTCCTTTTGGGCCTCTGAAGCCTTTGAATTTCAGATCTTGTGGGCCTCTGAAAGCCTTTGAATTTCAGATCTTTCCCCTTTTGGGCCTCTGAAAGCCTTTGAATTTCAGATCTTTTTCCTCGAGCCTCTGAAAGCCTTTGACTTTCAAACCTTTATCAAAAATCCTTGGGCCTCTAAAAGCCTTTGAATTTCATACCTTTTCCAAAAATATCCCTGGGCCTCTGAAAGCCTTTGAATTTCAGACCTTTTCCAAAAATATCCCTGGGCCTCTGAAAGCCTTTGAATTTCATACCTTTTTCCAAAAATATCCCTGTGCCTCTGAAAGCCTTTGAATTTCAGACCTTCTCCAAAAAACAAATCCCCCCGGGCCTCTAAAGCCTTTGAATTTCAGATCATTTTCTCTCTATTGTGGGACCTGTTAGAAGCCCTAGAATATTCCAACAATTCTAAGGGAAAAAGAAAGAAGCAAATAAAGAAACAAAATCCAAACTCGTGTTCACCCAGCTTGCACATAAGCATTCCTAAGCATGTGAATGAGATTAATTGGGCATTGATATTTTTTCCTTTATTTTTTGCCAGGTACTAATACACTTGCACTCATAGCTCCTGCAATCAGATCAGGAGCAGGTGGCAGGACTAGCCCGAATGCTAGAAAACATACTGTCAGTACAGGCCCAACAAGTGCAAGCCCAGAACCAATCATCCACTTCCAACCCAGCACCTCCACCACAAATCAACATTCCACCTCTGGTTCAACCTATTCCTGAACCCATCTATGAACCCACCCCTGAACTTATACTGATTAGGGATGAGACAGTGGAATCGGACAAAGCAAAGGAAAAGGAAAGGATGAGGGAAGAAGCTGAAAGGAAATTCATGCACAGACTGGAAATGATCCAAGACGAACTGAGGGAGGTTAAAGGTGTGAACAACTTTGGGGGCACCAATTTTGAAGACTTGTGCCTATACCCCAACGTTAACCTGCCAGCTAAATTCAAATGCCCAGACCTAGACAAGTATGATGGCACGGGCTGCCCCATGAGCCATCTGAAGTTGCACTGCGGTGCCATATGCCAATTCGGGCGGGATGAAGGTGTTTTGATTCAGCTCTTCCAAAGGAGCTTAACTAGAACGGCTCTGAGGTGGTTTGCCACCTTAGACCATGGGAAGATCAAAAGATCGAAGGACCTAGCAGATGTCTTCCTAGCCCAGTACCGGTTTAATTCAAAAATCGTGCCAGACAGGTACGATGTAATGAGAATGAGTAAGGCTAGAGATGAATCTGTGAGACAGTATGCCAAAAGATGGAGGGAAACTGCCTCTCAAGTCAGGCCACCCATGCTAGAGCAGGAGATGATTTCCACTTTCATCAGTACACTGGGTCAACCATTCTACAGCCACCTGGTGGGTCTGACCACCACTAATTTTGCGGCTTTGGTATAAGTGGCCGATCGAATCGAAGATGGGATAAGGTCAGGTAAAATAATTGACCACTCCGCTATGGTCAGTCAGCAAGACCCCAATCTGAAGAAAGGAAGTGGGATAAAGAAGAATGGGAACAAGAAAGAAGGGGAGGTGAACATGATGCAGCCACCATTGGGCCCTAAAAAGCCCATACAAATCAACATACCTGCTCATTTTCCTACTCCATCTGCTCCATCTACCCAGGCCCCCATGAGGGTTAATGTTCCAGCAGCACCCTCAGACCAAAAGAGGGTTGTTACTAAAGAGGAAAAGGATGCCTATTTCGCGGCAAGGAGAAATATGGTTGTCACCCCTATTCCAATGACTCCTCAGTTGCTGCCCACTTTATTGAAAGCAGGGTATATCACTTTAAGAGAACCCAATCCGAATGCATCCAAAGGGAGAAATTTTGACCCCTCCACCACTTGTGATTACCACATGGGTGCACCTGGGCACCCTACTGACAAGTGCTGGCCTTTGAAACATGCCATTCAGGATTTACTGGACCAGAATACCCTGTCTTTTAATACAGGGGCTCCCAATCCTCCCAGAACAGACATTTGCCAAAACCCGTTGCCTCAGCATCATGGGGCAGGCCCCTCTAATGTCATAGGGGTAATTTCCTCTGATAAAATAACTTTTGACCCATCCCAGTTAATTGCTCCTATAGGGACAACGGTCAAGGTCTATTTTGACAGAATAAATAAGGAAACAGAAATAAATATGGTTTCAAAAGGAAATGATCGTGCTGCTGAGAACATTAGCTCTGCTTTGGACCGGGCCTCCTCCCTCATGGCCCAATTAAACATTGCAAAGCCGCCTTTGGTTATCAATTGCAGTCCATCCACCCATTTTTCACCCATTCAGTCAAAACCACCACTGGTCATAAATTGTGACCACCTTAATGCATCAGTCACTTCTGCAACCCCTCAACCAAAACAGGGTCCACCATTGGTTGCTGATATCCCTCTCACTCAAATTTCACCATCCAAGTCCAAACTTCCTCCCTTGGTGATAAATGTCCCTAAGCCTTCCTACTCTGAATCGGCTATACCATGAAACTACAGTGAAGGCTACACCACCACATTCCCTGCAGCTGAGGCAGAAAGCAAGAAAGAAGTAAACCTCATGATGAGGTCAGGAAAATGTGTAGGGGTGGAAGAAAAGCAAAAGGAGACAGAGAAAGAAAAGGAAGAAGAGATAAATAAAGGAAAGGCCAAGGTAGGGGAAAATGCCCCTCAGGTAACTAGTAGTGAGGCTGCTGACCTCAATAAAATCATAAAAAAGAGTGAGTTCAACATTGTCGAGCAGTTGAACAAAGTCCCTGCCCAAATCTCAATACTGGGCATATTGTTAAATTCTGAAAAACATAAGGACTCCTTGTTAAGGATACTTCAGGGGGTCCATGTGCCTAAAAATATTGAACCAGACCAACTAGGCAAGATGGTTGGGCAAATATTATCCCATAATGTCATAACTTTTTCTGAGACAGAAATTAGCCCAGCAGGGTACCATCATGTGGATCCTTTGCACATAGCTGTGCTCAGTAAGGGTTGCATGATAGCCCAGGTCTTGATTGATAATGGGTCAGCTCTGAATGTCTGCCCATTAATAACCTTTGTTAGGCTCAGTCTGGAGCAAAATAAAATAAAGCAAAATGGAAGAATCATAAGAGCATTTGACAGCTCTAAAACACACTCCCTAGGGGAGGTTGAACTGCCGGTCACAATTGGACCGTATATTTTTAACATCACATTTGAAGTGATGGATATACCTGCAGCCTTCAACTTACACCTAGGAAAGCCATGGATTCATACAACTAGGGCTATACCATCTACCCTCCACCAAAGAGTCAAATATATTAGAGGGCAAAAGGTGATTACTGTCCTAGCTGAAAATTTGGTTCCTCCCATGTGGTCCCCTGATGTACCCTACATAAACATGGAAATGACTGCTGGCAAGATGGCATTTCACTCTTTCCAGTTTGAAACTGTTAATTTCATACCTGGGGGGTATCAGGAAAAAGAAGGAAAGTTGACCTGTGCTGAGAAGATGGTCAAGAATGTGCTGGAAAAGTACAACTTTCACCCTGGAAAAGGTCTGGGGGTTAACCTGCAAGGAAGGATAGAACCAGTAAAGGTTAAGAAGATGGTCCACAGAGCAGGATTGGGGTCCAAGCCAACGAATTGGAAAAGACAGAGACAGATGGAAGACATGAAATTCCCTCACATCAGGGAAACTTTTCCAAAGCCTTCTCACATGATTCAGCTGTCTCCTCCTGAGCATTAGTCCAAACCTCCATAATATAACATCAATCCATTCCAGAAATCCAAGTGCTCAACCGTGCAACCATATGTTCCACCCTCACCTCCACAAGCATTAGGTGGGCCTGGGCCACAGGTAAAACAGGAGCATGATTTTTCTGAGGACGTCGGAGCCTTTTTTTTCCATGACAGAAGGCAACCAAGAAGAAGTTGCAGAGGAGCTACCTTTTATGGATTGGGCTGCAATAGAAGTCCCATCTGGGACAAGCCCTACAGAAGAAGCAGGCGATGCAACTCACCCAGTATTGGTGATTTTGGATGCGGACCCTGAACTTGAGGAGTAGGCTTGTATCCTTGCCCCAGATTCTTTTATTCTGAACAATTGGGAGGAAACTCCCCTTACTTTTGAAGCCGCGTTTGTTTGGCAAACAGACATGGCTTCCAAAAAAACTCCATTAGTGGAATGCCCTTTTCCTGAAGGTTTTAATGAGCCTTCATCTTCAGGGAAAGATTTTGTAGAAGGCTCTCAAAAAACACAAAAAGATTTTTCAATTTTTTATAGAAAAGATAAACTTTTCAAAAAGGTCCAAACCACTTATGAACCCTATAAGCAAACAGAATTGGATCAGGTTGAGTATGACTTCGACCTCAAGCTCGACTTTGACCTAATGGGGGTTGAAGAAGAGACCGAGGACGAAGAAGACGACCCTCCAAAAGAAATCATATATCAATTGGAGCGTCATGAAAAGGGGGTCCAACCCAATATTGAGGAGACCATATCAATAAACCTAGGGACGGAAGATGACCCAAAAATAGTAAAGATTGGGGTATGCTTATCTGAGGTACAACGTGATAAAATGATACGATGTTTGGCTTATTATGAAGACGTATTTGCATGGTCGTATCGGGATATGCCAGGGTTAGACACGGACATGGTTGTGCATAGGCTACCCATTCTACCAGATGTTAAGCCAATTAAACAGAAGCTGAGAAGGTTGAAACCTGAATGGACATTGAAGGTCAAAGATGAAGTGGTTAAGCAATTCCAAGCTGGATTCTTGGCAGTCTCCACATACCCTAAATGGCTTGCAAATATAGTACCAGGCCAAAGAAGGATGGAAAGGTCAGAATGTGTGTAAACTACAGAGACTTGAATAAGGCAAGCCCAAAGGACGATTTTCCACTTCCACACATCGACATATTGGTGGACAACACTGCTGTACATAGCCTATTCTCATTCATGGACGAGTTTTCTGGGTACAATCAAATTAAGATGGCTAAGGAGGATCAAGAAAAAACAACCTTCATTACACCTTGGGGTACCTTTCACTATACTGTCATGCCATTTGGGCTTAAAAACGCCGGGGCAACCTAGCGGGCCATGACAACCTTATTCCATGATATGATCCATAAGGAGATGGAGGTCTATGTGGATGACATGATAGCCAAATCATGTGAAGAAGAAGACCATTTGATCAACTTGAAGAAGGTGTTTGACCGGCTCAGGAAATACAGTCTAAGGCTTAACCCTGCGAAATGTGTCTTTGGGGCTACATAAGGAAAATTATTGGGCTTTATAGTAAGCAGGAAGGGAATTGAGATTGACCCAGCAATAGCTAAAGCAATCATTGAAATGCCATCACCTAGAACGGAGAAGGAAGTTCGTGGTTTTCTTGGAAGGATTCAGTATATAAGCCAGTTCATAGCACAGCTCACCGCTATCTGTGAACCAATTTTCAAGCTTCTAAGAAAGAATAACTCGACGGTCTAGAATGACGATTGCCAAGAAGCCTTTGACACAATAAAGGAGTATTTATTGAACCCACCTGTGCTAGTGCCACCAACTCCAGGAAGACCATTGATCTTATACTTGTCAGTTTTGGAGACGTCAATGGGGTGTGTCTTGGGGCAGCATAACGATACAGGCAGAAAGGAAAGGGTGATTTACTACTTAAGCAAGAAATTTACAGAATATGAAGCAAAGTACTCTCCTTTGGAAAAGACTTGTTGTGCTTTAGTATGGGCAACTCAGAGACTGAGGCATTATTTCCTTTGTCATTCTATCTTATTGATATCCTGAATGGACCCTTTGAAGTATCTATTTGAGAAACCAACTTTAGCTGGCAGAACAGCAAAGTGGCAGTTGTTACTCTCTGAATTTGACCTCACCTATATCATACAGAAAGCCATTAAGGGTCAAGCCATTGCTGATCACTTAGCTGCACACCCTTTACCAGAATACCAACCTTTGAAGACTAATTTCCCTGATGAGGCAATCCTGTTTACTGAAGAAGAAGAAGAAGGTGAAAGCTCATGGCAAATGTTCTTTGATGGGGCTGCCAATATGAATGGAAATGGAATAGGGGCTGTTTTGATCAAGCCAGATGGGGCACACATCCCAATCGCAGTGAAGTTAAGGTTCCAATGCACAAACAATATAGCAGAGTATGAAGCATGCATAATTGGGTTGCAAGTTGCCTTAGACCACGAAGTAGAGGAACTTGACGTATATGGAGATTCGAGTCTTATCATATTCCAAACAACTGGTGAATGGAAAACCAAGGATCACAAACTGATCCCCTATCACCAGTATTTGGAAGCAATAAGCACCAAATTCACTCGAATTTCCTTCAATTATATGCCAAGGGCCAAAAATCAGTTTGCGGATGCTCTAGCAACATTGGCTTCAATGGTCGGTATGCCAGAAGGTGTTGATATTAGACCATTGGAAATTGAAGTCAGAGATGAACCAGTTTATTGCCTTGTTCTAGAAGAAACCCTAGAAGAAGTACCATGATTTCAAGATATTAAGAACTTCCTAAATGATCGGAGTTTTCCAGAAAATGTCACTTCTACAGAGAAAAGAACAATACAAAGGTTGACAGGACAGTTCTTATTAAGTGGTGGGTAGTTGTACAAAAGATCACACAACGATATACTACTTAGATGTGTTGCCAAGACCGAGTCAGAAAGGTTAGTTGAAACTATACATGGAGTGTGTGGACCCCATATGAACGGGCACATGCTTGCCAAGAAAATTCTGCGATTGGGATATTACTAGTCGACAATGGAGCACGATTGCTATATACATGTCAAAAGGTGTCATTTATGCCAAGTGTATGCTGATAACAAGAAGCACCCCCAAGTGAATTGCACAACATGACATCACCATGGCCCTTCTCCATGTGGGGTATAGACGTCATTGGAATGATCCTTCCAAAGGCATCAAATGGACACAGGTTTATACTTGTAGCAATTGATTACTTCACCAAGTGGGTAGAGGCAGCTTCATATGCAAACATTAGAAGTAGCCACGTTCTGAAATTCTTGAAGCACAATATCATTTGTCGCTACGGTTTGCCAAGTGCCATAGTATCAGACAATACTTCAAACCTGAAGAACAAGGACATGAGGAAGATGTGTGAACAATTTCAGATCACCCACCACAATTCAACTCCTTACAGACCAAAGATGAATGGGGCAGTGGAAGCAGCAAAAAAGAATGTGCGCACCCAATTTCGGTCGCACGACGAGGCGCACGCCAAAACGATGCGTGCCTCGGGATTTGTTTGGAGTCGCCACTACCTGATGGGGTGCAGGCAGACACCTGGGTGCCTAAGTTCTTCTACTAAGGCTTGGTCTGCAGCTTGAGATTCTAAGTAGGTTCTCGGTTGCGGTCTGGCGAAGTCTGTAGACACCCCAGTCCACCCCGTCAAATGACGGGTCCCATAAGTTTCCCTAGTTTGAGTCAACTCAGTTGGTCTCTCACTCACCCGATGCCTAATCCAGCATTCAATTTTGGTTAAGTCTGGCGGGACCGCCAAAGTGGTGTGGGTCCCTTTACTTGATTTTATCTTCTTATTATTGAATGAAGTGAGTCTGATTGGGTGGGCCCCGTTGGAAGGCCCACGGATCCCTTGGTGGGCTTGGTTGAGCCCACGTGTCCCTTGGTGGGCCTCAGTCTAGCCTGAGAGGCCCTTTGGGCTTTGGTTCAAGTGAATTGATTTTACTTAAAAGTTTAAGTTGAATTTAAAGTGATTTTTATGCAAAGGTGGGCCGGGTTGGTTTGTAGGCCCTTGAGTGGGCCCCACAGTTGGTTTCCAGGTAGTTTTGATTATCTTTCTTATCTGTGCCAAAGTGGGCCAGGCCTTGGGCTTGGGGCCCTTTACTTGGCCTTGGGCTTGAAAGCCCAAGACTTCTTGAGTTTAGGGTTTTGAAACCCTAACCTTAGTTGGTTCAATGGGCTTTAGTGGGCCCGATCGGCCCTACCCGCAGTCTCGGCCAAACCAATCCTAGATCTAAGCATGCATGTTGCCCTAGTTGGGCTTTGATGGGCCTCACAGGGTCTGGCCCACTCAATTCTTTTAATTATGTTATTTAAGCACAATAGGTTTGTTGGGCTTGGTGGGCCCCGTTGGAAGGCCCACCGGGAATCAAGCTGGACCGGGTCGGTCCATGGCCCATCTTGGGTCTCTGGTTGACCCAGAAACCCTTCTGGTTTGCTTGGATTGGTCAACAAAGCACAAAAAATAGCAAAGATCATCAAAAATAGCAAAAATGCAATCTAGCAGTGTAGTCGGCATGAGATGCCGGTTACACACAAGGCTCTGTGTATCCGGCATCTTTAGCCGGTTACACGTGGGTTTCAGTTGATCCGGCCTGAGTTGCCGGATCAACCCACAAAAGCCTTTTTTTGGATTTTTGCATTGGGGTTGGGTTTTTAGGTTCCTCGGGGTGTTCCAGGAATGGTGTGGGCCCCTCTGGGGGCCCACAATGGTCCGGATGAAGCCATTTGGCTTCTTCTTTGGGGTTTTCAAAACCAAACTCAAAGGGAATGTGTGGGGGCTCCCCCTCCTTCTTTCTCTTGCAATGTGACCAGCACCTAAACAGGGATCAAGCTTCCCTGTTTTGGGTATCTCATGCTCAAAAAGAGACAACCATGGTACACAAATTAAATAGCCAAACAATATGAGACATGCTTTAATAGGTAGGTTTCATATCAAGATATGTGAGTGCATGTTATTGTGCTTAAAAAGTGTAAAAAACAGATTTTATAATGGCATACCCAGAAAACCTAAACATGCTATTGACATGAGAACAAGTGAATGAGCAAGTGGGACGGATAGTAAACCAAGTAGAGTGATTCCATGGAGCCGAAATCAGCAACTTAATGGGGTGAAAACATCGTGATCAAACATGCAAAATAACTAGCAAAAATGATATACTTGCATGGTTTAAAAGTAACAACATATATGCTCCATATAGAGATAGATCCACACATCCGCAAAGTAACAATCTAATCATATAAAAATAAAAATAAAATAAAAAACGTACCTAGCATGCATCATATGTTGTCCTAACTTACCCACTTAGTTTAAGAATATAATATCCAAGGAAGGGAAAAGAAGGGGGTTTACTTAGGGGATACATTAGACTTGCATTAGAGGAACATACTCCTCCTTTAAGTGGAAAGAAACCACTAACAATATAGCAGCTTTACACTAAAAAATACAGCAAACCTACAATGACCTTTAGACCATTTAGATCCACTAAGGAGTCCCCTCCTCCTCACTTTAAACTAACGGAAACTTACCTTCCTTACCTTAGAAGAGTGAAGATCCATAAAAGACATGAAGAGGTAATAATACAAGAGGAAAACATCCATAACATGCACAAACAGAATATTATAGCATCTTTGAGGACTTACATGCTCCAAATAAACTCATATTTACATATGTTAAAGAACATGGCCCAAGAAAGCTCACCTTGGGTTTTAACCCCTTGTAGAAGATGTGTGGAGCCTCCTTGGAGCTAGGACCAAGGCTGGAGCCTCTCTTGGCACCACCAACAGCAAGCCTTCCCCCTTTGCTTGAGTGAGAGTGGACAAGAAGAAGAAAAACAAGAGTGGGAGAGCCTTCAAGTAATGTTTGGAGGGCTTGGAAGGCAAGGAGGGGTGGAGAAGCTTGGGAGAGAGAATGGAGCTTGTGAGAGAGGTGAGAGAGCCCCCCCCCCCCCCCCCCCCAAAAAATATGAGCCCATCCTTTGGTTGGAGTTAGGGTTTCTTTTTATAAGGCATGACCAAAAGAGAATTATTCTTGCACTTCATCACCAAAACCTTACCCCTTTCTCATTCATGCCCTTTTTTAAACATAAGCAAGGATTGTTTCAAGACTTAGCCTCCAAGTAAACTTGGAGGCCAAGTCTTGCTTGGACGAATTCTCCACATGGAGAATTCGTCCAACCACATATTTATTTATTTTTTTTATTTTCTTTTTTTTTTCTTATGTACTTTTATTATTATTATATTAGGATTTTTTGTTTCAAGTTTTGGATGCACATGCATCTTTTAATTTTTTTCTTTTTCTTTTATTTTAAGTACTTTAATTAGATTTTTAGCAAAAATATTATTTTTTAATTCAAAACTTTTCATTTTGCTGCTCTTCCTTCACTACTTGCTACGTGTGCAGATTTTCAGAAACTTTAACCGCCCACAACTCGCTCGTCTGATATCCGATTTTGGCAAACTTAGTAGCGTTGGAATCAGTGCGAGATTCCCTATCCACTGAATTTCAGTTTAGTAGCAAATTCAAGTTTTTTAGCAGAAGTGCCGGGCCGCGTCCGGGAGCCGCTTTTGCTCATATTTCCTTATCCGGGACTCCGATTCCAGCAAACTCAGTTGCGTTGGAATCGTGTCGAGATGCTCTTTTTGCTGGTATCAAATGAGGTAGCTGATCTGGGGTTTAGCAGAAAGTCAATTTCGGCTTTTCTCAGACTTGACCAGCCTATAACTTCTTCATCTGGACTCCGATTTGAGCAAACTCTGTTCCATTAGAATCGTATCGGAATCCTCTTTCCAATGGTAGGAATCATGGCAACTGATTTGCACCAGATAAAAAGTCAACTTTTTGACTTTCTCAAGTTTGACTTTTCAATTAAAATTTCATTTTCTGCATTTTGGGAGGTGCAAAAATGAGGTGCTTACAAAGAACATAAAGAAGATCATTCAGAATATGGTAGTGAGTTTCAAAGATTGGCATGAAATGCTGCCACTTGCTCTACATGCTTACAGAACCTCGATTCGGATTTCTACAGGGGCAACCCCGTATTCTTTAGTATATGGGATGGAAGCGGTTTTACCAGTGGAAGTAGAAATCCCTTCATTAAGAGTGCTAATGGAAGCTAAATTAGAAGAATCTGAATGGATACAGTCAAGACATGATCAACTCAATTTAATAAAGGAAACGCGTTTGAAAGCGCTTTGTCATGGCCAATTGTATCAGAAGAGAATGGCCAGGGCTTACAATAAGAAGGTAAAGCCCAGAACTTTCCAAGAAGGAAATTTAATATTGAAGAAAATCTTACCCTTTTTGGAAGACCCTCGTGGAAAGTTCAAACCAAATTGGGAAAGACCTTATGTGGTCAAGAAGGTCCTATCAGGGGGTGCTCTCATCTTAACAGAGATGGATGGGAAGGATTTTCCTGAGCCAATTAACTCTGATGCAGTAAAAAATTATTTTCCTTGAATGAATATTACTAGGAAATGATCTGAGGCCATTTTTCTATATTTCCCAAAATTTTCATCCCTAGTCAAGCTAATTTGAGCCTGTTCGTCTTCTTTGATAAACCTAAATCAGACTTACAATCTTATACTGGGGCAAGGCCAATAGGGGCAAAGCCAATAGGGGCAGAAAGAAAGAAAAAAAGAGAGAGAAAAAATATGGGCAAATGAAAATCAAATACAAAAGAAGGGGAATGGGATTGAACTCATCATGACTGTAAGTCCGGTTGACCCATTTTCACACTTAGAAAATTTTGAGCCTTTAATAACTTTTCTTTCATAAACCAAGCTTAGCCTTTGTTTCATCCTATTCTTAAGCCATCGGTGATTTTAGTATATTCATTCAACTTTCAGAGTAAGATTGGTGATGACGGAATGCAGAAGCCGGCCCTAGTGAAAACCGTAATTGGCGCTAGGGGCAATAGGGGCAAAAAGAAAAAAAAGAAAGAAAGAAAAAAAATTCAAAGGTTGAGTTGATCATGTGGTACAAGTCTGAAGTCAACATGAGTACTGGAAACTGAACAGATTAGCAGGGTCAGTCATGAAGAAAAAGCCATTAGGGGATGATTCTAAAGGCCGCGGGGTAGACAGATTTGGTCCCTCCCTATTGCTTGGATTACCCTTTCCATTATTCAACCTGATTTTAATTCCTTTGATTATATGTGATTAAGTGTTGTAGATCAATTTTCAAAAAAAAACTATACTTTGGCCATTGATGAGAAATCAAATACTTTTTTTTATAAAACTTTTGTTTTTACAAGCATCTGAGAATTCTGAGGCGAATAATATAAAACCTATTTTTGAATTAAATCTATTGTCTTTCCACTAATGGAGTTTGCTTTTGTATAAAAGTATGAAAAAAAAGAAAAAAATAATAAAAAATCTAATCCCTACTCCCCAACTGCTCCTCAAGCTCCCTAATCCTAGCTGCCTGAGTTGCAATGATTCCAGAAGCTCCCTCTGCATCAGCATTGCTCAAAAAGGAGATGATCTCATCTGAAAAAGAATGCTCGATCTTCAACGCCCTAAGGGTAGCCAAAGAATCCTGATATTTCTTCCGCATCGCTCGGACTTCAAAGCGACGAGCCTGCCTTTGTTCTTCAAGTTTCTTCTCCATGGCAATGCGGCAAGATCTCTGCTCTTCAAGTTGTCTCTCCAGATCAATACCCCTTATCCTGAGCTCTTGTGCTTCTCGTACCCAAATTTGTTGAAGCCGCTTGTGGGTTACCCTTTCCGACTCCAGAATGTCCTCATAAGTAGGGGGAAGAACTGCAAGAGGATCCTCTGGTACTGGGGCATGACTCTGTACCTGCTCTTTGATCCAGAAATGATAGTCCTTCACATGGGACTCAGAAAAGACTGGACCCCGCAGAAAGCGAACATAGGACCACTCATTCATTAATTGAGCATTTAGCCCCATGGTGGCTGATGTAAGTGGTCCTAAAAGGCTCTCATAGCCAATTGGGATCATAATTCCCTGGGTCGCTCCAAACTGCCGAAAAACCCTCAAAGGAAGATAGAGAACAGCAGATTTCAAGCCTGCCAGAACCAAAAAGTTCCTATCTCTGAAGCTTATCACTGTCTCTGGATTGGGCTAATAAGTGCCAGGCCATCTCACTTGATCATCCTGAAGAGTACCCAAGAAAGTGAACCATCCCTGCTTGCCGCCTTGGATATTAGGACAACCCCTATGGCTCATCAGAACAGGAACTTTCAACCTTGGAAAGAAGCGGCAAGTTATCTCTTCAACTTGACTCAGGTGGTCAAGCAACCAAAGCTTCAGAAAAGGAGAGAATTTCAATTTATTTCAAGAGAAAAAAAAGAGAAAGAAAAAGACAGAAAAAAAAAGAGAAAAAAAGAAAAAAAAAGAAAGAAAATAAGGAAAGTAAAGGAAAAGAAAAGAAGAAAAAAAAAGGGAAAAGAAAGAAAAAGAGAAGAAAAGAAGAACAAAAAAGAAAAGAAAAAAAATTTTTATTATTTCTTACCTGTAGGATAAGGGCGTATGCAAGGAAGCGTTTCTTCTTTCTGAAATAGCAGTCAGTCAAGGCCTGGTATATCTCTGCCAAGATCATAGGAGCCAATCTCTCACGTTCCCTAACCTGGCAGATAACTGAGATGAGAGCCAAGTCAACCTGGTCATCACCTCGTGGAAAAAGCAACTGGTTGACCACTATCAGAGTCAAAGCATTAAACCAGGCATCCTTGTCCCCACTCCTTAGAAGTTTTTCAGTCAAAAAGGTCTTGGACAAGGTCAATAATGTATCAGAATTTCCTAAGTCTTTCTTCCCTATACCCAATAATGTAGAGGCCTCCTTTTTGTAACTAGGCTTTAGGAGAGGGTTCACAACTTTTTCAGAAAATCTTAGGCCAAGGATGGTTTCAATTTCTTCTATGGTAGGAGTCATCTCTTTGTCATCAAAACGGAAGAGATTCAATTCAGGAACCCAGTGTCCAATCAAAGCTTCAATGATTTCCCACTTAAAGGGAATTTTAGGGATGTGTAGGATATGGCCTAAGTGGATGGAATCCCAACAAATTTCCTCATCAAGGGTCATGGAGTTAACCCACCTATCATAGAAAGAATCCACAACATTGTACCTGGTGAGATTAGGAGGTTTTGATCTAACAGGTTGTCTTCCAGGAGGAGATTCATCGAGAGAAGAGAAAGGGGCGAAGGAAGCCATGAAAGCACCAGAGAAGACAAGTGCGGTCAATGGAAGAGGAAAAACCACAATAGGGTTTGCGGTCACAGAGAAATCAAAGAAGAAATGCGAGCAAAAGAGGAAGAACTGTTCGCGGCCGCGGTTAAGTAAAACTCCAAAATTCGTAAAAGAAATACGGTCACAGGCACCCGTAAAGGTAATACGGGCGAAGCAGAAAATTGCATATTTTATTATTTTCTCCACACTTTTTAGGAGATTAATGTCTATATTAGTTGTAAGTTGCAAGGATTGCCACCTTACCCACTTTTGTTTAAAAATTTTGTCTCAAATCTCACTTCATAGCCACGAGTGCTCAGTGAGACTAGAGAGGAGGATTTGGCCCTTAAGCTGAGGCATTTTTAGCAAATCTTCCGCAATAAATTCTTTTTCCTAAAATCATCCATTTAATCCTTGCAAAATGCAATTAGATAGACAAAGATCTCAAAAAGTGCAATTGGTGGGTCTTTTTTGCTCTCTGCTTGTAATTGGTTCAAATTACCAGCAAAGAGGGGGCAGTTGTAGACACCCCAAATTGCACTACAAAATGAGAAAATAATGAAAACATTAATTGGAATTTAAAACAGGCCAAAAATGCATGAAAATCAATAATTTAAGTCTTTACCGTATTGTATCTACGGGCTAAGCGCGCCCGAATTATATATACGGGCACGCAGCGCCCATAATACATATACGGGCACCTTTGGACCATAAATCATTTACGGGCACATCAAACTCTTGCGAGTTATGTTCTTCCCTCGATTTCTGAGCTTTATCTTTAGTCCAATATCCCTTTAAATGAGCGAATTATATATTTTATTCGTGCGAAATATCTTTGTGGATAAAGGATGGGCATGATCTTGTGTTTAACTCAAACTGAAACTCTATCTTGCCAAACCTTGGACCAACCATACCCCTGTGTTTGCCTATAAATAGAGGGCCTTTCCTCAAGCAAAAGACCACGAAATTTTGAAGTCTAAGAAGCTCCAAGAGAAGAGAGGAATCGCTGCTGCCCTGCTTGCTCAATCCCGGTAAGTCCCTTTTCCCTTTTATTTTCTATTTTCAATTCTAGAAGTAATAGGATCTTCTCGATTGCTGTAGAATAAGGCCATCTTTTGTACTTGTATTCCTAAACTTGCCTCTAAGTACCTCAAGAGTCTCTCTAGCCGTAAAACGTGAAGAGAGAGCTAGGGGAAAAGGGAACAGGTGGATCCCTAGAATAGAACACCATATCTGTTTTTCTCTTTTTTTAGAATAAAGCCTTGGATTGTGTTTGTATAACCAAACCTATCTCCAAGTACCTCAAGAATCATCACTAGCCGTAAAACGTGAAGAAAGAGCTAGGGGAAAAGAGAACAGGTGGATCCGTAGGGTAGACCCCCATGTGCTCTAATCTGTGGGATGTGGCTGTTTTCGATATCCTGATCATGTTTTAATGATTTTATGTTGAATCTGAATGAATCTATGATGTTTATAGCATGAGATCCCCACTATTTTATAAAATTTGGATTTTTCACACATTTGCACCTACAGCACTGTTTTCGTGATTTTGTGATATTAGGCTAAGATCCTGGATTTATCATGATCAGTATGATAAATCTGGATCTAGAAGCCTGAAAATAAATTCTAGGGTTTTATGATGTGGTTTTTAAATTGTTTTTTATTATTGAGAGAAAACCCTATGATCTAAATTCTCCCCTTTTGATGTTCTTCATCAACGTGGGTATTTTTTGTTTCTATTTCTTGATTTAATGTGAAATTTGGGCTATATCTATGTCCTGGACTATTCAAGTTCAATTTTGAAATATTTATAAGAATCATATTTTTCTAGATTTCTAGAATTTGACTTGAAGCCAGATTTTTGGATATTTCACTTTAGATTGGTTTTATTTGATTTTATCTCAATTTTATTTTAATCATGAAACCCTAGGAATGGTATGATCATATTTGAAAATTCTGGATCAATCAGACTATCCGTATGAAAAAACCATACAATTTTGTCTTTTTTGTGATTTTCCGTGAATTTTATAACAAGGCTTTTTCCTTTATTTTAACATGAACAATACCTGGCAACCACCTTGTGTGGATGAATAGGGGTGCCTAACACCTTCCTTTGTTCATAACCTAATCCCCTTACCCATCTCTGGTTGTTTTTTTTAGGAGGGTTATTTTTACCCTTATATTGCCTTTTGTGCGTATTTGATATGTTGGTGTCCATTCACACCTATATTGAATGGTGGCGACTCTTTGTTTTATTTAAATCCCGTGTGATGATTGAGGAAGTCATTGGATTGATTTTCCATGTCTCACACCACGTCGACAGCAATCATGACGAGCGTAACTGTATTGGAACCGCCCTGTATGTGCGGTCGAGGTGAATTTGCATAGAAACTGCACATATAGTGACGGTTCTGTGGAAACCGCACTATGTATGCGGTTTTGGTTATTTCGGGGATTTGCGAAATGGCTCGATCTCTGAGCCTTATTTACGCATATTACCTCTCTCTCAGGGACTTGAACAACCTATTTCACCCTCTGAAACTTACGAAATTACTCCAATTCAAGCCTTTAAGGAGAATTGGAATAATCTAGAAGAGTTTTTTGGCATACCCTTGGGACTTTTCTACCCTTGGCTTTACCTATAAATAGAGCGGTCTTCCTCTTGCAAATGGCTAATAATTTGAAGCTTGGAAGCTTTGCAAGAAGAGAAGAAACTCTGCTGGATTGCTGCCTCAAGTACTCAAACTACAAAAGGTAATGTTCTAGTTCAGTTTCTAGCATCTTCTTTACATTCCAACTCCCATCTTCTACCTTTCTGTAGTGTAAGGCCATTTTGTGTGTTTTTGTAACCCCAAACCTCTTCCAAAGTACCTGGGAATCCTCTCTAGCCATAAAATGTGAAGAGAGAGCCTTGGGAACAAGAAGTAGGAATGGATCCTCTAGGCTTAGAACCTACAAATGATGAAGAGCATGCTATTTGGTTATTTTGAGCCTATGGATGATTTTTCTGATGTTTGTGCATTTGTTTCAGGAGAAAATATGTGAATCCTTGCTCTCAATAGCAATGCATTCCAGCCTTCTCCTGGAGAATTGATTTTCACCACCAAACGCACTTTTCACTATTTTTGCAAGAATAAGCTAGATCTTGGATTTCCATGTTTAATACAGGAAATCTGAGATTATTGGCTTAAGAATGAATTTTAGAACTTCATGAGATTGTTTTTCTTGATTCCCAAGTGTTTTGGTCGAATTCATTTGCACACATGCACTAGTTTTGGTTTTTTCTTCAAAAATCTTCAGAACAGGGCAGCATCTGTGGCCTGTCTTAGAATGCTTATAACTTCATCCTCCGGATGAATTTTTGAGTGATTTTAAAGACACATGATAGATGAGCATGTCTAGTTTGTATCTGGAAATTTTCGTTCATTTTTATGGAGCCAAGTTTTGACACCATCTGTTCAAAGTCTGTAAGTCAGTTCAGCCCAGATTATTGAACTTGCCGCTTTGATGGTGCACAATTTGCTCAACTTTAATCCGTTTTGAGTGATTTCAGTCTCTGTATTTTCCTTGAGGAGTCTACTTTCCATTACAACTAGTTTCAACAGAATTTGATCTGATTTGTGGCCTGTGTGCCTGATTGACTCAAAACAGCTCAATGACATAGTCCTGAGCTAATCTGTGATCTTCAAGGCCTGTTCAAAGGCGCACACAAGTCGCATCTGGATAGAGATTTGGGTGAGGTTTATTTCATTTGAAAGATGGCATCACATACTCCATCTATGCAAAGTTTCATGTATTTTTATGGAGCCGAACTCCACGAATAAGGTTTCCAAGTTGCTTACTCGTCGTTTTTTTCTGATTTACAACAGTTGGTACAGATATGGATCTCTCTCATTTTAAATCGGATTGTGCTAAAATTTTTACTGAGTACTCTAGTTCATACCACTTATCAAATGGCCTTGGTATCATTTGATTTGGATTTAAATCAAGTGATTTATGGTTGATCGAAGTCTTCAAGTTCTTATAACCTGATTTTTCCAGATTTATCTTAGCTTGATTTTTCTTCATTTTTACTTGGATTTTCCTTCACTCATGAAGTTCTAAAGTGATATATCCATGAGGAGAGTCCAAGTTCATTGGATTACTCATGTGGAATAATCACATACATGTTGCTTATTTTAAGCACCATTTGTTTATTTCTTATTAGCAAACAATCATTAGCATGAGCAAGCATGTGGCAACCATCTTTGACGGATGATTGGGGGTGCCTAACACCTTCCCCCGCTCATAAATAATTCCCCTTATCTGATCTCTGGATTTTTCCTTATATTAGAGCTACTTTGGCTCTATTTGGCTTTTATGAATCCTTTGGTGTCCATTCACACCTTAACTTGGATGGTGGCGACTCTATATCTTTTTGAACCCCGCGTGAGGATCTCGGAAGTCATCTCAGGTGACATTTCCATGTCTCACAGCTTCTCCATTTCCATGTCGCTTGTGGGTTGCCCTTTCAGACTCCAGAATGTCTTCATAAGTAGGGCAAAGAACTGCAGGAGGATCCTCTGGTACTGGGGCATGACTCTGCACCTGCTCTTTGATCCAGAAATGATAATCCTTCACATGAGACTCAGAAAATACTGGACCCCGCAGAAAGTGAACATAGGACCACTCATTCATTAACCGAGCATTTAGCCCCATCGTGGCTGATATGAGTGGCCCAAGGAAGTTCTCATATCCAGTTGGGATCATGAATTCATGATCCCCTGGGTCGCTCCAAACTGCCGAAGAACCCTCAAAGGAAGATAAAGAACAGCAGATTTCAAGCCTGCTAGAACCAAAAAGTTCCTATCTCTGAAGCTAATCACTGTCTCTGGATTGGGCTGATAAGTGTCAAGCCATCTCACCTGATCATCCTAGAGAGTACCCAAGAAAGTGAACCAACCCTGCTTGCTGCCTTGGATGTTAGGATACCTCCTGTTGCTAATCAAAGCAGGAACTTTCAATCTTGGAAAGAAGCGGCGAGTTATCTCTTCAACCTGACTCAGGTGGTCAAGCAACCAAAGCTGCAGACAAGGGGATTATTTTAAAAGAAAAGGAAAAAGAAGAGAAAAAAGAGAAGAAGAAAAAAAAAAGAGAAGAGAAGAAAAAAAAGAAATATATATATATATATATATTTCTCTTTTACCTGTAGAATAGGGGCACATGCAAGGAAACGTTTCTTCTTTCTGAAATAACAGTCAGTCAGGGCCTGGTATATCTTTGCCAAGATCATAGGGGCCAATCTCTCACGTTCCCTAACCTGACAGACAACGGAGATAAGAGCCAAGTCAACCTGGTCGTCACCCCGTGGAAAGAGCAACTGGTTGACCACTATCAAGGTCAAAACATTAAACCGAGCATCCTTGTCCTCACCCCTTAGAAGATTTTCAGTCAGAAAGGTCTTGGACAAGGTCAACAGTGTGTCAGAACCTCCTAAGTCCTTCTTCCCTATACCCAAGAAGGTGGATGCCTCCTTTTTGTAGCTAGGCTTAAAGGGCGGGTTCACTACTTTTTCAGAAAACTTTAGGCCAAGGATGGTTTCAATTTCCTCAATGGTAAGAGTCATCTCTTTGTCATCAAAATGGAAGAGATTCAATTCAGGTACCCAGTGCCCAATCAAAGCTTCAATGATTTCCCACTTAAAGGGAATTTTAGGGAGGTGAAGGATGTGGCCTAAGTGGATGGAATCCCAGCGAATTTCCTCATCAAGGGTCATAGAGTTAACCCACCTATCAAAGAAGGAATCCACAACATTGTACCTAGTGAGATTAAGAGGTTTTGATCTAATAGGTTGTCTTGAAGGAGGAGATTCATCGGCAGAAGAGAACGGGGCGAAGGAAGCCATGGAAGCACCAAAGAAGCCAAGGAAAGCAAAAAACGGAAGGCTCAGGGAGTTTTCAAGCTATTAAAAACATCACAATGATGTTCCCCATGAGTTTATATAGAAAAATCGAAAATACAATAAAATCCGTATTTATAATACGAGCACCGAGTGCCCGTAATAAAATTACGAGCAGCGTGCGCCCGCATTAATATTACGGGCACAGCTTGTTCGTAATATAAATGCGGTTTCTTTGAAAAAATGCAAAAAAATGGGGAATTTCAATTTCATTGCTTTCCTAAGCTTCACTTGTCCCTGCTTTAACATATATCATGCAAGAAAAAACAAAAAAAAATAAAGAAGAAAAGATCACAAATGAAGAAAAATGAATCAAATTTCTTTTTTATATATATGGAAGTGTACATCAGTTTGTCAAATACAAATATAAATGAAGTATCCTAATCTACAGTGCCTCTCCAGGTCCACCCCTGAGGCCACGGCCACGTCCTCTGCCTCGACCACTGCCTGAAGGTCGCCGGCGCTCGAAAACATGCTCCACAAGGCGACGAGCTATACTACAGGTCATCCTGCTCAAAATAGACTGAATATCATACCACATATATAAAGGCACAAGGCTAGCAGTAGGATGATCAGAAGGAACGTACCCCAAGGTATCTACATATCCCCTCAACTCGGTATCAGAATCCATAGGGACTGGCTCAGTCACAGGCTCGGCAGTAGGCTACATGGCAGGATCAGCAAGAACAGACACCCCAGGAGCATCAACATCAGGCCCAAGCTCCACAGACTCAGCAGAGGCCTCCTCTATCACCGCAGCCTCCTCGGTAGGCTCCACCACAGCGGCATCTCCAGCCGACTCCATATCCATCCCAGTGGCTATATCGGGAGCTGTCTCTGGAACTGGGGCAAACTCTGGAATATCCTCAGTAGTAGGGGCAGCAGTAGGCAAAACCTCAGTCTCGATCTCGGGCTCGGCTGCAGGCACCTCTACTGATCCAAGAGGAGTCATGAGCTGCATCAGTGACACAGAAAAGACCTCGCCGTGGGGATGTGTATAATAGGGTGAAGAAGGACCGGCTGTGTCATCCTGAAAATAAGAAAAGCAATTCTAATCAGAACAGGATAAACAAATAAAAGAAGCAGAAATTGAAAAGGATGAAAGAATTAACCTGAGTATGAGACGGACCCGCCTGGTCTTGTGCACTAGAAGGACCCGCCTGGCCCTGTGCCCTAGCAAGCTATCCCCTAAGGTCTGCAATGGTGAAAAGGGGGGCATCCCGCTCAGTAATAGCGACATCTCGCTGTCGCTCTATATCAGCATACCGAGATCGGATCTCTGCCAACTGAGCCTCCTGAAATAGAAAAAAGGGTGTCAGAAAATACCAAGTCAAAATAGAATATAAGAACGGAAGATCAAAAAGGGGAAGGCATACCGTGGTATCATAAGCCCTGATCACTACCCCTCCTATCTCCGTGACTCCGCCACGGACAGGCATGGGTGGCATGAGGCACCCAACTGAAGCCTACCTAAACCATGCATCATAGTCACCATCCTCTAACAATGTCTCTGCCTCCATCCAATCTAAGAACTGGGCAGGATCAACAAGAAAGGGAGGAAAAGAAGGAGCAGTATTTGGAGGGATGGCAAGAATCCGAGGCTCTCCTATGTGCTGATAAAAGAAGCGCTCACCGTAGTACCAGATGCTGCCCATCTGACCAATGAAGAACTGGTAGCGCTGACATCTCTGGTCAGGGCAAACACATCATCTCTAGCCGCATGCAGGGCCAGCACCTCATGAATGTCCTCCATCCGGGGAACGAACAGCTGAGAAACAAAAAAGGGATATTAGGCATGTGATTTGGGAGAGGGAAAAAGGAAGAATTGAAGAAGCTTACCTTAGACCGATACAGCCTGTCCAGATGAGCCCGGGCAAACCTAGGACGACTCTTTTCAAAGTCGTGCTCCACATGGCACCATCTACGAGCCATAGGATATGTCTCCTCCGACATCGTAGAGGTAAGGCGAAAATAGGGAATATAAACCCTAGCAAAAAACTGCAAAAAGAAGAAAAAGGGTTAGAAGAATAAAAAAGGAGAAGAAGAGAAAGAAAGAGAAGACAAATAAGTATTTCACCTACAAGAAGGGCCAAAAGAATCTGCACCCAACACCAGCTCCTCGAGAGGTAGAGAGGCCGCTAACTAATTGGCGCAGGCCAGCCAGAATGGTACCAAAAATAAGCGACCCCCAAGCATACCTCCTTGCTCGCTGCAGATCTCCCAATAATCTCAAGAAATGAGGACTAACAGAAGTCGTATCCTCCGGGAAGAAGCAGGAGCCCATCATGTACAGGAAGATGAAGCGGAAGGCAAAAGGGAAGCATGTATGACTGGCAGTAAGCTAGCCAAACTGCCTCCTCCGGAAGGTCTCTCTCAACCAAGTCAGAGACAATCTAGGTCTCCCTCTATCCCAGGCCTCCGAAGGCAACACCACATATCCAAGATAGGCAGCAATCTCCGCAGCATCGGGCATCACCATCTTGGGAATAATTTCTCCAGTCATCCTAATCCCAGTGATGAGAGTGAAGTCGGACGACCGGATCCCGATCTCAATATCTGGAAAGTGAAAGCTCAACATCTCTGGAAAGAACTTCTCGAGCATCGCTGCAATAAGGGCTCGATCCAAGCGCACATCTGAGATGGTGATGAAGAGGCCAAAACCATACAAGCCCAGCTCCCGGTGAAAGGATAAACTGCAGTCTCTTAGAAATCTAATGAAGCTGGCCCAGCTCCCTCGGTAATGAGACAGAGGAAACACCAAAGGGATATCCGCCCTAATACAAGCTGAGGGATGAGTCCTCAAGCCATGTGTAAGCACCTCATTTTTGCGCTCCCAAAAAGCCAAAAAATACAAAATCCTGCTAAAAAGTCAAACCCAAGGGGTCGAAAGGTGACCTTTCAATCAGATGAGATCTGGTTACCTGGCTGTCTCTCAATGGATAGAGAATCCCGACACGGTTCCAACGCAACTGAGTTTGCTGGAATCGGAGTCCGGATGAAGGTTTTGCGGGCGGTCAAACTTGAGGAAGAGCTGAGAGTTGACTTGTCCTCGATTTCCGTGCCAAGTACCTTGCCCTATGCCATTCAATAGAGAATCCCGACACGGTTCCAGCGCAACTGGGTTTGCAGGAATCGGAGTCCGGACGAAGGTTCTGCGGGCGGTCAAACTTAAGGGAAGGCCAAAAGTTGACTTTTTCTCGAAATCCGTGCCAAGTGCTTAACCCCATGTCATTAAATAGAGGGCTCCGATACGAGTTTAACACAATTGAGTTTGCTCAAATCGGAGTTCGGATGAAGGAGATATGATCTGTCGAAGTTTCCGAGTAGCAAAAGCCGGAAACTGCACACGTGGCGCAGGAGCTGCCCACGTGGCAGCCAACGCAGCAAAATATCTCAGGGACTAAATCTTAAATATAAAAATTTCGTACGGGCAATCCGTAGATATCAAAAAGGGTCAAATCGGTCGAATCGGTCTAGTCGAAGGGCAAATCCGTAATTTTTCGATTTGTATCCGGTCACATATACCGGATACACTGCCTGTCCTTCATGGCCGGACGTGAAGACCGGATACATCAAGATATTCGCGCGAGATCCGCACCGATCGCCCGACAAATTCGCGGCGGCATTTAATTTTCGAATGATTATGTCTTGTATCCGGACTTGAAGACCGGATACAAAGGGAAGCTAGGGTATCCGGACTTCAAGTCCGGATACGAAGAGGCCTTAGTGTATCCGGCCTGAGTTGCCGGATACATTAAAATTTCTATAAATAGCAAACCAGCAGCTCATTTCCGGGGTTGGATGATTTTTGGCTGCCTTGAGCTTCCTCCCTCCACTTTCCTCCCACACGAATCTCCACCTCTTCAACCCCTTTTGGCCCCCATACCATCCCAAGCCCTTCCTCTCTTCCCCTTCTCCTCTCCATCCCTACTGAAAGAAGAAGAACTTGAGTTGCTGTTGGTGCTCCAAGGAGGTCTGCAGGTGCTGTACCACCCCCAAGGCATACCACCACCTTGCACAAGAGGTCAAGGACCTCAGGTAAGACTCCTCTCCATGTTAGGTTCGACATATATTAAAACTGCATTTTTCTGCAAATATTCTTGTGTGGTTTCCTTTTTTTTGCATGAGGACATGTTCCTACCATGCTAAGCATGTACTTTTCATCATTTGCATGGCATGAGGGTTACTACACGTAAGAAACCCACGTAGGTTCCTCTAGGAAGGCATGGTGGTCCATCTATCACCCACTTTTTAGTCCCTTTGTGTTGCTGTTTTGTTAGTTTTGCTCCAAGCATGTTTAAAAAGGGAGCATGTTCCCTCTCCTCTTGCAATCTAATGTATCCCCATGATAAACCCCCTCCTCTTCCCTTCCTTCAAGATGTTCATTGCATGAAAGCTTGCATGGAGTTTCACTTACTAGAAGCATGCTTAGTTGATATGAGTAAGTCATTGTTTGGGTGAAACATGTAAGCATGAAAGCATGATCCACCACCCCCAAGCCCCCCCATTGGCTTTGCCGAAAAGTCCAAGGAGAGAAGCCAAGTGTGGCTTCTCCCAAATCTGAACCTACGTGGGCCCATCCGAGGGCCCCCCAGACCCTTAAAATGCCCCTGGGAGCTCCTGGGATCAGTCCCAAAAGGCCAAAATCCGAAAAGGGCCATTCTGGGGTGATCCGGATACTCAGGCCGGATAACCTATGGCCACTGTGTATCCGGATACCTTGTCCGGACCACCTGTAGACCGTGCGTATCCGGCCTGAGTTTCCGGATACACACAGAAGTGTTTTTTTTGCAGTTTCTGATTACATGCCGAATTTTGATGCGTGATTTGTCAAAACTAGTGAACCGATAGGGTTTCCGGGACACCCGGAAACCCAGCTACGGATCCAGACCAACCGGTCCGACCCGGCACACTTGTGGGCCTTCCAACGGGGCCCACCAAACCCACTGAACCAAAGCATGTGGATGAAACAACTTAAGCAAAATGGACTATTTGAACCGGGCGGGCCAAGCCCAATGCGGCCCACCCGCATCTTGATATAAATGAATGCATAAATTGTGTGGTTTGGCCGAGACCATGGGCTAGGGCCGGTCGGGCCTGCTAAAGCCCGCTAACCAAACCAAGTTAGGATGCAAGCCCTAAACTTTGAAGCACTGGGCTTTCAAAGCCTAAAATCCGGATCATGGGCCCCAAGCCCAGCGACCAGCCCACTTTGGCAGAATTAAATAAAATAATCCGAAATCATTGGACCACCATGTGGGCCCACCAAAGGGGCCCCCAAACCGACCCGGCCCACCATTGCATGAAAATAACTTAATAATCAAAACTTGAACCCCCATGTAAAATCAATACATTAACCAAAGCCCACAGGGCCTCCTAGGATAGGCCGAGGCCCACA
The DNA here is from genome assembly GCA_947561395.2 of Buxus sempervirens. NCBI lineage: Eukaryota > Viridiplantae > Streptophyta > Magnoliopsida > Buxales > Buxaceae > Buxus > Buxus sempervirens. Next base: position 14,963,974 of record OX387193.1, read on the forward strand.
AGGGCACACGGGCCAACTCAAGCCCATTCAGGACACCGGTTGGGCCTTCCAACGGGGCCCACCCAATCAGACTCAGAAAACCCTAAAATGAAAGATAAAATCAACTAAAGGGACCCACACCAACTCAGGCGGTCCCGCCAAGACTCAATCTGAATTACATGCGGGATTAGGAACCGGGTGAGAACCAAAGTGAGAAAGCTGACTCAAAGTAGGGAACCCACGGGACCCGTCATCCGACGGGGTGGATTGGGGTGTCTACGGACTTCCCCAGCCCGCAACCGAGAACCAAACTTAGAATCTCAAGTCGCAGACCCAAAAGGCCCTAAATAGACAAGATTAGGCACCCAGGTGTCCGCCTGCACCCCATCAGGCGGTGGCGACTCCGAATTACCCCGTGCCACGTTTCCCACGCGCGCACACCATGCAAAAGGTCAGTATCCCTAACCTGTGCAGCAACCGCCTCAGGGACCTCGACCCTGGTCCGAGCCTAATCCCTGCCACGGCCTCCTCTACGACCTCCTCTACGGCCCTCATCACGGCCTCCGTCTCTGCCTCCATCTCGTCGCTCGCTACGACCTCTACCTCTGCCCAAAGCCTCAGCTACCAGCTAAGGAAATAATTGGAACGAAGAAAGAATCAGGGTGATGAATTTTGTGAAGGAATTTGAAATTTGGAAAGGTTAGAGTATACCTCTGGGGACTTCTCACGCGAATCCCCAGAAGGAATATCCGGGATGTCCGAATTAGAATCCCTCTCGACTCTCGAAGATGAGGCCACATCAACATGATCCCTCCGAACCCTCGAAGAGGAGGGCTCATCAGCAGGATCCCTAGGAGCTGATCAAATGCGGGCCATCTGCAGTTCAAATCAGGGAGATGTTTAGTTATTCTTGTTAAAAAATTTTATTGCTTAATTTTCATTTTAACTAAGTTTAATTGATTTGCAGGAAAAAGAAATGGAGAATGGAAGAAAATGCTTTAGAAACTCCCGACCAAATCAGAAGTCAACTAAGGAGTTTATTTTTTGAGAAATTTTATTGTTTTTTTTTACTTGTCTTTGCTTCAATCAAGAAAATATATAAAAATTATATATAGGAAGTTTAGGCTTCTTGTATATCCTCTTTATATGGAAAAAAAATGTGTGTATTAATGTGTTAAGGATTGATCTTAATTTTCTCTTTTGTATTTTCTAAAGATGCTTAACCATTTAAATTTATTTGGTTTCAGGATAGAAGTTCAAGAATATCTGTGGTGATACTGGGGTAACAGAAGAGATGCAAAGTCAAAAAATCTATGTCAAGACAGTTGGACAAGATGTTCAACATCAAATCAAGTCAAGAATCATTTCATATCAAACCCCACGAGTGTTCAACTCAAGCTAAGGTTTTCAAAGCAAAAATCAGGCATTGATTTGCATTTGCTACAATCAAAACATTGAGATGAACATGAAAGCATGAACAGGTGCAAACAACATGCTAAGTGAAGTTGGGCCAATGACAATGGCAAATTGCTCCGCAGATAACCAATGGAAAAGGGAGTCAAAATTTCAATAGAAAGTATACAAGATTAAAGCAGAAATTCGAAACAAAAATCAAGTCTGGATCAGAAAAATTGCAAGCATCAGTCCAGGTATATCATCTGCAGGAAAAGTCAGCAAGTCACTGTAATCGACAAATTGGCGTTTGGGGCTTTCGATCATTCAAGAATGCAATCATTCAAGGATCAGAAAAATTGCAAGTGTTATTTCGGATGTATCATTTACAAGAAAAAGCAGCATGTCACAAGGATGAACCAACCAATGCTTGGGAGTTTTAATTATTCCAGAATTCAAGAGCATAGAAATTGTACAGCAAAAATCAAATCAGTCCAATGCAAATAGGGAATTTAAGGTTCAATCAAAAGCCAAAATTTCACTCAGCCATGGATGTATTGTTCTAAAGGAAGAACGGCTACTTACATGGGATAGTCGAAATGAGAGTTTGCAAGTAAAAGTGGAACCTTTACTGGATCTTCAACAAGGAATATCCACGATTGTTGAGCTGAGTTAGAGCACACCAGAAGACAGTCGCGGCAATGAAAAAAGAAATGGGAACAGTCGCCCAAGGAAGCAAGAAGGTCGCCGGAGAAGCAAGGGCTCGTCGGAGAAGATGAAGGTTGCCAGAGAGAAAAGTGGTAGCCGGAGAAGAGGAGATTCGTCGGAGAGTGAAGATCAGAAAAACCGTAAGAGAAGGTGCCGTCTCAAGGGGATTTAGGGTGAAATGCGAGCAGAAATGAAGAAGGAAGTCGCGGTCGATTAAGTAAGCCCTAAAACCTGTAAAAGGAGCACAAGCGGCAGAAACCCGCAAAGGTAATGTAAGCACCTCATTTTTGCGCTCCCAGAAGAGCCGGAAATGCAAACCTTGGACAGAAAGTCAAACCTGAGGGGTTGAAATTTGACCTTTTGATCAAGTGATAATTGGCCACCTTGCTTTATCTCAATGGATAGAAGATCCCGACACGGTTCCAACGCGACCGAGTTCGCTGGAATCGAAGTCCGGATGAAGGTTCGGTGGGCCGATCAAACTTGAGGATGAGCTGAAAGTTGACTTTTCCTCGAACCCCGTGCCAAGTGCTTAGCCCTATGTCATTGAATAGAGGGCTCCGATACGAGGCTAACGCAATTGAGTTTGCTCAAATCGGAGTTCGGATAAGGGAGATATGAGCTATCGAAGTTTCCGCGCAGCAAAACCGGAAACTGCATACGTGGCGCAGGAACTGCACACGTGGCAGCCAACGCAGCAAAATATCTTGGGGACTAAATCTTAAATATCCAAAAATCTCAAGGACTAAACAAAAATTCGTACGGGGCAATCCGTAGATATCCAAAAGTGTCAAATTGGTCGAATCGGTCAAGTCGAAGGGCAAATCCGTAATTTTTTTATTTGTATCCGGTCAAATATGCCGGATACACATACCCCAGTGTGTAACCGACATCAAATGCCGGATACAAAAAGATTTTCGCGCGAGATTCGTGCCGATCGCCCGACAAATTCGCGGCGGCATTTAATTTTCGGATGATCATGTTTTGTTTCCGGCATTGAATGCCGGATACAAAGGAGCACCTGTGTAACCGGTTATGGATGCCGGATATGAAGAGTGCTTCAATGCCGGATACAAAGGAGCACCTGTGTAACCGGTTATGGATGCCGGATATGAAGAGTGCTTCAATGCCGGATACAAAGGAGCACCTGTGTAACCGGTTATGGATGCCGGATATGAAGAGTGCTTCAATGCCGGATACAAAGGAGCACCTGTGTAACCGGCTATGGAGGCCGGATATGAAGAGTGCTTAGTGTATCCGGCCTGAGTTGCCGGATACATTAAGTTTGTCTATAGAAGGCAAACAGCAGCTCATTTCCGGGGGTTGGCTTCCGTTGGCTGTTCTCTAGCTCTCTTCTCTCACTTGCTCCCCTCCGAACCTTGCTTCTTTCAACCCCATTTGCCTTCCACCACCTCTCCACACCATCCCAAGCCACCCTTATCACCCTTCTCCTTCTCCCTCTCCATCTTTACTACAACAAGAAGGTGGTAGTTTCTGCTGGTGCAAAAGGAGGAACTCTACAGCTACTGTCCAACCTCAGGGAGGAGTCTTCACCCCGTGCTAGGGCATAAGAACCTTCAAGTAAGGTTCCTCATCACTTTATGTAATACATATATTAAAATGGATTTTTTTTAAGGAGTTCAAGGAACCTGATCTCCCACTGCTGTATGGCTGTGTTAGTGCTTCTTTGCATGCATTTTCTTCCATAGTCTGGTAATATAGTGGCCTCCAAGGGCAAGTGAGCCCCCATGCATGATTTTCGGATAGAATGAGAAGCTTTGTTGTCCCATTCTAAGGCACCAAGTGTGCTGTTTTGAGGGCCTCGGTTACTCAAGGAAGGGAGCATGTTCCCTCATGCAAGGAATGTCTAATGTATCCCTATGTAAACCCCCTTCCCTCACCCTTCTCTACATTTTCGTGGGTTTAAGTATAAAGTCTTGGGTTTAGATGTTGCTAAGAGGTGGACAAAATGCATGTTAGATCATGGTTCATCCCATTGGTTTCCTCGCATGTATTGGTTTTTTACCTTGCTGATTTCCTTATTTCCTGCATGCTGTGTGGATCTTTTTTCCGATTGTTGGTGGTCAAAGTATGCTTTTGTTCTTTGCATATGTATGACAACTTGCTGCCCATTTAACCACTGCCATGATCTCTCTTATTTTGGGTTGGTGCCTTGCTGTTTTGATCCCCGAGTATGTTCCCTCTTCCCCTTATATCCGCTGGTTTTAGCATGCATGTAACCTCTAGGACAGCAGCTGTCCCAATAGAAGTGACCTCCCCTTTGCATGCTTAACCCAGCCTCAAGCCTCCCCCACCATACCCCCATGTGTGCATCGAAATCGGACTGAAGCTTAAGTTGCAAGCTGCTGTTGGGAGTCTCGTTATGTTGTGGGTTTGGTAATTAATTCGTTTAGTTTGAGATGCATGCTTGGTGGACTTCAATGGTTTATAGATTAATGAGGTGAGGTTATGAAATGTGGGGTGCTAAGACCCCATCTCAGTGCTGTTGGTTGCTGGAAATGGAGGGCAGCAACCCCATTGCCCTCCCCTCTCTCCCTTGTCTAGCTAAGAAACCAAGAAAAGAAGCCAACAAAGGAGATCCCCTAACCTGAACCAATGTGGGCCCATCGGAGGGCCCACATGACCTGCAGAAACCTCTAAGAAGCCCCTGGAAGTCACCCCAACTGCCAAAATCCGAAAAAATGCCATTTTTGTGTGATCCGGCAACTCAGGCCGGATCACCTATGGCCTGAGTTGTGATCTTTGGCCGAATTTTGTGACGGTTTGAACCAAACCAAGTGAACCAATAGGGTTTCCGGGCCACCCGGAAACCCCACTTGGGACCCGGACCAATGTTCAACTTGGAAACACTAGTGGGCCTTCCAACGGGGCCCACCAAGCCCGGTAAACTCAAAGCGTGCAAATGAATGAGTTAAATAGAATGAACCATTCGAATCGGGTGGGCCAAACCCAATGCGGCCCACCCAAACCTTATTTTGTGGATTAATGCATGAATTGCGTGGTTTGGCCGAGACCACGGGCAAGGGCCTATCGGGCCCACCAAAGCCCACTAATCAACCTAAGTTAGGGTGCAAGCCCTACACTTCTAGGACTCAAGCTTTCAAGCCTAAAATTGGGCTATGGGCCCAAAGCCCAATGACCAATCCACTCTGGCTCAAATTAAGAAGAATAAATCAAAAACATTTTGGCAACCATCATGGGGGCCCACCCAGGGGCTCGCAAACCAACGCCGGCCCACTATTTGCAAGAAAACCACTTAAGCTTCAAATCCAAACCTTAATGTAAAATCAATTCACTTAACCTAAGCCCACAAGGCCTCCTAGGCTAGACAAAGGCCCACCAGGGGCACATGGGCTTGCCCAGGCCCACCAGGGACACCGTGGGCCTTCCAACGGGGCCCACCCCATCAGACCCAGATCATCTAAATAAGCAAGATAAAATCAATTAAAGGGACCCACACCATTCAGGTGGTCCCGCCAGACTTAATCTAATGGCATACCGGATTAGGAATCGGGTGAAAAAACCAAGGTAAGGCTGGCTCAAACCAGGGAACCCACGGGACCCATCATCCGACGGGGTGGACTGGGGTGTCTACGGACTTCCCCAGCCCACAACCGAGACCCCGACTTAGAATCTCAAGCCGCGGACCAAAGCCCAAAATAGACTAACTTAGGCACCCAGGTGTCTGCCTGCACCCCTTCAGGCGGTGGCGACTCCGAACCTCCCCTGTGCCGCGTTTCCGACGCGCGCACAGGTAATATGGTCATTGGTGCCTGTATTTAAATTGCGGGCATCATCTACCCGCAACGTAAATACGGGCAAATCAGAAAATTGCTTTTTTTTTCATCATTTTCTCCATATTTTTTAGGAGGTTAATGTTTATATTAGTTGTAAGTTGCAAGGATAGCCACCTTACCCACTTTTGTTTTAAAATTTATCTCAAATCTCACTTCATAGCCACGAGTGCTCAGTGAGACTAGAGAGGAGAATTTGCCCCTTAAGGTTAGGGACTTTTCAGCAAATCCTCCGCACAAATTATTTTTCCAAAATCATCCATTTAATCCTTGCAAATTGCAATTAGTTAGACAAAATCTCAAAAAGTGCAATTGGTGGGTCTTTTTTCTCTCTGCTTGTAATTGGTTCCAATTACTAGCAAAGAGGGGGCAGTTGTAGACACCCCAAATTGCACTATAAAATGAGAAAAAATTGAAAACATGTAATTGGGATTTAAAACAGGTCAAAATGCATAAAATCTAATCATTTAAGCAGTGCCCGCATTGTATATGCGTGCTGGTCGTGCCCAAAAATTTTATACGGGCATGCCGCGCCCATATTAAGAATGCGGGCATCACTTGCTCACAATGTATATACGGGCGCAGGAGATTTGTACGAATTTTATCTTTGCTCGATTTCTGAGCCTTATCTGCATCCAAATATGTCTCTGGATAACCGAATTATCTTATTTATTCGTCCGAATTATCCTATTAATCCTTGTTGGCCATGGATGGGCATTATCCTTGTTTTCAATCCAATCTGGGGGATCATGGTATATCCTTCTGGACCAGCCATACCCCTGGGTTTGCCTATAAATAGAGGGCAGATCCTCAAGCAAATGGCCATTAATTTGAAGTCTGAAGAACTCCAAGTGAAGAGAGGAATCCCTGTTGCTCTGCTTGCTCAATCCAGGTAAGTCCTTTTTCCCTTTTATTTTCAGTTTTCAATTCTAGAAATAATCAGATCTTCTCCATTGCTGTAGAATAAGGCCTGGTTTATAATTGTATTCCCAACCTGCCTCCAAGTACCTCAAGAATCCTCTCTATCCGTAAAACATGAAGAGAAAGCTAGGGGAAAGAGGAGTAGGTGGATCCCTAGAATAGAACCCCATAATCTGTTCTTTTCTTTTCTTTTAGAATAAGGCCTTTGATTGTGTTTGTATCACCAAACCTATCTCTAAGTACCTCAAGAATCCTCTCTAGCCGTAAAATGTGAAGAGAGAGCTAGGGGAAAAGAGAACAGGTGGATCAGTAGGGTAGACCCTCATGTGCTCTAATCTGTGAGATATGGCTGCTTTGAATATCCTGTTCATATTTTAATGGTTTTATTTTGAATCAGAATGAATCATATGAATCCATACTATTTATAGCATGAAATCCTCTTTTTCTCCGGCAATTGAGATTTTTCACATATTTTCACCTACAGCACTGTTTTCGTGATTTTCGTGATATTAGGCTAAGATCCTAGATCTATCATAATCTATATGATAGATCTGGATTCAAAAGCCTGAAAATAACTTCTAGGGTTTCATGAAGTGGTTTTTGAGTCGTTTTTCATGTTTAAGAGAAGACCCTACGGTCTAAGTTCTCCCCTTTTGATGTTCTACATCAACGTGTGTATTTTTGGTTTTGATTTCTTGTTCTAATGTGAAATTTGGGCTATATCTATGTCTTAGACTGTTCAAGTTCAATTCTGCAATATTTCATAAAAATCATATTTTTTCTAGATTTCCAGGATTTAACTTGATGCCAGATTTTTTAAGTTGGATCATTCACATGGGAAAAAGCCATACATTCTTTTATTTTTCTTCACTTTTTTTTTATTAGCAAGCCTTTTTTCCTTTGAAAAACATGAACAATACCTGGCAACCACCTTGTGTGGATGAACAGGGGTGCCTAACACCTTCCCCTGTTCATAACCTAATCCCCTTACCCATCTCTGGTTGTTTTTTTAATAGGGTTATTTTTACCCTAAATTTGCCTTTTTGTGCTTATTTGATATTTTGGTGTCCATTCACACCTAAACAGAATGGTAGCGACTCTTTGTTTTTAACCAATCCCATGTGATGATTAGGAAGTCATTGAATTGATTTTTCCATGTCTCACAATAAGTGACAAACCATAACGGTGCAAGTGTAATTATCTCTAAAAAATTGAAAGTCTGCTTTCTTAACATGTCTTCCTACCTACCTATTGAACGTGTGTGCACAGATGCGAAAGAAACTCTTAATGCATGTGCGCTACCAAAATAAACTAAGAGGGAGTTTAGTAAGGATCATGGATTCTAGATTCTATATTATAATCTGAATTTTGAAATCTAGATTCTACTTGTTGAATTTTAGAATCTAAAGTCTCATTTGGCATTTGGTTGATCCTTATTATTGATATAGATTTTATAATTAATTTTCATATTATGATTGCATTATAAAATAATAAAATGTATAACATAAAATATAATACATATCAATTACAATTATCATTATTATTATGTTAAAACATAAGGTTTTTAAATATTATAATATTGTTATGACTTAAAATTTTAATATTATTATTGTAATATTACAATAATATGTAAAATTAGAATAATATAATAATATATTGTATTATCGAACTATTTTATTTACTATTATTGATCTTATTCTTAATTATCGCTGGTTCTCTCATCCTGCTAGACGTGTTTTCACACAATTCATCAATCACAGCCGTCAAAATTCTGTTCGTCCATTCATCAGCACTTGCCATTGAAATTGCTATTATCATTTTTTTTCCCGGCCACAGTGAATGGAGAAAAAGACTGTATCTTTTTAAATATTATAATTATTCGTATTTAACATCAGTAGAAGCTTTATACACAGACTCTGGATAAAGAAAGCACATTATTCCAATACTTATTGAGCAAAGCTTAGAGAGCATGCATTTGCTCTAACTTGGTACAGGCATATAACTAATTAGCCAATAAAAGTATATATAACAAGCAGGCAAGTCCTGATCTTATCAAAAGCTTGAAAACATTGAGAGCTCAATCAAACTGAAAGTCGAAATTATAAGCCTCCCCAACCTTCCATTCACCAGGTAACACCTTCATCAACTCTACCAAGTCTACTTTGCCATTGTCGGCCACTACGAGCCTCACCTTAAGATTTCCCTTTGGCGGATTCTCCATGTCCCAAACTGCACCGTAGGATTTGCGCATTCTCATCCATCGCTTAGAATTTACCTACATATACTCAAAATTATGCAAGCAAAAAACCTCAAAACTTTTATTTTCATTGTTTAACCCAGCCATTGATACATACACACGAAAACAGTAAAAGAGCGTACACTTAGAGGCACGTGAGGATGGAAATAAGCGGGAAAATTTTCAAATAAAACACAAACTACCGCGAAGGGTAGTGGGGTACATAATTAGAGTCGAGTGCCTGGGGTCGAACCTTTCTGACTCATTGCACTCGTAAGAGTATTGGCATGCCCGCTACATACAGAATCATAATATTGAGACCGGAAAAGCATCAAAGGGTAACAAGCATGCACCTATGCACAAGTTGAAATCATCTGCCATGCTTCCCTGAATTTCTCCCTGATGTGGTCGTGAGATGCTGCCACGTGGAGCATCTCACGGCCACTGTTTTTTCATGTGGGGCCCATTTGATACATATATAACAATCAAAAATCCCTGACGGTGAGATACTCCACATGGCAACATCTCACAACCACATCAGGGAGCAATTCATGGAAGATGGCTGACAATTTCATTCCCCCATGCACACACAAGCACATATGCACGTACACGCACACACACGTGCGTGCACACACACATAAACACACACGTGTACACACACACACACACATAAACATATCAATCAATTTCCTCTCAGACCAATTTCCTCAGACTATCTCCCAGACCTAGGCTCATCTTGCGACACGCATCCTATCTCTTTGTCCGTTAAGTTTCACGTTACTAACCTTTGTTTTGTTGAATGATTTCGTTTTCTCCACTCAAAATAATAATATAACACAGACAACAAGTGAATAAGAAAATATTTAAGATTTCCTTCCTTTCCTATTCGTTCATATAGTGTCTACGGCAATATCAGAAACTAGGTTCGGCAAAGGCTGTTGAACGGAATGCAAACCTGATTTGTCTAGGAATGGGGTGGAAAATTAGTTCGACAAAGGAAGAATACTGGCCTGGCCGCAAAAAAACAATGTTTCTCACAACCATAACGGCTCTCGACTCATCTAGTGTATTTTCGAACTCTAATCCCTCGTCGTAATTCAAGCACCCTTCATCACAAATCTGAACAAACTCCAATTCGATATTAGTTAATGTTAACTCCTCTCAAATTCTCTGTTAGCTTGTCACTGGTAGACACACATAGGAGCTCTGGTCGGAACTACACACCTGAATCGGGATAAATCCATCCCCACCTAAATCCGGAGCAGTGACAATCTCACCGTTGTTGTTTGTATTGGAAGTATTTGGAGGAATTACAATTTTATGAGACAGTGGAGAGGAAGAGGGAGAGTGCGTCAGGTTAAGATTTTGAAGTGAGATTTTTGTCACATCTAAGAGCCGCTAAATTATGCCATTTCTGATCAAAATAGGGAACAAAGGAATATGGAGAGAGAGAGAGAGAGAGAGAGAGAGAGAGAGAGAGAGAGAGAGAGTTAAGGTCCTTCCTTAGAGCTCCAGTAGCCCTGAACTTCTTTGTTTTGCAGGAGAGAGAGTGTGTTAGCAACACGAAATCGATGCCAACGTGCAGTGTGTTAGCGAAGAGAGGTGAAGGGTTCAGTTGCTAATTCAAGTGCCATTTGCGTCCTATCTCTTTCCCTCGTCGGAATTCAAGCGCCATTTCCACCGGAATCCAGAGCAGTGACAATCCCATCATGGTTTGGAAGTATTTAGAGGAATGACACGCCATTTCTGACCAGGATAGAGACAATAGAACCAAACAAAGGAAATTAGGGGGAGAGAGAGTTGAGGTTCTTCATTAAAGCTCCAATGGCCTTGGACTTGTTTGATTTGCAGGAGAAATGGAGGGAAGGGAGTTCATGTGAACAGAATAAACACTCGGGGATTGATTTGCAGGAGAAATGGAGGGAAGGGAGTTCATGTGAACTAGAATAAACACTCGGGGAGAGTTTGAAAATAATTGATTTTTTAATGAGAGAAGAAGGAACCATTTCAACCTTAACACTCTTAACTTTGAAAGCTAGAGTGGGACGCGTGTCGCTAAATCAACCCATGTCTGAGGGAAGGTATGAGGAAGGTGGTCTGAGAGGAAATCGATTCTATATATATATATATAACTCCACAAGTAACTAAATATGAGCCTATACCTGACAAATGTCCAAGGCTAGGATGTCCTTTTGACCACCTTGGAACAGTATAACTATGGCCAAGTACTCTGGAAAGTTGCTGTGTTCATGAATCTTAAGTTCAAGTTTCTTACCAGGATATTTGCATGGGATCCTGCACACCATTATTTCCATGGTTAAGCCAATAGGTAGCAGTGAAACACAAAGATGCAAAAGAATTAAGTCTCACTCTCACTGATTACCTCCTATATTCAATTTCAATTTCACCTTCAGCCTTCAATTCCGAGGCCTTGTTAGGCAGCGCCAATGCTTCGAATCCACCGGGACTGAGGATGAAGTCAGTGCCGTGTCCTTCTCCACGATCAGTCACTATGATCTCGATGCCATCGTTGGTGCACGAGTTTGGTATTGTGCACTTTACCTGATTCACCCATAACAAACAATTAAGCACTAGTGATCATAGTGAATATTTGAATTAGGTGACTAAATCTTCATCATTTTATTCTTGTTAGTTTCAATAAAGACATGCATGACGCTTTCTGAGGAGGAAGAGCAGCACCTGGTAGCAGGCACCACAGCCAGTGCCGTATCCGAACAGCGCCCTCGACACACCGCTAACATGTCCATCGTTGATACGTTGTCCATATGCACCATATCCACATGCCCCACCTGGTTCATTTACACCATTAGTGTATACATGGATATACTCTTCATGTATTAATATATATGCACACACATACACACACAGAGATATGTAGTAGGTACGTAGATACTGAGGTTTATGCTGAGGGAGATAAAGAGATCATACTTGGGGTCCCTAAGCCATCTTGGGTGCGATAAAATGTTGCTCTCGAGTGCTCAAAGGGGTCCTGAGAGCTACACAGAGCAGGCAAGAGCACCAGAAGACACACAAGAACATCAGAAAAACTGAGTTTTAGACCCATGTTTCAATAAACCTGTGCAACTCTCAGTCACTGAATTTGTTTGATGGGGGAGAGATACCAGGCCCAACGCTTATTTATAGTAGAGTATGTCGGCACCTTTTCTTCCACTAAATTAAAAATGGGATTCTGAAGTGGGGTGGGGGCCAAGCTTGAGATGTGATGTGAACAAATAGACGCCTTATTTTCCCTCAAAACCATCTAAGAAATATTAAACAAATATTAAAGCCTAAGGAGCCTTGCTTAATTAATAACCTTTTCTTCCCCTTTCATCTTTTAGTCATAGTACGTACGTCCAACCTGTTTCAAGGTTATGTTGAGTTTAATTAGGGCTCCTGGCAATTGGTTTAAAATTCCACATGAGGGATTTGGTTTTAGCTCATCACTAAGATAAAACTAAGCATATGTTTGTGTAGCTTCTTATGCTTCAAGACTTCCCCCGTTAAAAGGGGAGTTTTATAATTTTTGAACCGGCTCATCAATCCGCCGGAATCGATAGGTTGACCCGTTTATTAATTCGGTTGGGTTCAGGTTCAGGCTTTCTCAACCAACCTAAAAATGAGTCAACCAGAACCTAACTCGCAATTAAACCCATTAGGTACTCATTTAAATAGGCGTCAAGTCCACTTAACTAATTAAGCATATTAATTTAATATTTTGAGACTCTAAATCATTGAATTATTTTTATGGACTAATATAACAAATCACCCTTATTAAGTGTTTTTTTTTAAACAAAATTTAATAAAACTTTATAATATCTTAATAGAGTTTTATACAAGCATAATTGAAATTAAATAGAAATAAAGAATTAATTAAAAAAATAAAAAGGTTTGTAGCTTCAACCCGTTCATTGCCGGGTTGAATCCGGGTTGGCAATTTCCTCCCGGTAGTAAACAGATTGAACCCGACCCAACTCATTTAGTAATCAACCCGTTTACAACCCGTCCAACCACCCCATTTCCACCTCTAGTAAAAATAAGATATTTAAAGCACTAATGAAGGATTATGCATAGAAGGATTTTTTTTTTTTTTTTTTTACAAGGTTAATAAGCATTTTATCGGAGAAAGGAAGCGTTTTGAGTGGTTGTTGGGTCCAACACAATTGGTAGGTGCCAATTGATCCTGCCCCTTGCCTGTCCCCCGTGCCTTTCTCAATTAGCGGCACAAGTCGTGCCACATCTCGAGATAACGAAACAGGGGTGACCCAGCCCTTTACAAACACATCACAGATATTTTCCCTCCACTTGTAGGCTTGGAGAGAAGGGAAGGGGGAACCAACGTAATGGTCATCCCATCAACCAACGTTTCACTTTCAAACCTAATAGTGCAGCAGCAATGACAGCACAAGCACAAAACACAAAATGAAAGATGCAAAGTAAATCATCCTATACAAATAGATGTCACCCACGCCAGTTTTTGGAGATGGCCACAATCCACTTACGGAAAGAGAGCAAAAATGATTTCAACTCCTCAATGAGAGAGTGTAATAATAGTTTGTGAATATTATGTGGCCACTTATTGAGAACGAACAGTAGAAAAGTTTTTAGTAGAAAAATCATGATTCCTTTACAGTAAGTAATTATCTTGTGGGGCCGTAAAAAAATTGATCTCAACATTACATGCCAGCACCATCAAATTCTAGGAAAACTTCAATTATACAGTGGAAGCGCCACAAAGGAATTTATCCAAAAAGTCTCACAATCTTCTTCGTGAATTGTTGGTAAAGATGCATGGATTAATCCCTCCTTGGCTACTAAAAAACTTCCATTTTCACATATGCTGATATCATTCAAAAACACACGATGACTTACAACTGCACATTACCAACTGTGGTTTTACCTCGGATTCAATACCATCAGTGACCCAAATTTAAGAGTTAGACTAGTTGAGAACTAGTGGTTTTAAAGCATGCACAATATCAGTCACGGCTGAATAAATTTTTTAACATATGAAAACCATCAAGAGGTTTCTAAATGGAAGTGCTTAACCAGAACAAGGTATATTTTCAGTTTCAGATGTTACCAACTAAACTCGCATCATCCAAGTTACAACAATTAGTTACATTCAGTAGTAACTGAATCCATCTATGCTCAGACTTTACAGCAAGCCATATAGACTAGTTCATGCTTCTGATCAGTCTCCTCAAATTAACATTACAGATCAGGTGGATTCGGGTATTTAATGTCAAAGAACAGTTAATGATTCCTCGATTAAGCCAAATTAAGACCAAATTTCATACTCAAGCATTCTAAATTTTCCTAAGTATTATGCATAAGGATGAACTGAAAAAGACATAAAATGCCACTTAACTGAAGTGACATTATTAAATCTTACCAACTCTGTCTTCACTTTCTTTACTTCTTTTCTTGCAAGGTCAACATCTGTTGCCTGACCTTGAAACCTTGCAATTGGCTGCAAATTGTTATAGGGAAAAGAATAATTTTTTTTAGGTCCAAAGACCTAAGTTGGCTTAATTTTGTGCCAAAATGTAGTTTAGAGTGCTTAGGATAGGCTCTAGGAGTTGCGGTTCAAACCAGATTGAAAAAAGAGTCAAAATAAGCATTTTTGTATTTCGAGCCTGAGGCCGGCTCTAGCCTGAAGCATAAGGCTGAGTTTTTATAGTCGAGCCTAGCTCTAGTGTGTGGAAAAATAAAACTTCGACAGAGAAACTCGAGAGTAGCATTAGAGAAGGTTTGATGTGTCGTTCGAGCCATGGAGTTTCACATGGGAGCCACGTCCACTGTCACTGTCAATGATCACCTTGTGTCATGGACAAGTCTTCCACTGCCCCTCCTTTCTTTGATGGCAGTAATTATACCTATTGGAAGTTTTGTTTGAAAGCTTATCTAGAAGCCATTGATGAAAAGGTAGGGGGATGTGTAGAAAGAAGTTGGACACCTCCCACTGTCACTGTCAATGATGTTATTACACCAAAGGACTCACAACAATGGACCAAACAAGAGTTGACTGAAGCAAATTTTAATAGCAAGGGTGTCAATGCTATTTTTAGTGCTATATCTACTAATGAGTTTAAAAGGGTATCCACGTGTCAATCTAGTAAAAAAATTTGAGATACCTAGAAACCACTCATGCGGGAACTATCCTTGTGAAGAATTTCAAATTACAGATGTTGATGACTAGGTTTGAAGAACTCAAGATGCAAGAACATGAGTCTTTTGATGAGTTCTACGCCAAATTGAGTGACATTGTCAACTCAAGCTTCAACCTAGGTGAGAGAATTCCTCCAAATAGAGTGGTTAGGAAAATTTTGAGATCCTTACCTGTAACGCCCCGGATCCGAGTCACGAAATAACACCGTAACTCATCCCCGGAGGTTAATTTAAAACACAGGATCGCAATGTCAGAGTGAAGGAAAAACATGAATACAACAATAACTATATAACAGAGTGCGCTAAAATAATCCCAAACGGAAATAAACTCACATGACCAAGTAACTACCCGCAAGTATCGTCCTCTCCAGGAGCAGCTGAAAACAAAACAAAACAATACGGAATGAGATACGAATATCCCAGTGAGCAGCACATGCATGCGCAAATACATTTATTTCAGTTCTAAAACATGCCACGATTATAACCATGTACAATGATGATAATACGCATATTCCGAATAATCCGACTAAACTTCAATAATCCAATTCATATCAGTGCGGAAAACCATCAGGTAAATCAAACAATAACAATCCGTTTCCAATCCCGAAGAATTCGATAAAATAATGATTAACCGACAACAACATAGCGAATAACCATAATTTCGTATCTCAAGATATAATTCCAGATATACCAATGTCATATAACACAAAGTCTTCTCATAACCATGCCCACACCTCCAAATGTATATCCGGCCTACTCAGGGTTTCGGATATTGAAATGACTGCGTCATCCAATGCAAGCCTACTCCCCGGGTTTCTACATTGACAACCAGGCCTACTCAGGGTTCTGGCTGCTCTACACCGGCGGGAGGTACAATACCCAATAATCGGTAAACAATATTCCATAAACCATAAATACCAACAAACCAGCGAATAAAACATATCACGTCAAACAAAATCAAATACCAACATTGGTCAATGTCATGTATTTGTTTACATTGGTTAATTGACATGCCAAGGCGACATCCACCCCTCCATGTACACAGTTCCGGCCTACTCAGGGTTTCGGACACTCTGAAATGACGGCCTACTCAGGGTTTCGTCATCCAATGCAGGCCTACTCACCGGGTTTCTGCATTGACAACCAGGCCTACTCAAGGTTTCTGGCTGCTCTACACCGGTAGTGGCAACACTCAAGGCCATGCAATTACACCAACGAAGCAATAACATCACATTACTAAGCTTAGACTCTGGATCCAGGACAAGCTAAACCAAAACATTAAATCATCGTATAATCTCAATTCCAACATCAAAATAAAACTATTCATCCCACATCATGTATAACTCATCACAGTTCATCACCTGTCCCTCTGGACCAAGCAATACCTCAAGTACTTTCAGTATTTTCTCATTTCCGTAACACATGCCATTTGGAAATAAAACTCAATTATTCATACCAAGAAAATGTTTACAATACATTCAGAATTATCCAAACAAGTGAAACCAGAATTTAATAATTTCTCAATCAAAACAGAGGGAAACTAACTAGGAACTCCTAGTGTTTTGGTATCCGGCACAACACTTACAAATAACCTAAACTCAACCTTGGAAGCTTTTAAGAATTTCACTAAATCTTCCTCTAATAATTGCATAGGCAAAGTAGGTTCCAAAGTCCCCAAACAAGTGAATAGTTAAGTGGTTTAACCCTCAAGTCATCAAAAACCCCTTGGTTTAGTCAAAATTCCAATTCGGTAAGTGTATTGGACTATGCGCTCACCTCCTGAAGTGAGCGCCAGGTGAGCGCCGAGTGAGCAGATAGAATTTAGGTTAAAATTCGACTATGCGCTCACTCGATATCAAGTGAGCTCCAGGTGGGCGGGAAGTGGGCGCGAGGTCGGCGCCAGCTTCGCGCGAGATTCGCGTATCTTTTTAAGTGAGCCCGAGCTGAGCGCCAAGTGGGCGCCAGCTCGGCGGATGGTACATTTTTAAAGGGCGCTTACTTCGAAGTGAGCGCGAGTGAGCGCCAAGTCGGCGAATACTCACTACGATTTCCGACTCTCTGTTATTTCCAGATCTCCAACTCTGGCCAATCTTTTTCGGTCTGTAATTGTTCTAATAGTCTCCTAATATCCCCAGAATACTTCCCAACCAGTTTTGAATTTAATCTAAACACATTTCTATTCAAGTTGTAATTCACTCTCATGCTATTCCATAAAACTCAGAAAACTCAAAAGACAACCATGCATCAGAATACATTCACGAATAAACTTAAACCTCAGTTGTAAATCAATGCTACTCACTCTTATATGCTTATATCCCAGAATAAGTTTATTCTAAACCACGGCTCATCACCGACTCCGACCGCGTGCGTGCGAATGTCACCAAACTGATCCCCTGTTCGCAAAAGGAAAAACCTTTTGAAATCTTTATCACCGACACTACAAATCCAGTTGGATCTCTCACTGTTCTCATCTCTTCCCAGCGAAACCCTAATCGCCACACCAGTAGCCGCAAAACACCAAACGTCTTCAGTTACAAAAATACGATACGAGCATTCGAAACCAAAAACCTAATTCCCCTTTAGTATATATACCTTCAATACGTATTGCCGCTCGACAACCTTTGAAAATCATTGATTCCGTGTACGCTCGCCCACCGAAATCCCTACATATACCCACATCTACTTAAGCTTATTCGCCCAATGATTAGTCTAGGGGGACTTCTAGTAAGAATAGGAGCTGAATGTCCTACCTACAAGAAATTGAAAGGTAAGGGCAGTGGAAAAGCAATGAATGCTACTTTTTCTAATAGTGAGATTGAATCTGAACATGAGAATGATTCCTCGTCTGAAGAGGGTCAAAATTACATGGCTTTCACTTCTATTGTGGGAAGTGACGAGGGAAACACTCTTCAAGACTGAAAACCACTTTAGAATAATATTGGTTCTCAAAATGAGTCTGAAGATGAGGAAAGCCTTGAAGAGGCTTATGAGAAGCTTTTTAATGAAGGCCTGAAAATAAAGAAACAAAACAAGGCCTTTCTTAAAAAGCTCAATGAAGTATAACTTGTCAAGGAAGAACTTCAAGTTAAATTGGATGAGTCTACTTCTCATGTGGGTGAGTTGAAGTTGAAAATTGAAACCCTTGAGTCTGAAAACAAGTCACGAAAATCTGAATGACAGAGTCCAAATCTCAATTGCAAAACTTCTCTTCTGGTTCTCAAAAGCTTGATCATACACTTGGTATGAACCAAATAGTGGCTAATAAAAGAGGTTTAGGATTTCAGGATGTTCCTTCCTCCTCTAAGACTCCTTCTTCTTCTTCTAAAGGCAAGAAGAAATCTGGTATGTCAAAGGGAAAGACCAAAAAGGCAAAAAGGCCTACCCAAAAGCTCAAAAGATCTCAATCTAAGGCATCTCTTCCTAGGGAAACTCAATTTCGAAAATTCATTCCTACTTGTCCCCACTGTGGTTTTTTAGGTCACATAAGACCTAATTGTTGGAGATTAGGAGAAAATCTTAGTCAATCTTGGTATTCTCTGCCTAGACAATTCAATGTGGATTTGTCTAATCAAGTCAAGGTCTTAGCTCAAAAAACTAGGCTTCTTTCTGAACAACTAGTTTCCTTGACCAAGAAATCCTCTTCTACCCGGCAAGTTTGGTTGAAGAAGAGTGATTTGACTCCTCTTCCTTGAGTAGGATTTGGGATGCATGCATTAGCCTTGCTTCATGCTTATTTTATCTTTTGCATGCATGTTTTCTTTTCGTTTTTATTTTTGGTTTTAGATTTTTGTTTAGTTGTTTTTGGTTTGAACTTTTTCAAAAAAATACAAAAAGATTTTTTATTTTATTTTTGGTGATTTGTGTTATGAGCATGTTTTGTGAAAACAATGCATTTTTATATTGAGAGAACTAATTGCTTAAAAGGATTGTTTTGCAAAACTAATTTCAATTATCTCATATAAATGCACAATAAGATGATTGATCTCTTAGTATGTATTTGCACCTTACATGCACACCCCTAATACAATTTGATAATGCTTAATCATATATATTTGAGAGTGTGTGGATAGGCAATCATGGGTTTTCTCATGTTAACCTTGAGTTAAATTGACCTTATGCTAGTGACCTAGACTAAAATCCCAAAAGTGCAAAAGAAAAGAGAATTGCCAAAAAGTGGAAAAGAAAAGAAATATATATATAAAGGGAGCAATAAAGATCCCTTCCATACTTTATTGCATATCTTTATTGAAAAAAAGGAAGGTGATCACAATTTAAGGGGGAGCAAAAGTCCACAAATATTGCAGAATTTGAGGTCCTAGTGTCTAGTAGTGGGGTTTGCCTTTTAACTTGTAGGAAGATTTGAGTATAACTTGTGGTTTCATGTAAAAGCCAAATCCTCCTCACCAAGTTCCAATTTAGGAAAACTTATTTGTGTTTGGTTTTGCACTTGCGCGCAAATACACTTGGTGATTTAATTGTATTATTGTGTTGTTATTTAGGATTATTGGTTTTAGTTTTGTTAAAACTTAAATTTTGGGTGAAAGAGTTCTAAAAAATATGAAAATTTTGAGTTTTTATGAAATTGTGTTTGTGGTATGTTTCATCATGTTTTTAGAGTGTTTTTACATGTGTTTCAGTTGTTTTAGTTGGTAATTTTGAAGTCTAGGTTGAATCTGGAAATTTTTTTTTGATTTCTGCAAAATTGGCCTTGGGGCGAGTTCAAGGCTCGAGCCTCAGTGTGTTCTGTTTTTCTTGGTTAAGCCTCGCTAATTTTAGGCTCAAGCATGGGTACTTTAGTATACCTAAACCCTGGTTCTTGCACTTTGTTTTGAGCTCAGGTCAGTACCGAGCCCAACGCACGCTTGAGCATGGATGTAAGCACAAAGTCTCTTGCACAAAAGATTTTTTTAAGCTCATGCCAATCTCGAGCCTAAGGTGCACTCGAGCGTGAGCTCATGAAAAGGATCACGCCAGATGCACACCATACTTAAAACCCCTCATTCTCTTCACACTTCAAAACTCTATTTCTTGTTTGTGAGAACTGGTGTGTGCCAAGGGGATTTCGTGCCTTTCTACATAATCAAAACCTTTGCATACTTGATTTCAAGGTATGTAGTTGGATTATTCTTAAGTTTCTCTTAGGATTTTGTTAGGAATCATCTAGGGTTTCGTTTCTTAAGGTTTTCATTTTATTTTCGAGAATAATCCATGATTTGTTAGAAAGATTGATTTTTGTTGGATTATATCACTCTCATTCAGTTCAAATATGCCTCTGTTATCAATTTAAAGTGGTTTAGCAAAGATTTTTTTAGATATGTGTAGATTTTGGAAAAGCCCCAAAATCTGGGCTGTTTTTGTGCCTTCACGCCAGAGACATGCCAGACCCAGGCTCGAACGTGAAGTGCAAAATTTCTGCAGAAAATTTTTTTTATTGATTCTATTTTAGGGATTGGTTTATATGGTTTCTTCTTAGATTCTAGGCCAGTTTACAAATCTTTTTAGGCTAGTTTAAGTTGAGTGAATTCATTATTCAATTTAGTTTATGTTGAATGCGAATTTTAATTGAATAATGTCTTCTTTGTTTTTGTTTTCATCTCTCTATTTATTTCTTGTGCCTTGTTTCCATCCATCAACTTCTCTTGGTTATTCTCTCACTTTAGATGGGCGAAAAGAAGAGCCTAGGTTCAGGTCCCAATAAAAGTCCTAGGATAGATGATTCTCAAGTTATTTTTGATAAAGCTATAAAGCTTTATACAAAATACTTCCATAATAGAAACATCTTACTTGAAAGGGAAGTTACTTTGACCGACTTTGAAAAGGATTTTAGATCTCTCTTCATAGAAAGAGATTGGGAACCAGTTCTTTGTGATCTAAAAGCTCCATGTGCTTCTCTAGTGAATGAATTCTACAGCAACATTCATGATGTAGCTTCACATGGTTCCTCTTTTTGTTCTTCTTTAAATGGCTAGTCTTTTCCTGTTTCCGTAGATCTCTTATCATCTCATTTGTATATTCTAAGGGTAAGAGATCCTTTTTATCCATACTCCACCTGTCATCCTCCTTATGAGGTTGATTCTTTTCTATTTGAGCAGCCTTGGACCTATGATGGAAGGTCTTTACAGGCCTCCAAACTATCTCTTGAGACACATGTACTTCAAAAAATCATGTGTACCAATCTTTGGCCTGTTTCTCACTTCTCTTCTTTACCTTATCCTAAGGTAAACTTTCTTTATGCCCTTAAGAAGGGAAACTCCATTGACTTGCCATCTCATGCAATTTCTACTATTCTTGAGGTTTATCAAAATTGTAAAAAATCTCATAGTCTAGTTTTTGGATGTCTCATTCTTAGGTATTTTGAGAGTTTACACTTTTCATATGGTCCTTTTACTCCCTTGCCACTAGGTCAACCCATTTGTTCTATCACTCCGAATCAGAGTAGGGCACACTTAGGCCTTACTCCTATTTTTGGTTCGTCTACTTAGTCAGAGTCTTCTTTTGCCCCTTCTGGTGCTACTCCTTCTTCTTCTTCTTCTTCTTCTTCTTCTTCTTCTGCTTTTACAGATGACATGGCATTAATTAGGGAGCAGTTGTCTCAGATTGCTCTTAGACAGGAGCGGATGGAGTGGAGACAAATCCGGATGCAGCATGATATACATGAGATTCAGGAGTATGTGATGGAGCATGTGGAGGATGATGATGATGCTAATGAGGTTCTTGATGATGTTTCGGATTCTTTTTGAGCATGTGTGGCTCCACTTCTTCCTTTTGTCTATTTCTATGACAAAAAGGGGGAGTAGGTATATTTTGAGGGGGAGATTTATGGGAGAGTTTATTTATGGATGACTGTACTTATTTACTTACTTTGGGATGATTGTATATATCATGTGTGATATTGATGCATGGTTTATATTTTTGAAATATTGCATCTTGAATGTGAATTGCTTATTGTTATTTTTTTAGATTTTTGTTCCTCTTGCTTTTCACAGGGTATTTTTTTTTTCATTGAGTTGTTTTGTTACAGGTTACGGGTTTCCAATTCAAGCATGGTCTATCTCAGTTAGTGTTGATAGGTTTTGTTTGAGTTTGTAAAGTCCAAGACATTACTTGGTGGTTCACAATGTCAAGGATTTTCAATTTATTTTATTTGGTATAGTTTTTGTCACAGAATAGCCTAAGGGGGAGTTTGTTAGGTTTAGAGACCTAAGTTGGCTTAATTCTGTGCCAAAATGTGGTTTAGAGTGTTTAGGACTGTAGACACCCCAAATTGCACCCCAATATAAGAGATTAACTAAGAAAGGCTCCAAATGTCTTATTTGAGCCTTGACATGTGTCAAACTTTCAAAAACAATCAAAATCAGTGCCAACCGCACTGTGTATGCGGTTTTTATAATCTCGGTTTCAACCGCTCTGTATGTGCGGTTGCAACCGCACAAACAGCACGGTTCAGGTCCTTGCTTGTTGCGCTGGCGGCCACGTGGCTTCGCGAAGCTTCGGCCGTTAAGCCGCGTGGACAGCACTCAATTAAAGCATAACTGAATTGAACCGCCCTGTATATGCGGTTTGATCAAATTTGTATTGAACCGCACTTTGAGTGGCGGTTCTGTAGAAACCGCACTGAGTATACGGTTTTGGCTGTTTCGAGGCTTTGCGAAATGGCTCGATCTCTGAGCCTTATTTACGCATATTACCTCTCTCTCAAGGACCTAAACTCCCTGTTTCACCCTCCGAAACTTGCTGAATTACACCAATTCATGCCTTGGAGGAGAATTGGAATAATCTAGAAGGCCTTTTTGGCCTACCCTTGGGACCCTTCTACCCTTAACTTGGCCTATAAATAGAGAGGCCCTCCTCTTGCAAATGGCTGACAATTTGAAGCTTAGAAGCTCTGCAAGAAGAAGGAGAAGCTCTGCTGGATTGTCTACTGAAGGTTCAAAGCTACCAAGGTAAAGTCCTTTACATTTCCAGCTCCTTTTTTACATTCTAGAAATCTCTCATCTTCTACCTTTCTGTAGTGTAAGGCCTTTGTGTATTTTTGCAACCCCAAACCCCTTCTAAAGTACCTGGGAATCCTCTCTAGCCGTAAAACGTGAAGAGAGAGCCTGGGGAAAAGGAAGGTGGAATGGATCCTCTATGTTTAGAACCTACAAGTGATGAAGAGCATGCTATGTGGTTATTTTGAACCTATGGATGTTTATTTTCTGATGTCTTGCACTTGCTCATGGAGAAATATGTGGATCCTTGCTCTCAGTAGCGAAGGATTCCATCCTTCTCCTAGGGAGTGAATTTTCACTTGCTCACACACTTTCCACCATTTTTTATCAAAGAAGCTAGGTCTTGGATTTCCATGTTCAATACGGGAAATCTGAATCCATTGGCTTCAAAATGAATTTTAGAACTTCATGAGAAGGTTTTTTGTTGATTTTTGAGGTTTTGGTCGAATCCACATGCACACATGCACTGGTTTCCATGTTTCCTCTTCAAAATCTTCAAAACAGGACAGATCTGTGGCCTGTCTTGGAAGACTTATAACTTCATCCTCCGGATGAATTTTTGAGTAATTCCAAAGACATGTGATAGATGGATGTGTCTACTTAATATCTGGAAATTTTCGTACACTTCCATGTAGCCAATTTTTGACACCATCTCTTCAAAGTTTGTAGGACAGTTCAGTCCAGATTGCTGAACTTGCCGCTTTGATGGTGCACTATTTGCTCAGTTTTAATCCGTTTCATGTGATTCCAGTTTCTGAGTTTTCCTTGGGAAGTCTATTTTCATTTCCAACTGGTTTCAACAGATTTTGACCTGTTTTGTGTCTTGGGTGCTCAGTTGACTCAGAAGTGCTCGCTGGCATAGTCCAGAGCTCATCTGTGGTCTTCTAGGCCTGTTCAAGAGAGCACACAAGTCACATCCGGATAGAGATTGGTGTGAGGTTTTTTTTCTTTGGAAAGATGGCACCACATACTTCCTCCACACCAATTTTCAAGGTTTTTTATTGAGCCAAACTCCACGAATAGAGCTTTGAAAATGCCTATTTAACACTTTTTCTGAGTTATAACAGCAGATTTCATATGTGGATTTCTCTCTAGTTTTGAATCGGATCGAGCTGAACTTTTTACTGTATATTCTAATATATACCAGTTTTCAAATGGCTTTGGTTTCATTTGATTTAGATTTAAATTGAATGAGTTATGGTTTATCAAAGCTTTCAAGCTCTTTTGACCGAATTTCTCCAGATTTGCCTTGGCTTGATTTTCTTCATTTTTACTTTGATTTCACTTCACTCATGAAGTTTTAGAAGTGATGAATCCACAAAGAGAGTCTAAACTCATGAGACTTCTCATGTGGAATGGTCACACACATTGTGCTTGTTAAGCACCTTTTTGTTTATTTTACTAGCAAACAATTTATAGCATAAGCAAGCATGTGGTAACCGTCTTAGACGGATGAGTGGGGATGCCTAACACCTTCCCCCGCTCATAAATAATTCCCCGTACCTAATCTCTGGATTTTTTTCCTTGTATTAGAGCTACTTTGGCTCTATTTGACATATATGAACCTTTTGGTGTCCATTCACACCTTAACCTGGATGGTGGCGACTCTTTACATTTTATCGATCCCCGCGTGACGATAATCGGAAGTCATCCGAGATGACGAATCCATGTCTCACAACTGGCGACTCTGCCGGGGAGCAGTGGAATAGAGCCATGTTTTGATTGCTTGTGCATGACTGATTGATTTTCATGAATTGTTTGCTGTTTTGCCCATTGGTGATAAGCATGTTTGAGCTGAGTGTTTTTGTTTTTAAACACATGAGACCATGAAAATAGGGCGTGTGATGTTTGTATGCTTTGGTTATGCTCAAAACCATGTTAGTGGACCTAGATAGTCTTACCATGCTAGGTTGCAATTTTTGTTATGATAAGCATGCTTTGATTAGGACTTTAATGTGGTAAGCATGAGATCAGAATTTTTGAGAGATGTTTACTTTGTATCAAGCATGCTCACCATGATTTATTTGCTTTTTTGTACAACATGATAACATGCTTGCATGATGCTTGTGTGAATACATGTTTAGTATGAGCATGCTAGGTGTTTTTTTTTTAATTACTTTGTTTTACTCATGATTGTTTACTTCAAATATGATTTCCATATCATGCCTTGGTGAATGTGATTGCGCTTGCATGAATAAGAAAAAAAGAGTGGCAAGGGTGGGACGTTGTGTTGAATGTGACCCTCTTTTTCAAATGCACTTGAGCACTTTTTTTTATTTTTTACACAGCCTACCTATCACCTATAGGAAGTTGAACAAGAACGTGTGTAGCTTGGCGCACCGAGGTCGTTACTTCGGAAAGCGAAAGTGAAAACATTCACCTTAGAGACTTTGAGCCAATGATGTGATGACATGGTGGATCTAGAATTCTGGTCATACACTAGGCTTGAGCTCTAAGTTGCCAATAAGCCAAAACCCAAAACCCCTACGCGAAGGTGGAGAAACACCCTTTTGGCCAAAATAAACCAAATGCGATGGGGAAAGGGTTTGTAATTGAGGGAAGGCCGTCTTGCATGGCTCAGGTGGTCCAAGGCATGATATGGACACCATTTGGAAGGTAAACATGAGGTAACAAGGTAATGTAAGCCTGTTATTTGTGGTAACCTCTTTACTTTGTAAGTATCAAGCTCATGTTGGCCATTTGTGGGGATTTTGTTATTCCCAGAAATTTGTTGTTATCCTAGGATTGGTGTAGCCCTTAGAGAGTTTTTACTCTTCTTAGGTGTCGTTCTACCCCAAATGTCCATAGGAGGCACCTAAAAGTCCCAAAATCCATGCATTGGGTGTCCATTTTGGGGAGGGAACCTAGGCCCTCCTATGTATGAATATTACTAATCCTTTGTTTTGCAGGAAATTTGTGTGTGGAGAACACCCTGGAGCTGCTGGTACAAAGGGTTTTTTTCCTTTTTAGTTTAAAAATTCTCATTCTCAAGCCCAAGGAGGCTAAAATTGTAATTTTATTTTGATTCATGCCCTTGAAGGCCAATTTGTATTGTAACATGTTTCTTTTATCATAAGAAATCTGTTTGTGCATATTTTTGGTATCCCCATGCAATCTCATGAAATTCAAGGGTTAAGCGGGCCTTTAATGCCATTTGATGTGTCAAGTGCCCAATTTGGGGCAGTCTGGAAGCCACCCAATGGTGAACAAGGTGTTTGGGCATTTAACTAAGATAATAAAACCAATTGGAAAAAGGAACAAATCGAAAATCTCATTTTCGGCTGGAAACCGTCCTGAGTATGCGGTTGTCTGCATTTTCGCTGCAACCGCATGTATCATACGGTTTGAGCCAAACCGTCCTAAGTGTGCGGTTTTAAGCCGAAATCCCATTCTGGCCATGCTAATTAAACATTTCTGGGTCCTTTCATCCCTAAGTTATATAAGCAAGTGTGCAGTGACTCCAAATAAGATAAATGGCATTTAAACCATTCCAAATCCACCTGGATCAAGAGATTAAGGTCATTCTGAACATATTCACCTAAATTGAGCAAATTAATCCAACTCAAAGGTGAAAATGATGAAATAAAAGTTGGCTCAAACCAAAAATCAGGTCAAGCACCAAATTTTGGGGTTTAAGCTCATGTTAGGCTCTTTTTACCTAATTTGAACACCTAACCCATCTTAATTGAAGTAAATGATTAAAAGAAAATTGGTTCAAATAACCAACCTAATCATACTTCAACCTCAAGAATTAAACTTGGAAATCACAATAAGCTTCCAAAGCATGTTTTAAGCCTAAAGTGGGATCTGAACCAAGAGTAAAAGGAAAAGAAGCTCAACTCTTTTAAAATGAAGCAAATTCCAACCAAAAATAAGAAATCTTTAATCATAAAGTATTCAAACTTTTAAGATTTCAACTCATGGGGTCACTGAGAAACCTCTGAATTCCAAGCAAGTGATCAATTAAGGATTCAATGAAAAAAAAAAATTTTCAAATAAATCACCACCTTAAAGATAAATTGAGTCTCTTTTTAACTCAAAATACCTAAGGCTGGAAATCAAAAAAATTTTAGGCATCTGAAAGCCTTGAAATTTCAGAAAATCAACTCATAGGACTCCTGGAAGCCTGAAATTCCAAACTTTTTCAAAATCTTCATAGGCCTTCTAAAGCCTGAATTTAGAAACTCATAGGACTCCTGGAAGCCTGAAATTCCAGACTTTTTCAAAATCTTCATAGGCCTTCTAAAGCCTGAATTTAGAAACTCATAGGACTCCTGGAAGCCTGAAATTCCAGACTTTTTCAAAATCTTCATAGGCCTTCTAAAGCCTGAATTTAGAAACTCATAGGACTCCTGGAAGCCTGAAATTCCAGACTTTTTCAAAATCTGCATAGGCCTTCTAAAGCCTGATTTTAGAAACTCATAGGACCCTGGAAGCCTGAAATTCCAGATTTTTTCAAAAATCTTCATAGGCCTTCTAAAGCCTGAATTTAGAAAATCATAGGCCCCTGAAAGCCTGCGTAATTTCGGGAGGTTGTGGAAACCTTAATTCCAAAGCATAAGCCCTTGGAAGCTTGCGTGATTCCAAGTCTTGATTTGTCTACAGGCTTTTACTGTAGGCACATCATCTTTTGTGGGATATGTTGGAAGCCCTAGAATTTTCCAATATTGGTAGGTCTTTTCCGCACCAACCAATTCGTAAGCCCTTGGAAGCTTGCGTGATTCCAAGTCTTGATTTGTCTACAGGCTTTTACTGTAGGCACATCATCTTTTGTGGGATATGTTGGAAGCCCTAGAATTTTCCAATATTGGTAGGTCTTTTCCGCACCAACCAATTCGTAGGCCCTTGGAAGCTTGAGTGATTCCAAGTCTTGATTTGTCTACAGGCTTTTACTGTAGGCACATCATCTTTTGTGTGGGACATGTTGGAGGCCCTAGAATACTCCAACAAAATTTCTGAGGTTTGATCTTTTTCGTATCAATCACCTCATCTTAATAAGGTTATGTTAACCATAAATACAAAAATCAAAAAAATATATGAATGCAAAGAGACCCCCAGACTCATGTTCACCAAGCCTACATGCATGCATGCATAGGTGTGTAAATTTGATTTGATGGGATACTAACATTTTTTCTCTTTTGTCTTTTTCTTTTACCAAGGTACTAAGTTCCTACTACAACCATTGCTCCCCGACATTCTCAGAGATTAAAAGCTGCTACCATGAACCCTGCTGAGGAACAATCCACTGTTTCGGCTGAGGCCTTTGCTCAACTGCAAGAGCAAGTGGCAGGGATGACCAAACTATTGGAGAATTTGCTGGCCAACCAAGCCGCTCAGGCTCAGATGCAGGCGCAACAGGCGCAGGCTCAGGTTCACCAGGCTTCATCATCCCACAATGCACCACCACAGGCTCCACCCCAGACTGAACTTCCACCACCAATCCAACCTATCCCACCTCAACCTGAACTCTCTCATCCAAACCCCGAGCCTATCCTGATCCGGGAGGAGGAATCTGAATGTGAGAGGGAAAAGGAGAAAGAAAAGGAGAGACAGAGGGTAGAAGTGGAGAGGAAATTTTTGGACAAACTGGAGTCCATTCAGGAGGAATTGAAAGAAGTGAGGGGAATCAACACGTTGGGTGGTACCAACTTTCAAGATCTCTGCCTGTACCCCGACGCATGCTTACCGGCCAAATTTAAGTGCCCGGATTTTGAGAAATATGACGGCACCGGATGCCCAATGAGCCATCTGAAGCTCTACTGTGGGGCGTTGTGCCAATTTGGCCGGGATGATGGCATCCTGATCCAGCTATTCCAGAGAAGCCTAACTGGGGCAGCCTTGAGATGGTTCGCAACTGTGGACCACGGCAGAATCAGAAGGTGGAAGGACCTAGCTGACGCTTTCCTTGCTCAGTACCGTTTCAATGCTGACATCGTGCCAGATAGGTACGATATGATGAAAATGAGTAAGGGAAGAGATGAGACAGTCAGGCAGTATGCCAAAAGGTGGAGAGAAGCCGCCTCTCAAGTCAGGCCTCCCATGATGGAGCCAGAGATGGTTACCACCTTCATTGGCACGCTGGGGCATCCATTTTACAATCACTTGGTGGGTCAGGTTACCACCAGTTTTGCTGCCCTAGTGTTAGTTGCGGACCGGATTGAAGATGGAATCAGATCCGGGCGAATCCACGACCATTCTGCCACAGCTCGTCAGCAGGAGCCAACTTTTGATCCTTCTGCCCAGAAGCAGAAAAATGGGGCAAGAAGGAATGGAGGAAAGAAAGAAGGGGAAGTAAACATGGTACAACCCCAACCACCACAAAAACCCATCCAAATCAATATTGCTGCACCTCCACCCAGTCCGGTGCAGCCACAATCGACCTATCAAAACCCTCTCAACATTAATGTTCCTCAAGCAGCAATGCCCAACCAAAAAAGGGTATTCTCAAAAGAGGAGAGAGACGCTTGGATGGCGTCTAGAAGGAGCAGGGTCCTTTCCCCTCTTCCTGTGACCCCATCCCAGCTATTGCCATCTTTGTTAAATGCGGGGTATGTCACCCTGAAAGAACCAAATCCGAATGCTTCAAAGGGAAAGAATTTCGATCCCTCCACCACCTGTGAATACCATATGGGTGCACCAGGACACCCTACAGACAGGTGTTGGCCATTAAAACACGCCATTCAAGATTTGATCGATCAGGGAACCCTGTTGTTTAACACGGCTGCACCCTCTCCCGCCAGGACTGACATTGGTCAGAATCCTCTGCCCCAGCATAATGGGGCTAGTCCTTCCAATTTTGTAGGGACCATCTCTTCTAGACCTAGGACGTTTGATCCCTCGCAGTTAATTGCGCCAATAGGGACGTCCGTTAGGGTCTATTTTGACCAGGAAGAGATAGAGGACCAAATCAATGTCATTTCTGGAAATAATGGAAATGGCAAGACTGCGGAGGACATTAATGCCTCTTTAAACCGGGCCGCTTCTCTTATGGCCCAGCTTAATGTAGCCAAACCCCCTCTCATTATTAATTGCAACCAGGCTGTTGCTTCCCCACCTACTTCATCATCCAAACCATCTTTGGTCATTAATTATGACCCCACCACTGCTTCAATTACGTCTGTTTCTTCCCAGACCTTAAAATCCTCTCAACCCAAGGCACCAAGGCAATCTTCGCCTCTGGTTATTGAGGTGCCTTCTTCTAACCTTATTCCCACATCAGCTCCTGCACCAAGGTCTCATCTCCAACCCTTGGTATTTAACGTTCCTAAACCCTCTTATTCAGAAACTGTTGTACCTTGGAACTACAGCGAGGGTTATACGACCACTATCCCAGTGGCCAGGAATCAGGGTCAGGAGGAGGTAAACCTCATGACAAGATCAGGGAGGTGTGTGGAAGGAAAAGAACAAGAAAAGAAAGAGGCAGAGCAAGTCCAGAAGGGGAAGGCCAAAATAGGGGAAGACACCCCTCAGGTCGACAATAAGGAGGCAGAGGACCTCCTAAGGATACTGAAAAAGAGTGAATTCAATATTGTTGACCAACTAACCAAGGTCCCTGCCCAGATATCAATACTGGGATTATTGCTTAATTCAGAAAAGCATAGGGACTCATTAATGAAAGTACTCCAGAGCGCCCACGTGCCCAAAACAATTGAGCCAGACCAGCTCGGCACGATGATCGGCCAGATCCTATCTCACAATGTAATAAGCTTTTCAGAAAGCGAGATAAGCCCTGGTGGAGGTTATCACATGGACCCTTTGCACATCACTGTGCTCTGTAAAGGTAGCATGATAGCCAGGGTCCTAATTGACAATGGGTCAGCCTTAAACGTCTGCCCCCTTGTAACTTTTGTGAGGCTTGGTCTGGACCAATCCAAGATAAGGCAGAACGGGAGGATTGTGAGAGCTTTCGATAGCTCCAAAACACACTCCCTGGGAGAGATTGAACTGCCGATTACCATCGGACCGAATATCTTTAATATCACATTCGAAGTGATAGATATTCCGGCTGCCTTCAATCTACTTCTGGGAAGGCCGTGGATCCACTCAGCTAGGGCTATACCCTCTACTCTTCATCAAAGAGTAAAATTTATAAGAGGCCAAAGGGTAATAACGGTCCTAGCCGAGAACCTAGTCCCTCCCGTCATATCACCTGACGTACCTTTCATCAATGTGGAATTAACAGCGGACAAAATTGCTTTTCACTCTTTTCAGTTCGAAACGGTCAACTTCATACCTGGGGGGTGTATAAAAAATGAGAAGTTGACATGCACCAATAAGATGGTAGAGAAGGTCTTAAAGGATTGCAATTTCCACCCAGGGAAGGGGTTGGGAATTAACCTGCAAGGAAGGGTGACGCCCATAGAGGCACAGAGGTTGGTCCCACGAGTAGGACTAGGGATGAAAATGAGAAGATGGAAGAGGGGACCACAGAAAGAAAATGAGAAGGAAAAGAATCAAGGAAAGTTCCCTCATTTAAGGGAAACTTTCCCAAAGCCCTCTCATATCATTCAATTGGCTCCTCCTACAGATTCCTCCAAGCCTCCGTATTTCAATGACAACCCTTTCAGAAAACCTTTTACCTCAACCCTTCGACCTTTTATCCCCCTCTCATCCACTTTGGCGCCCAAAGCCACGGGTGAGCCTGAGCCACTGCCACAAGAGCAGCAGGATTTCACAGAGGAGACAGGGGCATTCTTTGCAATGACAGAGAATGAAGGAAGAGAGAAAGCAGAAGAAGAGGTTCCTTTTATCGACTGGGCCTCAATCAAGATTCCTGATGAAGTCACCTCTGAACTCAGCCCCGAAACAGAAAAGGGCAGCTTTTCAAATCCGGTAATGATGGTATCGGATCAAGAGTTTGAGGAAGAACAGGTTTGCACTATACCACCTGTTCCAGAGGGCTTTGTACTGAAAAATTGGGAAGAGACCCCTTTGACGTTTGAGGCTGCATATGGTTGGCAATCAGCTGCGGCCTCCAAAAAAAAACTCCATTAGTGGATTGCCCTTTTCCTGAAGGTTTTAATAAACCTTCATCTTCAGGAAAAGCCTCTCTAGAAGGTTCTCAAAAAACCCAAAAAGATTTTTCCATTTTTTCTAGAAAATCTAAAACTTTCAAAATGGTCCAGACTGCTTATGAGCCATATATACAGACTGAATTAGAGCAAGTTGAATACGACTTCGACCTCGAGCTCGACTTCGACCTAATGGGGATCGAAGAGGAGATCGAGGCCGAAGACGATGACCTTCCAAGAGAAATATCATATCAATTGGAGCGTCACGAAAAGGGTATTCAACCTAATATTGAAGAAACCATTTCCATAAACCTGGGAACCGAAGAAGACCCAAAAATTGTAAAGATTGGTGCATGCTTGTCTGGAATGCAGCAAAGGGAAATGTCCCAATTCTTGGCCGATTACAAGGACGTGTTCGCATGGTCTTATCGGGATATGCCAGGGTTGGATACAGACATGGTTGTACACAGGCTGCCAATCCTGCCAGGAGTAAAGCCTATTAAGCAGAAATTGAGAAGGTTGAAACCGGAATGGACTTTGAAAGTCAAAGATGAAGTAGTAAAGCAGTTTCAAGCCGGGTTTTTGGCGGTGTCTACATACCCTGATTGGCTAGCCAATATAGTCCCAGTTCCAAAGAAGGATGGAAAAGTCAGGATGTGTGTGGATTACAGAGACTTGAACAAGGCGAGCCCGAAGGATGATTTTCCATTGCCACACATCGACATCTTGGTTGATAATACGGCAGTGCACAGCTTGTTCTCTTTCATGGATGGCTTTTCCGGATACAACCAAATCAAAATGGCAAAGGAGGATCAAGAGAAAACCGCTTTCATTACTCCTTGGGGAACCTTCCACTACACAGTCATGCCTTTCGGATTAAAGAATGCCGGGGCAACATATCAGCGAGCCATGACAGCCCTTTTCCATGATATGATCCACAAAGAGATGGAAGTCTACGTGGATGATATGATCGCTAAATCATGTGAAGAGGAAGATCACTTGATCAATCTAAAGAGGGTATTTGACCGTCTAAGGAAGTACAGCTTAAGGCTTAATCCAGCAAAGTGTGTCTTTGGAGCCACATCAGGGAAATTATTGGGATTCATTGTAAGCAGAAGAGGGATTGAAATAGACCCGTCTAAAGCCAAAGCAATCATTGAGATGCCAGCTCCTAAGACTGAAAAAGAAGTTAGGGGCTTTCTGGGAAGAATTCAGTATATCAGCCGGTTCATAGCACAACTCACTGCTATTTGCGAGCCGATTTTTAAACTTCTAAGGAAGAATAACCCAACTATATGGAATGAGGATTGCCAACAAGCATTCGACAAAATAAAGGATTATCTGTCAAATCCTCCTGTTCTAGTACCGCCAACTCCAGGAAAACCATTGATTCTGTATCTATCAGTTTTAGAAACATCAATGGGATGTGTATTGGGGCAGCACGATGAAACAGGCAGAAAAGAAAAGGCTATCTACTATTTGAGCAAGAAGTTTACAGATTATGAGACAAGATATTCGCCTTTGGAAAAGACTTGTTGCGCTTTGGTCTGGGCAACTCAGAGGCTTAGGCACTATTTCTTAAGCTATTCGACTTTGCTGATCTCAAGGATGGATCCGCTAAAATATCTGTTTGAGAAGCCGGCTTTAACTGGTAGAACAGCGAAGTGGCAGCTTTTGCTTTCAGAATTCGACCTAACATATGTCACTCAGAAAGCAATCAAAGGTCAGGCAATTGCTGACCACCTAGCTGAGCATCCATTGCCAGATTATCAACCTCTTAAAACGAATTTCCCTGATGAGGCTATCTTATTTGCTGAAGAGGAAGAAAGTGAAGACTCCTGGCAGATGTTCTTTGATGGGGCTGCAAATATGAATGGAAATGGGATCGGCGCAGTATTAGTAAAGCCAGATGGTTCACATATCCCAATCGCAGTGAAATTGAGATTTCAGTGCACGAACAACATAGCAGAGTATGAGGCATGTATAATCGGATTACAAGCTGCTCTAGACCATGATGTTCAAGAACTTGACGTATATGGAGATTCGAGTCTTATCATCTTCCAAACAACTGGGGAATGGAAAACCAAAGATCATAAATTGATCCCATATCACCAATATTTGGAAGAAATAAGTACCAAATTTACTCGAATTTCTTTTAGCTATATGCCAAGGGCTAAGAATCAATTTGCGGATGCCTTGGCAACATTGGCCTCAATGGTTAGTATTCCAGAAGGGGTAGACATACAACCACTTGAAATTGAAGTCAGAGACGAGCCAGCTTACTGTCTTGTTTTGGAAGAAGCGCAAGAAACAGAAATACCATGGTTCCAAGATATCAAGAATTTCTTGGATAATCGAAATTTTCCAGAAAGCGCTAGTCCCACGGAAAAAAGAACAATACAGAAGTTAGCAGGACAGTTTCTTCTAAGTGGTGGGCAGTTGTATAAGAGATCTTACAATAATGTTCTACTCAGATGCGTCACCAAGGTTGAAGCAGAAAGGTTGATTGAAACAGTGCACGGGGGAGTCTGTGGGCCGCACATGAATGGACACATGCTCGCAAGGAAAATATTGCGATTGGGATATTATTGGTCTACAATGGAGCACGATTGTTGCTTACATGTTAAGAGATGCCATTTGTGCCAAATATATACTGATAATAAGCATGCACCACCAAGTGAGCTGCACAGCATGACCTCTCCATGGCCGTTCTCTATGTGGGGTATTGATGTCATTGGGATGATTTCTCCAAAAGCATCTAATAGACACCGGTTCATTCTAGTGGCAATTGATTATTTCACAAAATGGGTTGAAGCTGCTTCGTATGCAAATATCACAGGAAACCATGTTCTTAAGTTTCTGAAGCACAACATAATTTGTCGCTATGGGTTGCCAAAAGCCATAGTTTCAGACAATGCTTCAAATATTAAGAACAAGGATATGAAGGAGATGTGTGAGCAATTTCAGATAACTCATCACAAATCAGCCCCTTACAGGCCAAAGATGAACGGAGCAGTAGAAGCAGCAAATAAGAATATAAAGAAAATAATCCAGAAGATGGTGGTAAGCTATAGAGATTGGCACGAGATGTTACCATTTGCTCTCCATGCTTACAGAACCTCGATCCGAACTTCTACTGGGGCAACGCCATATTCCTTGGTTTATGGAACAGAGGCAGTCTTACCTGTTGAGGTAGAAATCCCTTCATTAAGAGTGCTTATGGAAACAGAGCTTGAAGAGGCTGAATGGGTCCAGTCTAGATATGAGCAACTTAATCTGATAGAAGAAAAGCGGTTGAATGCGCTTTGCCATGGTCAACTGTATCAGAGGAGAATGGCCAGGGCCTACAACAAGAAAGTGAAGCCCAGAGCTTTCCAAGTGGGTAATCTAGTCTTAAAGAAGATATTACCATTTCTGGAAGACCCTCGTGGAAAGTTTAAGCCAAATTGGGAGGGACCTTATGTAGTGAAGAAGGTCTTGTCAGGAGGCGCCCTTATCTTGACAGAAATGGATGGGGCAGATTTTCCTGAGCCAATCAACTCCGATGCGGTCAAACAATATTTCCCTTGAAGGAATATCACAAAGAAATGATCCGAGGCCATTTTTCTTCATCCCTCACAAATTTTAATATCCCTAGATTAAACCAAGTTGAGCCTGTTCGTGTTTTAAAGAACCCAAACTGGAGTTTACAGTCGCGACTGGGGCAGGGTTAATAGGAAAAAAAAAAAAAAAAAAAGAAGGCCAATATTGGGAATGGGGGGTCGCACCCATTATGACTGTAAGCCCAGTTGTCCCATTTTCAAGATGTTAAAATTTTGAGCCTATAATAACCTTCTTTCATAAACTCAACCCAGCCTTCATTTCGTCCTATTGGTCAAGACCTCGGTGATCTGGGTGTATTCCTTCAAGCTCGGGATATTGAAAGGGCAATGACGGAATAAACAAGCCGGTCCTAGTGAAAACCATAACAGGCACTAGGGGCAATATTGGCAGAAAGAAGGCGAAAGAAAAAAAAGAATAAAAGAAAAGGAAGAAACAGGAAAAAGGTCACCAACCGTACTTGGGATACAGATTGAACTAAACCGCCCTTTTTCTACGGTTTTGGCAGAAGGGCTATGCAACCGCATATTGAAGACGGTTTTGGCTAAACCGTTCTGAATGCGCGGTTTTGCGCAGCAGAATTGAATTGAGCAGATTTTCTGCACAGGACTGAACCAGTAGACTGGGGCAGGCCCCCTGAAAGTGGGAAGGAAACTTGGGGATGAGTCTAAGGGTTCCAAGGGGGATGGATTGGCTTCCTCCTCATTAACTGAAATACCCTTTTTGCCCAACTTGCTACAATTCATCCTACTATATGGGATTAAAGCATTATGGACCAATTTACAACAAAAACACATAAAAATGAAAAATTATATTTTGGCCAATGATGAGAAATCACTGACTTTTCATTAAAACTGTCAGTTTTTACAAGCATATGAGAGTTCTGAGGCCAATAGTATAAAAACCTATTTTGTATTCTCTATCTTTCCACTAGTGGAGTTTTTCTTTGTACAGAAGTGTAAAAAAGGGAAAAAATACAATAAAAGGGGCTAATCCCTATCCCCTAGCCTTTCCTCAAGCTCTCTGATCCGGGCCGCCTGAACCGCCACAAGCCTTTCAGCCCCCTCTGCATCTGGGTCACTGAGGAATGAGATGACGTCATCTGAGAGAGTCTGCCTAGTCCTCATATCTCGGAGCCTGGCCATGGTTTCATCATGCCTACGCCATGCAGCCCTCACCTCGAAGCGACGGGCCTGTATCTGCTCTGATAACCGTCTCTCCAGATCTTCCCTCTCCAATCTCAAAGTACGGGCCTCCTCCACCCATATGAGCTGAAGCCGCCTATGAGAAGCCCGCTCGGTCTCCAAGAGGTCCTCATAAGTAGGACACGGGATAGCAGGAGGATCCACCGGTATGGAAGCGCAGCTCTGCACCTGCTCTCTAATCCAGTAAATATAGTCTTTCTCATGCAATTTGGAGAAGACAGGACCTCTCAAGAAGCAGGCCTGCGACCATTCCTTCAATAACCGGAAGCATAGGCCCATGGTAGCTGGTGTGAGGGGACCAATGAGTTCTTCATATCCATGAGGTACCAAAATCCCTTGAGACTCCTCTCCAAACTGCCGGATGACTCTCAAAGGCAAGTAAAGCAAGGCAGACTTCAAGCCCATGAGCACAACGAAGTTTTGGTCAGAGAAGCTGATCACTGTCTCGACGGAGGGCTGGTAAGCACCAGGCCATCTCACCTGGTCGTCCTGAAGAGTCCCCAAGAAAGCAAACCATCCCTGTTTGCCGCCATGTATATTGGGACACCCCCTGTTGCTCATCAAAACAGGAACGTCCAATCTGGGGAAGAAGCGTCGGGTTATCTCTTCAACCTGACTCAGGTGGTCAAGTAACCAGAGCTGCACAAAACAGGGAAGCATTTCCAACCTTAGAAAATTTCAACTTGGCAATAAAGATTACAATTCAAAGAAAGAGATTCAGATTTTACTTGAAGTATAGGGGCGCAGGCAAGGAAACTTTTCTGCTTCCGGTGATAGCAGTCAGTCAAGGCCTGGTATATTTCAGCCAGGATCATAGGGGCAAGCCTTTCGCGCTCCCTAACTTGACAGATGACTGAAATGAGGGATAAATCAACCTCGCTATCACCTCGGGGGAATAAAAGTTGATTGACCACTATCAAGGTCAGAGCATTGAACCGGGCCGACTGGTTGGAGCTATTCAACAGCTTCTCAGTCAGAAATGACTTGGATAGGGTCAATAAGGCATCGGCTTCCGCTAACTCTTTCTTGTTAATCCCTAAAAAAGTGGAGGCTTCCTTTTTGAAGCTCGGTTTGAGAGGTGGGTTAACTACTTTCTTGGAAAAGCTAAGGTTGAGGATGGTTTCAACCTCCTCGACTGTAGGGGTCATCTCTTTTTCCCCAAACCTGAAGAGGTTCAATTGAGGCTCCCAATGCCCAATTAGTGCCTCTATGATTTCCCATTTTAGAGGAATCTTTGGGATTGAGAGGAGGTGGCCTAGATTGGCAGAGGCCCAATCCATCTCATCTTGAGGGGTCATTGAGGAAACCCACCTCTCATAAAATGTATCTACAATGGCATACCTAGTCAAATTAGGAGGTTTGGACCTAATTTTTGGTCTAGGTGCTGGTATTTCAGGTACGGAAGATGAAGGAGGCACAGAAGCTGAACCAGAAGCCATTAATGGGCAAAAGTGGATTAAAGGCAGCTAGGAGAGAGAAAATCGCCGAAAAAGGGGGTTTCTGACCTAAGCAATACGTCAAAATGACGTCCTGCCCGCAATTCGCGGTTTTAAAATAACCTAAGGGCGAAAACCGCATATACAGAACGGTTGTGCCTGAACCGCACTTAAAATGCGGTTACATTCCCGCAAAGTTTAAAAACCGCGGGATAAGTGCGGTTCTTGTACAACCGCCCTGAATGTACGATTTTTGCACAAAAAGGGGTTTTACTTCTTTCTTTTAATAAGTCATGTTCCCCAGAAAATCTGTTACCTGTATAACAATTGTAACATGACAAACATACAAAAATAAACAAAAAATCTACAAAAAAGAAACAAAACCAAAAAATCTTCTCTTTTCATATAAACTGCCAATGAATACATCAAGTTTATATACAAATGTCAGATAAATCCTAATCTAGACCTATCTCTAACAGGTCAATCCCTATCGCCTCTACCTCGCCGTCGCTGCCGGATGAAAAAGTGATCTGAGAAGCGCTGGCCAGCGGGAGAAGAAGGCTCACCAAGCAAGGATGGACCAACAGGAGGCACCGGGTCTGCAGAAGGCGCAGGATCGGTAGAAGAGGCTGAGGCTGGAGCTGGATCACCCCGGGTCAGGTCCATGAAGCATGAAACTGAAGTGTCCGTCGCCAAAGGGACCAGCTCCAGAACCCGAGAGTCCTCCGCAGAAGGAGATGGATCTACGGTACCAGCTACACCAGGAACATCCTCCTCTCTCATAAGCTCGGCCGCCTCTGGCTCAGCTACACCAGGAACATCCTCCTCTCTCGCAGGCTCGACCGCCTCATGAACCACGGGAACCTCCAAGTCACCCTCCGCTGTCTCAGGAGCAGTCTCTGGCTCAGATGAAGGAGCGGTCTCAGATACAGGCGCAGCCTCGGGCATCTCGGCCGACTCAGGAACTGCAGCAGCAGAGGTAGCCTCGGCCGCCACCTCACTCTCTCTCTCCGGGATCTCTATATCTCCTAAATAGAAGGACAAAGTGCGGGAACTGGATGGTGAAGCCGCCACATCCTCCTGAAAGGCAAAGACAGATTGATCAGAAGCAGAAAAGATAAGATAAAATACAGAAACTGGAAAAGACAGACCTGAGCTCCTGAAGGTCCCGCCTGACCCTGGGCACTGGCCAACTGGGCCCACAAGTCGGCAATGAGAGCGGCCTGCCCAGTGATGATGACGTCGCTCTTAGCAATGGCGGCGTCTCTCTCAGCCAGCTGGCGCTCCAGATCCGCATAGCGAGCCCGGACCTCCTCTAGCTGTGCCTCCTGAAATGAGATAAGAAAAGAAAAGATATCAGTAAATAAGAAAGGAAGAATCCACAAGGAAAGGAGGTTCATACCGTGGTGTCATAGAGGCGGATCACTACCCCTCCTATCTCAGTAACTCCACCTCGAACGGGCATGGGCTGCATCAGACAACCCACTGAGACCTGCCCGAACCAGGTATCATAGTCACCATCGGCTAGAAGGCCATCTCCTGCCTCCCACTCGCCAAAATGGGCAGGGTCGAATGGACCAGGAGGGATGAAAGGGGCTGTAGCTGGAGGAGCCACTGGGATCCGGAGCTCGCCAGTATGCTGGAAAAAGAAGCGCTCCCCGAGGTACCATATACTGCCCAACTGCCCAATAAAGAATGGGTACCTCTGGCGCCGCTGATCCAGGGCGAAAGCGTCATCCACGAAGGGCTGAAAAGCCAGCTCGTCATGCAGGCCGTCAAGACGGGGGACAGATAGCTGAGGGTAAACAAAGAAGAATATCAGAATCTGATAAAAAGGAGAAAAGGAAATGAAGAAAAGAGAGACGGGGAAAGTGCTTACCTCTCTCCTGAAGGTCCTGTCCAGGTGAGCCCTGGCCGACCTAGGGCGACTCTTCTCTGAGTCACGCCTAATCTGATTCCACCGACGGGCCAAGGGAAATGTCCCCTCAGACAAGGTGGAGGTAGGGCGAAAGTGGGCCACATAGACCCGAGCAAAGAACTGAAAAAAAAAAAAGAAGAGAAGAGAAGAAGAAAAAAAAAAGAACAAAAGAAAAAAGAAAAAAAAAAGTTAAGCAGAAAAAAAAAAAGAGAGAAAAAGAAAAAGAGAGAAAAGAAAGGAAAGGAAGAAGAAAAGAATTTATACCTGCAGAAAGGGCCAGAAAAATCTGCAACCCACTCCGGCTCCCCTGGGGGAAGACAGGCCGGAAACCACTCGTCGAAGGCCCGCTAGCAAGGTGCCATAAACCAGCTGGCCCCAAGCGTAGTCCCTCGCTCGGTGCAGATCCTGGAGAAGACTCAAGAAATGAGGGCTGACCGAAGTAGTATCCTCCAAGCAGAAGCAGGAGCCCATCATCAGAAGAAAAAGAAATCTGAAAGCTATCGGGAAACTGGGATGATCCGCTGCTAGGGTGCTGAATCCTCTCTCCACAAATGCCTCCCTCAACCATGTCCGGGAAATACGAGTGATCCTGCTCCGATCCCACGCCTCCATGGGCATCTCGTCATATCCCAACAGCTCGGCAATCTCCAAGTCCGCCGGCCGATCCATCTCAGTGATGACATCTCCAGTCATCCTGATCCCGGTAATGAGAGCAAAGTCGGAGGGTCGAATGCCTATCTCCACATCAGGCAGATGGAAGCTCAGGGTCTCCGGGAAAAAGCGCTCCAACAAAGCTAAGATCAAGGGCCGATCCTGACGAACGCCGGTGATGGTGATAAAAGGGCCAAATCCAAAACGGCCCATCTCTCGGCGCAGAGAGGACGAGCAGGCCCCTACAACATCAGCAAAAAGGGCCCAGCTCCCTCGGAAATGGGAAGAAGGATATCTAAGGGGGATGTCTGCCCTGACGCCTGCCGAAGGATGCGTCGTCAAACTACTAAGAAGAGAGGTGTCCCGGATCTGATCTGCTATCTCTGCAGGAATGGCGACACGAGTCGCCCGGGCTCCTGCCCTACCTCTACGACGGCCTCCACTACGCTCACGGACCTCACCAGCAGGCTAGAAAGGCGAATAAAAAGGGGTTTAAGTTGAATGTGATAAAAAGGCCGGATATTAAAAAGGGAAAAGGAATACCTCTGGGATCGACTCCAGCGAATCCCCAGACGCCCCAGAATCTGAATCTGAAAGCTCCAGACCACTGGGAGAAGAAGGCTCAGGGTCCGGCTCGGCCCTAGAAGAAGAGGCCACATCGGCCTGGTCCCTCCGAACCCTCGAAGATGAAGGCTCATCTGCGGGACCCCGAGAAGCGCGACGTGTACGGGCCATCTACAGGATCAAATTGCAGGGAGAAATTCATTATGTTTTCGGCATTTAAGATCATTATATCTACTTTCATGTTTCTGTTAATTTAGATTTTTCTGGAATAATCAAGTTGGTTTTATTTGCAGAAAAAATGGAGATCGGAAGAGGCACTTCAAAAAGTGCCCCGCCAAACCAGGATTTGATTCTTTATCAATTTCTTTATTATTTCTGTTATATATAAGAACTATATATAAGAAACAAAATTTCCTATATATCTTTCTTGTAAACAAAAAAAAAAAGAAAAAAAAGAAAGGTTCTTGAAAGGATCTATTCAGAGTTTTCAATTCTCAATTTTAGAGTCTTGACAGGTTTACAAACTCACCGAAAAGCCTAAACTGTTAAATGTGTTTTAATTCTCAGGTTCACAGGGAAAAGCAATCACAGAATTCAGGATCACTCAGTTCCCAACAAACATTCGGATGTTCAACTCAAATTAATGTTTCTGGGTCAATCCTATTTGTGTGAATAGGGTACCAGCATTTTCTGGATCCAAAGTCAATCAATCCCAAGCATGCCATAAGCAGAAATCAAGGCTTTCAAAAGAGAAGTAGATACAATCAAATGTGTATACACAACACCTTTCAGAAAAGAAAGAAATTAAAGCATGCTATAGACGTGAAAAAGGTGGTTAGCTACACCACATCAAAGATGATCAGTAGCCAATAAGACAGGAATTTAGAACAAGCCAAAACACAGTCAAATTAGCAGATTTCGCAGATGTTTGTTCACATGAAGGCAAAGCCCAATCATAAGGATTCACATCATGGGATTAAGATACGTAAATCTGAGACAGTTACAGGCAGCAGTTCACCAAGAGAAAATCGGCTTGGCAGACAACTAACATATGCAAAATGAGGATCTTATCCTCCTAGCAACTAAGCAACCCAGGCATTCGATCAAGGACAAAGAATCAAAATCATGCCTACAACAAGCTCATTCAACCAGCAAATATATGCATGTATTTTCGGATTGAAAGTTTGCAAGAGAAATACAGTTTCGGTCACCTACTTGTTCCAGTCAGAAAGGAGAAATTTCGCAAGAAAGGTCCGAGCTTGGTCTCACCACCGATTCAGGAACAAGCAATCACACCACCGAAGATGGAGAAGATCTAATGTGGTGGGCAAATGCAAATAGAAGATCCCCAGAACCAAGGAAGAGCACTGGTACAGCAAGGAGTAAATCCTAACTTGAAAATGGTCAACACAGTAGTTCACTGGAGATGAGCAATGTCGCCGGAAAGGATGAGTTCGCCGGAGGAAGAGTAATCTCACCGGAGAAGGATGGATGAAGACCGGAGAGAACGCACGGTCACCAGAGCAGAGAGCTAGGGCTTGGGTTCTCCGGAGTTTTGCAGAGGCGAAGTGGGAAACCACGGTCGCGGTCTCGGTTATATGAAACCTAGAAAACCGCACACACAGAGCGGTTGGTATTAATATTGTTGAAAACCGCACATACAGCACGGTTAAAATTGAAAATGCTAAAAACCGCATGTTCAGTACGGTTGGCACCCAAAAATGAATTTTCAAAACTTTTTTCAATCTCTCTCAAAGGATCTATGTCCAAGGCAGTTGTGAATTGCAAGAAACACCATCCTATCAACTTTTGCTTTTAAAATTTGCTCGAATCTCACTTCATAGCCACGAGTGCTCTGTGAGAGGCGAGGAGAGGATTTGACCCTTAAGGTTAGGGACTTTTCATCAAATCCTTTACACAAATTCTTTTTCAAAAACCATATTGGAGTTCTTGCAGCTCATAATCGAATGGACATGATCCTGAGAGGTGCAATTTGCGGGTCTTTTGCTCTCCGCTGCCAATTGATTCCAATCCCAGCGAAGAGGGGGCAGTTGTAGACACCCCAAATTGCACCCCAATATAAGAGATTAACTAAGAAAGGCTCCAAAGGTTTTATTTGAGCCTTGACATGTGTCAAACTTTCAAAAACAATCAAAATCAGTGCCAACCGCACTGTGTATGCGGTTTTTATAATCTCGGTTTCAACCGCTCTGTATGTGCGGTTGCAACCGCACAAACAGCACGGTTCAGGTCCTTGCTTGTTGCGCTGGCGGCCACGTGGCTTCGCGAAGCTTCGGCCGTTAAGCCGCGTGGACAGCACTCAATTAAAGCATAACTGAATTGAACCGCCCTGTATATGCGGTTTGATCAAATTTGTATTGAACCGCACTTTGAGTGGCGGTTCTGTAGAAACCGCACTGAGTATACGGTTTTGGCTGTTTCGAGGCTTTGCGAAATGGCTCGATCGCTTTGCGAAATGGCTCGATCTCTGAGCCTTATTTACGCATATTACCTCTCTCTCAAGGACCTAAACTCCCTGTTTCACCCTCCGAAACTTGCTGAATTACACCAATTCATGCCTTGGAGGAGAATTGGAATAATCTAGAAGGCCTTTTTGGCCTACCCTTGGGACCCTTCTACCCTTGACTTGGCCTATAAATAGAGAGGCCCTCCTCTTGCAAATGGCTGACAATTTGAAGCTTAGAAGCTCTGCAAGAAGAAGGAGAAGCTCTGCTGGATTGTCTACTGAAGGTTCAAAGCTACCAAGGTAAAGTCCTTTACATTTCCAGCTCCTTTTTTACATTCTAGAAATCTCTCATCTTCTACCTTTCTGTAGTGTAAGGCCTTTGTGTATTTTTGCAACCCCAAACCCCTTCTAAAGTACCTGGGAATCCTCTCTAGCCGTAAAACGTGAAGAGAGAGCCTGGGGAAAAGGAAGGTGGAATGGATCCTCTATGTTTAGAACCTACAAGTGATGAAGAGCATGCTATGTGGTTATTTTGAACCTATGGATGTTTATTTTCTGATGTTTTGCACTTGCTCATGGAGAAATATGTGGATCCTTGCTCTCAGTAGCGAAGAATTC
This sequence comes from Buxus sempervirens, assembly GCA_947561395.2. Lineage (NCBI taxonomy): Eukaryota > Viridiplantae > Streptophyta > Magnoliopsida > Buxales > Buxaceae > Buxus > Buxus sempervirens. Next base: position 15,008,678 of record OX387193.1, read on the forward strand.
CATCCTTCTCCTAGGGAGTGAATTTTCACTTGCTCACACACTTTCCACCATTTTTTATCAAAGAAGCTAGGTCTTGGATTTCCATGTTCAATACGGGAAATCTGAATCCATTGGCTTCAAAATGAATTTTAGAACTTCATTAGAAGGTTTTTTGTTGATTTTTGAGGTTTTGGTCGAATCCACATGCACACATGCACTGGTTTCCATGTTTCCTCTTCAAAATCTTCAAAACAGGACAGATCTGTGGCCTGTCTTGGAAGACTTATAACTTCATCCTCCGGATGAATTTTTGAGTAATTCCAAAGACATGTGATAGATGGATGTGTCTACTTAATATCTGGAAATTTTCGTACACTTCCATGTAGCCAATTTTTGACACCATCTCTTCAAAGTTTGTAGGACAGTTCAGTCCAGATTGCTGAACTTGCCGCTTTGATGGTGCACTATTTGCTCAGTTTTAATCCGTTTCATGTGATTCCAGTTTCTGAGTTTTCCTTGGGAAGTCTATTTTCATTTCCAACTGGTTTCAACAGATTTTGACCTGTTTTGTGTCTTGGGTGCTCAGTTGACTCAGAAGTGCTCGCTGGCATAGTCCAGAGCTCATCTGTGGTCTTCTAGGCCTGTTCAAGAGAGCACACAAGTCACATCCGGATAGAGATTGGTGTGAGGTTTTTTTCTTTGGAAAGATGGCACCACATACTTCCTCCACACCAATTTTCAAGGTTTTTTATTGAGCCAAACTCCACGAATAGAGCTTTGAAAATGCCTATTTAACACTTTTTCTGAGTTATAACAGCAGATTTCATATGTGGATTTCTCTCTAGTTTTGAATCGGATCGAGCTGAACTTTTTACTGTATATTCTAATATATACCAGTTTTCAAATGGCTTTGGTTTCATTTGATTTAGATTTAAATTGAATGAGTTATGGTTTATCAAAGCTTTCAAGCTCTTTTGACCGAATTTCTCCAGATTTGCCTTGGCTTGATTTTCTTCATTTTTACTTTGATTTCACTTCACTCATGAAGTTTTAGAAGTGATGAATCCACAAAGAGAGTCTAAACTCATGAGACTTCTCATGTGGAATGGTCACACATTGTGCTTGTTAAGCACCTTTTTGTTTATTTTACTAGCAAACAATTTATAGCATAAGCAAGCATGTGGTAACCGTCTTAGACGGATGAGTGGGGATGCCTAACACCTTCCCCCGCTCATAAATAATTCCCCGTACCTAATCTCTGGATTTTTTTCCTTGTATTAGAGCTACTTTGGCTCTATTTGACATATATGAACCTTTTGGTGTCCATTCACACCTTAACCTGGATGGTGGCGACTCTTTACATTTTATCGATCCCCGCGTGACGATAATCGGAAGTCATCCGAGATGACGAATCCATGTCTCACAAGGACTGGTCCTAGGAGTTGCGGTTCAAACCGAGTTGAAAAAAGAGTCAAAATAACCATTTTTGTATTTCAGGCCTGAGGCCGGCTCTAGCCTAAAGCATAAGGCTGAGTTTTTAGAGTAGAGCTTGAACCAAGCTCAAGCCCAGCTTTAGCGTGAGAAAAAATAAAACTCAGACAGACAAGCCAGAGAGTAGCATTAGAGAATGTTTGATGTGCCGTTCGAGCCATGGAGTTCAACATGGGACCACGCCCAACCCAAGCTCTAGCCTGGCGTGAGCCTAAAGAGAAACCTGGTTAATAAGCCTTCAGGGCAGTCCCGTGCTCGACCTAGGATCGAGCCTGAAAAGTTTCGAAAATTAAAAAACCCAGTTTTTCAATTCCTATTTGAATTCTATCTTATCTATAACTTCTTGGAAACCTATAAATAGGACTAGGGGATGGCTCTAAAACATGTTTGAGATATTTTAGAAACCCTACACGTCCTATTCTTCCAGAGAAATCTCCATTCATATTTTCTCTCTTTGAGCCATCTCTTTCTTCTATTCTTCCTTGTTCAAAGCCTTGGAGTTCCAGGTTGGTAAGGATTGCACGTGGGAGTTCCCACAGTACAAAACGTGGACGTTTGGCGTGATTGTGTGAGGGGATCTTCAGAGTTCCGGAGTACTGCAGGTTGTAAATCTAAAGAGTTCTTTTGAAGCTTGACAAGTCAGTGAGTTTCAGAGTCTAGCAAAGTTTGTTGAGTCTTCTGAACCACTTTGTAAGCCTTCTTCTCATAGTAGATCTTTAGGTGGCTCCTGCATAGCCTAGAGGGTTTTTCTCTAGTGATAGTTCTCATAGAGTTTTCCCTTCGTCACCAAATTGCTTGTCACTTTTATTTCTTTATATGCTTTAACTGTTTTGCAATTTGGGTGGCTTACTACTTAGTTGTTCTTTTCTAAAATTAATTTGAGGACATGTGCATGCTATTTAATTAAGGACTTGTCTTTAGTTAAGTAGAAAATTTAATTTCTGCTGTGCAACACCTATTCACACCCCTCTAGGTGTATTTGGAGTCTAAACCCGTATTTTTCAATTTTCATATAAAAAATGTGTTTCAGATAATACAATGATAAGCAATCAAGCATTATTTGATCACTAATTGAGGAAAACCTGCTTTATCATGATAGTCAATGAGAGCAAAGCAAGGCGGTTTCCTTTGGCACCAACAGCCAAAAGCAAGGCTGCTTCTTCCCAAGTATTACCGACACAAAGGGTAAAAATAGGTGGTTTAACATACCTACAATAGAAAGTAATTGTTCAATAGTTATTGAAATGAGAGCAAATAAAAACTACCTCAAAATAATAAGAATAAAAGTTCCATTCATGCCATAGAATCATAAATTCTTTTAACTAGTCAAAGTACGATGAAAAAAAAGATTTTTCATGCCACCCTTACTTGGTACAATGAAACTAGTAGAAATCAAAATTTCCTAATGTGTGAAACAAATAGTAACCCAAGGAACCATCCCTCTAGCACCCCATTTTTCACTAAAAAGGAATTCTATTCAAGAGAAATGAGGAATTCATAACAAGTTCAGCTTTGACAGCCACCAAAAGTACAAAGAAAAAACTGAAGAATATAGGATTATAAAGAAAAGAGTAAAACCTCAAAAGACATTAAGATGCGAAAGAAACTCTTAATGCATGTGCACTACCAAAATAAACTAAGAAGGAGTTTAGTAAGGATCTTTGATTCTAGATTCTATATTATAATCTGAATTTTGAAAATCTAGATTCTACTTGTTGAATTTTAGAATCTAAAGTCTCATTTGGCATTTGGTTGATCCTTATTATTGATATAGATTTTATAATTAATTTTCTCTTTACACCCTGTACAGACCGACAAATAAGAGAAGGCCACGTGGGATCTACATTACTTCAAACAAAAAGGCCGTGTCATAAGCACACGTAGGCCTTATTCATTCGGATAGGCCACCTCAGCATACATTTAGGCTGAGATTTCAGTTAAAGCCACGCAAGCCAATACGATGAACCATCTTCATGTTGTTCAAAGGATCATATCACCAGTCGTTAGAGAATAAAACAACTACTTTGAGATCGTGGCTGGATGGTTATCTTTCATGAACAGAAGACTGCGGATGACCAGCCTCCATGAAGATCGTGCAAGAGTGGGACGTTGAGCAACCATCAAAAGTTGGCTATAAAAGGCACAAACTCGAAGAGCTCATGGACACAATCCATCCAACCGCAACTGGTTATAATATTATTTTGATCATCCGTGATCTTTATCCCATCTCCTACACTTTAGACAGAAGGATAAACTAGGACTTCTCTCACTGCTTCCAGTCGCAGTGACACCTTAGACCCCTGTTTACTCCGATCAACACCAAAACCCTGCCATCAGAGAGTAAGTTAAGGCCGCCCCTAACTCGCAGTTCTGTACCCCGATCACGGTTACAGATTCCCGAGCAACCAGTCCCGAGACTCACTTTGATCAAGCCAGGTGACTTGCGTATTTTCGGTTAAATAGCAATCCTAGGTGAACCCCCGAATTGGCTTTGTTAGCAGCCGCCCCCTTCCTCCTATTCTTGTACTCCGATTACGGCTATAAGACCAGGACAGGCCGGTCCTATAAACTTTGTAAGTTTTCTTCTTGTTGATTCCTTTTTTGGAGATTATCTGTTGTAACTTACGGCCATCAAGTGCCCAGGGTCAGGACCTGACCCGAAATCATTGTATCAAACGATACTGGCACGCCCGCACAGAGACACATCATCAACATCGCGACGTGTCCACACCGGCCCAATTTCAGAGGAACATTTTCATATTATGATTGCATTATAAAATAATAAAATGTATAATAAACAAATAATTGTATACAAATATGTATAACATTAAATATAATACATAACAATTACAATTATCATTATTATTATGTTAAAACATAAGATTTTTAAATATTATAATATTGTTATGACTTAACATTTTTAATATTATTATTGTAATATTACAATAATATGTAAAATTAGAATATTATAATAATATTGTGTATTATCGAACTATTTTATTTACTATTATTGATATTATTCTTAATTATCGCTGGTTCTCTCGTCTTGTTAGACGTGTTTTCACACAATTCATCAATCACAGCCGTCAAAATGTTGTTCCTCCATTCATCAGCACTTGCCATTGCAGTTGCTATTATCATTTTTTTTTTCTCGGCCACAGTGAATGGAGAAAAAGAAAAAGATGGTGATCACCATGGGATATGCCTTCTTGTTTATTCTTCTTGCCCATGGCAGTTGTGGTAGGGTTTGTACATATCGTCCAATGCCCAGAGATGATCAAGCGGGCATGGTTAATTTCCTTGCATCGATCATGGCATTTAGATGAAGAATTGAATCCCTTCAGTTTCAGCGACGAAACCTGGCATTCGTACCGATCCCTGTACTCGAGGGCTTCAGCGAATCTGTGAAAATCGAGCAGGCGAACTTTCCTGAGAAGTGAAAGAAACACATCGCTCGGAGACGTGCTAGCGAATCTCAGATCGACGTAACTCATTTGCATTTCATCCCGTCGCCTTCTATATTTTCTGAAAATGAACGAATCGCAACGAACAAAGGGAAAAATGATAATAGCTACTGTGATGGCAAGTGCTGAACGGAGGAACTACATTACGAATTCATTTTTTTATTAAAAAAAATTAAAAATTAAGAGTAAATTATTACTTTTCTTTCTTTACTCATTTTTTTGACTACCCGAATGAAAATTAATTTAAAGGATCAAAATTCATCTTTTTATACTTGAAGATTATTCATAGTGGCCATCCATGTCAAAAACTTAAACGACAATTTAACAAAGGAGTGGTGAGCGATTTTTATGAAGGGAGTTGTATGTTATTACTGCAATCCTCAAGACAGGTTTCTATAATTTACCCATAATTTACATTTACATGACCTCTTTCTTTCAAATATACTAGCAGGGTGCACGTAGCATCACACGTTGCTGATAAAAGAGAAGGGAGTTAGACAATTGATTACAAAAGTAGGAATCGTTCTGTAGCTATTTAAATTTAAGGAAACTTCAAATGTATTAAAGAGAAGGACAACTATACCCCTATATCGATGAATTTTAACATTCATTTATAAGGATATTATGGACAAAAAGATACAGTTTTTGTCACACTTTCTAAGGGGGCGCTTTCCTATATTATATAGATATAGATATAAAATAGCTCCATCCACTTGGGAGAATGACGAAATTTTGTTTTTCAATCTTCATGTTTCCCTCCACTTGTAATAACACTTGCAAGCTTGGAGAGAAAATGGGGAGGGGGAACCAAGGTAATGGTCAACCCACCAACCAACATTTCAAATATTCACTCTCAAATCCAACAGCCTAGCAGTGATAATAACAGAACAAGCACAAAAGCAGAGTGAAAGGTCTAAAGCAAATCATCCATGTAGAAAGAAACAACAGTGCTTTCAACTCCTCAATGAGAGGGTGTAATGATAGTTTGTGAATATAATGTGGCATGAAAAAGCACCAAACATTCTTTCTCCTCTGGAGCTCACTGATTCCAATGGTTATCCAAGAACAGTGTAAAACAGAATAGGACGGCCACTTATTGAAAAATGAACAGTAGAAAATTTTCCAGAACTTTCAAAATGTGAGAACAATCATGATTCCTTTACAGTAACTAATACAGGCTTAAAAGTGACTTGTCAGATCTTGTGGGGTTTACAGTTACATGCCAGCACCATCAAATTCTAGCGAAACACTAATTATATAGTGGAAGTCCCACAAAGGAATTTAACCCAAAAAATCACAGAATCTTTGTGAATTGTTGGTAAAGTTGCATGGATTAATTCCTCCTTGGATAGTAAAAACTTCCATTTTCACAACTGCAGCTTTACCTCGTAATTCAATACAATCACACTGACCCAATAAGTTTAAGCACCTAAATTAGTTGTGCCTTTTTTTCAGGTCAGAAACAACACCATGATCTTCACTACCTCTTTCATTGTACAATACCTGCAGCAGTGAAGGACTATGGAAGTGCTGACACAGTAAGAATGCCGAGTAGAAAGGAATTCTATTCAAGAGAAATGAGGAATTCAGAACAAGGTCGGCTTCGACAGCCACCAGAATAAAGTAAAAAGAAAAAACAGAAGAATTAATATAGGATTATAAAAAAGAGTAAACCTTAAAAGACAAACAAAACCACTGGAATATCCCTAAAATGGAACTCCTTCCTCACCCCAGCATCTGCTAAAATGACAGATTCATCAAGGACCAACAAATGAGCCAACCTGACAAGGTTAGGAACATCTATGAGTAGCTCAGCCACTCATCAACCATGAAATGATGGTAGATGAATCCCAGATAATCCGGGTTAACAACATGAATCTTGTTCCCCCATCCCAATCTATAGAAAACTATAATCACAATTTATTTGTTTTTTTGCTTGCAGAAATTTTCTACCCTAAAGCCTAAGATAAGCATGAAAATGTCCCTGGTATATCTTGGAAGACACCCCCAATGCTTAGACAATTCCAGATTGCACATAGAACATCCCACCTAGATTCACTCTGGAAATCTTCCCTCATGGGGCAATCTAAACTGACAGAGTTCTCTCAGCTATCATTGCAACGGCAACAAAATAGATGTTGGTCACTAAGCTCTCATCAACAAAATTTCTCAAGCAACATCATTGAGATGAAATAGTTGAGAAACTATCTACCTTTGCCAAAGACAGATAACAGTATAACACAGTACAATTTGAATAGATAAGAAAAAGCATTTGCTCATTATGGAGGACATTGTTCATACCAATTTTATTGTAAAAGCTAAGTTCATTTTCTAGTCCTTGTACACTCTTGGTGTACATGTAATGTGTTAAGAATCGTGAAATCTGAACAATAAAGAAAATAGAGAGAAGAAAAGATCAAGAACGCGCATATTTAAGTGGTTCGATGATGTGCCTACATCCACTATCTATGGAAAAATTTTCCACTATCAAAAACGTCAATTAAGGTAATTATATCAATGTATATATACCAACCCTAATCCCGGTATTTCTGAAATCCCAAAAATACCCTTTCCGTTCCTCCCCCTTGGACCCAAAATATGAACCACTATTTCTAACATATATAATGTTCTCCGCACTGCTTTCTTCTACTATAATATAAAACTTACTATTACCAATCAAAAAAAATTTTTCTCAGCCTTAATGTAGAAATCATGGAATGAGAGTCAAAAGCTTCACAAATTGAGGCCTACGCATCACACCTTAGAAGTCCTAAGGCTAGTCTCATGACTTCTTTAAACATTTACTAAGAGTTTATTGTTAGACTTGACTGTCCATAATTTACATGGACAAGGACCTAAGGTTATACAACAACAAACTAGAAATTTGAATGAATAGAAAGAAGACATACCTTGAGCAATGATCTCCTTTGCATATATGCTAAATGGTATTTGACCTTGAATTAATCTTCTCTTCCCTCCTTACCTCTCTGCTTGCCTAAGTGATGAATGCCACAAACACACAAAGTATTGTGTTTGCATGAGTGGGAAGAGAGACCAAGAGCCCTTTATATAGCTTTAGAGATTCTTCCCATCAAGGAGCCTTAATAAATGATGGTACTCTTCACCTTCCTCTATTTAACATAGGTTAAGTGTATTTGGATGATGATAATGCTTTATTAAATGTGAATACATAACTCTTAGAATTCCATGGCTTATAAAACCCCCATGTCTTGTAGAATTCCTTAAACTTAAATGTGATTATTTAATAGGTTAATGAACCTTGTTCATGGAAAGATAAACCATTTTATAACCACTTTCTAGAATTCAAAAAGCAATTTAATGTGGTGCATGAACCACCTTTTGGGATTCTAAACCCTGATCACCTTTTAGTCTTCCTAAGTTAATGTGATCAATAGTATTATAACCTTAGCTTAATGTTATCATTAAGGCCACATAGGTTAACATTTATATCTACCTATCATGTCCATATTGTCTTCTAGAGTATATTTATAGCTTCTGCTATATCTATTCTCAACTTTTCTACTATTTAGTGTCCAAACATTAAGATTTGTCATTTATATCACTATTTATCAAAGGTTCCCAGAGAGTTGAACTGCTGCATTTTCTGCTTTTAAAATACATTTAGCCTCAATTATATGTCTTCTCAAATTTTCTCTAAAAAGTTAACATCCAAACAATAAAAGGTTTCGTAATTCCATCATTATTTATTGGACACGGTGGTTGCATTTTCTTCCCCACAGTGGAAAGATGTGCTTCAACTAGGAGCCCCTTTGGTAACTCTTATCATTGTTTACTGGAGGTCATCAGAGTGTGATCCATGGTTGTACTTTATTCTTCTAGAATTGAGCTATGTATATCAGCATGGCACCATGGGTAAATGCCAAATACCATTGACCAAAAAGAATTTCATTATCATAAATAGTGTGTTGACAATAAAAAAAACCTTAAAACAAATTAAAGTGGTTTTCCTTAATGTAATTAATCAAAATTTTCAGATTTAACAAATAAATTAAAAGTGGCTCTGGTTGGTTCGTGAAATTAGAGCAAGGATTTGATGTGGGAATTGGAAGTGGGTTTTCAATTTCAATTTTTGTGATTGGTTGAATATTTGAAATTTGGAATTATAAGTCAACACTATTCCAATTAATTCGTTTTTAATATAGATAACCCAATTCACATCATGATGGATAAAAATTCTGATTTTTCTGCCCCAGAATTCGTACTGACATTATCTCGAATAATTAAAAAAAAAATACTCTTTATATATAGAGAAAAGGGTTCTAGAGAAAACTATAAAAAATATGAGAATCCTCTAGAGAGAAAAAAAAAAAGATAAAAAGAGAAGGTGCTAAAGAGATAAAATAATTATTAGGTTCTAGAGAAAAAAACTCTAAAAAGAGAGAAAAATGCTCTAGAGAGAGAAACTCTAGAAATAAAAGGTTCTAGAGAGAGAAAACTCTAAAAAAGATGAATGCTCTAGAGAGAGAAGGTTCTTGATTAAGGGAAATGCTGAAGAGAAAAGAGAAAAAATCTTGAGGGAAGGTTCTAGAAACAGAAAAAGTCAAGAGAAGATATCATATAGTGAAAATCTAGGGAGAAAAAACTTAGAAAGAGAAGTGAAATGTTATATAGAGAAAATCTAAAGAGAGAATAGTCTAGAAAGCGAAAACGCTAGAAAAAGGGAAGAATGCTCTACAGAGATAAAATATAGAGAATATCTAGAGAGAGAAATTTTTAGAAAAGAGAAGTGGAATGGTCTAGAAAGAGAAAAATCTAGAAAGAAAGAGGAATGTTCTAGAGAGATAAAATATAAAGAAAATCTAAAAAAAATTTTCTGGAGAAAGATGAAGTTACTCAGTAGAGGATTTGCACTCTTTTTGTTGGTATCACATTGTATTTGCTTTGCTGTTTTATAAGGGCTTCTTTTTTTAATTTCTGTGTTATTTCTATTTACTAATAAATTCATCACTTAATCTATCAAAAAAGAATTACAAATATATTTCTCTATGCTATTAAAATAATATTTGCCCCTCCGGATTTTATTTATTAGCATCCTTCCACAATGTAATAGCTAAATATTCTAACAAGATTCTTGAATTTTCACTAGTTGGAACTATTTTGATTTTTATAATGAATGTGATTGTTTATCTTGCGAAAAAAATATTAAATATATAATTTTAAGAAAGATACAAGTTTAAAAAGAAAATAATAATTCACGTTTTATAAGGATTACCTTGGAAATTTTGAAAGTTTTTCAATGAAATAAACTGCCATATCTAACTAGCTACTAGCTCATCTCACAAGGATAAAATGATTTAAAATTAAAGAAATTCATTGCGTGCACTTCAGAGTTGAAAACCATATATAATAGTCACTTGGTAGAGAGAAGGTAATTAAACTTTATAGAATAGCCCTCCAAATCTGTAGATACGTTGGAGTTATTTTAAAAACATACTGATAGTTTATGTAATTCTCTCTCTCTCTCTAAGTTATAATTTTTTTATTATTTGCTTTCACTTAGTGAAAAGGGATTGTAAATTTTAGTTCTATATGACAGTTTTTCTTCCATTGGCTAAAGAATTATTCTTATTTAACATCAGTTGAAGCTTTATAAACAGGCTCTGGATAAAGAAAGCACATTATTCCAATACTTATTGAGCAAAGCTTAGAGAGCATGCATTTGCTCTAACTTGGTACAAGCATATAACTAATTAGCCAATAAAAGTATATATAACAAGTAGGCAGGTCCTGCTCTTATCTGAAGCTTGAAACCATTGAGAGCTCAATCAAACTGAAAGTCGAAATTATAAGCCTCCCCAACCTTCCAATTACCAGGTAACACCTTCATCAGCTCTACCTCGTCTATTTTGCCATTGTCGGCCACTACGAACCTCACCCTAAGGTCTCCTTTCGGGGGATTCTCCATGTCCCAAACTGCACCGTGGGATTTGCGCATTCTCATCCATTGGTTAGAATTTACCTACATATACTCAAAATTATGCAAGTCAACAACCTCAAAACTTTCATTTTCATTGTTTAACCCAGCCATTGATACATACACACGAAAACAGTAAAAGAGCGTACACTAACAGGCACGTGAGGAAGGCAATAAGCGGGAAAATTTTCAAGTAAATCACAAACTACCACGAAGGGTAGTGGGGTATACGTAATTAGAGTCGAGTGCATGGGGTCAAACCTTTGAGACTCATTGCACTCGTAAGAGTATTGGCATGCACACTACATAAAGAATCATAACACTGAGACTGGAAAAGCGATCAAAGGGTAACAGACATGCACCTATGCACGATTTGAAATCGTCTGCCATGCTTCCCTGAATTGCTCTCTAATGTGGCCATGAGATGCTGCCATATGGAGCATCTCACGGCCACATCAGGGAGCAATTCAAGGAATATGGCTGACGATTTCATTCCCCTATGCACACACAAGCACATGTGCACACGCAAATACACACGTGCACACACACATACATAAATATATCATTCAATTTGCTCTTTGACCAATTTCCTCATACTATCTCTCAGACCTAGGCTCATCTTGGTACACGCGTCCTATCTCTTTGCCCGTTAATTTTCACGTTACTACCCTCCATTTCGTTGAATGACTTCGTTTTCTCCACTTAAAATAATAATGTAACATTGATAACAAGTGAATAAAAAAATATTTAAGGTTTCCTTCCTTTCCTCTTCGTGCATGTCGTGTCTACGGCAATATTGGAAACTAGCTTTGGCATAGGCTGTTCAACAGAATGCAAACCAGAGTTGTCTGGGAATGGGGTGGAAAATGAGTTCCACAGAGGAAGAATACTGGCCTAGCCGCAGAAAAACAATGTTTCTCACAACCATAACAGCTCTGGACTCATCTAGTGTTTTTTCGAACTCTAATCCCTCATCGGAATTCAAGCACCCTTCAACGCAAATCTGAACAAACTCCAATTCGATATTAGTTAATGTTAACTCCTCTCAATTTCTCCGTTAGCTCCGGCTGGAACTACACACCTGAATCCGGATAAATCCATCCCCACCTGAATCCGGAGCAATGACAATCTCACTGTTGTTTGTTTTGGAAGTATTTGGAGGAATTACAGTTTTCTAGGACAGTGGAGAGGAAGAGGGAGAGTTGCGTCAGGTTAAGATTTTGAAGTGAGATTTTTGTCACATCTAAGAGCTACTGAATTATGCCATTTCTGATCAGAATAGGGAACAAAGGAATATGGAGAGAGAGAGAGAGAGAGAGAGAGAGAGTTAAGGTCCTTCCTTAGAGCTCCAGTAGCCCTGAACTTCTTTGTTTTGCAGGAGAGAGAGAGTGTTAGCAACACGAAATCGATGCCAAGGTGCAATGTGTTAGCGAAGAGAGGTGAAGCGTTCAGTTGCTAATTCAAGCACCATTTGCGTCCTATCTCTTTCCCTCGTCGGAATTCAAGCGTCATTTCCACCGGAATCCAGAGCAATGACAATCCATCATGGTTTGGAAGTATTTAGAGGAATCACACGCCATTTCTGACCAGGATAGAGACAGTAGAACCGAACAAATGAAATTAGGGGGAGAGAGAGTTGAGGTTCTTCATTAAAGCTCCAATGGCCTTGGACTTGTTTGATTTGCAAGAGAAATGGAGGGAAGGGAGTTCATGTGAACAGAATAAACACTCGGGGAGAGTTTGAAAATAACTGATTTTTTAATGAGAGAAGACAAAACCGTTTCAACCTTAACGCTGTTAACTTTGAAAGCTAGAGTGGGACGTTTGTCGCAAAATCAGCCCATGTCTGAGGGAAGGTTCGAGGAAGGTGGTCTGAGAGGAAATCGATTCTATATATATATATAACTCCCCAAATAACTAAATATGAGCCTTTACCTGACAAATTTCGAAGCCTAGGATGTCCTTTTGACCACCTTGGAACAGTATAACAATGGCCAAGTACCCTGGAAAGTTGCTGTGTTCCTGAATCTTAAGTTCAACGTTCTTACCAGGATATTTGCATGGGATCCTGCACACCATTATTTCCATGGTTAAGCCAGAAGGTAGCAGTGAAACACAAAGATGCAAAAGAATTAAGTCTCACTCTCACTGATTACCTCCTATATTCAATGTCAATTACACCTTCAGCCTTCAATTCCGAGGCCTTGTTAGGCAGCGCCAATGTTTCGAATCCACCAGGACTGAGGATGAAGTCAGTATGGTGTCCTTCTCCATGGTCAGTCACTACGATCTCGACGCCATCGTTGGTGCACAAGTTTGGTATTGTGCACTTAACCTGATTCACCCATAACAAACAATTAAGCACTGGTGATCATAGTGAATAATTGAATTAGGTGACTAAAGCTTCATCATTTTATTCTTGTTAGTTTCAATCTAGACATTCATGATGCTTTCAGAGGAGGAAGAGCAGCACCTGGTAGCAGGCACCACAGCCAGTGCCGTATCCGAACAGCTCCTTCGACACAGCGCTAACATGTCCATTGTTGATGTGTTGTCCATATTCACCATATCCACATGCCCCACCTGGTTCATTTACATCATTAGTATATATATATATATATATACTCTTTATGTATAAATATATATGCACACACACAAAGATATGTAGTAGGTATGTAGATACTGAGGTTTATGCTCAGGGAGATAAAGAGACCATACTTGGGGTCCCTAAGCCATCTTGGGTGCCATAATAAGTTGCTCTCGAGCGCTCAAAGTCGTGAGAGCTACACAGAGCAGGCAAGAGCACCAGAAGACACACAAGAACATCAGAAAAATGGAGTTTCAGACCCATGTTTCAATAAACTGTTGCAACTCTCAGTCACTGAATTTGTTTGATGGGGGAGAGATACCAGGCCCAACGCTTATTTATAGTAGAGTAAGTCGTCACCTTTTCTTCCACTAAATTAAAAATGGGATTCTGAAGTGGGGTGGCGGCCAAGCTTGAGATGTGATGTGAACAAATTGGCGCCTTATTTTCCCTAAAGACCATATAAGAAATATTAAACAAATATTAAAGCCTAAGGAGCCTTGCTTAATTAATAACCTTTTCTTCCCCTTTCATCTTTCAGTCATAGTACGTACGTCCAACCTGTTTCAAGGTTATGTTGAGTTTAATTAGGGCTCCTGACAATTGGTTTAAAATTCCACATAAGGGATTTGGTTTTAGCTCACTAAGATTAAACTAAGCATATGTTTGTGTAGCTTCTTATGCTTCAAGACTTCTCCCGTTAAAAGGGGAGTTTTATAATTTTTGAACCGACCCATCAATCCGCCGGAATCCATAGGTTGACCCGTTTATTAATTAGGTTGGGTTCGGGTTCAGGCTATCTCAACACAACTAAAAACGAGTCAACCAAAACCTAACTCGTAAACCCGTTAGATACCCGTTTAAATTTTAAGTGTTTTTTTCCGCTATTTTTATCTCCTATACCCTTTTATATTCTATTGTATAAGGTGTCAAGTCGACTTAACTAATTAAGCATATTAATTTAATATTTTGAGACTCTTAATCATTGAATTATTTTTATGGACAAATATAACAAATCACCCTTATTAAGTGTTTTTTTTTTTTTTACAAAATTTATTAAAACTTTTACTATCTTAATAGAGGTTATACAAGCATAATTGAAATTAAATATAAATAAAGAATTAATTAAAAAAATAAAAAGGATTGTAGATCCCGTTCATTGCCGGGTTGAATCCGGGTTGGTAATTTCGTCCCGGTAGTAAACAGATTGAACCCGACCCAACTCATTCAATAATCAACCCGCCCAACCAACCCATTTCCACCTCTAATAAAAATAAGATGTTTAAAGCACTAATGAAGGATTATGCATAGAAGGATTTTTTTTTTTTTTTAACAAGGTTAATAAGCATTTTAGTAGAGAAAGGAAGCGTTTTGAGTGGTTGTTGGCTCCAATCACGATTGGTAGGTGCCAATTGATCCTGGCCCTTGCCTGTCCCCCGTGCCTTTCTCAATGCTCCAATCACAACTGGTAGGTGCCAATTGATCCTGGCCCTTGCCTGTCCCCCGTGCCTTTCTCAATGGCTCAGATAGATTCTGTGTAGCTGGGGCACACTAAACAAGAATTGTGACATCCTCTATTAAATTAGTGGCACAAGTCGTGCCACATCTCAAGATAAGGAAATGCTGATGTCTTGCAACTAAACATTTCTTGCGATTGCATAAGATCTAATTCATAGTTACCATAACAGATATTTTCCCCAAGTGAACTTGTCAGGAGCTAACAAAACAGGGGTGACCCAACAATAGAGCTAGTGTTTAACATTTTGTATATTATAAAAGGAATCAGATCATCTACAGTTGAAGAATCCGTAAAAGGTTTCAATTGTATCCAATGGTTGTTTGTCATATCCTTAGCAAAAAAGTGAAGTAATATTTCACTTTTTACATTTTTTTTATAGAGGTTGCATATCCATGTGACAAGCAATCATTGGATATAGTTGAACCCTTTTAAGATTTAATTGTAGATGATCTGAATCCTTATAAAAAGGAAACAGTAAAGTTGCAAGTTAAAATCACAGAAAATAGTCTCCCACTTGCAAGAGTAAGGTTACATCCATCACATCCTTCTCAAACCCTATGCGTGACAGGAGCTTTGTGCATTGGATTAAGCCCTTTTTCCACAAATGGAAAAGAAAGAAAAAAACTAAAAAATAAGTGTAAATTACGGAAAAAAAATCACTTGAAATATCACTAATACGCATACTTTTCTTTCTCGTTTCCGATTGAAGTTTTATTTATTCTTACTTAAATGCAATCTTCCTTACCAAAAAAATTACAACGCTTTCTTCCTTAACCTTTTCCATTCTTATCAACTACGTTCTCTAACTCTCTAGAATATTAATTTGAAAGATAAATTCGTCTTTTTATACTTCTAACCCTCCAGAATATTAATTTTGAAGATAAATTCAACTTCTTGTACTTAAAGATAAAGATTGATTGTTCAAAGTAGCCATCTATGTGGGAAAAGCGTTAAGTAAGAAACATGAAGGGAGGCATGTGTAATTACAGCAAACCTTGAGCGGTTTCTGTAATTTAGCCACTTGTAAAATGGCCCCGGCCACTTTGTAAGAGGTTTCTGTAATTTACCCACTTGTAATTTACCCATTTGTTGTTCAATGTTTCCCTCCACTTGTAAGCTTGGAAAGAAGGGGAGGGGGAACCAACGTAATGGTCATCCCATCAACCAACATTTCACTCTCAAACCTAATAGTGCAGCAGCAACAACAGCACAAGCACAAAATGGTCATCCCATCAACCAACATTTCACTCTCAAACCTAATAGTGCAGCAGCAACAACAGCACAAGCACAAGCACAAAATGGTCATCCCATCAACCAACATTTCACTCTCAAACCTAATAGTCCAGCAGCAACAACAGCACAAGCACAAAAAACAAAATGAAAGATGCAAAGCAAATCATCCTACACAAACAGATGCCACCCACCCCAGTTTTGGGAGATGGCCACATTCCACCTATAGAGAGAGAGAGCAAAAATGCTTTCAACTCCTCAATGAGAGAGTGTAATAATAGTTTGTGAATATTATGTAGCCACTTATTGAGAATGAACAGTAGAAAATTTTCTAAAAGTTGCAAAATGTGAGAAAAATCTTGATTCCTTTACAGTAAAAAAATTGATCTCAACATTACATGCCAGCACCATCAAATTCTAGGGAAACTTCAATTATACAGTGGAAGCGCCACAAAGGAATTTATCCAAAAAGTCTTACAATCTTCTTCATGAATTATTGGTAAAGATGCATGGATTAATCCCTCCTTGGCTAGTAAAAAACTTCCATTTTCACATATGCTCATATCCTTCAGAAACCCACGATGACTTACAACTGCACATGACCAACTGTGGCTTTACCTCGGAATTCAATACCTTCAGTGACCCAACTTTGAGAACCTAAATCAGTTGTGCCTTTTTCAGGTCAGAAACAACTCCATGATCTTCCCTACCTCTTTCATTGTACAGTACCTGCAGAAGTGAAGGACTAAGGAAGTGCTGACACAGTAAGAATGACGAGTAGAAATTCCCTTTTTTGCTAATATTACCTTATCAATGATACCATATTCAACCGCTTCACTAGGACTGAAATACTTCGGACGTCTAATATCTGCTTCAATCTCCTCGGACGATTTTCCTATGTGTCTTGAATATAGATTGACCTTTGAAAATTTAAAATAAAATAAAAACAATAAAGTTAAAGAGTTATACTAGTTGAGAAGTAGTGGTTTTAAAGCATGCACAATATCAGTCAAGGCTAAATAAATTTTTTAAGATGTGAAAACCATCAAGACGTTTCTAAATGGAACTGCTTAACCAGAACAAGGTATATTTTCAGTTTCAGATGTTACCAACTAAACTTGCATCATCCAAGTTAATTACAACAATTAGTTACATTCAGTAGTAACTAAATCCATCCATGCTCAGACTTTACAGCAAGCCATATAGACTAGTTCATGCTTCTGATCAGTCTCCTCAAATTAACATTACAGATCAGGTGGATTCGGGTATTTAATGTCAAAGAACAGTTAATGATTCCTCAACCAGATGATTAAGCCAAATTAAGACCAAATTTCATACTCAAGCATTCTAAATTTTCCTAAGTATTATGTATAAGGATGAACTAAAAAAGACATAAAATGCAACTTAACTGAAGTGACATTATTAAATCTTACCAACTCTGTCTTCACGTTCTTTACTTCTTTTCTTGCAAGGTCAACATCTGTTGCTTGACCTTGAAACCTTGCAATTGGCTGCAGATTGATATAGGGAAAAGAATAATTTTCATATAAAAAATGTGTTTCAGATAATACAATGATAAGCAATCAAGCATTATTTTATCACTAATTGAGGAAAACCTGCTTTATCATGATAGTCGATGACGGCAAAGCAGAGCGGTTTCCTTTGGCACCAGCAGCCAAAAGCAAGGCTGCTTCTCCCCAAGCATTACCAACACAAAGGGTAAAAATAGGTGGTTTAACATACCTGCGGTAGAAAGTAATTGTTCAATAGTTACTGAAATGAGAGAAAATAAAAACTAACTCAAAATAATAAGAATAAAAGTTCCATTCATGCCATAGAATCATAAATTCTTTTAATTAGTCAAAGTTCAATCAAAAAGAAGATTTTGCATGCCACCATTACTTGGTACAATGAAACTAGTAGAAATCAAAATTTCCAAATGTGTGAAACAAATAGTAACCCAAGGAACCATCCCACTGGCACCCCATTTTTCACTAAAAAGGAATTCTATTCAAGAGAAATGAGGAATTCAGAATAAGGTCAGCTTCGATGGCCACCAAAAGTACAAAGAAAAAACAGAAGAATATAGGATTATAAAGAAAAGAGTAAACCTCAAAAGACAAAACCACTGGAATATCCCTAAAATGGAACTCCTTCCTCACCCTGTTATCCGCTAAAGTGTCTGCACATTATTGGCTGTTATAGGCATCTTGGAGAATAACAGATTCATCAAGGGCCAAAGAATGAGCCAAACTGACAAGGTAGGAACATCTGTGAGTAGGTCAGACTCATCAACCATGAAATGGCGGTAGATGAATCCCAGAGAGTGACACCAACAACTTCTCTTCATGTAAGACCTATCACCAAGGTAAGAACAATGATGCCTCCTTACCCAAATGATCCAGGTTAACAAGAGGAATATTGTTTGGCCATCCCAACCTATAGAAAACCATAATTTCAATTTTTTCTTTTTCTTTTTTTTTTTTTGGTTGCAGAACTTTTCTACCCTAAGACAAGCATGAAAAATGGCCCTGGTATATCTTGGAAGACACCTCCAATGCTAGACAATCCCAAACGGCCCATAGAACATCCCATCCAAATTCAGTTTGGACATCCTCCCTCATGTGGCAATCTAAACTAAAGGAGCTCTCTCAGCTGTCCTTGCAGCGGCAACAAAATAGATGATGGTCACTAAGCTCTCATCAACAAAATCGCTCGAGCAACATCATAGAGATGAAACAGTTGAGAAACTATCTACCTTGGCCAGAAAGATAATACACAATTGAATAGATAAGAAAAAGCATTTGTTCTTTATGGAGGACACTGTTCATATCACTTTTATTAAGCACTGTGATCCGCACAAAACGAAGGGAAAACAAAGGAAAGGAAAGGAAAATACTCTTTGAATTTCCTTTCCACTGCTTTCAGCCAAACCAAGCATAGCCTAAAGGAAAACAGAACCAAAAAGGAAAAAACTTGAATCCTTTTCACCATTTTTCTTCTACCATCCTAGCAACTTTCTTTCTTTAGTTCTTCAAGTTCTAGCAACCAGCAATATGGTCACTAAGTAGTAGAACTTCAAGTAACACATGAGGCACTTTTGGTGAATAGCAAATGTCTTTTAAATGAAATTATAATTATTTATTACAATAACACATAAACTTACATTATAGTCCAAATAAAATGGTCAAAATCTTTTCATACAATTTTTTTCCCTTCATTTTGTACCGTATATGTCCATATAATGACCAGTCTGGTTCAGTGAAACCACCAAGATTGCACAGACCATTCCAAGTAACCTTGGTCAAGCTAGTGTAAATTGGTTGACGCCACTATCAACCAAGTCTAAACCAAATCCATAAAGGTGTGCAACTAACCAGTCCAACCATCCAAGTTAGTCCAGGTTTGAGAACACTGCCCCAGAAATTTCTGTGGTGTTGCATGGTTTTGTTTTTTGCCTTTGGGTTCCTTCTGTACTTTTCCTTGCCAGCATGATAGGCCTGCTTAATTACCTCTTCTCTAAATTCTCTCACTCTTAATAAAATTTTCCATTATTCATCAGAAAAAAAATTCAATGACTACATTCTAGGCATCAAATGCTTAAATGACATCAAAATTATGGGGGCCCTCAATCATAAATCTTCTCAATTACAGTCATATATAAGACACATATACTAAGCTAATTACAGAATAAATGATATATTACCTCATAACATCATAAATTGCAAATGCCTCTGTTTCATAGCCCAACTTTTCCCCTCCCTGCAAAAAAGTAAATTTGTGTTAGAAGCAAGAACCAGAATGGGGAATGAATGAATCTAATTAGACGAAACCAATACAATATGGGTCACAATGAACATCACAACATTATATGGAATAAAACAACGCAAGTTTTGGATGAAAATAATTCAACCTAGATTTTGACCCAAAAAAAACCCAACATCAACAAATCATAAGAAAACTAAGGGCCATCATAATATAATAAGTACAGCACACTAAAATTTTACTTGGACAAACATAACATCATAATGTTAAAAGCAAAGAAGTTAACATCATAATGTTAAAAGCAAAGAAGCTAAAAGCATAAAGCTTGGTTCTTCACATTTCCATTTACCCAAAAAATTAAGCACTGATGGACCAAGTAAAGAACCACTCACTGTTAT
This sequence comes from Buxus sempervirens, assembly GCA_947561395.2. NCBI lineage: Eukaryota > Viridiplantae > Streptophyta > Magnoliopsida > Buxales > Buxaceae > Buxus > Buxus sempervirens. The sequence goes on from OX387193.1 coordinate 15,029,067, forward strand.
TCAGCAAGTACTCCCTTTTTTCCAAAATAAAAGAATGCAAAAGTAAGTAGATTTCTGGCTACAACTGGATAAGAAATCCGAACTAAAAACAAAATGTTCCAAAAAGAAAAGACAGCAAATCAACAAATCATTAATATGCATGCCCAGGGACTTTTGGCTGCATACTTCCACAAAAAATTAAAATTAATAGGAAAATAAAGTTCACAGGAAAGATCTCCATCTAGTTTAAGGATGCCATCATGATGTGTAGAGTCATAGACTCCAGTCTAGTGATGCTATTGGACAAGAAATTCAAAACTAAAAATGAAAAAATACAAAAATAAGAAAGACAAATAAACATTAATACAACATCACAAAGTCCATGCCAAGGGAATGTAGCCTACATGTTGTGATAGCAAAGTAGCATTATATGGACCCATAAAAAAGGTTATATGCAAAGTCTTAGCCTAGGATAAAGATGCTACAAGGATAAGCCAACAGTCAAGTTATTCCCAGGCTCCATCCATAATATTTGGGAAGAGGCAAGTGCCAAAGATTCACAAACAAATATCCAGCCAGGCTCCAGCCTATGTGGGTACATGAGACCAACAGCCACCTTTCAAGTTTTGATTTTATGAAAGACAAATGGCTTCCAAAACAAGGAATTTTTGAAAGAAAACAGATCTTTTTTTATGGTCATATAGTTGGTAAAAAATGTGCTTGATCATATCAAAGTTAATATATAATACATTACATAGGCAGGTTAATATCTCAGGCTTCCAGTAATGCCCATCCAGAAATAACAAAATCCCAATGAGCACTGTCACTCAATCCCAGGCCACAATAATTTACACAGTCCAAAATCTAGTCTCACTGGGATGGGATGGCTGAAAGGCAATCTATCACCTCAAAGATCTTGACAATGCATCTCAAGCCCTCTCTATCTGCCTATCCTCGTCTCCAAGAACAGAACAATGTCAACCGCAAAATGGGACACTAGCATGTCACTAGACCCAACCTGAACACCACAGAATATCCCTCTCCTGAGCCACACTAACTCATTTTTATAAAAAATAATATAAATATAAATACAATATAAAAAAAGGCTTAAGGATTTCAATTGGATTAAACATTTTATTGTTTATGGCACAAAGGTGACATATTTAGAACATATTTTACCAAGGTAAAATTGGCATCTTATTGCTTAAAATATCTTTTAAGGAATTAAAAATAAAAATACACTAGAAATAGAAACCATGGGAAAAATATATTAGCAAATAATTATTTAAAAAGATAGTAGGACTTGGTATGCATTCTATAATAAAAACTAATATCCTAATAATAATTTTTGGATAAAAAATGAGACTTACCCCACATGCCTTAACAGTTTCTCCAGTGTTGAAAGGGATGAAGTGAGAACAGGGATGTGTGCAAATTTGAAGAAATTACATGAATTACACTTCAAAGTTTCATTGAGTTAAATACAAAAGGAGACTTAGTAGTCTTCATTTCATGCATGGAATCATCAATATATCATTCATGGAGATTTGCTCACTTGAGCAGCTTCGCCCTATCCATGGACATGAATGTCTCTTTTTCAATTATTTTATATTTGTAGCCATACAATGTCTCAGATGGTAGTACAATCAACTAAATCCTAAGGATAAGACGGACAACAAGCAATTATCATCCGGTTTATACTCATGTTATTCACAATCCTTGAGTAAAGAAACTATTGCAGGAATTTATACTAACACGTCATAGTTGTGAAAACGCCTAGGCGATGCCAGGCGATAGACCTGCCTGTAGCCTAGGCGATTAGGCGGTCACCTAGACGACAATTTTTTTATTTTAAAATAATCAAAATATGTGCATCATCCATTGTAGATGGAAGTATCAAAAAGATCTAAAGTATCAAAAGGTCTAGATGCCATCATCCAATGTAAAATCCATATTAGTTTCTTAAAGCAAGCCTCCTGCAATCCCATCACCCCCATATTACAAGTATGCCACTTAAACCATGCAATCCGTCTTATTACATATGTTTTCTTCTTTTGTTTTTCTTTTGTAACCTTTTTTAATTAATATTTTATTTAGTTTTTATTTTTTTTTTTAACTTGTATAAACTAAAGAACCTCAAAATGAGCTTGAATTAATGAATTATAAAGAGGTTGCCATCTTTATATAACCTTATTTCTTAATTTTTCTACAAACATAAACACCATTAAAAGCTATTAATTGACAACTACTTTCTCATTAATATTACCATAATATAAAAAAATCAGATAAATTCTGAAGCTCTAACCACGGTTCAACTATTCATTCATAAAATCAAATATTGGCACTTATTCACATACTTAGAAAATGGCTTTATAAATTCTCATATCTAAACTTAATTAGCAAAAATATACGGCAACAATATTTTAAAATACTCAATTACAATATCTTTTTTGAATTTTGAATTTTTCTTTGCACAAAGAGGACCATTTTTATAGCTCTTATTATAATTTCTTTGAAAACATTTGAATTCTAATGTAATTAAATATATTTATTGACCTAATATTTGCCGTCAAATAATTCTCTAGTATTTGCAACCCTAGATCCCTTGTTCAAAATTTTACTGTAAATTACACTTTAACTCATCTTAGGTTTATAGTATTTGCAGCCAGAGCCTTTAAAAAAATGAAAAAGAAGAGGAGAAGAGAGAAAGAGAGAGCGAGAGAGAACGAGAGAGCGAGAAAGAGAGAGGGCGAAAGAGGAAGAGAGAGCGAGAGAGAACAAGAGAGCGAGAAAAAGAGAAAGCGACAGAGGAAGAGAGAGCGAGAAAGAGAGAAAGCGACAGAGGAGGGCGAGAAGTTCTGTTGGTCCAGTTGTTGTTCGTTGGAGAAGAAGAGAAATAAAAAAATAAAAAAAGGACACTGACAAAGCTCGACGAAGAAAAAGAGGAGAAGAATCAGAAAACATACCTTATTTGCAGCTTGTGTTGATGAAGCTCGATGAAGACAATGGAGGAGAAGCTCGTCGAAGCCTGTCTCTTGCGTGTTGATGAAGCTCAACGAACACTTTTTTTATCTTCATGTTTGCTCACCCAGGAGCACAGGCGGTCGCCTTCTCGCCCAGGCTATCGCCTAGGTCGCCTAGGCACAGCGCGCATAGGCGACACCACGCCTGGTCGCCTAGGCGACCGCCTTTAATAACTATGTAACACGTATAGCTATAAACTATCCCCAATTGAAACTAGAATGGTAATGAACATAATAAATCTAAACCACAACCAGGAATCATATGTTAAATTGTTTTTTAATTTATTTTCACTTGTATTTTATACTATATTTTATTAGAAACACAAAAAACAAAGATCATTAAAAAAAAAAAACTCCTGTCTTATTAGAAGTCTAGATGAATGACATGCATGACAACCCATGCCTTCTTTGTTTATACATACTTTACTTGCCTAATATCAATGTTTTTGTAATAAAATAAGTTACTTTAGGCAAAAAAAAATGTCAAGTCAGCATCAAATAAAGTTACATTGATAATTTTCACCTTTTCCCACCTTTTTTTTCTGTAATTTTTTTTTTTTTGGCATCGATACCTTTTTGATTTAGAGGGGATGATACATCTAGTATTTTTTTTGGAACTCAAGGTATCTGGGCCAACTTGCGCGCACCACTACTAATCCCCGAAGGCTTGTGCAGTCCCCCCGTCCCACACAAACCGGGTAATTACCAAGCCAAAGAATTGACAGCACCTAAGAGGTTTTTCATTTCTTTTTCTTTTATGAATAATAGAAGAATTTATTAAATATCATGAAAACTGAAGTACATGGTATCCATGACCATGAGAGAATACCAAAAGGATAAGAAGGAAAAAAACAAGACTAACAACCCAATACCCCCAAAAAAACTAATCCAGATCAGCAACATTAGACCAGTCCCTGATTATATCAGTGGAAGAGATATTCCTAAAATCATCCTTAATGCGTACCCAAGATGACACCAGCACCATAATATCACGACGATCTTTTGTTTCTTCACTACTCCTTCAAAAAAGCATCGATTCCGAGCTAACCAAACAGTCCATACTGTTGTAAATAATATCGTTGGCTCAACACCTTCGCTTTCCTTCTTAGCATGGGGAATCTCCACTGATGCGCCAAATCAGTAATGGATTTTGGAAACACCCAATCCACTCCTATTTGTCCAATGAATGACTACCAAATGGAACCAATCAGCTCTCACTGAAGGAAAGATGCGATCCACCGATTCCCCACTTTTCATGCATAACATACAAACATTAGGTGAAATAGCAAGTTGTTTCCTTCTCCTTTGGAGATTATCAAGGGTGTTTATATCATTGTGGAAAACCGTCCACATGAAAGCAAGGACTTTGGGAGGAGCAGGGGCCTTTCCACAGGAAAGAAAGGGGAAAAGAGGGAGGACCACCACTTGGATCAGAACACAAATGAGCAAAGAATGAGCAGGTAGAGAACTCCATTGGGAGAAAGGGACCACTTCTGAGAATCAGGTTGAGACAAATCAATTACCACAAGACTCAACTCATCCAAAAGAGAGCCAAGCTCCTCCATCTTGGAACACCATAGCTCACGACGGAAAAGAAGATTCTACGACAATCCCCTAGAATTCCATGAAAGAATGTCTGACACAAAAGGATTCAATAATAGATGTATACGAAAGAGTATAGGGAACCTTTAGGCTATGTTTGGAGCTTTGGATTTGGGGAGAAAAGAAAAGAAACCTCAAAAAGAAAAGAAAAGAAAATTACTGATTTTCTTTTCTTTTCCAATGTTTGGATGAGATGAGAAATGGGAAGAAAACAAAAAGGTATTTTGATAAAATGATGGGTTGGGGTAGTGGTGGTGGGTGAATGGGAGTAGGTGGGTGGCAGTAGCGGCGGCGGCGATGGGTAATGGTGGTGGGTGGTGGCGGGCGGTGGTGGTGGGTGGTGGCGGGCGGTGGTGGTGGTGGGGCGATGGAGGTGGCGGTGGTTGGTGGGGATGGTGGCAGGCAGCGGTGATGGGCGGTGGTGGGTAGTGGCAGTGGTGGGTGGTGATAAGTGGTGGTGGGGCGATGGTGGTGGGCAGTGGTGGTGGTTGGTGGCGGTGGTGGGACGGTAGGGGTGATGGTGGGTGGTGGGTTGTCGTGGTGGATGGTGGTAGTAGTGGGGTGAGTGGGTGGTGTGAGTAGTAGTAAGTGATGGTGAAATTTCTTTTCCTTCAAAATGACTACCTTTTTGGAGAGAAAGAGAGAAAATTTTGAAAGAAAATCTAATTTTCCTTCGTTCAAACTGAACAAAAGGAAAGAAAATTTTAGCATTTTCTTTTCTTTTCTCCCCAAATCCAAGGTTCCAAACACAGCCTCATGGAAAGAGCAGAATCTCCCCACCACATATCCTCCCAAAAACGTATAGAGGATCTTGAATTGAGGATAGGTTTTACCAAAGGGTAGAAAGAAGGACTTTTGAACCTCAAAACTTGGAGGGAGCACACCCCCAGGCCCCAAGCCTTGACCACCAGGCCAACCCTTTGGGGTTAAATATTTAGGGGCACCTAGACCCTTCCTACAATGGGTCCAAGCTTCACTTTAAACTATATCGACAGAATGTGGAGCTAAATCTATGGGCATTTTATGGCCTAGTGGTCATTATAGCATATGGCACGATATTGTCCATAGTGGGTTAGCTTTTTGAGTAGTCTTGTGTAGGAGCTTTTGTGGAGTGTCTTGTCTCGTGGGCGAGAGGCAAAGGATACTATCATACATATTTGTAATTACATTATACTTTTATATTAATACATATCATTACTTATCAAAAAAAAATCTATGGCCATTTTATCTTTAAAAGGTTGGGATTGGAGGCTTGAGAAGTAAGCATATTAGAACCATGATAATGCAATAAATATAGAATTGCTAAAGTAAATCTATTTTCATTCTGAACTAATTTAAGCATTATGAAATCAGTTCTCCCATTAATGATATCTGAAAAGTAGAGAAAAAAAATGAAAAAAGAAAACAAAAGATTATTTGTTTCTTCAAGAGCTAAAACAAGCACATTTACACCCTACCCTGAAGAGATCCTAGGAGTATCTTCTTGAATATAAATAAGGCCCATATTCCCATCAATAGGGTCAAAGATAGGATTGTCGTCTAGGGGGGAAACAAGGAGTCGACTCTCCAGGCTTAGTATCACTTTTGTCATTGATTCAAACCACAACAAAGGTCATGGTTGTGTCACAAAACTCTTTAGAGGCAAATTTTGGTCTTTTTAAAACACAAGGTTAGGTATATAAACACAATTATGTCCATTTCTCGCACCTACGAAAACAGGAAACATACCCTCAAAAATAGGTGCATGACACTTGTTTTTGTGCCTCACAAGCAACATAAAATACTGATGTTGCCTAAACCTTATACATATATATATATATACACACACACACATATATAGATGTATATATATATATATGGATGTATACATATATACATATGTATATACATATATGTATATATATATATATATATATATATATATATATATATATATGCATATACATAAGTATATATATATGTGTGTGTGTGTGTGTGTGGATGTATACATATATACATATGTATATGCATATGTATATATGTATACATCCATATAAACAGATGATTGGAGGCATTTATAAATTAATCTTACAATACTGATCAAAAATTTCAAATCCTATTAAGGAAAGATCCATGAGGATTTTTATCATTCTGGATCTTTTATAACAATTTGCATTCCTGTTAGAAGGCATAACAAGCAAGGGCTGTCTTGCCAAACCAATGGCATTTTAGATGACAAATGGAATTTGCAAACGCTTTCATTACCAAGTGTACAGTATTGGCTAGATTACCAAGAATAAATTTATCCAACCTTATCATTAATATCAGATCAGATCTTTCCTAATTTAGTTTGAGTCTGGTTCAAAAATACTCCTCCCCAACTTAGGTTAATTTGATTTTGGGTTGAGGCTTCAGGTAACCCACTCTGAAACCCGAACTATACATGCATGTATATTTTTGTTATACTTGCTTATTGTTTAGTATTTAATATTCTCTTAATTTAATTTAACCAAAACTGAAAAAAGTTTCCAAATTTTGCCGGATTGTTTGGCCTTCAGGTTCACCTACCTACAAGAAGTCAGTTCACTTCCAGATTAAAGGGGATTGATTCAGTTCGGTTATCAATTGGTTCAATTTTGTGCCGAGTCTAGTAACTAGTATTTCAGCATAAGGTTCAGATAAGGAGTAAATTAATTGGCTTTTGGCCAGTATATTGGGTCTAGTTACTTGTATTTTAGGCTTCTGGTTCACCAATAAGAAGTCAGTCACTTGTATTTTGGGTAGTGTATGTAATCCACTAGGCTAGCTAGACTTAAAAAACATTCCTAGCATAGTCCACTTATTTCCATGTCAACTTTTCTTTGATTGTGAAAAAATAGGCACTTGTGGTAGAATTGAAAATTTGTTGCTAGAAAAAAAGAATTTGACATGATAGTTCCATAAGTTTACCAGAATAGAAGGTCCATTACTATGATGAAATTCATTTAATTGATATTATAGCTTCAAGAAGCCAGCAGCAATATACCTTTTTCAGTCCAATGACTCCAATCCTATTCACAAGTCATATCCACACTTCAAATATATTTTGGCATATGAAGTAAAACGATAATAAAGTAAAGCACATTATCAACCTTAGTTGTTCCAGTGGAATTTATGTATAGGTAAATTGGCTTCTCAGCATCCTCATACTGGAGATAAAGAAATTCTGCTAGGATCAATTCCGTGACAGAAGGAACAAGTGACATGCCCAAGTATACAATTCGATTCTTGTATAAGTAAGAAGCCAAATCTGGAGGTGGTTGCTCCCATGCACTTCCTCTTAGAAAAGGAATTACCTATTAAAAAACATGAATATACTAAAATAGATTAAAGGGAATAAAGCATGGATGAAAAAGAAAAAAAAGAAGACAAAATTAGGCAGCATTCAATAATTTCTCAGTGCAACAGAGATAAAAAAGTAAATGTGCTGTAAAGAATTTTAGCATCCGTTGCTGGAAGTTTTTTCCTCAAAAAGAAATCCAGCATTTCTCATGAGGATCAATACTAAAGATATTTACACAGCAACAATCTATATGATACCATAACTAACCTGAAAGGAATCAAGAGACTACTCCAAAACATTGATAGTAGAAAATAATACACATAAATCCTCGAGATCTGTAATAACTAAAACAAAGCAAATTAAAACACTAATTATCAGTTACAATTGTGCTTTAGACTTCGGTTTCTAAGACCTACAATGCAAGCGCTAAAGAAGTATCATTCTTGTAAAATCAAAGGAAATTGTTATAAGTTGATGATAAGCTAGCAAAATAAAATAAAATTAATAATAAATAACAACATAACAAAAAATGACAAATTCCAAGCGGCCCAAATTCCTGCTCCTCAATCCCAATCTGATTAATTCAAAAGTGTCTATGCCATCAAATTTTAGTACAACAAAACAAAATTACAATTTCAAGACCACAGTTACAATATAAGCTACATAACAACATGAATTTTTATGACATGAGTTATAAATCTTCAGCAAGAAAAAACTTCTGCGCATTTAACATATCAAGAAAAGGCAAAGAAATTATTTTAGTATATATAAAAGAAACTGATTACATTAATCAATCAAACAACTTATGATGAATCGCAAATTTTCACCACAATTAACAGCGAACAGTGGGGAAGAAAACTTGATCAGAAAAAGAAAGACAGAAAAAGTTTAGAAACCAAACTAGTTATGACAATAAGAACCAAGAAATTAAAAAAGACAAAACATGATTATATATATATTTTAAAAAGGTTGCATGAAATGAAAACAATAAAGGAGAAGAAAGGGGAAAAAAGGATTCAAGGATAAGAACTAGCCAAACTTTTTCTTTTTTGGGTGGGAGGAGGGATGGTGTGTTCATACTTCATTTGAAACATATGGAACACATGACAGGAATGCAATAGTAATTGATAATGAGCCTTACATAGGAAAAAAAATTGGCTCAACCTTAATCATTTCTTGAATGAGTATTGAGCAAAGAAAAAGGGTTAAGATAGTCCAGAGGTTAAGAAAAAAAGGAAGAAAGAAAGAAAAATACATGAATGCTGTAGACAAGAATCATGATCTCTTTAAAGAATAAATCCAAATGAGGAAAAGAGCTCAGGGAGTGCTTAAATTGGATTGCAAACAGGTTCACCGTAAACACCCCCCGCACCCTATCCCACAAATGCAGCCCCATTCTTTTGATATTTTAGTTATGTTTTGTTTTTAAGTTTCATTACATTAATTCAACAACAGTTAAATGTAAATTCACTTAACCTCAACCAGAGCTAGGACTTGATATGAATTTTCTAATTTCTTATTAGAAAGCAGTTGCTTAGTGTGGCAGGGACCATCACTCAATGTGATGGTAAAAGCCTTAGACTGCCAACATGAGAAGTCAGGTTCAAGTCTAAGCACAGCCACTTCAGATAAAAGTAAAAAAGGTTATGTATATTGCCAATACATTCTTTCTAAGCAAGATCTACACAAGGTTGTCCTTTTTTTCTCTTTTTCATCCCAACTAGGCATGCTTAATGATAAGGCCTTACAAATTCTCATGCTTTTTTAAAATGTACACGAATTTCAATGCCTCAATAACATCCCACACATATGCTGAATCTAACAATGTTCGACTCACTTCAGAAACAAAAATCGCAAGCTCTTTTGGAAGATAATTTGGAGAGGAATTCACAAAGAGAACAAGGATTAATGATCTCCTAGGTAGTTTTAGTTGTAATTCTACCATGTATCTTGGTCAGTTTCACCTTATCTTTCATGTATTTAATTCAAAGCTGACTGTTGGTATCACCATTTCCCAAGAGCACCACCCTTGAGGGCAGTTACAATAAAAGCCTTGAGACAGATTCCTCCTCTAGTTGTCAATGGAACTAGAGCACCTTCTCACTTATCCGTACCAAATGCTTAACAATTGAAGATGAGAAGTTACATAAGTTTGTATTTCTGCATTATAATTTGTAGCTACAGGAACGGTGTCTCATATGTAGACAATCAAAAGATGAGTGTTTTACTCCTATATATTTGGTTACATTTCTAAGGAAGATGCTGTCCGAGAAAAGGGGACGCATGAGAAGGATAGAGCACTACCAGAATGCTAAGGCACAGACTGCATATAATCTGATGATAAAGACAATGAATTTGCTGTTGGGTTGCAAATGTGGACAATTGCCTACCTCTTATCTTGGGATTCCTTTGGGGCTTCCTACAAGAAAACTTCAGTGTGGGAACCGGTGCTAGAAAGGATAGAAAAGAAGTTACCTTCTTGGAAGGGTGGCTTCTTATCTAAAGGTGGTAAGGTAACTTTGATCAAAAGTTCTTTGGCAGGTTCAGCTATGTACTTCATGCCGATACTAAGGATCCCGGAATCAATTGCCAAAAGATTAGAACAACTGCAAAGGAAATTCTTATGGGAAGGATTAGAAGATGAATTCAAAATCCACCTAAAACCTTGGAAAGCGGTTTGTAAGCCAAAAGAAGAAGGGGGTTTGGGTTTAAGGACCTTATCTACTTTCAATAAGGCCTTGTTACAGAAATGGTTATGGAGATATGGAATGGAGACAGAAAACTTGTGGAGACAAGTTATTTATCACAAATATGGCAGACTTTTTGGGAATTGGTTCCCATCACAAATATGGCAGCCTTTTTGGGAACTGGTTCCCTTACCCAGCAAAGAATGCTTTTGGTCAAAGTTTGTGGAGGTCAATATTGGAGTGGAAATCGGTGCTTAAAGGAGGAATTCCCTACTCTTTTTAATCTTAGTAGAAACAGATCATCCGCAGTGGGTGATGTTATGCACCGATCAGATTCAGGTTTAGTGTGGAATGTTGAATTCAGGCGGGGTCTTTTTGATTGGGAAATAAAGAAGATGAGGGAATTATTACAAATACTATATATGCCCCACTTGCCCGGAAGAAGATAAGTGGATATGGAATGGTGATAAATCTGGAGTTTTTTTCAGTTAAATCAGCTTACTTGCATCCAGCCTCCACAGGTGAAACTTCACATCAGCAAGCTTGATTTGACATAGCAAGAACAACAACACACCACCACCACCACCACCAACCCCCCCACCACCACCCCTCCCACTATATCATGGTCAATTTGAGGGGAGAGAAACCAGAGAACATTCCGAAATTTGGAAAGGAAGGTTGAGTCATTGGAATGGGTGGTTCTAAAGTCAATGTATTGGTGGTCTTCTTGGGCATCTATTTCTCCTTCCACCAACCTGGAAAGTTTTTTTCCCTGTACTTGTTTCTCAGATATATTGAGTCTCTAGGGCTGGGGGTGCTTCCTTTCTTTCCTACAGCAGTACACTATCTGTGTACTGCATTTGTATCCCTTCTAATTTCTATTTATAATCTATCTTTTTTTCTTTTTGAAACTTGGGGTATCTATCTTTATTACCGATCAAAAAAACAAAAACAAAAGACACACAAGCCAGTCTTGTTGATATAGATAGTGATGACAAGAAGGATTTTGGTGCTCTTACTAGAGATAATGAAAACAACAATTATGTCGATGAGATCAAGATCCCAAGGTGTAACTCTGGTGCTACAGTGATGTGGGAAATTCTCCAAGTGACAGTCCTTAACCATGAATGATGATCGTATGGCTACATAGGATAACAAGAATGTTCCATAGTCTGCGATGTGACATGGTCACGAAAATTATGTGTTACGCCTAGCCTCCACTGGGTACAATCATTGGAGCTTATGGCTACAGCTATAAAAACACAAAGGATTATTTTGGAGATTATCTGAACACAGGATTCGTTGGTTGTGAAAAGAAGCATCCCCGTTCTTATGGTTACGATTAGCCAAATGGTAGAAATAGTGAGCCTTATCATGGGGGTTATTGAGATTACCAGGTCCACACATACATATATCTAAGGTCAGTCTAGTAATTCAGCTTCTATTGTTGACCAGGGTTAATCCAGATTTTTTTCACCAAAGTTTACAATACATTTCCATTAATACTACTACACCAGATGTACACATTTCATGTACATCTCCCATCTGTATTTTTGGGTTTTCTAATCTTTTAATTTTAATGAATATCTGAATTACCTATCAAAAAAATACTACTACTAGATAAGATGAGGGAGATAGATATAACAGTGATGACTCGTGATAGGGTGGAATTGAAGCATGATTAACACCAGATGAAATACATTTACGGGACTTGAAACTAGACGATAATTCACAGGGATTGGCAAACCGGTGGTATCCGCAAAGAAACAAATTCTAGGAAAGACCATCGATGGACCAAGATAATGTGTCTGTAACAATAAAGTCCTTATTCAAACACAGCCAGCCAGAGGAAAGAATCTAGTACTAAAGCCATTCCCAGTCCCAAATTGAGTCCAGGGATAACCATAGGAGCAATGATGGCGATACATTTCCCAGGCACTAATTCCCCATCCATTCTGCTTCGTTCTGTACTAACTCTTAATAAAAACTTATAAAATATATTGTCCAGGACCTGACCTCCAGCTTATAACTGGTAAGTTCTTATTGCATCCTATTGTTAACTGTGTACTTCAGCAAACTTCTTTAATTTGCAATTTCAACAAAATATACATTCCCCTGTGATAAGGCCAGAATTGAGATCAATGAATGTGACAAAATCTTCATTTAATACCATAATATTTATACAACACTTTCTCAATTGACAACCAAAAGACAACAAATATTGGAAAATTTGCAAACCATCAATGAAATAAGTGAAATTAAATAGGTAACAAGAGAAAGACCAAATCAGTTGACTATTTCAGATTATTAAGCCAATAAGATTTCATGCATTGGTTTGCCATTGGCCCATCTCTAACAATTGTAAGTCAAGAAGTTCACTGGTACTCCAGTTTGGACCAGTTCACAGTAACTAAACAATACTCAATCTAGAAAGGAAAAAAAAAAAAGCCAAATACCCTGGACAAGCCAGCTCCATTGTGGAGAACATTTACAACATGCTACAAAAGAAGCAGCTTAAATGAGTCAATACAAAAAGAGCTGGCAGTTTCAATTCCGTTAGTGAGAAATGAGAATGTCAACTACTTTGAACTGCACATAATGCACCCAAACGCTCTAAAAATCCTCCTAATCACACTTTGCTGTTCACACAATACATTTGCTGAAAGTGAGAAAAGCATCCAATCTTCCTGAACTACACTTGGATAATTTTTCTCCACCTTATTCTGTGCATAATTATCTCCTTCACCAAATCGCACCCATCTCAACCGAGTTATCTCTATGCAAAAACAAAATACTCTCACAGATAAATTCATTCCATTAATTCTACACCATCTAATTCACATTTTCTATACATTTCTTGATGTTAACACACTACCACATTCAGAATTAAAATTCAAAACCTTCCAAACCCTAGCTAAGCAATTAAAGAAAGACCAAAGAAATGGGTGTTTGGATAATCACCATGGTAACAACGCCTCTTGTGCCACGGGAACCAGAGGGCGACTTCGAAGGATTGAGCAACGCAGGAAGGATTTTCTGACCACAGAAATCTCCGACGACGCTACCGCCGACGAATGGGGCGATTAAGTTGCTAGTTAGAGAAGCTCTGGCTTTGATTCCGGCAGAGGAATTTCGGAATTGTTTGGAACTTTTACTTCGTCGATGTGGAGCAGAGAACAATCGCCCGTCCAACGACAAGCACGAAGACATTGTGGCCACTTCCATCCCCTGCGCGAGCAAGAGAGCGAGAGAGAAGAGAGAGACGATGAAATTGAATTGCTGCAGCGAATAACTGTGCTGCTTTCGTCCAGGGTACGTGTTTGGTAACGTCATTATACTTGCCCTGATTAATCGGCGGGGAAGTTTGGGTGGCAATATATCTCGGATCGGATCTGGTGGTGTGACCTAACATCTTTAATTCCAAATTGAAACCAATTAAAACTTGGTATGTCAATTGAAATTTCACGTCAAATTGATTCCAGTATATAACATAATTGAATTTAAAATCCAACTCAAAAACCTGGTAATAATGTAAATCTTAAGTTGACATAATAAGTTTTGGATTCCAAGTTCACAAATAGAGGATCCTGATTTATGATGATTCAAACCCACATATCAAATGCCACTATTTTTGTTTGGCAAGTAAAATTTATAGTGTAAATTTTCTTTTGACTCCGTTTGTTTATTTAAATTAGGCTTGTTAAGATTTATGAAAGATGTTAAAGACAAATTTGATCTTTTTATTTTTAATTTAATCATGTTTTATTATTCTTACATTATTAGTTAATAATACCCATTAGTTAGATAAGGATTTTCATTTATCAATTATAATAGAGTTCTCTTTCTGCCCATTTCATTAAGATTTGGTCCATGGAACTCTTAAAGGTACAGATATTTACCGAAAGTAAATACAACACAAAACATTAGATAGAATTCTAAAAAGTGTAACGAGTTATTATTAAAAAATATCATATAATTTAAGTTAAGAACAAAATAAAAAAAATATCATCCCATATTGTTAATTAATAACATAAATAAGCCTCTATCTTCTTTGCCATCCTCCTTTTTTTTTATTAATATCCTCATATTAAAGGCAAGTCTTGGCACAACAGTATCGTGGCTCCATTGTGACCTACAGATCGTGTATATGTTCAAGTCAAAGGAAACAAACCTCTTTGCTTCCGAGGACAAGGTTATATACATTAGACCCTCCCCAGATTTCGCACAATAGCAAAAGCCTCATGCATTAGGCTAGCCTTTATTTTCTTGGTAAAAATAAACATATTATTTAGGATAGTAAAATTTCAAACATATTCATTTATAATTTATCAAATAATTTTCTTAGTCATAATTTTTTTTATGTTTATTTAAATTATCAATGAAAATACTATAATTTTCTTTTATCTTTAAGATAATTTTATTTATAAATAAAAGAAAGGAGAATTCATTCCACTGAATTGAGACTATTAAATAAAGATATTTTTAATATTTTTTTAAATATCTTGAAGATTGAAGACTTGTTTTAATGAGGAATCTAAATGAGAAAGGGAATTCTAAAACTAAATTTTCTAAAAAGAAAAAGGATATTTTAGAATTTTTGAAAATAAAAATACCTATGGTAGTTCGTGCTTTTGCTAAAAGTTATGTTTAAAATTAGTACATTATAGTTATGGTATAAAGAGAAGGATTGTCTTTATATCAGTGTTTTGAGTTTCGACGACACGCCCTGAAATTTCAGTATTTTTCCCCCAGCAATGTGTTTTGCTGGGGGAAATCACCAGGGAGTTTTCCTTGGCGAAAAATGTCGAAATTTCGTCCAAATGCAACGAAATTTCGCTGCGTTTCAACGAAATTTTTTTTTTGTCTTTTTAACTCTCGCACATATGCTAGCCCACGCATTCAAAAGATATATCTCGAAATGTCGCTCGATTTGGGCGAAATTTCACCCAAATCGAGCGACGAACAGGCAGAAAGGGGGAAACTTCAAGAAGCTCAAATTTTTGGCGAAATCCATCAGATTCAACATCTGTTGGGTGTTATTCTCATCACTCTACTTGATAGGAGTGATTTGTTTTGATTTAGAGGAGATTGAGGTGATCTTTACAACCTCACGTTAGGTAAGATTTGGGGAAAGTCGTTTTTTTCTTTCTTGATCTACAGTGCGTAGAATCATTTCATTTCATAATATGTGTTAGTCCGACACCTAATCTACAGATAGGTGTCAACGTTTTATTTTTTGTATAAAAAATTATTTTTTAGCAATTTTTAGACGAAAATTCATATAAATTCGTTTTTTAATTAATTTAAATTTCATAAACCTTGTATAATATTATGATAATTATGTATAATATATGGGGACACCTGATCTACAAATGGGTGTCCCCAGATTAATTTTAAAAAAATTATCATTTTTGTGAATTATTAAACCCGAAAATTGATAAATTATTCATAAATTTAATAAAAAAATAGATAACTACTCAAATTAAATTATATAGAACAATTTATTTTGAAGAATTGGAGTTTATATAATTTTTTATATAATTATCATTTTTTGAATTAATTAATCCGAAAATTAATAAATTAATCATAAAATTAATAAAAATAGATAAATACTCAAATTAAATTCATAAATTTAATTTATTTATTATAGAACAATTTATTTTGAAGAATCAGAGTTTATATAATTTTTTTATATTTAACCTCTGGAGTATCCGAAGTGGGAATTGAAGGAATCTGGGTAGGTTATTGGTTGTTCATGACACTATAAGATAATGAGTTAGTCTTCTTTATGTATTATATTTGTTATCTGATTATGAATCTGTTTAATCTGGATTTGTTTGATATCAAAGGGCTGAATAGTATTGTAAATTTTCTTGTGTGAGTAAAAAGATTTTATTGCTAATGAGGTTTGTGTTTTGGGGTTGGGATACCTATTGAAATTACATGAGTTGCTATTCTGGTTGGAATGACTTGTGATGAGTGTATTGGGATACACATGGTGGTAAATCAGTGTGGGTTTATTGTTTTGCAAATACTGAGTTTTGTGAACTTGTTAATTTGGTTTTGGGTTTAGCTTCCCTTGGATCCATGTTAAGCTTAGTAATGTGATGGTATTGTTTGTTGGGGTAATTGCATGGCCTTGTGTGTTGCCACGACCGGTGTAGAGCAGCCAAATACCCTGAGTAGGCCTGGTTGTCAATGCTGATACCCGGAGTAGGCCGGCATTGGATGACGATACCCTGAGTAGGCCGTCATTTCAGAGTGTCCGAAACCCTGAGTAGGCCGGAACTGTGTACATGGAGGTGTGGAGTGTCTCCTTGGCATGTGAATTAACCAATTTAAGCAATATGCATGACATTGACCTTTCGTTGTTTTATCGGTACTGTGGTTGATATTTGATGTGAACTAATATTAGACTTCTGGATTTCCATCTCGTATTTATCTCTATTGACGTATTGGTGTTAGTTATTTGTCGGGGCATATTTATAACTGTGGTTAACTATTTCTGCATGCATATGCTACTCGCTGAGATATTCGCATCTCATTCCTTTGTTTTTGTTTTGTTTTTCAGATACTCGTGGTGAGAAACCTACGGGGGTAGATCTGACTGACACATATAGGGAGGAAGATTATTACTACAATCCATAGACTAGTAGGTTTATTTTAGATTGGAACTTTGACTCATTTGATTTTGGGGAAATGTAATAAAGTAGTTGATGTGGATTCGTTTGATTTTAATTAAAGATTAGTTTGGACTTCTTAGATAAGAATTTAATTGTGCACTCTGATATGGTATTAATTGCATGATTATCTAGCGATCACATTTATTTTGGATCCTTACCTAACCCACTATGAGACGTGTTATATCTTTAATGAACAACACAGATCCGGGGCGTTACAGGATTCCACTGTGTAGCGGTTTTATTTTGATTTCTGTCTCCTTGGTTAGCATGTCAGAGACAGTATGGCATCTGGCAATGGTACTCGATGGGACCACCCTGGTGGTAGGAGACAGGTTATTGGTTGGACCCATGGCACGAGATTCGAGGGAGACAGAAATAAGACCGTCTGCAATTATTGCCACCAAGTCATAAAGGGTGGTGGAGTATCACGGCTAAAGTAGCATTTGGCGCACGACTACAAGAACGTGGCTAACTGTTCTCGAGTCCCTCCAGAGGTTAAGAGGCAGATCAGAGAGCACTTACAGTCAGGGAGTGCATCTAGGGAGGAGAGGAGGCACGCAAATGATGAGCTTAGACGTAGATTGGCAGAGCCTATTCGACCCCCTATGGCTCAGGATGATGATGATGATGATGATGATGATGATACAGTATACCCAGAGGACATGGTGAGAGAGGGTAGCATTTAGAGCCTCAGTGCGAGCATCTTTGCAGTCTGAGTTTGAGAGGAGAGAGGCTGGAAGGTACGGATTTCACAAGAGTGGTACCTCTAGAGGAGATGCAGTTGATGTTGATGCTCCTAGACATGGGGCTGGGGCTGAGCCTGGGCTCACTCATTCTCAGAGCACCAGGATGCCCGATTATCCTATGGAGCCTAGTGTGTTCCGTTCATCTGGTGCCAAGCAGAAGAGATTGAGGGATATGTGGGGCGAGGGCAATGTCAGGTAGAGGATGGGAATATTCATTTCAAAATTCTTTATCTTCAATCACATTCCAACGAATGCAGCAGCGAGCCCACATTTCAAGAATATGGTCAATGTCATCTAGGAGTTGGGTCAAGGAGTCTTGCCTCCTACGCCTCGAGAGATTATGGGTACGTACTTGGACGAGGAGAAGGCAGAGATGAGAGACTTTATTACATCCTTACGACCTCAATGGCAGTAGTTTGGAGTTACCATTATGTGTGATGGATGGACAGATCCTACCAAACTGTCTATCATCAATTTCATGGTGCATTTTAGAGGTAGGGCAGTGTTTTTGAAATCTGTTGATGCATCACACAATATCAAGGATGCGCCCTACATTGCAGGCCTCTTAGAGAGTGTGATAGAGGAGGTTGGCCCCAAGCATGTGGTTCAAATTGTGACAGATAGTGGCAGTGCATTCAAAAAAGCCGGCCAGACATTACAGCAGCGGTATAACCTCTATTGGGCACCGTGTGTTGCACATTGCATCGACTTGATGCTAGAGGCGATTGGCAAGAGGGACAATGTACTTACCACACTGAGGGATGCACGAGCACTCACCACATTTGTGTACAACCACAATTATGTACTTGCGAAGATGAGAAAGAGATGCGATGGGCTCGTTCGGTTCGACTACAGCGATTGCATCGAGGACAACGATGATGCCGTGTAAGTGACAAGGGATTGTGAATATTAATTATTAAATGATTTTTCTCTATTCTAATTTCTAAATAAATGTTAATATTTTCTATTTGTAAATCCAGGTGAATGATGGGCGATGTTTGGGACAGGTGCCCCCACACTGAAGAAGCTAGCATGTTGCATATTGGCTCAAACAGCATCTTCCTCTGCTTGTAAGCGCAACTGGAGTATGATTGCACTCATACACATGAAGAAAAGAAACCGGCTAGCTTATCAGAGGTTGCAGAAGTTGGTCTTCTGCCATTACAACATGAGGATGAGGACGAGGTAGTTAGAGATAGAGCAGCACACCACGATAGTGAAGGATCCTTTAGACGTCTTATTCAGTAATGAAGTTGATGAGGATGATCCATTCGCAGAGTGGGTTAGATGTGCTGAGATGGATGAGCTTGATGGTCGTCCTAGCCCAGTCATTGCGCACGCTGCAACAGAGATGGGCATCGATGTGGATGCAGCTATGGAGGAGGAGAGGGGGAAGGCACCAGAGACTCACTAGATAGTTCCGTGAGAGTTGTTCCTCCCTCCGTTACTGCGACGACATCAACTCCAATCCCAACCCCAGCCCATGGACATGTTGAGTCATCATCATCATCAGAGGAGGAGACAGATGAGGAGGATGAGTCTGATTCATCAGATGATGATGACGGAGATGGTGGTACTAGTGGTACTCATCATGGTGTTGGCACCAGTGGCCCAGGGTTGACCCTTTTTACTGGAGAGACGGCTTTCCATCATGCCACACAAGACACTGACCACGAGCTTAGAGGTCGTGATGAGAGTGAGGCACATTCCTATCACAGGAGGAAAGGCAAGGAGAGACAGCATACAGGGATGCATGATGACTCGTCCTCCATAGCACAGAGTTTTGGATCTTTAGATGTTGGAGGATCATCGAGGTCTTATGGAGAGCAGTATCCACCATAGCTGAGCCAGGGACACTATCCATTCTACTATCCTCAATATCTTGGGCCAGCAGATTCATCAGATAGTAGTAGTTATGGTACATCATAGGAATATCCTGGAGTACACATGTAGACATCTGATCCATTTGGGATCTTTCCAGTGAACCCATATCCGTACGGTTATTATGCTATGCCTGTGCCTACTGCTACTAGAGCTATAGCACTAGCCCCTCCATACGAGCATCCTGATTATCCTACACCGTCTCCTCCGTCACCACCATAGCCAGAGCCAGATCAGTGCTACTATTATGATGATTTCCCTCCAGTTGGTATCATGGCACACATGTCACATGAGGAGTATGAGCAGTATGTCCATTCATATCAGAGAGAGTACAGATTTCAGATGGGATGGAAGTGTTACTACCACTTTATTGGCGAGAGAGCAAGGTTTGAGCCATGTCATTCATTTCATTACTAATTTGACGGTATGATTGTTTTTTACTCTATATATTGTTGGTCCAGTTTAATTTAAAATTTGGATCCTATTTGTCATTTTGATTTAAGCACAGCGCATAGCATTATACCAATCATTACATTTACATGTCGCATTGCGTTTGCATGATTTTTTTAAGTATATAACTGCTAATTGTAGTAATTTAAGTACAATTATATATGCAAATGCAAGTATTTTACATATTATTGTTGCAAAGCATTCATTTTCAAACAAAAAAAGAGAAAAAAGAGGTTTCTAGTGAAATTTCGGCGGCACGCCGAAATGTCGCTCGGTGCCCTGGGTGGCACGCCCAGCGGCATCGAAACATGAAATCTTGCTTTTATATCTTCGCTTTCTTTACAGATTACTACAAAGGAGAATCAAAATTAAGCACCCCAAACTAAGCTCTCATCAAAATCACCCAAAAGAAGATGGAAGGACCAAGCAACCAACCAATAGCCAATACTGGTAAGTAGTTTGAATCATCACATCATTACCTTATAATTTTCAGATCAAGCATATTTTGAATTTAAAAATTTTTTGAGTATTTGCGCATAAATAATTATTTGCTTGGTCTTGAAGAAATATACCCAGTAATGTTTGAAGATTGTAAGACCCCGGATTGTTGGTTAGCCTAATATAAGGAATTTGCTAATATTATTAAAAAATAAAATAAAGTGGGGGCGTTACAGATGGTATCAGAGAATATCAGAGTTTTGAAAGGAAACATGGCATAGAAATAGGAAACCCTAGGATGGCCTTGGGGGTTGTGTGCTCGGTAGTTAGCACTAGTTATATAGGAAATTTAGAATGAGAGTGTTTTTTTCTTCAATTATAGCAGCAATCCTGATTATTAAAGGTAAGTTACTTGAACCTTATACTACAATTATTTGGTATGATATGATTGTTATTTGTGATATATGCATTATTATTATTATTATTATTATTATTATTATTAGTAATTTTTGCATGGTTAGAGAAAAGTTACCGTAGTTTTAATCGGAGGGAACTTGAAGATCTTGAGAAGTAGAAGAGGTAAGTAGTAAGATAAATGTTTGGGGAATGTGAAATAATTTTAATTGTGGATGATTATATCTGAAGCATAAAATTGGTGATGGTTGATTAAGCAAACATACTATCGTGTGCTTAATTTGATGATGAGTCATATGTATATAGCTATACTTGAGTAGTATAAGGCATCGGCCAATGCTGAACACATACTTGGGTATTAAGCCTTATACAAATGGGGTATGTATCCTAGTACTTATATGTATGTGAGAAAATGTGTGTATGTGTGTATGTGCTATTTGGTATAAGTTGAGCCATAAGAGGATTTTCTTGACGTCTTCCCTATTCTTCATATAGATGCATATATATGAAAGGGTGGGTGACAGAAAGTCATGGTGTTCTCTTCTGAGTTATTTTCGTATTTTATTTGTAAGTATGAATATTGAAATATGAAATTATAAGTGTTTAATTTATTGAGGGTGATTTGGAAATTAAAAGAATGCGCAGTGGAAGCGTGGTGGTTCTAGAAGTCAAATAGTGAAATTTCATGAGGAGAAATTTTTCAATCAAAAATTTTGCATGATTTTGTGATCATTAAAAAATATATATATATTAGAATTGTGGTAGTAGAAATTTGATTTTTCTGTTTATGACAAGGGCGTCTAATCCATGATTCAATTTAAGTGTAGTTAGATTAAATCTATGATGATGAAATTGTATTGTTAGGATGATTTTAAACATGCTAGAAATGATTTGGTGGAATGAAATTAGTTCAGTCTGTTAACATGGATTGTGTATTTATGGATTGAGGTTTTTAAGAAAACTGAAATTTTCTGAGATATGTTTTCAGATTCAGATTTAGCATGTTTAGATTAAATTCAAGTTAGTATATTTGTGTTATTGGAATGATGTTCATGAGGTTAGAAGTTTTTGCAATGGAGTAAATTGGTTCAGAAATGGGCGTTAATTTGTGTTGCAGAAAAATTTTTTTTTTAAGCTTAGATTTATGTGAGTTCAGATTAAGTTCAAATTATTTGAGTTCCAATATGAGCCATAACTTAAATTCGAATGAGCTCAGATTTATATTAAATCTAAACCCACACCTAGGCGTAAGTGATGTGCTATTTGAGTTATTAACAGTTATGAGTTAAAGTAATTTCGATTGTGTTTATATAGGTTATTTAGATCTTAAGTGAAGGGCTGGAAGTGTTTTGAAGGATTGGAATTAGTTTAGTCTAGGAGAAGTACCATTAGCAGTAAGTTAAAAAAAAAAAAAAAATTGGAGTTAGAAATGCTGGGTGTTTGATCTATGGAACTTAGTAATTTTTTTATTAGATTAAATTTGAGGCAGTTTAGATGTAATTACTTGATTGAATTGAAGGGTGTTAGACGTGTTTTTGAAGCAAGACAATAGTTCAGAGGTGGTTAAAAAAAATAAAATAAAATAAAATAAAATTCAGATGCAAAGAAGTGCAACAAATGGCCAGGTTCAGCATTCTCTTGGTTTCATATCATGTGCGGCAGATTAGTTCCATGAGAATATTTGAAGTGCAGCTATTTTTTCTTATTGGTTTAACTTTTATAAAAGCTGTTCTATGGCATTGCTTAAGGGTTTTAAACAATGGTTGTTAAAGAACTTTGGTTGAGTAAGGGACTCTGAAATGGGATTATACATGGGATTTTAATCTATTGAGAATTGGGGAATTGTATTAGGTAAGGTTTCTTATTCCTAGAGTACGGTAATTGTGCTAATATAAAAATCAGTCTATTCAATGATTGTTAGTAATTTTATTTAGAGTTTTACTTTAGGGGATTAATAAGAGATGGTTTAAGGAATTTTGGAGTCAAGGTAGAGACGTGGTGAATAAAATTTATAATTGAAAAGTATTAACGAAAAGGGAATTGGTGAAGGTATTCATAATGTATAGATATTCTTGAGTGTAGTTGAAATAACGAAAGTCTTTTGGGTTATAGTAATGATCAGCATATTACTGTGATTAAATTTGAGTGTTTTGTGGGAAATAACTTCTTCAACAAGCTATGTCGATTAAGTAGTTAATCATGATCTATTGTAAAAGTCAATTGAAGGTTTTGAGATGAAGTACTAAGGTACTAGTGGTGGTCTGGTTTGATCCAACAAATTTGAGAAAGGCAAGTATCAATCTCAGATTGAAGATGCGTCAGAAGGTTAGTGGAGAAAGGAGAGGTCGCCAAGGATTTTCATTTTAGACGATAGTTTAATAGGGGCTTAGAGGCAAGCTTCATGTGCCGGATAAATGCAAAATCCTGGGAATTGATACTGAGGCGAAAAGCCGGTTCAGATATTGAACTAGTATAAGCAAGTACTTGGGAAGGAAAGGTGGGGATGAAAAAAAAAATGTGGATTTTGGTTAACCGTTGTGTCTTAAATTTCGAGGACGAAATTTTTTGAAGGAAGGGAGTATGTAAGACCCCGGATTGTTGGTTAGCCTAATATAAGGAATTTGCTAATATTATTAAAAAATAAAATAAAGTGGGGGCGATCTCGTGTTAGGGTGGAAGCCATGCAAAGGCATTTTGGGGATTTCTGAAATTATTAATTATAGAAGCTAATAGTAAGTGGTGTTATATATATTAACTTCAATATGAAATAATATTATATTATGAGAAAAGTTTAAGGAGATGGAAATTAATGAATAATAATAAATTATATATGATGATGAATAGAGTAATTTACCAAGGATCGATGGGCTGTTGGTGTAGGTGTTATGGTGGTGGAGCACTACACAGGATCAAAAAGGAAATCAAGAGTTTTGTAACATAAAACCGTTTTGTCTTCGAGCGTTTAGATCAGATTTCAGTTCACTGTTGGGAGAAAACAGAAACGGCAGGGGTTAGATCTGAGGAGGGTTAAACCATTAATTGAAACTAAGTTTTGATCTAGAGGATTGGGAGTGAAGAGAGATTCTTGTTCGTCAGAAGAGTTGTGTTCAGTTGGAGCACAAGTCGTTCAAAGTCCAGCTTTTAATCGGGTAAGTCTAATCCATGTTCGAAATAGGTTATTTTGGGTTCATTTCTATCTGTTTGTTAGTAGAAATAAGAAGGAGGAATTAGGATCTAAGATTTAGAAATTTTCTGCAGAAATTTCTGTTCATCGGTGGTTCATTAGATGTTGAAAAATTCTGTTAAGCAGTGTTCTCTGTGGAGTTGGTTTTCAGCAAACCTAAGGCAAGTAGCATCTTTAAAATAGCATGTTTTTGTATTGTTCTTCTATTATTTGAACAAGGTAGAATTGATTTGAACGAATGATGTTTTCTGTTCATGAAAAGTACGTATATTTTATGATTCAGTTTGAGCTTAGTTATAGTATTTTAGAGGTGGCTTAATTGTGTTTTCGGACAATTGTTAAGAGGTTAAAAGGGTTTGGAGAGGTGGAGATTGGTTGTAGTGTTAAAGTGCTTGAGTTAAGGAAGGAAGTGCGATTATTTTGTAAGAGAGCTAACCTGGTGCCAACCTTTAGTATCTGGCGCTAGCCTCAAAGAGGTTAGCACCAGACTCAAAAGTTATTTGGCGCTAGGGAAACTAATCTGGGGCCAACCTCTCCAGGTTAGCACCAGACTCCCATTTATACCTGGTGCTAAGAGATTTTGACTTGGGGCCAACCTCTCCGGGTCAGCACCAGATCCAAATTCTAATACTATGTGCGGCTGATTTATTATTTGTTTATAAATAAAACTTTAGCCTCTAAAACCTGTTCAAATAGGTTCATTTAAGTTCTATTTAGGATCTAAGACTATTAGAATCTTGTGGAAGCTCAATTAACACCATGAACTAAGAGAATTGTTGAGAGGAAAAATACTAAAAGCAGGTTCTAAATTTTCTGCAGCATATAGTTGAGATTCTTTGAGTCTATTTCTGGTGTTAAACTCATTTTATCATTTCATTTGAAATTTTCAAGAGCTGTTGGGAAACTATGGGGATCAATATGATAATAAAAAGTAAGGTTTAATTTATGTTGGGAATCAATTACTAGCAACTTAGCAAATCTGAATTTATGCACTAAAAGAATTGGTTATTCGGAAAATCCTGGAGCTGATCCTAATCTCATTGTCTTAGCTGAATTTCTGTCATGACTTGAATATTAAATTGTCTATGCTGTTTTAATAAATCACTGGTTATGGTCTTGGGTTGTCAATGAAAGTAAAAATGATGAGATATTCAGCTAGGAACTGTTTTGTGTTTAATCGGAATCCCAATGCTGGTTTAATTTTTTCTTAGTAATGTGTATAACCTCTGAAATTCCTGAAATGAAATGATATCTATTTTATGGAATTTTATCAGACTTATGTTGCTGAGACAGATTTGAAGACTCTTAGTGTTTTCCGATTGATTTATTTAATTACTGCATTCTTAATTGAAAGTTGGTATCAGAACTGCATGTATTTTATTCTTTAAAATTGTTGCTTGAGAAAGTACTTTCGAAAACTCCATGAGGGAGTAGGCTTTGGTCCTGAGTGACCATATTATGTTTATTCGCACCCGGTTATATGTTGTGTTGCACATCGAAATACTTCTTGGTTTGAAACGAAGCTTTTGTCGTACTTGTTGGTCTTTATGTATGCTATTTAGGGCATAGCATGTTATGGATCCATAATCTAGCTAGTAAGTGAAGTCGGTCTATTTTGTTTGGTTAAAGTCTAGCTTCCTTCATGCGTTTCCTTTATGCGGAGAGGCCTTCCATGAGGGAAGTGCTGCGAACTAAGAGGGATATATTTTACGCGTTTCCTCCATATAAAGAGGCCTTCCATGAGGGATGTGCTGCAGCAGCTTCATTTCCACCCCATGAGGGGGTGAGGTCTATTATTGGTAGCAGTTACGACAGTGGTTCTCAGACTGGATTGATATCCGTTTCCACCCTTGAGGAGGGTGAGGTCTTGTGATTTCCACCAAGAGACGATATATTGGAATCAGTTTTCAGAGGTATCAGATTTGGCAGAGGTTCTCGGACTGGAACTGTTTGGAGCTAGAACTTAACTTTACAAAGTGGTCAAATTTCACGAGTCCCACCTTATTATGTGATTTGATATTGTTTTTCCGGATTAGTCGGATTAATCGATTTATTTGTGGTTAGTCGTTGAGTATATTTTAATCGTGCATGTTTTAGAAATTAAATTAAATATGTTTGAGCATGCATTGCTACTTGCTGAGATAGTCGTATCTCATTCCTTCTGTTTTGTTTTGTTTTCAGATCTCAGAGAGGACGATACAGGCGGGTTTATGCTTGGTTTAGGTGAGTTGGGGAAAATTTTAGTTGACTCTGATTATGTTATTGCCATTTCATGTTTTCCTTACTCTGATATAGCGATCCTGTGTATAAAAGTAACCCTTGGGGAACGAGTTACGGTTTTTACTACGTAACCCGGTTCCGGGGGCGTTACAAAGATTAACACAATGCTTCATTTGGCTAATGTTGGAAAATACCATTTTGTGGTCCGCCTCTTGGTACATCCTTGCATAGAATTGGGTTGTAAATTCGAATGCTCTTTGTTTGGAAATGAAGGAGAGAGACTTCGTACTCATAACCAAGTGTTAGATCAAAACTATCGAATGTTGTTCTTAAAATATCTTCAAGAAGCCTAGAGAGTACAAGCAAGAAGCCAACAAAATGGCTTAATTGGCCACTGACTTGATTATCCTGAAAGGGAATGACCAAAGAAATGGTCACGGTTCGCCGGCAGTCTTTGTCGTCTGCATAACAATAGAGGTTCAAACCTGAATTATGTTACACAGCAATCTCACATCCATGCGAGTGAGCACTACTTAATTCATCTTTCCATGGGTAAGTCCATGTGTCCAACACTTAATTCGACCTGTGTTTCCATGTTGTCCTGGTCAAACTTTTTGCTTGCATCAAAACGACCGTGCAGCGCTATAACTATCACCTTGCTATAGCCAACCTTATACCATCCGAGTTCTTTTCCACCATATAACAACTTCCATACGATATCTTGACAGGATACAACTCACTTCTGAGCCCTATACACCAAGTCTACCTTGGTCAGCCCACAAGTCGCTTCACAGCACTTAACTAGTGTTCGCCCCACTTGTAGTCTTTCCTTGTCATCATGGCCTATCCTGCACCCTTGAAGTGCTACCAAGGTCTATAATCAAGCCAAGCATCTAATGTGTCCCAATAGAAGGCTGCGCACATAGAATGTCACGATACCATCTCGAATAGTATTGGAGCTCCATCAGCTCCTACCATCGTCTGCCAAGGCTATCTAGCCCATAGCACACCTCCTACAATCTTGGCATTAGCCGCAACACCAAGAGAAGTGTCAGCACCTCATTTGTGCGCACCGAAAGTGCCGAAAATGAAAACCCCAATTGAAAAGTCAAACCCGAAAGGGCCAAAAAGTTGACTTTTTATCTGGTGCAAACCAGTCACCATACTTCTTATCATTGGAAAGAGGATTTTGATACGATTACAACGCAACTGAGTTTGCCCAAATCGGAGTCCAAGTGAAGAAGTTATGAGCTGGTCAAATCTGGGAATAACATAAATTGAATTTTTGCTAAACCCCATATCAGTTGTTCGATCTGGTCTTAGCAAAAAGAGCACTTCGACATGATTCCAACGCAACCAAGTTTGCTGGAATCGGGGTTCCGGATTGAGATTTATGAGCAAAACCGGCTCCCGGGGAGCAGTTTTGACTTTCTGATAAAAGCTTATTCAACGGCTCAATTTTATCACGACAAATAGAGATTTTTGACATTATTCGAACACAACTGAGTTTGCTAGAGTCGGACTCCGGATGAAGAAGTTATGGGCCGGTCAAACCTGGAAATAGCAGAAATCGGCTTTCTGCTCAACCCCAGATCAGCCACCCAAACTTATGCTAGCAGAAAGAGCATCTTGACACGATTCCAACGCAACTGAATTTGCTAGAATCGGAGTCTCGGATTGAGAGATACGAGCAAAACTGCCTCCGAGGGAGAAGTTTTGCACTTCTGCTAAAAGTCTGAATTTGCTGCTAAACTCAAGTTCAGTGGATAGGGAATCTCGTACTGATTCCAACATCACTAAGTTTGCTAAAATTGAATATCGGACGAGCGAGTTGTGGGCAGTTAAAGTTTCTGAAAATCTACACACGTGGCAAACAGTGAAGAAAGAGCAATAAAGTAAAAAGTTTTGAATTAAAAATAATATTTTTGTTAAAAATCTAATTAAGGTATTTAATTTAAATGAAAAGAAAATAAAAAAGGGCAAAGGACACATGTGCTTCAAATGAAAGAAAAATCTCTTATTAAAATATTAATAAAATCAAATAATATCTCATAAATTAAATAAATAGAAAATAAAAAGATATTGCAAATATTAAAATAATAAACATTTTGCACATGAGGGATGAGGTGTCCCCCATGAGCTGTTCATGATAAGATCAAGGATAGGCCACACGTTGGCAATGTGTGTTTTCATGTGTAACCGACATCAATTGTCGGTTACATATAAAGCAAGTTATAGCCGAAATTTATTTTCGGCTATACCTTGAGCCCCCTTTATCCGACATACATTGTCGGATCACTTTTTTTTGTTTATAAATAGGGAGCCCAGCCCCCCATCCTTCACTCTTGGCTCCCTCATTTTCTCCAGCAGCCTCACCCTGTCCGAATCATTCCAGAACTCCTTTCAAACCTCATTTCAAGCCTTGAAACCCTACTCAAATCTCTTCTAACCCCTTCCCCACTTTTCTCTCTTCACATCAAGCACCTAAGGAAGTCTTGAAAGCACTTTTGGAGAGGGGAGGTGCTACTCCAGTGGGGTCTCGGTCCAAAGGAAGGTGAAATACATCTCAAACACATCTTTAAACCCAAGGTGAGCACTTGTAGGTCATTCTATGGTACATACGTAAACATGAGATTGTTTTGAGTACATGATATTCTTGTAAAAATGATATTTCTGCATGTTTGGTTCTTGCTCTCTCATTTTTATCTTTTCTCCATATTCTTTTGGGGATCACAACTTTTCTAAGGTAAGAAAGGTAAGCTTCCGGTAGTTTAAAGTGAGGAAGAGGGGACTTCTTAGTTGATCTAAATGGTCTAAAGGTCACTGTAGAGTTGCTGTATTTTTTTTCTGTAGTGTAAAGTTGCTGTATTTTTCTCTTTGTAGTGGTTTCTTTCCATTTAAAAGAGGAGTGTGTTCCTCATGTATCAATCTAATGTACCCCTCCAAGTAAGCCCCCTTTCTCTTCCTTTCTTTGAATGTTCTTTTCTTAAGCTAAGTGGGTAAGGTAGGTTAATATGAGCATGATCAAGACCATGTGTGATGCATGCTAGGTTCACCTTTTTTATTCTAGTTATACATGGTTAAGTGTTTATTTTATCTATGCATGAATTTTTCACCATTTAGAGCATGCATATGGTTATTATTGGACTATGTGAGCATCCTTTTATCTACTGTTTTATGTATGTTTTACCTTGGTATTTAGTCTAGCTGCTATTCTATTCATTTACCTAAAGCTACCTCCTTTGGTTTCATACAAGTTAGCACGTTTATTTTTGCATTAGAAACTTGTCTAAGTGCCTTGCATGCACCACTGTTTAGTATGATATTTGAGCATACATAAAATCAGTCTTTTTTAGTTTCACAACACAATAAGCACATACGTATGCACTTTGATGCAAAGCATGTCTAATGGAGCATGTCTCATCATGGTTTAACTTCAACTAAGTTGCTGTTTTTCTATTGTATGAGATCACTCCATTAAGTTTTGTACACATCCTATTTGCATGCTTATTTCTTTATTTGCTAGAAGCATGTTTAGTTGCTTTTAAGTAGGTCACTGTTTGGATAAAGTGTGCACGCATGGAAATCAGATTTTGATTCTTAAGTTGCCTATCTTATTATTTAGTTCAATCTTATCTTGAAAGTGTGCTTTTTTTGGTTTGATATTCTCTCATGTGTATGAAGGTTTGTTTCTTTTGAGAGAAAAAGACCAAAACAGAGATGCTTCATCCCTGTTTTATGTACGGGGTTCAGTCCAAAAGAAAGGAAAGGGGGGAAGCCCCCATACATCTTCCTTAGATTGATCTTAAGAACCCCAAAGGAGAGGTAGGATAGCTTCATCCGGACCATTGTGGGCCCACATAGGGGCCTACACAGACCTTATGCATGCCCACAAATACCAAGGATTAGTTCTCTGTTGAAAATTACGAAAAAATGATTTTTTTTATAGTTAACCGAAAACTCAGATCGGATATGGGGATTTTCTAGCTTAGCCGAAATTTTTTTTCGGCTAAACTAGAAATGCAGTATAGCCGAAATTAATTTTTGGCTATACTGTATCCCTTGTATATCCGAAATAAATTTTCAGATACATTTAAAAATTTAATAAAAAAATCAGATTTTTGAATGTTTATTAATTAATTGATTTGTTTAAGCTAACCGGGTGAACCAGCAGGGTTTTCGGGTTAACCGGAAACCCAAAATGGGCCATGGGCTGTTAAGCCCAATTTGATTCCTTAGTGGGCCTTTCAACGGGGCCCATCCAGCCCAAGATCATTTTTGAAAATAAATAAGATAATTAAACAAGTTAAATGGGCCAAACCCTTTGAGGCGCATCAAAAAGCCCAAAAATGATGCATGGAGGCTTAGCATAGGCATGCTTTGGCCGAGACCACAGGCCAGGGCCTATTGGGCCCATCAAGCCCATCAACCTAATGAAAAAGGGTTCAACACCCTAACTTCATCAAATCTTGGTGTGCGCGCGTCGGAAACGCGGCACAGGAAAATTCGGAGTTGCCACCGCCTGATGGGGTGCAGGCGGACACCTGGGGTGCCTAATCTTGTCTATTAGGGCTTTTGGTCTGCGGCTTTGAGATTCTAAGTAGGGTCTCGGTTGCGGTCCGGGGAAGTCCGTAGACACCCCGGTCCACCCCGTCAGATGACGGGTCCCGTGGGTTCCCTGGTTTGAGTCAGCTTACATTGGTCTCACCCGATTCCTAATCCGATATGCGGTTTGGTTAGGTCTGGCGGGACCACCTGAGTGGTGTGGGTCCCTTTAATTGCTTTTATCTTGATTAATTAGGTGATCTGATTCTGGTTGGGTGTGCCCTGTTGGAAGGCCCACGGTGTCCTTGGTGGGTTTAGTCAAGCCCGTGTCCTTGTGGGCCTCGGCCTATCCTAGAAGGCCCTTTGGGCTTTGGTTAAGTGTTTTTTGATTTTACTTTAGGTTCAGATTTAAGGTTTAAGTGCTTTCCATGAAAGGGTGGGCCGGACTGGTTTTGTGGGCCCCTGAGGTGGGCCCACATGGTGGCCAAGTATTTTTATTGGATTTATCTTTTTAATTTTGCCAAAGTGAGTTGGACGTTGGGCTTGGGGCCCGCAGTCCAAATCTGGGCTGGTAAGCCCAAGTTACCGAAAGTTAGGGTTTGCACCCTTCCTTGGTTCGGTTGGTGGGCTTTGGTGGGCCCGTGGCCCTTGGTCTCAGCCAAACCACGCATTTCATACATCAATTGTACAAGTTCGGTTCGGGTGGACCGCCTTAGGTTTGGTCTGCCCGGTTTAATCGGTTAATTTTGCTTATCTTGATTCCAAGGAATTAGTTGGATGCGCAGCGAACAAAGGGGGTGGGGGTGCGGGGGGCGAAGCCCCCCGTGGTACAGTAAAGGGCATTTTTGGAATTTTTCAAAAATATATCAATTCGGCATGTTTTAGGGGTAGGCGCCGACCTCAGGTAGTAGGCGCGAGGTTGGCGCGAAATGGGCGGACCGAAAACAGCGAAAAAACACAAAAAATGAAGTGGGCGCGAGGTTCGCGCGAAGTGTTCGCGCGAGCTTCGCGCGAAGTCGGCGGACACTCGATGCTCTCGGTTTTTTTTCAAACTCCATTTTTTAGCTGATTTTTAAGCTCTGTAACTGTATTTTTTGGCTCTGTAAGCCCTCCCAGGGCTTCGACCACCCCCCAGAAGATACTCACACATGCATTGGAATTAATCTAACTGATTAAAGACACAACTCCATAACACTAAAAAAAGAAACCAAACCCGATTATCACAAAACAACACAGTCATAACTACAGACAGTTAATGGAGTGATGGGAGCATGCTTACAGGGGTACAACAACGAGCAAACAGCATACGGCAGGGGGTTGGGGGGGCATGTTAGCAAGTCCAGCACAATAAAAACAAAGAAAACAACATACAGACATTACATGCACTTTCATCCACAGACTGGTCCTTCAAGCATGCACACTAACATCCGAAGAAGGGAATGAGGAGGGGGGTTTACGGGGATACAATGGATGAAGGGAACTTGGGAACATGCTCCCTTTTCGGCGCGAGCAACACATGCATCTTCCTCTTCCTTACTTGGTGGTCTTCATCAGATGGAAGTGAAAAGAAAAAACATGGCAAGTTTTCATGGCTGTGGCCTCATACCACCGAATAAGACCGGCTTACAAAAAAACATCGCATATTCATATATGTGTAACCCAATGTAACAGGGATGTTTACCTGGTGGTTCTTGAGTTCTGGGGCTGAGTGGGGGAGCTCCTCGAAGGCGGACAGCAGCTGGAGCCTCCTCTTTACCGCACCGACAGTAGCAAGCCTCCACTGGTTTAGGTTGAACTGGAGGAGAACCAAAGGAGGGTGAGGCGCTTGGGGTTTTCTGGGAGGCAAGCAGGGGTGAAGAGAGGGGGGCTTCGGGTGAAGGAAGAAGAAGAAGAAAAAAAACAAAAACCCTTCGAACCCTCCAAAAATCCGAACACTTAGTTTTTTTTTTTCGAAAAATCTTCCAACCCTCTGCGCGAAAAGTCGCGTGGCTTATATAAGGGAAAAAACAGGGGGCGCCCACTTGCTTTCCACCTCGGCTCGAGCGACCGCATGATGAGAAATCATTAAATGCGGCCGCTCGTTTGTCTAAAAAATCGGGAAATTAAGATTTAGTCCCTGGTAATTTTCAATTCAATCCGATATTCTCGGATTTTTACAGATTTAGTCCCTGGGATATTTCGTATATTTGGATATTTACGGATTTGATCCCTGAGATATTTCGTATATTTGGATATTTACGGATTTGATCCCTGAGATATTTTCCTGCGCAACTCGCCACGTGTGCAGCTTTTTGCCACGTGCGCAGATTGCCGGTTTTGCTGCTAGGGAATTTCGTCAAATCATATTTTCTTCATCCGGACTCCGATCTGGGCAAACTTAGTTTCATTAGAATCGTATCGGAGCCCTCCATCCCATGACCTAGGGGTAGGCCTCTGGATTGGATTTTAGCAGAAAGTCAACTTTTGGCTCTGCTCAAGTTTGACCGCCCGCCGAACCTTCATCCGGACCCCGATTCTTGCAAACTCAGTTGCGTTGGAACCATGTCGAGATTCTCTATCCAATGACCTAGGGGTAGGCCTCTGGATCGGATTTTAGCAGAAAGTCAACTTTTGGCTCTGCTCAGGTTTGACCGTCCGCAGAACCCTCATCCGGACCCCGATTCCTGCAAACTTAGTTGCGTTGGAACCGTGTCGAGATTCTCTATCCAATGACCTAGGGGTAGGCCTCTGGATCGGATTTTAGCAGAAAGTCAACTTTTGGCTCTGCTCAGGTTTGACCGTCCGCAGAACCCTCATCCGGACCCCGATTCCTGCAAACTCAGTTGCGTTGGAACTGTGTCGAGATTCTCTATCCAGTGACCTAGGGGTAGGCCTCTGGATCGGATTTTAGCAGAAAGTCAACTTTTGGCTCTACTCAGGTTTGACCGCCCGCAGAACCTTCACCCGGACCCCGATTCCTGCAAACTCAGTTGCGTTGGAATCGTGTCGAGATTCTCTATCCAATGACCTAGGGGTAGGCCTCTGGATCGGATTTTAGCAGAAAGTCAACTTTTGGCTCTGCTCAGGTTTGACCGCCCGCAGAACCTTCACCCAGACCCCGATTCCTGCAAACTCAGTTGCGTTGGAACCGTGTCGAGATTCTCTATCCAATGACCTAGGGGTAGGTGGCCAATTTTCACTTGATCAAAAATTCAACTTTTCACCCCTTAGGGTTTGACTTTCCGTCCAGGGTTTGCATTTCTGGTTTTTATGGGAGCGCAAAAATGAGGTGCTTACACTTGGACCACCCAGTCCAAGTCTAAGCCAAGGGCCCCTAGCCCAAAGCTTAGCCCACTCTGGAAATTAAGCAAGGTAAATAAATAAAATAAACTTGGGCTACCATGGTGTGGCCCACCCAATGGGCCCACCAAACTATCCAGACACACTTTTACATAAAACTTAAGTACCATTTAAACCTTAATTAAAACTAATCAAATTAACCAAAGCCCAAAGGGCCTTTTAGGCTTAGTCAAGGCCCATTAAGGGACATGTGGGCCATGCCGAACCCACCAAGGTCCACCCAATCCGACCCAGACCACTTAAATAATTAAGATAAAATAAAATAAATGGGACTACACCTGCAAAAAGGTCCCCATTCAGACTTAATCAAAATACATGCTGGAGTAAGACTGGATGAGTGTAGAGTTGACTCGATAAATAGGAAGACCCGAGGGACCCGTCAACCGATGGGGCGGATCGGGGTGTCTTCGGACTTCCCTGGACCATAACTGAGAGCTTAGTCGGAATCTCAAAAAAGCGCAGACCAGCTAAAATTAGACAAACTTAGGCACCCAGGTGTCCGTCTACACCCCATAAGACGGTGGGGACTCCCCTTTCCCAATTTACCCTTCGGAGGTACGCACACGCGAAAAACCCTACCCGTGCGCCCCGTTGTGCAATCTCACATGCCCACAAGAAGCAACCCGTATCTCATAGCATCAACAATATGCCAATGTAGCACTCAGCGCCTAGCATTAGCAACACAAGTCATCTTGGCAAGTCATTGCCCCGTAACCCTGCTTTCCATGCCTTGAGACATTTGTGGCACATGCTTGAACCCAAGATATGCCACCACGGAAGCCCACGCCAAGCACGCAATGCCTAGTGATAGCCCATCAGTTAGCCATGCCTTACCCATGCATGACAATGCACACAAGGGCTAGCGAGCAAGCCAACCTCTTTCCCCACATGGATGCGCACTACTGTCAAGTAGCCTGCCCTAGTAGCATCCCAGGATGTACCACTCATGTCCCAAGAGACCTTAGACATCACCTTGATGATGCCAAGACCCGCCTCCAATCCCCATGGGGAGTGCTTGTTTGGTGCCTTGTTGTGACATAGGGAAGAGCCAAGCACAGCACTCTTCCTTGAGGAGGATGCTAAGTATTTAGCCCTCTACCAGAAGGAAACATCAACATTGCCGGTACAATCATACTAGGGTTTTTCAAAGTTCCAGGAAGAGTTTTCGCAATCCGTTTCAACCAGTATGTAACATCCCGGATCCGAGTTACATAGTGAAATTGTAACTCATCTCCGAAGGTTAATATATCACACAGGATCGCAATATCAGAGTGAAGGAAAAACATGAACAAAGCAATAACTATAAAATCAGAGTGCACTATAATCCCAGCTCAAAATTAAAATACCATAACTCAAGTCTAACTTACATGAACCAAGCGTTTACCCCTAGAGTATCATCCTCTCCAAGATTTGAAAACAAAACAAAACAAAACGGAATGAGATATGAATATCCCAGTAAGTAGTACATGCATGTTCAAATACATTTTATGCAGTTCTAAAACATGAATCAGTTATAAAGTATATCTCAGTGACGATAACACGAATAATCCGAATCCATCATGTAAAACAAATCAATAATAATAATGAACTTTGAGTATTTTGAGAGGTTAAGACCTAGCTCCAAACAATCCAAACTAACTGCAGCCACTCCCATATGGAAGGCCTCATCGAGTACATGATGGAAACGCAGTAAGGAGACTAGCCTTAATCCAAACAAAATAAACAGACTTCATTTAATAGCCAAATCAATAATATCAATCAGTATATAATAAGTCACAATAGGACTCATGAAATAAGACTGCCTTTAACTAGGGTAATAACAATGCTCACTGTGCCACCTCCCGGCTTATGTGCGAAGCCAAGTACACGATCATCGTCTTATTGCGGGAGAGCCCACCCAGTACAGAAATGGGTTGGCAACTATTATCCAAATATATTCCGAGTACACGATAAAATGAATGATAGCCGCAGCCCTCTGAGTACACGATAAGGCCTCACCGAGTACACTGTGGAAACGTGTGCGTGAACAAAGTATTGCAACTAGCAAAGAACAATCCTTCCCATTATCTAGCTCCTAAATGGATCCATCTTGCGCTATGCCCACTAGACTCTAATAACAAAACCAAATACAATGATCTAGCAAGCACAACTCATCTCAATATTAATCATATCATCCCGAGTACACAGGGCAATCTCTGAGTACACAGAGGCATCAACATCCCAAGTACATGGGGCATCCCCGAGTACACGGAGGTAAGATATCCATCAACTCATCAAAAACAATAAAACCCTCCTCCAAGTGCATGAAGGAAATCCGAATAACCAATTTAAACCAAAATAATTTGTTTAAAAGCCTTTTTCCATAATATTGCATAAAAGTTCCTTTATAGTTCAACATTTAGTAGAAGTGTCAATTTTGGCTAAACCGGTAAATCAAAATATTAAAACCAGAGTTAAATACTATTAATAAGTTCAGACTTATATTACGCATGTTATACTCAAACAGTAGTTTTCCTATAGAAATTAACCTTATATCATTCTCCTTTAACATAAGTCCTCCATGTATTCTTTTAACACTTCTAATTCATTTAAATGCAACTCATAGACTTCTGTTTCTTAGTTTCTGAAATTTTCACCTAATACAGCTACAATTTAATTTCAGTTATATACTACACATAGAAGAAATTTCAGTAACATAAACTTCTGAAATTTCATTCCACTAAGAATAAGTTTAACTTATCATTACATTCACCAATTCCTTTATATTGAAACACTTCATTTATAATCCTAATTCAACCTCTTGTTACTCCCTCACATTTCCTTGATCATCTTAAATTCATCCCCTAAAATAAATCCCTAATTGAAATTAACCAACAATTAATAAGTAAAATGATATATATACTGGGCGCCAACCCTAGGGCCTAGGCTGCCCTGAACGCCCAGTTTAAAATAGTCCGAATCTGCCATGGGCGCCAACCTGGGAAGGTAGGCGCCCCTGAGCCCTCCTGAGCGCCTATACAAATTTTTACATTGTGAGCTACGGCTAACCAAATTCAACTAGGACTGATCTACATTCATTCGAATTTAATTAAAGCATGAACTATCTCCCTATTGAATTAGGCACCAATTTCATCAAAAAATAGAGATTCAATTAAACAATCGCATAAACCACTTCACTTCTTCAAATTGATCATCTAAAACAAAGATACGAGGTGATACTTACCTCTTAGAAGCAAATCAAGCTGATAAACTCTTCAAATTCTCAAGTGAAAATTCTGAAATATAGCCTCTAGATCTGATCGCACGAACAATCACTGCTAAATTTTAATTCCTAATCAAATCTCTATAGATCAGTATTTCTCTTGTTAAAATTCAACTAATTATAACCTGATTAACCAAACTTACCTGAATTTCGGATTGAAATAGCTGAGATTACAGCTTTTGGACAAATTTGGAGTTGCTGCCGCAGGATCACTTCACTCTCAATCGAACAGAAATGAATGATTAGATCGAAATTCTCTGATCACCGCAGCAATTCAAATCAGCCTATACAAACCCTAGCTCCTTCCTCAATTTTCTGATCTCTCGCACTCAAGCAACCAACAAACCAACTTTCGTTCGAACTCTAACTCCCCTTTTATAACTACCGCCTTCAAGTTAGTTTAAAACCAGATCATGTGTGTGTCATCACAGGATATTCCCTACATGAGCACAAATAAATGGCTCTGATCTCATGCCTGCCACATCATCTAACCATCATAAACCAACTAAATAAAACTCCAGTAAATGCTCTTACCTATTTAAAATATAATTATCCCATCCAGTTCGATAAAAAATCCCTGGTTTAAATCCTTGATCTCCTTTTTTGAACTTTCCATCAATTAATAATCCCTAAAAATCCAATTTTTAATATTTAAAAATTCGGGATTTTACATAGTAGCTTTGTGACATCCCCTTCTCTCTAGACTCAACCTGGACATCTAACCATTCACCAATTACTCTCCACACCTCCAAACCCTTGTGGGGCCAACATGCTAGAAATACACCCTCTGACCATTTTCACCGCTTGCCACCACATTACCATTTTGGCACCCCTGTACCGTGTAGAAGTACCCCAAAGTTGATCCCCAAAAGCTCTCCTCTTGTTGATCATGCCCAACCAAAGTCAACCCTACCGGGCCAAGCTATGTGCCAACCATGGCATTGTCATGGGCCAAGCGCCATGCAAGTTGCTT
The DNA here is from genome assembly GCA_947561395.2 of Buxus sempervirens. NCBI lineage: Eukaryota > Viridiplantae > Streptophyta > Magnoliopsida > Buxales > Buxaceae > Buxus > Buxus sempervirens. Next base: position 15,067,794 of record OX387193.1, read on the forward strand.
GCCCGTGACAATGTGGTCTTCTCTTATTTGTCAAGTTACAACGGGTGTAAACACTATGGGATGACATCTGGAGTGATCCTGAGAGTAGACCCTCTCAAGTATGTGGAAAAAGAATATTCACCCCAATTCAAATCATGAATGTTAGAGTAAAATTCTCTAACCATCTCCACAGAAGGAAGGGTAAAGTCCCCTAATATGCAATCCCAACCCCTATCTGTGATACAAGAAGTGATCTCATCTGGAAGCTTAGTAAGCTTCACAACTCTCTCAACTATAAGAGGTCTTTGACAAAAGAAATGTTCAAAATTTTGTCTTGCCCTCTCATCAAAGAAAGCATTTTCTTCAATCCTAGCCCTCTTTTTTGGAATTTTTGGCATCTAGGGACTTGGTTCTAACCATCTAGGAAGAGAATAAAAGGGAAACGAAAAAAGGAAAAACACAAAAATAATCACATGTAAGAATGAATTCTACTACTAAACATGTAATCTGTAAATTGAACCCAATCTACATGCATAAGAAATGTAAAATGCATGAAAGAAACGAAGAAAAATCAATTAGAAATCAATTTTCGTTGAAAAATGACTTGTTCTTTAAGAACAGTAGATGAACGTTTGAGCGGTGGCTCTAACATTCTCTAACGTCCAAGAACACCAACCCAGATTTGGGGATTTTTTACTGAAACACCAAATCACGAAAATAAGTCAACAAAACCATTGAAAACTAAAATAGAACACAATTAAAACTTTTTCAAAGTGATTTTAAACCAAATAATGCTTAAAACAAACACGAATCAAGTAATAAAGAAATAAAACCCTAGAAAATGCAAGAAACTGAAAACCGAGGAATGAAAACAGAAAGAAATGCACGTTAAACATGATTTCTCACCTTTGAATCCACAATCATTGTAGACACTTTGAATCCACAATCGCCGCTCGCACAAAGGGTTTAGGGTTCTTAGAAACATTCAAACCCTCTCACATGTGACTAAAAATAAAAAGGGGTTTCACTTAACCGTTTGAGCGCCAGATCTAATGCGAGTTGAACCGTAGACGTAAGTTGATTTTTAAAGCAAATCATTCGAACCTCGGTATAACTAAGAGTACCGTTCAAACGTTAAAATATAACTAAAACCAATGTTCGGCATCGTTAGAGACAACGTTTGAGGCAACGATATATAACGTTTAACAACGTTTGAGATGTCGTTCGAACGGTCTTATAAAACTCAGAAAAAAAATTTCAAATTCAGCTCAAAAAACTCAATATTTTGCAACCAAATTGCTTCCAACATTCCTAAAAACATCCAAGATATTGAGTATAGCATAAAACGAGTATACACTTATGAAAACTTAAAATTTTAGACATTTGGGGAACCTTCTTCACTCAAAAATTCAAGTTTTAACAAAACCAACATCTATAATCCCAATTGTGCTTGTGTGCAAGTGCAAAACCAAATACAACTAGGATTGCCTAAATAAGAAATTGCTAAGGGGGATTTGCTAGATCCAGGAAAACTTAATTTTTGTTGCTTTTATCAACAGCTTTCGGACCACTAGCTACATGATCAATCTCAAGACTGATTCGAACAATTTCTCAATCTCTGGTGCACACCTTCAAAATTCCCGAGTTTAGAAGTTGTAGCTTGCTGGGCAAAGCTAATTTTAAATAAAACCCAAATTTATCTAAGGCAAAATCACAGAGAGATTTGAATATGAGGCAGCGAAGGTGGATGGATTTACTAAAGGATTTCAAGTTCACTTTGCAATACCACCCTGGTAAAGCAAACGTAGTGGCTAATGCTTTGAGCAGAAAAAGTGCAGTTGATGATCAGGTAGCCACTTTAGCAGTTTTCATGATGAGCCAGTGTAGATTGGTTGATTCAGTCAGAAATTGGCAGGGAGAGTTTAGCATGCCACAAGATGGAGTGATCCGAGTTGCTCGTGTTCAGATTGAGCCATATTTGGTTCAGTTGATTTTGGAGAGACAGTTGACTGACCCACAGTTGATTCAGACTTGGGAGATGATGAGTAGAGGATCTGAGACAGCTGTAGATTTTTCAGATAGAGATGGGCTATTGAGATATAGAGGTCGTATTTGTGTTCCAGCTGATGAGGAGATTAAGGAGAAAATATTGATAGAGGGTTATAGATCGAGGTATGCAGTTCACCCAGGAAGTACGAAGATGTACAAGAATTTGAAAGAAATCTATTGGTGGTCAGGAATGAAGAGAGAGATTGCAGAGTATGTGGCAAAGTGCTTGATATGCCAGCAAGTGAAGGCTGAACATCAGAAACCACTTGGTTTACTTCAGTTATTTCCTATTCCAGAATGGAAGTGGGAGCATGCGACCATGGATTTTTTATCTGGGTTACCATTGACAGCAAAGAAAGAAGATGCTATTTGGGTTGTTGTGGATAGACTGACTAAGTCAGCACATTTCTTGCCTATGAGCGCTACAAAGTCATTGAAGTCTTTACCTGAACTATATGTCAAGGAGATAGTGAGACTTCATGGAGTACCAGTTTCCATAGTGTCTGACAGAGATGCATGATTCACGGCACGCTTTTGGCTTGCATTTCAAGCAGCCTTAGGAACTAAGCTTAATTTCAGCACTAGCTATCATCCTCAGACAGATTGACAATCTGAGCGTACCATTCAGACGTTGGAAGATATGCTGAGATGTTGTGTTATGGATTGGGGAGGCAGTTGGAATCAGCATCTACCATTGATGGAGTTTGCCTATAATAACAGCTATCAGGCAAGTATTCAGATGGCACCATTTGAGGCACTTTATAGCAGACCGTGTAGATCCCCAGTGTGCTGGGTGGAAGTTGGAAAAAGACAACTTATTGGGCCACAGATTGTACAGGATAGCATTGAGAAGGTGAATCAAATTAGGCAGAATATGCTTACAGCCTAGAGTCGTCAGAAGAGTTATGCAGATACCAAAAGAAGAGACTTGCATTTTGAAGTTGGTGATTTGGTATTTCTGAAGATATCACCATCTCGTGGGATTAAGAGATTTGGAAAGAAAGGCAAGTTGGCTCCAAGATATATAGGTCCGTTTGAGATTAAGTGCACAGTGAGACTAGTAGCATACAGATTGGCTTTGCCTACATAGCTGGAAGGAGTTCATGACGTATTCTATGTTTCTATGTTAAGGAAGTACGTGCATGACCCTACTCATATCATTCAGCATGAGCCGATAGTAGTGTGAGGGGACTTGACTTATGAGGAGCATCCCGTTGAGATTTTGGACAGGAAGGAGCAGGTTCTTCGTACTATGTGATTCAACTTGTGAAAGTACTTTGGCAGAATCACACGACTGAGGAAGCTACTTGGGAATTGGAATCAGAAATGCAGAGAAAGTATCCTAACCTATTTCCAGAACCACAAGGTAAATTTCGAGGACGAAAATTTTCTTTTAGGAGGGGAGGATGTAAAACCCCGAATTTTCCTGAAATAATAAATTAAATTAATAAATAATATTATTGGGAGTTATAATTGATGGAAATATTATATTATTGTAGGGGATGATTTAATTAGTGGAGATCCAGAATTAGACACAGATCTGACCGTCCGATCATGAGATATCGAGGTATGTATTCTGATTGAGCGTGTGTATGGAGTTTTGTGTATGTGAGATACATGGGATCGGAGAGTATAAATATTAGTTTAATAACCTAAATACATATGCGTTACTATTTTCGTTCGTATGCTTCAGCCGCAAGCGACAAGCCAAGTTTGAACGAACGAGCGACTGAGGAAGAAGGAGGAGGAAGGACTTGGTTTTGTGTTTTTCATCGTCTAGAGGATTGCTTGGTGATAGAGTTCGTCATTGTTCAGAGAAGTGAAGGAGAAACCAGCGTAGAAGAGGTAGGTGACACTGTTTTGTTCGATTGATTTGTGTTTACGTTTGTTTAATCGCAAAAGCATGTTTTTATGATATGTAATAATGTATATAGTTAGATAATCATGTTATAAATATGTTAGAATGAGTTTAGACGAGAAAAATCACGTTTTGGAACTGATTCTGTTCGTTTTCGAACGACCGCTGACCTCGACTGTGCTCGGCGATCGTCGGCGATCATCGGCGCTAGTTATAAACTGTAGACCGTCGAAGACTGCTGGAAGACGTACCATCGGCGTTCGATTTTGAACTACCTCCGACCACAGACCGCTGGGGCGATCTTGAGCGATCCTAGGCGCTCTGTTCAGATTTTGTAGATTTTCAAAATTTCACACCCTGATTTAATTCCAAACTATTTTTAGACAATTCTAATGCTTAAATAAGATGTTTTAAGATTAAAATAAATTATCTAATTCCCTGTTTTACAGAAAAATAAATTAGGAAGGTATTTAGGACATTAGTTGCCAAACTTTGAAAGAAATGGAGAAACCTAGTTTTTGGGAAAGCTAATTAGTATTTAATTACTAGAACATCTTTTAAACTACTCTATAAACCAGAAAATTCATAAAGAGAATTCAGAACTCAGATGACCCGAATATTGAAGGGACTGACAGATTTAACCTTTATATGCCGCTAGGCACCAACCCTTATAGAAATATTATATTTTAGGGAATTTTGGAGTCTAGTGGGCATAGCTGGTTATGGATCCATAGTTGTTGCTAGATAGCTGAGGGATATGTCATTTGGGTTGATTTTCTCCCTTGTGCGACGCGCTTCCTTTGCAAGTTAGTTTGTCTGGGAAGGTCCTATGTCTGGAGGGACACCCCGGTGAACCGCTGGTGATTCCCTGTACATGTGGATAAGCGACCACACTCCATGTATTGATTCTGGTGCTGCATGCTGGTGGTACATGCCAACTCTGCGGGGTTCGTGCGCAATAAGTTGGTGATTACGGCTCTTGTCTAAGCTGCGCTGCATGGGACTTGAGTATCATTAGTAGCATTGCTCCTAAGCCGCACGGTGGTATAGCAATTGGTTGAGAATCATCTCAAAAGGTTTATCTATCTTTATGAATCTTACAAATGACACTGAAATCACAACTCTTGATATTATTATTGTATACATGTTGGAGGCATGTGATTGAGATACTGATCGGATGTGACTGTTTAGTGCATCCTCGCAAAGTATGAATTATGTTATGGATTTTGATAATGGATTCTTATAATAGAACTTGCTAAAATTCATCTCTAGAATTTTTTATCATACTGTTTTGTATTCATGAATGATACGAATGATTATACGAGCCTGCTTAGTCGATATTGCTTAATCGTGCATGAACTGTTATTTTACTTATATGAACTGTTTAATCATGCATGTGTTACCTACTGGGATATTCGTATCTCACTCTACTTTTATTTCATTTTTCAGCTGATACGCGAGAGGGGGTGTAAGCACCTTATTTTTGCACCCTTGGAAGTGCTAAAAATGAAAACCCTGGCAGAAAGTCAAACCCCAAGGGGACAAAAAGTTGACTTTTTGATCAGGTGATAGTTGACCACCTTGCTTTATCTCATTGGATAGAGAATCTTGACTCGGTTCCAACGCAACTGAGTTTGTAGGAATCAGAGTCCGGATGAAGGTTCTGCGGGCGGTCAAATTTGAGGGGGAGCCGAAAGTTGACTTTCTGCTAAACCCTGATCCAGGTGCTTACCCCCATGCCATTGGATATAGGGCTCCAATATGATTCTAACGCAACTGAGTTTGCCCAGATCGGAGCCCGGATGAAGAAAATATGAGCTGTCGAAATTCCGGAGCAACAAAACTGACAAACTGCACACGCGGCAAAAAGCTGCACATGTGGCGATTTGCGCAGGAAAATATCTTGGGGATTAAATCAGTAAATATCCAAACATCCCAAATATCTCAGGGACTAAATCTGCAAATATCCAAGAATATCGGATTAAATCAAAATATCCCAGGGACTAAATCTTAAAATTCAGATTTTTCGGACAAATCCGCGGCCGCATTTATTAGTTTTCAATGATTGTGTTGCTCGCGCTAAGCGAAAAGCGCTCGGCGCCAGTTCACGCAAGCTCGGCGGATACCCCATTTGCTCATCTATAAATACCGCAACCCCCTTCTTGCGAAGGGGTTCGGCGATTCGGGTGTGCTGGTTCGGGCTTCTCTGGGTTGGTGGCTCCCTTTGCTCGAGCCTTCCTCCCCACTCCTCCTTGTTCGAAACCCTCCGTATACCTCCCTTTGCTTCCACGAATAACCACCCCACATAACTTGAAACCCTTTCCACCCTTGGTTGCTCTCTTCCTCCTCTTCCTCGACAAACCTGAAGGAGATCGTGTTGTTGGTGGGGAAAGGTGCTGCTCCGGCGGCTGCTCGTGCACTCCAAGGAGGCCTCACACACACTCTACAAAGGATTAAAACCAAGGTAATGTTCCCTGTTTAATATGAATAAGAATAAGCTCATTTCAAGCATGCTAGGGCGTTTTCTGTCTTTGCCAAGTTGCTTGCTGTTATTGCTTGTTGGATTCGAAGGCGGGAGCATGCTCCCCCTTGATCTTTGCATCTCTTGTATCCCGATGTAAACCCCGTGTTTCCCTTCTTTGTTGGTTGCATTTCTGTTCGGTTTTCGGATTTGGGCGTTTCTGGAGAGATTTTGTTTTGGATTATAGAGTAGCTTAGATTAATTCCAAAGTGAGTTTAGAGGTCTTCTGGGAGCCTGAGGAACGCCGGGAAGGTGTTACAGAGACTGGAAATAAAACCAGTCTCTGAGTTTAAAAAAAAAACAGAGAGTCGCGTTCCGTAAAGTGGGTGCGCTGAGCTCGCACCTAGCTCGCGCTGAGCTTGCGCCGAGCGCACGCGCGGATGCTTTTTTTTGCTGTTTTCGGTCCACCCAGCTCGCGCTGACCTTGCGCCTAGCGCCTGAGGTCAGCGCACCCCTTTTTATTACCGAATTGCTTGTATTTTTTGAAAACCCGAAAATGCCCTTTACCGTACCGCACCCCAAACCCCGTTGTTCACCGCGCGTCCAACTCGTTCCTTGGACCCAAATTATGTGATTTTTGTATATTTTGTGTATTTGTGATTTCTTGTACATTCTATGATTTCTGCTGCATATGGGTGACACCTTCAAACCAAACCAAATGAACCAACAGGGTTTCCGGGTCACCCGGACACCCAACATGGGACTCAGACCATCCGGTCTAGTTTGATCTCTAGTGGGCCTTCCAACGGGGCCCACCCAGCCCAAACCATCCAATTATGCCTAAATAAGATAATTAAAAGGATTGAGTGGGCCAAACCCACTGGAGGCCCACCAAAGCCCTATGTGGGGCATGCATGTGTAGTTAAAATTGTGGTTTGGCCGAGACCACGGGCGGGGCCTGTCGGGCCCACTAAGCCCACAAAACTAAGTAAGGTTAAGGTTTCAAAACCCTAACCCAGGAAGCCTTGGGCTTTCAAGCCCAAGCCCAGGTAAAGGGCCCCAAGCCCAAGGCCTGGCCCATTTTGGAAACTAATCAAGATAATCTCAAATCATCTTTGCAACCAACTGCGGGGGCCCACTCAGGGGCCCGCAAAGCAATCCGGCCCACTTTGCATGGAAATCACTTAATAATCAAACTTGAACTTCAAAATAAAATCAATGCATCAAACCAAAGTCCAAAAGGCCTCTCAGGCTTAGACTGAGGCCCACCAGGGGATATGCGGGCTTAACCAAGCCCACCAAGGGATCTGCAGGCCCTCCAACGGGGCCCGCCCAATCAGACTCACTTCACTTTAAAGCTAAGAAGATAAAATCAAGTAAAAGAACCCACACCACTTTGGCGGTCCTGCCAGACTTAATCAAATTGCATGCTGGAGTAGGAATAGGGTGAGTGAGAGACCAATGTTGACTCAAACTAGGGAAACCTATGGGACCCGTCACTTGACAAGGCGGACCGGAGTGTCTACGGACTTCCCCAGACCGTAACCGAGAACTTACTTAGAATCTCAAGCCGCAGACCAAATAGACAAACTTAGGCACCCAGGTGTCCGCCTGCACCCCATCAGGCGGTGGGGACTCCAATTTCCCATTTTTACCTAGTACAACACACCGAAGTCAGGCGCGCACAGGGGGATCATAATGATTTCCAAGGAAAGGTAGCAGAGTATTCACCAGAGGATTACTTTTACCCAGATATTGTTTAAGGTCGAGGATTGTTATAGACTTAGTTATATTTGATAGACTATCATTCATTTGGATTTGATGTACTAGCGAAATGAGAGAGATAGTAACCATTTCATTTTACCAGACTTTGATATTAAGGATTGATGATTAACTTTAATGTTTAATTGAGGATTTTAGACTACACTTCCGCACATACTTATTTTCCGCACTCTGATAGTATAATAAAGTGAATGGATTTTAATTCTTTGGTCTGGTATATTATTGATGATGTATTTGATATGGGCCAATAACACCTTGGATTTGGTTGTTGAACTAAATTCGGGTTGTTACAGTAGCGAACCGGGTTCGGGTCGGGTGCCGGTTTGCACTGACCCGAGTTCGAGGCGTTGCAATTATGTATTTTAGTTAAAGTGGAAGAGAGAGAAGGAGATGGGGTTGTTTCATGTACCATAACATAACAATGTGTGCATACACCCTATTGTTGTTTATATATTTGAAATTATATGAATTGGTGCAATGTTTAATAATTGTCGAATTTAAATCAAAGCATGGCATGTTGAGTTGGTAATTTTAAATGAAGCATGATTATATGTATATGAGTACTACTAGTAACTTGATACTAGTCTAGTACCCAGCACCAAGTGTTGTTGGAAGATATAATGTTTGTAATGTTGGCACGAATTGCTAGTTCAGTACCCAGCATTTTGAGGTGTCTGGGATGATGATTAAATTGTATTGCTAGCCATGCTAGTTCAGTACTCAGTGTGTGATTAACCACTGGGATGATTGTGATGCGATTGTACTGCTAGTGGCAAGGGTTCACTAGTCCAGTACCCAATATGAAGACTGGCAAACACCTATATGGTGGTACTTCTAGTTGTGAGGTCACACACTAGTTAAGTTGTCTGCTATGGACGTTCTATTGGGAGTGTGTTTACTGCTAGTCTATACTAGTTCAGTACCCAGTGAGGGACGCCCACTGGAAGAGGATATTGAGATGATTGTACTGTTAGCTAACATAATGCTAATTCAGTACCCAGCGTGACCTAGATGCCTACTGGGATGTGAGGATGATATTTGGTAGTTAATATTTCTTTACATTTGGTTATTTTTATTTTGTTATTTATATTTTTGCAAGGTATATGTCCATAAAAATCACAGGTAAGTATTTCTAACTCTTAGATTAAGGTTTATTTATTGTTTCTTTTTATCATGTTTAATTTATTGTTCTTATGTTAGAATTCATGATCCCTTATGTTTAATATTGTTAATATTAAAATATATATGTAAATATGTTATGAACCCAACTTAGGAAAACTTTGCATATTTAATGATAATACTATTAAATACCTATTTGGTGTAAATATATTATTTAAATAAGGAATATTATGCATATTCTCATACGAGGTGTATTAGCCTCACTTACTGGGTTTCTTTAAGACTCACCCCTTATATTTTCACAAGAAACCTGAAATTCTGAGATAATGAAATGTGGTGACAGGATCGTGATTGGAATGATGAACATGTTGTTTGAGATGTTGTGATACGCTTTGGCAAGAATCTTTGAGTTGATGTATTTTATGAACCATTGGGGTTCAAGATTGTGACTGGATGCATTTGGATAAACCATGGTTTGGGTTGGTTCAATTTTTGGTCTTGATTTGGTATATTGGTTTAATTTCCACTGTAACTTTGATTGTAGAAATATTAAGTGAAATTTTCAATTATTTATCGGGAAATAAATGTATTTTGGGTTTCGCTTACAAGCAAGGTTACACTCGGTCCTACTCATGCATAGTAAGTTGTGAGGTGAGGATTTAGGGCGTGACACATATTGATGCCAATAACAGAAATGCATGCAGCTGATTGAGACATTTTGTTGAACATGCATCGTTCAACTCAAGACACCAACAAAAGTAAATCAAACCCTCTGATCAGAATACAACAACACTTTCAGCAAAAAAAAATCTCACAAGAATGACTTCAAGAAATCATCTAAAATAAAATCTCATGTGTTAGAAACTACCTCTAGATTGATCTCCTCAGCTCTCTAAACCAATCGACTCCTTGAAGACGTGAATTGCCACCAACCAAACAGTTCCTCGTTGCGATGCCTCAAAGACGTGAGCTGCCGGCAAACAATTCTTTCGATGGCGTTTGGAGGGGCAACTGTAAGCTTGTGGCAGTATTGGATAAGCAACTGTACACAAAACCAGGGGCGGGAACCCCTTTTCGTTCCCAAATTCCATTTCATTTTCGCGCTCAATCGAGAGGAGAAAAGGGGTTCTACCGATGTTTGAAAAAAAAAGATTTTTAATTGTTTTTTTGGGATGGACGGCATTGTGAAGGAGACCGAGCGAACAAAACTAACGGCTAACGGAGGTCTCGCTCGGTCTATTAACGACATTAGCCTTTGAACACGTGACGTGCGATTAGCCTATGAACAAGAGATGAAATGAGGAATCAGTATGAGAGGAAAAAGGTTGGTTTAATTGGCCACTCGACGTCCCCTGTATATTGGTGGATAATTGGTATTCGGAAAAATGGGCCACGACAAATTTGTGATAAAAAAATTTGATTGGATCACGAATGTTGAGATACTTTTTCTTCTCTATCTTTTACAATATACAATTCCTTCTTATATAGGCAACAAAAGAATATTCTAACAGAAATTTGTTACAACAGAATTATTTTCAACCAATCATAGAGGATGGTTTGTTGTGATGGTTCTGGAAACCTTTGGTGACGTGCTGTTAGAAGCCTTGGATGATTTGCTGCTATGACTAGGCATGTTAATTGTGTTAACAGCCCCCCTCAAGTCGAGTGGCAGGTAATAAAGACAAAGACTTGAACACAAGGACAAAAAAAAGCAGCAGAGAGTGGCTTTGTAAATATATCTGCAAGCTGATCCTTTCCAGAAATAAGTTCAACAATGAGAGATTTGTTGAGAACTCTTTCACGAATAAAGTGAAAGTCAATCTCTATATGTTTCGTATGGGCATGAAAAACTGGATTGGAAGAAAGATAAGTAGCACCTATGTTGTCACACTACAGTGAAGGAGCTTTGGTAAGATGGATACCAAGATCACGACAGAGGCGCTGAATCCAGATGGTTTCCGCTATTGCATTAGCAACAGCTTTAAACTCAGCTTCAGTAGATGATCTTGCTATGGTCGGCTGCTTCTTAGAAGACCAAGAGATTAAATTGGATCCAGAGAAAATGCAGTAACCTTTAGTAGACCGACGGTCATCAGGGCACCCAGCCCAATCAGCATCTGAGAATACACTGAGATTCATAGAAGATGATTTGGAGAGAAATAACCCAAGCTCAGATGTATGTTTAAGATAGCGAAGGATTCTCTTGATAGCCTACCAATGAGGAAGACGAGGTGCATGCATAAATTGGCAGACTTTGCTGATTGCAAATGCTAAGTCCGGTCGTGTAAAGGACAAGTACTGAAGTGAGCCAACAGTGCTTCGATACAAGGTGGGATCTTCAAATAGAGGTCCTGAAAAATTGCTAAGTTTAGCGGATGGTGACATTGGCGCCTTGACAGGTTTAGCAAGATGCATTTTGGTGTGAAGAGGCAAATCAGCAATGTACTTCTGTTGAGTAAGTAGAAGGCCGCTAGAGATAAAAGAAGCTTCAATGCCCTTGAAATAATGCAATCTTCCAAGATCAGTAATTGGAAAAGCATTTCTGAGATCAGCAATAAGTGCAGAAATACATTGAGGAGTGTAGATGACCGTTTTTATAACTCGCCACGTCACTTATATAATAATTTGGCATAAATGATTTGTCACATGATAATAACAAATTTGTCATGGGTTATCCGTCACCCGACAGAAACAACCCATCATGGGTCATCTGTTACCCAACAAAGTAATCTGTCATGGATTATTTACCCAATAAAAATAATAATTAAATGTGACATAATTCGTTAAATTAAATGTCATTATTATTTGGCATATTGGAGTGGAGATCTCCGTCTTGGGCAAAAGCCCATTTAAGGGGGGTTATTTGGCAGTCCTTAAGGCGTGGCGGACACGGGCATGGGAATCGTTGGCAGCCGGTGACGAGCTTTGGCATGCCAACCTAGGATGATGTAGACGTCAAGTGACGTATTTTCACATCTTGATATGTGGGACCCATTGTACCAATAAGAGAGCTCCATTATTTATTTGAAACACATAATAATTATCTCTTATTCCTATCTTGAACCTAGATGTTTTTTAGACCAGATTCATGATAAAGATTAAATATTCCTGAAGCATCAGATCGTGACAAGTGTCACAATCCTGGAGACCCACACTTGCTATAAATAGGAGAGCCCTCATTCATTTTAGGGGGATCTCTCTCTGGTTCTGAGACTGCTAAGAGCAAGACTTCACTTTTCTTTCCTCAACCTTCTCCAAGCTTACTAAACATTCCCTAAGTCCTTCAGATTCTTTGTCTTTACCATAAAAGGAGCTCTCTACTTTGGTATACGAGGGGTCACTTGAATATCTCCCGTCTCTCATTCTAGCCACTGCCTACCTGTCACGTCTTATTGACTCCTCCCCCCTTCTATTCGGAAACAGCGTGGGAACGGCTGTTGATTCGATGGTTTAGGCCAACGTCGGATGTATCTTTCTTACTCAAAATCCAAATTTGAAGACACGTCATCGGCATCTTGACACCGTGGAGGCAATACTAGACGCGTGGACGTGGATTCAAAAAAGGCACCTACATTTTCTGGCGACTCTGCTGGGGAGGTAAAGTCACTAACAGAAGAAAGCTACGAGGAGTCAGTGATATGGCGGGAACTAGAAGAGCGCGAGGTGGACAAAGTGATCTGGCACCGGCTACATCTGGAGGACATTCTAGACATCAACAAGCTGCAGCACATGACGAGAGTGTGAATTCACACCCGGAACAATCTGCTCAAAACACTGGTAAACTGGCAGAAGCTACTTCAGAACTGGCTCAAATACTTGCGGCGTTTCATGATTTGAATGGGCGCGTTGAGGAACTCTTCCACATTGTCCACACCAAACAACTAAAGGAGCCTCCGCATATTGACGAGGAGCATGCTAAGCAACAAAAGATACCCTCAGGCTCGGTTGCTGGTTAAGAAGAGGTGAAGTCTGGTGATTATGTCATCGTGGCAGAATTTGAAAGTTTGCTGAAAAGAGAAAGGAGTCAACATGAAGATGCGGATCTGTTATATGACTATCGTCCGCCGTATCCTATTGCAATACTCGAGAAGCCATACCCAAAAGACTACGTGATCCCGAAGTTCGCTCGCTATAATGGAAAGAATGGCAATGCGAAGGAGCACGTCGCAAGATTTATCGATGCTCTTGGTGCCCATGCCTATGACAAGAACTTGCGACTCAGAGAATTTTCTAAATCTCTGTCGGAGAAAGCTTACACCTGGTATTCGAATCTAGAGCCATGTAGTATTAACACATGGGAGGAAATGGTGAAAGTCTTTTTTCAAAAATTCTTCTTGGTGGAGGAGAAGACGACGCTCATTGATTTGAACCGAGAGCAGCAAAAGTCAACGGAGGGACTTATTGACCTCGTCAAGAGATTTCACACCATGGCACTGTAGACACCCCAAATTGCACAAACAATCATCAAAAATAATTATCTCCTGGAAAGCCAGCACAGAATTTGAAGAAAATAAACTTTTACCTGTATCCGGATACTCAATCCGGATACAAGTACTCCTTCCCATATCTGGATACTCATACCGGATACATGTGAGCCTTAGTGTATCCGGTACCATGTACCGGATACCTTAAGGCCCTTTTTTATCCGGTCTGACATACCGGATACCTTAAGTTTGCTCAAAATTAGGGTTTTCCGAGAGCTTTTCACTTTTACCATCATGTCCCTCATTAAATGAGGGGAAATCACGGAAATGACCTTAGGGTTAAGGTTGGAGGGGTTCTAGACATTAAGTTGTGTCTACCAATGACCTTAGCCTTTGCCTATAAATAGGAGCCTCCTCCTTGAGCAAATGGCACTCAACTCTTGTTTTGAATTCTCGCAAAGAAGAACTCCAAGAGAAGAAGAAAACCGCTGTGGAATCGCCTCCAGAACTCAGGTAAGCCTCAACTTTTCTTTTATTTTCTGTCTTTACATTCCTAGATCTAGATCTCTTCTTCTACCTTTCTGTAGTGTAAAGCCTTGTTTGTATGTGTGGAAATCCTTCCCCGGCTCAAAGTATCTCAAGACTCCCCTAGCCGTAAAACGTGAAGGCGGATCTAGGAGAAACGAGACTGGGGATTGACCCTAGTGCTAGAACCCATGTAGCATAAGGCTTTTGAATGTTTGAAAACCGTTCCATAATCAAAGTACCCTTGATTATTTCGAAGATCCGTGTTTAACGAGGAGAGAGAACAGAGGGAAACGATAATGGAACGGAACCCTAGGCTATGCTAGAACCTATCTTGTTGAATCTATATGCATGATATGTGGTTTTTCACTCTTACACACATATTACATTTTTTTGGTGAATAGGCTCACATTTTGGGATTTATTACATTCATTGTGATAAATCTCCAATAAATGGCCTCAATCAAATTCTGGAGTGTTTTAAAATGTTTTTCAAAGGTTTTGGATTCATCTCACACGGATCACACAGATTTTATCAATTTTCGGATTTGGTTTTCTTCACAAGTGGCTTAGCTTGACAGCACCTGTACCCTTACTTCGGACGCCCATAACTTTATCATCCGGATGAATTTTGGGGCGATTCCAGAACCATGGGAAAGGTGAGGCTGTCTAGTTTATGTTCCCCAAATTTCACAAATTTCTATCTAGCGGATTTTTGACACCTCTCTGTCGAAGTTAAGTGGACAGTTCAGGTTCAAATACAGAACTTGTCACTTCGACGGACCGCCATGTGTTCGTTTTAAGTCTGATTCGAGTGCTTTTTGTTTCTGAGTACTCCTTTGTGGATCTATTTTCAAATTCAGTTGGTTTCATAATTTTTGGATTCCATTTGAATTAGTGGTAGCCGATTTACTCAGAACTGCTCATTTGCACTTTTCTGGGTAAATCTGTGATCTTCGGGGCCTGTTCGGGAAACCACCCAAGGCACGTCCGAAGGGATTTTTGTATGAGGCTAGTTTCTTTCAAAATATGGCCATACAGACTTCAATCACACAAAATTTCGTGGATTTTTATGTAGTGGATTTTTCTAGACAATTTTCCAAAGTTGCCCACTTACCACTTTTAAAAATCCCCAGCAGCAACTTCAAAGGAGCATAACTCCTAGATTTTTCATCGGAATGAAGTGAAATTTTGCATGAGACTCTTATTTACCTTAATCTTTCAAATGGATGTGGTTTGGTTCAATTTAGAATTGGATTTGAATGATTTCAAGGCAAATGGCATACTTTTTACCGAATTTTCCGGATTTGATTTAACTTGGTTTTGAGCAACTTGTGTTTTGATTTCCATCTTTTGAGATATTCCAGAGGTGATATTAACATAACAGAGGATCTAAAATCCGTTTAGATCTTCATGTGAAAATATCATACATTAGTCCCTTTTCAAGATTTTCTATGATTTTAGCAAGCTTCTTATTTTCTTTTTAGCATGAACATACACTTGGCAACCACTTCGTGTGGATGAATGGGGGTGCCTAACACCTTCCCCCGTTCATAATCTAATCCCCTTACCCATCTCTGGATTTGATTTTCAAGTAGGGTTATTTTTATCCTAGAACTTGTCTTTTGGCTATTTTTGCTACTTTTGAACTCTTTGGTGTCCATTCTCACCCCAAAATCATGAATGGTGGCGACTCTCCCAATTTTTGCGTTGAGCCCGTGTGATGACGGAGGGATGATCACTCCGGTGATTTTTCCCATGTCTCACAATTGGCGACTCTGCTGGGGACTTGTGGATTTAAGCCTATTTGTGTATATTCATGCTTTTTCTTTACTTTGGAATGCTTGCTATTTTGTTTACTTTATTGGTGTATATTGGTGTATTCTAAATCTGATTGGGATGCTTTTAAATTTTACATTGATAAAGGCATGTGTGTATGCTTGGATATGCTTAGGATCATGTTTAAGGCCTTACCTTGTTGTGCATGCCTACTTGTTTTTTTGTTTGCCTTGTGTTAGGAGGTTCTTAGTGCCATGATTTAGCATGAAAACAATGAGCAAAAATCTGTAAATACAGTAGCCATTAGGATGGTTTTCAAGCATGTTTTCCCTCATTAAAACACTTTTGTATCATGTCAGTAGTTGCTAAATTTTTAGGCATTAATTTGGGGTATAAGGGAAGCACTTTTGAGCATGAAAATTTTGGAAATTTCAGTGTATATTTGGGGGATTTCAAGCATGTTTTACCTCATTGAAACACTTTTGAACCATGTCAAGTAGTGCTAAAATTTTAGGCTCCAATTTGGGTAGAAATGGTACACTTTGAGCATGAAATCTGGAATTTTAGGAATACTTTTGGGTTTCAAGCATGCTTACATGATTTAATTGTTGTTTGTACAAATAACATGTTTTGTATACCACTTTATGGGCATGTAATATTTTTGTGCATATTTGGTGCTTGCTTGCTTGTATGTAGCTTCATTATTTTTATCATATGTACCTTGGCTTGAAATTGAATGCATGGCTATGAAAAAGAGTGGCAAGGGGCTGGGACGTTGTGAATGTTACCACAATTTAAAATTGCACTTGAGCACTTGAAACAATTTGCACAGCCTACCAATTACCTATTAGGAAGTTGAACCATGAATGTGTGTAGCTTGGTGCACCGAGGTCGTGACTTCGGAAAGCGAAAGTGAAAATATTTACCTTAGAATTTGAGTCAATGATGTGATGACAATGGGATCTGTGATTCGATTCCGGGCATCACTAGACTTGAGTTCTAAGTTGCCAATTAAGCCAAAACCCAAAAACCATACGCTTGAAGGTGGAGAAACACGTTTTCGGCTAAAAGCACACAATTGCGTTTGGGGAATTGGGTGTAAATGTGGGAAGGCCGTTTGCATGTTTTACAGGCCAAGGTATAATGTGAATACCATATTGAATGAAGGTAATACAAGGTGGCAAGGTAAAGCCATGTTCTTTTCCTAAATTTAGGGAATTTTGCAAGTATGATGTCCAAGCCCAATTTGGGGCAAGTTTTGAAGGTCAAATTAAGGTGAACATCAGGTGGGAATGAAAAAAAACTAATCTGGTGAAAAAAATGAGTCAAAATGGCCATTTCGGCATTAACCGGCAACTCAGGCCGGTTAAGAACACTTTCCTGCATATCCGGTATATATTTCCGGATACAAAGACATATGCGTGTATCCGGTTAGGGTTATCGGATACAATAAGGCATATTCTTATCCGGTATATTATACCGGATACGTTCAAAAAATGCACAAATTGGCTTTTTCAGCCCGAATTTTCAGAATAAAAATGCCTAAACACTGTGTATAATCCTTAGGCACCCCAAAGAAAATATAAAAATGTCAAAAAAAAATAAAATAAAACAAATAAAAAAATATTCTTTTGGGATTAAACCTAAGGTTGAAACTCAAAAAATGAGCTAAGGTGTCATATTTTTTGACATCAACTCAACTCAAACATGTGTCAGTCAAACTTTTGAACTTGAAAACTGAGAAAATTCAGCAAATTTGAAAAAAAATAAATAAAAAAAAAACCTTTGGTTGGTTATTTTTACCAATCAAATCAAAACATTTGTGGGACACTTGGAAGCCCTAGAATATTCCAAGAAACCTTTGGTTGGTTATTTTTATCAATCAAATCAAAACATTTGTGGGATGCTTGGAAGCCCTAGAATATTCCAAGAAACCTTTGGTTGGTTATTTTTATCAATCAAATCAAAACATTTGTGGGACACTTGGAAGCCCTAGAATATTCCAAGAAACCTTTGGTTGGTTATTTTTATCAATCAAATCAAAACATGTGTGGGACGCTTGGAAGCCCTAGAATATTCCATGAAAACCTTGGTTGGTTATTTTTACCAATCAAATCAAAACTTTTTAGGACCTTTGGAAGCCTCAGAATATTCCAAGAACCTTTGTTTGGTCACGAGAACCACTCAAAGTTATTTTTTTTAGGACCTTTGGAAGCCTCAGAATATTCCAAAAGACCTTTTGTTTGGTCACGAGTACCACTCAAAGTCAAATCTTTTTAGGACCTTTGGAAGCCTCAGAATATTCCAAAAACCTTTGTTTGGTCACGAGAACCACTCAAAGTCAAATCTTTTTAGGACATTTGGAAGCCTCAGAATATTCCAAAAACCTTTGTTTGGTCACGAGAACCACTCAAAGTCAAAACTTTTTAGGACATTTGGAAGCCTCAGAATATTCCAAGAACCTTTGTTTGGTCATGAGAACCACTCAAAGTAAATTTTTTTTAGGACATTTGGAAGCCTCAGAATATTCCAAAAACCTTTGTTTGGTCACGAGAACCACTCAAAGTCAAAATTTTTAGGACATTTGGAAGCCTCAGAATATTCCAAAAAAAAAAAAAAAAACCTTGGTTGGTCTTTTTCGTGCCAATCAAGTCAAAAAGAAAAAAAAGTGGGACCTCTGGAAGCCCTAAAATATTCCATGAACCCTTGGTTGGTCTTCTTTTTACCAATCAAATCAAAAAATTGTAGGCCATTTGAAAGCTTCTGAATTTCAAACATCAATCTCTTCGGGCCATCTATAAGCCTCTGAATTATAGACACATATCCTTTGGGCCATCTAAAAGCCTCTGAATTTTAGAAACAACTTTTTTGGGCCATCTAAAAGCCTCTGAATTTTAGACACAACCTTTTTGGGCCATCTAAAAGCCTCTGAATTTTAGACACAACCTTTTTGGGCCATCTAAAAGCCTCTGAATTTTAGACACAACCTTTTTGGGCCGTCTATAAGCCTCTGAATTATAGACATATATCCTTTGGGCCATCTAAAAGCCTCTGAATTTTAGACACAATCCTTTGGGCCGTCTAAAAGCCTCTGAATTTTAGACAACTTTTTTGGGCCGTCTATAAGCCTCTGAATTATAGACACGTATCCTTTGGGCCGTCTAAAAGCCTCTGAATTTTAGACATTTCTCATTCTTTGGGACCTTTGGAATCCCTAAAATATTCCAACAATCAAAAAAACAAAACAAAAAATCGAAAAATATAGAAAAAAAAACAAATAAATCCGGACTTGTGTTCACCTAACCCACTTATCTACATTTATAAGTGTGTGACTCAGATTAAATGGGAGCTGACATGTTTCTTTGCTTTTCCTTACCCAGGTACACTTATTTGCAATCATTGCTCCCGTGACCAGATCCAAAGGCAGAGCTATGAACACGGAAAAGAATCAAGCCCAAGCCACCGTACCCGCTCAAGACTTTGCTCAGTTGCAGGAGCAAGTGTCTAGTCTGGCCAAGATGCTGGGAGACCTACTGGCGGCTCAGGCCCAACAGGCCCAGGCCCAAAACCAAGCATCAACTTCCCATCAAGCACCACCACCTCAGGCCTACATTCCGCCTCCGGCTCAACCCATGCCTGAGCCCATTTCTGAACCAGTCCCTGAACCCATTCTAATCAGGGAAAATACAGCAGAATCCGAGAAAGAACTGGAGAAGGAAAAAGCCAGGGAAGAAACTGAAAGGAAAATGCTGTTCAGGATAGAAAGGATCCAGGAAGAACTGAAAGAAGTGAAAGGGGGAAATAGCTATGGAGGCACCACTTTCGAGGATCTGTGCATGTATCCTGACGTATGTCTACCGGCCAAGTTCAAGTGCCCGGACTTCGACAAGTTCGACGGCACAGGCTGCCCTATGAGCCATTTGAAACTATACTGCGGGGCTTTGTGCCAGTTTGGCCGGGATGACGGCATATTGATCCAACTCTTTCAGAGGAGTTTGACAGGATCGGCTCTTAGGTGGCTCGCCACAGTTGATCATGGGAAGATTAGAGGATGGAAGGATCTGGCAGACACCTTCTTAGACCAATAAAAATTTAACTCGGAGATCGTACCGGACCGGTATGACATTATGAGGATGAGCAAGGGCAAAGATGAATCTGTGCGGCAATATGCCAAGAGGTGGAGAGAGGCTGCCTCCCAGGTCAGGCCGCCTATGTTGGAACCTGAAATGATCTCAACATTCATGGGCACACTGGGGCAGCCCTTCTACAACCATTTGGTGGGTCAGATCACCACCGATTTTGCAGCCCTGGTGCAGGTGGCAGACCGGATTGAGGATGGGATCAAATCTGGCAAGATAATTGATTATTCCGCCTTGGTCAGTCAACAAGACTCCATTCATAACAAGGGAAATGGAAATGGAAAGAAAAAATCTGAGGAAAGGAGAGAAGCAGAAGTGAATATGGTGCAGCTTCCCAAGGGACCCTTTCAAGCCAATGCCCATCCAATTCCTTTGCTGCCTATCCAAATTAATGTCCCTTCTGCACAGCCTGTGTAGGAGGAAACAGAAGTAAGGAAGAGAAGGGAGTTTTCAAAACTGCCTATGAGACCATCTGAACTTTTGCCTACCCTACTTCAAAAGGGTTATGTGACTTTGAGGTTGCCAAATCCTCATGCAAGCAAGGGGAAGGGTTATGATCCATCTGCAATCTGTGAGTATCATATGAGCACTCCAGGGCATACCACAGATCGTTGCTTGGCCCTAAAGCATGCAATTCAGGAGTTGCTGGATAATAACTCTTTATCATTCAATTCAGTCACACCCACTCCTCCTCCCACCAGCAACAATGGGGCAAGCAGCTCAAATGCAATAGGGTCAATTTTTTCAAGAAAAAGAAGATTTGACCCTTCTCAACTTATTGCTCCGATTGGTACCACAATCCAGGTTTATTTTGAAAAAGAAGATGAAGGGGGCCATGTGGAGAAAGAGACTCACACAGGGGCAGATTTTAAGCCGAAGGTGAAAGAAAATGAAATGACAGGTGAAAGGGCAAAGGAAGTGCAAACAATTCCATTTGAGCAGTTTGAGCAAACAAATGGCATAGCACTGGATGTTGAACAAGAGTTCAGTATGGACAAATTGGATTGTCTGAAGGGTATGGAATCACTCTTCATACAAGAAGGAAATGAAGCAAAGGTAATTGAAGAGGAAGAATCCCAAGAAAAGAAAGAAGAAGAATCAAAAGAAAAGATTGAGGCCAGGTTTAAGCTGCCATTGATTGACTGGGCTGTTATCCAGATTCCGTATCAAGGAATGTCACTTCTTTCAGAAACTGAGCACAGTACCCAAGAGAAGGGGATCATCCCAAATCATGAAAAGAGAAACTTGCCTCACTCAGTAGCAGAAAGAAATTTTCTGAAAAAGAAAGAAAAGCTAGCTTTTGCCTTTGAGAACAGGGGCAATTTTCAAATTCCCTTGTTCTCTAAAAAGAAACCCCCTTAAGAGGAATGCACATTTCCTGAGGATCCTAAGGAGCCTTGTTCTCAGGAAGTGATTTCAATAAAGGCTCTTTCAAAAAAAAAAAAAAGTTTTCCTTTAAGATTTTTGTAGAAAAAAAAAGGATTTTCCCTTTAACATTTAAAAAAAAAAAAAAAGGGTTTTCAACAAGGTCCTGTTTTACTTATGAGTCATATCTCTCATTGAATTTCATTAAGTTGAATATGACTTCGACATTGGGCTCAATTTTTTGAGACCATAATCAAAGAAAAAGACATTTTATATGAAAGTTCAAATCTTTTTAAGTGTCATGAGAAGAATATTTCTGCAAAATTTTGAAGTGACCAATCTTATGGACTTTAGAACCAAAGATGACCTGAAGTTTTCACTTGAAAGTAGCAAGTACAGAGAGGATCGCATCACTTGCTCGTCAAGGAAAAGCAGATGGAGAAGAAACTGAAAGATGAAATTTTTGCATTTGAAGATGACTCCAAGTTTGCACTCTCCATCGGAAAATATGGAAAGATTTGGATTGCGAGTTAAGAGGCTGATCTGATGAGAAGGATGTTTTGTGGTTGAAATTTTATCTTCCCAGGTGGCGACTCTCCCAATTTTTGCGTTGAGCCCGTGTGATGACGGAGGGATGATCACTCCGGTGATTTTTCCCATGTCTCACAACTAACGACTCTGCTGGGGATTCTGAGGTTCGGTCTCAAAACCAGAGATTCTGGGTTCGGTCCCCAGCAGAGTCGCCAGTTGTGAGACATGGGAAAAATCACCGGAGTGATCATCCCTCCGTCATCACACGGGCTCAACGCAAAAATTGGGAGAGTCGCCACCATTCATGATTTTGGGGTGAGAATGGACACCAAAGAGTTCAAAAGTAGCAAAAATAGCCAAAAGACAAGTTCTAGGATAAAAATAACCCTACTTGAAAATCAAATCCAGAGATGGGTAAGGGGATTAGATTATGAACGGGGGAAGGTGTTAGGCACCCCCATTCATCCACACGAAGTGGTTGCCAAGTGTATGTTCATGCTAAAAAGAAAATAAGAAGCTTGCTAAAATCATAGAAAATCTTGAAAAGGGACTAATGTATGATATTTTCACATGAAGATCTAAATGGATTTTAGATCCTCTGTTATGTTAATATCACCTCTGGAATATCTCAAAAGATGGAAATCAAAACACAAGTTGCTCAAAACCAAGTTAAATCAAATCCGGAAAATTCGGTAAAAAGTATGCCATTTGCCTTGAAATCATTCAAATCCAATTCTAAATTGAACCAAACCACATCCATTTGAAAGATTAAGGTAAATAAGAGTCTCATGCAAAATTTCACTTCATTCCGATGAAAAATCTAGGAGTTATGCTCCTTTGAAGTTGCTGCTGGGGATTTTTAAAAGTGGTAAGTGGGCAACTTTGGAAAATTGTCTAGAAAAATCCACTACATAAAAATCCACGAAATTTTGTGTGATTGAAGTCTGTATGGCCATATTTTGAAAGAAACTAGCCTCATACAAAAATCCCTTCGGACGTGCCTTGGGTGGTTTCCCGAACAGGCCCCGAAGATCACAGATTTACCCAGAAAAGTGCAAATGAGCAGTTCTGAGTAAATCGGCTACCACTAATTCAAATGGAATCCAAAAATTATGAAACCAACTGAATTTGAAAATAGATCCACAAAGGAGTACTCAGAAACAAAAAGCACTCGAATCGGACTTAAAACGAACACATGGCGGTCCGTCGAAGAGACAAGTTCTGTATTTGAACCTGAACTGTCCACTTAACTTCGACAGAGAGGTGTCAAAAATCCGCTAGATAGAAATTTGTGAAATTTGGGGAACATAAACTAGACAGCCTCACCTTTCCCATGGTTCTGGAATCGCCCCAAAATTCATCCGGATGATAAAGTTATGGGCGTCCGAAGTAAGGGTACAGGTGCTGTCAAGCTAAGCCACTTGTGAAGAAAACCAAATCCGAAAATTGATAAAATCTGTGTGATCCGTGTGAGATGAATCCAAAACCTTTGAAAAACATTTTAAAACACTCCAGAATTTGATTGAGGCCATTTATTGGAGATTTATCACAATGAATGTAATAAATCCCAAAATGTGAGCCTATTCACCAAAAAAATGTAATATGTGTGTAAGAGTGAAAAACCACATATCATGCATATAGATTCAACAAGATAGGTTCTAGCATAGCCTAGGGTTCCGTTCCATTATCGTTTCCCTCTGTTCTCTCTCCCCGTTAAACACGGATCTTCGAAATAATCAAGGGTACTTTGATTATGGAACGGTTTTCAAACATTCAAAAGCCTTATGCTACATGGGTTCTAGCACTAGGGTCAATCCCCAGTCTCGTTTCTCCTAGATCCGCCTTCACGTTTTACGACTAGGGGAGTCTTGAGATACTTTGAGCCGGGGAAGGATTTCCACACATACAAACAAGGCTTTACACTACAGAAAGGTAGAAGAAGAGATCTAGATCTAAGAATGTAAAGACAGAAAATAAAAGAAAAGTTGAGGCTTACCTGAGTTCTGGAGGCGATTCCGCAGCGGTTTTCTTCTTCTCTTGGAGTTCTTCTTTGCGAGAATTCAAAACAAGAGTTGAGTACCTTTTGCTTAAGGAGGAGCCTCCTATTTATAGGCAAAGGTTAGGGTTAGGGTTGGTGAGATTGGTAGACACAACATAATGTCTATAGCCCACCAACCTTAACCCTAAGGCTATTTCCGAGATTTCCCCTCATTTAATGAGGGATATGATGGTAAAAGTGAAAAGCTCTCGGAAAACCCTAAATTTGAGCAAAACTTGCGTATCCGGTATATCAGGCCGGATACACAAGGGCCTTAATGTATCCGGTATATAATACCGGATATACTAAGGATTGCTTGTATCCGGTATCTTTCACCGGATACAAAGAAGAACACTTGTATCCGGCCTGAGTTGTCGGATACAAGGAAAAAAAGCCCTTTTTTTGAATTTTAACACAGGCAATACTTATTTACATGTAATATCGTTTAAGTAAATGTCCTCGTATTTTTTAATCTCCATTTACTTAAGATATTACATGTAAATAAGCAAACACCCCCCCCCCCCCATTTGAATCCATTAAAAATAGTTCCAAACCCAAATTCCAAGTGAATAAAAAGTCAACTTTCCAGTTCTAGGCAAAATTCCGATTTTTCAGGTCTGGAAAAAAGGTTCAATATGTTAAAACCAAGGTATTCGCCAAGATTTAAAATCTTAAAAAATTCTTTTATGCAATAACATGGCTAAAAACCTGATTACCGGGAAAAATTATCTTGAAATCTGGCTTTAAAAAATATTTCATTTTCTGGGGTCAAAAGTCAACAAAATTCAACCAGAAAAAGTTTGACTTTGCACAAAAGATTGAATTCGGGCCTTTTCCTTTTCCGTTTTGGATTCAAATGGGTTAAGTATCTCAAACCCAATGCAAAGAATTGGAAATTCCAATAAAACATTTCTCTCCTTTAAGATTTATCAAAAATCGTGCAATTTTGGGGTGTCACCAGAGACTTTTGAGACATATGGTGTGCAATTTTGCCGTGGATGCGAAGTGCGCTGGTGTCCAGGAAGTACAGGCGCTCTCCTAAGTACATCACCCTACCAAGCCTCCCGAGGAAGCACTGGTAGGGCTGACGTCGTCGATCTCTATCGAAGGCGTCCTGTACCACCATCTCACGAGCCACCCCAACATCCACGTCATCAAATCGGGACAGGAGGAGCTACAAAAAAGGAAAACTGTCAGGTACAGTCAAAATACAGGAAAGGAAATAAAAGAAAAAAAAGATAGAGGACTTACATCAGATCGGCGGGCACGGTCTAAGTGCACCCGGGCAGTGCGAGGCTGGCTCCTATCAGCATCTCGAACCTGGGCCGACCATCGCAGAGCCACAGGGAAATCCGCAACATCAGGAACCGGGGAGGGGCGGAAGAAGGTCATATAGGTGTACATGAACACCTAGCAAAAGAAAAATCAGCCAAGAAAAGATAAAGCCTACGGAATTAAACCCGGACAAATGAATTCAATACCTGTAGAATCTGCCAGAAAAACCGGCTGCTGACTCCATCACCCCTCGGGGATGCCAGGCCTCGAACCGCTCGGCACAACCCGGCCAGGATGGTCCCATAGATGAGCCAACCCCATGCTAGCTGGCGGGTCTGATAGAAATCTCTCAAGGCGTCCAAAAAGAGCGGACTGACACCAGTCGTATCCTCTGGAAAAAAGCAGCTCCCAAGCATCAACAGAAAAACATGTCGGAAGATCGGTGCAAAGGCTGCATCCTCCACAGAGACGGTCTCGTGCCTCCTCTCAAA
The DNA here is from genome assembly GCA_947561395.2 of Buxus sempervirens. Taxonomy (NCBI): domain Eukaryota; kingdom Viridiplantae; phylum Streptophyta; class Magnoliopsida; order Buxales; family Buxaceae; genus Buxus; species Buxus sempervirens. Next base: position 15,093,608 of record OX387193.1, read on the forward strand.
ATGACGAGCCAGACTCTCCTGCAGCCAGCTAATGGAGAGCCGGCCGCTCCGCCCATCCCAAGCAGTAGGTGGCAGGGCCTGATATCCCAAGAGAAGTCCGATATCCTCCGCAGAAGGCCGCTCCAAGACAATGGTCCGCCCCGTCAGAGGAATGCCAGTAATCATCACAAAATCGGAGGGGCGGATCCCCAGCTCCACGTCCGGCAGATGAAATGACTGTGTCTCTGGGAAATATCTCTCCATCATGGAAAAAATAAGCGGACGGTCGGCTCTGAAGGATGGGATGCTAAGAAAGTGGTCCAGATGACATCTCCCAAACTCCCGCCTGAGTGCCGGAGAAAGCGACTAAGCTAACTCACTAAATCTGCCCCAGCTGCCTCGCAGATGAGAGGAGTGGTACGGAAGAGGCACATCTGCCCGGATGCACATGGAGGGGTGGCTATCCAAGCCACGGAGGAGCTCTGTATCATGCACAGAGGCCCTCAACTCCTCAGAAACCCCTGCCAAAGCTACAGCAACCCCCTCCTGAGCCGTATCTCTGGCTCTGCCTCGGCCTCTGCCACGGCCTCTCTCGCCCTCAGGGGCCTGACCCTGAACCCGGCCTCTGCCTCAGCCTCGACCACGAGCGGGTGCAACCACGGGCTAAATTTCAAAGGAACAGCGTGAAGATTTGTGTAGAAAGGAGAATGAAGAAAGAAAGAAAATTTTTGAAAGCCTACCTCAACAGAACTCTCTCGGGAGACATCTAGCGGCTCCGACAGGGTGGCGCTGGAACTCGCCTCTGTCCGAGCCCGCGAACTGGAGGGCTGATCAGCAGGGTCAGCCTCCTCTCTAACTCGGGAACGACTCCTAGCCATCTACACAGGGAAGTGTTTTATGAATTTCAAAGTTGGCTTTGCTCCCAGTCTTACATAATTTTTCCAAATTATCATGAATTGTGGGTATTTTATCTGTTTTAGAAAGCATTTGGTATTTCTGCCTAATCAACAATTTTATGCTAAGCTGTTTATCAAAAATTTTGTTTCTAAGGCATTTCCAAATATGGTCCTAAAGTTTCTGGGAGGATTAATATTTTCTTAATTACCAGGTGTAATCAGGAAAAATGCGCAGAGCACGATCCTAGCAAGAACTGCAGAAGCACTACCTTGTGGGGAAAAGTTCCAAGTGGAGAAGCCTGAGTCCCACAAGTGATCCAAATTCAAGCTAAGAAGTGGCAATCGAATTGGGAAAGAAGGCAATACAATTCAGAAGTCTCTACATCCTAACAAAAGCATCAAAGTGATCATGCCAGGGTTGTGAGGAAAAGAAAAAAATCCGTACATACAATCAGCAAGTGAATACCCACTAACAGTCAAAGTGATTGGATATGGATATCATCGAAGACACAAATCATGGTCATCAAGAATTATAGCACAATTGCAGCACCCAATCACAAGCATGGTATTACAATCAAAAATGCAGCATGGGTCAATTGCAACATGGAATAGAAATCCAAATTAAAGCATGACATTAAGCAGCCTATCATTCAAAAGATCAGGCAATTCGGATTCCACTGACAGACAGTTCAAAAAACCGACAAGATCAATGTGGAGGGCAAGCAACAGCATGATATCAGTCCACGGGGGTTTAGTCATGGGCAAACATCAACAAAGGCATTCTCAATCGTGCATTGATCACAACAGATGCAGAAAATTGGCATCTAAATCAGCTCAATCCAAGTCAATGCATAGTCTGAAATTATGGCAATCAATAGCTAGAGCATGATTGAACATTCGAAGACTTACCTGAAATTGGAAGCAAGAAGTTTGCCGCGGTAAGCAAGAGCAAGGAAGCACGGATGCCTGAGTCGCCGGTGCTGGTTGGAAGTCGGCAATCAACTGGAGACGAGCGAAAAACCAAAGCACCAAACCAGGGCTCGGTCGCGGCAGCCAAATGCAAGTAGACGAAGTCAATACAGGTCGCCGGAGACAACGGAACTTCGCCGGAAATAGTGAAAGTCGTCGGAAATGGCCGGAGAAGATGGAGCAACAGTCGGGGGCGAAGGAAAAGAGGAGCGTAACCGGTCTGAATAATCGGAGAAGAAAGAATAGAAGGGGAAAAGTCGCGGTCACGTGCGACTTATAAAAGCTGAGGTATCCGGATACTCAGACCGGATACAAGCGAGCCCTCGATTATCCGGATACACCTACCGGATACCAAAGAAAAAAATAGAAAAAACAGGAAAAAAACAGAAAAAATAGAGAAAAAACAGGGAAAATAGAGAAAAAGAAGAAAAGAAAGAGAAGGAAAAGAAAAAAATAGAAAAAAAAAAAAAGCAAACTTGTGCTATAATTCTTACTATTTTCTCAAAATCCTATTTTTGTCTTGAAATCCACCTCACAGCCACGAGAGCTCTGTGGAATTTGGGACAACCTTGGGAAATGTGCCTGGTCAAAAGGATGATATCCACTCAATTTTCAACTTGGTTTGATAAAAAATCAGTTTTTCAAAAATCCTATTTTTGGGCTTAAAATCTACTTCATAGCCACGAGAGCTCAGTGGAATTTAAGAACTCTTGGAGAGATGCCCCCCTTAAAGTGAGGGCTTTTTGGCAAATCTCCACTCAAATTTTGTTTTCTACAGAAATTGAATTGAACCGAGCAAATCATGCTCAAGGGAATGCAATTTGGGCTTGTCTACTCTTTGCAGCTCACTGCTTCGCAGCTCCCACAAAGAGGGGCAGTTGTAGACACCCCAAATTGTACAAACAATCATCAAAAATCATTATCTCCTGGAAAGCCAGCACAGAATTTGAAGAAAATAAACTTTTACCTGTATCCGGATACTCAATCCGGATACAAGTACTCCTTCCCGTATCTGGATACTCATACCGGATACATGTGAGCCTTAGTGTATCCCGTACCATGTACCGGATACCTTAAGGCCCTTTTTTATCCGGTCTGACATACCGGATACCTTAAGTTTGCTCAAAATTAGGGTTTTCCGAGAGCTTTTCACTTTTACCATCATGTCCCTCATTAAATGAGGGGAAATCGCGGAAATGACCTTAGGGTTAAGGTTGGAGGGGTTCTAGACATTAAGTTGTGTCTACCAATGACCTTAGCCTTAGCCTATAAATAGGAGCCTCCTCCTTGAGCAAATGGCACTCAACTCTTGTTTTGAATTCTCGCAAAGAAGAACTCCAAGAGAAGAAGAAAACCGCTGCGGAATCGCCTCCAGAACTCAGGTAAGCCTCAACTTTTCTTTTATTTTCTGTCTTTACATTCCTAGATCTAGATCTCTTCTTCTACCTTTCTGTAGTGTAAAGCCTTGTTTGTATGTGTGGAAATCCTTCCCCGGCTCAAAGTATCTCAAGACTCCCCTAGCCGTAAAACGTGAAGGCGGATCTAGGAGAAACGAGACTGGGGATTGACCCTAGTGCTAGAACCCATGTAGCATAAGGCTTTTGAATGTTTGAAAACCGTTCCATAATCAAAGTACCCTTGATTATTTCGAAGATCCGTGTTTAACGGGGAGAGAGAACAAAGGGAAACGATAATGGAACGGAACCCTAGGCTATGCTAGAACCTATCTTGTTGAATCTATATGCATGATATGTGGTTTTTCACTCTTACACACATATTACATTTTTTTGGTGAATAGGCTCACATTTGGGGATTTATTACATTCATTGTGATAAATCTCCAATAAATGGCCTCAATCAAATTCTGGAGTGTTTTAAAATGTTTTTCAAAGGTTTTGGATTCATCTCACACGGATCACACACATTTTATCAATTTTCGGATTTGGTTTTCTTCAAAAGTGGCTTAGCTTGACAGCACCTGTACCCTTACTTCGGACGCCCATAACTTCATCATACGGATGAATTTTTGGGCGATTCTAGAACCATGGGAAAGGTGAGGCTGTCTAGTTTATGTCCGCCAAATTTCACAAATTTCTATCTGGCGGCTTTTTGACACCTCTCTGTCGAAGTTAAGTGGACAGTTCAGGTTCAAATACAGAACTTGTCACTTCGACGGACCGCCATGTGTTCGTTTTAAGTCCGATTCGAGTGATTTTTGTTTCTGAGTATTCCTTCATGAGTCTATTTTCAAATCCAATTGGTTTCATAATTTTTGGATTCCGTTTGAATTATTGGTAGCCGATTTACTCAGAACTGTTCATTTGTACTTTTCTGGGTAAATCTGTGATCTTCGGGGCCTGTTCGGGAGACCACCCAAGGCACATCCGAAGGGATTTTTGTATGAGGCTAGTTTCTTTTGAAATATGGCCATACAAACTTCAATCACACAAAATTTCGGGGACTTTTATGTAGTGAAATTTTCTAGACAATTTTCCAAAGTTGCCCACTTACCACTTTTAAAAATCCCCAGCAGCAACTTCAAAGGAGCATAACTCCTAGATTTTTCATCGGAATGAAGTGAAATTTTGCATGAGACTCTTATTTACCCTAATATTTCAAATGGATGTGGTTTGGTTCAATTTAGAATTGGATTTGAATGATTTCAAGGCAAATGGCATACTTTTTACCGAATTTTCCGGATTTGATTTAACTTGGTTTTGAGCAACTTGTGTTTTGATTTTCATCTTTTGAGATATTCCAGAGGTGATATTAACATAACAGAGGATCTAAAATCCATTTAGATCTTCATGTGAAAATATCATACATTAGTCCCTTTTCAAGATTTTCTATGATTTTAGCAAGCTTCTTATTTTCTTTTTAGCATGAACATACACTTGGCAACCACTTCGTGTGGATGAATGGGGGTGCCTAACACCTTCCCCCGTTCATAATCTAATCCCCTTACCCATCTCTGGATTTGATTTTCAAGTAGGGTTATTTTTATCCTAGAACTTGTCTTTTGGCTATTTTTGCTACTTTTGAACTCTTTGGTGTCCATTCTCACCCCAAAATCATGAATGGTGGCGACTCTCCCAATTTTTGCATTGAGCCCGTGTGATGACGGAGGGATGATCACTCCGGCGATTTTTCCCATGTCTCATAACTGGCGACTTTGCTGGGGAAAATCACCATATTTTCCGATTTTTGATAAAGGCATCTCTGAAGAAAGACTTGTGCAACTCTGCATAAGTGTAATGAGCCATGATTACAGGCCATTCTTAGAAAATCAAGATATCAAGAGTTTCACTAAACTTCTTGAATCAGCCCGTCGTATAGCATCATCAGTAAAGGTGAATGATCAAGTCAAAAGGGAAAAGAGGTCTGCAGATGTTTTGGTGGCTGAGCCTCCTAAAAGAAAGCGTTGTACAAAGGAGTCACAACGTCCAGTAGGCACGCAGAATCGACCAACAAATGCGGCACAGAAGCCAGTCAACCAAGCAGGATTTATTGATCCGCCACCTTTCCCTTGCAATCCAGAACAAGTTGAGGTTGTCTGTGACCAATGGATAGTAGATAAGGCCATCAAGCTGCCCTATGTTGATAAGTTGCCGACGGATGCTGACAAAAGGAATCCTAACTACTGTAAGTTTCACCGCACCACTACTCATCCAACCATTACCTGTTGGTCCCTTAGGCGGATATTCAACTTACGATTGAAAACCGGTGAGCTTGATCTACCTGATGCTGTAGTACACGTCAATCCATTGCCAAAGCATAAAGGGAAAGAGGTCGTATCCATGATTCGTGGGCCACATAATTTAGAAGAAGAAGAACTGTGGCAAAGCGGAGGTTTTAAAGCCAGTTTGCCAGATGCAGCAGAAGAAAAGTTGGCAAATTCTATCAAGTTTCAAACATTCTTTAATGAGTTGGGCTTTACTGAAGCCATGAAGAAAGAGGCCACAAAAGCTTTAGTTGCTGTTGCCGCCAAGGAGTATAGCTCATGCCAACGAGTCTCCTTGGCAAAGAGTGGCCCAGTAATCACCTTTAAACCAGAAGACATGGCCGTTGCAAAAGAAGACCATAACAGGCCACTCTATGTCACGGCAAGAATCAATGGAATGGAAGTTGGTCGAGCTTTCATTGACCCCGGATCATCCATCAACTTAATATCACTAAGAATGGTGAGATCAATCCATTTTCCTGCATCAGAGAACAAGCGAAAGCCTGTAGAGGTTAGCGGTTTTGTCAATCAATCAATGATGACTGTTGGGTTCATAGACGTACAACTGGAGATTGGCCCATTCAGGGGCATAACCCGACTTCATGTTCTTGATGCCGAGACAACCTATCATGTCTTAATTGGAAGACCTTGGATACACAAATTCAGGTTAATCCCTTCAACTTACTACCAGTGCATCAAAGGAGAATGGAGGAATAAAGTAGTCCACGTCCCAGCAACAGTCGACACGTATGTGGACGACGAAATTCAAGTGGTAGGCACTCGAGAGCACTCACATGAAGAGTTTGTTATCACTCCAGGACCTATCTGTGCATTGCCCTTGCCAAGATGGGACAACCTCCAGAATGGAAGAGATATTCAGACATAGCCCATTGTGTCCAAGTCAAAAGCTAAGTGTGCGCGCGTGGGAAACGCGGCACGGGGCAGTTCGGAGTCGTCACCACCTGATGGGGTGCAGGCGGACACCTGGGTGCCTAATCTTGTCTATTTTGGTCTGCGGCTTGAGATTCCAAATCGGTTCTCGGTTGCGGTCTGGGGAAGTCCGTAGACACCCCAGTCCACCCCGTCGGATGACGGGTCCCGTGGGTTCCCTGATTTGAGTCAGCTTTCTCACTTGGTTCTCACCCGATTCCTAATCCAGCAGGTATTTTAAGTTGGGTCTTGGTGGGACCACCTGGGTTGGTGTGGGTCCCTTTAGTTGATTTTATTTTTCTTAACTTAAGTGATCTGGGTCTGTTTGGGTGGGCCCTGTTGGAAGGCCCACGGTGTCCTTGTTGGGCTTAGGTAAGCCCGTGTGCCCTTGGGTGGGCCTCTGTCTAACCCTAGGAGGCCCTGTGGGCTTTGGATAATGAGTTGGTTTTTTTTATTAAGGTTCAAGTTTGGAGCTTAAGTGGTTTTCATGCATGTGGTGGGCCGGATTGGTTTGTGGGCCCCTTGGGTGGGCCCACGTGGTGGCCAAGTGATTTTGCATCTTTTATCTTCTTTAGTTTGCCAAAGTGGGCTGGTCATTAGGCTTGGGGCCCATGATCCAGGCTGTGGGCTTTGAAAGCCTAGCTCCTTGGAGTTTTGGGGCTTGCACCCTAACTCGGTTCGGTTGGCGGGCTTTGGCGAGCCCGATAGACCCTAGCCCTTGGTCTCGGCCAGACCACACAATTTATGCATTCATTCACATTACAAGGCGCGGGTGGGCCGCATTGGGTTTGGCCCGCCCGGTCCACATGATTCATTTAGCTTAGGTTATTTAATAGCATGCTTTCAGGTTCATTGGGCTTGGTGGGGCCCCGTTGGAAGGCCCACTAGTGAGCCAAGTTGGACTGGTTGGTCCGAGTCCCAAGTTGGGTTTCCGGGTGGCCCGGAAACCCTACTGGTTCGTCTGGTTTAGGTTCAAATCACTCAAAAATACAACAGGCCAGCAGAATATGCAAAAATCATGCTTCTGTGTGTATCCGGCAACTCAGGCCGGATACGCTTGGTCTGCAGGTGATCCGGCCTGAGTTGCCGGATCACTCTGGAATGGCATTTTTTGGGCTTTTTGCCATTCGGGGTATTTCCAGGGGGTTTCTAAGGTCTTCTAAAGGTCTTGTGGGCCCTGGGTCAGGTCCACATTGGTTCAAGTTTGATGAAGAAGCCTCCCTTGGCTTCCTTCATGATTTCCAGCAGGGGGGCAAAGGGGTGATGGAGCATACTCACATACATGCAAAGCCTTAACTAATAGCAAAAGGATTAAGGGAAGCATGCATCCACACGTAAATCATAGCCATTTTGTGGGCTTGTCATGCTTTGTATCCCTCATGGTAGCAAAATCAGGCATGAAAGGTACTAGGTAATCACACAACCAAGTGGATAATCAAACAGAAGAGAACAAAAGGAAAAGAGACATCATACATGGCACCCACGAATTCTAGCAAGACTAAGGACTTGGTGCCTCATGCCTGACCCCTGAAAACTTAAAGAAGGGAAGGGGAAGGGGGGATTACAAGGGATACATGAGAATCAAACGAGAGGGGGAACAAGCTCCCTTTTCAACAAACTTGCTGTGAACCTATGGACAGCAACTAAATGGGACTAAAGATGCGTTAAAATGAGACTCACGTGCTTCTTTAACAATCCCTACGTAGCCTTCATGCTTGTGGGTGCATATACGTTGTGAGAAAGGTGGTAAAGACATGGTTGCACCACCATGCAAGTGCTCATGTCAAACAAGAGGAGTAATGGTAGAAAAATCTAATTTTAATATATGTTGATCCAAATGTAACTAGGAATCTCACCTGGAGGTTTTTAAACCTAGGAGCAGGGTGGAGGCACCTCTTAGGAGTTGGACAGCAACTGTGGGTCTCCCTCCTTGTGCACAGCAGCTCCTCCCTCCTTTCTTCTTGGAGTATGGGTGGAAAATGGGGAATGGAAAGGGAGGTTGAAGTGGTTTTGGATGGCTAAGGATGGTAGTGGAAGGCAAAGGGGGTTGGAAGAGATAGGATTCGGGATGGGCAGGTGAGAGAAGAGAGCAGGAGAAAGGCAAAAATAATAGCCAACCCCGAAATGAGCTTCTGTTTTGGCTTTTATAGACAACTTAATGTATCCGGCAACTCAAGCCGGATACACTAAGTCCCCCCCTTATCCGGCCTTCAAGGCCGGATATACTAGCTTCTCCTTGTATCCGGCAACGCAGGCCGGATACATGACTTAATCATTTCAAAATTTAATGCCGCCGCGAATCTGTCGGCCAAGTGGCGCGAATCTCGCGCGAATATCTTCATGTGTCCGGCCTTCCAATCCGGATATGAAGGATAGGCAGTGTATCCGACATATATGACCGGATACAATTTGGAAAATTACAAAATTGCCCTTCGACTTGACCGATTCGACCGATTTGACATTTTTGGATATCTACGGATCGCTCGTACAAATTTTTTATATTTAAGATTTAGTCCCTGAGATATTTTGCTGCGTTGGTCGCCACGTGCGCAGTTCTTGCGCCACGTGTGCAGTTTCCGGCTTTGCTGCCCGGGAACTTTGATAGCTCATATCTCACTCATCTGAACTCCGATTTGAGCAAACTTAATTGCGTTGAACTTGTATCGGAGCCCTCTATTTAATGACATAGGGCTAGACACTTGGCACGCGGTTCGAGGAAAAGTCAACTTTTGGCCTTCCCTTAAGTTTGACTGCCCTCAGAACCCTCATCCGGACTCCGATTCCTGCAAACCCAGTTGCGTTGGACTCGTGTCGGGATTCTCTATCCATTGAGATAAAGCAAGATGGCTAAATTTCATTTGATTAAAAGGTCAACTTTTCACCCCTTGGTGTTTTGACTTTTTAGCCGGGCTTTGCATTTCTAGCTTTTCTGGAGCGCAAAAATGAGGTGCTTACACTAAGGCCGCTCGTTCGTAGGAAAACGATGGCAGACTCAATTCATCATCAACACCATCATCATCCTCTCAGCATCGCCATGTCAGGATCAAAATGCCTGACGGAAGATACATCTATAGGTTTTGATGGTGTGGGGGGCCCCTCGGTGACAAAGCCGAGAGGACAGCCCCACCCCAGGCAAAAGACGTGAGCGGTCAAGTTGAAAACCCAGAAGTGCTTGAAGCCCCAGCATGCTTGCAAGATCATAATGCACTGGCAAATGAAAAGCTTGAAGTTATCAACTTGGGGACCGAGGACCAACATCGTCCAGTCTCTGTAAGCTCGAGTTTAGAACCTGCAGAGAAAGAACAGTTAATACAATTGTTGTAGAAATATCGAGACGTCTTCGACTGGGAATACTTCAAGATGCCTGGCCTTGACCCAGCTCTCGTTACTCATAAGCTTAATGTTATCGGTACGGTCAAGCCCGTCAAGCAGGCCCCTAGAACATTTCATCTTGACATTGAAGTGAAAGTCAAGACTGAGATCGAAAAGCTGCTTAATGCCGGTTTCATCAAACCTATACAGCATCCAACCTGGCTAGCCAATATTGTCCCTGTCAAAAAGAAGAATGGCCAAATTAGATGTTGTGTGGATTTTCGAGATTTGAACAAAGCTTGCCCCAAAGATGAGTTTCCCTTGCCCAACATGGACTTACTGATAGACTCAGCTGCTAGCCATGATATATTTTCATTCATGGACGGGTTTAGCTGATACAACCAGATCAAGATGGCGGTGGAAGACGAAGAAAAGACGGCATTCAGAACACCAATTGGTAACTTCTACTACACAGTAATGCCGTTCGGACTCAAGAATGCTGGAGCTACTTACCAAAGAGCCATGACAACTATTTTTCATGACATGATGCATAAAGAAGTAGAAGACTATGTGGATGATTTGGTTGTGAAGTCTAGAAGAAAGGAAGACCACTTGGGAGATTTGAAGAAGGTATTCGAACGATGCAGGCAATACGTTTGAAGATGAACCCGTTGAAATGCGCCTTTGGAGTCTCGTCAGGAAAATTCCTTGGGTTTGTCGTGCATAAACATGGCATTGATCTGGATCCAGCCAAGGCCGAAGGAGTAAAAAAGATGACAAAGCCGACAAATGTTAAAGAGCTCAAGCAATTCCTTGGCAAAGTCTCATATATTCGAAGGTTTCTGCCAGGCCTAGCTCAACATACAATGCCCTTGACGGCACTTTTGAAGAAAGAAGCATCATTTATCTGGAGTAAAGAATGTGAGCGTTCCTTTGGCAAAATTCAACAATTATTGGTATCTCCTCTCACAATGATGGCGCCAATAGGTGGACATCCTCTACGCTTGTATCTTGCTGCAACTAAGACGGCTATTGGAGCATTACTAGCGCAAGACGATGACGATGGCAATGAGCATCCAATTTATTACATCAGTCGTGTATTACATGGAGCTGAGTTGAGGTATCCAAAGATTGAGAAGCAATGCTTAGCTCTCATCCATGCTGCACAGAAGCTCCGTCATTACCTTCTAGCTCATCTGGTACACTTAGTGATGCAGTTTGATCCAGTCAAGTATCTCCTTTCTAGGCCAAGCCTATCTAGACGAGCTACCAAATGGTTGTTGCAGTTGTCTGAATATGAGATAACTTGCATATCACCAAGAGCAATCAAAGGCCAAGCAGTGGCTGACTTGCTAGCCAGTTTTGCTGGTAATGGCGAATTAGAGATGCAGGAAGGACATGACAAAGATACTTCAGAAGATTGGCCTGTGGATTGTGGGATCGTCAATGAAGAAACATGGGAAATGTACTTCGACGGGTCATCGGTTGCCAAAGGTGGTGGAGCCGGAGTAGTCTTTGTGACTCCTGATAGGCAGAGTATCTCTCTCTCTCTTACCAATTGGACTTTTCTTGTTCCAACAATCGAGCAGAGTATGAAGCACTTCTCATCGGACTCAGCATCGCCAGAAGCTTAAACGTAAAATCTTTAAGAGTCAAAGGAGATTCCAACCTTGTCATCAGCCAGATGAATGGCGACTTTGCTATGAAGGAGGTAGATTTATTGCCATATCATACTGCTGCACAGAAAGTGGCTGAACAATTTAATGAGGTGACTTTTAGCCACACAGGAAGAGTGGGGAATCGTCATGCTGATGCCTTAGCCACACTCGCCACTAAGCTCGCCATACCAGGAGAATCAGTAGACGTCAAGGTCTTACGTCGAACTCATCCAACAACATGGCTTGAATTGAAGAAAGATTCTGAGGAAGAGTTCGACACAGTTGATTGGAGAACTGCAATTCGACATGATCTTACAACAAAGGAAGAGAGTTCAAGAGACGTCAAGAAGTTAAAAAAATATGTGAGCTATAATGGTGAGTTATATTATAGAGGTCCAGACAGCGTCCTGTTACGATGTCTTGGACAAATTGAAGCAAGACGAAAACTCCAAGAAATACATGCTAAATCTTGTGGAATTCGGAGTGAAGTCCCACTTTACCGTAGGATGCAGCGAGCAGGCTTTTATTGGCCAGAGATGGAGCGAGATTCGGCAGAATACGAATCATTATGCCAAGAATGTGGAGTGCCACCTGATCCTGATGAATGCATGCTCTTGGACGGAATAACAGAATGGGAAAGGCCTTACATTGACTATCTGATACATGGCATCCTTCCAGCTGGCAAGTATGAAGCTGCAAGAATGAAGAAAAAGGCAATTAGATATTTCATGGAAGGTGGCAAGTTGTTTATGTAAAACCCCGATTTTTCACCTAATAAATAAATAAATAATAAATGAAAGAAAATATGAGTTAAGTCCTAGTTAAAATAAAAAGTGAAGATTTAGAGGATAATTAATTCAAATAAGTTCTAAGTTGAAGATAAAGAAAGAATTTTAATGAAATTAGCCTAAAAGAATAAAAAGGGTATTTTGGTAATTTCCAGAAAAGGGTAATTAGTAAATAGATCATCAAATAATAACTAGAATTAGAAAATAGAAGAAAACAAATTATTTTGACAAGTTAGAAATTAAAAGAAATTAATAAAAGCCTAAAAGTGGGAAAAAGGGTAATTAGGAGATTTCACGCCTTAATTTGGAGAAAATAAGGTTTTAAGTGATAGAAATGTTTAATTAAATATTTTGCACGAAAATAGGTTATTTTCATGAGTTTAGATAATAAGAAACTTAATTAGTATTGTTTAAGTAGAAAATAGAAGGTGGAGAAAAAGTAGGAATTAAATTAGAAGGATTAGACATTAATTAGACCATGGTTGGGTTAGCCCAAATTAAGTTAGCCAATTAGGGTTTGTTTAGGATTTCTAAAGCCTTGTATAAATAGGAGGTTAAGGTTAGAAGAGAGGGGATTTTCGTGGGTTTCTTATGGAGAGAAAAGAGGGAGAGAAAGGAAGGAGGTTTCTAATGGAGGTGTCTGACCAGCCACCATCAAAACGCGATCGGAGAAAATCCGTACGGTGGATCGCCTTCAAATTTTGAGGTTTTGTTCGTGACTGATAAAACTACATTGTGAACGGTGGAGATTTGAATTGGAAGAGTCTAGCTTGGTACGGTTGGGAGCAACATTCTGGTCCAGAATTAGAAGGTGCAATAGAAGAAGGATTTAGCGTATAAGGCAAGTAGTAACCCTTGGAAAACATGAGGAACTGCATGATTTCGTTTTCTGTGATTTCATATGGATTGAATGGATTAGTCGAAACAGTATTTACATGGAATCAAAATTGTTATATTTTAGTATTTGGTGTTCTTGAAGGATTAGTTGAAATAATGGAGAAAACTTGGTTTTACCATGAAATAAATTTTAGGATGGTATTTAATTTATAAGGATTAATCTAGAAGGCTTTAGGAATGTTTTAGAATGTTATTAGATTAATTTAGACCAAAGAAACATATGGCAAAGGCATAAAAATCATAACTTTAGAAATCTGGAAAATTCTGTTAAAAATTGCACGAGCGCCTAGGATCGCCTAGGTTCGCCCAGCACAGTAGAGGTAGGCGCTCTAAGTAGAATTTGTAGATTTTGGGGATTTTGTAATTCGAATAAATACCCAATAATTCTTATGATTAGTTAAGCATGTTAGCATCTTTATAAGGACCTAATTAAGCTATAAAAATTATAAAATTAATTGGGAAAGATTAAGCAATAAATAGAAGGTTATAATGAAAGGATTGTTTATAAAAGGGTCAAAGGGTATGGATATTGCTAGAAATAATACTACTGAAATTTATAGCTTATAAACATCTTTTAAACTTCATTCTAGGTCTGTAGAACATGCTGGAAAAATAAAATACAGAAAATTCAAATAGAAACTAGCTTAGGTGCTAAGGTTGGAAATTGGATTCTAATAAAGGGATTAAGAAGGAAAGTTCAAGCATGATTTGACTTACTTTTATTTGGGCTTTAAATGTGAATATTGGCTACTGGATTTGCATAAACTTTAAGTTGCATCGAACTTATGATTCATGGGTTTATTTTGAATATAATTAAAGAATTGCATCTGTTATCATGAAAAAGGCTCTGTTTGGATTATTGAGGATTGAAACATGGTTTTCACTTGGAATTGAATACTTTGGTATGGATTGGTATGTGGTATGATATTGTTCTCTTTAATTTTACGGTTGGGTGATACGGCTTCTGTGGTAGAGTTTGATACTATCTTTTACGGCAGAGATGGGTAATCCTCTGTGTAGAGATGTGTAATCCTTTACGGGTAAAAGTGTGTATGCCTCCTACATTAGCGTGTCCTCCCGTATGTGGTTTTATCGTGGTTTGTGTCAGTGGGCTTAGCTGTATATGGATCCATAGTTTTGGCTGGTTAGCTAAGTGGTATTTAGTTTGGGTTGATTTACTCCTATATTGCGAGCGCGCTTCCCTTTGCAAGTTAGTTTGCTCTGGGAGGGTCCTATGTCTGGAGGGACACCCCGGTGAGCCGCTGGTGATTCCCTGTACATGTGGATAAGCGACCACACTCCATGTATTGATTCTGGTGCTGCATGCTGGTGGTACGTCCAACTCTGCGGGGTTCGTGCGCAATAAGTCGGTGACTACGGCTCTTGCCTAAGCTGCGCTGCATGGGGCTTGAGTATCATCAAGTAGCACTGCCCCTAAGCCGCACGGTGGAACAGCATTTAGTTGAGTGTCATCTCAAATACTTATCATCTTTGTGAGTCCTGCAATGGCACGTGTTTTATCGCTTTGTCGGTTTTACCCCGTTAACATCAAGCTACTGGTATTTATACATGATCGTCTGTTTGATCGCTTTATTTGAAATTGCCATGAATAACTTGGATTTCTCGTCTTATCGTTGATTAATCGAATACCTCATGACTATTTGCTTATATTGGACTGTTTCAAATTGCATGCACCTGCTACTTGCTGAGATGTAAATCTCACTCCGTTTTCCCCTATTTTTCAGGTTGCTTGGAGAGATCGCGAAGATGGGGTTTTAATTTGATGGGTAGAAATATAATTGGTATTAATGCCACATGTTGATTAGATAAACTTTATTGTAAACAGAATTGATATTATTGAATAAAGAATTGTTGTTATTGGCCACCATAACTCTGATGTAATTAATTTGTAAAATTTAAAATTATTATGAATCTTGGTTTGTATCTGACCCCAGATTCGTGGTAACACCTCGAGTTTGGTTGTTGAACCGGACTTGGGTTGTTACAGTAGCGAACCGGGTTCGGGTTGGGTGCCGCTTTGCACTGACCCGGGTTCGGGGCGTTACAGTTTAGATGGGCTATCAGTGGATGTCCTTTAAGATGTGTTTTCCAAGCCGAGGCAGAAGAGTTAATGGGGCAAGTACATTCTGGAGAGTGTGGAAGCCACCAAGGCAAGAAAAGATTGTTCCAACAACTGCTATCCCTGGGGTATTATTGGCCTACCATGAAGGCAGATTCAGCAACTTTCGTCAACAAATGCCATCATTGCCAAATCCATGGTCACTTGATTCATGTGCCGGGTCAAACACTGAAAAGTATAGTCACACCATGGCCTTTCCATACATGGGGGCTTGACCTGGTTGGACCAATTAATCCTGCAGCCTCTGGAAATATCTGGATTATCACGGCAACGGAATACTTCACCAAGTGGGTAGAAGCTATGCACTTAGAAAAGCAACAGGGACAGCCATTGCCCAATTCATCAAAGAGAATATCATTTGCAGATTTGGAGTCCCCCATAGAATCATATATGATAATGGAACCCCGTTTGTAAATCAATATGTTGAAGCATTGATGGAAAGGTATGGGATCAAACATCAGCGCTCAACTCCATATTATCCTCAAGGCAATGGACAAGCTGAAGCTACAAACAAGACAATCATCCGAATCCTAAGCAAAATGGTTCATGACAGACAAAAGAAGTGGCATGAACATTTGCCTATGGCATTATGGGCTTACAGTACTATAGCCCATTCGGCCACTGGGGTGACACCATTTTCCTTAGTCTATGGAACGGAAGCTGTCCTACCTGCCGAGATAGAAGTTGAGTCAGCAAGACTAGCTGCCGCAGTTAAACTTGATGTTGCCAGTGAGAAGTATGAAGAGGCAAGGCATGTTGAGTTGGAAGCATTGGAAGAAATTCGCCAAGATGCAGCAAATCGAAACCAAGTCTACCAACGTCGCTTGGCACGAGCATATGATAGAATGGTTAGGCCACGCATTCTTGACAAGGGGCAGTTAGTTTTACGAGCTGCTTTACATGTTAGAAGAGGGCTCCCGTCATCAAAATTTGAAGCCAATTGGGAAGGGCCTTATATCATAAGAGAAAAGGCAGACTCTGGATATTATCATCTAGCTCACCCGAATGGTAAAATCCTACATGACCCAATAAATGTAAAGTGGTTGAAGTCGTACTTTTCCTAGTCATGTAATT
The DNA here is from genome assembly GCA_947561395.2 of Buxus sempervirens. NCBI lineage: Eukaryota > Viridiplantae > Streptophyta > Magnoliopsida > Buxales > Buxaceae > Buxus > Buxus sempervirens. The sequence goes on from OX387193.1 coordinate 15,109,971, forward strand.
TCTTTCTTTAGAGAAGTCAATAAAATAAAAGCTCATTTATTTCTAAAAACGCGAATGTATTCCAAATTTGTCTATAGAAAGAGAAAGAACTACTCCGAGAAAAAAAAATACATATAGCAAACCCTATGCTAAACGATCTGGAAGATAAAAAGAAGATGTCTGCAAGGCTGACGCCTCAGCATCTAAGTGTACCAGCTCTGCTGCAATTGCATCTCCTTTCCCGAGCCGCTCTTCCTTCTTCTTTACTTTTCTCCAACTCAGCTTGACAGTCAAAAACTTGGCGCTCAGCCAGACGAAGCTGATCATCCGCTATAGAAACCTTCTTGGAGGACTCATCTTGACGCAATCGCCACTGCGCCAATTCAGATTGCAAGTCAAGAGATTTCTCGCTGGAATCCAAGTATCTATTACAAAAAATTTTAGAAAAAGATATGAGAAGATAAGACAGAATGATAAAAAAATATAGCATGAGAGTCAAGTGGCAAAAATGTTCATTTGAAATCCCAAGACTCGACAGAAACCGTCATGGAGCCTGTCATCAAGTCTTGATGCCCTAGGATAGGGATTGTGCATGGCACTGATCTAGCTAAAATGCTTGACAGGAGCCACATTCTCTATGTAGCCTAGGATGATAAAGTGCATGAGATTGGTACCTTAAAGCTAAGGGTTTGTGTATGGCACTGATCTAGCTGACAAGCCTGACAAGAGCCACATTCCCTAAGACTAAAGGAACCAAAGGGTTTGTGTATGGCACTGATCTAGCTGACAAGCCTGACAGGAGCCACATTCTCTATGACTAAAGGAACCAAAAGGTTTGTGTATGGCACTGATCTAGCTAACAAGCCTGACAGGAGCCACATTCCCTATAACCAAAGGAACCAAAGGGATTGTGTATGGCACTAATATGACCAGAAAGTCTGATAGGAGCCATATTCCCAAACAAAATAAGAGAGATAAGAAGTATGAGAAAATAATAAGAAAAAAGAGAAGACAAATAAAATGAAAGTACCTGCTCATAGTGTCTAAGCGGTCGGTAAGCCACGCTAACTGGAAGCCAAAAGATTTCATAAAAGCGACAGTCTCGACCCAAGATGAAAGGATGAATCTCGTCAAAGTGCTGATATTAGTACGACGCATACTCCGAATAATCCGGCATAAATCAGAAAAGTAGGCTCCTCGAACTCTTCGACCAGAATACGGACATGAGCTGGAGATATCACCAAAGTGCGCAAATATCTCCTCCATGATGCTAAAATCCGAAGGAGATACCAGATATCCATGAAAGTTGGCGACATGCTCACTTGCGTCCTCGGGCGACATAGGCATGTAGGAACTAACACCACAACCAGCCCCAACAGATAATGCTTCGTCCACTCCTCTAGGGGGCTAGGGGCTAGGAAGCTGTCGTAGAGGAGTAGCTGAAGTCCTCTCCTGTAAATCCAAAAGTATGAGGAAATAATAATGATGAAAAGAGAGAAAAAGCCTCAATTCGAAGAATGGTATGATACTTACTACGTCTAAAGGAATATGTGAACCAGGCAAAGCATCAAGAATTGGAGATGCGTAAGGAACAATAGGTTGCTCCGCCATGTTCGGCACCTTAGCCACTTTCATCACATCACCTGGTCTAGGCATGTCATCATTGCCCCTAGCACGTGATTTGCCCTGAGATGTTATTTGTGGAGCTTCTGTCTGAACAAAAAGTTCTAACTCATCCAAGCCGCGCCGAAGAATGGATGGACCTAGGAAGGAGTTAGAGAACTGCGGCTCACAAGAAGGTAATGAAAAATCACCTAGACCTGTCTCATTAAGAGGCAGTGGGATATGTGTCCTTGGAGTTATCTTTGCCAATGCTAAAAGGTTCGCTTCACAAGTACCCGAATGACCTACGTCCACGACAGCAGGACCACAAGATGAATCTTGACCAAAAATAAAAATAATATAGTGTTATAAAGAAAAAAAAAAAAAAGAGATATGAAAAGAAAAGACTGTGGAGGGGAACATACTGATGAAGATGAATCAAAGACAACTCGCGTAAAATGATGACGGGGCCTGCCACCTCCAGCTATATCGGAACTGCTAAGTTGACAAATATGCTCAGAGCATCTCTCAGGTGCCCGAGAAAGTGCGTCATCATCTCCAACCAAGGCCTCGTCAACCTAGCGTTTTCGTATCGTAAACGTCAACCATTTGCCAGGCTTTACATGTGAAGATGGACCGTTAGCTTTGTTGGCCTCAGTCTGTTGAGAATCCTGATTTGTATCGGTCCTTGCCTTCCTCTTATTCTTCTTTGGAGGTGGAGCGATTTCAACATGTCTTTCGTTATCAACACGAGCAACCTTCTTCTTTGGAGGATTGATAGCTGGGGTGGAGAGAGGTGCCGCAGGAATACTTAAAGGATCACCATGAACAAACTTGCGCACCTCCGTTAGAAAATTGTGATAATACCCTACCATCGCAGGAGAAAATGTGCCAAGGCGGTTGATGTCAACTTGTTGAACAAGGGTAGGACGAACCATGCGACCGAAGGGAGGCCCACGTGAAAAATACGAAGCCGCTAATCTGGCACTTCCTGGAGGAGTCTTCAACTGATGCCTAGGAACTGCTTGATCAAGTCCAAACAGACGAGAAAAATGGTGAGGACTATAAACTGCAAGTGAAGATTTGCCGTCATGACGCTCCAAGCATGGCAATGTGTAGGGCAATGCGATACAGACATATTCTCTCTCATGACGGGAGATGTTATCCCACTTGCTAAAAGCAATGGCTTCGGCTCCCCAAAATAGACATAGTGGCTTGATAATCCCATCAATGGTCGTCGTGTATGGGCGAAAGGTAAATTCCCGAATAGAATCGAAGACGGAAGAAAGACTAACATCATCACGGGGATTAGCAGCAATCCACCTCCAAGCCCTAGGAAGAATAAGATTAAGGGCAAACTCTTTAATCTCGTCCCCTTGGCGCCGAAATTCTGTCAAAGTCCGTGAGGGCAACGGATGTTCTGGTGCATATCTCTGATATCGAGTCCATAACCAAGTTTGAAGGAAGAAAACATGGACGAATGACTTGACCCGTGGAGGACGACTTTCACTCATCAATGCACCATGCAGGATGTCGAGATGGCGGTATAAAGTACCAAGAAAGAGTGGCGCCAGACTAAGACGTCGACCTTGGGCTAGGAGGACAACAATAGGATAATGACGTGTATGTACTCGTCCACCGGAAGCTGATTCTAGTAGAAACCTTAAGAGTCAGAAAGTAATAAACGCTTCTAAGTAGGCTTCGCTGTTTCGGCCCTCACCAATACGAATTTCAGACTCTCCATTATCATTTGCGGGACCCGTCTCCTGCCAATAGTAACGTAGCCATCCGTCAAAGCTATGCCACTTGGTAAAAGAACTTCGACCAGGTTTGAAGGCAGAACCCTTTTGTGTATCCGCTGAGTTCTTTCCCAAAAGTTCTTTTTTTGTTTTAAGGGGACGAGTCAAGTCTGCCAGAGCATTATTTCCTATGATCTCCAAGCCTAGCAACTCCTTGACATCCTCCAGAGACAGTGCAATCTCACCAAATGATGTAATAAAAGTATGGTCCTGGGGGCTCCATCTGTAGACAAGGTGTTCCAAGCCAGCTTGGTCAATGCCAATTTGAGCATGGGCGCTGAGACGAATAGTATCCAAGATGCCAACATTTTTAAGGGTACTTCGGTGACGGTCGTTGCAAAGTATATCTTTCACCCAATCCGCCCAATAAGCAGCAAGGCGAGTATGAGAGATAAAATCCACACTGCAAGGGGTAAAGTCACCTCTCTCCAGCCGAAAACGATAAATGGAATCAATGGAAATAGATGTATCCTCTGTTGTACAATCCGGGAAAGTGCTAATCAGCTCGCCACCTGAAGGCTCATCAGCATACTCTGGAAAGGATGAAGCCTCCGACCAAAACTTGTCACGAACTAGACGATGACGAGAGGTCTTGTTAGAAGGAAGAAGGTCGCAAGAATTCTCCATGTTGCCAAAGAAAAATAGAGTAACTGCACAAATATCAAGTGTGACAAGCAATACAAAAGAATGATATACAATAAAACGATAATAATGAAGGCAAAACTAAAAAAAAAATAGAGAGAAGATACGAAAAGAAGCAATAATGACTAAAGTAAGGCTAAAGAAATGCGAGGCGTGTCTTCCATCCAAGGTCAAATCAAATCCTGGCATGCACCCAATTGGCTGAGTCCAAATCCGCTTGTGACCCTGTGGGCACGGATTTGAACATGAACACGCTTCCAGCGGGCGTGAGTTCATCTATGCAAGCCAAGCCTAAATCCGCTTGTGGCCCTGTGGGCACGAACACGTTTGGCCCTGCGGGCACGAGTTCATCATGTCAGGCAAGGCTGGAATCCGCTTATGGCCCTGCGGGCACAAATTCGTCATAGTCAAGCCAAGCCCGAACCCGCTTGTGGCCCTGCGGGCACGGATTCGGACATGAACCAGCATGACCCTGTGAACGTGAGTTCGTCATGTCAGGCTAAGCCAGGATCCGCTTGTGGCCTTGTGGGCACGGATCTAGGCACAAACTCGCTTGTCCCTGCGGGCACGAGTTCTTAAGATCAAGCCAGGCCCAAACCCGCTTGTGGCCCTGCGGGCACGGATTTGAGCACGAACTTAGTCATGGGTACGCTGAAGTCCATGGGTACCAGTCGAAATCCTGCATGTCTACCTGATTACCTGTCGTGTATTTGCCTCGTTGCTTCCTTTAAACCCTTGAAAAGTGTTTATTTGGCGCACCTGTTTTAAAAGAAAGGAGAGAAAAGTCTGCGTTAGACATAAAATTAAAAAAAAAAAAAAACAGGTGTATGAAATCTTCTCTTATAAAAAGAATGTGTATGTCGAAAAGTGAAATTAAAAATAAAAAAAGGAAATACGAATTTATGTATACATGAGATTAAAAATAAAAATAAAAAATAAAAAAGGAGGAGAGTTTAGTACGATTTGCCTTGTGATATAAGTTAAGGAGTATGAGAGTAAATTTATGTTTTCTTTGAGTTAAAGTGAAAAGCATGGCAAGGAGTCAAGACGGATTTAGAAGTCTAAATTGGAAAAAGTCTTTAAAGTGGATGGTTGTGATATTCTCAAATAGGACAAGGATATGGTGTGACTTTCTTTACATTTAAGTTTGATGTGACGTGAGAGTTGCCATAAGAACAAAAAAAAAAATTTTTTTTTACTCACGTTGTAGTTGATAAGGAGGCAACCTACACATGGTTTCATCGGCTGGGTTTTTATTTTATTGGTAAGTTCATCGGCCGCGATTTCATCAATCGAAGGGGCTTTGACTGAAAGCGGTGAAACCGAATCCAAATGAAAACAAGAGTGATAGAAAAACGCAAGTCACGTCTAGAAAGAAAGAAAAACGGATGAAAAAAAAAAAAAGGAAGACGAAGGGGTTTGTAAAAGAAAGGAAACGGGTCCACCACCTGCAAGAATTCCATAATGGGGTTGTATGTGTCGCCCCTTTAGTAATCGAAGGTCTGTCAGGCTTGACCCGACATGAAGAAAGAGTAAGAGAAAACGAAAAAAAAATATAATAATAATAATAAAAGCAAGAAGGAAAAACAAGTAAGTGTGACCGTACGATTTAAAAAGAAAAACGAAGTCATACCTGTGCTTGATGAGAAGAGACGGAGACAGAAAGAGAGAGAGAGAGAGAGAGTGTGCCGAGAGATGCCACGAGAGAGATTGAAAAGAAAGAAGAAATATTTGTTAATTTAAAGTGAGGATGAGGATAGGGACAAATATTTATAGATTTAAAGTTGATTGTTTGATAGGGACTATAATTCCCTAATCCAACTCTATCTTTAAGTATTAAATCTAATTTTATATGAGTTAGAGTTAGAATATAACTCTAGTAATTTGGAGTTCTATAAAACTCTTACTTGTACTAATTTAATTAGAATTTGAGTTTAAATTTGCCACTAACCTGTCATAATCTGGGTAAGACTTTGGCACAATTAATTTAATTGAGATATATTTCTCAAGTTAAAATTAGTTAAATATCATTAATTACCAAAATACCCCATACACTTGTATTTTGCTTTTGGCACTTAAAAATTGTCAAAATGCAAAAGGGGGATTAATGTAGATGACCGTTTTTATAACTCACCACGTCACTTATATAATAATTTGGCATAAATGATTTGTCACATGATAATAACAAATTTGTCATGGGTTATCCGTCACCCGACAGAAACAACCCATCATGGGTCATCTGTTACCCAACAAAGTAATCTGTCATGGATTATTTACCCAATAAAAATAATAATTAAATGTGACATAATTCGTTAAATTAAATGTCATTATTATTTGGCATATTGGAGTGGAGATCTCCGTCTTGGGCAAAAGCCCATTTAAGGGGCGTTATTTGGCAGTCCTTAAGGCGTGGCGGACATGGGCGTGGGAATCGTTGGCAACCAGTGACGAGCTTTGGCATGCCAACCTAGGATGATGTAGACGTCAAGTGACGTATTTTCACATCTTGATATGTGGGACCCATTGTACCAATAAGAGAGCTCCATTATTTATTTGAAACACATAATAATTATCTCTTATTCCTATCTTGAACCTAGATGTTTTTTAGACCAGATTCATGATAAAGATTAAATATTCCTGAAGCATCAGATCATGACAAGTGTCACAATCCTAGAGACCCACACTTGCTATAAATAGGAGAGCCCTCATTCATTTTAGGGGGATCTCTCTCTGGTTCTGAGACTGCTAAGAGCAAGACTTCACTTTTCTTTCCTCAACCTTCTCCAAGCTTACTAAACATTCCCTAAGTCCTTCAGATTCTTTGTCTTTACCATAAAAGGAGCTCTCTACTTTGGTATACGAGGGGTCACTTGAATATCTCCCGTCTCTCATTCTAGCCACTGCCTACCTGTCACGTCTTATTAACTCCTCCCCCCTTCTATTCGGAAACGGCATGGGAACGGCTGCTGATTCGATGGTTTAGGCCAACGTCAGATGTACCTTTCTTACTCAAAATCCAAATTTGAAGACACGTCATCGGCATCTTGACACCGTGGAGGCAATACTAGACGCGTGGACGTGGATTCAAAAAAGGCACCTACAAGGAGTAGAGCCAGTTACCAATAGATCATCAACATATATCAACACAAAGAGAGATGTACCATCATGATGACGAACAAATAGAGAGGCATTAGAAGAAGAAATTGAAAAACCCAGCTCTATAAGCCGAGAGCTAAGCTGAGAATACCATGCTCGAGGAGATTGCTTCAATCCATAAATTGCTTTTTGTAGTTTGCAGACATGATTAGGAAATGATGGATGAATAAAACCTGGAGGTTGAGTCATATAAACAGTTTCTAATAATGGGCCATGGAGAAAAGCATTTTGTACATCATATTGATGAATTGGCCAGCCATTAGAAACTGCAAGAGATAAGACCAGATGAATAGTTTTTGTTTTAACAACTGGACTAAAGGTCTGGTCATAATCAATGCCATATTGCTGCAAAAACCCCTTAGCAACCAAGCGAGCTTTTCACCGCTCAATACACCCATCAGCTCGTTGTTTAGTACGGAACACCCATTTACATGAAATGGTGTTAAGTGACTCAAAAGTTGGTACTAAAGTCCAAGTCTCATTAGCAAGCAGAGCATTAAATTCTGTAGACATAGCAGCTCTCCATTCAGGAAATTTGTTAGCAACAGTGAAGCATGTTGGTGTCTCAGGAATAGAATCAGACATAGCAATGAGAGCCTTAGGAGGGGGCCATCGTACTGTTCCATCAGTGAATTGCTGAGGACAAGATGTGTTAGTTCGAGAGCGAGTAAGCATTGGATGAGCAGGCTGCATAGGTACCTGAGGAGAGGAAGATGGAGAAGGAGAAGAAGAAATAACTGGACTGGAGATTGGGGATGATGTGTGAGGGGCTGGACCTAAAATAGAAGCAGGCTTAGAAGAAGTAATGATTGGAGAAGAAGTAAAAATGGGAAGGGCCACATGTGCAGGCTCAGAAGGAATAACAGGCTGAGAAACATGAACGAAGGGAAAAGAGGTTTCATTGAAACGGACATCTTTGGAAATGTAAGTCCGGCCTGTAGAAATATGATGACAGATATAGCCTTTGTGATTGGGGCTGAAACCAAGGAACACACAACAAATAGCCCGATAATCGAATTTGTGACTGTTATATGGTTGTGTGAGTGGCCAACAGGCTGCCCCAAAAACACGTAAAGTTGACAAATCTGGTTGAGAATGATAAAGAAGAAAGAAAGGAGAACAATTATTAAGTTTTGGTGAGGGAAGTATGTTGATAAGATGAACTGCATGAAGAAATGCATATGACCAGAATTGAAGAGGTACAAAGGCATGAGCAAGAAGTGCCAAACCAGATTCAACAATATGCCTGTGTTTTCGCTCAACAATACATTTTGGGTGTGTGTATGGGGGCAAGTAATACGATGGATTATACCAGATTTAGAGAGGTAATTAGAAAAGGACCGAAACTCACCACCCCAATCAGATTGAAATTGCTTAATCTTAGAATTAAACTGTAATTCAACTTGAGTTTTAAATTTGACAAAGGTGTCAAGAGCTTCAGATTTAAGTCTTAAAGGATATAGCCAAGTAAACCTTGAAAAATCATCCACAAAGGATATGTAATATCTATAACCATTCAAGGATACATGAGAAGGTCCCCAAAGATCTGAGAAAAATAAATCTAAAGGAGCAGAGGACTTAAAGGAACGTGCAAGAGCTGGAAGCCGATGTGATTTAGCCATAGCACAAGCATCACAAAAAGGCATGGAAGAAGAGCAATCCACTGGTATATCATGCTGTTGAAGAATAGAATTGATAATGCAAATGGAAGGGTGACCAAGTCGTCTGTGCCACAAAGGAAGTTGAGAATGAGTGCTGGAGTGAGCTTGAGGATCAACCGAAGATGATGAGAATGTATAGAGACCATTATTTGTTGTTCCTTGAAGAAGAACTTTCTTTGTATGCAATCCTTAACACAAAAATGATCAGAGAAAAATTCAAAATATACATTATTATCAACACAAAATTTCTGACAGAAATGAGATTCTTAGTGAATGATGGAACAAATAAAAGTTTATTTAAAAGAAATTTGGATGATGGAGAAGAAAAAGAGGCAGAACCAGAGTGTGAAATAGGAATAGGAGTACCATCTCCAACACAAAGTTGTTCCTCTCCTTGGTACTCGACAGCCTGCAAATTCAAATTTGCAAGATCACTCGTAACATGATTTGTTGCAGCAGTATCTGGATACCAGTTCATATCAGAGACAAAGTTTGATGCAGAGTAATTTTCAGATGCAGGAGCTGCTACTGTATAAGATTGGTTAAACCTGTAAATGCAATTAAGAGCAATGTGTCCAAGTCGATTGCAGACTTGACAAATTATCCTATCCTCAGATGAAAAATCAGAAACTCCTCTAGAATAGCCATGGCTTCGGTTGGAACCAAAACGACCTCCACTCCATCCTTTGTTAAAGTTATTTCTTCCATGAAAGTTTCAACCACGATTACTTGAAGATCCACAAGTTGTAATGTTGGCAGCCAAATCAATGGAGCTAGAATGATGTTGAATTCATGCTTCATGAGTAAGAAGATGACTCAGTAACTCCTCTAGTGAAATAGGATCTATTCATGTGGTTACAGACGATATTAAAGCATCATACTCAGGTCAAGTCCTGCTAATAAATAAGGAATGAATTCAGCTGTTGGAAGAAGATGACCGGCGGAAGCCATGGTGTCAACAAGTAATTTGGCATGACGATAGTAAGTGGAGATGGAATTGGAACCCTTCTTGAGAGATGCTAACTGGAGTTGAATCTGAACCAATCGTGCTTGAGAAGTAGAAGCAAAAGTGGTTTCTAGAGAAAGCCAAACAGCTCTTGCTAATTCACATCCAACAACTTGAGCAATAAGAGACTCAGAGAGAGAAGAGATTAGTGCAGACATAACGAGTTGATCTTGCTGAATCCAAGTATCATATTCTGGATTAGCAGTAGAATCATCAGAAAGAGGATTTGATGCAGAGCTAGATCCATCAACATATTTATAGAGACGTTGAGCATGAAGGTAAGGCACCAGTTGAGCTTTCCAGAGCAAATAGTTTTCATAGGTAAGTTTAACAGTGATAATATGGGAGAGATTTGATGGAGGAGAAACAGAGGTAGACATGGTGGAGGAAGTTAGCGAAGAAGAAGAGGAAGAAGAAAGAGCAGAAGAACTAGACATGGCGGATGCTAATCCTTAAAAGGCTCTGATACCATATTGAGATACTTTTTCTTCTTTATCTTTTACAATATACAATGCCTTCTTATATAGGCAACAAAAGAATATTCTAACAGAAATTTGTTACAATAGAATTATTTTCAACCAATCATAGAGGATGGTTTGTTGTGATGGTTCTGGAAACTTTTGGTGACGTGCTATTAGAAGCCTCTGATGATTTGCTGCTATAACTAGGTGTAACGCCCCGGATCTAGGTTTATTTAAACACATAAACCCAAATCTGGTTCGTTAGGGAAAATGGCCCAAAACAACTATCCAGACTTAAACAATTTTATTTATTATATTAGAGTGCGGAAATAAAAGACATCTTTCAAGAAGCGTGGAATTAAACCACCAAAATAATCCATTAATATTTCATCTATAAAGTCTGGAAAGGGTTCAACTAAATAAAATAAGAAACATCCACCAACGGTGTGCAACTAAGTAACTAGTAATCTCTCAAATAACATTCAAATCCTCAATATAAAAATACCAAAGTCAATCCCTAAGAAAATAAATCTAATCATCTCTCAATGTCCTCTTAAACCTACATACGAATGAAATAGTCTTCTTCCTGGTAATCACAGTAATCCCCCGGAGTTTCTACCCTAGCAACGTCCTCTCTAGGAATATCTGAAAACAAAACTGATAAAACAATAATGTGAGAAACAACATCTCAGTAAGCAATCATGCAAATAGTTGACCACAATAAAACATGCAACGCTTAATCAGGATAATCACAATAAAATACAAGACAATAATGAAATACAATTTGTCCACCTCATGGGACTCATGAAATAGAATACTAGAGAAAGAGAGTAGACATATACTAATATGCTACTTAACCGAATTATGATGGACCAGTCGCCCTGTAGTCTGGCTATTCAACACCAACGAAAGAACCCAACCATGAGTTAGCATATACAGCCCAACCAATCCAGGAGTGGGTAACGTAGTGACCGACCAATCCAGGAGCAGTACCATCCTTGAGATAATGGAATGCCTCAGACACAGAATTCAAACCCCTCTAATACACATTTCACTTACTAACTATTCTATGGATCCATATAACTGCTAAGCTCACTCAACAGTGAGAAAACCAACCAGGGTAATGGACATACTTCTCAATAACACCCACCAATGCAGAACCTTATCTGTATAACCAAATCTGCCCATGGGGGAAAACAATAATTCAGGCACTAGCCTTGTCACACCAGTGACTCAAAACCAAAACAGAATGCACCAAGTCATATGTCCAAAACTCTAAGTTTCAACGGGCCAATATGTTCCGAACGTGTATCGACTCCATCGATGCACAAAATACCTTCATATCACCCAAATACAGGTATATGAACTCACAAAACCAACCTTGGTTAAAAGTAAAATCCTTTGGAACAATAGAATCAAGTAAAAGTGCCTCTTTAGGAACATCTACCCAAAATCTTTATAAAATTGAATTTCAAACATCCGCCAGTGCAAACAATCCCCAAATACCCCAATCTTGATGGTACATAGGTTAGAATTGGATAAAAACACTTCCGTAGTGAAAAGCTAGGTTGAAAAGCAAGTTTCCAAAAATCTAACAGACAGGGCGCTCAAGCGGCTAAGGGCGCTCGAACGGCCTTACACAATAGGTTGTTTCAGGGTTGGTCGCTCGATGGATCGCTCGAGCGACTGTTCTAGTGACAATTCAATTTGGGAAAAATTGCTCTCGGGTTTTGAATAAATACATAGGGCGCTCGAGCGACTGCTCAGGCGGCCCAATACGTGAAAAATCCGTAACTTTACGAAAATCCATCAAAATTTCACAACTCAAAATTCAATGCATCAAAACCATTCTAAATCATTCTAAAATACTTTATAAACATATTAGAACAATTTCCAACAATTAAATCTTCATAAATAACAAATACAACTCATCAAACCTCCATATAAACATGGATATCGAAGAAAAACGAAATATTTTTATGCAAGTTGAAAAGGACTACTTACCTGGTTTTGGGAACTAAAACCTCTCCTAAAATCCACGAAATATCACCACAAATATGCTCCAACAATCTCACAAAGCCTTGATCTCATTTGGTTTAAAAAATCGCTCTTTTAGAACTCTCAAACATGCTTTAACTCACAAAACAGAACTGATTTCTATTTTATCTCTTACCTGAGTTTCTATGCACGAAAATAATCCTTCCCCCTTCTCTAAGACGGCTCCAACAAGTCTTGAATACTAGGGTTTTACTTTAGGAAGAAGAGAAAAGAATAGGAGAAGAACAATCAAAGTGGATGGCTGCTTCTATTTTGTGATGGACGTGGGTTACTCATGCATGTATTAGGTTTGTTTATTATTTAAGGTATTTTACCATAATACCCTCCTTATTTAAGCCAAACCACTCAAGCCAACCCAAATCAAACCATAAAGCCTCAACCCAACTAAACCTTTGGGTCAACCCACTCTCTTTGGGTTTGACCAATTCCCTTCTTGTTTATCTTTTATTTTTTAATTAGCTCTTACTAATTTAAACCACAGCAATAACTATCAATTATTTATATTAAAATTCTATTTAGTCTAAAATCATGAACTCACCTTATATGGGTTCTCCCATCATCTCCGATTCATCTTGAACTCCTCTGGGTTGAACCAAAATCTCATATCCTGCATATTATTAACCCAATTAGTCCATTTAATAATTAGGTTTATTTATCACTAAAATCTGGGATTTTACACTAGGCATGGTAATTGTGTTAACAACGAAGTCCGAATTCGCGACAAGAAAAGGGATATGAACATCAAAGAATTGGGCTGGTGGCCAATGCTTGGGGCCTAGAGGCATGCTACTTCTAAGGTCTCAGGTTCGAGCTCTCTTAGACTCAATTCATTGCGAATACCCCTCGGGTCTTGGCCTATAATTAACCAGTTTGTGTGGGATGAGGACTGCACAAGCCTTGAGATTAGTCAGACGTGCAAGTTGACTCGAACACCCTGAGTTTCAGAAAAAAAGAAGGATATTTACAACTTATCCTTGAGGTTTTAGATGATCCCACTTTCACCCTTAAGGATTTTGAAATATTAGTTTATCGCCTCGAGGTTTTCTGTGTATAACAGTCTCCCATTTCTTGAGATTTGATCAATAAAATGTTAACAATGTTGAGGTGGTGGCAAGAAATAAAACATATATTGACTTTTTTTCCTCTCTTATTATGATTATTAAGAATTAAATTCCACGATTACCCTTTAGTTGGTTCGTTCAATGTTTACAAGGTTGGTACGAGTTAAAAAACTAAACCTGATTCATACTTTCTCTCGGGGCATTTTTGATACTAAAGGTATAAATAAAGCTTTTTAATTTTAACTATAAATAAGAGGGACAAAATTTTCAATTAACATTTCCAAATTTTTAAAAGGGGTGATTGATACACAAGAAAACCTCAAGGTTGTAAACTAGTATTTTAGAAACTTGAGGGAGGAAAGTGTGATTATTAAAAACCTCAATGGGGTAAACTGTAAATATCTCATCGGAAAAAATGGGTCCAGGAGACATCACAACTCACATGCTCACATTGATCTCAAGTTGTGAACTTGTATGGATCAACTTATATTTAATTGACGACATGCCTTGTATCTTTATTGTTGAATCCAAATGAGGACATGCCTTGGCGTATTTCTTAAATTTTCCTTTTTCCATGTGTCTAGAGAAGCTAATCAGCTGGTTAACTCCCTTGTTAATCGTGCTTTAGATAGGTTCTCTTGTACTTGGATCTGTCATTCGCCTCTATTTTGTTTTAATCTGCTCTTGAATGATGATAAGGGTACATCTTTTCTACGTTTGATTTCTGAATAAAGTTCTCCAAAAATAGATTAAAAAAAACCTAGATTTAATTGATTATTTAAAATTTTCAATCCATTACGTTAAAATGGAGGGCAGCATACTGTTAGTATATATCCCATCAAAAAAAAAATACTGTTAGTATATATAATACTCCAATTATTGTCACCATCGGTGGGATTGTCTCATCCATCTCTTCTCTCTCATTTCTAAGGTTCAGAATTGCTCGCAGAGACAATTGCTCGCAGAGCCAGAGAAAACCATGCTGTGATCTCACACTTCCATGACCATGGCCTTGTTTTCTCCTCCATCTCATCTTCCAACTCTCTCTGCTCCCTTCTACGCAAAACCCCATTTCAATCAAAGGCTTCATCTCCCTTTACTCTCCAAGCGAAGTCTGCTTTTGTTAGCTACGAACGCAGCAACAGGTAATGGGGCCGGAATGGCGGGGTCTTCCGCTATTGTAGAGGAGGACAAAGCAGAGGAGAAAAAGGAAGAGAAAACTTCCCCTAATTCGGAGCAGAAATTGGAGAAAGAGAGTAATTTGGGGTCTAATGGTGCTGCTGGGGCGGCAATGGAGATGAAACCGGTGCCTAAATTTGAAGACCTCAAATGGGTTGGAGGGACGTGGGATTTGAGGCAGTTTGAGAAAGATGGGAAGACAAATTGGGATGCCGTCATTGATGCAGGTTAGGTTGTAGTTTGAGTTCTTTATCGTCTGTATAGTATCTTCAGTTTTCTTTTTTTTCCCACTTTTTTTCTCCTTGAAAGACTCTTTACTTGTTTCAGCTCATGCGAATTTTAATTGGTAATTTGTATTAGGTCTGTAGCGCATCACAAAGGAGTAAGAAGTCTGTTATACTGAGTGTGTAATTGCGTAGGCATGTATGTATGTGCGTATGTGTCTTTGAATTAAAAAAGTTGGTTTATAAAGTAGCAATATATGTGCAGGATTAGTGCTAAAAAAAAAGAACCTGGATTGAGTCAGTCCTGAATGACTTGGGTGCACATAAAATGAGCAAATATATGGTTTTTGATAAGTTGGGATAGCGGAACGGGAATTTTTCTCATTCCAACTACTTGGGATAACGCAATTTGTAGTCATTTCTGGAAAAATTGCGATACTGGATATGAAATGGCTGCTAGAGCATTTGATTTTTTATTGATGTTACTAATCTACTCAATAATCAATATGGGTTTCTATCTTGATGGAAACTAGTTTTTTTTTTTTTCTGGTAACTTGGGGTATCCAGGCCAGCTTGCGCACAGCCGCACACCACGACTAATCCCCAAGGGCTTGTGTAATCCCCCCGTCCCACACAAACCGTGTAATTACCAAGCCAAAGGCCCTGAGGGTAGCCGCAAAGAATTATAGCACCTGAGAGGTTTTGAACCTAAGACCTTGGAGGGAGCATACGCCCAGGCCCCAAGCCTTGACCACCAGGCCAAACTTTGATGGAAACTAGTTGTTATGGAAGATATTGGATACATGGTTGAGATTATGCATAAATGCCACTTTGGAAGTCTCAAAAACAGCTTTGGAGCTTTTCAAGCCGACAGCATGAGATGAATTTGTTATTGGGTTGGCTTTGATCTAATTGAGGAGGTGCTAACCAAGTCCTCCATTTCAAAAATAGTGGATCTGAAACACTCTTGCGGTATCAGTAATGGGCTATGTGGGGCTGTAATTGATCCTTCAATGAACTGCATTAAATTCAAAATTGCTAAGTCAGAGAAGTTCATTATCTGAGTTAACTGGGGAGTAGATTAGAGATGCTAGCAAGATCAATGGTAGGGATTTCAAGCAGATTTATTTCTCCAGAGGAACTTGATGAGGATGCCAAAGAAGAAGAGCATGATTTGATGTGAAGAGAAACAAAAAGGAAAAGCAGAAGGATAAAGGCATACTGGAAGAAAATGAAAGAGATGCTGAGTTGATGACGGAATGAAACTAAAGCAATGAACATTGACACTGCTGTATCTGAAAGAGAAAGAACAGCGGGCCAAGATTCTGATGGTAAGTGAGAATGGTCACGATTCCAATGAAGTTCTTGAAGAAGGAGATCCACCATCATCATTACACGGGCTGGATTTTTTGCTGATACCATGATCTGGTGCAGAGTCCTTGACACTTTGACCATTGGAGTTTTCATATGTTGAGTTACATTTTCCAAGCACTTCTCTGACTGAGCAACTGTTCTACAAATAGTGCAAAAATGAAAATATCTATAGAATGAACACGAACATAAACTAAAGTTTCCAAATTACAGATGGCTTGTGAGTAGCTAGAAATTGAAATAAAGTATAATTTTTTTCTTTGTTTGTTAAATATTTCATGAAGTTACAACTGGAATGTGGATGGAATTAGTGGTAATTACTGAAATCAAACTATTTATTCCCATTTGGTTGCTATGTTTATTAAACAACGAAACATGGTGTATCTCATGTATCTGCACTGCTTTGAACTTTAATCACTATCTGTATGTTCCAATGAAGTGGTTTTGCTCATAATTGTGAAGTGGTTGAGCTCATAATTGTATTTGGTGTACATTTGATCAGTGAAAGCATCTTTAGTTTAGTTAAATCGAAATTTTTCTTTGCCCTTGTCCTTGAAATGAACTATATTTATAGGGCTTCATTTTGGTTTGTCCTTAAGAAATCAGTTCTTGGCTTTTATTTTGAAACTGTTCCAGGGAGGATATTATTGATTGTGGTGCTCATTACTTCTTAGAAATGAATGGTGCCTATTGTCGAAGTCCAAGTTTGTTCTATACCTTGACAGTTTAGAACAATGAAGTAGTAAACTGTGCATTGAGCAAGGGCGTGATTTTTTATTTCCGTGCACATGCCATCTGCTTGCATCTTTTGTTGTACTAACTTCTAATCTAGGCATTTATTTGTTCCCTGTACTTTCGATCTCATTTTGAATTCTCAACACAGATAACCTGTTATAGGAATTTTATGTTATTATGCCTGAGATATAAACTCCTTTACGAATACTGATCTAAGATATGTTGTAAGCAGTTATTTTGGAGAAAGTATCTGTATAGATGCCTGAATGTACGCGGAATCTGTCCATAAGAACAATTGGTGAATTTTGTGTATATCAAATGAGTTGCCTTTGTCCTCTCGCAACTGAGTAGTCTTGCCCATGGCATACATGGAAACAATTATGTGTCCTTTGCTAGCAATTTGGAAGAACTACATCAAGCAGTCAATTTTGACAGTCAGTCGGTTGTATTTTTTGGGATGTAATTGATTATGGAACCTTTTAGACTGTATTCCAATGATTGGATACTTCTATTTATTATAGCTTGAGATGAGACTTTAGAGCAATCTTCAGTGAAACAGCTATGCTCCATCCATGAATCTTTTATTTCTTTGGTTCTGGAAGAACCAACCCATATGGCTTGAAACAATTTGGAACCCTGCAAGGAAAGTTTATTTCTGTTGTGCCACTTCTGTTCCTCATTTTTGGTCAAGTTTCAGATCAGTGCATCAATAGGTGCAGTATATTATTATGGCCCCCTTCCATTTTTATATAATTTTAAATAATATTTTCTATATTATCCTGCATACTGAAATTTTTTTCAATAAATATTGACTTCATGGATAGCAATGGTAAAAAGCTTTGAATAATTGTCTCTATTGCACAACATTGTTTCTAAATTGACATAGATTCATACATATGGTTTTTGGAGGAATGTTGGGATTAATATTTAGGATGGATGAGGAAGAGATATCTCCTGTCGTTATTTTTATTGATTGTGAACATGATTTTGTTTGGGACTTGTTGATTTCTCATACACCATGTTGGCTAATCATTTTTCAGAAGTTAGGAGGAGGAAGTGGCTCGAAGATAACCCCGAGTCATCTAGCAATGACGATCCTGTGGTTTTTGATACTTCTATCATACCATGGTGGGCATGGATGAAGAGATTTCATCTTCCTGAAGCCGAAGTTCTGAACGGTTTATTCAGCTCCCTTTTTCTTCTGATTGAATCATAAACTTACCTTGCTTCATGATAAACTAATACATATAATTCTGTCTTGAAAACAGGCCGTGCCGCAATGATAGGGTTTTTCATGGCTTATCTAGTGGATAGCTTGACAGGGGTAGGCCTTGTTGATCAAATGGGAAACTTTTTCTGCAAAACACTCTTATTTGTAGCTGTAGCTGGAGTACTCCTAATTCGGAAGAACGAGGACATAGAAACCATAAAGAAGCTTATAGAAGAAACAACTTTCTATGACAAGCAGTGGCAAGCAACATGGCAGGATGAAACTACTAACAGTCCTAAGAAAGAATAGCTAACTTGTTCATGAGTTTGTCCTCCGTTCCTTTCATGGGTGTTTTGTTTTGGTTTCTGTAATTTCTCATGGATCCATAGGAGAATCATGATTTGATATTCTTTACTTCTTTATGAAATTGTACAAATAATCGAAATTGTAGTTCTTTATGATTTTGTTTGCCTTATTGAGCACAGTCTTGCACCTTGATTATTATTACACATCATTGGCTCCAAATTTTATGGAAGCAGATTGAAGTTTTGTCTGAAGTGTTCCATAAACTGGAGCCTGGAAGTAATTAGGCAATAAGTGCCTTATACTTTGGTAGAATTCACAGAACGGACTATTGACAGCAAATATATATTGATACAAAAAATTGAGGTCTTGAGCATTCTTTAATATAATAGATTGTTTTAATCATTATGTCAATTTTCAGTTGCTTTTCATGGACTGTAGCCTTGCCATATAGTTTTTGCAGGTTGTTTACATCTTGGGTTCACTTGAAGAGGATAATTCCAATGACTGTCATCTAAAAGGCTGCCTCTCAAACCAAGTTGGCCTACCATGTCAGCTTTGTTAAAGCATCTACATGATATGGCATAAAGAATCCTACCATTGCCGCTCAAGATGTGATATTAAGCCAGCCAGAAAATTCTCAGAAAAGCATGAAAAGTATAAGGTACTGCTGAAATTGAAAATTGGGATGCTTGTGTTGGTAACCTTTGAGTAGCTCAGCTTCTTGGTGATAGGACTCGGGAGTAATGCCTATCAAGGCATGAAAAGGAGCTGCTGAAGAGTTACAGGAGCTTTGTAGTTTGAAAAATTTATCCTTCTCCTCCAGCAGTTAAAAGGGACAATATTGGATGACATCAATGGGAGGGAACTGACATGAGGAACAAGGTGATTATATCAAGTATTCACACAATCATTTCCATGGCACTGAGCTATTTTTTTATCTGGGCTTAAAAAATTAAGAAAAAAATATTGGGGGGGTGGGGAATGCGGGGCGGGGAACAATGTGATTATATCAAGTATTCACACAATCATTTCCATTGCACTGAGCTATTTTTTATCTAGGCTTAAAAAATAAAGAAAAAATATTTGGGGGGGGGGGGGGGGGGGGGGGGGGGGGGGGGGGGGGGGGGGGGGGGATGTAATGAGAAAGTTGAAAAACCTGAATCAACTTGTCTTTTGAGTTTTGAAGATGAAAAAAGCCAGGTATATGTTAATTTGTAAGAGAAAATTGAAAGAGAAGGGGGAAAAATGCAGGACAAAGGGATCAAAGAAACAAAAAGAACTGGAACAAGATGAGGAGAACATTATGTCATCAACTAAAGAGAAAGAATTTAAGCAGTGTTTGGCAATTGTTCAGTAAATGAGTTTCGAAGGCCAGATCGAGTTTCAAGCCTTCAAATCATTCAGGTTCCAAACTCTGAACTACGAAAAGGGGAATCCGATTTGGGGAAATGAAACAAGAAAATCACTTTTCTACCAGATCAGTATTGAAAATTTTTATTATTCTTTTGCCACTTATTTAACAAACACCATTTTAAGCTTGTTTTACTAACATGAATCCTAACTCATTGCCTTGCGGAATTCATTCTCAATATCATATTTAATGCCAAAAAAAGGTTTAACAGATTGTCGAGTTGGTCTCCGTGAGCTTAAGTGATTTGCTAATATGCTGTCTATTGTCATAGTTTATGTTTGGGAAGGTCTCTTAAACCTCTCACCAGGAACAATTCCAGTATCACACCACTGAAATAAAAGCTTATGCCCTAAGTTGTCGTCGTCATCATCATCATAAGTAAGCTCCCACTAATATGGGTCGGTGACACAAATCTTGTCTCTCCGTTCTGCTCTCTCAAAAATCATATCCTAAGTAAATATAAAATATAATTCTTACTTGAAACCAACATTGATCATTATACCTATATCCATCTTTCCTAGTCTTATGCCACTCCTCTTAAACCTATCCATGTATCTTAGAGTGAACTTGTTAAACAACCATTGCACCTAAAAGCTTAAACTAATAAGTGAAGGTGTAACTATATATATAAGAGGTCCCAAATATGATATCTCAATAACTATAAGCTACTTTGAGTGGGTGCAGGTATCACAGAAAACCAAATACTTACCTTCAATTCCTTTTTCATGTTTCCCATAATTCATTGTATATTTGGTTTCAAAATCATGGAAATGCAATGCAACTGTTTATTTCTTTTTCAGAGTATTCAAGGCTTCATGTGGGATGAAGAGAAAGTAAACAATGAGCTTCAGAGGTACATGAAGAAAGCATTCAGTGATATCAAGGCAACACGTTATTCTCACAACTGCAACCTACGCATGGGTGCCTTCAGTCTGAGCGTAAACTGGGTAGAACAAGCCACCCTCTTATAAGGGTGTTGAGAGACATAGAAATTCCCTGCTAGAGCTGAGGAAGATGAAATTTATTTAATTCTTACATCTGCTCAGCAATAAAAATCTCTTTTCTATTCTTTTTCTTTTTTTTTTTTTCTTCTCTTCTCATTCTTCAATTTTGGAGTTCAATTAGTGATTGTATTGATAGAATATTTGGATTCTTCATTGTATGAAACCCAAGCCTTAAGAGCACACAAGAAACAACTGGAGTTCAATAGTTTATGTTGGGGCGGATCTCTTAAACCTCTCATCAGGAACAGTTCCAGCATCACACCACCACAATCCATCCTCCATCTTTCATAAAATATATTCAAATCCAAGGCTCCATTTTTCCATCTTATATCATGGAGTATGACAACTAAATATATCTAGATTCATACTATGCTCTGGTTCACCTTTGACCCCCTTCAGACCATTCCCATGTAAGCTTGTCTTCTCTTGCTGGTCAGCCATGTTCAAGCAATCCCTTCCTTCAGGATCCACAGTGATGAAACGGGTTTTCTCCACTTTCTTCTCCAGAAAGAAAACTTTTTTCAGTGGTAGGTTATGGTTATTCAGACCATTTTTTTTTTCTGAGTTCTTTCTTCTCTCTTTATTCATTTCTTATTGCTGCTTAAAAGATAAAAAGAAGGAAGAGGAAACCCTTGCTTGGAAATTAACATCCCTTTCTTTGTTGCAGCAATGTGCAAAGTACCTTTCTTTCCTTGTGTGGATGTGTTAAAAAAAGGTCATGAGCATTCTCTGAATGGAAAAGTGATAAATAGCTGCCAATATCAGAGAGAAAACTCTGAGGGTTTCAATTTCAATTGCACAAATAGCCTTGGGCAGGCAAGCATTAGATACTGAGAACATATTCTATTCCATGTTGATGGATGCTTTTTGTTCCTTTGACACACAAAAGTAAGGCCACATTAAAATATAAAAAAGTTCAGCTTTCTGTGACCTTGAAGGCACAATTTATGCTGTTTGATGACTATTGAAAGTGTCCTGTGACTTTGAAGGCACAATTAATGCTGTTTGCTGGCCAGTGGCCACATATGAATTAATGTACCATTACCACCCCATTCAAACTGGTAATCAAGGATCTGTTTATTGGCTCCTCACAGTACTTAAATAAGCCAATCAATAAACATTCTTTGGTGGCAGCCCTTGGATGAGACCATTTTTTGATGTATTAGAATCTAATGTCCACAATAGTATGCCGTGAAGCACATAAGAGTTTCAAGTCAGTTTGTTTAAAATAGCAAGCTCAACTGCATTGCTGAAAGGGTCACATTTCATTTGTTTCTTTTGTGCTCTTAAGGCTTGAGTCTCATACAATGAAGAATCCAAATATTCTATTGATACAATAATTCTATTGAATTCCATAGTTGAAAAATGAAGAAAGCAAAAAAAGGAAGTTTTTATTGCTGAGGCAAGATGTAAGAATTATATAACTTTCATCTTCGTCAGCTTTAGCAGGAAATTTCTATGCCTCCCAACCCCTTAAGATGGTGGCTCGTGCTACCCTGTTTACACCCAGACTGAAGGCGCCCATGCGGAGGTTGCAGTTGTGAGAATGACACATTGCTTTGATGTCAGTGAATGCTTTCTTCATGTACCTCTGAAGCTCATTGTTCACTTTCTCTTCATCCCACATGAAGCCTTGAATATTCTGAAAAGTAAATAAATAGTTGAATTGCATCTCCATAATTTCTAAAACAAAATATACAATGGATTGTGGAAAACCCGGAAAAGGAATTGAAGATGAAGCTTTTGGTTTTCTGTGATACCTGCACCCACTCAAAATAGCTTACAGTCACACCCCCAGCATTGGCATATATGTCGGGTAGTATAATAACTCCTTTCTTCGATAAAATCTATTGTGAAAAAAGCAGATTTTATGAATCCTGAAAACTGAAAGCCTGAAAGTATTGCCAAGCTTAATAGAACCTTGTCTATCTTACCTCATCTGCATCCGGATCAGTAGGATGATTTGCTGCTTCTATTATGTACTTAGCCTTCACATCAGCAGCATTTTCCCTTACAAAGGAGCACGCATATATTACATTAGCTTCACTTCATATCTCCTAAACCTTAATATATTGCAGTTATACTTATTATATTAATGGCAAATATTTCCAGAAATAAGTGATGATAACGACAAGTAGATATTCGGTCAAGTTGATCATTTTGAATCTCCCAAATGCATCTTTAAAATTCCGAACTTGGAATTTTGTGAATCACAAAACCAGCCATTTGGAGTGATCAAGAGGACCCCTGATATATTCACAGGAACATTACAGATTGCAATGTCACGTTCCCTTTTTATCTGCCTTGGGAAGAAATTCTTTTGGGCTGGTCTGGACTTGGGAAGAAATTTCATCTCATTGGGCTGGATAGGATTTTGAAAGTGATTTTAAATTGCATAATAATGGTTCGCAATAAGGATGATTAAGTAAAATGTTAATAAAATCCTCAACTGAGTAAATAAAATAAAATAAAAAAACCAAATATCAACCTGTTGAGGACTCCACCTAAAGCGCATGGAATAAGAACATCACACTCATGAACAAGCAATTCATTTGGTTCCATCCCATCACCACCTTCAAAATTCTTCAGACTTCCAGTGCCTTCTTTGTGCTTAAGCAAAGCTGGAATATCAATCCCATTTGGGTTCTTAACAGCACCAGTGATGTCACTAACTGCAACAACCTTGCCACCTTTCTCATGAATGAGTCTTCCTGCCCAAGAGCCCACATTTCCAAAACCCTAAAAATATTTTATGCTTCTGTTATTAACGGAATGACTGAAAGCATGGATAAATGATCTCATTGAAAGACTCAACTGCTGAATGGATTAAAATGAAAGAAAAATAATCTATGGAAAGAATATTAGGACTACCTGGATAACAAATGTCAACTCAGGGATTGACTTCCCATATTCAGCAAGTAAAGCCTCTGTGGCATAAACAACACCACGCCCAGTCGCAGCCTCCCTACCTAGTGATCCCCCAAGATCCTGGAATGCCACAATGACATCAGAAATATTAGTTTTCTTTTTTCTCGAAATGCCTATACTTTGATTTTTACCGCAAAAGGTTTTGTTTCTCTTTCAGTCCAAGTACTTACTATAGGTTTTCCTGTTACCACAGCTGGCGAGTGGCCATGAAATTTTGAATATTCATCCAAAATCCAAGCCATAGTCTGTCCAAATTCAAGATGGGCAAAATGATATCAATCTTCAAAGAATAGAAAACTTCACAAATCATTCAACAAGGACAAGAATACCTGTGCATTAGTTCCCATGTCAGGTGCAGGAACATCCGTGTGAATTCCAATGAGATCATGGATCTTCTGAGTGAAGACACGAGTCAGACGTTCCAGTTCACTCTTACTTAACTCTTTTGGATTGCAACCGATCCCACCCTTTGCTCCGCCATAAGGTATGTCTGCTACCGCAGTCTTCCATGTCATTAATTGAGCCAGAGCATTTACCTCATCAGGATCAACCTTGTAACAGATACGAAGACACATTTAAGTGCAAAATACCAGCAGAGAAAGCTTACTTATGCATACACTTAGCCAGCCTATGAGCATTAAAGATTCAATTTGAAACCATAAAAGAAGTTTGTGAGGAGTGGCATAGCGTTAGGTAAGATGGATCTAGATATAATGAAAAATGTTGACTTTACTAAAGTCAGAATTATATTTTTATATTACTAAAGTCTAAGTTTAGATAAGTTATCTACATCTGATTATATACTGTTTATTCCATATAACCACAAAATAAAAAGGAAAGGAAAATCGGTAAACCATTAAAACCAATAACACGACAAATAAGATATATTCTATGGTGCTTTACCAGTAAGCATAAGAGTATTGAGCATGAGTATCGATATCCTATCATATCAAACCATTTAATTTGCTACGATAACAAGTGATTGGCATTCACCTCACACAACTGTCATAACAGTACTATCAATCATGGATTACTCTTTACTACAGTACTCAGTTCCTCATGAGTATCAGTATCGTATTATATCAATTCCATCTAAGCTGGTAAGGTGTAATACTCATTAACTCAACCAAACCATCATATATGGTTCTTGGGAGTGAGTTATTGTTTAATGTAGGGATCAGTTTGACTCTTTAACATTCAGATCATGTTCTTCCCCTTTCCTTTATTTCTGAATCAGGATGTGAGTGAACCTGGGTGTTCCATATATGTATTAAAAGGGCTACTAAACCTGTTAGATCCAAGAGGCTTTGTTGATGATATCTGCAACCATTATGGTTTATAAACAAATCTAAACCCCGATATGAATTGACCATCTTGCTCTCTGAATTATCTAAAGATCACACTGTAATAGACTCTCAAGATAGTTCTGTCATACATTTAGCTTAGACACGGAAACACATAATCTGATAATTAAAGAAATGGGCATCGAGCTAATCTTCCGAAGCGTCTATTCCCAATTCGAATACAAGAAGCGTACAAGAAAAAAGAGATTCTTTGAAAACTAAACCCAACAAAAACCCAAATCGATTCAGGTGCAATTCTCATACCATTTATCTGTAGAAAGTGAAGACTATCCATACAACATGAAATAAAAAGAGATGAAGAAATATTACCTCGGGATGGTATCGAATGCCCCCTTTCATTGGCCCACGAGCATTATCATGTTGAATTCTGAATCCGATATATGAAACCAGAGTCCCATCATCCTTTGGGATCGTACATTCCACCTACAAAAACTGTCAATATAAGAACAAAATTCAAGAAAATCCTATAAAAGAAAAACTAAAAACAGAACTAATAAATTGAGCAAGAAAGATCACTTTGATTTCTCTAAAGGGGATCAGAAGACTCTTTTCGAGCTTAGAATCCAACCCAAGAATGCGAGCAGCATGGCGAAAATTACGATTCGTGGCAGCAAGGGCATTCATGGCTACACAAATTCTACAGAATCAAAGAATACCCAGAAGCCAAAATGAAAACTACAAAAAAAAAAAGGGACAAAAAAGAATATAAAAGAAGGTCAAAGAATATGAGACAAACTAAAGAACAAGAACAAGAAGAGAAGATGAAAAGAAGGAAGCAAGGGTACTTATAGATGGAACTGAGAGGACAAGAGAGACAGAAAGAGAAGCAACAAAGAAGCGAGGTGGAATGCACCAGAGGGATGAATAGAGAGAGACAGAGAGAGGGGGAGAGGGGGAGAGGGAGGGGGGACCAGTATAGAGATTCCAGATTTAATTTAATTAATTGCCAAAAGGGGAGCTTTTTGTTATTTCGTTAAGAAGAGCAAAGGGACCCTTTCCGAGAAAATAGAAACGAAATTCAGAATGACAAAAATACCCTTTTCTGAAAAATGGGTTTGGGGGAACGCTAAACAATGACGGCGGTTCAGAAAGGTCCTAATACTCGCCAACCAATTAGTCTTGTGGGTTGTGACCGATCCGGAGTACTTTCTTTTCTGGCTACGTTTAGTACTAGGTGGGGAAGTAAATTTGAAGTAAAGCTAGGGGTATCCTTGGGAATTCCAATCTGAATAGTTAGGCCTGACTGTTGGATTTGTTGTACTCTGACCTGTCAGGATGTAATTTTTTTCCACGTGGCAAGATGGCTCTATAAATTGGGATGTTCTAGGATTAGGATCTTCCTACTGGCGCATACTAGACATGTTTGAAATTCCATGTCATTACCAGCACAAAGATAGAATCGTCCAAGAATATTTTATGCAACAAAAATCTTATAATTTCATTTCAGGATTATGATGATTACCTTCACATTAAAAAATTCAATCAAGTTCCATTTACAGAATTTTTTTCGAATTTTTAATATTAAATCGTTTCCAACAAGAAAATGATCGAGGGATTGAATCAGAATCATGCATATAGCATGATGAGATTCTTATTTTAGGACAAATCTTCTGCCATATTTGCCTGAATCGGTCATTGCCGTGGTCGTGAACCATGTGGAACATATCACCGTGTATGTTTTTTCATATGTGCCCCACTTGAAATATTTACAACAATAAAAAAACATAAATTATAATATACTCCATATGATAGCATCTCACGGTTACATTAGTGATGAATTCAGGCAAATATAGTAGAAAATTTCAACCCTAAGAACGGATACACGTTTTACCCTCGTAATGAGTGCATGTGGTCTACAAACACAATATCATGCACCAGCTCACTCTGATCACTACATTCACACTAAAAAGATTATTTCACTCACCAATAGGAACTAAATTTTTTAAGTTAAATGCACCAATCATAATGGGCTGATGCATGAGTGAACGATATTTTGGATGCAGATAATTTTTGTCTCATGATAAGAGGTTACAAAACATAAAACCATATATGTGATAATTTTATTTTAGAAAAAGTATCGAGTTTTAATTGATTTCAAGTTAACTAAGAAATAACTAATTTAAGTGCATCCAGGTAAGATAAACGGGTGGGGCAGAAACGGGAAAGAAATTTTGACGCGGTTTGCCGCGTCGATCCACGTCAGAAATCTGGATTAAGTAATATAATAACATCCAGCAGGGATCGGGGTTGGCGGGCCAGCAGAATCCCACATCACGGATGACGCTTCTTGGCTGTGAGAAATCTTTGAATTAGGAAGCGCGTGAGGATCTCACTCACAGTCACACGTCTCTGTCTGTTTTAGTTGACCTTAGGTGGGCCCAGCCTTGTTTTCCCGTATTTAGGGAGGAAATATAGGATTACTGTTGCCAAACCGAGTTTGGCTGTTTCCAGACCCCACAAATTGTACTTTAATTTCCAAGCAGCAATTCCTAATATGCCATTATGGAGGGTTTTTTTTTTTTTTTTTGGTAGGAATGCTCTTATAGTGTCTGTCTACCATCTTGTGCCATGGATGACAGCCTCTCTCAAATTTTTCCTCTACTTCCGAGTATTTTGGAGAGACCATATCGTCCACGTTGGAAGATTTGTTGATCCAACAGTGGAAGGTGTGTATAGTGTATGCATGGGCTTCATACGCCTATGCAGACACGTACTTCACCATTGGACGAGCAAATCTTCCAGCCAAGGCCTCTAGCAGATTCCAGGTCTATTTGAAAGCATAGAGTATATGGGATGGCATCACTTGTTATGTTAGCCTAAATTGGTCCCTGTTTTGGTCATGAGATGCTGCCATATGGAGCATCTCACGATCAGTGTTTTTTCATTGCTGTGAATGTTACAAGTGGGCCCCACGTGAAAAACATTGACCGTGAAATGCTTCACATAACAGGATCTCATAATCAAATCATGGACCAATTTAAGCTAGCACAGCAGAAGATTTCATTCCAGGAATATATGCCGATTATCATTTTCTCAACAAGGAAAACCTTTTATAAGAAAAATACCAAGAGTGCATTGTTTCATACACTTTAGGAGAGATTCTTACCACATGGAGCATCTAGTGTTTATGAATATTTTTCTTTTTGTAAATGTAGGGAACCTTTCTTTGGTGAAAAGCAAATGCTTCTTCGAAAAGAGAACTATAGAGAATGTCAAACCCTTTACAGTTGCACCATGTGGTAGCATCTCTTTCAAAATGTGTACTGTTCACCTGTTGTAGCATCTCTCTTACGGTGCATGTTTCAGTGTAAGGGAAAGGTGTAAAGGATATGAAACCCTTAAACCAAATCAACTCATTAACTCTTTTTCTTCTTTTGATATATAGCCTTCGATACTCTAACTATTCCTACAATTCGATTGAGATGCTGTCATGTGGAGCATCTCATAGTCCGGGGACAGTTAAAACCTTTTTCTGTCTTTTATTGCAACCGTTTGATGCTTCACATGGTAGCATATCAATCCAATTGCAGGAACAACTCAGTAAAAGGCAGTAGACAATTTCAAACCATAGCCTTTGAATCACTTTCATAGAGGAAGGGCCTAGCCCATAGGATACCCTACCCTAGGAGTATCCTAGAAGAGGTGAAGGAAAGTCTAAAACCGAATGCTAAGGAACAATATTTCAAAGTTTACCACTAGTACAATGGCACCTTATTCAAATCAACTCTTAAACATTAAGAAAAATCTTCATTGGAAGATAAAGTTTCCTTTTCAAGGGTTTAGTCATTTAAGCAGTTAAGTTTGGGGATAAAATGAGCATGGCCTGGAAAACATTTCAATGTTCCTCAGATTTACAATTGAAATCAACATTAAAAACGTGTTTTTAGAACATAAGAACATAGAAAGTCAAATACGTCTATGTTCATGTTTCATACTTTTCAACTCGAGTTTGTTTTTGAAAATTCATATAGATTGAAATCAATTATATAAGACATTTGTATTCGTAAGCACTTTGAAAACTATTTATTATTTAATTCATACAAAACAAAGAAAGTTGCTTATAAAAAATTTTTTTTTTGAGTAGGAGAGAGAAAATATTGTTGGAAGGGTTGCATTGAAATGAAGAAATAACATATTTCTTGTATGTGAGAGAGAGGGACCAAATGAGAAATAATCAATGTAATGGCATAGAAAGAGATAGAGAGAGAGAAATAAAGATATTATTATTGTCAATAGGGACAAAAAAAAAACAGATTTTGAAGAAAAAGGGGATGGTACATATATGCTAGCATCATTAAATTTTCATTTTAAGGGAAATTTGTACCTTCAAGACAACAAAGTCGCATTTCTTCACAATATTTGTCCTAAAAGCCTGCATATATTTAAGGAAAATTTTGGATATCTTTTATCAAGGAAAATTTCAAAAAGAATGGTAAGCTAGAACCATGCATCTAGATGTTTTTCACTGGTGGATATTTACACTGGAAAAAAAACAACTAACAAATAATAATGTGAGAATTTGTTACGTGAGTAAAATTAAAATTTATAAAGTCAAGACTTGAGGAATAAGATAATTACAAGAGGAAGGGTAAAAACCTTGAGATGCAACATTTGCAAATTTGCATACAGCAAAAAACAAAAAAATACAAAAAGAAAAAAAGGGTTTCAAAGTCAACTAAGAGTTCTCTCATCTTCTTTTTCTTTTAAGAAAGTAATTAATTTTTAATTTAATATGTAAGATTTTAAGATTGTTTTGATTCATCTTATATGTGTATTAAATATGTTTGATTCATTTTTAAAAAAATTATGTCAATATTTTCTCAAATGTTGAGTCACTTATGGTGTCTTACAAAGACTTTTAATCAAATATTATTTTTTTTTATAAAAAGGCTTTAATAAAAATTTAATGCAAGGTCTGTTTTGTTTAAAAAATGTGAACAATTTATCTATAATTTTGTTTAATCTTAAGGGAGGTTTGTATAATTTATCCAAAAGAAAAAAAAATTGGGAAGTTTCAGTAACAATAAAAGGGATTTTTAGGTTAAAATTTCGGGCTTTTCACATCTATGGCCCTACATTATGATATATTTGTATTTATATGCTCTTGCTTTTTATATTTATATTTACACCTATATAATTAATACAACCATTGCAATCAAATCCTTTGGAAACTATTTAACTTCCATAATTTATTTTCTTGAAATGACTAATATGTCCTTTTTTCAAAGAGATTGTTAATAAATATTAAAATAAACATAGATGTTTTGATTTGCTGAAAATTTGCAATCGAGGTAATTTTTGTAAATTTATATCAATTACTATAGGTGGGATATATGCAAAACATAATTTTAATTTACAGAAGGTTACTTTGGTCATTTTAAAAATAAACAACAAAAGCTAACAAATTTAATCAAAAGATTGCAAGGATTATGGTAAAAAGAGGTGTATGTGTTAAAAATTATTATATGAACATTACATTATACAGGATCTTGAATCACACGATTCTCACATACTTTAACATGGAATAAGTATTAAAGAACATACCTGAGTCCATTGCAGAAAATAGTCTTGCCTTGAGAGAGAAGGATTACCCTAGCAACTTTCATGAAAGTGTCTCATGATGGCTTGAGGCACATACTATTGTTGTTGTAGGTGAGAACCCTAAAGTCTCTCCACTTTTATATAATAGAGTTTCCTAACCATCAAGGAAATTAATTGAATTTTTATCCTCTCATTTTAACTCACTTTAACTCATAATAACAACTCCCTATAACTGAACCATTAAACCCATACTTAATTAATTGAATGTCATGGGGTGTGTGGGACACTTTAATGAATATTAATTAATATTCTAACATTCTCCCACTTATCCCATGCACCCATGAAAACAAAACAAAACATTTATTTTGCTATTGAAAAACATTTTACTTCAAAAACTGTTTTTCGTAAAAACAACTCTTATGGGTTTAAAACAAACAAACCATACATGTGCACATTTTATTTTTGGAAAAACACTTATGGTTCAGTGTACTACATATGAGTTCCATCATATCAATGTTGAATTAGAAACCAATGCGAGTCATGGCGGTCATTTGTTATATAATCAACAAAATTTCTTCAATGTACTACAACTCTTGTAACTTCATTCAACATGATTTTTAATAGGGATTATTCTAAGGCCATAAAACTTTAATGCCTTGGGTTCACATTCATGTCTATTTCAGACATTTTCTTGCTAACATTTATCCATGCCATTCAATGTACATATAAATGGAAAACAAGAAAATAGAAACAACTATAATGATATATCCATGTATGTCCAAAAGAAAACAATCAATACATCAATGAGCTTATCAACATGTTCACATCATGAGTAAAGACATAAGACTCATATTTTCAACATGTTCTTTAAACTGCTTTGCTACTAACCCCTTCGTTAATGGATCAGCAATCATAAGAGAAGTCTTGATATGTTCTACGGACACTGTTTGTTTCTGTACTTCCTCCTTCACACTTAGGTATTTAAGCTCTATATGCTTTGCACCATTAGAATACTTGTCATTCTTGGAGAAAAAGACTGCAAAGGAATTATTATAGTAAATTCTCAATAGCTTGGCTATAGCATCAACAACTCCAAACCCTGAAATAAAGTTCCTTAGCCATAAAGCATGTACTGTGGCTTCAAAGCATGCCACAAATTCAATCTCCATTGTAGATGAAGCAATAATGGTTTTCTTCATGCTTCTCCATGAAATGGCTCCACCAGCTAGCAAAAATACATATCCAGAAGTGGATTTCCTGCTATCTGTGTAACCAGCAAAATCGGAGTCTGAATATCCAATTACCTCAAGATTGGCAGTTCTTCTAAAGATGAGTGAATAATCCTTAGTTCCTTGTAAATAACGCAGCACCATCTTTGTAGCTTTCCAATGAGACATTCCTGGGTTACTTTGGTAACGACCAAGCATGCCAATTGCAAAGCTAATATCAGGTCTTGTACAGATCTGTGCATATATTAAACGTCCCACAACTGATGCATACAGAATATTTTCCATCTCTTTACGCTCCCACTCATTTTTAGGACACTGAGATATGCTGAACTTATCACTTTTCATTATTGGGGTATTTATAGATGCACACAGTTCTTCATGCCAAATCTCTCAAGAATTCTTTTAATATAACTTTTCTCAGGCAATCCTAACGGTCCTCGCTTTCGGTCTCGAAAGATTTCAATTTTGATTACGAAGGATGCCTCACCCATATCTTTCATTTCAAAATTCTTTGAAAGGAAACTGTTAGTCTCATACAGTAGACCTAGATCACTACTGGCCAACAATATATCGTTTACATATAGGGTTAGGAAAATAAACTTGCTCCCACTGACCTTTAGGTATATATATCAACCAACGATATTTTCCTTAAATCCAAAAGCAACAATGGTAGTATTGAACTTGAGATACCATTGACAGGAAGCTTATTTAAGTCCATAGATAGACTTTTTCAGCTTACAGGCCAAATGATCTTTTCCTTTTTCAGAGTAGCCTTCTGGCTGCTCCATGTAAACCTCTTCATCCAAACTTCCATTCAGAAAGGCTGTTTTCACATCCATTTAGTGTAACTCTAAATCATAATGAGCCACTGATGCCATAATGATTCTAAAAGAGTCCTTAGAAACAGGAGAAAATGTCTCTTTATAATCAATGCCCTCCTTTTGAGTAAAACCTTTGGCCACAAGTCTGGCTTTATATCGTTCGATATTGCCTTTAGAGTCGCGTTTTGTCTTAAAGACCCACTTACAACCGACTGTTTTGCATCCTTTAGGCAATTCAACGAGATCCCAGACATTGTTTTGATCTATGGATTTCAACTCTTCTTTTATGGCATTAATCCATTTATCAGAATCACTTCTTTCCATAATTTGTGAAAACGTTACTGGATCAATACTTGTTCCAATGTCAAATTCATGTTCCTGGAGATACACTACATAGTCAGATGAAATTGCAGGTCTCCGTTCCTGCTGAGATCTACGCAAGACTACCTGTTCTTGTGTCCCACAGCTTGTTCATTAATGTTCTCATTATGAAATGGATTCTCATTTATTTGTTCTACAATATCATTTGAATGATCAATAAGTGGAACTATGATCCTTTCTGAAGTTATAGGAATAGGAACATCCACCCGTACTTCTTCGATGATCACATCTCTCATTTCTTTATTGCCACTGACTTCACCAAGCTCAAGAAATTTGGCATTTCCAGTTTTTACAATTCTTAGACTATGGTTGGGACAATAAAATCTATACCCTTTAGATCTCTCTGGGTAACAAATAAAGTACCAACTTGTTGTTCTAAGATCCAATTTCTTTTCCTGTGGATTGTAAAGCCTTGCTTCAGCTGGGCAACCCCATACATGCATATGTCTTAAACTAGGTAACCTTCTAGTCCACAACTCAAAAGGAGTTTTTCGAACTGACTTACTAGGCACACGGTTTAAGATATACATTGCAGTCTTAAGAGCTTCACTCCACAATGATTTGGGTAAGGTAGAGTTACTTACCATGCTTCTAACCATGTCTAATAAGGTTAAAAGGGATAAATCTAGGTCAAGGATTCCTAGAGTGAATTTAACCCTTTCTACCCATTCAGAAAAATTGGTCCCATTCAACATAGGAACAGAAGAAGCTTGAGAATGCAATGAAGCAGGTACAGCTACTGCAAGGAATTACAATTTCATAACATTAATGCTTCGAATTATAAACATATAAAACAATAATCAAAATTTAATCATCATGGATAAACTATCGTATCATTAAGATCCAACCTTTGGGAGGATTATAATATACTAGTGTTCTTTCTAATATTAAATTATGTGGATAAACATACAGTGTCATCAAAAAATATTCCTTTGGGAATAAAATTTTGATACACAAATTGTTCTTTCCAACTCTAATATTTATGGATTAACTAGTAGTGCCATTAAAAAATTATTTCTTTGGAAATAAAATTTTAATACACAAATTGTTCCCTCCAGAATAATACAATGATGCAGTTAATTATTTGCCATCTAAAATCAAAGCAAGATTTTGTACCTTTGGGCAAACAATTTCTCATTTGATTTTCATACAAATAATTCACTTCATATAATATATACTTATGTTATAAACAATTATATCAACAGTAAATAATTTCATATATGATAAATACAAATGAAATTAATTAATATAATGTTTACTCATTCCAAATATGAACATTTCAACCTAATAAATGTTAAGGGACAAACCGATCATAAAGATGCAGGTCTCATAACAAAATCTATATTTTAAGGGAATAAGCAGTGCATAATTTTTCTCAAATAAAAAGAAACTGTCATGTTCTATTCTTCTGTTACTTGTATATAAAAATTAAAAAAAAAATAAAAAAATTCTGCATGTGATTCTTTTGAATCATAAGAAATCAAATAAGATAAAAGACAATTAATACTAATACAAATATATAGGACGAAAAACAATAATGGTCAACAAGTCAAATTACTTTGAATAAAAATGTTTATTTTATTCAATAAACATTAAACCGTATGCTCGTTGGCCTGTTACTTTGTCTTTTATGCAAGACAAAACTTTAATAACTTGATGGGGGGTTTTTTTTTTATATTAAACCCAACAAAACTTTTCAAGACAACCCATCACTTTGTCATTAATGCTTCAATTCTTCAATTTGTCATTAATGCTTCAATTCTTCGATGCCTTTTTTTTTTCTTTTATTTATTATTATTATAAACAACCCAAAACCCAACACGTCATAAGCAATCTCTCCAAACTTTGCTAAAAGACAAAATTAATAAATAGGTTTCTCTTCAAACCCTTGCAAGGACGATTCTCATTGAATTCCCCAAAATTTCTTTTTTATTATTTAAATCAAATAAAAGAAACACATTCAATACTTGTATGAAAGCAACCAAAAAGGGAATTTCTGCAAAGTTATCTTTAACAAAGAAACCTAATCATATAGTTCATCGATCCAACAGTAACAGTGGCACATTAATAGGAAAATATGTGATAATTCAGAACCTGGCTTCGATACCATATGTTAAAAATTATTATATGAACATTACATTATACAGGATCTTGAATCACACGATTCTCACATACTTTAACATGGAATAAGTACTGAAAAACATACCTGAGCCCATTGTAGAAAATAGTCTTGCCTTGAGAGAGAAGGATTACCCTAGCAACTTTCATGAAAGTGTCTCGCAATGGCTTGAGGCACACACTATTGTTGTTGTAGGTGAGAACCCTAAAGTCTCTCCATTTTTATATAATAGAGTTTCCTAACCATCAAGGAAATTAATTGAATTTTTAACCTCTCACTTTAACTCACTTTAACTCATAATAACAACTCTCTATAACTGAACCATTAAACCCATACTGAATTAATTGAATGTCATGGGGTGTATGGGACACTTTAATGAATATTTATTAATATTATAACAGTATGAACATAAATACAAAAACAAGATTATGTAGATCTAAATTCTGCATAGCTCAAACTTTTGACTCAAAAATTAGGTTTAGAGTTCTCTATATAAAATTGTACATGTATATACTATTATAAAGTGCAGGGAGAATATTCCATAGATTCTAGTTGGACATTTTAAACAAAATATCCATTCAAAATTCTTAAAGACTTTTATAAGCTGTATAAAAGCTACCCACCCAAAGACTCTCACGTTACTAAGTAACTATCCATGTATATGGGCACGTGCCTCTCCTAGTATAAAGGAAAGTTGGGAGATTCTAGACCGACTTACTATTTACCACCTAAAAGTATAAGAAACTTTAATGTCCCCTAAGTTCTAGGGTTGTCAATGGGTCGGATCATGAGCCGTTTACTACCAATTTCCATTTAATTGGATTTTTTACCGTTTAAATATCCGTTGGGTCGGATTTGGATCTGAAAATAAGATCCGTTTATAATTGGATTCGGATTTGGATCAGGTTTATATATACCCGATTAAGATCTAAGTCTGATTAAATTGTATATATGTTTGTAATTTTTTTAGATTTCTAAGGATGCTTAAATAATTTTAATATATCATCTTATAAATTTATATATATATAGATATATATCATCTTAAATATGAGCCTAAGATATAGATTTTAAGATTATTTGAAGTATTATTCAATATAATTATGTAAATAAAGCCTATTTAATTGGATTGTTTAAATTCAAACATTTAATCGGATAATCAGATTCGGATACGGATTTTATAACTATATTCAGATTCAATATCAAGTATGAAGGATCCGTCAGATATTTAATCAGATTTAGATATCCTGTAACTTAATTGGATTCGGATTCAAATCTTGGTGAATCCGGTCTGAATCCAACCCGTTGACACCCCTACTCCTAACCACCCATCATACTTACGCTTATTTTTCTAGATGCACCTAAGAAATTTAAAAGATTATTATATCCCTTGAAAACAAGCCTTGGCGCAACGGTAAGGTTGCTCCATTGCAGCCTAAAGATTGCGAGTTCAAGTCTTAGGAAACAGCCTCCCCACTTGCCTAGACCCCACGCAGTAAGAGTCTCATGCATTGGGATAAACCTTTATTATATCCCTTGAAAAATTACTCACAACTAATTTCTATTTACATGTATTATGCACATAAATCCACTAGATTTAGTTAAATGCAAGAAAGGCCTTTTGTTGTTACTAATTTTATTGTTGTAGTTGGTCAATAATACCCCTATGAAAGTAAT
Organism: Buxus sempervirens; assembly: GCA_947561395.2. Lineage (NCBI taxonomy): Eukaryota > Viridiplantae > Streptophyta > Magnoliopsida > Buxales > Buxaceae > Buxus > Buxus sempervirens. The sequence continues at coordinate 15,146,893 of OX387193.1, forward strand.
TTTGTTTTTTTTCTCTCAAGTCTTTTTACATTAGATCATTGGAAGCCATAGCATACTAATCTACATGTGATCTGTGAGGAAGAGGATAATCAATCAGTCCAAAATCCAAATATATTCTCAAAGGTTAATCCTATGAACATTTGCTACATTTGGATTGTGCAACACTATAATATTGGTCTTATGAGATTGCAACATTTTATTTCATGTAAATGATAAATACGATGAGAATGTTATCGCATAATAATTTCATCAGTGCATACCATGCCCAAACAGAAAGTTGATTAAGTTATTGATATTCAACTGTTAGTAAATACAAATTCATGATTTTTACCACCTGAATATCGTAAGAAGCATTTCATTATAATAACAAAATTTGATAAATGGCTTTAGATTTTCTTTTTAGCTATATAGATGATTAAATAATTTCTTTTGTGTATATTTCTCCTATGAAATTTTATTAATTATAAACAAAAACCCACGACTTCGCAATGATAATGGGGTTTATCAAGTTGCCATGAGTAATTCTATGGTGTTTAAATGAGGATTTCTAAAAGATGACAGGTGACAACAAAGCAAATTCGTCAGGATGAAGTATGAACAATAAAAAAAAGGCTGAATTAGAAAGCCTAACTCATCAAAATTAAAACATTAAATTTTAAAATTTGCTAAGAGCAAGAGCATCGCCATTTCAAAAAATTGCTGACATGGAGACAGATAAAGGAGAGTCTTTAAACTTAATTTAGATTCATATATATATATATATATATATTTATGTATGTTTGTGTGTGTGTGTGTGTGTGTGTGTGTGTGTGTGTGTGTGTATTTATATGTGTGTATGAATATATACACACACACATACAGAAGTAACAGAACACCTGGTTGGGAAATAGTTAAATTTTTCCCAATAAGAAAATGGCTTAGTAAAGGTGTAATGTTCACCAAAGCAGCACCCATCACATTTGTCAAATTAGAAGGCAGTGCTCATGATGTTACCCAAACCATGATAATCACTGAAACATGCTATTTGAAAATGCATCCAATATGCTGACACATAAACTCTTAAGCAATTGAGGCCAGTACACTTATAAGAATGGAGACAACAGACTAATAAAATTGGAAGAGAAGAGTAATAAGAGGAATTATCTACTAAGACACGCTAATATGAAAATTTTATAGTAGTTACACAAGTTGCTCTACCTCATGTAGCTCCATGGACATACTTCTCAGCCATTATCAGCTATTACACAATGGATCACTTTAAATTAACTGAATCCAGGATCTGATGATCATGTTCACAGATTCCTCCAACTATTTTGTTGGTCTCACTCATGCAAAGCTTGATTTGTACCTATTCCTTGGTCAAGTTCAGTCTTGAGACTTGTGCAGCATTCCCCTGCAAAAATAACACAGAAAATCCCATATGAGGAATGAAGTAAAGGAAGATGCCAATAAGGATCTTACAATCGGTTAAACACCACCACATTGACTAAAATAAAGGAAGCACAAAAGGGCAATATGTTTAAACTACACAATGCTCAATGAATTGTCATTGATTGAAAGAGAGCAGATTGAGAATTTCCTTTTTATTCTATTTGGTTTATTTAATCAGATAAACAAATAACGGGGGTTCAGATGGTCGCTAATTATTCACAGAATAAACAGCACATGGAATTCTCATTCTGAGAGGTGTAGAAGCAATCATCATCATCACCCATTGAGCTAGAAATCAGAAAAGAAGAAAACAACAAGGATACACCAGATCCCAACAGAAAAAAATAAAATAAAACGAAAAACAAGAAAGGAAAAAAAATGAAACTTTTCTTGAATTGCCTTGATTCCTATCCCTTGAGTAATGATGTAGCTTGCTAACCTCCAAAAAAACAAAAAACGAAAACAAATAAATATGTTAAGAAAAATAAAAAGGAGGAAGACAAATGGAGTTAACAATAGAGCACGAACCACCATGACAGTTCTTTCCACTGTCTACTTTTCTGAGTAATGATGAAAGGCTCAAAGCATACAAAACAATCCATCACAGAAATTCTTTGCATTGATTGCTCAATGCTCGCAAGGTAAACTGATGTCCATGACATACCATGGAGATATGGTGATCACCAAATCAGTTCACAACTTCAAATTTGTTGTTGCCTTTTCCCACACACTACTGTATACAGGACAATAATTGATATATGATATATCTATACAACATGGGAACCAGTGAAATAGCACAATATATGCATAATCTAGATCAAAAGGCAATAAAATAAGATAAAATGAACAGAGAAATAAGGGAAAGCTAATGAGAGAAGTAAAGGTCAATCGCATAATCTGCTTGATGGACACCATCCAAATCAACTAGTTTGGGTTTTGATAGGAAGTTCTGAGAAAAAGTTTACTCCGAGAAATGAGGTTGAGCCTAGCCCCCTGGGGCCTCAGGCAAACTGAGACACATATTTGTGTCTCAACTCTCAAGGTATGCTTGGTAATCATATATAATGTAATTGTTGAGAAAAAAAAACTCTTAGATTTATGATCAGTAATCTTACATAATACACTTGTAAAAGCATAATTTCCTTATCTCTTAAAAAATTAGGACCAGAGAGATTAACAAAAGGGAAGCCATCCATGCTTAATTCAATATAAATGGCCAGACCCCACTAAAACTGCATAAACCATAATTGATCATAGGTTTAAGAAGTTATCCATAACTTCCACACAGGTCAATCACCTTCAATTGAAGTTTCACGTGATTGGCCCATTGGTTGAATCCTTGGCTCTTGGCATCAGGCTTGGTTTGCCCCCAATCCAACAAAGTACCCAGCCCAGGTTGCATCAGCGAGAAGTGAAAATATACAGTAAGGAGTAAAAACATCTCAGACTGTCTGCGTGTTTCTCAAAAAGGTTATATGATAAAAAAAAGTAGGTTAAGATGATAAGGGTATGCTAAGTAAAGACCTACAAAGGCAGCTATGATAAAGTGTTTTGTCTTGCTTTGTGAAAAATAGAAAAAATAATTTATGCTAACAAAGGATGGGCTCAAATTGTTGCAGATCTGCTCAAAGAACAACTTCAGAGAAGCGATTCTCAAAAAATTGGTGTCAGAAAAAGTATCACCATCGTTTTTGCACAACACAAAGGAAAAAGGAAAAACAATATACAAACCGACCCAGAAGTTTGGGCTGGAGATAGTTGAGTTCACAAATGGACACATATGCACCCCCTTAGCTTCCTCTAATAAAAACAACGTAGGCATTAGGGAACTCCTCATGATTGATGATACATGACCTTAAATTATACTATGTGACAATAAATTATCAGGTCAAGCTCATCTACTTGCTTTACTCCACCCAAAACCAAATTTCAACTGATTAAAATATGACCAGAAACTACATTCATGGAAAAGACAACTTTCCTATGGATTCTTAAGTTTACTAGTTAAGATGTTTGCCAATACAGCTGAGTCTGTTCTAACATTAACCACCTTTATGGATCCTTTCAGCTGCCATTTTCAATTCCTTGATCATGGCTTGGAGCTCATGCATTAAGATTGACAAAGCTTCACATCCAACCGCAATGCAGCAAGGGGATCTCAGTTCCTAAGTCATCCCATACCTGAAATGATCTTTTTAACTGTGCATAATTATTAAGAATTGTCCATCATTCGGAGGCTCCCATTTACACCACATGTCAGCATTTTGGAAAATTCAGTTTACACAGACTGCAAGAATTAAAAAAAAAAAAAACGGTATCACAATAACTAGTTCATTGATTTTCATAAAAAACACATCCCTGAAGACGTGCACATCTCTACATGAATAGGATTTCCCAGTGATCATTCCATCAGATTTAGCTTGTGATATTGTTTTAAATTCCTTGTTTCTTCAATGCTCACAAGAATTGTACTGCCATCCATATTCTTGAATTATATATGCTAACAAAAACCTTTACCAATGAACCATACTTGTCTTGAAAGACAGAATTGTCCCTTTCCTTTCACACAATACAAATGATAGACAAGCAGTCACATCATCTCCAACATGATCTTCATCGTTAAGAACATACGAGAGAAGCTTGAAAATTAAACAAACAGGAAAAAATTACTAGACTGCATATCAGATGACCAACGAACCAAATCTAACTTATTCATACATTTTGCATAGCTAGATGTGAAATCAAAGGCAGTCTTTTAAGACAAGTATGGTTCATTGGAAAAGGAACGTTTCTGCACAAGAAAATGGCAATCTTTTACCTGGAATGATTCAAGATTCACAACGTAAGAGATTTAGCAAAAGTGTTACCTGCCTGCCAGCTTTATGCATCCATCCACCTCTACCTGGGCTTAGAACTAGCACCACATAAATAATATAGCAATACAAAAATACACTATCGGAGTACAAATTGAAGGATCTTAAAAAAGGTAGATCAAAAGAACCTGAATAGAGTAAGAAAAATGATTTAAATGCTCATTACTTGACCATAAACACAGTTTTTGATGAATTGTGTTGGACGAATGAGATTTATGTTGCCAACCACAACTAATTGTGATAAGAAGCCCCAACTAATTGGGATACACAGCTTACTTATCTTTGTTATTCGGCACAGATTTTCAGCAAATGGAACTTAGAAGTTGCCAAATCAATATACTTACACCAATTTTTGAATCAGGATGACAAACTTTATCCTAATTTAAGATTTCACATAGACTTGTTAATCAAATTCTTAATTTTTAGTGTCTTTTTGAAAGCTAATTTTAATAACTCTCACAATGTTGGATAAGGTATTGAATTAGTTCCTCAAAGCACGCATGTTGAATGATGCATCATACGATTCATGAGCTGAGATCAGCCAGTGGCATTGCCAATAAGCTAGCCAAGGGAAAGGTTTTGAAGGACTTGATGTTCACCAGTGTTCCTCCAGAAGACATGTCACTGCAGAGGCGATGAGCTACTGCCATAGAGCTGTTATATCTGCATGTCAATTTTTCTATTTGCCATTTAGCCTCAGCAGCTTGGGAGTGGATTGGCTACCAAAATCTCTATTTCTTCTTCTCTTTAACAAAATATTAACTTGCAGCCTTGCTTCAAGGAAGCATCTTCATTGTGGAAGTTTGAATAGTTCAAGGATGAACAGGCCATGTGGCCACCTTGATATATAAATTTGAGAAAAGAGTGTGCCTCTGTAGAATTAGCTCACACTGCTCCACTACAATGACCATAATTCAGGTAAGAAGAGCATAACTTTATTTGATGATGTTGTGCAAATCTGATACTGCAATTTTGGAGCAATTAAAATCAGATGCAAATCAAGGGAAGTAGATTACTAAGGTACTAATATTTTAGTTTAAATCCTAAAACACTATAAGTGGATAACTAAACACAAAACTACTAACAATAAGACAGAACTGTAACCAGTATGAAAATATACCATTAACCAAAATGAATCATTAAACAAAATCTCGATCAAAACCATTTAAAATAGCACCACAGCAAGTTCAATGCCTCATGCACAATCAGGTACAATGCCAAAGGTCAGGGGGGCAATAAAGGAGCATCAAATCAATCCAATGATATGGAAAACAAGTCCAAGAAAAATTTCCCCTTAAAACAAGAATTGCGTAGGAATTATGGAAATGAAAGGTAAACACATGAAAGAACACGTGGGAACATGTTTCGTGATAAAATTACTTTTCCCAATCATCTCCATTGTCATTTCCTGCACTGACATTCCCTGTCAATTTCACTTCAACATTCCTCATTTAAATTTTATGGGCCATTTTCTGAATCTATTGTTCACATGTTTTACCCATTAATGGAGGTTATTGATCGTCTTTAACAACTTGAACTTCCATATCCTGTAAGACATAGGCACAATGGGTCAACAAGAAATCTGAAACTATTTTCTATTTTTGTTTTTTCTATGCCAAATGTTCAATTTCTCCTCAAGCAAATATGACCACCTTCAATTTCTCCTCAAGCAAATATGACCACCCGAATGCTCAATCTCGAACAATTTGAGTTTCCATATGTTCTAAAACATTTTTTTTTTAAAAATCCCAAAAAGGCACAAACGATCAACAAAATCTGCAAATATTGTCTGTTTTCTTTTATTATTTTGGCAACATATTCAATATTTCCACAACGAAAATATACAAGTATCCGAATGTAAAAATCATATTGGAAGCAGTACAGAATTAATCGTACATTTAATATATCAAAACTCACTAAATTCGAACTTAACGAGTCTGCAGAAGCATATAACAGTTACTCAGTACAAGTACAAGGTGAAAATCTCCTGATCTTCGACAGCTTGCAGTGGATGTAGGTCGGATTAACCAGGTACTGAATGAACTCCAATTCAAGCAAAAACCGTTGTCGCCCATGATCCTGCTTTTAGGGCTGCACAACTACTTAATTGAGACAAAAACCACAAACTATTTCGTATCAGCTTTAGAAGGTACAAAATTATAAGAGAGAGAGATCCATTAATCGAATTTTCTTGATGACAAGGAAACCCAGATCAGAAAAACGCATGCTTACGAGCAAGTAGATTGAATTGCATCATCTTGGTCTTCACCGGAAGCCATAAACACGAGACCCATAAACACTTCAATAGTCACTCCAAATCCGCAAGAAAATTGCGACCTCCACTCTTCGATGGCATAAAATGCTCCCAAAAATTGGGATATAGACACAGTTTGACATCCCGTGCAAATATTCACCCCCTTTTTGTCATTTTCCCGACCCACATATCAATACTTAAGTTGGTTTGAATTGGTTTAGCTCCTTTTACCTTGGAAGTTTGGATTTTACTCTGTTTGGTTCATTAGAGGCTTCAACCCAAAATCGTTTCTTCGCACAGCACAACGTCTCGCTGGACATTTAAACCTATTGTTTGAAAAACAAAAAAAGAAACAAATCAAAAAAAAAAAACTTCCCTTCCTTGTTTTTCTCAAATTCGCACTAACAAAAGGTGGGGTTTATTTATTATTATTATTATTTTTTTTTTTTTTTTGCTACAAGGCTTGCCTCTTTTTTGGGATACATTTGCTACAGGCATTATCCACCCCTCTTTTTTTTGGTAAAAGCCAAAGCTAGTCTATTGCATTCAAAAGGAGAACCACTAATCGAAAAAGGCCGAAGCCATTAAAATAAACATAACAATAGACATAAAAAAAATATGGACCAAGATGGATAGCAATAGCATGTTACTATAACCCCAAATCACTATCCAAAAGAGAGCAGCTGCACAAGGAAAGTGTATCATTCGGTTAAAACCTATGGGCGAGTAACTCAATGAATAACCATCGAGTTTGCTTGATACGATGTTCACGATAATGTAGATTTCCCCACCCTAGCACATTGTGAGTATACATGCACCCATTATACGCTTACTCTCTTATAGCGAGTGGCTTCAGAGAAGAATATACAAATGGAATAGAATCTTCAACAGGTATATAGTTGAGGGTTTTAGGAGGATAGACGATACGCATGTAAAATTGGCTCGCACAGCACAGGCCGAACTGGTCATGTGGTGCCCAAAAGTAGGTTGGGCAATGTAGGCCCATTTGGCCCACCAAACTATTTTAATAATAAAACATAAATAACAATTTATTATACTATACATATGTATTTCATTTTTTATAAAATAAAATATATTTATAGTAATTTATAATATTATAAATATAATATATTATGTTTGTTTATATCATATTATCATATCTATATATATATATATATGTATGTATATACGTATGTATATGTGTATGTGTGTGTACAGATATATATTATAAATATATTTTAACTGTAACTGTCCCTTGGGCAGTTACAGTTAAAATGTAATATGGAAAGTTAAAAGGCAAGGAAGGCTTGGAAAATTCCAAACATGAGTCCTTAAATCCCAGTGCCTAATTATGTTATCTCTTCAGTACACATGAAATTCCTAGAAGCTGTCTGCTTCATTGGATAATTATGATCAATTGTTTAGTACTTGCACTATCCAATGATATCCTCACTTGTCACTTCATATATTCTTCTTCACAAAGAAAGACCCACATTCCCTACTCAGTAGATATGCTGTTATAAGGTTTGATAGAATCTTTAAGTAGCCATTTCTAACATTTCTATGAATCCTTGTTTTGAGTTGTTTATTTGTGGATCGGCAGATTTGCTCACAAGACCAAGCATTTTATAATGTGCATTGTTTCCAACGATTTGTCCAAGGTCTCTGTTGTCTATTATGTATTGAGCTTCTATTAAATAACAAATGTTTTTAATACTTCGATCCAACCAAAGAATTAAAATTTGATATTCTTGCTTTTCCTGCAACTTCTTCCGTTATATCCCACAAACCCAATCAACTTCGTCTCCACACAGACTCTCTCTCTCTCTCTCTCTCTCTCTTTCAAAATGCCCACAAAGATGGTAAGTAATCTATGGATGTGTAATCTATGTGTGCATTGTAGGTGAATGAGATTTGTGTTGATGAATGGATTGTGATTTTGGATTCCAGGTTTTATATAGAGAGAAAGCTGTAATACTGACTATGTATGTGGAGAGGCCAAAGAGGAAGAGGGTGTCACTGAACCATGACAAACCACATCACCATCAACAGCATAACTCCATCACGCAAATGCTACTGCAACACAAGAATACTTCTTCTGCTCAAGGATATAATAGGAGAGCCCAGCTTCTTCATTACTGTCAATGCCTAAGGGAGACTGAAAGATCAGCAAACTCTACACCCAGACATGTTACTCTGGTTTCTTCCAACCATGACCAGACAAAACCCAAGGTACTAGAATGATTATATTCCCAAAGTAAGACATTAGAAGGTTGATCAAATAATCCATGACCATGGTCTAGAAATGATCTTAGTATTAATGACAATTGATTTTCCTTTTTCCTTAATTAGTGTAATTTTGTTGTGATAGATTTCCGCTGTCCGGGAGAAGCAAAAGAACACAACATCTTTCAACTGCCTAAGCAACTGGAAATTTTTTATTCCAAGTTATCTCCTTAAGGAAAAACAGAAAAAGAAGAAGGAGAAAAGACATAGTAAGGTGAGATAGGAATATCATAACTTTCTTATACTTCAATTTCTCCCATGGCACTAAGTAAGTGATTTGTGCAGATGCCAAAAAGGTGGAATTTTATTTCGAAGCTCTTATCTGCTCTTCCAAAATGGAGATAAAGCTTCAGTTAGCTTTATGCCAACAAAGATTCAAGTGTTTTACATCAGCTTGGAAAGACAAAAGCTATGTCAGATTCAAAGAGACCTAGAGTTTATGGATTTATGTTTTTGGGCTGTTAATTATCTGCATTTCTAGATGCATATTCTTTCAAGACTCAAATAAGGAGACATAACTTCAAATTTATGTATTTGTATTGCAATTTGGATTAAAGTAGTGTAATCAAATACCGAAAAGCAACATCTCAAACCAGAAAGTGGAGACAAAGTTTTAAAGATCACAAGGAACTGGTCACATAAACAGCTATAGGGACTCTAACCGCATGCTTTCTGCTTCCTTCTAGTACTATCTCCCCGAATGTGTATGTGATAGTTGGCTCATTTGCTTGTAGCAAAATCCTTAGGTGCCTAGATGCATTTGCACTTATAGTAAACACTTGTGGTGATACAGTGATCGAAACTCCATTTGGTTCCCTCACAATCACTTGATACTTCTCTTTCTTGCCGCTAACATTTGTCACCCTTCGAATTACCTTCCTTGACCCAACTAAATTTGAAACTGTTATGCTTGCAGTGTTCAAATCTGAACACCATGTCTTCTTTTTTGGGCATTGAACCCCCACAGCTCGCCTCACAGAGTCGTCATCCACACCTGGTACTGAGCATAGGAACTGAATGTAATGATAGAATTTGGTGTTGAACACAAGTCCAGGGTCAATTGCTCGGGTTGGGTTGATGGTCCCTGCACCATAATCAAATGGGGTTGCTCTATCCAGTTCATTAGATTGTTGGGCTAAAATCGGTGCACCAGAACTATCTGTAACATCTGCAGTTGTCATCATGGCCGATGTAATGGCAGAAGGGTTCCAATTTGGATACTTTTGCTTGATTAATGCTGCAACACCAGCTACATGGGGAGTAGCCATGCTTGTGCCTGAAACAAGTGCGAAATTCTGTCCTGGAATTGACATTAAAATTGCATTGTAACACATCAAGATCCAACACCACAGAGCAAGAGAGTAGACAAATTAATGAAAGACGATAAATGTTGATGTACCTTTGATGTATTCATCTCCTTCACTGTTAGGACTCCATGCAGCCCATATTGAAGAGCCTGGAGCCATAATATTTGGCTTAAGGACATCAGCAGTCTGCAAGAGTGCATTGTTCACATCAGGACCTCTAGATGAGTAGGATGCAACAATTGGTGCCTGCCCAGTATAAACTGCTTTCCTTCCATCCAAAATTCTTGCTGTTGCCCTAAAGGCCACCGCGCTTCCGCTTCTGCTTCTAATAGTATTGGAGTTATAATACTCCCATAGAGCCTGAACATAAAAATGGGTAATCTCAATTCTTCATTAGTCAGTGTTATATATATGAATTCAAAATCATCTTCTTTGTGTAGGAATGAAGATAATCTCTAACAACTATGTTAGAAATAGAAGTCAGTGTCACATACTGAGGAGGCTTGCATGTTGTTTAGCACAATTCCAGGGACACTTAAGGTCACAGTAGTACCCTTCACTCGCTCCGTACTCATGTCAGGATCCATTGAGATTATGAATCCAGCAGCCCCAACTTTCTGTATGGTGTCTGCAACATTAGCAATGCTTGCAGCCTCAGACTCAAAGTCTAACGAGTATGTGCAGATGATCAATTTCCCTCGAACCAAGGGTTGAATGAATGGCTCAGGGCTTTGACAGCTCTCTATGTATATAGAGCCTGCACTTGTGTTCCTACTACTTACATCTGCTGCTGCTGCTATTGGAAAATGCACTTCTTCAGCTGTTGGAGCTGTAAGAGAAGAAAAACAAAATTTGGAGAAACATGGTAGTTGTACTGACATGGTAAGAAAGGAAAATCAAGAACACTATTAGTGTTTACGTGCAAGGCCCATGCCAGAGAAGCTCTGTCCATCGCCTAATTTGATTGTATTGTTGTACTTGCGGTCAGTTATGGAGGCAGCAATACTTGTAATCCATGGACTAAAAGAGAGGACAGAACTAGAAGAAGGCCCTCCATTGCCAGCAGCTTGAACAACCAAGACACCAGCTCTTGTTGCAAACAGTAGCTCGATTTCTAGTACATTAAGAAAGGCAGATGGCCCTGGAGGAACACTTGATGGTCCTATGGAGAGGCTCAGGATATCTACTCCGTCTTCGACTGCCTACATGCAGTTTAATAAGACTGATCAAGGATCACCCACAACTAAATGAGGAAATTGATTGAAATACAAAATATCATAACATAAGTACTTACATTATTGAGTTACAATACTCTTAAAGAATTAGAAAAGAGAATAACACTCAACTTGCAGTAGTAGACATATGGTACAAGGTAAAAAAATATGAATTTACTGCCTCATACCTGATCAACTGCAGCTACAACATCTGACATATAGCCTCCAAACATATAGAGGGCTTTGTAGACAGCAATCCTATCAAAGCAAGGGAAAGCACAACAGAAGATTAAAAAAAATGATATAATAATTAAATGGATAAATACACCTTGTTTATGTGTTGCAATCCATGATAAGCATGCTACATAGGAGCTGAACACTTGAAATCACTATCAAGCTAAACTGTTACCATGCAAGTTATGATTCTTCGTCTTGAAAGAGAAAAAGAATTACCTAGCGCCAGGTGCCATTCCGCTTGCATATCCATAGTTGAAGCCATTGGCTAATACTGGAATTCCATGATTTCCTGCTGCTGTTGAGGCTGTGTGACTGAATACATGTAGGATATAATGCAAACCTTATTCAACCACAATAACCTTCAACTCTTAATTGGAGTTTAAAAACTAATGACAATAACCCAAAACCATCAATGTTTTTTTCTAAGTTATTTAACTCCTTTAAGTATTATTTTTTTCCTAAGAATCTGCTAAATCCTAAATATATCTTTTTGTTTGGCTAATGTAACTTGCCTTCCATGACCATCAGCATCAAAGGGTGATGCAAAATCACGAGTGGCATTAAAATCGCCAGCAGCAATGGCAGAGCGTGCAAAGTACTGTGCCCCTACTATCTTTCCACCACATGTATCTTGAGGGAATCCCTCACCTTCAGTGCATTTACCTTTGAACTTGGTACTGCTTAGATGTCCATCACCATTTAGTCCCACAGATGGGCTAATAAAGCTAGGGTGGATGGGATTGATCCCAGTGTCAATCATACCTATCACCACCCCCTCACCTGAGTTGTTAGCTCCTCCCAAATTTGGCCAAACACCAGAAGGAATACCAAGAAACTCTGGTGTATGTGTTGTTAACTTCATCATTTTGATATCCTCATGAACGGCTCTGACTCCCTTTGCACTTTGAAGAACAGCAATAGCCTGAAGAAGATTCAAATGCAATTAGAAACCATGTACAACCCCAATGGAACAATAATTATAGCAAGTTCTTTTATAATGTAATAATGACTGTAAAAGTATTATTATTTGAAATCATAGAGTATGTCTACAAAACTCCTTGATTTTACTTTACCTCTTCGGATTTGACGTGGACTGCGAACCCATTGAGCAAATGAGTGTAGCTGTAGAGTTTGGTGTAGGATTTTGTCTGGAGGAGAGACTCCAAGAAAATATCATGTCCTCTAACTAGGCTCTCCTTGTGTATCATGGCCATTGCATCTCCCCTGCAAATAATGTAAGCTTAGTCAATTATTCAAACCAAATAATGGATGGTAGAATGGAGAGATAGTACTAAAAAGAGTCTAATTTTCAGAAATTTTACGTATAGAAGATAAGCAGAATCAGACCTGTGATGTACTTGTTTAGCTTTATAAGAGATGACAGGCTCATCATCCTCCATTAGAACCATGAACACCTTGGCCTCCAATAACATGAAATCCCTTGTGGAGATGAAAGACACAAGGAGAATGAAGATGGAGAGTAAACCCATTTTTTGTCTAAGTCAAGGGATTGTATCTCTTGAATTCATCACACCAGCAAGCAGTATAACATAAAAGAGGATGGATGATAATTAGGTCATAATTTAGTGATGCTGTGAAACTCATACATCACACACATACATGTTTTTCTCATTGCCAAACCACTCTGGTTCATGTGGGTGGCAAAGCATCCTCTTTTTCTTTTTCATTTCCACCTCTCTCTCATCTAATTTTCTTTTTAAGTTGTCATCCTTTTCTTATTGATAATGGATTGGGTTTATGAAAACTTGTGTAGGAACCAATTGATAGATTAAACTGCCATTGATGAAGCTGGGTGATGTCCATCTTCATTGTAAAAGAAAGCAAAATAACCAAAAGATGTCTCAGAGAGCATGAGAGCTAAACCCTTAATAGCCAAGACTTGGTTGTTATTGAGAGCCATTGGAGAGGACCAGGGGCTTTGGGCAAATATAGGGATGAATAGATGAATATGGTGTGGGTCTAATGGATAACCCGCATAGAATCTGACCCGACGGAGCAGATTTGATTTTCCTTGAAAACATAGGAGTATATGAGAGGTGGCAATGGGTCGGGTTGGGTTCAACCTATTTACCTTCGGGTTGGAAAATCATGGAAGTGAACTCAACCAACAAATAAATGGGTTGAACCCAACCCAACCCATTTAATTTTTTAACTTAATTTTTTTATAAAAATTCTTTTTAATTTAGCATTTGTTTTTTTAGAGAATTTAGAAATAATTGAGACATGGACCATTGTTAATTCTTAACACAAATGTTTAAGTTTTTTTTTAAACTTGAGGTTTGATGTTTACTTGTTGAAATTTGAGAAAATAAAGATCATGAAACATTTTTTCCATAAATGTGCTATCCTCGTTACTAAAGTTATATAATGTTGAGTACATTAGCGAATACAAAAGAATGAGCATATTTATGATGTTTTCTCATTATCTTAACCAACAAGAAGACACTTGATTGAAAAGTACAAAATCTGGGAGTTGAAGAAGTGCAAATCTATTCATGTGTTGAACAAGGGTTGAAGACAAACTGCAAATGAAACTTCTATTCTCCTTTCTTCGTTTTCAATTTTCAAAACTAACAAACTAATTTTTTTTAGGTTTCTATTTATGTGTCAGTTTGATTAATGGATAATAATGCCTATACGAAAAAAAAAAAAAAAAAAAAAAAGAAAAGGAAAAAAATAATGGTATAATTTTGAGTAGTTGACGGGTTTGGTTCGGGTTGACCCTGTTTTCAGACATGTTGAAAAAACCTCAACCCAAACCCAGCCCAAATAATAAACGAGTCAACCCAAACCCATTTATTCGAGTTGGGTATGGGTGGATTGATGAATCGGTTAAAAAATTACCCGCTCTAACTATATAATCTATAATCTATAATCTATATACTATTAGAATTGTAATTTTCTTTGAAAAGAAGGGCATATTGCTAGGACCTGTTTGCCCTCCCTATGTTTGGGCGTCACTAGTTTAAGCCCATTAACAACTGGGCTTGTAGCCTTGTTTTGGCCCATTTCATTCGTCAAATTGCTGATTTGCCCTTATCATTTTTCTCTAATCTCTGCTCTCTCACTTTCTCGACCTAGACTCTGCCCTAATCTCTCTCTCTCTCTCTCTCTCTCTCCTTGCAAACCTTGTAAACCAGTTCTTCTACAATTTCAGCAATTTGTTTGAGGGATTTCTCAAGGTTTTAAAGAGTTTTCATCTTCAAAATCGTTCGCATTGGTTATTTTTAAAGATTTCAACAGAAATTCGTACTGGGATTCGTTAATTCTCCCGGTCTCGGTCGAAATCATGGCATGAATCCGTAGTTCCCTTAGTTCCATATTACTAGTTCCTTTCTATTGCCATTAATCTATATCCAGAAACAAAATCCTTAATGAAGATTTGAAAAACGAGAATAGAAATGCTTCAGATTCGACTGAACAGGGTTTCGGCCTCTGAAGGTGGGGGACCGGCCAAACCCTTGCCGGTGGAGACCGTGACGGTGGCATGTCCCGACCACCTTGTACTTGCCGATCTTCCGGTGGCTAAGAGCCTTGGCTCTGTTACTGCTGCTTCTGTCGTCAAGAGCGTTGGACGCCGGTCCCGTCGCCAACCCGGTGATCGAGTTCATTTCTGCGTTCGCTGCGATTTCCCGATTTCCATCTACGGCCGCTTGGTACCTTCTAATTCTCACTTTCATTTCCAATTACTTTCTCTAAGCTTTTTTAATTGCACTCTGTTCGCGATGAAGCTTTTGTTTGATATGGTCATAGAACTTGATTTTGTAGGGACTATTACAACTTTAGAATACGCAAAATTTTAAGGGATAGTTCGTGCTTCCATAATATTTTCTCACAGTAATTGAAATAAAATGACACTTTGTGTTCCATTCAAAATAAGAAAATTTTGCTGGAAATTTGGGAAACTTTGAAATTATTTTGCTGAACAGGTTGTTTTGGATCTTATTTTCAATTCAAGAATGTTTCTAAAAGAACCTGTTAAAATACAACACCATCCAACTTTAGCCTATGTCTCCTTTTTTTTGAAACATGTCCTAGAAAAAGCGCTCCAAAGCTTTTTTGATCTATTCCTCCTCCTATGCAGTTACCCATTAGCCCCAAGGACTATACAATGTGCTCGTAGGCATTATGGAGAAACCTATTATTTTTATCAAATATTTTAACCAGTTTGCTGTGGACTTTCGTTTTTAATTAATCTTTTAACAATCTTAAATTTAAATATCAAATCTCTCCTAGCCACCACTCTTTATAATCGAGGTCCTGACCTTCATCTTTACAATCCAGTTGTTTTATCTTGATCAAAACAAATTGATTCTTTACATCCATCCAAAGAATCTTCTTAATTGACCTTTTAATATTCCTCTTTAGAACTTCCATTTTTTTTTCTCAAAGAACAAAGTTTGGTTCACCAATAAGCGTGGAATTACCCACCACTTCACAATGGCAGAATATCTTGTCTTCTAACCACTTTTTCCCATGAGTGACAGTGCCTTCTGAAAATCATTTTTCATTCCAAAACAGTGTGCAGGTGATCCAAAGTATGTCTTGCTAAAGTAGATGCACAAACATCTGGAAATCTGTCCACCTGACAATTTGACATGAGAAACCTGTTAATTTTCGAAAGATCAGGCTTCTCTTAATTTCTTGATCATGTAGAATGTAGAATCAGCACCTCTAGCAAAGATATCAACCAACTCCTAATTATTTTTAAAGTAGGAAAAATTCTGAGGTGATTACGAGTCAAGAGACTCCGACAAAGCTAGGGAATTTAGGATCCTCTCCTCACTGATTGGAAACAGGTCAGACCAACCTTTTATTACTATGGATTATGGAGTAGCTTTTCCTTGAAGAAAAAGAACCCTTTGCAATGTGGTGTATGAGGTAGATATCTCTTTTATTGATGGCAGATGCAAAAAAGTTAAATCAGCTGATTTTTATCTCTCCAAAGGATCGTCTGTAATGTGGCTGAAGGAAAAGCGGCAGTAGAGAAGTGATGAAGTTAGAATGCTTAAATAATCAGGGATTATAAGACCATGAAGTAGTAGAGTGTTACGAATAGATGAAGGTCTTGGTTTGAACTATAAGAGTATTGGGCAAGGCGAGTAAGTAAAAGAAAGATAAGCTTCTGATGGCGAAACCAGAGATTGCCCTTTCAGAGGAGACAAATTGGAGGTTTTTCATTTGAGGAATTCTAGAAGTTTGTGCTGTTCTAGGAACAAGAAGTGGCTGGCTTTACCAGCCCTTGGTGAGAAGTAATTGCTTTGTCACAACTGAGCTTATTCTCTTGGCGTAGAGGAGGTAACATTGATGCTATTAATATTTCTCATGAATACAGGAGTTGGTTTAACAAGTTAAACAAGATTTGCTAGGAGGACCTAGTCTTTAAACCAGATTTATGGAACAGGTAATCTAATGATTCTAATCCTATTACTTGATTGAGCTGTGTGATTTGAAATTTTTAATCATTGGATGAAATCAGTTAGAAAGGATTTAGATATAAATAATCTAACTGAAGATATAGTTTTTCGCATACCAATGTGGAGGAACATGATTCATATTGTTGATTCGAGCTGGTTGGGATAAGGATTTTATTTAGTGATTGATGATTGTAGAAAAAGCAATTGAAAATAATTGTAGTTTCTCCTTATTGAGTTCAGCATATGGTCATCCTTCTTTATTTAACATTTTGCAAGAGTGAATAAAAATCCACAACAAATTTGAGTGGGCTGTGACTTGTTGGAAGTGATTTTCTATGTTGATGAATTGAATTATTATTATTTGTATTTAGTTATTTTTAACAGCATCAAGCTGGACATTTCGTTTTGTTCATTGTTGTAATTGTAGTTAATTTAATGATGTACTCCAGGTTAAATGTTAATTGTTTTGGGGAGCTACGATAATAATAATAATAAAAAAAAGGAGGTTAGTGCCTGTGACCAGCTCCAAAACAGAGTAAGCTGGTCAGATAGCTGGGCTTGGGTTTTTAGGGAGCAATTGGTATCTGGGATTGATCAGATATGATATAATTGAGAGTGCTGGTTCCTTCCTCCTCTCTCTATACCTGATGCCCTCTCCTCGGGGGCAGTAGATGGTCTTTGTAAATTCATTTTTACTGTATCTATAATCCTGTCATTATCAATTAAAAAAAATGAAAACAAGGCATAACACTTTTACTGTGATGTTTTTGTAATTAGTTTTCGGGATCAGGAGTTGGCCAATCACCTGCTCATCCATTATATGTTTGTGCATGTTATCTGGATTCATTTTTATAGTGTGAGGGTATTGGCCCTGTGCATATCTACTGTCATTCAAAACAATCAACCTGGCATTGTAGGAATAATAGTTTGTTCATACTTTTATGCCACCATGTGCCTTAGACTAGCTTCAGCAATTAATAAAAGAGCAATGTAGTAAATTAGAATTTTTAAGCTTACAAAGTATCTATCAAATTAATTTTTCTGATTAGGTACCATATATAAAATGAAATATGTGAAATAATCTTCAAAAAATGCAACTTTGTAGTAATTGAATATTTAGAGGGATTTTAGACTGTCAAAATGATATTATGAAATATAAATTAAACAAAAAGGGGAAAACCTCTTATTGAAATCATATTATCTGGTAAAAGGTTATTGTTTTCCAATTTTAATATTATATTAAGATCTTAAAAAAATTTATGTCTAGATTCTGGGATCCATGGGAAAATTAAAGTGTAATGGGATGGATTTTTTTCCATTTGATTAGCATATTTTGTTTCAGAACCATGATTTTAAATTTTGAATTGGATAGAAATTTCACACCTTTAGAAAGAGGGAGAAAAAGGGAGTTTCAGGGGAAGTTCTAAAAAAAAAAATTTTTTTTTTTAATATTGAATATGTTGCTCTTTCTTAGTTTGTGCACTGATTGGTTAGTCTGTTATCCATAAAACTATTTAGATGCTGATTGGCATATTGAAAATTTGTCAGCTATTTCACTAAGGACATTAGAAGATGCTGGGTATCTATATGTATGGGATTTTGATGGTGTGGTGTATTTGTTGTACATAGACATAGACCTAGATTTTCTATGGGGTTGGGTGGTACCATATTCCTTTATATTTAGATTATTGGAACATGCATTTGAATGTCTTATCTAAACCATGATCCGGATTATACATTTAGGAGTATGGCCTCCATAGCAAGGTAGTGGGTTCTTCTAGGTCGGTGTGGGATTGTATCTTGCACCCTCTCTTTTGGGGGATGAAATCATCTGCCGCAGGGTAGCTGTGGCAGACCCTGCAGCCACCCTAGGATGCTGCCACGTGCAGCATCCAACGGTGGCTGTTAAAGAACAGACACCGCTGGATGTTACATGTGGCAGCATCCAGGGTGGCTGCAGGATCTGCTGCGGCAACCCTCCAGCAGACGATCTCATCCCTTCTTTTGGGTGTATCATTGTACTATTCTTGCTTTTGAGGGATTGTATCCTGCACCCTATCTTTTGGGTGTCCCATTGTACTATTATTGCTTTTAATATTTATATTTATATATATGCCTCATTAATGATTAAAAAAAAAATAGAAGAATTTGCAATAGAATGCAATATTGTTTCTTCTGCTATTTGCTATATTATGTAACGCCTTCTGGCATGTATTTTTGTGATTATGCAGTTTTTCCCCTTGTTTGTTCAAGGATAAAATAATTTGGTTATGATAAATATATTGTTCTGTGGTCAGATGTCTAAGCTTCAATAGTATCCATTTCACCCGTCTTTTTTAACCCCTAATATATATCAATCAGAAACCTTAATATCTTATAGTGTTGTTGTAGACTAACAAATTTATGTTCTTGCAGAGTCCGTGTGAGCATGCATTCTGCCTGGAGTGTGCTAGGAGTGACTCCAGCTGCTATCTGTAAGATTATACTGGATCTGCATACGATCACTTTAAATTTTTTTATGTTGATATGATTTTGTAAATCATGATATCCATAATTTTTTATGATTTTGTTGATAGTCTATGCAATCTTTTCACTTTGCATCAACTCTCTCCCATTGGATGTGCTCTCTTGTCCTGATCTGGAGGAATGTATTCATCTCATAATAATGTCCCATACAAGCACAAATTTTCTCAATTATTTTGGTTCTTCAGTTGCAATTCTATCATGAACTACTGGTGTATGTCTCACTGCTGCATACATGTATGCATATTTATGCTAGTTTTGCATGCATGTAAATGACAGAGGTTTGGGGATTCCAAATGAAGACTAATCAGAAGAGAAGATGTTGTCATTATTTCTGCGCATGGATTGTGTTTGTGCGTTGTAAATGCCTTTTCCTTTTGTATATTTTTCTTTGTTGGGATTTCCTAGCAGCAAATATCGTTTGACTAAAATTATAAATATTGGCTAAAATAAAAAGAAAAATGAAAAATGAAAGTACCAAACAAGTATTAGTTACTGCTGGTGAAAGGGTAACTGAATATATTAGTTAAACAACCTCCCTTTAAGTTTTGAGAAGTTATTTCTTCTCTGAATTTCTTCATTGGCATTGCTGTAAATGTTGACACTAACAGACACAAAATTTTCTTAAGGCATGATAAAATTTAGGCTTCATTTATTTTGCAGTATCATGCATAAAGTCAAAATTACTTTTATGCTTAATCCATGTGATCATGAAAGGGTCAAGTTCAAGTGCTGGGAAAATTTGTTCTTTTGGTATTGGTGGCAGTTCAAGGCGAGGGTTGAAAACTGGTGGCATTTGACCTGACCTAATCAATCAGATTTTGCAGGAAAGAGAAGTGAAGCAGTATGACTTACACCTTGATTCTTAAGTTGTTTAGAGTTTTCATTATATTTCTGTGAATTTGCAGAAGAAGATAATATATAAGCTAAATTAAAGAGCGCTTTACTTTCCATTTCATTATTTATCAGGTTTGGTGGAATCTTGACATAAAATGAGGCTCTTTTCAAAATTTAATCTCTAAAGTGCCTATGTTTGTTTAATTAGCCAAAAGCACGAGTCTTGTTGGAAAGTCCATTCTCACTTTCTTTTAGGTTCCAACTACCCAAACACTGTATGAAGAGAAAGGTTTTGAGTTATTTTGTCTGAAAGTGATTCTTTAGGAAAAATACTTTTCAGTTGGTCCAGCATTTCTGATGAAACAGAATTCAAAAATTTCACTGGAAAGATCTCTCTCTCTCTCTCTCTCTCTCTCTCTCTCTCTCTCTTTCATTATAGTGCATCTAAACAAGCATACCAAAGGATTTTAGTCAGCATGTTAATGGGATAGATGTTCCAATCTATTTGGATATGTGAGCAAAAATTAAATGGTGATGATTTATACATGGGCCCACTGATCAATTTGTAAAGTATGAGGACATAAAAAGGAGAAAAAAAAAGAACAAAAGGAAAAATGGGTACCAGTTTAGTTGCAGATTTCCCTTTAGGTTTCTGTTTCTAAGATTCAAACGTTATGCAAGAATCAAGGTTCTCTTAACATTCCAGATTGTTGCTTTCACTTCTTAATTTATTTCCCTTAATGTCATACTTTCCAAATTAAGTGTTATATGTGGATCTAAAGGATACATGCCCACTGTTGAGATCACATTGAACAAAAATTGGAGACTTGCAATTTGAAGGAAATGGAAATGTGCTCTCTATATGCCAGCTTAGAAGTTAACCAAATTGAACTATTTTTTTGTTATTCAACTAGTACAGCCCTTCATTACCTCGCATATAATTTGGTTCATGTTTTGTGACTGGACAGTTTTATGTGTGCTACTTTTTTTCAAATACCGAATGAACTTGTCATCTTCAGACATAGTTCCTACAATACAAGAATTGGACCCAGGGCTATCTAATTGTGTCATAAACAGATACAAACTATGATTGTCAAAATGGATGGTCCAACCAAGAGAGTTTCAGGGAATTATAATTTTGTTTTCAGTTATTTTCTATAGTAGTTTCCATCTCCGAAAGTCCCATTGACTTTATAGCGTTATGTCATGTCATCTCTTAAGGCCCTTCAAATTTATTGGAACGGTGTATTATTCTGAGCTTGGGAGGATTTTTTCTATTATGATGCTGATTTGTGTGAAATTACCCATCATTTGCTTTTAGATAACTTAGAGCTAAAGAGCTAAACATGCACCAGAAATATAAAAGAAAAAGGCTCCATAAATTTCGAAAGAGTAGTTAAATGAATGAACTAAGCAATTGTTTATCATGTTTTACCTGACGCAGTTGTGAGGAGCGCATTCTGAAGATTCAGACGATTAAAATGATGGAAGGCATATTTATATGTGCAGCCCCACACTGTTTCAAGTCCTTCCTAAAGAGGTCAGAATTTGAATCTCACCTTTATGAGAGCCATGCGGACCTTCTTCAACCCAGTGCAGAAAAAAATGATGGCAATGAACCAGAGGCTTTTAATGTGTTAAGGTCCTCAAGCATGGATCCATATGTGAGACAATCTACTCCTGCCGAATCAACTGCTCGTGCTCCACCAAGGCCTGTCTTTTCACCAAGCTCAAATTCTCAGCCAAATGATCGTGAAGACAGAGCTCGTCGCCAGCAACCTAGGGAACAACCACCTCCCAAACCAGTTCTACAACCAAAGCCACCCCCGATTTATGGGCGGTTGCAAAGCAATCAATCAGAAATGCAACATGACCACATCCCACCCCAAGGATTTGATAGGCCAGTGCCACACAACCGGTTCCATCACCAACAGCGTTTTGATACACAGAGTGGTGGACGACGTGATTCTGATCAGTTTCCAGACAAGCAGCAAGGAATTCTGTCCGAGTCCCCATTTCCAGACTACCAACCTCTGCATCCTCATCAGCCGCCTAATATGGTTATGCCAGTTAATCCAAATCAAGGGATGACTCCAGCACCTCCATTTAACTATGCTTCATTTCCGGGTGAGGGTGCTCAACTATTTTACAGTGCTCATTATGAGATGGCAAGACAAGATATGGCAACAGAAGGTGGAGCAGAACAGGGTTCATTGTTGGGTTTTCCACCAGGTGCAGCGGGAGCTGTGAATTTCCCGGATGGTTATCCTCGGCCTTGGAGTATGGGATTCACAGGCATGCCTTTTGAACCAATGCCAGGGGGCCCTGGAATGACAGACGGTTTCTCAAACCCACCAGGGGCATTCTTTCAAGGCGACTATGGACGGCTCTCAGGAGGTTTGCCACCAAACCCCCCTCTTCCACCTTTAGCCAACAAGGGGATGGAATCATTGCAGGGTAGTAATGTTACAGATCATAGGGATGCCAAGGGTGTTTTAGCACCTCAGCCCATGCCACATCCGCCGCCACCTCCACCACCCCCACCTCACCTGTCACAGTTGAAACGGAAGTTCACTGATTCTAGTGACATGGGTCGAGATGGACAAGGGTATGGGTGGCAAAATGAGCAGCGTGATGGCTTTGGGACTGGCCACGAGTAGAGTGTGAGCTTTTTGTTGCTGTAATAAGACATTCTAACATGCTGCTTCAATAGATGCATTCTCATTTTATCAAAAAAAGAAAAAAAGCCATTCTCATTTTCTATATGTTGAGCTCATATAGCATTAGCACATGTAATTATGTGCGTTATTGTCATAAAAAGCTTCGGTATTGGTTCAGAATGAATGTTTTTTTTAGGATTTATATGCATCGTGCAATAATCAGGTATACTGAAGAATTAAACTATGAATCATGAAATTTAAGATCTAGAATTCTGCAGATCGTATTTGCATAGATTTGGAAAATTAATGAAAATTAAAATTTCTCTCAACTACAATCCTTGTTCAATTGCTCAACTCCAACAACCTATATCCCTTAATCATCTAGTCTTTTCGTTCTTTCTTTTAAAAGCTTCATCGATCACACATCCATTGCAGGCTTCAAGTCAGGTTGGCATCTGAAAGCGACACAAGGGACACTTATTTGAAGTCTTCAACCATTGTTCAATGCATCTACTGTGAAAGATATGTGAACAAGGCATTATAGTAACTTCCACCCCAGCGAACATCTTGTTCAAACAAACTGAACATGCCTCATCTGACCCTCTCTTCTCCTCTTCAAATCTCCTTTTCTCCAGTCCTTGTATTGAAGATTGTGATGCCGGAATCATACCATAGTGACTAAAATCCATCGATTCAATCGGAGCCACCGCTGGCGCTGGACTTGGCTGTTCATCAATTAAATACTCTAGCGACATAGGTCTCGTCATTGATGAGGCCCATGTGGATTCTCTCGGATACTGCGATTCAATCGGAGCCACCATTGGAATCGGACTTGGTTGTACATCAATGAAATAGTCTAGCAATATAGGCCCTGTCACTGAGGAGACCCTTGTGGATTCTCTCTGATATTGCTCGTCTGGCGTTTCCTCCGGAGTTGGAGGTTCATGAAAATCATCAAGTTGTGCGCGGAAATCATCAAGCTGTGCACGGAAACCATTAAGCTCATCATTCTCATCAAGCTGTTCATGGAAATCATCAAGTTGTGCATAGAAATCATCAAGCTGTTCATACAAATCATCAAACGTCTGTGCATGGAAGTCATCAAACAGTTCACAGAAATCATCAAGGTGTTCATGGAAATCATCAAGCTGATCTTGGAAATCATCAAATAAAGGCTCTAGGAACCTCGACATTGTCACCCGAGAGGCCTGTCTAGATTGTCTCTGAAAATGCTCTTTTCAAGTTACCATGAATCTACCTTAAAGTGAAACTGAAACAAGTGAAGGAGATGATGTCAAGAGAATAGAAGAGGCCAGCGTTCGTTCTTTTATAAATCACTTGATCAATTGCTTTTTAAGTACAACTCTCAAATCCCAGTCCGACTAAGACTCCAAGAAGCCGTGAGGACTCCAAGACCCACTTCGATTAGAACACGTTGTATGCTGAGAATGCAACGGCAACTACATGGGTAAGGTTGATCGACGAGAGACCAAGTCTGTGAAAGATATATAACCATACAAAGGATCTATCTGAATTTGTCTGATATATGTCTGGAAGATCGATGGAAAAAGCGAAACTGGATAGCTTAGACCATGGTCACTTGAAGTTGATTAGAGAGATTTGTTTCACAGAAAGTGTTCTTATATATGAAATCTAATTTAAGTTCAGGCTTTCATCCATATTTATATTAACAGATTCGCAGACTCCACCACAAACCTCAACCGAAGTTGGAGCCACTGTGAGAGTTCAAACAGTTAGTTAATACGAGAAGAAGACGTCATGTATCAAGATATACACACCGTCCGTTAATGAAAATTGGTTTTTAGTGATGCTTTTTAAACATAATTTTGATTTAATCACAAAATTCTTGGGAATTAAAAATCAGTGATACCTTATAAAAATAAAATGACACTTACTCTCAATTTTATTTAAAAAGTATCACTAATTGACAATTGCCAAGAATTTTATAACTGATACAGGATTATTTTTAAAAGTAACACTAAAAACCAATTTCCTCATTTCCTTCAAATCATGCCGCCAAAACTAGGATTTCTTTGGGGCCACCAAAACTAGGATTTCTTTGGGGCCAGCGTGGAAACAATTCATGGTCCCATTATTGCAACAAGGGGTAAAGCCAGAAAATTAGTTTAGAAGGGACGAACAATAAACAAAGCTTTAAAAATTTGGAGGGGTGAATTTTCTTTTAGCATATTTGGTTCCAAGTGAGGCATCATTACAAAAGGGCTAATTGATTTTTATTGATACTTTTTAAAAATAATTCAGATTCAGTGAGCTAATTTTGGGTAATTGGATATTAATGATACTTTTTGAAGATATTTGAAAACGCGTGTGATTTTACTGTTTACCAATTATTAGTCCCTTATATTAGATTTTGGCTAACAAGTCTTGTAAATTGGATTTACAAATCTCTTAGCTGAAATTTACAAGTCTACTAAAGAGGTTTATAAGTCTTTAAACTAGATTTACATATTTACAAAATGGATTTAAAAATCCTTGAACTGAATTTTTACAAGTCTACAAAATGGATTTACAAGTTTCATGATATGGTTTGCAAGTCAGTAAAGCAGATGTTACAAGCATTTGAAGTTGATTTACAAATCTATTAATTGAGTTTACAAGTCCCTAAATTGGATTTATAAGTCTACCAATAGAATTTATAAGTCCCTAATACATACACACTAAGGGCATTGTAATTCATGAATAGTAAAACGACACTTGCTTTCAAATATCATGAAAAAATATCATTAATTTCCAATTATGTAAAAGTTGGTGACTGAAGTTGAATTCTTTTCAAAAAGTATCACCAAAAAGCAATTTTCTATCAGCTTTACCTGTTTATAGTTGTGTCATATGGACTCATGGGTTTTAAGAGTTTCAAGTGGGAGGTTTTAATGTTTTAACAGTCCCATTCTTTTTTTATCTTTCCAGTTGTGGATTGATGCCGAAAATGTACCCTTTCTTAGTGCTTAATATATTTTGCCTTGTTCACCAAAAAGTGTGGGACGTTTCCATGTTTCTATTAAAAGTGGGAGGTTTCAACGTTATTTTATAGGGTTTAAGTTATACGAGAATATTATTAGTTGCTATTTTGTAGGATTGTGGAATTAAGTTTGAGAGAAAGTAGGAAGTTTGAGGTTATGTAGGAGTCTATATGTAGAGGTTTATGTAGAGTCTATCTAAAGTGAATTCTTGTGTTTTTTTTTTTTTTTGGAACTCAGGGTATCTAGGCCTGCTTACGCTCAACCTACTAATCCCTGAGGGCACATGCAAGATTCTGCAACCCACATGACCCGGGTAAGATCCGTAAAATAAAAGACTGGGTTGATTTCCAGTCTCTGTAACACCCCTCAGTGCTTCTTCCACTCCCCAGAAGGCCTTTAAACACACACTAAAATTAATCTAACCTATTTCAAGACGCGACTCTAGATCCCTTTAAAAAAAAAAACAAGCCCGACTATTATCAAACAACTACAGACAACTATAGACTAAAAGCTCCAGGGGGTAATGGGGGTGATGGGGGCATGCTCTCAAACACACAAGAAGGAAATAGCAGGGGGTTAGGGGAGCATGTTGGCAAGTCCAGCAAAATGAGAAGAAAATAATAACAGACAAAGATTGCATGCTTAAGAAAGAAAGAAAAAAAAGCAAACTTTCACCTACGCCTGGACCGGACCCGTGCATGCACACAAACAGTCGGAGAAGGGAATTAGAAGGGGGGTTTATGGGGATACATTAGATGAGAGGACAGAAAAGGAACATATCTCCTCTTGAAACAAATCAGATAGACCCCTGAACAGTGGCATGTCTGGACTAAAACGCGATGGAGCAACTCTCACTCTCTCATGGAGCCAAACGAACATCATCTCCTGCCTTGGAGATCCTCTCACGGCCAAGGAAGAATACGCGTATGGGGATCCCATGCAAAAATGACTCGAAACATGGCAGGTAATATGCTTTCATAAAAAATCATGTAAGGTAGCTTGATTTCATATATATGATGTAAAAGCTAGTGGGGAATGATACCTGAGGGTTCTTAGTTCCTTTGTGGAAGCGTGCAACCTCCTCGAAGCAAGCACACCAGCTGTGAACTTCTTCTCCAACAGCTGCAGCAAGTAGCTCCTCCGGTCTTGGGTAGAAGAATGAAGAAGAAGGAGAGAAGAGAAGGTAGGAAGGCAAGGTCGGGCGCTTGGGGAGCTAGGGAGGCAAGGCAGGCCAGGGGAAAGGAGGTTCCCGAAAACCAAAGGCCAACCAGAGAAAAGCCCTTCACCGAAAAATTCCCCAACCCTTTGCAATGAAGTGTCGTGCGGGTTTTATAGACGAAGGGAAAGAGGGTCCGCGGGGTTGGCACCTAGCTGGCGCCGAACGCGTTTCATGCTCGCCCTGCTCGCGCAAGCGGCAACATCATTGAAACACAATAAATGCGGCCGATAATTGGTTGGAAAATCGGATTTTTTTGGATTTTGTCCCTGCACATTTTTTGTTTAATCCGATATTCTTGGATTTTTACAGATTTAGTCCCTGGGATATTTCGTATTTTTGGATATTTACGGATTTGATCCCCGAGATATTTTCTTGCGCAACTTGCCACGTGTGTAGCTTTTTGCCACGTGTGTAGTTTGCCTGTTTTGCTGCTCGGAAACTTCGACAGTTCATATTTTCTCCATCCGGACTCTAATCTGGGCAAACTCAATTGCCTTAGAATCGTATCGGAGCCCTCTATCCAACGATATAGGGGTAAGCATTTGGATCGGGGTTTAGCAGAAAGTCAACTTTCGGCTCCCTTCAAGTTTGACCGGCCCGCAGAACCTTCATCCAGACTTCGATTCCTGCAAACTCAGTTGCGTTGGAACCGTGTCAGGATTCTCTATCCAATGACATAGAGGTAAGCATTTGGATCAGGGTTTAGCAGAAAGTCAACTTTCGGCTCCCCTCAAGTTTGATCGGCCTGTAGAACCTTCATCCGGACTCCGATTCCAGCAAACTCAGTTGCGTTGGACTCGTGTCGGGATTTTCCATCCATTGAGATAAAGCGAGGTGGCCAATTTTCACTTGATCAAAAAGTCAAAATTTCACCCCTTAGGGTTTGACTTTCTGTCCAGGGTTTGCATTTCCGGCTTTTCTGGGAGCGCAAAAATGAGGTGCTTACAATTGACACACCCTAAATTTCCCTCTTATTTACAGGAAGAAGTCGCAGCCATGACAAGAACTTAGAAGAGGCGATGGCAGCGATAGCAAGCTTGGTGGCGTCAGGAGCAGAGTTCAGGGTCATCTCGGGCCTACAAGTATTCTCGGTTCATAGCCAGGAGGTCTACTCCTGAACCGCTAAAAATCAAGAAAAGCCCGCTGCACAAGATATCTTTTATACCAGAGATAATGCCGAATTCGACTCCTAATAGCCAATAAGTATTCTTCTAAAGAAAATATAATCGATAATTTTGCGAGAGGGAATGAGGAGCAGTTGTTGATAGATCAAATGCTGGCAGAGTACAGCCAAACATCAACACCGGCAGTGGAAGGGGGACAGGAGGAGACGGTGTCAGAAACCTTAGAAACTAAAGGATACGATTCCCCAAAAATTCTAACGTCAGTGAGTGATAGTGCTATGTTGCCAGAAATTTGCTTCGGACGAATGCCCCCAATCCCGCTGGATTTTCACATGGTGTTTACTCTACCAATGACATTTGGAGCAAATATGGAATTTCTGAGGTTAGAAGAGATAAGTGAGGAAGGGGACCCAGCAACACTGTACATGGTTGATCCAGATAAGCTCGAATCTACTGGAGAAAATCAAGGACTGGCCGCTAGCGAACCAGTCGACCCGATCGAAAAGGTAAGCTTCACTAAACCAACAAAAGCTATGACCCGACATTTAAAGCCTTTATTCATAAAGGTTTATATGAATGGAATCCTGGTAAATAGGGTGTTGATAGACAATGGAGCAACGGTTAATTTTATACCAGTCAGTACTATGGAAAGGTTGGAAAAGAGTTTCCATGATTTAATCCATTCAGATGTAACTGTTACAAACTTTGCAGGTGGAGTTACAGGAACAAGAGGAATCCTCCCGATCGAACTAACGGTTGGGACGCGGCAGTCTCTCACGGCTTTCTTCGTCATCGAATCATCTGCTAGGTACAATGCGTTGCTAGGTAGAGATTAGATTCATTCGAATGGATGTGTACCATCATCTCTACATCAATCATTGTTCTTTTGAAAAGATGATGATGTGGAAGAGATTAAAGCTGACAGCCACCTTTTGCTGTCGATTCAAATGCCACACATGCTTCTCTTTATGGGGAAGGAATAAGACCTATATCTTTTGTGGGGTATGACAAGAATGGACGGCTAATTTCTTCGATCTCAGCAGAACAAGACATTATTCAACAACAGCCGGTAGAACAAAAGCCAGCCAAAGTTGCCGAATTAGAAGAGTTACCACA
The DNA here is from genome assembly GCA_947561395.2 of Buxus sempervirens. Classification (NCBI taxonomy): domain Eukaryota; kingdom Viridiplantae; phylum Streptophyta; class Magnoliopsida; order Buxales; family Buxaceae; genus Buxus; species Buxus sempervirens. The sequence goes on from OX387193.1 coordinate 15,176,414, forward strand.
TGATAGTTGACCCTCAAGAATCGTTGGAAACGGCAAAAGCTGTCATGAGGAAGATAGCGGCTTACATACAGGAATTAAAGATATTGGAACTACAACGAGATCTAGAGCCACCGGAGAATGTTGAGGTAACGGCAAATTATGTCGAGTTCATCAATGAACAAGATGACAGAGCAGCACAGAATTAGGATGAAATAACTTTCGCCGATCTACAGAGAGCACCAGCCAAGCTAGAGGACTTGAAAGTTGATACTAAAGATCCTTTAGAAGAGATCAACTTAGGAACAGAAAAAGAGAGGAGGCCGTTGTATATGAGTCAATTGCTGCCGCTGAACGCCAAAAAGAAAATGAAGCGATTACTAGCCAAATATTCGGATTGTTTTGCTTGGAATTATCATGAGATGCCGGCACTAGATCGAAAAATTGTAGAGCGCCGTCTCCCAATCAAGCCTGAATACAAGCCATTCAAACAACCTCCCAGGAGGATGTCGGATGATGTAATTAGGAAGGTTAAAATAGAAATAGAACGGCTCTTAGCGGCAGGGTTTATCAGGCTTATTCAGTATACCGATTGGCTTTCTAACATTGTACCAGTTGTTAAAAAGAATGGCCAAATTCGGGTTTGCATAGATTTCCACAATTTAAATTCTGAAACTCCCAAAGATGAATATCCCATGCCTATTGTGCGCGCCTACTTCCGGGTTGCACTAGGTAAAAAATGGGAAGTTGGAGTTGCCACTGCCTGATGGGGTATAGGTAGACACCGGAGTGCCTAGATTTTTCTATTAGGCGGTCTGTGGCTTTGAGATTCTAAGTAGGGTCTCGGTTGCGGTTTGGGGAAGTCCATAGACACTCCGGTCCACCCTGTCGAGTGATGGGTCCCTTAGGATTATCCTGGTTTGAGTCAACTTTGGTCTCTCACTCACCCGATTCCTATTCCAGCATTCAATTTGGTTAAGTCTGGTGGGACCGCCAAAGTGGTGTGGGTCCCTTTACTTGATTTTATCTTTTTTAGCTTAAAGTGAGATGAGTCTGAGTGGGCGGGCCCATTTGGAAGGCCCGCGGGTTCCTTGGTGGGCTAAAACCAGCCCCCATCTCCATTGGTGGGCCTCAAACTAACCTGAGAGGCCCTTTGGGCTTTGGTTCAAGTGAATTTGATTTTATATTAGGGCTCAGATTTGAAGCTTAAGTGATTTCTATGCAAAAAGGTGGGCTTGCATTGGTTTGCGGGCCCCTGAATGGGCCCCCATGATGGTTGCCAAAAGTGCTTTAGATTTATCTTGTTAAGTTTGCCAGAAAATGGGTTGGACATTGGGCTTGGGGCTCGTAGTCCTGATTTGGGATTGAAAGCCCAAGTTATGTGAAGTTAGGGTTTTGAACCCTTACTAGGTTGGTTTGTGGGCTTTGGCGGGCCCGGTAGGCCCTTGCCCTTGGTCTCGGCCAAACCACACATTTCATACATCAATTCACCAACAAGCTCGGGTGGGCCGCATTGGGTTTGGCCCGTCTCGATTGATTTAGTTAATTTATTTATCTTGATTAGGTCACATGCATGCATTCCATTGTGTTCATTGGGCTTGGTGGGCTCCGTTGGAAGGCCCACTGGAAATCAAGTTGGATCGGGGGTCCAAGTCCCATGTTGGGTTTCCGGGTGACCCGGAAACCCTATTGGTTCATTCGGTTCAGTTTGAAAATGCCACCCATATCCAGCAAAAATCACAGAATATGCATCACAAAGAAAATACAAAACTGACACTTATCAGGGGAGACTGGCTCACTATTCTAAGTCCAAGGGGAGTTGGACGCGTGGTGAACAGAGGGGTTGGGGGGTGTGGGGGGCTAAGTCCCCCGCGGTACGGTAAAGGGTAATGCTAGGTTTTCAAAAAAAAACAAGCAATTCGGCATTTTAAGAGGGTGCGCTGACCTTAGGCGCACGAGGTCAGCGCGAGCTGGACGGAACCCAAAATCAACAAAAAAGGCCCTTGCGTGCGTGCGCAAGGCGTGAGTTGGGTGGGGGATGGGCACGAGCGAGGCGCGCACTCGGCGAGCGCGAAAAGCGTTGAGCACGAGCTCAGCGCCAGCTCGGAGGACACCCTTTTGCGAAGACAACTCTCTATTTTTTTGGAAACTCCATGACTGTCTGGTTTTTTAACCTCTGTAACACCTTCCTGGTGTTTCTAACAATCCCAGAAGACACTTAAGCCTGCATTGAAATTAATCTGAACTACTTCACCTCACGATCCAAAGTCCTTCGCCAGAATCCGAACCTCAAAACCAAGCAAGATACGACCAACTACGAAGGGAAAAAGGGGGGTTTACATCGGGGTACATGAGACAAGCAATAAACAGGGGGAACAAGCTCCCACCTTCGAATCAGACAAGCGATAACAATAAACAAGATGCTAGAAAAGAATGGGAAGCCCCGATTTATATATATTGAGCAAATGAACAAGGAGAGCTCACCTTGGTTTCGAGCCTTCATAGAGTACGCGTGAGGCCTCCTTGGGGTACACTAGCAGCTGTCGGAGCAGCACCTCTCCTCACCAGTAGTAAGCTTGTTGTCCTCTAGGTTGTGAGGCAACGGAGAGGAAATGGAAGTGTTTTTAACCAAGCAAGATGGGGGAAGGAAGGTTCTCTGTGGGAAGAGCGAACACCAGGGAAGACCAACGAAGGGAGAGAGCTCTCCACCCAGAAAGGCTGAACCCAGGAAGGCACGACGAGATGAGAAATTGCCCCAACCCTCTGAGAAAAGCCGAACCCCTTCGCGGGGGGGGGGGGGGGGGGGGGGGGGGGGCTGCCCTATTTATGGAGGGGAAAATTGGGTATCTGCTGGGTTTGGCACTGAGCTCACGTCGAGTAGCTGTCGCTCGGCGTGAGTGACACAATGATTAAAGAAATTTAATTCGGCCACGGGTTTGTCCGAAAAATCTGAAATTTAAGATTTAGTCCCTGGGATATTTTGAGAAAATATTATTTTATTTAGATATTTTCAAAAATTTCAGATTGGTCCCTGGGATCTTTTGCATGTTTTGATATTTACGGATTTGATCCTCTATATATTTTCCTGCGCAACTTGCCACGTGTGTAGCTCTTTGCCACGTGCGCAGTTTGCCAGTTTTGTTGCTCGGAAACTTTGACAGCCCATATCTTCTTCACTCGGACTCCGATTTGGGCAAACTCAATTGCGTTAGAATCATATCAGAGCCCTCTATCTACTGGGATAGGATTAAGCAGCTGATTTTGGGTTTAGCAGAAAGTCAATTTCTGCTCCGCCTCAAGTTTGACCGGCCTGCAGAACCTTCATCCGGACTCCGATTCCAACAAACTCAGTTGCATTGGAACCGTGTCGGGATTCTCTATCCAATAAGACAAAGTAAGGTGGTCAATTATCACTTGATCAAAAGTCAACTTTTTGTCCCCTTAGGGTTTTGACTTTTCTACTGTCTTTTAGCACTTTTTTGTTTTCTTCTTTTCTTTTCTTTTTTCTTTTTTGGTTTGATCAAAATTTGGGTGCTTACAGCTGCCCCCTTTGTCGGAGTCACTTGTTGATGAACGACAAAGGTTGAAAGAAACCCAAATTTTGCATTCCTTACATCTTTCTGAGAGAGCTTGGGAGTTGATCTTTGGCTTGTGGGATAAAGCACATTAACGCGAGCTTGTTATGCGTGTGGTACTTTTCTTGCTTTCTGGTTCTTAGAAACAGGTGGTGATTAGCACCTTTCCTAGATTCTGGTTCTTGGGAATAGGTGGTGATTAACACCTTTCCGGTTTTTGGAAGGTTTTGGGTCTTCTGGATGATTCAGCTTTTCAGATTTCAGTGAGGATGCAATTTTAAGATTTCAGTGAGGGTGTAAACATTTTTTAGGTTTTTGTTTTTCTGTTTTTTGTTTTTTTGTTTTGGTTTTTTTTGTTTTTGTTTTTTTGTTTTTTTTTTGTTTTTTATGTCTTTTGTTTGTTTTTTTTGTTTTGTTTTGTTTTTTTTTAAGGAATGGTGGCACGAGGTGGGCTAGGGAACGAAAGGAGAGAAGAAGGAGGAGGCGCTACTGGCGCTGTCCGGTGCCTCAAGGGAACTCACACACCTGTCCTACTCTACTTACAAAAGTGGGAAAACAAAATTACATAGGGGCCAGTTTGCCCTTTGGTCTTCAAGTTTGACCGGCCTGCAGAACCTTCATCCGGACTCCGATTCCAGCAAACTCAGTTGTGTTGGAACCGTGTCGGGATTCTCTATCCAATGAGACAAAGTAAGGTGGTCAATTATCACTTGATCAAAAGTCAACTTTTTGTCCCCTTAGGGTTTTGACTTTTCTACTGTCTTTTAGCACGTTTTTGTTTTCTTCTTTTCTTTTCTTTTTTTTTTTGGTTTGATCAAATTTGGGTGCTTGCACCTATGGCTGATTTATTAGTCGATAATGCGTCCCAGCATAAGTTTTTGTCTTTCATGGACGGCCATTCTGGTTATAATCAGATCTTTATTGCAGAGGAAGATGTGTCAAAAACGGCATTCCGATGTCCGGGAGCTTTCGATACTTATTGTTGGGTAGTCATGCCTTTTGGACTAAAGAATGTCGGGGCTACATATCAAAGGGCAATGAACTTAATTTTTCATGACATGATAGGCCAAATGCTAGAGGTATATATAGATGATGTGGTCATAAAATCTCACAATGGGATTGACCATTTGCAGCATTTAAGACAAGTGTTTGAGCGATTGCATAAGTTACAATATGAGGATGAACCCATTGAAATGCGCCTTTAGTGTTACAGCTGAGAAATTTTTGGGTTTTCTTGTTCATCGAAGGGGAATAGAAATCGACAAAAACAAAGCAAGAACAGTCATTGAGGCAAAACCTCCAGCCGATAAAAGACAGTTATAGCAATTGCTCGGCCAAGTGAATTTCTTAAGAAAGTTCATTTCAAACTTGGCAGGAAAAACTAAAGTGCTGTCTCCCTTGTTAAGACTAAAGGAGACTGAAGAATTCGTTTGGAATAAGGAACATCAAGCCGCTTTTGATGAAATTAAACGTTATCTGGCCAAACCACCCGTATTGGTACTTCCATCTAAGGACCGACCATTAAAGTTGTACATAGCGGTAGCAGAGGATTCAATCGGAGTTCTATTAGCACAGGACAATGACCAAGGATTTGAGTAGGCTATATACTATCTTAGTCGCTTCTTAAGTCCAATGGAAGAAAGATAGACTGGTTTAGAGAAGCTTTGCCTCACATTGTACTATGCAGCCACTAAACTTCGTCATTACCTTCTTTCGGTAAAAGAAGTTTACGTGATTGCAACGACGGATGTGGTCAAATATATGTTGACTCGACCAACAGTGAGTGGCCATCTCAATAAGCGGATATTGGCTTTGATTGAATTTGATTTTAAGTATGTCCCACAGAAAGCTGTTAAAGGACAGACATTGGCTGATTTCTTGGCCGATCACCCATCTGGTATCTGGAAAAATGAACCAGACATTCTGATTTTTCATGCCGGTTTCTTTTATTCAGAATTTCAGCCGTGGACTTTGAAGTTTGATGGATCAAAAATAGAATCGGCTTCTGGAATTGGCGTCATTATAATCTCTCTGACCGGAGAAAAACATGAATATGCATTACAACTTGAGGAACCATTAACAAACAACCAAGCGGAGTTTGAGGCTTTGATTATCGGCCTAGAAATCTTATGGGAAATGGGTGTTCATGCCGTTACCATCATGGGAGATTCAGAACTAATTATGAAACAGATGGAGGGCCATTATAGTTGCAACAACGAAATGTTGGTACCTTTGCTAAAGAAGGTGTAATGCCCTAAACCCGGGTCAGTGCAAACCGGCACCCAACCCGAACCCGGTTCGCTACTGTAATAACCCGAATTCAGTTCAACAACCAAATCCGAGATGTTACTGGCATATATCAAATAACATCAAGAATATACCAGACTAAAGAAATAAATAATCCATTCAATTAATTAACTATCAGAGTGTGGAACAAGTATGCGCGGAAGTATAGTCTAAAATCCTCAAGAACTAATATAATCAACCATCAATCTCAATATGAAAGTCTGGTAAAATAAAAGGGTCACTATTTCTCTCATCTCTCTAATACATCAACCAAAATGAATAATAATCTAATCAAAATAACTAAGTCTATATCAATCCACAACCTCAGAAAATATCCGGATAATAGAAATCCTCCGGCGAATAATCAGCTAGCTCTCCTTGGAAATCACTACTATGATCCCCCTCTCGCGTGTCAGCTAAAAAATGAAATAAAGGTAGGTGAGATACGAATATCCCAGTAGGTAACACATGCATGTTTAAACAGTTAATATAAGTAAAATAACAGTTCATGCACGATTAAGCAATCTCGATAAATCAGGCTCGTCATTCGTATCGATCATGAATACAAAACAATATAATTAAACAGTTCTAAATATGAATTTCAGCATGTTATATTATAAGAATCCAATATCAGAAATCAATACATAATCCATAAGTACTAGGATGCACTAAACAGTCACATCCAACCAACATACCAATCACATGCCTCCAGCATGTATGCAACAGTAATAACAAGTGTTTATGATTTTAGTGTCATTGTAGGACTCACAAAGATAGATAAACATTTTGAGATGACTCTCGACCAATCGCTATACCACCGTGCGTCTTAGGAGCAATGCTACTAATAATACTCAAGTCCCATGTAGCTCAGCTTAGACAAGAGCCGTAGTCACTGACTTATTGCACACGTACCCATTAGAGTTGGCATGTACCACCAGCATGTAGCACCAGAATCAATACATGGAGATGGTCGCTTATCAACATGTACATGGAATCACCAGCGGTTCACCGGGGTGTCCCTCCAGACATAGGACCTTCCCAAACAAACCAACTTGCAAAGGAAGCGTGCTCGCACAAGGGAGAAACTCAACCCAAATGACATATCCCTTAGCTATCTAGTCACAACTATGGATCCATAACCAGCTATGCCCACTAGACTCCAAAAATTCCCTAAAATATAATATTTCTATAAGGGTTGGTGCCTAGCGGCATATAAAGGTTAAATCTGACATTTACTTCAATATTCGGGTCAACCGAGTTGAACTTATGATCTGAATTCTTTTTATGTAATTATCTGGTTTATAGTGTAATTTAGAGATATTCTGGTAATCAAATAGTAGTCAAGTTTTCCAAAGACTAGATTTCTCAATTACGTTCAAAGTTTGGCAACTAATGTCCTAAATATCTTCCTAATTTGTTTTTCTGTAAAACAGGGAATTTGATAAATTATTTTGGTCTTAAAACATCTTAATTAATGATTAAAATTTACTAAAAATAGTTTGGAATTGAATCAGGTTTGAAATTACGAAATTCTGCATTTTCTGCACAGAGCGCCTAGGATCGCCCCAGCGGTCTAAGGTCAGCGGTAGTTGATTTTTGATCCCCGATGATAAGTCTTCTCACGATCTCGGGCGGTCTCAAATTTTGGTCTAGCGCCTAAGAGTGCCGAGGATCGCTGAGCATAGTCAAGGTCGGCGGTCACTCGAAATCGTTCAGAAACAGTGTAAAAATGTGATTTTTCACGTCCAAGATCATTCTAACATACATATAATATTGTTATCAAACTAAATACATGAATATATCATACAAAAACATGCTTTGGAGATTAATCGAACGTAAATCCAAAAACAGACAAAAAACGGTGCACCTACCTCTTTCGTGCGTTGTTTCTCCTTCTCTTCTCTAAACAGTAGTACTCACAGACGCGAGATACTCCTTAGGCGATGAAGAACACAAACCAAAATGTCCTTCCTTCTTCTTCCTCTCTCCCGATCGCACAGTCGCCGTTTGTCTCTTGCGACTGTCGAATACGAACGAGTATTCTAATAGTATACGATTAGGGTATTAAACTATTATATATATTCTCTATTCCATGTATCTCACATGCAGAAGACTCCATACACATGCACAATCATATCTCTTAAAATTAAAGTGTTAATCATACCTTGATATCTCATGATCGGATGGTCGGATTTGCGTCCAATTCTGGATTTCCACTATTTATATCATTCCCTACATTAATAAAATATTTCCATCAATTAAAATTCCCAAAGATATTATTTATTAATTTATTATATTATTTAAGGAAAATTCGGGGTTTTACAGAAGGCAAGGTTTTTGGCCGAACAATTCAATCGCGTAGAATTTGAATATCGGCCGAGGAACGAAAATTGTGAAGCGAATGAGCTTGCTCAAATTGCATCAGGCCTTAGGCTCTACAGCCCATCTAGATCGATGACAGTACAATCTTTGTCATCTGCAGGAAAGAGACTTTTTTTTATAGATTCCCATGCATGTTTCAACCAAACAATACACTTAGATTGGAGGAAAGAGATATGGGTTATCTTCGAGATCCTACTAAGAAGGTAAGTAGGGCAGTCAAAACAAGAGCTGCTACTTATTTAATTTTTGGCGATGAGTTATACAGGAAGGGTTTTGATGATATACCCTTACGTTGTGTAAGTCATTCAGAAGCGATATTAGTCATGGCCGAAATACATGAAGGAATCTGCGACACACATCAAATTGGCATCAAGTTGCGGTGGATGGTACGCCAACATGGTTATTATTGGCCAACCATATTGAAAGATTGCCAGGCATTTGCAGCCAGCTGTCAAGAATGTCAAAAACATGGACCGGTGCAGAGGGTGCCACTCATAAACTTACAATCAATAGTCAAGCCATGGCCTTTCCGATGATGGGCAATGGATTTGATAGGAAAGGTATATCCTCCCTCATCTGGCTTACACAATTTTATCATAGTTGCTACCTATTATTTCACTAAATGGGTTGAGGCTAAACCATTGAAAAATGTGGAACAATCGAATGTAATTGAGTTCATCAAGGAACAAATAATCTATAGGTATGGTATCCCAGAGAGTATTACGACTGCTTCTTGTACTGTTTTTGTAGGAGAAGTAGTGGCAGAATTTGCCAAGACATATGGCATAAAATTGATTCATTCAACTCCTTATTATGCACAGGAAAATGGACAGGCCAAGGCAACCAATATGGTGTTGAAAATTTTTTTAAGAAAAATGATAGAAGACAAGCCAAGAAGTTGGCACAAGCTTCTATCTGAAGCTTTATGGGTGTATCGGACGTCTTACAAAACATCTATTGGTACCACTCCTTTTGCCCTTACCTTCGGTCATGAGGCAGTTATTCCCCTAGAAATTACAGTCAAATCTTTGAGGGTAGCTATTCAAAATAATTTTACCCCCAAGGAGTACATAGAAGCCATGTTGGTTGAACTCGAAGATTTGGAGGACATGAGGAGATTAGCTTTAGATCAGTAGATAGCACTCAAACAAAGAGTTGACAGGTCTTATAACCACAGAGTCAAGCATAAGTCATTTGCCTAAGGTGACTTAGTATGGAAGACACTTCTTCCAATCGGAAAAGGGGATTTCCTATATGGAAAATGGTCGCCTACATGGGAAGGACCGTTACGAGTTAGCAAAGTATTGCCCGAGGGCATACCACGTGCAATCACTAGGTGGCCGGGAGGAAAAAGTTATAAACGGCCAATTTTTAAAGCGGTATTATCCCACTTTATGGGAAAGCCGCGAAAATTGTAAACAACTGGAAGAAAATCAAGAGTGAACTAACTCTCGATAGCTCGGCATTCATGAGGGCAGACGAAGAGCGTTGTCGAACCAAAACGCCACCAGTTGTATGATATTGATTAAACTGAATAAAAGATTTTCTTGAGATTTGCGAGATCTCATTGATCGTTCTCTTCACATCCGACTTATAAATACCCGAGCGAAGGATGGCCATCTTTGTCTTAAGCAAATTGCAGAAGAAGACAAAGATGTTGAGGACAATAAGCTACCGACTGCCGACTACTGACTGCGGTCATCAGAATGATGTTCAGAAGAAAGAAGCTGACCTAGCCAAAGACACACTAGGGATGGGTGGAATTGGAAAAATCCATTTCTCATTATGGAGAAAATCCTCCCTCGCTGACCCCATTACAGTGGTCTTCTCCCCCGGAGTTCTGTGAGGAAGGAGGATTTGTTTCCCTCCGACCGACATTTACGCCGATCGGACTTCCGCCTTTTTCTCCCTCTCTTTCTCTTTTGCTTCCTTGGCCCTCACTGACGCCGTCCCTGGGGCATTGGCAAAAGAGGAAATCTGGGGGGTTTTCAAGACCTTTTGGCCCAAGTTGGATTATCCGGCCTTGGTTGTATGAAAGAGCCAGAAGGCTTAGCTTTAGTTGTATGAAAGATCAATGATGAAATAAGATATTTTTATTTTTGAGTTTCAGTCTGTCTTATATATGCTGAACATTTTATATATATATATATATATATATATATGCATATGAATGTTGATCATGTTACGTTAACAAACATGCAAAATTACCATTCAAATAAAAATAACGTCGACCAACCGGCTGATAAATAAAAGTTTGACGTGCCAAACGCATGGCACCATTCAAAGTTAAATACTGAACAAATTGTATGATGATACGTAAAGTTTCTCATGGAAAGAAATAAACTTACCCTTCAAACAAGGACTTAAACCTTGCATGATCGTACTCCGCTCGTTCCTACAGGCACTGTGCCTCCGCCCGATGTACCTCCATTTCCCATTCACCCTCCATGCGGCTCCGCAACTAATAACGGCTTAACTCGATCAATATCCATTGAGCCTTCATAGACTCCTTGAGATTTTTCTCCTCTGTTTTTAGCCAAGACAGTTGGACCGAAGCGGATGCCGACGAATTAGTGGCAAAAAAAGCCTATTCATGAGAATTACTACGAAGAGTTCGCTTCAACTCCTCAATCCGACAGTAATGGTGGAGCCTTGCATAAACTTCCAGACGTAAGTTGGAGCATCTCACCAGAACAGAACAAAGAAAGAGGATGGCCTCCCTCAACCTCGGAATAGCACTGTAAAAGTCAAACATCGAAAACAACTAGTCCATTTCCGAAGGATCCCCATGAGAATTTATCCCGATAGCTCAACCAAGCAGGGTTCGTATCTCATTCAGTTCGTTGTCAGAAAGGTCTCCGGGTTGGCGGAGGACAAGGGCTCAAACCTGATCACGGCCGTCAAAGTTTGGAAGAAATCTTGGACGAAGATCATTACCAAACTCGGAGGATCTAAGACAACGGTCCATCTCCTTGAACCACCCTCTAACAAAGCCAAAACAGGTGCCAGGGAGATAACGAAAGTCGTCTTCTTCGGTCGAGGGATCTTGTGGCGGGGAAGGCAGCCCATCAGAAGAAGAGTCTGAAGAAACATCTGCGGGGAGAGTGGAAGGACCAGCTTCATCAAAGTTATAGCAGGAGTCTGGAGGAATGGGAGTTGCTCGCTCAGACAAGCCTGATGGAGGATTTGCTGGGGTAGCGGTAGGAGTGACAGTCTCTGCTGGAAGACGCGATGGAGAAGTAACATAATCAAATGAGCTCGGAGGAGTCAATGGAGGAGATGATGACCTATTACGTGCAAAACCAAAATTAGGACCATACTGAGGACGGGACAGGTCAACGTCTTCCTCCTCAACCGATGAGTCATCAACAGTGATATGCTCTCCATGATGCCGAACTTGAAACCGCATGCTTGAACGGGTAGTATAGGCTCGGCTCTTTGATGAGTCACCAACCTCCATGATCCATATCTTTTTCTTCAGTAGTTCTTGAGAAGACGGCTTGATTCTAGCTGCAGTAGCTTTCTGTTTCAGCTTGCCCTTGGACTTTTTGTTCGATTGACTCGACTAATTGCCATATGAATATCCCAAGTGAAGTCAGAACAACAGAACAAGAAAAGATAGTCTAAAAGATGAAAGACACAATTACTTGAAAATCGAGTCTCATAGGAGTCACAGAGTCCCTCAATACTTTGGGCATCAAAATCTGCCGGTCGGAGGAGTTCGGTATATGAAGTAAGATCAAACAAAACCAAGCGAGAATAAGCTCGGGACCACCACGGCCAAAATGAAGGTTCGGCCAAAGCAGGACAGGGAGCAGGAAAATTACGGAACTTGGCCATAAGATCGAGGAATCGGGAGGTGATGACAGTTGAATAATAGGTGTTGATGATTGGCTTTGAATCACTGTGAGGACCATTGACAAAAGACAAACGAATAAGCAGGATACCTTGGCCATAACCTAGTTGCCGACTGACGAAATGCGACAGGTATACTTCAACACCTTCTCTTCGAGAAGGGCCGACTGACGAAATGCGACAGGTATACTTCAACACCTTCTCTCCGAGAAGTTGACGGAGTATCAAGGTTATATAGGCCAAAAGGGAGTTCTCAAGCAATAAGAAAACTAGCCATTGCACGATGAAAACTATTGGGAGAAGCATGGATAGACTCATAAAGGGGAGTACTGATGTATTCATCCAAAGAGAAGCGGTAGAACAAAGGCGGTTGTTGTTCTTGCATTCTTTCAAAAAAAAAAATAGCGAAAAACATCGGTAAGACGCGGGGGTATTGCTGCAACCCAATGACATCCGGCATATTCAAGCTCGAGGAGAGGGCTAGTTTGAGACGCACAAAAAACGCTAGGAAAACATTCGTAGAACCAAAATTGCAAAAACCAAAGTGGGCTGCTAACAGCTTCGAACCGATTAGATGAGAGATTGTAAAGACCCTGGTAAACATGACTGAGGAAGAATGGAGCTAGGGCAAAACGACGACCTTGAGCAAGGGCCACCGCAATACCAGCAAACTCTTTGACCATCTAGGCGGAAGGACTACAAAACACAAAGCGACAGAGCAACATTAGTAGAAAAGAACAATGTTCCTACATGGTGGGAGGAGTATTAGGATCCTGGATACGTTTGGCATGAAATAAGGTGCCGAAAGTGCTACTGGCATGCGAGGTATCAAAATCTGTAGAAGCAAACATGGACAAACGGTGGTCGATTTCTTCGCCGAGAACCAGAAGACCGGTAATAGCACAGACATCAAGGATAGTCGGTGTCATTGGACCATGGTAGAAAGAGAAGGTGTTGGAACTACAACTCCAGAATAGAGCAACTACCCCGAGCAAGATGAGATTAAAGGGAATGTAGAAGGTAGAGTAGAGAATCATTTTGGCAATGCCAAGTCTGATCCATTCATTCATATAACGGGGTCGTAATCTGTCAACCCATCGATTCCAATCCTCAGAACGCCTGGGCCATGAACGAGGGAGAGTCAACAAATTACTCCGGTTCACCACCGAGTCTCTGAAATTAGATGATACGAAGGAGCCAATACACTTGGAATAGGCCCATCGGCAAGATCGGAGTACGGGCCAAGAACTACGCCCTTTGCACCATTGAAGAAAAGGTTCAAATCATCGAAGTTTTCTTCTGCCATGATTGATGAAATGCAGTAGAAAGGAAACAGTTGCAGGAAAGTAAAGGAAAAAGTGGAGAACGCAGGAAGAAGAAAGGACGGATCGAGAAGGAAAAGAGATTTGAAAAGATCTCCGTATCGGGAAGGATTTAACTTGATTAATACGGCGGTTCTCTTCCCAAAGAAATCGAAAGACAACACGAGATTGCATCAGTCAAAACATGTCAAAAGCAAAGATCGTACTGGTGAGCTGATTCGAGAAGATAATTTTCGCTGAAAGAAGGCCGACTTTACTGCCCATGACAGTTGGCTCAATGGACATAAGAAGTTATACAAATCCATTAAACATATTCAAAACAAAACGTTTGTAAAATCTGAATACAATTGATTGAAAGAGTCTTCGGAAGATCGTATCGAATCCTCCAACTTGGATTGAACCAGAGTTAAGCCGCGGCAAGACTTTGCTTCAACTTCTAAATCTTGGGCCGCTTCCTCATATTGGCGCGTTTTGGTCGCCAACAGTCCTTCATCCACTGGATTGGTGTGAAGCACTTCTTCATGCTGACGAAGCAGGTCCAACTTCTTGTTCTGCAGTATTTCAATCTGACGGTTAATATTGGCTTCATCAGCACTGATTTTTGCCAACTGTCGAACCTTCTTAGAATATTGTTGTTCTCATTTGTCTCGGTCATTTTTCAAATCTTTGATAAATTGATACCGAGAAGACAAAATTTTGAATTTGTCCGCTATCTTTACAATATCGACCAAACCACGATTGAAAGACGCCTTTAAATAATGAAAGCGGGAAGCCTGTGAAAGCATTGTTTTTGCAGAAGAAGAAACCGCAAAATTGTTTTGAATCACCATGGCCAATTCCATAACGTGGTGAAGAGCAGTGGTTGAAACTCTGGTTATGCCAGGACTTAGCAGGTCAAGAATTTCAGACTGCATTGAATCAAAAGTATGGGAAGAAGGCAAAGTAGCAGAAGAAACATAAGAGAATTCAGTCCTGATTGCGGTCAGCAGGCTATCCAGAGAAGTATAAGGATTGAAATTGGGTGAAGAAAGTAGTATGTTGCTTGATACGGGCGCTGAAGGAACAAGCGAACTAACGTCTTCCATTTCATCCTCTTCAGATAAAAGCCTTACCTATTCAGTACCGCCTTCAATTCTGATCAAAGAATTGCCCGGAAGAATATCAGTCCCGATGGGAACAACAAGAGTGGTCGTTTCAACAACAGGGGAAACAGACTGGGAAGCTTCTCGGTCAAATGCAATCTCCACGGCTTCAAAACCAGGAGGTAGATCCGGAGAAGAAGTGCCGACAGGAGAATCACCGGGAGGTGAAGTTACAGGAGGATCATCGAAAGAAGGTGCGGAAGTATCTCCAGTGGAACTACTAGGTGAACCCCCAGCAGGATCAAACGGTTCCTAAGGAACCATTGGGCCCGCCTTATCTGATGAAGAGAGGGGAATGGTAGGAGCGATGCTAAGAGGGGTGACATCTCAAACGGCCGGTGCAAACCGCACCTTAAGAGGTTCTAAAGCACCAGCAAGACGAGCGGCCAAGTTTGAAGAACTTTCTCCTTAAAGAAAGGTAGGAAGTTAGAAAATAAACGAGGGGGAGGAGAAAAAAGAAAAAGTTCACCTCTAATCGTGGGCACTTGGGCGATGGAGGAGGTGGGTTGCCATCGGAAGGGCATGCAACAACAGGCTCTATTTCCACCGGCGAAGGAACCTTTGCTTTACCTATCGGAAAGAAAACATCTTCAATTCACGACGCTCAAAATTAAGGAAAATACCAGTGGAAAACATACCTTTCTTGGTAGGTGCAGGGAAGGGTCGCAAAAGATCCAGTCGCCGGAGATATTCTTGTTCTGAATGACAGCAAATTTCCTTCCAAGCAGAACTCCACTATATTGAAAAGTCCAGGTGAGAACCAAAAATGACGGGGAGACGAGGTAAACGAAATTTTGCGGCCGCATCCAAATACCGAGCAGCAATATTAGCTGCTTCATCTTGGGAAGTCGAGCGTCGAACAATGGACTTAGTGTTGATTGAAAAAAACTGATTGGAATCAAGTTTAGGGATCCCTTGGGCACAACAGAATTGCTTGCTAACATAGTTCGGCAGGTAGACTTCGAAACTGGTATTTTTATTTTAAGCAGTTACAGAGTGATTTAGATTCCGGGCCAACAAGAAGCTAGCCCAGATGGAATGCTACTCATCAATTATTGGGTCAGCCATAGAAAGAAAGCCAGTCACCCTTGTGGAAACCTTGAAAGGGGTCTGTTAGCACCTGATTTTTGCACCCCTAAAATGAAAAGTCAAACTAAAAGTCAAACCCTGAGGGGGTAAAAAAATTGACTTTTGATTCAAGTGAATTTGGCTATCAAACTTCATCTCATTAAAAAGAGCACTTCGACATAGTTCCAACGCAACTGAGTTTGCTGGAATCGGAGTCCAGATGAGAAAGTTATGAGCCGGTCAAACTTTTGGGGAGCGAAAACTTGACTTTTTGCTCGACCCCAATTCAATTGCCCAAATTAATCCCAATGGATAGGTGGTTCCGAGCTGATTCCAACGATACTAAATTTGCTGAAATCAGACACCGGACGAAGAAGTTATGGGCAGTTGAAATTTCAAGAAAAACTACCCGTGTGGTAAAAAGGCAGCAAAAAACAGAATAAAGCAATAAAATAAATAAAATAAATGTGTTTGTCAATATATTAAAAATTTTAAATTAAAAAAATCTCATTTTATAATAAAATAATAAAAGAAAATCGGATAAAATCTTACAAAAAATCAAATTGAATAGTGGTTTGAAATCCAAACATTTTAAAAACGTGCTCGCCCGTATTTGTAGTGCGGGCAGGGCATGCCCGTACTCCAAATACGAGCAAGCCTTCTGGAAGGGGACACGCGTCATCATATGGCGGGACACTCGTCCTGTACGGGCGATTCGCGCGAGATTTGCGCACGAGGGCGGCGCGCTCGTATTTGGAATGCGAGCAGGGCGCGCCCGTAAATCAATTGCGGGCAAGGCATGCCTGCACTTTGAGTACGGGCACGCCTTTTTTTGCCTATAAATAGAGAGGCCAGCCCCCCTAAGTTATCTCCCTCTCCTCCTTGACGTCTTTCATGTCCAAGCCCTGCCCAACTTCCATCCCTTTCAATACCCTAACCCCTAAATACCCAGAATACCCTCATGCTTCCCATAAACCCTATCTAAACCCTTGCTCTTTCAAACCTTTCAATCTCACGATAACAAAACCTTTCAAAACCAACTTGGAAAACCGACGGAGACGCGGAAGTGCTGCTGAAATCCTCAGAGAATCACGACATCACCAAATCAAGGAAGTAACAATGTGGTAACTTTTCTAGCAACTACTTTTTCAACATATATATGAATTATCTCATTTAAGTAATTTTGAATTCTTCTTATTCTATTACCTTGCCACTAACCTATTTGCTTCACTTTTGTTGGAGTTCTCCCATACAAATGAATGTCCCTTTATGGAAAAGAAAGAGAGTGGATCAGTAAAATAAGCAAAAGAAAGAGAATATGGGAACTAACACATTTAATTAACTTCATTGGCAAGTGCAAGAGGGGTTTGTCCTCTTTGAACATTCCCATGTAACCCTATTCTCCCCCCTCTTTCCTTTCTCACTTTACATAATTGAAAGGTGACTTAACAAAATGGAAAGGAGAAGGACTAAATTCCATTGCAAAAGAAAGAGAGAAAAGGAAGACTCCAAAGCCAAAGGAGGATATTTGCATTATAATGAAAGGAGCTAGAACCCCTGCAGAGGTCGCCGAAAATCCCAAGAGGACAGCCAAAATGATCTTGGCCGAGGTTGGCTCAAAACTGTAAAAATTAGGTGATGCCCATAGAGGCAGTGCGGTTTGGGTATGCCTGCATTTTCTATATGGGTAGCCTGAACCACATTCCACTTACGAGCAAGGCCAGCCGAATTGGTTTTTGACCCGACCCAATGAATAATTTGGACTGTTTAAGTCCACTTATAGACCATGGGCCTAGATGGGCCCACCAGGACACCCTGGGCCCACCTGTGAGGCCCACCTTTGACCGGCCCAAACCGGGCCCGTTTTCAACAAACGGGCCCAAGGCCACTTGACCCCTGGCTAATGGGCCAAGATCAAGCCCAATAAGCCTTTAATATTCTTAAATAATTTAATAAATAACCAAAAAGGGTTACCCAATAACTCTATTGGGCTTAGGCCCAACCTTGACAATCCACGGGTTTTCCAACGGGACCCGTATTGGACCCACCTCATCTAAATAAAAAGATAAAATAAAATAAAAAGGGGCCCACACCACCAGAGGGTCCCGCCAGACCAAGCAAAGTAGCATGCTGGCCTAGGAATGGTGAAACTGACTCAAAACCAGGGAGACCCGAGGGACCTGTCAAATGGACGGGGCGGGCCGGGGGTGTCTTCGGACTTCCCCGGACGTAACCGAGGACTTAGCTAGAACTCTGAAAAGCCGCAGACCAAACTTAGACCCGAATAGGGCAATCATTGTGTCTGCCTGCACCTCTCAGGCAGTGGCAACTCCGAATGTCTCGAGGCACGCACTTACATGTGCGCCCCGTGTGCGATCTAAAATTAGGTGCACACAGGGTCCGTGGATAATGTTTGAGCTCAAAAAAGAAGTGAAAAATTTCCGAAACAAAGTGGTCAACAAGGTCACCATCCAGGCATGCGTAACCAAAGAATTCGGAGGGTAAAAGATGCTCAATGTGAGTGAGGAACTGAGTTGGGAAATATTGATATAACCAGGACTGGAGAAACCATAGAGGACCCCCAGAATTTTTGTAATCACTAGAGACAAGCTCTTGCAAGGCACAATACAAAGCAGACAGGAAGAAGGGGGTGATGGAAATTTTGTAGTCTACCATGATCAGCCGAACCAACGGAATATATTCCGTAGTCACCCTTTCGGCTTTGGAACAAAAGACGAAGTTGCAAAAGAAATAGAGAAGAAATGAGAAGTGTGCCTTCTCTGCAGCCAAAACAGCCTCCTCAGGATCATCAAAGTCATTGGAATGAAATGTGTTACAATCCTTAAGATAGGACCGGTAAGAAGGGCGAAGTGTTATTCCTGAAGAACCCTTACTCTTCTTAATGGCAATGCTCCCCAGTAGGTAAGAGAAAACGCCAAGATCGGGCATACCATATCTGACCTCGTGACCTATTGGGAGAAGACCGGTGATAAAAAAAATATCCATGATAGTGGGGGTCATCGGGTCACATGGAAAATTTAAGGTGTTGGTCTGGGCATTCCAAAATAAACAAGCTGCGTATAACAGATTTGTATGAATCAGAATCTTACGACATGAGAACTAGATCATATCGTAAATACTTGTCTTCCTCTAGGTTTCTGAAAAACGTGGCTCTAGCCGATCTACCCAGGACACCTAGTTGGTATGAACGGTCGGCCAATATCTATTAGAGAAGGTTTGGCCAAGAGATCTTGTATTGTTAAGAGGAAGATGTCCCTTTATCTCCCTAAATGGGACATCTAGAGGGACATCACTGGCATTGAAAAAGGGGTTGACAATAATTGACTAATCGAAGATTTCGAACTAGAAGTCATAAGCTATGATGTTGCCCGCCATAGAAAGAGAAGAAAAAGGACAAGAAAGAAATAGTCGAAAGGAAACAAGATAGGTGAAAACTACCAGGGTTAACTTTTATAGATGATGCTGGGAGATTAAGCTGAAAGGATCGCAATCATCTCAATCATGGGAAAGTTGTAATGCCCCAGATCCGAGTCACATGGAAAAACCCGTAACTCGTCTCCAGAGGTTATTATACATAACAGGATCGCACTACCAGAGTAAAGAAAACATGAATTCAATATTATGACGAAATAGAGTGCGCTAAATTAACCCCAAAGTAATAACTCACATGGCCCCATACATAATCCGCAAGTATCGGCTCTCCAAATGTATCTGAAAAACAAACAGAAACAAAAGAATGAGATACAAATATCTCAGCGAGTAGCATATGCATGCAAAAATAGTTAACTGCAATTCAAACTATGCATCGATAAACATTCCGTACGAGTAAACAACTAACATCAATTTCAAGTTCAAAACCAAAACCAATTTATCAGTCAAATCATATCTCAGTTAAGTACGGCAACACATCGATTTGGTCAATGTCATCACTATTGTTTAGTTGATAAATTAAACATGCCAAGTAGACACTCCACACCTCCATGTACACAGTTCCGGCCTACTTAGGGTTTCGGAAACTCTGAAATGACGGCCTACTCAGGGTTTTGTCATCCAATGCAGGCCTACTCCCCGGGTTTCTGCATTGACAACCAGGCCTACTCAGGGTTTCTGGCTGCTCTACACCGGTCGTGGCAACACACAAGGCCATGCAATTTCAACAACCAACAATAACATTACATTACTAAGCTTAAGCATGGATCCAGGACAAGCTAAACCAAAACAGCAAATCATCATATAATCTCAATTCCAACATCAAAATAAAACCATTCATTCCACATCATGTATAACTCATCACAGTTCACCACCTGTCCCTCTGGACCAAACAGTACCTCAAGTACTTCCAGTATTTTCTCATTTCCGTAACACATGCCATTTGGAAATAAAACTTAGTTATTCATACCAAGAAAATCTTTACAATACATTCAGAATTTTCCAAACAAGTGAAACCAGAATTTAATAATTTCTCAATCAAAACAGTGTATAAAAACAAAGGGGAAACTAATTAGGAACTCCTAGTGTTTTGGTATCCAGCACAATACTTACAAATAACCTAAACTTAACCTTGGAAGCCTTTAAGAATTTCCACTAAATTTTCCTCTAGTAATTGAATAGGTAAAGTAGGTTCCAAAGTCCCAAACAAGTGATTGGTTAAGTGGTTTAACCCTCAACTCATAAAAAACCACTTGGTTTAATCAAAACTTCATTTCAGCAAGTTTATTTGACTATGCGTTCACCTCCTGAAGTGAGCGCCAGGTCGGCAGATAGATTCTAGGTTAAAATTCGACTATGCGCTCACTCGATATCAAGTGAGCGCGAAGTGGGCGGGAAGTGAGCGGGAAATGAGCGTGAGATGCGCGTATAGTTTTTTTTAAGTGCGAGCGAGCTCGGCGCCAAGTGGGCGCAAGCTCGGCGCATAGTGAGAATATATCTCGCGCTCACTACCCGAAGTGAGCGCAAGTGAGCGCCAAGTGGGCGGATGCTCACTGCGATTTCCGACTCCCTGTTATTTCCAGATCTCCAACTCTTGCCGATCTTTTTCGGTCTGTAATTGTTCCAGTAGTCTCCTAATATCCCCAGAATACTTCCCAACCAGTTTTGAATTTAATTTGAACACATTTCTATTTAAGTTGAAATTCACTCTCATGCTCAGACTAGGTTATTCCAGAAAACTCAGAAGACAACCATGCATCAGAATACATTCACGAATAAACTCAAAACCTCAGTTGTAAAACAATGCTACTCACCGGTATTGAAGATTTTCTTCAAGCTTCCAGCCATCTTGAGGGAGTTCTCTCGCGACCCAAGCTGCTCGGCTGCCGCCCTAATTTCAAAGCAGCAACCTTTCCCCAATCTCCGAAAAATTTTATATTAGTTACCTATTTATAGACATCGCAAGGGTTTAACCTAATTCACCCTCGATGTTTAATTAACCCTCGGAATCCCCTTTCTACCCCTCATTCAACTTGGGCTTTTCCGGATTTACTTATTTGCTAATTCCTATTTACTACCATATTTTTAAGTTCAATAATTAATTACGTATTAATATTCCACTTCATTCTCTTTGACAACTAATGACTACAAATCTCTAGCAATAAATAAATTTTGATTAAGCCTGTCCATAAATCCATGTGTTCATACTTTTGCATATATTTTATTTTATCTACTATTTTATATTGTTTATTTTTTTTTCTAATCAAAACTGGGGTTTTACAAAAGTGGTGAAAAGACGGCAAATCATCCATTTAAAGCAACGGACAAAAATTTTGAAAAGATAAATACTTACTCATCACACTGGCAGATGACGGCGTAATAAGTAAGTAGGGGGCAATGTTTACACCTCCATAGACTAACGAATCAGGAAGGGCCATGTGGCATCTACATGGCCTAACTCAACTAAATAGGCCACATCAGTATACACGTAGGCCAGATACTTAGCTGGAGCCACATAAGCACATACAACAATCATTCTCATATTTTTAAGGGATAATGTCACCATTAACATGAAATCAACCGTTAAAGATGGGCAACAATGGACGAGGATGTTATTAGCTTATGAACGTGGCAAAGAAGTTATCTCAGATGGATAAGAAGAAACCGACGAATAACTACCAGAACAGAAGCAGAGCTCGTGCAAACATGGGTCGGTAGCAACCGTCAGAATCCGACTATGAAAGGCACAAACTCGAAGAGCTCGAGGACAACCTCCACTCAACCGCAACCGGTTATTATGATTATGACTCGATCATCCGTGATCACTATCCAATCTCCTACACCCAACTGTAGCAGGAAAGGATAATTTAGGACTTCTCTCACTGCTCCCTATCGCAATGACACTTCAGGCTACTAGTTACTCCAGTTAAGGTAAAGACCCTGCCACCGGCAAGGAGGTTGTAGCCACCCCTGACTTCTAATCCTGTACTTTGATTACGGCTACAAGGTTACGAGCAGCCGGTCCCGAAACCATCTTTAGTCAAGACCAGGTGATTGTTGAGACAATGGCTAAGTAGTACTCCTGGGTGAACCCCTAAATTGACTTCGTTAGCAGCCGCCCCTACCTTTATTCCTTATACTCCGATCACGGCTATAAGGTCAGGGGAGGCCGGTCCTGCCGACCCAGTTGGTTTTCTTTTGTCTTATTTCCTTTTGAGTTACTTGAGGATTTGTTGTAATCAACGGTTGCATTTCGGGCGACCGATACCTGAATAAGAATACTTCTTTATCATTTACTGTTGCTTTCAAACACATATAAGAACCCAAACGAAGACCGAACCCCTAGTCTTCATTCTGTCGCCTGACCAATTTTATTACAGGTGACTTGCAGTATGGCTAGTCTGACTCCAGTTTAGACTCAGAACAGGTGCCCGGAGTTAGGATCCGACCCGAAATCTTTGTATCAATTGATACTGGCACGCCCGCGCAGAGACACATCATCAAGATCGCCATGTGTCCAACCTAGCCCAATTTTGGAGGAACACCTTTTTTTTTTTTTGCTGGTTAGGAGCCATAAGTCTGTTTTTGATGCTTGAGGCAACCTTCCATCAGTGAAAGGTCTTGGAAAATATTCTAAAAGGACAATTTTCGAACAAATCATTCTACCAAAACTAGGTTTTTTTTCGGGCCCAAACCGACCAGAAAAAATTGTTGCCTATGGTTTACTCTCCGCCATGTGGTCTGTTGGGCAAAATTCATACTCCAATATTAAGATATTGTTTAGTTGTGTCGTGGGTTTTAAGAGTCTCAACATTTTAATGTTTCTATTTTATAGGGATGTTGCTATTATATAGGGTTTAAGTATATGAGAATCTTATTAGTTGCTATTTTATAGGATTGTGGAATTGAGTTTGAGAGAAAGTTGGAAGTTGAGGTTATGTAGAGGTCTATATGTAGGGGTTATGTAGAGTCTTTTTAAGGTGAATTCTTGTGTATTTTACGTATGTAGAGATCCAGAAAATAAAAGAGGTATTTTAGTTTTATGTTTTAGCATATTTTCTCTCTCTATCATTGCCTACAATTGGTATCAGAGTCAAGTCTGACGAAAAGAAATCATGGCAGGTAATGTATGAATAATGTAAGTGGATCTCAATGTTCCCATATTTAATGATAATAATTATCAATTTTGGTGCATTAAAATGAAAACCTTATTTATCTTTTATGATTTATGGGATTTGGTTGAGAATGAGTATGAAGAACTTGTTAAGCAGGAAAGCCCAATGTAATGAACTGAAAGATAAACAAAAGAAGGATGCAAAGGCTCTTTATATTATCCAACAAGCTTTGGATGACACGATATTCCCAAGAATAATAGCAGCAACTAGTTCAAAAGAAGCATCGGTTATCTTACAAGAGGAGTATCAAGGTACGTCAAAAGTGATTAATATAAAATTACAGACTCTTCATTGTAGTTTTGAAAATCTATCTATGAAGAATTCGATGTCAATTCAAGAGTTTTTTTCACGAATTAGTTTAGTTGTGAATCAAATTAGATTATATGGAGAGGTATTAATTGATCAAAAAATTGTTGAAAAAGTGTTACGGAGCCTTAAGACCATGTAGTTGCTACCATAAAAGAATCAAAAAATTTATTCACATATTCTGTAAATGAACTAATGAGTTCTCGACAAGTACATGAGTAGCATTTGAACAGGAATACAAAATATTCATTGGAGCAAGCATTTAAAACAAATGTTGATTTGGGGAAAGAATCTGATGCTTTTGGAAGAGGACACAATGTAAGAGGTCGTAGATGTGGAAATAATTTTAGAGTAAGAGGTAGAGGTCAGTTCTATGATGATCAGAGGACTTCTAATGAAGATAACAAAGCTTCCACATCCTTGTATTGTTCAATCTTCAAAAGAACAAATCATGTTAATAAGGATTGTTATTATAGAAGCAATCCAAAAAATAGACCTTTGCATACTAAAAGTGTAAAAATTATGTCCACATTGCAAAAGCATTATTACCAAAATGTTGGGGAAGAAGCAAATTTTCATGACAAAGAAGAAGTAAAAAATGATAAAACTGAGGAGATATTGCTTCTTTCATGTCTTGCTAGAATGAATGATGATGTATGGTATTTAGACAGTTGATGTAGTAATCACATGACTGGAAATATAAATTATACTGTGGAAATTTATGGAACTGTCAATCCACAACGAGATTGGGTGATAACAATGTTGTCAAGGTACATGAAATTGGAACTGTAGTTGTTTCACAAACTCTGGAAAGAAGTTGATATATGATATTATGTATGTTCTTGGATTAGTTCAAAGTTTGAAAAGTTTGGACCAATTGATGAGGAAGGGTTATTATGCAGTTTTTGATAATGATGAATGTATAATTTATAATAAAAATTCCATGAAGACGATATTCTTTGTTAAAATGATAGAAAATAAGATGTTCCCACCTTTATTTTCAAAACTTAATGTCAATGTATCTATTGCATCAAGTGATTCCTCACTGTCGTCCTTGCTGTTTCCTCACCGTCGTGTTCGCCTTGCTTGTTGTTGCTTCGTTGGGCACACTCTCTAATGCTGCGAAGACAGTTGCAAAGCTTTAAAAGGTAAAAACAACCGCAAGTGGGAAAGCTCAAGGTAAGAAATTGAGAAAACAACAAACTAGAAAAATTTAACATCGCACCACCAATCTATTGCTTTAAATTGATAAACCTTAAAGCACAAATGTGATTGAAGATGGCAATGAAATCTCTCTGTTTTTACCCTTCTACCACGTGTATACTTCTACCATGTCAATATAAGTTGTTTGTCTCTAAAGATGTTATCATCAATGACATTCATGATCTCTTATATTCAGGTTTCAGCTGATAGGTACCTTGATTTGTCCCCTTGTTGTTGTAGACACAAAGGTACTTGAGTATATCTTTGAGAAATTGCTGCAGAGTTGTAACGACAAAATGTTAATGAATAAGCAATTTTCAGAAAAAAAGATGTACGCATTTACCTCTTTAAGTTCTTAAATCTCAAATTTTATACTTTTTATTTAAAAAGTAGATTCTGGAGAACCAGGAGATTTCATTACATGGAACAGTATGGACTGTTACTGTATTTATTAGTTTGGACAAGTCATGTGTAACGACCAACCTAGGGAGGTATTGTCCACTTTGGGCCTAAGCCCGTGCTGTTTGTCCCCAGAAGGTGCCTTGTTAGATTAAGTTTTCTTCCTGTCTCTTATACTTTATTGGGATTTCATCCGTTTCTGATGTAGAATTGGGATATCATATTATGTTTATAGAATCCTTTGTTTATTTGTGTGACACAATACCTATGTTTTCAATCCGAAGTTTAATGCTGCAGGAATCTAGGTAGCCTAACCATTAAAACTTATCATGTTTGAAGATTTTTGACATATTAGAAGGAATTTTGACAATTAGCATGAAGCTCAAAAATTAGACTATTGAACTAACTCAATAATTGACACTAAACTGACAGTCTTAATTCACAAGCTAAACTTTTTGGATGAGAGTCAATTTCAGAAAACAATTAGCTGGGGCAATGCATTATGTTGCTCTACAGAAAGGGACTTGAATTTTCCAAATCAAGAAGTGACATTAATGCAAGATTTATCTGTAGTTACTATGCCAATCTAATGATTCAGGACCCCATTAGCTCTGTGAGAAGCATAAGAATCTTTGAAATGGGGGAAGTTTTAATCTTATATTGTTCCTGGTGTCAATGATTTTGAATGGTGTCGATTTCCAGATAACCTCAATAACCTTATAATCAATCCTATTTATTCTGGCAAATTATCAATCAGAATAAGTTACGAAATATACAATGTTCTAGTTGAAAGTTTCTTTATATCATAAAAGTATGAGTTGATTTCAGATTTTTTAAGGAACACACTACATTTTTCTTTTAACTAAAAAGGAAGTGGAGGAGAAGAAGAATTAGGGATCAAATAATCTTGTGTTCTTCATTTTCCCTCAGACTTCTTTTGTGATATTCAGTAGTGTGGGCTTTGGCTCTTTTGGAAGTTCATGCCTCTAGTTTTTGTGAGATTAACCCAGTACATACTTGGAAAAAAAAAACCTCAAAACCGATAAATAAAGGCTCAAGAGGATCGTGAGTTTTGAAAGAGTAATACACCTTCACGTCTTAAGCCACTTGCTCATATGCCAAATAACAATCTCAATCTCAATTAGAACTAGAAGTAATTATTCCATCGTGATTGCATCTAAATTTCTAACATTGTTAAGTAGTGTATGAACCTAATTATTATCAAATAAATACACTCATTCTATCTCAGATGCTTATCTAAAAATCCATTGCAGCAGCTTCAAGTCAGGTTGGCATTTGAAAATGACAGAAGGGACATTTATTTGAAGTCTTCAACCATTGCTGAATGCATCTACTGTGAAAGATATGTGAACAAGGCATTACAGAAACATCCACCTCAGTCAACATCTTCTCCAAACAAACTGAGCATGCCTCATCCAACTCTCTCTTCCTCTCTTCAATTCTCCTTCTCTCCAATATTTGTATTGAAGATCGTGACACCGGAATCATACCATAGTGACTAAATTCCATTGATTCAATCGGAGCCACCACTAGTGCCGGACTTGGCTGTTCGTCAATTAAATACTATAGCAACATAACCCTGTCATTGAGGAGGCCCATGTGGATTCTCTCTGATACTGCTCGTTTGGCGTTTCCTCTGGAGTTGGGGGTTCATGAAAAGCATCAAGCTATGCACGGAAATCGTCAAGCTGTGCACGGAAACCATCAAGTTGTTCGAGGAAATCATTATTCTGTGCATCGAAGTCATCAAACTGTTCATGGAAATCATCAAAATGTTCAGACAAATCATTAAACTGTGCATGAAAATCGTTACACTGTTCACGGAAATCATGAAGCTATCATGGAAATCATCAAATAAAGGCTCTAGGAACATCGCCATTGTCACCAGAGATGCCTGTCAAGATTGTCTCTGAAACTGCTCTTCTCGAGTTGTCATGAGTACCTTGCTGAATCTATCTTAAAAGTGAAAGTGAAAGTGAAATAAGTGAAAAGAGAAGTCGAGAGAAAAGAAGAGGAGTTCGTTTTTTTATAAGTCGATTGATCAATTGCATTTTAAGTAGAATTAGAACTCTCAAATCACAGTCCAACTACACTCCAAGAAACCGAGAGAAACGACCCGCGTCCTAGCATCATCTCCTCCAAAATCTCCTTCACCGGGTTAATGCGTTAAGGAGAGGACGCCAACTGTCTTCATGGCCCCACAATGCAAACGCCATTGTTAAAGCATATCGTTATTGATATTTTCAAATAAATAAAATTTCCCCCACTCAGTCGTCTTCCTCAAACAAAAAGGTTTGAAGTATTTCTTTAGAGAAAAAAAACGTCTTCAATTCAAGAATATGAGTTAGAAGAATTCCCATTCTGCCCAAGGGGTGTTGAATCCTTCTCTTCTTCAATGACTTTGTTTTGAGTTTTAGGTTTCTTCAATCCCTTCGGATATCAGCAAATAAAAGTTCAGTTGAGGAAAGTGAAGCAGTCTACCAGGGAAAAAAATGAAAGGTGAAGCACTCGAACTTCTTCACAATCCAATCAGTTAAGATAAATCACTGTTGAAACAAATTTTAAGAAAATACTGGAGTAGTTAAGGCTGAATAAGATTTTTACATCTTCGTGAGGAAATTTTCATCATCACTAGGATCCGATTCACATAGTGAATTACAAGTCCACACTTTCAGGAATACTTTTTACAAAATAATATGAGCCAGAGAAATCAAGCTTTTGCATCAGGGTTATCCAGATATAATTGAAGGTTATCAACATCAAAAGGCAACATCACTCAAAGGCATAAGCAGTCACATACTGCATAAACAATACTGCTTCTGAAACATTAAAAACAAATACCCTTTTCCCCGCAGTGAGAATGCAATTAGACGGTCTTCTTTTGCAAAATAATCTTCACACTAAATTTTCAAGAACTATCCATCATACAGTATATTTTCATGTTAATTTAAGAAATAACGTTCGAAGGTTGTTGAGTTGAAGACGATGAGTTCGTTTTTTTTAAAAAAAAAAATTAATATAAGCGTCAAAGAGGTTTAACGTTGCCGTTGGGAACCCAGGAGTTGGCGTTCACTCCTTATAGTGCAATAAGAAAAAGAAAAAGGGATAATTATAATAGCAAGAAAAAAAAAGGATAATTACATTTACACTCCCAGTGTTTGAAAAATGACAAAAACTTCTTTTGACATTTGCAAAAATAGTCACGAAGCCCTTATTTTGTTAGGTCAAGAATATTGAAAAGACCAAACTAACCTAAAAAATATCAAACTAAAGCTAAATAGTTAATACAACTAAATAAGTCCTAACAAAAAAAAAAAAAAAAAAACAAATTTTCAACTTTCTTTCCTATGTTTACCAAAAAAAAAAAAAAAACTTTTCTTCCTAAGTAGCATTTGACTAAAGTTTCCTTATAAATCTACAAGCAAGGGTGATTTTTTCGTTTAGCATGTAAGGTAAAGTATTTTGTATTAAGGAGACTTTGCGATCATTTGTGCATATATCAAGCAAGGTTTTGATATTTTTTCAAGTGTCAAGAGGTCTATGTGCATAAGTGACAAACATCACAAACCTCAATGCATCTAAGTAATTATCCACAAAAAAAAAAAAAAAAAAAAGAAAAGAAAATGGATATTTATAGTTTACCCCAGTGCAAATATCACCATTTATGCTTTTAAAATAATACGATTTCCTCATAAATAATAATGCTTTCTTCAAATTAATAAAATAATGTAAGATTATTCTTCTAACGAACCCATTTAGATGAGCACTTTTTTTGAATGTGTCAAGTCTCGTTGACCATATTCAATACGTGGAAGCATGAGTTGTTTTAGCTATTTGAATGTCCAAATCCACAACGTCCATTTCGATGAGAGCAACTTGTAAACTCACCGATAGTCCCCAGCTTTGAGGCTCTCCCACAACATCATTGTTGGTACTTGGTAGTGATGGCAATGGTTTTATGAAGGGCAACGGTTCGGCTAAAACTGATAAACCAAGCCGAACTGAACCAAACCTATTAGGGACGGTTTTGGGTTGTCTTTAATCACTTTCAATTTATGCTTTATAAAACCGATGGTTCAAATCGAACCAAACTGAACAGATTACATATATACACATATTTAAGTTAGACCATTACTAGGAATTGTTCGGTTTTGGGTTTGCGTTAATTGATTTTGATTCGGTTTTGGTTTTATATTAAAAAAACCGATTCAGTTTCGATGGTTTTCCTCAAAACATAAACAAAGTCGAACCATTACCGTTCCTAAATGAGTTGGGTTAATTGTGTAACTCAACTCCGATCTGCCCCAAATGGTTGGGGTTTGGTACTTCATAACTTGGGTTAGAGGTGGGGTATGGCTTAGGCCGATCCAACCCTAACCCGCCCTCGAACCCGACCTTAATTCATTTAAGTATATGTTTTTTTACATATATTCCATATAAAATGCATATTTTGTAAATAAATATATTAAATAATATTTATATATACTTTATTTATAAGTAACAGTATTTCAACATTTTATATCATAGCCAGGTCAACCTGCAGAACCAACCCAATAGAGTCAGAAACAAGTTCGGTAGCATCTATGAGGGTTTATCAAAACCCACTACCCATTGCCGTTCCGAATACTTACCTTGGTTCAAGTTGTTTGAACCAAAGGTCAGTAGGTCTTTCACAATTTGATGCTAAAGCAGCTACTGTTCTTGAACCACTTACCCAAGATTAAAAATAAAAGGGACGTAGTAAAGCGAGAGAGAGAGAGAGAGAGAGAGAGAGAGAGAGAAACCATTTGCTGCACAGAAGCAGACAGCCATTAATGAATTCCAAAGCAAACATATCCAAGTTCTGGGCCACAAAGAACATCTGGGACTATAACAGCATCAAGTCAGCACTACCATCCACTTGAGTAGCTGCATGGAAACTCCCAAGAAACTCCTTGCAGAATCTCGGAGTCCAGAAACCCAAAGTACTGTTCAGTGAAATATATATGAAGGTAAAATTATTAGAATAGCAAAGAAAGGCACCAAATTTCCTAACAATCACTAGTTTATAGATTGCAAAATATAGAAGCTATTTAATCAGAATAATCTAAACAAATATCAGCATTGTGTATTTGGCTTTCTAACTCTAAGGCATGCAATGAATCCGTGTACTTTCAAGAACATAAATCCATAACCTGTAACTTACTGGTTTAGGATTGGACAACTCCAGGATACCTGATATTAATCTCAAATGGGATCTCTCGTTGTGGAAATGATAATACAAGCTCTTGGGACAATGTATTCCCTTCTAGATTACATCAATTAAATATGGGCATCAAAAATAACGGGTAGCCACCAAAACAAATGTTTGGCTGTTGTTTGTGGCCACGATCAACCAGCCAGAGCCCATTAGTAGTATGGCCTGTACCGCATAGGCCGCCTGAACCTTGGAACTTTGCTGCAATCATTAAGCGTAAGGAAGATAAGCACCTTAAACATGATATTTGTAAAAGCTGAAATAAATGACAGCAAGCAAACTAGATAACAACCCTGTTAAAAGTTAGGTGGGCCAATTTTTAGTTTCCAAATGTAGAATAAGCAATTGGCATAAGTGATATTGTAACTGGGGCCATGGCTTGCTGCTTGGATAAATGTTATATATTGTACCTCATGCTCCGTTTCATGTTACACTGCTTAACACTTCCAAGCCTTTTAATATATATAGGTAAATATTGTGCAGAATGCACCAAGCAAGCAAATTTTATAACCTATTTTGATTTACTCACATCCTTTTTCAACCTGGATACCTCTTTCCCTTTCACGTTCTTTTATATGTCAAGACAAATGGCCGCTTATATCAAAAGGAAAAAGAAACATGAAAATGAAAAATAAACAGTGCAAGAAAAAGAAAATGTAAGGGATCCTACTGGACACAATTTCATGCTTACCCATATCCAAAGGGAGAATAGAAGGGAGGTGGTCCTGGCATGAATGGTCTCCGACCTCGAAAACCAAATGGACCTGGTCGTCTTCCACGGTACTGCTTCATTCCAGGAACATTAGTACGCTTAGCAGATACCTGAAGTAAAGAGGATGAAGAAGTCCATCTTATTCAAATAAGTAAACTTTATAGTGAAAATTATGCCCTGTAATTAAAAAGTCAAGAACCTTTAACTGACGGCCATGCAACTCAGATTCATTTAGTAAGAGAGCATTCTGGACAGCATCAATTTCAACAAATTCCACATATGCAAATCCTTTTGGCTGACCAAATTTGTCTGTCAAAATTGTCACTCTGTTCACTGTCCCACAGGATTGAAAATGCTGTTGAACTTCCTCAGGGGTACATGAATAGTCCACCTGGAGTTAAAAACCATATGTAATAGTGATTAATTTGTTGGCCAATAATTTTATAGGGTGGCACAGAGATTGCCATATATACACAGATCCACATGAAACTTATGGGAAAGGAAGAAAGAACAAAATCACCGTAACTGATGAATGACAAAAGAAAAGTATTGCACTCATATTTACAATCAAGGAAATTACACCATAGTATGATTATATTTTGACCTTGTAGGAAACATAGTTATTAGAGGTGTCCTTTTTCATTTAGGCAGCACATGGAACATGGATGTAGGGGGGGGGGGGGGGGGGGGGGGATGATGCATTTTAATTACTGGACTACCTGGAGGACAAAAACTGCTTCTAACAGGGTCCATATGATAGAGCCATTCAGTGAATATCATATATTGTGTGTGCCTAGGGAGACATCTGATCTATGATACATGTTAAATAGTTTAAAAAAGGAGTAACACTCAAATTACAATCAATAGAGACAGGATTTCCCCTTTCTGTGTGTGTACGTTCTATAGTACGCATAAATAAACTACATAATAAAACACATAATCACAAACCCATCCATTAGTGAAGTAGTGATGCGGTAGCTAAGCCAGGCGTATTTTCTAATACCCATGACTGGCTTACTTGTGCATACACGAAGCCACATTGGAAAATGATTTTTTGAGGTTTCCTTGATGTCAGTGAAATGTTGTCGAAACCAAGGAAAAAGTCACACTGCACCTTGAAATGTCGCGATTTCAGCAACATTTAGAGTGCAGAAACCCTTATTTCTCCCTTTCTTCAATTTCTTCTTCAAAATATTCTCTAAACACTTCAAATCAAAGATTCTTGAAGGTTAAGGTGAATCCTAAGGATTTGGAGGAAGGAATCAACTCATTTGGGTATTGTGTGATGTAAAATCTTGTTTTTGAATTTATTTGGGGCTAATCTTAATAGAATAGTATGAAAGCTTGATATAACATATAAAAACACCCAATCTATGGATGGGTGTCATTAAAAATTTTTTATCATCAAAAAAATATTTTTTATTTTTTGTGACAAAAAAATACATGAAAATGGAATATTTTCATATAACAAATATATTATGTTGCAAATAGATTGTTAAATATTATGAATTCATTTACATTTCTATTAAACAAATTGTATTTTCTAATTATGCTTTTTAATTTAAAAAAGTATTAAAAATAGTAAAAAATATTTAAAATTGAGGAAAATTTTTAAAAAAAAAACCAAGGCTTCAATGCAATTAGTATGTAAACGATTTGACGTAATTTCAATTTTCTGAACTGGTTCTAATTATGCTCTTTTAATTTAAAATTTTATTAAAAATAGTAAAAAAAATATTTACAAATTGAGGAAAAATTTAGAAAATACTAGGGCTTCAACGCAATAATTATGTGAATGGGATTGATGTAGTTTACATTTTCTAAACTAGTTTAGCCTATGCTTTGTTTTTTCAGGTAAGAGTATATGATAGGGACTGGGAGGAAGAAAGATATTGGATGGAGTCATGACGTATCATTTGATGGCAACAAGAATAAGGTAGTTTATAATTATTGCCATTAGATTACTAGGGGTGGTGGGGTTTCCAGATTGAAGCAGCATTTGTCACATGGCTTTAAGAATGTGTCAAATTGCCCCAAGGTACCAGCACAAGTTATGCAGATGATGAAGGAGCAGATTGATTGGTCTACTACCAATGGGGTAGAGAGGAGGGAGAGAGGAGAATGTGAGGCAAAAGTTGGCTGAGCCTCTTGTACGCGTCCACTAATAGTGATTCAAATGACAACATCCCAAATCCACCTGTTTGTGTCACGAGGGAGGATTGCGTAGCTTATCTGGTTCATTGGTGGGCTTCTATGAAGTCGGAGTTCAAGACGAGGGAGTTTGAGAGGTTTGGGTTGTCTAGGGGGGTTGGGTCATTTGGAGGAGATAGAGGGGTTGGTGGTAGTTCTAGGATGCCAGGGGGTGGAGGTGGAGCTTTCATACAACCCCATAGCATGAGGATGCCAGATCCTCCTATGGAGCCCTCATTTTACAAATCAAAGGCTGCAAAGCAGAAAAGACTGAACAATGCATGGAGTGAGGGGACTATGAGGGAAAAAATGGGTAAGTTCATCTCAAAATTCTTCATTTTCAGTCACATCCCAGCAAATGAACTACTAGCCCACACTTTAAGAACTTGATACATGTTGTACAAGAAGCTGAAAGAGGAGTATTGTCCCCTACACCTCGTGATATAATGGGGAAATATTTAGATGAGGGAGAGAACGAGATCAAAGATTACATAGATAGCCTACGACTACACTAGGAGGAGTTTGGTGCTACTATCATGTGTGACAGTTGGACTAGTCCAACCTAGTTATCTATTATAAACTTCATAGAATATTGCAAGGGTAGGGCGATCTTTCTAAGATCAGTGGATGCCAATGAAAAGATTAATGATCATAAGTATAAGGCTGGTTTGATGAAGTCAATAATTAAAGAAGTTGGCAAGAAAAATGTAGTGCATATTGTTACAGATAATAGGAGTACCTATGTGAAGGCAGGAAAGCTGCTCCAAGAGAAGTACAACTTATTTTGCACCCCATGTGTAGCACATTGTATTGATTTGATGTTGGAGGCTATTGCAAAGAAGAAGAGTGCCATTTTAGTGCTATCAGATGCCAAGAAATTGACGACGTTTATATAACCGTTTATATGTACTGGCGACGATGAGAGAGTCCAGTGGTGGTGACATTGTTAGACAAGGCATCAAGCGCTTTGCCACGAATTATGTAGCTCTTGATAGCATTTTGGGTCACAAAGCAGGCCTAAGGACGATGTTTATAGGAGAGCAGTCGACCAATTGCCCCTTAAGTAATAGTCTTGCCGGGAAGAGAGTTGAGGGGATTGTTCTTTCTAGTCGATTTTGGGATAGAGTCCGAGACTTGGTGGCAATGCTAGAGCCGATTTATCGTGTATTGTGGGCGGTTGACACTAATGCATATCCTACCATAGATTCTACTTATGAATTTATGAGACTTATGAAAGAACAAATTAAGACTGCTTCTCCTAAATCGTTTCAATGGGTCCACCAGATCATAGATGATCGATGGTTCAAGACATTGGGCCACCTACTTCATAGCTCAAGTCAGTTTTACTTTTATTATTATTGAACTTTGAATTTCGAAATACAATTTGTTTTTATTTAGTGTACTAATGCATTATCACCATGTCTATGTAAAATAATACACAGCATATTTTTTGAATCCGAAATATCACTACAGTCATTGGCTCGAAGCATGCCATGACTTGCTACATGTTGTGCATGAAGTGTATGGAAAATTAGATCCAAAATCACAGACAAAAGATTGGCAATGAGGTAAGTCATGTGATAATGACATCAATAAATTCTATTCTAAATTTGGAAATTGTGAATATGGGATTAACAAATATTTATAAACTTGGCAAATTAGTATGTTTCGAGATGCAATGGGGTCATTTGGTTGTTAGGCAGCTATCGAATCTACGCATAGGAAGATGCCATGTAAGTTATCCTCCTATTTGAGTGGTATTGACTATTGAGTTGTTAATTTTACTATGAATCCATATTTATAGGTGCGTAGTGGGCCATGTATGGCTAGGATGCATCTACGCTTTGGTTACTTGCTGCCAGTGTCCTTGCTCAAACAGCATCCTCATCTGTGTGTGAACAGAACTGGAACACATTTGCCCTCCTCCACACACAGCAGCGGAATCGCCTCAAGTACAAGAAGCTACAAAACCTGGTTTTTTGTCATTACAACATGAAAGCTAAAA
Source organism: Buxus sempervirens (assembly GCA_947561395.2). Classification (NCBI taxonomy): domain Eukaryota; kingdom Viridiplantae; phylum Streptophyta; class Magnoliopsida; order Buxales; family Buxaceae; genus Buxus; species Buxus sempervirens. Next base: position 15,211,717 of record OX387193.1, read on the forward strand.
CTGAGGCAGTTAACCATTGAGTCACAAAGTATAATGCTGAGGGATCCATTAGATGCCATGTATATGGATGAGTTCGATGAGGATGACCCATTCACGGAGTGGAATAAGTATTCTGAGATGGATGAGGTTGATCTAGTGAGCATGTAGTTAGTACAGCTACTGACTTGGGGATTGATGTTAATGTCAACACTATGATGGAGGAGGTGAGTTCCATGAGTAGAGATTCACTGAATAGGGCTTTGAGGATTGTTCATCTCGTGGATCTGGACCATCTTGTAGTGGTAGCCAAAGTAGACAAGCTAATACTGGTAGAGGCAAGTAGATGGCGACAACTGAGGAGGCCACCACGAGTGCATCAGAATTAGAGACTGGCAGTGGTGGAGGGGGGATGATGGTGGTGGTAGCGAGTCTGGTTTCAATGATGATGATGACAACAATGGCGGGGATCAGGGAGGTAGTTCCGCTGATTGGAGTAGGGGTTCAAAGCATGGTTTTCCGAATCCATACCGGGATCGGCCTATCCCGGTCCGATATTCCGAGATAGAGCCAATATTAAAAAATTTAAAAGATCGGGCAGTCTCGAGTTGGACTGCCTGGTCTATACTGATATCACCTGGTATCAGTATAGATTGGGTGGTCCAGAGTATTTCTAGACCGTGACATAACCTACTCGGGTGGTCCCATGTTGGACCGCCCGAATTAATGAAATGTTGAGCTCGGGATGCTTGAAATGGCGTCCCAAGCTCCAAAACAAGAAAAACAATAAATTTAAATAAAAAAAACCCCCCATTTTTTTTCCCTTCTAAATCTAATGGAAGCTATTGTTTTGCAGATTAAACTCTCTACTATGCAGATCTGAAGGTTCGACATCAAGAAACGAAGTTGTTTCAAAAAGAAAAAATGGTGAGATCTCCTCCTGTCCTCAACTGTTTTGCTTAAAATGTGTTTTAGATAATATCTAAAGATGTTTCTTTGTAGATTGAACTTTGTTTTATGTGTTTTGGTAGAGATTTGAGTGATTTTGAACAAAAAGAAAATTTTTTATCCCGAAAATTGATTTTTTTTTTCATTTTTTTGTGGTCTTGCTTTCATTCTTTCTAAATTCTAATGGCTAACTTGTGATTGATTTTTTCTGCTATTTTATATTTTCTACAACAATACTTTGAGTGTGATGTTCTATTCAAAATCATTCTTTAATTGCTTCATGCTAGGAATTAAAAACATAAGGGGTTGGATTTGATTTTGAGTACAATAAGAGGACAAAGTACAAGGCATGTGGGCGTGTGTATCAAACCGGGACAGTGGGATGCAATGAACTCTTGGACAAAGTGAAATCTGCCAAAGCAATTAACTATTGCTTTTTAATTAAAATTTAAATTTCAACTTTATTTCTTGATTTCTTTCAAATTTAAATTTTACGGTTGTGGTCCCTATGTTTGTGGAAGAGTTTTTTTTTTTAATAAATCCTGGTAAATAATTTTACATGTGAGCATGTGGGGTTGGTTAGGCTTTCACATGACTAGCAAACAAATGCGCCTCTTTGGATGGTGCTTTAAAGACTGCACATAAATAATTGAAAAAATTGGATATAAGTAATGGCTTGATACATGAGCATTTTTTTTAAAGTAAAAAACCAATAGACCACTTCCATTATTTACATGAGCACCTAGCACTTTTTATGTTATATCATGCATGTCTTATGCTATAATTTTTTTATTACAGGTGTGGATTTCAGTTTGCTACATTATTTGACCTTGTTTAAATTACTAATGTAATTATCTTATTATTGTTTCAGGTTGGAGGATGCTGCATCAACCTGATGTAGGATGGGAGCATAGGACGCCGATTGGGGGAAACAATAAACACATTAAATGTAATTACTGTTCTAGAGAAATATGAGGGGGGGTCTTGGTACAAAGCAAATCGGACCGTGTGAGCTAAGTGCTCCTTTAACCTAGTCACCCCTCCCTATATTTCTCTAGAACAGTAATTACATCTAAATTTTTATTGTTTCCCCCAATCGACGTCCCATGCTCCCATCCTACATCAGGTTGTCGCGGCATCCTCCAACCTTAAACAATAATAAGACAATTACATTAGTAATGTAAACAAGGTCAAATAATGTAGCAAACTGAAATCCACACCTATAATAAATAAAAAAATTATAACATAAAACATGCATGATATAAAATAAAACGTGCCAGGCACTCGTGTAAATAATGGAATTAGTCTATTGGTTTTTTACTTTACAAAAATGCTCATGTATCAAACAATTACTTATATCCAATTTTTTCAATTATTTATGTGCAGTCTTTAAAGCACCATCCAAAGAGGCGCATTTGTTTGCTAGTCATGTGAAAGCCTAGCCAACCCCACATGCTCACATGTAAAATTATTTACAAGGATTATTAAAAAAAAAAAAAAAACTCTTCCACAAACATAGGGACCACAACCGTAAAATTTAAATTTGAAAAAAATCAAGAAATAAAGTTGAAATTTAAAGTTTAATTAAAAAGCAATAGTTAATTGCTTTGGCAGATTTCACTTTGTCCAAGAACAACAAGAGTTCATTGCATCCCACTGTCCCGATTTGATACACACACCCACATGCCTTGTATTTGTCTACTTATTCTACTCAAAATCAAATCCAACCCCTTATGTTTTTTATTCCTAGCACGAAACAATTAAACAATGATTTTGAATAGAACATCACACCCAAAGTATTGTTGTAGGAAATATACAATAGCAGAAAAAATCAATCACAAGGTAGCCATTAGAATTTAAAAAGAATGAAAGCAAGACCACAAAAAAAATGAAAAAAAAAAAAATCAATTTTCAGTATAAATTTTTTTTTTCAAAATCACTCAAATCTCTACCAAAACACATAAAACAAAGTTCAATCTACAAAGAAACATCTTTAGATATGATCTAAAACACATTTTAAGCAAAATAGTTGAGGATAGAAAATAACACCCTTTTTTTTAAACAACTTTGTTTCTTGATGTCGAACCTTCAGATTTGCACAATAGAGACTTTAATATGCAAAACAATAGCTTCCATTAGATTTATAAGGAGGAAAAAAGAGGGGGGGGGGGGGGGGGGATTTTTTTTTTTTTAAATATTTTTTTACCTGTTTTGGAAAAAGCTGCTGTTGAGAATGTCTCGAGCGGTACCGCATTAACTCGGGCAGTCCAACATGGGACCGCCCAAGTAGGTTATGTCACGGTCCAGAAATACTCTGGACCGTGATTTCATAACGTTATGGACCGCCCGGCCTATATTGATACCGAGCAATATTAGTATAGACTGGGTGGTCCAACTCGAGACCGCCCGATCTTCTAAATTTTTTAATATTGGCTCTATCCATGTACGGACCTGCCGGTCAATGGAAAACAATGCTTCAGAATTCTCCACATTACCGACAGTGGAGCTACTTGTTATTCCTGATACGTGAAGCATAGCAAAAAAAATTTATAGACCTAAAAACCAGGACCATACCATCCTAAATATCCACTTGCACCCCTAGTTAAAACATTTGACAAAAATCATGCTATATTCATCACTTCACTCCTGACAGATAAGCAATTAATGAGAAATTGTAACACTTCAAAAGTGCTTCACTGAGTTTTGATATCTCAGCCCTCCTCCCTCACTCCTGTGATTTACACACTAGCCTCATCCATAGTGGCGTGGCCAGGATTTTAAGTTAGGGTGGGCAAAGTAAGTCTTTGAGACGAAATGGTCATGACAAAAAAAAAGTATAGTTTTCCCTTGACTAATCAAAATTAAAATTTCATATTACTAAAAGCATAAAAAAATTATAAATGCACTCGACGACACTTCATACTCCGAAATCTCTGAATAATCTTCTTATTGTCAATGGTCTTAAATATATTCGTCTCAGTATAAGTGATTAGGCTATGGTCCATCCATTCATCACCCATTCAATTCTTCAGTCTATTATTAATAAAGTGCATAACAGAAAAAGCCTTTCAACACCAACTGTGGCAACAAGTAGAATAAGTGTCAATGTGATATGCAAGTAGACCAATAGATACACCTGATTTCTCTTACTTAAAACTATTCTTTTAACAAGCTTTTCGACTTCCTGTAACTCTTGTTGAGCAAACATAAAAAAAAAAGGTTTCTAATTCACCTTCAAGAACCATGAGTTCCATAAGAGAAAAAAAAAATCCTTTGGATAATAAGTTGCAAGTTGGATTAACTTTGCCTTACCACGAAAGAGATACATTGGATAATCTTAAAATTCCGTGAGTTTGGGATCCAACGGTACACAAGACCCCATCAATTTCAAAGCGAATTGTTGACTCTCTCTCTCTCTCTCTCTCTCTCTCTCTCTCACTTTGATTTAGCAATTTTCAGTTTATCTACCTAGGATGTTTCATGCAATATTGGAATTTGGAGTCAAAATGAAAATTGATGGATGACCACTCTTGACTCAATCGTGCCACACAAGATGGTGAACAATAGTTAATGCCTTAGTGGGCAAATAAAATTTTTTAATGGGGGCATAAGGGTGGATTCTATATGGGGCATAAAGGTTCACTGAGAGGTCAGGGTGGGCGGTTGTATGTAGCTCCGCCCCTACTCATCCGAACAAATGATATTGATGAATTTGACCCAAATGACAACAAAGAAAGTCTCTTCTAGTTTTAAATCCTGCAACAGAAACCAAGATCTGCAAAAGTGATGAAATTCTAAACAAGTCAGATAATGAGCTCTTGATAAGTATGAGGTTCCGCTCAATAAATACTTGGATTTCCAAGTAACCAATTTCTTCTCCAACCATTGCACAATTTTATTGCACACAGAGCTGGCTTCATATGGTTAAAGGGGACCGCTTTGTAAGATAATTGAAAGCTTCAGCCTTAGCTGAGCTAGATTTACCAAAGGTTTTACTTTTTAATTTCACCATGCAACCTAGGCCCCATTTGGATAGCAAGAGAGTGAATGAAAGTGAAAGAAAAGAGGCTTTTCTCACATCATGGTAGCATTTGGATAACTAGAAAACTGTGGGGCCAACTGTGTCTCGAGAGAAAAAAAGATAATAACGGCCCAATTTTGTTTCGTGCACCTAGAGGTCAGATTCTACATCATGAGAAAAGCAAGCACACATCTTACCAACGATATCTTTCCTAAATAACTGGTATCTTGAGATATCCTTCCTAAATAACCAAGAGAGAGTGAAGTGTCATGGGGATTAAATAAAGGGGAGATTGGTTTTTAGTGTTAATTTTTAAAATTAATCCTGTTTCGATCATTAAATTCTTGGTAATTGAAAATTAGTGATACTCTTTAACAATAATTAAGAATAAGTGTTATTTTAATGTCCACATAAGAAAAAAAGAAAAAAAAAGATCTTTAAGAGGTTGGGTATCAATTGCATGATTAAATAATGTACAGTTACACCAACTAATGTAAGGAAAAAACAAAGTCAAAGCCATGCATACATGTGAGGGTAGGATTGGAATTGCATTTTAGATTCCAATAACTTTCTTACTATCCAAACACAAAATTTTAGATTTTCAGTTAAAACTATAAAATTTTCTTGTAACACCCAAAGAGTGTTGAGAAAATTAATTTTCAGTTTCTCTTACTTTGCTTTTCTTTTACTTTCTTTTCTCACATGTCTTTCTTGAATTCTCTCAACATCCAAACGCAGCCCTAGTGAAATATCCCTGGCATGCACCACTGCATGTTTTGCAAATATTTAGTCAGTTCATAACAATCTCTGTAAAGCAAGGGGCAAAACTGCAGATCAAACTCTGGTTTCATCCTAGCAGGTCTGCCACTCATGTGACCAACAGCGAAAGATCTCTCACTTCCAGGGGGAATTCCTTTTATAAGTGACAATAAAGTACCCTACTGATCAAAGATCATGACCTCTATTATGGCTCAAACCACTTCTTGTCATTTGCTAGTGTTAACAAGAAACATAACTCTTAGGAGTTCCTTCTTCCTCCAACACAGTTGATACCTATGAATTCAGGATTCTTACGATTTAAGAAAAAAAAGAGTCTACACACAATTTTTCTTTTATACATGGGAATGGAGGTAGTCAAATCTTGCTTGCATGTGCAAATTGTGTGAGAACTTTGCAAAAGACTGTGGTAACATCAACAAATTAAAGATTGGAGATAAACACGGAGTCTCCACCAGCTCCAAAACCCTATAATAGGTTAATCATCACAGCCTTATGGATCAGTCTTCCCAAGGTCTCTGCAGTAACATGAATGTTCCATTCACAAAAACTGAAATAAACATTAGGCACTCAATTCCTACATCAACTCAAATACCATCTTCCTCAACAAATAGCACAGGAAATACCAGCAAATGCAGAGGTCTTCTCCTTGTTCAATTTATAAAGAAGCCTATCAATTCCGCTTCCCCTCCTGTAAAGAGCACAATAATTTTGGGAGTTGATGGTTGGTAAAACCATACCTGATGGCCAACAGCTGGGAAATGCACAGTGGTATATAACTCCTTAATGGCTTTTAAATTTCAGATTAAATAATCCTCCCACACTTCCTGTAAAAGTCAAAGTAAAACATCTAATCCCAATTCCCTATTCTCACTAAGTTTGCTAATTGCATCACCTCATTTGAGGAAGGATTTCCTAAGATCTCTCTTCTGAATCCACAATGTCAAACTCGGTCATCAAATGTAGAGATAATAGGAGTAGTCTCCTTGAATAGACCAATGTAAAATCTCTCTCAGCTTTCTTGATGTCATATATTCTTCAAAATATTAACCCTTAAACTCTAGCCTTCTATTGGTATTAACTCTATTAATGGGATGCTCTTATCCTCTGATTGAATACACAATGCCTAAACTTTTAGGCCAGCTTATTTCTTTCAATTCCACTAACTCATTAAATTCTAATTACACTTCTCTACCCACCCTACCAGCTTCCTGCAGATACCCTATTCTGGAACCCATCCATCTCCTTCATCCTCCCCAAGGCCACCTTATTCTTTTCATCCAGTAACAAGTGCACAAGTCAACAAATCAGTAGAGTGGCCATTGATATGCTACATTTTACATGTGTCACCCTCTCCTACGGAAAATCAAAACCACTCCCTCCAACCATTTCTGGATAGATATATACCTCCCAAGGAATATTGCCACTGGGAGTCCAGACACAGTGTATTAGTAGTTGACAATTCAGTGTCTTCATCGACTCAGTACACTAATTAGTATAGAATTTCATAGATGGAAAACCCTAGTCTCCAATATAAGACCTCATCACATTCCCTATCCGCCTCTACGGAAGCAGAAAATCCTCTTTTTTCCTCATATTTCTGTTTATCAAACCTAGGATGTAAAGATCAATTTAAATTTGTATCCTTCACTTTTCTCTTCATCTGTCCCTCAATTGTGGAAAGAATGGCAAAAAAAATCCCCCCATAAAAAACTCCCTCAATTTTTAAGCTAACCAATTTGACAAATGCAACAATAGCAAAAATTAGAAAACCTTGTATACAAGCACATGATAATTGCTTGAAGCATGTTATGGATGCACTTCATTTTGTACAATAGCTGCCATTAGTCAAATAATTTGTCTTAATGTTATTCTTTCATATTATTCCCTTAGTTCCTGTCCACCTTTTTCATTGGATTAAGATAACAATACAATTTTCATAGTGATGCTAGAAGCTATTTTGCCGTAGATACTCCAGAACACACAAACTGTTAGTATTAGCTAAAAACAAGTTGTAGATATATCTTTACTTTAGTATCAAAATATCAAGAATCCATATGGTTTGGGAAATGACAAATTTGACTTCCCTTATAAATACCTTCCGCCGCCCCCCCCCCCCCCCCCCCCCCCCGAACAAAAACACACACACACACAAAGAAAGTGAGGAGAGAGAAAAAAATAAAAGCATGCCCACAGTCATTTGTCACATTGTTATACTATCTTAAGAATAGTCTAACTTATTTGAAAATGCGGACAAATAAAGCTGACATTCTCCATTAAATTTTCCATTGGTCCTTTATTTCAGTTTAACTAGCCAGATTTTTTTTTTGTCATTTGTACAGCAGCAGCAAAAACAATGGTAATAACACACCTTATCTCAAATTGGGTAGGCAACACAAATCTTGTTTGTCTACCCTTTACTTATTTTTCAATTAAATCACACCTCTTATCAGGATTATTCTTTTACTCTCCACTCAAAACTAAATAAATAGTCATGCAAATAAGAGTTGGGCCATAAAGTTTGATAAAAACTTTATGCTTTAGTTTTCAAGTTAGATCAAGATCCATGATTCCAATTAAATAAGTAAATGATACAAAAACGAAAGCAAAATTTTATTTCAAATATAGCATTCATTTTGTAACAAAGCTTATAGGTTTTTATGATACCAATATCACAAGGCAATGAAATAACTATACTCCTTGTGCCTAAGAATTGGGAACTCCATAAGAATTGGATGATACTCATCTGTTTCAGTTATCACTCCCCAAGTAACTAAGTTTTGACGGTATGCATCAGTGTACACCTAATACATATCGGTGCTATGAAATGGGTAAAATTAGTATAAGAAATAATTTGCATGCAAATAATGCACACAATATCAATCGGCATCCGCCAGTACATGTGATATCATTGATACATGTTGATTTCCATAGAGACAAAATTAAGACTGATATCTTATCTGTCTGTCAAACTACTTCTATAAAGGGCAACACGCATAATAGCAATTAATTTTGAGATATTCTTTAACCTACAAAAGAAAAATTCTTTTCCTTAGGATTATAAAGCATCCAAAATTAATTTAGACAGAGAAGGATTGCAAAACCTCACATTACCAACATAGATTGAACGTGAATCCACCTCCTCTTTCTCAGCTTGGGTCACAGATGTGCTAGCCGGATCTTTAAAGAAGATACGAAAAAAGAAAAAGAGCAAAAAATGATAATCAAAACTTACACAAAGATAATCAGCTATCAAACAAGTATTTATTAAAAAAAAAAAAGGAAAAAGACAGCTAGAAGCTAGACAAGCACTTTAGTTTAACCATAAGCTCATAAGTGGTAGACAGTCCATCCTCTACACTTAAATGCATCAAAATACTACTCTTATTAATCGCAATACTGTTATAAATTGTAAAAAGTGAAATCTAAATTAACAGTGAAATATGAATAAAAATACTTAGAATCATATGTCAACAGAAAGATATCAACGAGAGCTTCATATATCAAGGTAAACATTCAAAATTACACTCTACATCTATATCCGCTCCCAGGTAAAGGGGATATATTGCTTGGTGTATTGAGATATATAGCTTCAAACATCAAGTAAGATACGCAAAAGTGCACTCTAGATGTATATCCCTCCCAGGTAAAGGGGATATATTGCTTGGTATATTGAGGCATATCAATATTAGAAACCATCTTTCAAATTAATACTATTTTTAGTGCAAACTGACACATAGAATGAAATTAAAAAAAATTTAACGAAGGAAATTAGGTTTTGAAAAATTTATGCATGAAAAATAATAAATGTTCATTTCTTATGGAATTAGAGAGCAACACAATTTTCTTAAGATTGTGATGAATAAAAGGAAAAAAAACATTTTTCAGATTGAATTAAGTGGTCAAACATGAGACTAGTTTTGAAAGTCAGATTCTCAGGGGAAAAAGGTGAAAAAATGGCTTAATAATGCATCTACACCAGCATGGTGGCTTATTGTTATTTATTAGCATAGATAAATAATAAATATAGATAAATCTATATACAAATTTTTGTAGTGGCTTTTATTCCTCAGATCCTGCACACTTATCATGTACTTGTTGGGCTTAATCTCTTATTTTAATATAATTCTCTATTATTACCAATCAAAAAATGTTCAGTTACATAAAATGTTACTCATTTGCAATGATTGCGAAAAGAATAAAGGTAAAGTCACGAGAAATGCCAGTATGAATAATATAAAGAAACAATAAATCGTAAATCATCTAGATTCTGTGGCTCAAGGCGAATAACAAAAAATAAATAATAAATAAGCTCTCCAAAAAATAAAAACTAAACAGGTATAAATGATAAATTTATTATTTTTTTTGAACACAACAACAAACATATCTGAGACTAATAGAGCTTGGATAGCGTAGCCAAATAGGAATTTGATGAAGAAGAATATTGCACTCCTAGCAGTCTAGCACAACTAAAGTTAGTTACATATGTAGGAGTATCTAAAGTATCTGTAATATTATTAAGAGGAGGTTTTTGGACAATTCAACATGGCATGCAACAAACATCTCACACAAAATTAATCATATATATGCAAGATTATCTAAACTACATGTAAAATTATGATGTTCATGACCCATTACGGATATAATACATCTTCCCAATAAACCTCATTGTTTGCCAATTGGCAAGAGTTGAAAAAGAATTATGATCCCATATTCAAGGGTGCTATTCTGAAACTCAACAAACAAACACAGAAAGCAACAAAGATTGCAAGCTAAGGATGAACTTTTGCAGCAAGCAGCAGCACTCAAAAACCCAAACAAATATTTGAAAACAGCTCACTATGCTTGGAAAAAATGAATATTATATTATAACTTTCTTTTTATTCCAAACAAACTTGTTATTACTACCGCAAAGTTGGTAAATTATCAAGATATGACTTTTCCACGAAAGAGAGAAACATTTATTTCAGGTTTCAAACACCCCCAATATGTCCTCAGTATCTGATTTTAACGTGTTAAAGCCACTGTAAAAGAAGCTCAACAAGGCTCCATAGAGCAACACACGAAATCGCTAAAGGGAAAAAAAAACCACTAGCAAGAAAAAGTGAAAAATTGCAAGACTCGTATCTCCCACCTACTCTTAAATCTTAATTCAATTTTCAATTTCAACATAAAGCAAAAACCAACAAAACTACCAAATTAACCAATCGCCCACCCAAGATGCCTACACAGCTCATCTCCAATAAAAACAGCACACACCAAAATTAGGAAAAGAACTATAGAAATAATTCTTTTTGAAAAAAATAACACTAATAATCATGGAAAACCCACAGAAAGAGAGAGAGAGAGAGATACCTTGAACGGCACCCATCTCTTTCTCGACTTTGGCCTGCATTTCGCGAAGTGCACCTGCTTCTTCTTCGATCTCCTTAAGCCTTTTCTTCATCTCCTCTAGGTTCTGCTAGCGTGAAAAACATTACGTGATTGAAATAAGATGGAAGAACACAAGACCAACCCTATCTCGAAATAGAGATCACAAATCATAGGTTTTGCAGAGAAAGAAAAAAAAAAAGGAAACAGACAAAAGGACCTCTTTGGAGTTGGGATCCTCAGCGTCAGCCCTAGCCATCTCAACGTCGGCATCCATCTCTCCTTCTTCCTCCGGTATCTCCCCTCCGTACACTTCATGCTCCTGCTCTTGATGCTCCTCCATCTCTCTCTCTTTCTCTCTCTGTGTTAGTAACAGACCGTGGAGAGCTGGTGTTGGGGAAGTCGATCCGTTCTGAAGTAGAACGATGAAAGGAAGAGGAGTGCAGGAAATAAGGGCAATGTTGTAATAGTTAAGAGTTACAGGGGCATTTGCATCAGTCTCTCGGAAACCCTGGATTTTAAAAGAAAATTTTTTAGGGTAAAAGGTAGAGCCATTTTAGGGAAAGAAAAAAATATCTGTATGAGGATATAGGAGTTTGAACCCGACGTGAATCGAACACGCAACCTTCTGATCTGGAGTCAGACGCGCTACCATTGCGCCACGGATCCTCATTTATCGTGGTGGCTGCCCTCTTAGTAATATATATCTATAAAATAATGTAGTAATCAAATCCCTCCACCATCAGAATTCTTATAATATCAAAACGATTTGAGCATGGCAGGATTAGATTATGTGATGTTGTGTTTCTTTTTTGGGATACAACAATGTCTTTGTTGAAAGCTGCTTTGGCGATGAGTTTTTTACTCAAAGCTTTATATATTTTTAATTTCACACTCTTAATTTGGATGGATTTTGGTATAAAGTTTCCTATTTTTAGCATTAGAAGGTATTTTCAGTGCATTTAGAAATTTGTAGGGCTATAAGTATGCATAACATTTTATGCAATTTTTTTCTTTTTTAGTAAAATGTGGAATGCACACACTATGCGCATGGCAAAAGAAATAAAAACAAGGTGCGTTATATGGGTAGTTAGTTACTGACAGTGGCTTAACATACCTGGATGTTGGAATAAATTTGAAAAAATATGGAGAGCATTTTGGGTAGAGAATTTCAAGTAGAAAACAAAGGTTGGCTTTATATAATAGTATGCATTTAGGTCTAATAAATTAGCCTTTATGAAGCATTATTATGAGTATATCGAATAACATTGGAAACTAATCATAAATATTTTTCATTTATCTGTTTAAGCATGTTATACTGTTTTTACTTATCGTAATATTGTTCACTAATAGTATTTTATCCATTTCATAACAATTACTTTACTCTCTTTCTTTTCATCGAATAACACAGTAGTTTGAATCAGCCTTGGTAGATGAAAGTTTGAACAAGAATCAAAATTGTCTGAAAACTTGCTCGAATCAAGATCAACAAAGAAAGCATCCATAATTTTATATGTGTAAACAAGATATAATTATTTCTGCAAATGACTCAAAGTAAGGCTGATGCCAATCACCCCTTTTCTCATTTTCATAGATCCATCATTCTTGCAACCCCATCAAACAAAATCTGTCCAACATGTTTCAAATCACAATTCTCATGGATTCCTAATTTTTATGGAAATAATTTTTTTAATCTATCCTCAGGAAACTTATAATGTATGTCCTTTGCAGAGTTTCTGAGGATTCGCACTCTATCTTTTAGCAGTCACCAAAGAAGGATAATGGTGAGTAGTCTACCAAAAACAATCTTCCCAGCAAATCCATATAAATGATTAAAGGAGAGCTATTTTTCCAGTTGGCCTCTGCGATCGATTTTGTAAACTGATGTTTAACTGCTTCTGCCGTGGATCCTCTCAAGGAGTGTGCAAATTCAATATGCCTTCAACACATTATGCTAGATTCTCCTCACTGCATATCACAAAAGAAAGAAACCACCATTAAATGACTCAATTAGTAATTCAACTGGAATTCAATTAGTTGGGTACTGACAATGTTGGTCTAAGATGTGCACGATATCCTAAAGAAGATTAGTGGGAGTTGTTAATGACTTAAAAATAAGCTCATTCAAGTTACAGTTTAAGCATGAATAGCACAAGGCAATGCGTTGACCCATGAAAGCATAATCATCTTATGATTTCCAAGTGAACAAGTGTATGATGTCGAACTCCACAGTCATTCCCATGATTTCAGCATCCTAACAAAGTAAATATCCATAAAATAAATAAATAAATAAACAAAACATAATCGAAATCCCTTTATTTTAAGTATATTTAGAAGCATTACTTGTGACTAGGGCTGTAAACGAGCCGAGCCGAGCTTTGCATAGCTCAGCTCAGGCTGATAAACCTTGGGCAAGGCTCAAGCTCGGCTCAAGCTCTTTCAAATTGTTTTGGCTTAAGCTTGGCTCAAGCTCATTAAAAATTCTTGAGCTCAAGCTTGGCTCACAAAAGCTCGACTCACTAAAGGCTATGTTCACAAAAAAACCTAACTCACTAAAAATGATTTCAACTTGTGCTTTATTTAGACTTATGTGTAAAGGAAAAAAATATCAATCTACTTGTGTGATCAACAAATATTTATTCTAAAACAAAATATTAAAACAAATATAAAAAAAATGGTCTCTAAATGACAACGGCATAAAGTGCCAAGTCCTGTGCATCATATAGGGACAAAGATATTCAAAAATTAAACAAAAATGGATGATTAAAAACAATGGAATCAATAGACAATAGCAAAAAGGCAAAAATAAAAATGCGGTAAGGCTTCTTTGTCCATGGTCAAGGCAAAAATAAAATGTGGTAAGGCTTCTTTGTTCATGGTTAGTATGTCTGTTCTTGATTAAATATTAAAAACTAATACGATCCAAAAGCTGCATCCAGAAGAAAAAGAAAAATGTACTCGATCATGTAATCATAAAAACGAAGAATACAATAAGTAAAACAAACCTTTTAATTTTTTAGAAAGAAACAAAATAACTGAAGCTAAAACATTATGTTCTCAAGAAAAAGTAAAAACTTAAAAGTTAATTAAGGTTTTTAATAGATATAAGCTATAATTTGAGTAGCTTATGTTAACTATGTTAATTTGAGTAGCTTATGTTAACTATGTTAACTAGATTATGTTAACTAAATTATATAAGCTATAATTTGAGTAGCTTAAGTAAAACATTATGTTAACTAGAGTTTATTTTTAAGTTTTTAATTTTTTAACTTCTTAACTCCAGAAAAATAATTAATTATGAGTTAAACTTTACTAATTATATATCAACATATTTAATATAGTAATATATAATAATACTTTATACATACATATATATATATATATATATACATACTTAGCGAGCTGAGCTTTAATAGAGCTGAGCCCACCATAGCTCGGCTTAGGCTCTTAAGTTTACGAGCTATTTTTGAGTCTCAAGCTTAGCTCACGAGTCGAGCCCGAGCTTGAGCTGAGCTAGCTCGGCTCGTTGATAGCCCTATGTGGCTGCAATACCTTACACAACCAGTAAGAGCCCTGAATGTGAGAACAGATATTGAAAGATGCGAAAAATCCACATTAGCTCCGTAAAAAAGGAATAAAAAGGTTAGAACACCATAAACTTGTATAATATCTATAGAAACCATGAACTGGAGGTGCACAAGAATCAAAGACATACCAGCAACTATAAAACACCTGAGTCCGATTCCACATTCGTGTTGAAGTTCAGATCTCCATGACTTGTTTTGATTCTACGGAACTGCAAAGGGACGGGTTTCTCCAAAACAGACACATTAATGTTATTCCACTTATCTTGCTTTGTTGGGAGATTTGCAATCTTCTCTATAATTGGCATGTCTTCAGGAAGAACAGAACCAAACACGGTATATACTTTTTTCCATTCATCGTGATTTGCTAAGCTTATAAAAAATTCTGGGCCTGAACCAACCCATGCAACTGACCCTCTTCTTATAGTGGGGCAGACTTCTTCTGGAATATTCTTGAATGCCGTTCCTTGTGCTTCAAGTGTTCCTTGAATCAGTGCAAAAGGAGGACCACGAGGGGCCTATAAATTCATTACAGACAATCTGAGTTAAAAATAAAATCATATGGACAAACTTTAAAAAACATTAAATGGCTAATATGCCCAAGAATCAAGCAAAAATTCCCTTGCCTCTCAGGCTTCAAGTGTTTCATTGTGTTTTCACAACACAAAATCTCTTTATATTGTAATGCTTCTGCAGGAATTCAGGTATGACTGTTCCATCATACACTTTTTTCTTAACTATTAAAGTGTTTCTATGGGTCAGACTTCTAGATCTCAAAAAAGCAAACCTCATACCATCTCGAACTTTTACATCATTTAAAGGAACATAGGAGTTCCTTATACACACATATCAGGCATTGTAATTGCCTTTTCAAGGCAAATTGAAAATAGAAATTCAAGAAATCTCACATCTTTAATGTGGTTTCCTTCTGAATCCCAAGAGTTCCCCCGGCCCTCTGCGCGATAAAACTTGCAACCTGCACAATGATGCAATGCCAACAACTCGAGAATGTATGCCACAGAATATGGGGCACAATCGGGGAAAAGCTGCGGGAAATCAAAGGTTGCAGAAAATTCAGGAGGTATTAAGGGACTTATAAACCGCTATAGCTACGACAAAACAGTGTTAATGAGGATAAAAAAAAAGTCATTTACTCCGGAACACGAAATAAAGAAAATCTGGAAGCAAGATAACATCAAATAAAGTTGCATCGATTTCTAGACTTCTAATCAAAGGATCATATGGTTACAGTTTTTTGTTTTTTTTGTCTTCTTGTTTTTTCTGGCCTATGGCTTAACATAGAATCTACCAATCTGGTCAGACCCCTTATCAGCCAACTTGGAAGAGTTGCCTTACTTTTTCACCTTAGAAAATATGTTCATTGACCCCTTGAAGGACTTGATCGAACAGATTTGATGGGATGACATCAACTGCATTGTTTGCCAGAATTGATTACTGCCATGGGCGTGTGATGCTGCCATGTGGAGCATCTCAAGGTCAGTGTTTTCTCATGTGTCAGGTGGCGCCCACTTGAAAAAACACTAACCGTGAGATGCTCTACATGGCAGTATCTCACGCACATAGCAGTCTGCAATGCAGTAAAGCATTGCAGATGATTTCTTCATGGGTTAAAGGTTTGTTAAAGGCTTTTAAAATGGTATCTGGGCTTAAGGTTAATCCTGGCAAATGCAAAATGGTAGGAATTCATGTTAAGAGAGAGAAGTTGGAAGACTGTAGAATATAAGCATGGCCGATGTATTATCTTTGCCTACCCCTAGGTGCAAGACCTAATTCACAAGGTTTTTGGGACCCTACCATCGAGAAAGTAGGGAAGAGGTTAGCTTCCTGGCAAGGAAGAGGTTAGCTTCCTGGCAAGGAAGCTACCTATAACTTGGTAGTTGGATCACTCTGATCCAATCTTCTTCAGCCAATGTAACAGTCTTCTTCCTTTCACTACTCAGAGATCCTAAGAATCAAGAAAAAATGGGTTGTTAGGGGATACAAAAGGATGATTCAGTGGACCGGAAAACAGTGTGCAAATACTTATGGGGATTCTCCTAGGGTAACAGAAGTGTTTGTAGAGGTTTGGAGAAGAATCAGGAAGCTTATAGCACAAGGTTACAATGAGCAAATACAGCATACATAGAAATGGACGAGAGCATAAATACTTGTATAAGAATTCAAAGTGGCAGTCCATTAAAGGCCATAGCAGGTTTATTATCCATTTTCTCCTCTTTGGTAAAACTTAAACTGCACTCTGGAAAATCCCTCCTTTGTAGGACCAATTGTTGAGGAGATTCCTGTCTTTCCATTCATTTACCTAGCTTCTTTTGCATCCAGTTCCATCAAGATCCTGTTGTGAGAAATATCCTTTTCTGATGAAGGCTTACAATTGAATCTTAAATTCAGGCATGATCTTAGAGAAAATGAGATGCTGTAGTTATCAGTTCTGCCAGCCTATCTCAATAGGGTGTTCACTGAACCAGATACTTTGGATGCTAAAGTTTGGTCTATCAGTAATTTTGGTCCCTTCACTTCAAGGTCCTTCTATTTTATTCCATCTTTGGAAAACACAACATGCACCTGAGTTTCCTATTTCCTTTTTATGGAAAGCCATGGGTCCTCTCAAGGCAAAGGAGTTTTCTTGGTTTGCTTTCTGTTATAAGTTCAACACACAAAATACTCTACACAGAAAGAGAGCTTTCAAGTCTCTGTTGCCAAATGTATGTGTTTTCTTTTACAAAGTTAGTGTGACTGTAGACCATCTTATGGCACATTGCAAGGTTGTATTCCTCATCTGGTGCTATGTATTGCGAGGCACTGGGTTGAGTTGGGATTGTCAAAGTACTTTAATGGACTTGGCCAACAAACGGCGGTTCCTGCATATAGGTAAGAAAGGCAAGAGGTAGCTAGCTGCTTTTTTCTTCGCTACACACTGGACTGTATGGATTAAGTGTATTTTATAGGATATTTCTGTTCAAGAACAGCAGCTACTGGAAGATGTTGTGGCTTTCGTAGCTTCTTAGGTGTCTGTTCATGATGACTTTCGACCATTATCCATGTCAGGCATAGAAAGAGATTGGCAGCCTCTGGTAATATGATTGGGATTCGCACCATTGATCTATTTCTTTTCTTGTTTCCCGCTTCATAGTTGTCTATGTTGTCTTTCTGCTATAGCCCATTCCCTATGGCCCTCCTTGTAATCTTATTGGAACTCCATCTTGACATATCAAACGGTTCTTACCTTCAAAGCAGCTACTCTTGCTTTGAGAACCACAGAGCTGTCCAAAGTGGCCTCCTTGTTGACAGCAGCAGTCACTAAAACACTGATTCTAAACAACCTCATAGCAGGGAAGTGAAATGACTCCTAACTGATTTATATGCTGTCTCTTGGCTGCAGAATCAGTGAATCATCTACCCTTACTTTGTGCTTTTCTGGCAGGGTATGGTCTCACTTTTTGAGCAGATTAAGTGTTATGCTAGAGTCATTTGCATATGCTCTTTGTAGTTGGAAGTTCAGAAAGAAAGAAGAGGAGATTTGCCATGTTATTGAACTATGCCCTTTTACTAGTAGTTCAGCTATTTTGGACATAAATGGGTAGTGCATCTGTGGAATGAAATTTTGTTCTTTTTGGGGGGGAGAGGATAATGGAGTTTCATTAATTTCTTTGTGATTACCACTTAGGTTAGTAATGTTTGTCATGGTAATTTCCTTTAATAAAAATTGTGTATATTGGACTGGACCCATTTTTCTAAACAATTATTTTTTACTACTAAAAATACCAAAAAAAAAAAAAAGCAGAATGGAGAATAAGCACTTACTTTTATGTGAACAACTCCATACTTGGTCTCCAAGCCAACAATACCCTGAAAAACAAAATAGAAATGAAAAGAGACGAAAAAAAGGGTGTCATTAACGATTATATACCACAGAAAAACTTGATAATTCCAAGATTAAGAAAGAATAACAACGACATATTACATTGTACATAACAAAAGTTATGGCAAACAACACAAAAATAATTCATAAGGTACAAAATTTAACTCATGAATCATATGTAATTAAGTTAACATTGAACTGGTTTTGGTTTTCTATTAATAGTGAGTGCAAACTGCACATACATAGAAACTAACTTTAGGAAGTTATTCAGAAGATATAGTATGTTAAAATTTTTAAGAGGCATTCTAAGGAAATAGACACAAGAATCATGTCGTTTCTAAGATATATTAAAGTCTTCACAGTTTTCTGAGGGGCATTCTCACGAAACCAAATGTAAGGCCAGAATCTTCCCTCTTCCCTTTATATAATAAATAGATAAGTCGAAGGCTTATGAGTTATTTCTTAGAAATCAATAAAAAATTCTAAAAATTTCTCCCAAAAGGACGGCAGTCTAGGTTTCCAAAACAATGGAAATCTATGTTCCATAAAATGACCATCACATAATTTAAAATGACTTTTTACCAAATAATTTTATCAAAAACTAAAGAGCAAACCATAGTTTTTCAACACTCGTATCACACCCCCAAACAGGTTTTGAAGAACGAGTAAATCAGGTATGGATCTCTTATTCACATATATGCATCTTGTTTACATTTTGTAGTTTCTTTCTAATGGTGTATTAATTCCTAAATTAAAGACCCCCATTGCATGAATACCTCTGTACCCATCCCTGCTCATCCATCACTTGTTGCATCACTACCAAACACTTGATTGCCAAATCACGACAAAAGATGCACATCAGTCACCACTTAAAACCATCAGAATTGACATTGGTCTAAAAAGATAAGGCCTCATAAGGCATCCCATGTAATATTTAATTTAAAAAGGCCAATTCTAAGTGATCATATAATCCATAAATTCGATTTGGTTATTAACTTAATGACATTCCTTTTGGTAAGCAAATGTCCATATTGCCTTCACTTTTCATCCAATATAAACTCCCACTAGGAAATATCTTTACCATTGTGCTTGAGCAATCTGCTCTTCAAATTAAAATAAAATTAATAATAGTAGTAGTAGTAATAATAATAATAATAATAATAATAATAATATACATGTACCAATAATCTTTTCAGCAAAATACAGCAAACCTAGACTTGATGAGCATTTGAATTACATTAGCTGTCTTCTAACTGGGCTTTCTTTGTTTAGTTTTGTATATTTTTATAACATTCTTCCTTTTAGCTAGAAACCTGTCACTTCTCAAGAAGTAAATTGGAAATAAATTTTTCTTTTTAACAATATCTAAATGAGGAAAGTGAAATTGAAACAAAATTACAGAATATATGAAAGACGTATGCATTAGGTTCAGAAAGTTTTGTACCTCTCCATCTCCAAAGATAAGTCCAGAAGTCCATAGAGATTTTATTGCTGCTTCTTGCCGCTCAGGGGCCAAGGTATCCTTCTGTTTCTTCAACCAGCACTAAAAGCAAAAAGGGAACAACATGAAATTCAAGACATTGTGTTTTGTTAAAGCGTATCATTCACACCACCATGGCAAATGCTTGTAATTTATGTGTGCATTTTGTTTGTGTGTGTACGCGTATATTTTCAAATTGCATGTACATGTTTGTGAATCTATCATGTGTGCGTAAAAGTTCTCAGAAAAGTGAAAAGTAACCTCTATGGTTATGTCAGTCAAGTTCCAAACATGTATAAGTGGGTACAGATAGAGTTCAAACTTTCTATGAGAATCTCATAGGAAATATTTTGGCAATTTTCAACAGAAAGTAGACCTCATTGAATATAATTCATTTGTTGAATGCATGTGAATTCTCAGAAATCATAACTTTTGTACTAATTAATTTATCTACAATCCATATGCATTCCATATCAAACATAAGCCTTAGAGTTCATGAGTGAGCATCTTGGTGAATGAAAAAGAACCGACTACTCGACGCAGCAGAGAGTTTTGCCCACGCTGCTATCTGCCACCAAGGCATTCAAGGGCTTTGAGCTTGGATGTGGAGATCAGGGTATATAATAGATCCATATGGAAAAATGATGTGTTGGAACAAGCAATTGAAGGATTTGCTCCTATCCCTTGTATTGTACTGGCCTCAGCGCAAGGTATGGTGGGTTGGGTACCATTGAATTCCATTAATAGGGGTAGGTGCTTTCAAGTTTCAACCATTTGTACAAGCAATTACTAACTTTGTTTGCAACGCAATCCCAGTCAATTTGCATTAACCATAAAACCTAGGAATCCAGATCCAGTATTAAGGCATGAAATATTAAACCAGTTCTCCATTCAATAAACTACACAAGTGACTCTTCATTAACGAAAGGAACAAATAATACCCACTTCAACATCATCTTCAATGAATGCCAAACAATAATTAGTTTTGAAAATTAAACCCATAAATTGCAACTCACCTCACCAAATTTAGACCCGCAAGCCTCTCTATTGGCACAAAAAACCCAGGTATCGCACAAGCACGGGCCATCTCCGCCGCTGCACATCGTCTTGCAGGCTTGACAACATTCCTGCGGAGTATTAAACTTGAACTCCGAACCCCACTTAACAGCAGCACCCCAAAGCTCCAAATTCTCAATCCCTCTACAACACTCTCCATCCTCTACCCCATTCAAACGACCCTTGTCCACCTCTGCAAGTGTTGCCGACGAATCCAAGTCCAAAACCGATGGAATACTCCAGCGTCTGAACACAGGGGACAGACTCATATAAACCAGAGAACAGGCCACGATACCCACTAAAAATAGGATCAGAAAAGACCCACGACCGGCTTCCGCATCGTTTGGCTTCCGACCCATTTGTTATTGAGGGATGAAGAAAAGAACCCAGAAACCGATTTCTGTATCCCGTGTTAACGGAGATCTGGTGTTTCAGATTTAGAGGCGTTGACCAGAGAAAGCCAGGACTTTGTGTAGTAAATAATGACGTCATTTTATTGGAATTACAGAAACTCACTGCGGCTGTAGCAATGGAGAATTAAAAGAGAGTAGCAGCTTTACTGCGACCAATCGAAGACAAATTCCAGAAATGCAAGTCGCTAACGTCTCTTTCGTTTTCTTCTCTTTTTCTACTTTTTCTGTTTGCAAACTATAGTGAATTAACAAATTTTACAGGATGGATTATGTCTTCGCCGAAATTCTCCTAAATGATTGTTAAAGTAAATGGACAACTGAAAACCCCACAAGTATGTTCAAATGACGGAGAAGGTACAGGTTAATTGGTAAATCAACCTCAGTCCACTCTGGACAATTAGGGTTTGGTAATTTGAAAAGGGAAATTTACACCAACACCCCCTAAGGTTTGAGAAAATATTACAGACATCCCTGTGATTCAAAAGTGATCACTTACTACCCTAGTGATTTTGAAAAGCGTCACCTACACCCCTTCCTTGCTGTTACTTTGCACACGAACGCTGTTGGGTATTTTTTTCAAATGACGAAAATGCCCCTCTTTTAAAACCCTCTCTTTGTTCTCTTCTCCACGATTGAAGAGATTCTCCAAGCCCTAACCTCTCTTCGTTCTCTTCTATTCTCCAAGCCCTAACCTCCCTTTGTTCTCTTCTCTAAGCCTCCCCTTCATTCTCTTCTCCAAGCCCTAATCTCCGTGTTGTTGCTCCCATCCCATTCTCGAAGAAACCCAAAGACGAAGCCGTAGCAATCGCATCCCCTTTCGTTCTCCACCTTCAAGTGATCGGTGATAAACTCGAGGTTCACTCCAAGAAGCTTTCTTCTTGTCATTGGCGATTGTATAAGATGTATTTACAGTCAATGACAGTCAGTTTTGGAATCAGATTTCTTTTCCATTAATGTAGTTTAGTGTCCTGATAGTAAGTGTTGGACCAATTTTACAATTGATCGATCTTCAATATGGTTATAGAACTTAGATGATGTCACTGTAGGCTTCATTAATGCGGCTGTTGGCTGTTTAGCTTGAAAATATAATATCGTTTCTTTCCATCTTTTCCCTGAATTCTGTCTGTTTATTTACTTATCTATTTTGGCCATTTCACATTTCCTATATAAATATCAGATCAATATGGCCGATGGACTACAGAAGATTACAGAGAATAAACAGGGAATGAATATGAAGAGAATAAACAGCGAAAAATGGGAATTTCTGTTCGTCGTGCTGGAAAAGCAGTCTTTTAATTTAGTTTGTTGTTCGTCCCTCCCTATTTCAATTTAGAGTAATTTTGATGTTAATATGGTTTTGCCACCTAATTAAGGAACGAGGTTGCAATCATACTTTGGGATGCTTATTCTTGTACTGAATAGGAAGAAATTGTCTTTTACAGCTTAAGTTTCCAACTTCAAAGTTAGCTAGATATGAATGAACTGGTTATCATGGTAGTGGGTTCTTCATGGCTCCGGTAGGCTGGTTTACTGTATCCCCTGTTTTGATATTCATGTCTTCATGCTCATATGAGGGTTTCCTTTGTTTTTTTAAATTTAGACATCTGCATTCTCTTAGTCCTCTCCCTTATTTTGTTCTGCATGCATCCATGTCTAGTGTGTGAGCAGGCTATTCAGGCTCAACTCTGTGGCTATACGCTCACATTTTGGAGTCATCTGATATTTGGAGTTCCGTCAACTCTTATAGTTACTTCTATCGGCTTGACACTCATAAGGGGTTAATGTGCATGTTTTCTGTCCAAGATTCTTGCGTGTAAATCCTCACAAGAATTGAGTGTATTTATTGAGAATTTTACTAGACAAGAGTTACTTTGTTTTGTGCCATAATGTTTCCATTTGGCTACTTTTCATGTCTTTGATATGATGTTCAGGCGCTTACATGAGAAGAACTCAATTGCAGAGATTCCTTTGTGATCAAAATCAGGTCTTGTTCCAACAATTAAAAAGCACCTAAGGACAAGCCAATGAAGGTAACAAAATCAGGTCTTGTTCCACTTGTGATCATTTGATCATAGAAATGTAGAGATTCCTTTCCCCTTCCATTCTGAGCGTAACCAACAATCAAATCAGTCCAAATAACCACATCTCGAACTGGCATTGAATCAAAGACTCGATGAGCATTCTCTATACACCCACATTTTGCATACATGGTCACCAGTGAATTGTCCACTGATAGGGATGAGCACAGACCAGATTTAACAAAAACCAAGTAGACTTGTTGCCCAAAATGCATAGGCAATAACCAACTGGTATTGTTATTTCTGCACAGGCACTCAAAATGCTGGCAATAACGAACTTGACCCTTGAAATTCTCATGTCACAAAACATCTTTAGAGCTTCCTCATGGGAGCCAACATGTGCACAGCCAGTAACCAGGGAAGTCCAGGAGACCACATCCTTTACAGCCATGTTGTGGAACTCCCTGTTGCCCATTCAAAACCATATTAAAAAGTAATGTAATTATATTCATGAATTCACTATCAAGATGCAAGTTTTTACCCATGCAGCAAAGTGTTCCTCGTGCCTCAATCCAAGCTTTTCAATAGCCTTTATGATAACCTCATGCCCTCCACCATTTCTCATGGATTTGGTGCTGAAAAACCAGAAAAAATAAAATTAAAGAGTCAAAGTAACACTAAATTTATTGCTAACATGGTAATTTCTACAAGTATACTTGTGGGAATGAATACGAAGAGCATCCTTGTAATCCTATGTTTTACCTGTATTTGATATGAGCACCAGATGGATTCCAATCACCCTAGTAACAAAGCATCCCAAAAAGTTAATTAAATGAAATATTTTTTCAATAAATACAACAGAACTTGATAGGCATAAATAGGAAATTCTAACAAGAAACTAAACCTGGATGGGCTTGGGGTCAAAAGATAGCACCACCTTAGCATTCTCTGTAATATTCTGTAAATCTACACAGGAAAGCAGGTATCAGATCAAAAGGCTAATTTTGCTATCTCCCTGTGTTCTCAAGACATTATATATGAGTTTATATGTTGTAGCTGAGCAATTGAGCTGACTCTCATGGATATTGAATGTAGATGCACAGTTCAGAAAGAAAATACATATATGCTTTTTAAAAATGCTTACGAGCAATGATTTCCAGCTGGTCCAAGTGCAGGAATTAAGTCATAGCAAGGTATAGGATGATGCCATGAACTCTTAGAGACTCCTCATTTGCATGAATGAGAAGCAAGTCAGCAAATTCCTTCTGATTAAGCAGCTTCTCCAACTCGATCACCAAGTTTACTTTGGAAACCATAAATTCCAAAATAATTGGAAACCATAAATTCCAAAATAACTTAAAACTTTAGTTGCGGTAGGAATTACACTTATAGCTTGGAGTCTAGGATCAAACCCCATTACCAGAGGCTAGCAAGCAAGGGAGTTAATGTATGCTTATAAAGAGTGAATGTAACCATTTCAATTAATTATCAATTAGCTAAGATACTGGAACTCAGGGAACTAATGTATGCTTATAAAGAAAAGAAAACAAAGGACGCTGCCTTGACCAATTTCCATATGTAAGCTATGAATGATAATGCAGAAACAGTTCCAAACACTAAGATTAGGATGTGCGTTCTTTACCCAATTAAAAAACCAAATGATTATCCATAACAGAAACACAACACCTTTCCTCCTGCAAGCTGAAACCAATACCATACATTCAATAGACCTCTTCTACAACAGACTGGGTTTGAGACAAAATCAAAGATGGGGACTGCTTCCCATAAAAATCCAGCACAGAATTGGCATTTAGGAGGAACAGCAAAATTACCAGTCTCATACTTTCTTCTGATAGGAATTCTGTTCAACAATTATGAATCAAGAAAACATAGAGTTAAAAAAAATCATTTTTGAATAAATGAGAGCACAATCATGAATCAAGAAAAATAAAACAAAAACACAAACAACAATAAGATGAAGATGAAAGAGTAGAATAATATATTGCAACTACTGAGAAGGTGAACAAGATGATGTAACAAGCATATGAAACAAGAAGAAAATAGCAGCAATAACAGATGGAAGAGGAGGAAAAAGATGGAGAAGAAGGGAATGCAACTAGGGAGGGAAATTTTGGGTTCTCCATTCTGATCTAGCTAGGGCTAGGGCATTTGCCCTAATTTCACTCTACAGAAAGGGAGGAAGAACAACTATTTCTGCCAATGAAGCTAAGAAAGTCGAACTCAATTCCAGATTTAGCTTCACTAGGTCATGGATTGTCTTGGATTTCTCTCGATTTGTTTTCTTCTGTTGCTTTGATTTTTGTCTTTCACACGTATTAGCGATTTGCAGAAGAGGTCTAGGAGGAGGAAGATGAGAAAATAGTAGCAAGAAGAAAATTGAAAGCGTTGACGAAAATTGAAGAATTCGCACCTGGGTTTAATGGTGGAGGAAGGAAATAGCAGCCGCAACTCAGGAATGTGGTTTAATGGTGCGGCTGGAGGAAGGAAATAGCAGCCGCAACTCCAAAAACTGTAGCAACCACCGTCGAACACCTCAAAATGGAGAAAAACACCAGCAACCGCCGATCACTAGGGCTGGAAGCAGTAGCCGCAACTCACAAAACACGATCATGTAACAAATTTTTGGATCGTTATTAGTATTTTGCAAAGGGGATCCGTTGAGGAAGAGTGGAGAGATCGGAGATGAGGGTTTATTTTTTTTGTGTAGTTCTTTTCAACCGTGGAGAAAGAACGAAGAAAGGCTTTTAAGATAGGGGCATTTCGGCCATTTGAAAAATAACCAAACAGTGTTTGTGTGCAAAGTAACGGTAGGGGGTGTAGGCGATGCTTTTCGAAACCACTGGGACAGTAAGTGATCACTTTTGAATCACAGGGGGTGTTCGTGACGCTAGAGTCGGCAAAAATCGAACCGACCCGACGGGTCAACCCAACTAACCCGATTATAAACGGGTTGGGTTGACCCATTTATTAATTGGGTCGGGTGCGGGTTGGGGTTTTCCCAACCCGCCTGTAATTGGGTCAAACTCGATTATGACCCGCCAACCCGATTTAAAAAAAAGTGCAAAAAAATTGGCATTAACCAACCCGATTATGACCCGCGCAACTCGATTATGACCCAAACCCGACCCAAATACCCCAATATCCTATTTTAATAATACTTTTTGAAAAAATAAAAAATAAAAATATATATAATCTGGTTGGTGGGTTGGGTTCGGTTTGGGGTTTTCCCAACCCGCCATTAATCAGGTCAACCCGAACCCGACCCGCTCAACCCCAACCCAATTTATGACCCGACCCGTTTCCAGCTCTACGTGACACTTTTCCAAACCTCAGGGGGTGTTAGTGTAAATTTCCCATTTGGGTGTTAGTGTAAATTTCCCATTTGAAAATTATGTTAGGGTTAGGTTAGGGATTAGTGCAACTCCAACCTACCCCCAATAAAAAATAATAGCGGGTGAGGATTGGTCAAAACCAGCCCTCAATTGACCCCGTTTTCATTCATCTGCCCACTAGCCCCGAAACAAGGCTTTTGTTTTTGAAAAAATCATGAGAAATGCCTCCGTTTAGTGAGCTTTTTCTTTTTATACATGTGCTAAAAACAATGATATCTGCAGGTCTATTTCTAGAACGGTTTAGAGATACGGCCTTGATTATTTTAAAGATACGGCCTCCCTTTAAATTACCAATGCTTCCTTTAGTGGATTAGCTTATAAGCATCATTACATTCACTTGCAATCTACTTATAGAATATGCTAGTAAGCATAGTTTTTTTTGTAATGCTAGTAAGCATAGTTGATTTCACATGCAATTCGACTAGGTATTCAATCATGGTTTACTGGATTGGCTGGTCCCGGTCTGGTATTCTGGTCCGGAACAGGACGTTTTAAAGGACGATGTTGAACTCGGGCGGTCCAACTCGGGACCGCCTAAGTCAAACTTTTGTTTCTTAAAAAAAAATTTAAAAGACAATTTTTGCAGGCAAGCCTGCAAGAGTCATGTCACCACAATATTAAAAAAAAAATTAGGGAAGCAAGAGAGAGAGAGAGAGCGCGGCGTCTTCTCCGACAAGAGAGAAAAGAGTCTAAATCTCAGATAGAGAGAGAGAGAGAGGTGTCTTCCCCAGCGAATCCCTCATCCATCATGCGTCGTCTTCCAAACGAAGACTTCTGATGATTTCCTTCAAAATAGACAAGCAAAACCTCCTTGAACGAGGCCCCAACCCTAAAGACGGTTGAAAACTTGTAATCTTGTATAGAGGAATAGGCCAAGAGCCCTAGAGAGCTCACCTTGCCCATCCGACAACATCAAAATCTTGTGTTGGACACACAGAGTCTTCGTCTCTCGTCCATGAACGAAAGAGAGAGAAAGAGGGAGGAGAGAGAGAGAGAGAGAGAGAGAGAGAGAGAGAGAGAGAGAGAGAGAGGGACTTGGATTGTTGGAATTGGATTAAAAGGATTTAAATCCCCTGCTGGGTGCCCAGCACTGCTGGGCATCCAGCAGCCAATGGGAATCCCCCAGACAGGGCCACATCACTGGCAGCCCTGGCTTGTGTCAGGGCTGCTGGTGATGTGGCCCTGTCCCATTGGCTGCTGGATGCCCAGCACTGCTGGGCACCCAGCAGAGGATTTGAATCCATTGGAATTACCTTCATGGCTTCACCGCTCATCGAAAAGAGGAATCAACGATTCAACATCTAATTTTTTTTCCCTTTTATTTGGATCAGCCGAGACCAGCTGGTCCTACTGGGACCGGGCCTGACCGGTTCGGTCTCTAATCCTAGTTTGGAAATGCATGATCCAATCAACGATGCTTTTGCTAATATCCACCAATGGGTTTGCTATATCCATATGGTTGCATTTGCTTGCAACCAACTCATGAGACCATCTCAAAAAATTTCTAAAAATGAAGCTTATAAGTTTTATAGATTATTGTATAAGCCTAAAGAGAAAATGCTCTCTAAAAGGAATCTTGTGTAATAATATTCCCATTGTTTTTTTCTGTTATATAGAAACAAGTGCATAATCCCGATTGTCCATGTGCAAGGAGAGCCTATCTATTACTATTATAAAACGAACACCTTGTTGCTGACATTTGAGACCAAAAACACCCTCCACAATTTTATTTTTAAAATTAACTCCCATGCACACACATTTGTTAATGCCATGTGTATCAATAACAAACCACCTAACATTTCAATACCCAAAACGCCTTCAATCTGCTTTCAAATTTGCTACGCGCATAGTCTGTACATTCTTTTTTTGATGGAAAGCCGATCTAAGCTCTTTCTTCATTAGATGAAAACATTGTTACAAGAGCTAAGGCCTCAAGCCAGTACAAATAGATAATATACCCATATAAGCATAGAAGCAAAAAAGGCCAGAATACTGGGGAGACATAAACCCCAACAATCTGGTTGCAATTATGAGCGATGGTGTCCGACCTTGGGCCGAAGCAGCATGAAACCACCTAAAGAACACGGATAAAGTCAGACAGTGGGTTCGTTGAAACACAGATTGCAAATCCCATTAACGGGAGAATAGGCTTTGTTGAAGATGAGATAACTAGAAAAGGAGTGCTCGGTGAACCGAGACACATCTAGACACAAAACTAAACCTAGACTATGGGGGTTGAGGCCCTCCGATACATAACAATACAAAACCTAACTAAAAACAGTACAGTAAAACTTGATAAAAACCCAACAAAAAAGATCAAAAGCAAACACATTATCACCAAGATTGAAACTAAAAACCACCACCGAACACTGCCTGAGATGACCAAGGCCATCACCAAGAACCACCATTGAGCCCCACCGGAGAGTAAGGAAAGGTACAATGGTAGGGACTCCTGCAAGATTCGTTGCCTTTGCTCACTAGACAATCCACCCAGCCACCACCGAAAGTCATTCAATAGAGCAATCAACCTACACGAGGAGGTCGAACATTGCACAACCACCCAACTGTACATGGCAAGGGTCTCGCTATAGCTAGTCAAAAGAGGTTGACTGGCAAAAAAGGCAACATGCCAAAGAGGAGGATAGTTGAGAAGCTTGCAGAAATGGTCAGTCCCACGAGAGCCAATCAGTCGCAATCTAACGCCGTCGTCATCATCAGGGTCTCGCATAGTGCATGCATTCCCCTAGTATATATACTAAGATAACATTAAATCCTAAAGAAGCCCATTAACGCATTTATAATATGTTTTGATGAATGTATAAGTGGTCATCCAACTCTACAGTTACTCAAGTTTTGGGAGCATATTTTGTATTACATACAGGGGTGTGAGACATGGGAAAAATCACCGGAATGATCATCCATCCGTCAACACACGGGGCTCGAAATAAAAATGGGAGAGTCGCCACCATTCATGATTTTGGGGTGAGAATGGACACCAAAAGAGATCAAAAATAAGCAAAAAGTAAAAAAAGAAACATTCTAGGATAAAAATAATCCTACTTGAAAATCAAATCCAGAGATGGGTAAGGGGATTAGATTATGAACGGGGGAAGGTGTTAGGCACCCCCATCCATCCACGCAAAGTGGTTGCCAAGTGTATGTTCATGCAAAAAATAGAAAGCTTGCTAAAATCATAGAAAACCTTGAAAAAGGACTAATGTATGATATTTTCACATGAAGATCTAAATGGATTTTAGATCCTCTCTTATGTCAATATCATTTCTGGAATATCTCAAAAGATGGAAATCAAAGCACAAGTTGCTAAAAAACCAAGTTGAATCAAATCTGGAAAATTCAGTAAAAAGTATGCCATTTGCCTTGAAATCATTCAAATACCATTTTAAATTGAACCAAACCCAATCCATTTGAAAGATTAGGGTAAATAAGAGTCTCATGCAAAATTTCACTTCATTCCGATAAAAATCCTAGGAGTTATGCTCCTTTGAAGTTGCTGCTGGGGATTTTTAAAAGTGACGAGTGGGCAACTTTGGAAAATTGTCTAGAAAAATCCACTCCATAAAAATCCACGAAATTTGGTGTGATTGAAGTCTGTATGGCCATCTTTCAAAAGAAACTAGCCTCATACAAAAATCCCTTCGGATGTGCCTTGGGTGGTCTCCCGAACAGGCCCCGAAGATCACAGATTTACTCAGAACTGTTCATTTGTACTTTTCTGGGTAAAATCTGTGATCTTCGGGGCCTGTTCGGGAGACCACCCAAGGCACATCCGAAGGGATTTTTGTATGAGGCTAGTTTCTTTTGAAAGATGGCCATACAGACTTCAATCACACCAAATTTCGTGGATTTTTATGGAGTGGATTTTTCTAGACAATTTTCCAAAGTTACCCACTCGTCACTTTTAAAAATCCCCAGCAGCAACTTCAAAGGAACATAACTCCTAGCCTCATACAAAAAATCCACGAAATTTGGTGTGATTGAAGTCTGTATGGCCATCTTTCGAAAGAAACTAGCCTCATACAAAAATCCCTTCGGATGTGCCTTGGGTGATATCCCGAACAGGCCCCGAAGATCACAGATTCACCCAGAAAAATGCCATTGAGCAGTTCTGAGTAAATCGGCTACCAATAATTCAAATGGAATCCAAAAATTATGAAACCAATGGATTTGAAAATAGACTCATAAAGGAGTACTCAGAAACAAAAATCACACGAATCGGACTTAAAACGAACACATGGCGCTCCGTCGAAGTGACAAGTTCTGTATTTGAACCTGAACTGTCCACTTAACTTCGACAGAGAGGTGTCAAAAATCCGTTTGATGGAAATTTATGAAATTTGATGGTCATAAACTAGACAGCCTCACCTTTCCCATGGTTCTGGAATCGCTCCAAAATTCATCCGGACGATGAAGTTATGAGCGTCCGAAGTCAGGGTACAGGTGCTGTCCAGTTAGGCCCTTTTTGAGTAAAACCAATGCCAAAATGTGACAAAAAGTGTGTGATTGGTGCAAAATGAATATAAAACCTTTAAAAATCATTGCAAAACCTTCCAGAATTGATTGAGGTCATTTATTTGAGATTTATCACAATAAATGCAATAAACCCCAAATATGAGCCTATTCCACCAAAAGAGTGTAATATGTGTGCAAGAGTGAAAAACCAAGCAAGATTAATACAACCACATATCATGCATATAGATTCAACAAGATAGGTTCTAGCATAGCCTAGGGTTCCGTTCCATTATCGTTTCCCTCTGTTCTCTCTCCCCGTTAAACACGGTTCTTCGAGATAATCAAGGGTACTTTGATTATAGAACGGTTTTCAATCATTCAAAAGCCTTATGCTACATGGGTTCTAGCACTAGGGTCAATCCCCAGTCTCGTT
This sequence comes from Buxus sempervirens, assembly GCA_947561395.2. NCBI lineage: Eukaryota > Viridiplantae > Streptophyta > Magnoliopsida > Buxales > Buxaceae > Buxus > Buxus sempervirens. The sequence continues at coordinate 15,243,556 of OX387193.1, forward strand.
TCTCCTAGATCCCGCCTTCACGTTTTACGGCTAGGGGAGTCTTGAGATACTTTGAGCCGGGGAAGGATTTCCACACACAAAAAGAGGCTTTATTCTACAGAAAGGTAGAAGAAGAGATCTAGATCTAATAAATTAAATACAGAAAATAAATGAGGGTTGAGGCTTACCTGGGGTTCTGGAAGCAATCCGGCAGCGGTTCCCTTCTTCACTCGGAGTTCTTCGATCTCCAAAAACTTGGTCTTTTGCTTGAGGAGGAGCCTCCTATTTATAGGCAAAGGCTAAGGTCATTGGTAGACACAACTTAATGTCTAGAACCCCCCAACCTTAACCCTAGGGTTGTTTCCGAGATTTCCCCTCATTTAATGAGGGACATGATGGTAACAAGTGATTTCTCTCGGAAAACCCTAATTTTGAGCAAACTTAATGTATCCGGTATATCAGACCGGATACACAAGGGCCTTAAGGTATCCGGTACATGGTACCGGATACACTAAGCACTGCTTGTATCCGGTACTTGTTCATGTACCGGATACACTAAGCACTGCTTGTATCCGGTACTTGTTACCGGATACGAAAAGGCCTGCTTGTATCCGGCCTGAGTTACCGGATACAGGTAAAAATTCATTTTCTTCAATTTCTGTGCTGGCTTTCAAGGAGATAATGATTTTTGATGATTGTTTGTGCAATTTGGGGTGTCTACAAGGGGACCATTACTTTGTGCAATGACAAAATCTTTGGATTACTAACCATTACTAGTATGAGAATCTAGTTTTAGCTATAGGCATAATCACTTGATATAAAAAATGTTAAAATTATCACCAATTCACTCTTCAAGTATCCGGCTTCAGCCACCACACTTATATCGGATTATATCTTCTCATCTTTCATATTGGATAAAAATTGTACTTGGAATTGGTTTAGGTATACAATTTCTGGTGTTCCCTTAACTTTCTGGGGGTACTGTTTACTTACTGCCACCTATTTGATTAACAGACTTCCTACTCCTGTTCTCTCAAACAAAAGTCCTTTTGAAGTTATTCTTGGGATGAAACCTTCTTATGATTATCTCAAGTCCTTTGGTTGTCTTTGCTTTATTTCTAATCTTGCTCGAAATAGAACCAAATTTGATCCTAGAGCATACAAATGTGTCTTTCTTGGATATCCTCGAGCGATTAAGGGGTACAAACTCTATAATCTTGAGTCTCATACTTTCTTTGTCTCCGGACATGTTGTTTTTCATGAGGATGTTTTTCCATTTAAAACACTTACTGATCCTTGTATTACTTCTTCCTTTCTAATGACAGATTACTCCATTCTGTCATTCCTCCTTCTTCTATTGAACCTCCTTCAGTAGAAGTTCCTTCTCCTTTAGAAAGTGATGTTACTTACTCTCCTACTCCTACTTCATCTCTTGTTTTGCTTAGACGATCCACCAGGATTCAAAACACCCCTTCTTATCTTCAAGATTACCATTGCAATGTTATTAGCATTCCTCTTAGCAGATCTGTTCCTTCTTCAAGCATAGGTTGTTATCCTCCTGCAAGAAAGGCTTATCCCATTGAGACCTATACTACCAGAATGGATCCCATTTTGGGGTGAGCTTCATGAACTGAATGGTTCAAGGGTTGAACCCTAGAACCAAAAACTGTTTTTTTTTTTCGTATTTTATCTGGGGCATGAATGTAGCCAAGCTAGCTCAGCTTAGGATTGGGTTGCATGAGCTAAATTTAAACTCTTTAATTAGGCTATAAATTGATTTTGAGCTTCTTAAAATGCTCATTTTGTTAGAAAGCATGAGTTAAAATAAAGTGGGATAGACTTGATTAAGGCTCGACTTAGTTTATATTTAACATTATGTGTCAATATTCCTAAATTTCTCTATTTTATTCGATTTGCATCTTGCTCTCATTATTCCTCATCATCACCATCATATCTTTTGTTAATTTACATTTTGAATTAAGAATTCCTATTTAAAGAACTTGAACAATCTAAGTTTTTTGAAAGTTGAGCCTTTCATGGTTAAGATTTTAAGAATTGAGCCTAAGCCTTGCAAAGTCAAATCCTGTACTACATTTCCTATTATAATCTTAGTGTGCGCACGTCGCATCGGCGAGGGCGCATGCGATACGAGGGAACAGGGGGATAAGGAGTTTCCGCTACCTGATGAGATGCGGGCAGACACTTGGATGCCTAAAGGATGTCTATTAGGTGGTCTGCGCATCAAGATTCTGAGAAAGGGCTCGGTTACGGTTCGGGGAAATCCATAGACACCCCAGTCCATCCCGTCAAAAGACGGGTCCCATGGGTTGTCTTGGTTAGCGAGTCAACTCACTTTTGGTCTCATCCTATTCCTAAGCCAAACATGCACATTTGTTTTAATCTTTGGTGGGGACAACTAAGGTGGTGTGGGTCCCCTTTTTATTTGATTTTATCTTTTTTATCCATTTGTGAAGTGGGTTTGGTATGAGCCCCGTTGGAAGGCCCATGGGATGCCCTTTGGGCTTAAGCCAAGCCCAAGGCCCATTTTGGGGTTTTGTTGGATAACCCCTTTTTATTGGAATTGGTTATTTGATTTGGGGTTTAATTAAATGTACAAGATAGTTAGTGGGTTAAGCATTTAATTGGGCTTGGATGTGGCCCTGGGTGTTATCCGTGTGGCCCTTGGGGTTCATTATTAAAATGGGCCCTGGTTTGGACTGGATTGGGTGTGGGCCTCATTGGAAGGCCCACAAAACCTTATTAGGCCCAAGTCTCGAAAATGGGCTTGGATTGACCCAAAAAGCCCAAATGGTTCAAATTGGTTAAAGTCGGGTCGGACCGGATGAGCCTGGGTCCAAAAAAGAAAAAAGGCTTTGAGGGTTTACTGGGCCTGACCACAGACTCTGTGCGGATCCAACCTGAATACCCAGGCATGGCAGAATTTCGAATGGGCTGTGTTCGTCCTTCTTCCTAGGCCTTCGCGAATTTCTGTGGATCTCTTAGCAGACCCACAATGGTTTCAATACCTTATTTAGGCTTAAAACGAGCTTTTCACCCATTCATCCACACATACATTAAACCAACATGATCAAACACATAAGTTAATATATAGACTAAACACAATAATGATGAGCATGCATGAGGATGGTGCTTTAAAGTTTACAAAAATAGCAGACAATTATAGAGATGCTAGAAAAATCATGCATGTGTTCTTATGGTGACTTTGGTGCACATGGAGACAAGATGAGTTGTGTGAATGTGCTAAGCAAGAGTATGTGTTCATAGTGGTACAAGCATGTGACAAAAACGGACCCTTGGATGAGCCTTCTAAGCATTGCATGTGGACATGTGTGTTGTTCCCACTACACATGCATGATCATGAAAAAGAAACTAACAAGCATACCAAGAGAGACAACAAATAACATAAGTTAAATGAAGGGAAAAAGGGAAAGATTTGGGGGTATAGCGGATTGGACTATGGGGAACATACTCCCCTCAAAATGAGAATTTGAACAACCCCTGTTACCATCACTTTTCGACCAACAATACAAAGCCTCTTCTCCCAACTTTGTATGGAATCGTCCCCTTACCATGGGGATTCCAATATCATGAAAAAGAGAAGAAAAAGGAAATAAAAACAGTAAAAAGAAAGGCTTGAAATAGCCTTTCATGTACTCATATTTATAACATGCTCATTTTTATATATGTGAAACAAAGGAAAGGAGAAAGCTCACCTTGAAGTTACCTTTCTATTTGGGTGAGTGAGAACCCCCTGGTGGACTTAGGCAGCAGTTAGGAGCCTTCCTAGGCTCCACAATGTGTGCGCCTGACTTCGGTGTCACATTGAGTAAAAATGGGAATTTGGAGTCGCCACCGCCTGATGGGGTGCAGGCGGACACCTGAGTGCCTAAGTTTGTCTATTAAGGCTTGGTCTGTGGTTTGAGATTCTAAGAAAGTTCTCGGTTATGGTCCAGGGAAGTCCGTAGACACCCCGGTCCGCCCCATCAGAAGACGGGTCCCATAGGTTTCCCTAGTTTGAATCAACTTTGGTCTCTCACTCATCCGATTCCTATTCCGGCATGCACATTTGGTTAAGTCTGGCGGGACCGCCAAAGCGGTGTGGGTCCCTTTTACTTGATTTTATCTTTTTAGTTTAAAGGAAAGTGAGTCTGATTGGGTGGGCCCCATTGGAGGGCCCAAGGATCCCTTGGTGGGCCTCAGTCTAAGCCTGAGAGGCCCTTTGGATTTTGGTTTGATTTGAATTGATTTTATTTTGAAGTCCAAGTTGGATTGTTAAGTGATTTCCATGAAAAGTGGGCCGGATTGCTTTGCGGGCCCCCGAGTGGGCCACACAATGGGTAGCCGAATGCTTTATTTTTATCTTTGATTTATTATGCCAAAATGGGCCAGGCTTGGGGCTTGGGCTTGAAAGCCCAAGACTTCTTGGGTTAGGGTTTTGAAACCCTAACCTTGCTTGGTTTTGTGGGCTTAGTGGGCCCGACAGGCCATGCCCTTGGTCTTGGCCAAACCAAAATTTTAACTATACATGCATGTCCCACATAGGGCTTTGGTGGGCCTCCAGTGGGTTTGGCCCACTCAATTCTTTTAATTATCTTATTTAAGCACAATTGAATAGTTCGGGCTGGGTGGGCCCCGTTGGAAGGCCCACTGGAAATCAAGTTAGACCGAGTGGTCTGAGTCCCCTGTTGGGTTTCCGGGCCTATTGGTTCATTTGGTTCTATTTGAAAATATCACCCATATCCAGCAAAATCACAGAATATACAGAAATCACAAAATACACCAAATATACAAACATCACATACTCTGGGTCCAAGGGGAGGGACCTGGGGCCCCTGTGGGCGGAGCGAAGCAGAGCCCACGGGGTGAGGTCCCTCCCCGCGCCAAGGAACGGGTTGGACGCGCGGTGAACAATGGGGTTGGGGGGTGTGGGGGGCGAAGCCCCCGCGGTACGGTATAAGGGTAGTTTCAGGTTTTCAAAAATACAAGCAACTCAGCATAAAAAGGGGGTGTGCTGACCTCCGGGCGCTGGGCGCGAGGTCAGCGCGACCAAAAACAACAAAAAAAAGACACCCGCGCCCGAGCTCGGCCCGAGCTCAGCGCGAGCTCGGCGCGAGCTTGGCAGACGCGAAATTGCTCCGCGCGGGCTCAGCGAGAGCTCAGCGCATACCCTTTGTAGACACCCCAAATTGCATTACAAAATGAGAAAATAATTGAAAACATGTAATTGGTGCTTAAAAAAGGTCAAAAATGCATACAATCTGATCAACACATGCATTGCTTATATTAAATTTGCGGGCTGGGCGCGCCCGAAATTGTTATACGGACATGTCGCGCCCGTATTGAAAATACGGGCACCATTTGCCCGTAATATATATACGGGCGCGATGTTTTTGTGCGAATTTTATCCTTTCTCGATTTCTGAGCCTTATCTTTAGTTTAATATCTCTTTAAATGAGCGAATTATCTCTTTTATTTGTTCGAAATATCTTTGTTGGCCATGGATGGGCATTATCCTTATTTTTAACCCAATCTGGGGAGATCCTGGTATATCCTTATGGACCAGCCATACCCCTGGGTTTGCTTATAAATAGAGGTGGGATCCTTAAGCAAAGGGCCACGAAAATTTGAAGTCTAAGGAGCTCTAAGAGAAGAGAGGAATCCTGCTGCTCTGCTTGCTTAATCCAGGTAAGTCCCTTTTCCCTTTTATTTTCTGTCTTCAATTCTAGAAGTAATAGGATCTTCTCCATTGCTGTAGAATAAGGCCTTATTTTATTCTGTATTCCTAAACTTGTCTTTAAGTACCTCAAGAATCCTCTCTAGCCGTAAAACGTGAAGAGAGAGCTAGGGGAAAAGGAGAACAGGTGGATCCTTAGAATAGAACCCTATAATCTGTTTTTCTCTTTTTTCATATAATAATGCCTTTAATTGTGTTTGTATACCCAAAACTATCTCTAAGTATCTCAAGAATTCTCTCTAGCTATAAAACGTGAAGAGAGAGCTAGGGGAAAAGAGAACAGGTGGATTCGTAGGGTAGACCCCAATATGCTCTAATATGTGAGATGTGGTTGCTTTGGATATCCTGCTAGTGTTTTAATGATCTTTTGATTGAATCTGAATGAATCTATGATGTCTATGATGTTTATAGCATGAAATCCTCTTTTTCTCCTAAAATTGAGATTTTCACCACTTTTGCACCTAAAGCACTGTTTTCATGATTTTTGTGATATTAGGCTAAGATCCTGGATCTATCATGATCAATATGATAGATCTGGATTCATAAGCCTGAAAGCAATTTCTAGGGTTTCATGATATGGTTTTTGATCCTTTTCCATTTTTTGAGAGAAGACCCTACGGTCTAAGTTCTCCCATTTTGATGTTCTTCATCAACGTGGGTATTTTTGGTTTTGATTTCTTGATCTAATATGAAATTTGGGCTATATCTATGTCCTGGAATGTTCAAGTTCAATTCTGCAATATTTTATAAAAATCATATTTTTCTAGATTTCCAAAATTTAACTTGAAGCCAGATTTTTGAAGTTTTCACTTTAGATTGGTTTTATTTGATTTTATCTCAATTTTATTTTAATCATGAAACCCTAGGAATGGTATGATCATATTTGAAAGTCCTGGATCAATCAGGCTATTCGTATGAAAAAACATACACTTTTTGTAGACACCCCAAAATTGCACGATTTTTTATAAATCTTGAAGGAGAGAAATATTTTATTGGAATTTTCAATTCTTTGCATTGGGTTTGAGATCCTTAACCCATTTGAATCCAAAACCGTAAAGGAAAAGGCCCAAATTCAATCTCTTGTGCAAAGTCAAACTTTTGCCGGTTGAATTTTGTTGACTTTTGACCCCAGAAAATGAAATATTTTTTAAAGCCAGATTTCAAGATAGTTTTTCCCAGTAATCAGGTTTTTAGCCATGTTATTGCATAAAAGAATTTTTTGAGATTTTAAATCTTGGCGAATACCTTGGTTTTAACATATTGAACCTTTTTTCCAGACTTGAAAAATCGGAATTTTGCCTAGAACTGGAAAGTTGACTTTTTATTCACTTGGAATTTGGGTCTGGAACTATTTTTAATGGATTCAAATGGGGGGGGGGGGTGTTTGCTTATGTACATGTAATATCTTAAGTAAATGGAGATTAAAAAATACGAGGACATTTACTTAAATGATATTACATGTAAATAAGTATTGCCTGTGTTAAAATTCGAAAAAAGGCTTTTTTCCTTGTATCCGACAACTCAGGCCGGATACAAGTGTTCTTCTTTGTATCCGGTGAAAGATACCGGATACAAGCAATCCTTAGTATATCCGGTATTATATACCAGATACATTAAGGTACTTGTGTATCCGGCCTGATATACCGGATACACAAGTTTTGCTCAAAATTAGGGTTTTCCGAGAGTTTTTCACTTTTACCATCATATCCCTCATTAAATGAGGGGAAATCTCGGAAATAGCCTTAGGGTTAAGGTTGGTGGGCTATAGACATTATGTTGTGTCTACCATTCTCACCAACCCTAACCCTAGCGTTTGCCTATAAATAGGAGGCTCCTCCTCAAGCAAATGGCAATCAACTCTTGTTTTGAATTCTCGCCAAGAAGAACTCCAAGAGAAGAAGAAAACCGCTGCGGGATCGCTTCCAGAACCCAGGTAAGCCTCAAACTTTTATTTTATTTTCTGTCTTTACATTCCTAAATCTAGATCTATTCTTCTACCTTTCTGTAGAATAAGGCCTTCTTTGTGTGTGAAAACCCTTCCCCGGCTCAAAGTATCTCGAGACTCCCCCTAGCCGTAAAACGTGGAGGCGGGATCTAGGAGAAACGAGACCGGGGATTGACCTTAGTACTAGAACCTATGTAGCATAAAGCCTTTTGATTGATTGTAAACCGTTTCATATTCAAAGTACCCTTGATTATCTTGAAGAACCGTGTTTAACGGGGAGAGAAAACAGAAGGAAACGATAATGGAACGGAGCCCTAGGCTATTTTAGAACCTCATTTTGATGAATATGTATGCATCCTATTGATCTTGTTTGGTTTTTCACACTTGCACATACATAGTGCCATTTTGGCGGGATAGGCTCATATTTGGGGTTTATTGCATTTATTGTGATAAATCTCAAATAAATGGCCTCAATCAATTCTGGAATGTTTTCAAATGATTTTTCAAAGATTTGTGTTCATCTTGCACGAATGGTACACACTTTATCACAATTTTGAGTTGGTTTTACTCAAAAAGGGCCTAACTGGACAACACCTGTACCCTTACTTCGGACGCTCATAACTTCATCGTCCGGAAGAATTTTGGAGCGATTCTAGAACCATGGGAAAGGTGAGGCTGTCTAGTTTATGTCCACCAAATTTCATAAATTTCTATCGAACGGATTTTTGACACCTCTCTGTCGAAGTTGATTACAGAACTTGTCACTTCGACGGAGCGCCATGTGTTCGTTTTAAGTCCGATTCGAATGATTTTTGTTTCTGGGCACTCCTTTATGAGTCTATTTTAAAATCCAGTTGGTTTCATAATTTTTTTTGACTCCATTTGAATTATTGGTAGCCGATTTACTCAGAACTGCTCAATGGCATTTTTCTGGGTAAATCTGTGATCTTCGGGGCCTGTTCGGGAGACCACCCAAGGCACATCCGAAGGGATTTTTGTATGAGGCTAGTTTATTTTGAAAGATGGCCATACAGACTTCAATCACACCAAATTTCGTAGATTTTAATGGAGTGGATTGTTCTATGCAATTTCCCAAAGTTGCCCACTTATCACTTTTTGATTATCCCCAACAGCAACCTTAAAGGAGCATAACTCCTAGGATTTTTATCGGAATGAAGTGAAATTTTGCATGAGACCCTTATTTACTATAATCTTTCAAATGGATTTGGTTTGATTTGATTTAAAATTGTATTTGAATGATTTCAAGACAAATGGCATTACTTTTCACCGAATTTTCCGGATTTGATTCAACTTGGTTTTTGAATAACTTGTGCTTTGATTTACATCTTTTTGAGATATTCCAGAAATGATATTGACATAAGAGAGGATCTAGAATCCATTTAGATCTTCATGTGGAAATATCATACATTGGTCCTTTTTCAAGGTTTTCTATGATTTTAGCAAGCTTTCTTATTTTTGCATGAACATACACTTGGCTACCACTTCGTGTAGATGAATGGGGGTGCCTAACACCTTCCCCCGTTCATAATCTAATCCCCTTACCCATCTCTGGATTTGATTTTCAAGTAGTGTTATTTTTACCCTAGAATTTGCCTTTTAGCACGTTTTTGCTATTTTTGCTTATTTTTAAATCTTTTGGTGTCCATTCACACCCATAATCCTGAATGGTGGCGACTCTCCCATTTTTGCGATGAGCCCGTGTGTTGACGGAGGGATGATCATTCCGGTGATTTTTCCATGTCTTACACTTTTGTCTTTTTTGTGATTTTTCATGATTTTTGTAGCAAGCCCTTTTTCCTTTATTTTAACATGAACAATACCTGGCAACCACCTTGTGTGGATGAATAGGGGTGCCTAACACCTTCCCCAATTCATAACCTAATCCCCTTACCCATCTCTGGTTGTTTTTTTAATAGGGTTATTTTTACCCTAAATTTGCCTTTTTGTGCTTATTTGAGATTTTTGGTGTCCATTCACACCTAAATTGAATGGTGGAGACTCTTTGTTTTTAACCAATCCCGTGTGATGATTTAGGAAGTCATTGAATTGATTTTTTCCATGTCTCACACCCTTGACGAAACCCACTTCTCTGTTTCTTGCTCAAACTCCATGAATGTCTGGTTTTTAACCTCTGTAACAGCTTTTTGGTGATCCTTAGACTCCCGGAATACACCTGAACACACTTCGAAATTAATCTAACCTAACTTCTCATCACGACTCAAATCTCTTCGCAAACCTCCAAATCCAAAAACAAAATACGAACAGGACTAACAAAGAAGGGAACATGGGGGTTTTACATCGGGGTACATGAGAGGAGGTGACCATGGGGGAACAGGCTCCCACCTTAGAATCAAACAAGTACGAACAGTAAATAATAGGCTAGAAAAGAAAGTATGCTAGAAAAGGAATGGGGGGGGGGGGGCATGCTCGATGGAGTTGACTCTCCGAACACGCCTCGATTTATAAATGTTGAACTAATAAACAAGGAGAGCTCACCTTGGGGTTTTAAGCCCTTGTAGAGTGTGCATGAGGCCTCCCCGGAGCAGACGAGTGCCAGGTCCTCCTTCTTCTTCTTGCACCAGCAGCAAGTCCTCCTTCAGATTAGACGAGGGAGGAGAGGGAGCGAGAAACCGGGGTCCAAAGGGGCTTGAGGTGTCGTTGGGGGCTTAGTGGAGGCAAGGAGTGGCCTGGGGAAGGGGTCTCGAACCAGGCAGAGTGGGGAAGAAGAAGAGAAAAACCGGCAGAGTCGTGCCAATCAAGAAAAAAAGACAACCAAAAAATGCCGAACCCCGAGCAAGAATGAGGCTGCTGTATTTATAGGAGGGAAAATGGGGTATCCGCCGGGTTTGGCGTCGAGCTCGCGCTGAGTAGCTGTCGCTCGGCGCGAGCAACACAATCATTGAAAAACAATTAATGCGGTCGCGAATTTGTCTCAAAAATCTGAAATTTACAGATCTAGTCCCTGGGCATTTTTGATTTAATCCGATACTCTTGGATTTCTATAGATTTAGTCCTTGAGATATTTGGGATGTTTGGATATTTACGGATTTGATCCCCGAGATATTTTCCTGCGCAACTTGCCACGTGTGTAGGTCTCTGCCACGTGCGTAGTTTGCCGGTTTTGTTGCCTGGAAACTGTGATAGCTCATATTTTCTTCATCCGGGCTCCGATCTGGGCAAACTCAATTGCGTTAGAACCGTATCAGAGCCCTATATCCAATGGCATGGGGTTAAGCACCTGGATCGGGGTTTAGCAAAAAGTCAACTTTCGGCTCCCCTCAAGCTTGACCGGCCTGCAGAACCTTCATCCGGACTCCGATTCCAGCAAACTCAGTTGTGTTGGAACTATGTCGGGATTCTCTATCCACTGAGATAAAGCAAGGTGGCCAATTATCACTTGATCAAAAAGTCAACATTTCTCCCCTTAGGGTATGACTTTCTGCTAGGGTTTTTATTTTCAGCACTTCCAAGGGTGCAAAATAAGGTGCTTACACACAACAACCTTCCTTCTTGTCCTCTTATTGATTAAAAGGGGAGAAGAATATGAAAGAAGAGGTTTGGGGGACAATAATGGGGATTTCAGAAGAGATAGGTTGGTTTGGAGGTGTATAATGCAGAGGGGATGAAGGAAGAATAGTTAGAAAACGACCAACCCCTGTCCCATGCCCGAATTTGCTATTTATAAAATACAGGTTGGAAACCGCACAGTATGTGCAGTTCGGCCACGTCTTTTCAACAATCATTAGGGGACAAACTTGGGTGGTGTGCAGGCTGACGAAAAGTGTCTGCACTTACAGTGAGATCACTTTTCGTCCACCGCTTGCCCTAATTGGCTCGCGCGGACGGCAGCTGAAAAAATCGATCTCACACAATATGCGATCGTGAATTTCTTTCCCCTTTTGGCTTGAGTTGACGGTTGAGGTGACTCAGCCGTCCACTCGGGACGAATCAAATTCCTTCAATTTATGTATTTTTTATTCATCTTGATTAATTTAATTAAGACATTTTAAGCTTTGACTGATTTTGCCATTGGGATTGTTTTGCTCATATCTTTTTCATCCGGGCTCCGAATCACGCAAACTTAATTGCGTTGGAACCGCGTCGGGACTCTCTACCAATTAGGATAGGGTATAGTAATCAATTTGGGCTTAGGCAGAAAGTCACCTTCTGCTTCTTAGAGTTCTGACCTGTCTTTTAGGGTTTTGCTTTCTAGCTTTTAAGAGGGGTGCAAAAATGAGGTGCTGTGAGACATAGGAAAAATCACCGGGATGATTTCCCCTCTGTCAACGCACGGGCTCAACATAAATCGAGAGAGTCACCACCATTCAGATTTTTGGGGTGTGAATGGACACCAAAAGATTTAAAAACAATCAAAAAGAGCTAAAAGGCAAATTATAGAGTAAAAATAACTTTACTTGCAAATCAAATCCAGAGATGGGTAAGGGGATTAGATTATGGACAGGGGAAGGTGTTAGGCACCCCCATTCACCCATACAAGGTGGTTGCCAAGTGTTGTTCATGCCAAAAAATAAGAAAACTTGCTAAAAATCATCAAAAACCTTGAAAAAGGACAAATGTATGATATCTTCACATGAAAATCCAAATGAATTCCAGATCCTCTTTTATGTCAATATCACTTCTGGAATATCACCAAAAGATGGAAATCAAAGCAAAAGTTGCACAAAACCAAGTTGAGTTAAATCCGAAAAATTCGGTAAAAGCAAGAACCATTTGTCTTGAAATCATTCAAATCTAATTTAAATTGAATCAAACCAAATTCCTTTGAAAGATTATGATAGATAGAAGACTCATGCAAATTTTCAATCCATTCCGATTAAAATCTTAGGAGTTATTCTCCTTTGAAATCTGCTGCTGGAGATAATTAAAAGTGATAAGTAGGAACCTTTGGAAAATCATTTAGAAAAATCGGCTCCATATAAATTCATGAAATTTGGTGTGAATGAAGTCTGTATGGCCATCTTTCAGATGAAACTAGACTCATACAAAAATTCATTCGGGTGTGCCTTGGGTGATCTCCCGAACAGGCCCCGAAGATCACATATTTACCCAGAAAAGTGCTGTTGAACAGCTCTGAGTAAATCTATTACCAATAACACAAATGGAGTCAAAAAATTATGAAACCAACTAGATTTGAAACTATACTTCCAAATAAAAACTCAGAAACAAGAATCATTCGAATCAGACTTAAAACGAACACATGGCGCTCAGTCGAAGTGACAGGTTCCGTATTCAGACCTGAACTGACCTATAAACTTCGACAGATAGGTGTCAAAAATCCGCTCTATAAAAATTCATGAAATTTTACAGGCATAAACTAGACAGCCCCACCTTTCCCATGGCTCTTGAATCATTCCAAAATTCATCCGGACGATGAAGTTACGATTGTCCAAAGTTGGGGTACAGTTGCTGTCAAGTTAATCCTTTTTTGAGTAAAATCAATTTAGACAGTGATAAAGTGTGTGGAATCCGTGCATTATAAATCAAAACCATTTTGAAAAGATATTAAAGAACCTCTAGGAAGAAATGGGGTACAAGTTCGGCTCACCATCCTCTCCGATTGGAAAGGATATGCCAAAAACCCCAAAATTGAGCAAAAATGCCCAAAACCGAGAGGTTGGACCTAGAGGCCTTCAATATTCAACAAAACTTGCTTGAAATCATATTGAAAACCAACAAGAAATATTCCAGAATTATTTGATTGGGGCTATTTATTCCAGATCTACCACAATGACGGCAATAGATCCGAAATACAAGCCAAATCCGACAAAACAAGTGCTATGTGTGTATGTGTATAAAAATCTATTCAAGAACAATATAACAACATATAGCATGCATTTAGATCAATCAAAAGGGGTTCTAGAACAACCTAGGGTTCCGTTCTATTATCGTTTGCCTTAGTTCTCTCTCCCCGTTAAACACGATTCTTCAAGATAATCTTGGGGTACTTTGAATATTAAACGGTTTTCATAGATTCAAAAGGCTTATTCAAATAGGTTCTAACACTAGGATCAATCCCCAGTCTCATTTCCCCTAGATCCCGCCTTCACCTCTTACGGCTAGGGGGAGTCTCGAGGTACTTTGAGTAGGAGAAGGGTTTTCACACACATAGAAGAGGCCTTATTCTACAAAAAGGTTGAAGAAGAGATCTAGATCTAGAATGTAAAAACAAAAAAATAAAGAGAGGTTTGAGGCTTACCTGGGCTTCTGGAAACAAGACTACAGCGGTTCCCTTCTTCACTCGGAGCTCTTTGATCTCCAACTTCTTGGCAAAAGTTCTTGGCAAGAGTTAATGGCCATTTGCTTAAGGAGGAGCCTCCTATTTATAGGCAAAGGCTAGGGTTAGGGTTGGTGAGATTGTAGACACAACATAATGTCTAGAGCCCACCAACCTTAACCCTAAGGCTATTTCTGAGATTTCCACTCCTTTAATGAAGGATATGATGGTAAAAAGTGAAAACTCTCGGAAAACCCTAATTTTGAGCAAAAAGCATGTATCCTACATGTTAGGTCGGATACACGAGCACCTATGCGTATCCGGCATATGTTGCTGGATACATTAAGGTCTACTTGTATCTGACAACTTATGTCGGATATGAAGAGGTATGTTTGTATCCGACCTGAGTTGTCAGATACAAGGAAAAATGTACATTTCTCAAATTTTGTGCTGGCTTCAAAGGAAATAATGATTTTTGCCAATTATTCTTCATTTTTACTGTGCAATTTGGGGTGTCTACAACTGCCCCTCTTTGCGGGAGTTGCGAAGCAATGAGCTGCAAAGATTAAACAAGCCAAAATTGCACTCCCTTAACCATGATTTGCTTGGTTCAATTCAATTTTGTAAAACAATTTTTGGGTGAAGATTTGCCAAAAACACCTAACTTTAAGGGGGGCATTTCTCCAAGAGGTTTAAAATTCCACTGAGCTCTCGTGGCTATGAGGTGGATTTCAAGCCCAAAAATAAGATTTTTGAAAACTGATTTTTTATCAAACCAAGTTGAAAATTGAGTGAATATCTTCCTTTTTGACCAACACATTTCCCCAAGTTGTCTCGAATTCCACTGAGCTCTCGTGGCTGTGAGGTGGATTTTAAGGCAAAATAGGGTTTTTTGTGAAAATAGCAGACTTTGTAGCACATTTTTTTGCTCTTTCTTTTTTTTTTCTTCTTTTTATTTTTTTCTTTTTCTCTTTTTTCCTTTTTTCTTTTCTTTTTCTCTCTTTTTTTTTTGTTTTTTCTTTTGTATCCGACGTAACACGTCGGATAAGAAGGGTCTCTCTCGTATCCGACATCGTATGTCGGATACACCATGTTATATAAGTCGCGCACGACCACGACTTTTCCTCTTCCTTTCTTTCTTCTCCGATCGTAAACCCTGGACACATCTTCCTCTTCTCCACTGATTGCCGAACTTCTTCTCTTCTCCGGCGACGGCTCCTGGAGACTCTTGCTGCTTCCGGCGAACCTCCATTGACTCCGGCGATGCAGTGACTCCGGCGATTGCTCATTCACTGTGGCGGCCGAGCCCTAGTTCGTTTCAAATTTGCTGTCTTCCGATGATTTCACGATTTGGCGTCGGAGTGGTGATTTCTTCTGAGTTCCTGCGACCAATCCGACTTACCTACCTGCAATCAGGTTTTCCCTTCTCCATTGCTAATCAAACAGTAAGTGTAACTCGGCATCTTCAATCGAAAATTTTTTTTCTTGTTTATCTTGAATACCGAATTGCCACTTCCACACAATTTTATCATTCTGCGATTTGCTTTGGTTGTTGTTGATTGCGCTTGATCGCCTACTTCCCCAAGTAAGCAGAATTAGTGAACACCTTCGAATTTTTCAGACTTTTCATTTGCAATTGAATCCTTGGACGAATTACGTATGGCATGATTCTCTGTTGATGCTGGAATTTTCAGACTTAATGCCATGCCATTTGTTTTGTCTTGCCGATTCTTGCTGTAATTCCTGATAATAATGGCTTTCTTCTTTGGTGATACCCTTGGATTGACGGTATCCCAGAATTTTGGACTGTCTGCCGGTGGTATTTGCTGATTGTATGCTTTTTGAACTGATGGTGTCATGCTAATTTTCTGATTGCATGCTAGATTTCCTGATTGCATGTTAGAACAAGCTTTGATCTCCCAATTATGATCCAACTTGCTATAATTCTTTAAGACTGTCCTGTTGGTGATATTTCTTCGCTGTTCCCGTGCTAATTCCCAACTGAACTGTTCACGGTATGATTTTGCATTTCCAGACTTGATGCCATGTCTGTTTTTCTGAAATTTGCTTTGACTTTCAAATTGGTCTTGCCCATTCTTGAGGTGTGGTTCTTTAACACTGACTGCCGTGGTATTTATTGAATTGCTTTCTTGCTTTGCTTTTGCATTGCTGGTGATGAATGCTTACGGCATGATTTTCCAGTTTTGCCAAAGCTATTGATGGTGGCCTACCCACTGTTGTGAGAACCTTTTTTTTCATCTTGACCTTCTGACATGGGTGTTGCTCTGTCTACAATTCCTGTTTTTGATCCTTTGGCCCTTAATCTTCCCATATCCTGAAATCACAACATATTAGGAAATATTAAGCATTGTAGGAATCTTTTAGGGTTAGGAAAAAATGTTTCAGAATTAGAAACAGAAATATCCCTCACTTCAAAAACTTTGTAGATAACACAAATGAGATAAAATTCCCTCGAGACATAATTCACGACAATTTTGAAAAATAACCATGTACGATTGAATGTGAACTGAAACCTAGACCAAAAGTAAGGTAAAAGTTCTGATAAATTCATAAAACATTTCCCTGTGTAAATGGCTAGGAGTCGCTCTCGTTTGCGAGAGGAGGTTGACCCAACGGATCAGCCCTCTTTGTCTCGAGCTCGGACAGAGGCGAGTTCCAGCGCTACCCTGTCGGAGCCGCTTGATGATTCCAGAGAGGACTCTGGAGAGGGTTCTGCTGAGGTAGGTTTTCAAATTTTTCTTTTCCCTCCTTCTATTCTTTTCCTACACAACCTTCATATTTTTCTTTTGAATTTTAGCCTGTTGTTGCTCCTACTCGAGGTCGGGGCAGAGGCCGAGGCAGAGTTCAGGATCAGGCCTTTGAGGGTGAGGGAGGCTATGGCAGAGGCCGAGGCCGTGGCAGAGCCAGAGGTGCGGTTCAGGATCTGATCCTTGGAGGCGATGTTAGGGGACTCCGTTTGGCTTTTCCTGCGGATTTGAGGGCATCTATTCAGGACACCGAGCTTCTTAGTGGATTGGATCATCATCCTTCGATGTGTGTCCGAGCAGATCTTCCCCTTCAGTATCCCCCTTCTCATCTGAGAGGTAGTTGGGGGAGGTTTTGCGAGCTGTATCAGACCCTATCTCCCGGACTCAGACAGGAGTTCCGCAGATGTCGTTTCGACCATTTCCTGCTTATTCCATAATTTTGAGCTGATCGCCCTCTCATCTTCGCCATGCTAGAGCGGTACTTCCCCGACACGCAGACTTTCCATCTGTCGGATGTTGAGCTGGGGATTCGTCTGTCAGATTTTGTCATGCTTACTAGCATTCCGTTGACGGGTAGGACCATAGAGATGGAGCGTCCTTCTGCTGCGGACATTGGCACCCTGCTAGGGTATGAGGATCTTCTTGAGACTGCTTGGGATGGTAGGAGTGGATGGATTTCTATTAGTTGGTTGTGCGGCAGCATTGCTGATCATCCTGACCGGAGGCACGCTATTATTGCTGAGGCGGATGACGGTTTCATCCCTCTATTTTGCCGGGTCTTCCTGTTGATGCTGGGCAGCTGCTTTTTCCAGGAGGATACGACGTCAGTCAGTCCTGTCTTCTTGGATGCCCTGTGGGATCTTCGGCAGACCAGGCGGCTAGCTTGGGGCCTGTTGATATATGGGACTATATTAGCCGGACTGAGCCGAGTCATCTGAGGTCTGGTTGCTCCGAGGGGAGATGGAATCAGCTGCCGATTTTTCTGGCAGATCTTGCAGGTAAGGAATATTTTGACTTAATTCCTTGAAACTCTTTTATCTCCTTCTAACTTGTTTTTTTTCTTTGCCAGATATTCATTTATTCATACATGACCTATTTTCGCCCTTCTCCTGTGCCTGGTGCTGCAGAGTTCCCCGTAGCTATACGGTGGTCTGTCTTGGACAGAGATGCAGACAGGAGCCAGCCGCGGTCGGCCTGGGCGCATTTAGACCGCTCTCGCCGCTCTGATGTAAATTTTCTTTTCCCTTCAATATTCTCCATTCTTTTATATCACCTTTGCATCTGACACTTTTTATTGTGGTTGCAGCTGATACTGGCCCGCTTTGAGGATGTGGATGACGAGGTTGCTCGTCAAGAGATGGTGCAGGATGCCTTTGAGTGAGATGCACGACGCCAGTCCTACCAGTGTTTCATTGGGAGACTTGGTAGGATTGTGTACTTAGGCGAGCACCTGTACTTCCAGCACACTAGTGTCCCTCGTATCCCGGTTCCTCCACCACCCGTTGGCCTTACCATTCTCTTGCCCAGATTTGATGTGGCCTAGTTTGATAAGTGGGAGGATGCGGAGTTGCTTACTGCGGCTGGTGATTATGATAAGTGGATCCAGAGAGTATCCATTGGGTGCTTGATGGATCGACCCACTCGTGCTGGGGTGACTGAGATCGGCGGGATCTATATTCGGGTCCACGATGACACCGTGAGTTTCATGATCCTTATCTTTTATCTCATTTCCCTCAATTCTGTACTTGTGACTTTAATTCTGTTCTTATTGGCAGGTACATGAGTTGAATGCTCTTCGAGATTGGTTCCTGAGTCAGCGGGCCGCAGTGGATGATATGATTGCAGAGCATAACGCGGTCGTGGCCCAGAGGGATACCCGGATCAGAGAGCTGGAGGCTCTGGTCGCTGAGCTTCAGGCTAGACAGGTATCTGGTTTCTTTATAATTTCATATCTTTCATTTCTATGTCCTGCTGTTTTGATATAAACTTTTTTGCTTTTGCAGGATCCCATTCTAGATCATGATGCTACCTTTGGGCCAACTCCTCCGGCTCCTGATTTGTCTCCGGTTCGGGCTGCTGATCCTGAGGATGCTCCAGCTGCTGTTCTTGGTCCATCTGCATCCCTTGCACGTGCTGCTCCTACGGATCCCGGGGCTTCCGTGGATCCTGTAGAAATCCCGATTGCAGACCCGGTTCTTACTCCTCCTGCCGGCACTTCATCCCCCGTGGTGGCTCCTGATCCTGCTCCTGAGGTCCTTGGTAAGTTTTCTTTAGTTTTATCTCCTCGGTTCATTTGGATGCCTCAATTTCTGATTTTTCTTCTGTTGGCCCAGATATTTCTGTTCCTGGCCCTTCTTCTGCTATTGCTGGGCCTTCTGGAGTTGAGCCCGTTCCTGCTCAGCCCGGGGCTTCCTCCCCAGATTCTGCTCTTGACCTGCCTCCAGACCTTTCGGAGTATTGCTTGGAGTATCAGATCCAGTCCGTTGTGGGTCGGTTACCTCGCCATGCTATCGCGCGTATCATTTCCCATGTCTTTAGTCGTCGGCCATCCCGAGATAGAGGTCGCAGAGGAGGACGGGGCGGAGGACGTCGAGGTGATCCTGCACAGGAGTAGTAGATTAGGATTTTCATTTTTTCCTTATCCTTGTACAAAAAAGACTTGTATATATATGGAAAGAAACTTTTTTATTTATTCTCTCTTGTCTGGCTCTCTTTTCTTTTCAATTTCATGCAATTATAATTTGTACACAGGTGAAACAGGTAAAAAATTCGGATTTTTCTCCATTTTCCCTTTTTTTTGCATTTTTTCTTTGTATCCGATATATCAGATCGGATACACTGATATTTCTTTGTATCCGATATGACATGTCGGATACATTAACATCCCCTTGTATCCGGCATATTTCATTGGGTATGCAGAGACTCTTTTGTATCTGATCTGACATATCGGATACATTAAAAAATGCTATAAATGCAACCAGCCTCGGGATTTGCGTATTTTTTACGAGTTTTTGAGTTTAGAAAACCCCCTTTTCGCCTTTTTCTTCCTTTCATTGATTCTTAGCTTGCTCCCATCACTTCCAATGGATTCCGGATCATCTTTTGCCTTACCATTGTTTGTCTACGCAGCCTCTCTTGCAAAACAACCTTTTAGAGCAAAACCCCCTGATCTCACTAGGTACAGTCCTGTAGATTCATTCTATACTAGGTGGGTCAACTCCATGACCCTTGAGGAAGAGATTAGATGGGATTCTATTCATTTAGGCCATACTTTTCTCATCCCTTCCATCCCATTCAAGTGGGAAATTATTGAAGCCATGATTGGCCATTGGGTACCGGACTTAAACCTTTTTCGTTTTGGAAACCATGAGATGACCCCTACCATTGAAGAGGTTGAGACCATCTTGGACTTGAGGTTTGCAGAGAAGGTAGTGAACCCACCCCTTAAGCCTAGTTACAAGAAAGAGGCTTCTACTTTCCTGGGCATAAGGAAGAAGGATTTAGGGGATTCTGACACCCTTTTAACCTTGTCCAAGTCTTTTCTGACCAAGAAGCTTTTGAGGGGGGAGAACAAGGAAGCCAGGTTCAATGCCCTGACCCTGATAGTGGTTAATCAACTACTTTTCCCCCGGGATGACGATGAGGTAGACTTGGCCCTTATCTCAGTTATGTGCCAGGTTAGGGAGCGGGAGAGATTGGCCCCTATGATTTTGGCGGAGATGTACCAGGCTTTGACTGACTGTTATTACAGGAAGAAGAAGCGCTTCCTATCATGTGCCCCAATCCTGCAAGTAAAAATTCTCTTTTTTTTTTTCTTCTTTTTTTTTCTTTTGCTTTTTCTTTCTTTTTGCTTGCTTTTCTTTATAATATACTGAAATATCTCTCCTCCTTTACAGCTTTGGTTACTTGACCACCTGAGTCAGATTGAGGAGATCAATCGACACTTCTTCCCCAGCTTGAAGTTTCCTATTTTGATGAGCAACCGGGGGTGTCCTGACATTCCAGGAGGTAAATAGGGCTGGTTTACTTTCTTGGCTACACTCCAGGATGATCAGGTGAGGTGGCCTGGTACTTATCAGCCCAATGTAGAGACGGTGATCAGCTTTCGAGACAGCAACTTTTTGGTCCTGGATGGCTTGGGACATGCTGTGCTTTACCTTCCTTTGCGGGTTCTTCGTCAATTCAGCGCAACCCAGGGGATTATAATCCCAAGTGGATACGTGGACCATCTTGGGCCGCTTTCACCAGCCACCATGAAGCTGAATGCTTGGTTGATGAGGGAGTGGTCCTATGTTCGTTTTATGAGGAGCCCGGTCTTCTCCGAGTCCCATGTGAAGGACTATCTCTTCTGGATCAGGGAGTAGATACAGAGTCTGCCTCCAGTACCCGAAGATCCTCCTACAGTTTTGGCTCCTACTTATGAAGACCTCCTGGAGTCTGAGAGAGCTTCTCACAAGCAACTTCAGCAGATATGGGTACGAGAGGCCCAGGAGCTTAGGATACGGGGCCTCGACATGGAGAGGCAACTTGCAGAGCAAGTATCCCGCCGTCTTGCTGTGGAAAAGCGACTTGAGGAGCAGAGGCAGGCTCGCTGTTTCGAAGTCCGAGCATTGAGGCAGAAGCACCAGGATGCTTTAGCCAGCCTTAGGAGCATGAGGATCAGTCAGACCCTTTCAGATGAGGTTATTTCCTTCTTGAATGATTCCGCTGTAGAGGGGGCTTTTGGAGTTATTGCAGCTCAGGCAGCTCGGATTCGAGAACTTGAGAAGCGGCTAGGAGACAGAGACTAGCTTTGTTTCTTGCACTTTTTTTCTTTTTTTTTCATACCTTTGTACGAAAGCAAACTCCAATAGTGGAAAGACAAAAGATTTAATTCAAAAATAAATTTTTTATATTATTGGCCTCAGAATGCTCAGATGCTTGTAAAAACAAAGGTTTTATGAAAAGTATTTGATTTATCATCATTGGCCAAAGTATAGTTTTTTTTTTATTTTGTTTTTTTTTTTTTGAAATTTGGTCCATGCACTTAATCACCCATAAGTAAATGAATTAAAACCAGGTTAAATAATGAAGAGGGTAGTCCAAGTAATAATAAGGGATCAAAACCGTCCATCTTAAGACCTTTAGAGTCATCCCCAAATTCCTCTTCTTCCAGAATTGACCGTGTTACCCAATCTGCTCAGTCTCAGTACTTGTGCTGATTTCTCTTCAAGCTTGGATCACATGATCAACTCAACCTTTAATTTTTTCCTTTTTTTTATTCGTTTTTTTCTTTCTTGCCCATATTGCCCCTAGCGCCAGTTACGGTTTTCACTAGGGCTGGCTTCTGCATTCCGTCACCACCAATCTCACTCTGAACTTTGAATGAACATACTAAGATCACTGGGGGCTTAGAAATAGGACGAAACAAAGGCTAGGCTCGGTTTATGAAAGAAAAGGTATTAAAGGCTCAAAATTTTTCACATGTGGAAATAGGTCAACCGGACTTACAGACATGATGAATTTTGCCCCATTTCCCAAAATGAATCCTTTTCCTCTCTTTTCACACTTGGCTTTCATTTGCCATTTTTCTTTTTTCCTTATTTTTGCCCCAATTGGCCTTGCCCCGGTTTAGGTTTATCAAAGAAACGAACCGGTTCAACTTGGCTAGACTAGGGATTAAAATTTTGAAGGAAATAAAGAAGGATGGCCTCGGATCATTTCCTAGTAATGTTCACTCAAGGAAAATACCTTTTTACTGCATCAGAGTTAATTGGCTCAAGAAAATCTGTTCCATCCATTTCTGTCAAGATGAGTGCACCCCCTGATAGGACCTTTTTGACGACATACGGCCCCTCCCAATTCGGCTTGAACTTACCACGAGGATCTTCCAAAAATGGTAAGACTTTCTTTAGCACCAAGTTTCCTTCTTGGAAAGTTCTGGGCTTCACCTTCTTATTGTAGGCCCGGGCCATTATCCTTTGGTATAATTGGCCATGACATAGTGCTTTCAATCGCTTCTCTTCTATCAGGTTGAGTTGATCACTTCTTGACTGTATCCATTCAGCTTCTTCTAATTCAGCCTCCATGAGCACTCTGAGTGATGGGATTTCTACTTCCACTGGCAGAACTGCTTCCATCCCATAGACCAGGGAATACGGGGTTGCCCCAGTTAAAGTCCGGATTGAGGTTCTGTAGGCATGTAGAGCAAGTGGAAGCATTTCGTGCCAATCCTTGTAACTCACTACCATTTTCTGAATGATTTTCTTTAGATTCTTATTTGCTGCTTCCACTGCCCCATTCATCTTTGGCCTCTATGGAGTTGACTTATGGTGGGTGATCTGAAACTGCTCACACATCTTCTTCATGTCCTTGTTATTAATATTTGAAGCGTTGTCTGATACTATGGCACTTGGCAGTCCATAGCAACAAATAATATTGTGCTTAAAAAATTTAAGAACATGGTTGCTTGTGATATTCGCATATGAGGCTGCTTCTACCCACTTAGTGAAATAATCAATTGCCACCAAGATGAATCTGTGTTCGTTTGATGCCTTAGGGGAAATCATGCCGATGACATCTATGCCCCACATGGAAAAGGGCCATGGGGATGTCATGTTGTGCAACTCACTTGGGGGTGCATGCTTGTTATCTGCATATATCTGACATTGATGGCATCTCCTGACATGTATACAGCAATCATGTTCCATCGTCGACCAATAATATCCTAACTGCAGGATCTTCTTTGCAAGCATGTGTCCGTTCATATGGGGTCCACAAGCTCCTCCATGTACAGTCTCGATTAACCTTTATGACTCAGCCTTAGCAACACATCTGAGCAGAATATCGTTGTGTGATCTCTTGTACAAATGTCCACCACTTAGCAGGAACTGACAAGCTAATCTCTGTATTGTCCTTTTCTTAGTAGACGTGGCATTTTCTGGAAAACTTCTATTATTCAAGAAATTTTTGATATCTTGAAACCATGGTGTTTCCTCTTCTGGTGCTCCCTCCAGAACGAGACAATAAGCCGGTTCATCTCTGACCTCAATTTCAAGTGGTTTGATGTCTACCCCTTCTGGCATGCTGACCATGGAAGCCAATGTTGCTAGAGCATTCGCTAACTGATTCTTGGCCCTTGGCATATAGTTAAAGGAAATTTGAGTAAAATTTGTGCTTATTTCTTCCAAATATTGGTGATAGGGGATCAATTTGTGATCCTTGGTTTTCCATTCACCAGTTGTTTGGAAGATGATAAGACTCGAATCTCTGTATACGTCAAGTTCTTCCACTTCATGATCTATGGCGGCTTGCAACCCAATTATACATGCTTAATATTCTGCAATATTATTGGTGCACTGGAATCTCAGCTTCACTGCAATCGGGATGTGTGAACCATCTGGTTTGACCAAGACTGCCCCAATTCCATTTCCATTCATGTTGGCGGCCCCATCGAAGAACATCTGCCAAGAATTTTCACTTTTCTCTTCTTCAGTGAATAGAATTGCCTTATCAGGAAAGTTTGTTTTCAACGGTTGGTATTCTGGCAAAGGATGTGCAGCCAGGTGATCAGTAATGGCCTGACCTTTAATCGCCTTCTGAGTTACGTAAGTGAGGTCAAACTCGGAAAGTAACAACTACTATTTTGCCGTTCTGCCAGTTAGTGCCGGTTTCTCAAATAAGTACTTCAGAGGGTCCATCCGGGATATCAATAATGTGGAGTGACTAAGGAAGTAATGCCTTAGCCTTTGAGTTGCCCACACTAGAGCACAGCAAGTCTTTTCCAACGGTGAGTACTTGGATTCATATTCTGTGAATTTTTTACTCAGATAGTAAATTGCCCTTTCCTTTCTACCCGTCTCATCATGCTGCCCCAAGACACATCCCATCGATGTTTCCAATACTGACAAGTACAGGATCAGCGGTCTTCCTGGAGTTGGTGGCACTAGCACAGGTGGGTTTAGCAAATACTTCTTTATTGTGTCAAATGCCTGCTGACAATCCTCATTCCAGACCGTTGGGTTATCCTTCCTCAGAAGTTTGAAAATTGGTTCACAAATAGCTGTGAGTTGTGCTATGAACCTGCTTATGTACTGAATTCTTCCAAGAAACTCCCTGACCTCCTTCTCTGTTCTGGGTGATGGCATTTCAATTATGGCCTTGGCTTTAGCGAGGTCAATTTCAATTCCTC
This sequence comes from Buxus sempervirens, assembly GCA_947561395.2. Taxonomy (NCBI): domain Eukaryota; kingdom Viridiplantae; phylum Streptophyta; class Magnoliopsida; order Buxales; family Buxaceae; genus Buxus; species Buxus sempervirens. The sequence continues at coordinate 15,268,429 of OX387193.1, forward strand.
TTCTGCTCACTATAAATCCTAGCAACTTCCCTGATGTAGCCCCAAAGACGCATTTAACCGGGTTAAGCCGTAGACTGTACTTTCTGAGTCGATCAAACACTTTCTTCAGATTGATCAAGTGGTCCTCTTCTTTGCACGATTTGGCAATCATATCATCCACGTAGATCTCCATCTCCTTATGGATCATGTCATGGAATAGTGCAGTCATGGCCTGCTGGTATGTTGCCCCAGCGTTTTTAAGCCCAAATGGCATGACTGTATAGTGGAAGGTGCCCCAAGGTGTGATAAACATTGTTTTCTCTTGATCTTCCTTAGCCATCTTGATCTGATTGTATCCCGAGAAACCATCCATGAACGAAAATAGGCTATGTACCGCAGTATTATCGACCAGAATGTCGATGTGTGGAAGCGGAAAATCATCCTTTGGGATTGCCTTGTTCAGATCTCTGTAGTCCACGCACATTCTGACTTTCCCGTCCTTCTTTGGTACCGGCACTATGTTTGCGAGCCACTCGGGGTACGTAGAGACTGCCAGAAATCTTGCTTGGAATTGCTTGACCACTTCATCCTTGACCTTCAGAGTCCATTCAGGTTTCAATCTTCTCAGCTTCTGCTTGATTGGCTTAACCCCTGGCAAAATTGGCAACTTGTGCACCACCATGTCAGTGTCCAACCCTGGCATGTCCCGATATGACCAAGCAAACACATCCTTATAGTCTGCCAAGAACTGTGTCATTTCACCATGCTGCACATTAGATAAACATGCCCCAATTTTCACTATTTTTGGGTCATCTTCGGTCCCAAGATTTATTGGAATGGTCTCCTCAATATTAGGTTGGACCCTCTTTTCATGACGTTCCAATTGATATTCAATTTCTTTTGGAACATCTTCTTCTTCGACCTTGGTCTCTTCTTCAATCCTCATGAGATCAAAGTCGAGCTCAAAGTCGAAGTCATATTCAACTTGGTCCAATTTGGCTTGATTATATGGTTCATAAGTGTGAGACACGGGAAAAAATCACCGAAGATGATCATCCCTCCGTCAACACACGGGGCTCGACGTAAAAATTGGAAGAGTCGTCACCATTCAGATTTTGGGCGTGAATGGACACCAAAAGTTTAAAAATAAGCAAAAATAGCCAAAAGACAAATTCTAGGGTAAAAATAACCCTACTTGAAAATCAAATCCAGAGATGGGTAAGGGGATTAATTTATGAACGGGGGAAGGTGTTAAGCACCCCCATTCATCCACACGAAGTTGTTGCCAAGTGTTTGTTCATGCGAAAAAAGAAATAAGAAAGCTTGCTAAAAGTCATGAAAAACCTTGGAAAAGGCCAAATATATGATATCTTCACATGAAGATCCAAATGGATTCCAGATCCTCTCTTATGTCAATATCATTTCTGGAATATCACAAAAAGATGGAAATCAAAGCACAAGTTGCTCAAAACCAAGTTGAATCAAATCCGGAAAATTCGGTGAAAGTAATACCATTTGTCTTGAAATCATTCAAATCCAATTTTAAATCAAATCAAACCAAATCCATTTGAAAGATTATGGTAAATAATAGTCTCAAGCAAAATTTCAAGTAATTCTGGGTGAAAACCTAGGAGTTATGCTCCTTGCAAAGTTGCTGCTGGAGAAAATCCAAAATGGCAAGTGGGCAACTTTGGAAAATTATTTAGAAAACTCCATTCCATAGAAATTCCTGAAATTTGGTGTGATTGAAGTCTGTATGGCCATATTTTGAATGAAACTAGCCTCATACAAAAATTCATTCAGATGTGCCTTGGGTGGTCTCCCGAACAGGCCCCGAAGATCACAGCTTTACCCAGAAAAGTACTGATGAACAGTTTTGAGTAAATCCGTTACCAATAATTCAAATGGAGTCAAAAAATTATGAAACTAATTAGATTTGAAAATAGACTCATAAAGGAGTGCCTAGAAACAAAAATCATTCGAATTGGACTTAAAACGAACACATGGCGCTCCGTCGAAGTGACAAGTTCCGTATTTAAACCTGAACTGTCCAATCAACTTCGACAGAGAGGTGTCAAGAATCTGCTTGATAGAAATTAATGAAATTTGGTGGACATAAACTAGAGAGCCTCACCTTTCCCATGGTTCAGGAATCGCTCCAAAATTCATCCGGACGATAAAGTTATGAGCGTCCGAAGTAAGGGTACAGTTGCTGTCAAGCTAAGCCTTTTTTGAGTAAAACCGATGCAAAACTGTGACCAAGTGCGTGTAATTCGTGCAAAATGAACACAAAACCCTTAAAAATCATTTAAAAACATTCCATAATTGATTGAGGCCATTTATTTGTGATTTATCACAATGAATGTAATAAATCCCCAAATGTGAGCCTATCCCGCTAAAATAGTGCTATGTATGTGCAAGTGTGAAAAATTATACAAGATCAATATAACAATATAGAATGCATACATATTCATCAAAATAAGGTTCTAAAACAACCTAGGGTTCCGTTCCATTATCGTTTCCCTTTGTTCTCTCTCCCTGTTAAACACGGTTCTTCAAGATAATCATGGGGTACTTTGAATATGAAACGGTTTTCAATCATTCAAAAAGGCTTTATGCTACATAGGTTCTAGCACTAGGGTCAATCCCCAGTCTCGTTTCTCCTAGATCCCGCCTTCACGTTTACGGCTAGGGGGAGTTTCGAGATACTTTGAGCCGGGGAAGGGTTTTCACACACACAAAAAGGCCTTATTCTACAGAAAGGTAGAAGAAGAGATCTAGATCTAGAAATGTCAAGACAAAAATAAAAAAGGTTTGAGGCTTACCTGGGTTCTGGAAGTACTTCCGCAGCGGTTTCCCTCTTCTCTTGGAGCTCTTCTTGGTGAGAATTCAAGGCAAGAGTTAATGGCCATTTGCTTAAGGAGGAGCCTCCTATTTATAGGCAAAGGTTAGGGTTAGGGTTGGTGAGAATGGTAGACACAACATAATGTCTATAGCCCGCCAACCTTAACCCTAAGGCTATTTCCGAGATTTCCCCTCATTTAATGAGGGATATGATGGTAAAAGTGAAAAGCTCTTGGAAAACCCTAATTTTGAGCAAAACTTGTGTATCCGGTATATCAGGCCGGATACACAAGGACCTTAAGGTATCCAGCATAGAATACTGGATACGCTAAAGCTCTCTTGTGTCCGGTATGTTCCACCGGATACAAAGAGGAGTACTTGTATCCGGCCTGAGTTGCCGGATACAGGTAAAAACTTATTTTCTTCAATTTTTGTGCTGGCATTCAAGGAGATAATGATTTTTGATGATAATTGATCATTTTGACAGTGCAATTTGGGGTGTCTACAATAAGTGGTTTGGACCTTTTTGAAAAAATTAAATTTTCTAGAAAAAATAGAAAAATCTTTTTGGTTTTTTTGTGAGCCATCTAAACATAATTCCCCTGAAGACGAAGGCTCATTAGGACATTCTGGGAAGTGGCATTCCACTATTGGAGTTTTTTTTTGGAAGCCGCGTCAGTTTGCCAAACAAACGCTGCTTCAAAGGTAAGGGGAGTTTCCTCCCAATTATTCAAAAAATGTTTTTCAGGAGCGGGGGAAATATGGAAAGCCTGCTCCTCAAGCCTGGAATCCAATGCCATCATCACCGGGTGGGTACTGCCCTTTTCTGCTACGGGGCCCAGTCCAGATATAACCTCATCTGGAATCTTCACGGCTGCCCAGTCAATGAAAGGCAGGTCCATGTCCGCTCTTGTCTTATCGCCCTCAGTCATGGCGAAGAAAGCCCCAACATCTTCAGAGAAATCCACCTGCTGCTCGGGCTGTGGCCCAGGCCCGCCCAATGTTCCAAGCATAGGAGATGGGTTATATGGCTGCAGGGTTGGAACAGAAGGCCTTTGGTATGGGTTGGTGTTACGGTAGGAAGGCTTGGATTGGTCCATAGGAGGAGACAGTTGGATGATGCAAGAGGGTTTCGGAAAACTTTCCCTTAAATGAGGGAATTTTCCTTTACTTCTTTTCTCTCATTCTTCATGCTTCATCCTCCTCCAGCCTCTGGGTTTAAACCCCAACCCTACTTTAGGAACCAGCTTCTTGGCCCTGATGGGCTCCACCATTCCTTGCAAATTTATTCTCAGGCCTTTCCCCGGATGAAAGTGGTATTTTTCCATCACTTTCCTTACCATTTTCTCAGCAGTAGTCTCCTTCTTTTCTTTTTTCTCACACCCCCCAGGTATGAAATTAACCGTCTCAAACTGAAACGAGTGGAATGCAATTTTTTCAACAGTCAAATCCACATTTATTAAGGGTACATCAGGTGACACAATGGGAGGCACCAAGTTCTCAGCTAGGACTGTTATCACCCTTTGCCCTCTTATGTATTTCCCCCTTTGGTGGAGCGTGGATGGTATTGCCCTAGCCGAGTGTATCCACGGCCTTCCTAGGAGCAGATTGAAGGCTGCGGGTATATTCATCACCTCAAATGTGATGTTGAAGATATTCGGTCCGATTGTGACCGGCAGTTCAATCTCCCCTAGGGAGTGTGTCTTAGAGCTATCAAAAGCTCTCACTATCCTCCCATTTTGCTTAATCTTCGACTGATCTAGACCAAGCTTGACAAAAGTGATTAGCGGGCAGACGTTTAATGCCGACCCGTTGTCAATTAATACCCGTGCGATCATACTGCCCTTACAAAGCACTGTGATGTGAAAATGGTCAACATGATAACACCCATCTAGGCTTATCTCACTTTCGGAGAAACTTATCACATTATGTGACAAGATTTGACCAACCATTTTGCCTAGTTGGTCTGGATCGATGGTTTGGGATACATGTGCACTCTGTAGCACCCTTAACAATGCATCCCTGCACTTTTTAGAATTCAGCAAAAGGCCCAGTATTGAAATCTGGGCTGGGACCTCTTTCAATTGATCAACAAGATTGAATTCATTTTTTTTTATTATTTTTATGAGGTCTGATGCCTCATTTTCTGCACCCTAGGGGGTGTCTTCTCCTACTTTTGTTTTGCCCTTCAACTTTCTTTTTTCTTCTGTTTCTTTTCTCTCTCTCTCCTCCTCTGTTTCTTTTTCTTTCTCCACTCCTTCCACACATTTCCCCGACCTCGTCATGAGGTTCACTTCCTCCTGGTTATGGTTCCTGACCACTGGAACCATAGCCGTGACCCCCTCGCTGTAATTCCATGGTACAGCTGCCTCAGAATAGGCTAATTTAGGGACGTTGACCACCAATTGCTGGAGTTTGGACCGGGATGTATGGGCCGGTCTAGGGACACTGTAGGAAGCTGGAATGTTTACAACCATGGGTTGGAGTTTGGACCCAGATGTGGTTGATGGAACTGAAGAGGTGATGGATGCAGTGGTAGGGTCAAGGTTGATGACCAAAGGAGCAAGTGGACTGCAATTGAAGACCAGAGGAGGCCTTGCAATATTTATTTGGGCTATAAGAGAGGGGACCCGGTTCAGAGAGGAGCTAATGTCCTCCGCAGTATTATCATTTTTCTAGGAGACCACATTGACCTCCTCTTCTTCTTTCTCTTGGAAAAAATGGACCTTAACCGAGGTCCCCACGGGTGCTATAAGCTGAGATGGGTCAAAGGCCCTTCTCTTGGTAGATATGGCAGTGATGGAGTTGGACGGGCCTGCCCCACTATGGTACGGCAAGGGGTTTTGCCCGATATCATTCCCCGACGAGGCGGGTGCAGCTGTGTTGAAAACCAGAGCCTTCTGATCCAGCAGATCTTGGACTGCATGCTTCAGCATCCAACAAGTGTCAGTAGAGTGCCCCGGTGCACCCATGTGATAGTCGCACGTGACGGCTGGATCAAAATTCCTCCCCTTCGAGGCATTTGGGTTGGGCTCTTTTAGGGTTACATACCCCCCTTTCAACAGGGTCGGTAACAGTTGGGAAAGAGACACAGGAAGGGGAGTAAAAACTCTGTTCCTCCTTGCTGCCATCCAGGCATCCTTCTCTTTCTTGGTAAAGGCCCTCCTCTGATTTGCAGGTACGAAGGGGGAGAAATTGACATTAAGTGGGGTCTGGAATAACTGCTGGGCCGGCTGGGCCGGCTGGGCCTGTTGGGCTTGTTGAGATGCCGATATGTTGACATGGAGTGGTTTCTTGGATGGGGGAGCTTGTACCAGGTTCACTTCCTCTTCTTTCTTGGCTCCGTTCTTCTTAAACCCAATTCCCTTCTTCTGTGCCAGGGAAGCGGAGGAATCAGATTGCTCAGTCAAAGTAGAATAGTCAATGAGCCTTCTTGACCTGACCCCCTCCTCGATCCGGTCTGCCACCTGTACTAGGGCTGCAAAATTGGTGGTGATCTGCCCCACTAGATGGTTGTAGAAGGGTTGTCTCAGTGTGCCTACAAAAGTCGAGATCATCTCGGGTTCCAGCATGGGCGGCTTGACCTGGGAGGCAGCCTCTCTCCACCTCTTGGTATACTGCTGTACAGACTCATCTTTCCCTTGCTCATCCTCATCATGTCGTACTGGTCTCGCACGATCTCAGAGTTGAACTTGTACTGGTCCAAGAAGGCATCGGCCAAGTCCTTCCACCTCCTGATCCTTCCATGGTTCACTGTGGCGAACCACCTAAGAGCTGACCCTGTCAAACTCCTCTGGAAGAGTTGGATCAGAATGCCATCATCCCGGCCAAATTGGCATAGGGCCCCGCAGTATAGTTTCAAATGGCTCATCGGGCAACCCGTGCCATCGTATTTACTGAAGTCAGGGCACTTGAACTTGGCCGGTAGGCATGCATCCGGGTACATGCACAAGTCCTCGAAGGTGGTACCTCCGTAGTTGTTTCCCCCCTTTACTTCCTTCAGTTCTTCCTGGATCCTCTCTATCCTGTGTAGCATTTTTCTTTCCATCTCCTCCCTAGCTTTTTCCTTCTCAGATTCCACAGTGTTTTCTCAGATTAGGATAGGTTCAGGGATCGGTTCAGAAATGGGCTCAGGCATGGGTTGAGCCGGAGGCAGAACGTAGGCTTGAGGTGGCGGTGCTTGATGGGAAGTCGATGCTTGATTTTGGACCTGGGCTTGTTGGGCCTGAGCCGCCAGTAAGTCCCCCAGCATTTTGGCCAGACCAGCCACTTGCTCTTGCAGCTGAGCAAAGTCCTGAGCAGGTACGGTGGCTTGAGCTTGATTCTCTTCAGTATTCATTGCTCGGGCTTTGGATCTGGTCACGGGAGCAATGATGGCAAGTAAGTGTACCTGGCGAAGGAAAAGCAAAGAAACATGTCAGCTTCCATTTAGCTTGAGTCACACCCCTATAATTGTAGACAAGTAGGTTAGGTGAACACAAGTCTGGATTCATTTGTCTTTATTATTAATTTTTTTTATTATATTTTCCATTTTTTTGTTTTTTGTTTTTATTTTGAGTGGTTCTCGTGACCAAACAAAGGTTTTTGGAATATTCTGGGGCTTCCAAATGTCCCACAATTTTTGATTTGATTGGTTCTCGTGACCAAACAAAGGTTTTTTTTTTTGGACTATTCTGGGGCTTCCAAGTGTCCCTCCAATTTTTGATTTGATTGGTTCTCGTGACCAAACAAAGGTTTTTTTTGGAATATTCTAGGGCTTCCAAATGTCCCCAAATTTTTTTTGATTTTGATTGGTTCTCGTGACTAAACAAAGGTTTCTTGGAATATTCTGGGGCTTCCAAGTGTCACATAAATTTTTTTTTGATTTTGATTGGTTCTCGTGACCAAACAAAGGTTTCTTGGAATATTCTGGGGCTTCCAAGTGTCCCTCCAATTTTTGATTTGATTGGTTCTCGTGACCAAACAAAGGTTTTTGGAATATTCTGGGGCTTCCAAACGTCCCACAAATTTTTTGATTTTGAATGGTTCTTGTGACCAAACAAAGGTTTCTTGGAATATTCTGGGGCTTCCAAGTGTCCCACAAATTTTTTGACTTTGAATGGTTCTTGTGACCAAACAAAGGTTTTTGGAATATTCTGGGGCTTCCAAACGTCCCACAAATTTTTTGATTTTGAATGGTTCTTGTGACCAAACAAAGGTTTCTTGGAATATTCTGGGGCTTCCAAGTGTCCCACAAATTTTTTGACTTTGAATGGTTCTTGTGACCAAACAAAGGTTTTTGGAATATTCTAGGGCTTCCAAACGTCCACAAATTTTTTTGATTTTGAATGGTTCTTGTGACCAAACAAAGGTTTTTGGAATATTCTGGGGCTTCCAAATGTCCCACAAATTTTTTGATTTTGAATGGTTCTTGTGAACAAACAAAGTTTTTTGGAATATTCTGGGGCTTCCAAATGTCCCACAAATTTTTTGATTTTGAATGGTTCTTGTGACCAAACAAAGGTTTTTTGGAATATTCTGGGGCTTCCAGATGTCCCACAAATTTTTTGACTTTGAATGGTTCTTGTGACCAAACAAAGGTTTTTGGAATATTCTGGGGCTTCCAAACGTCCCACAAATTTTTTGATTTTGAATGGTTCTTGTGACCAAACAAAGGTTTCTTGGAATATTCTGGGGCTTCCAAGTGTCCCACAAATTTTTTGACTTTGAATGGTTCTTGTGACCAAACAAAGGTTTTTGGAATATTCGAGGGCTTCCAAACGTCCACAAATTTTTTTGATTTTGAATGGTTCTTGTGACCAAACAAAGGTTTTTGGAATATTCTGGGGCTTCCAAATGTCCCACAAATTTTTTGATTTTGGATGGTTCTTGTGAACAAACAAAGTTTTTTGGAATATTCTGGGGCTTCCAAATGTCCCACAAATTTTTTGATTTTGAATGGTTCTTGTGACCAAACAAAGGTTTTTTGGAATATTCTGGGGCTTCCAGATGTCCCACAAATTTTTTGATTTTGAATGGAAAAAAATCCAACCAAAGGTTTTTTTTTCTTTTTGCTGAATTTTCTCAGTTTTCAAGTTCAAGAGCTTGATTGAAACTTGTTTGAATTGAATTGGTATAAAAAAATATGACACCTTAGTTTGCCTTCATGAATTTCAAAATTAGGTTAAATCCTGAAAGAATATTTTATTTTATTTTATTTTTATTTATTTATTTTTGAAACATTTTTATATTCTCTTTGGGGTGCCTAAGGATTATCCACAGTGTTTTATGCATTTTATTTTGAAAATTTGGGCTGAAAAACCAATTTGGACATTTTCTGCATGTATCCGATATGAAGTATCGGCTAAAGCTATGTCGTATTGTATCCGATATGAATGATCGGATACATGCATAGATTTTTGTAACCGATAAAGTATGCCGGATACGAATAAGACCATGTTTAACCGATCTGAGTTGTCGGTTAATGCCGAGATGGTCCTTTTTGACTTATTTTTTCACCAGATCATGTTTTTTTCATTCCCACTTGATGTTCACCTTGACTTGGCCTCTAAATCCAGCCCCAAATTGGGCTTTGACACTACACTTGCAAAATTCACAAATTCATGAGGGTATTTGTACCCGCCAAAGTTATGCACCAATCCTTGGATTTTGTACACTTGGTTGCCTCCTACATGGACTGTGGGTGGGATGACTATTAAATTGAGTTGGAAACTCATCCTATAGGTTACACCAACCTTAGGCTATATACATTTTTGGGAAAAATTTCATCCCAAGCATATGGACACCATGGTTTTTTAATTTACATGAAGATAAAAGAATACATGGCTTTACCTTGCCACCTTGTGTTACCTTCAATATAGTATTCATATTATACCTTGGCCTGTGAAACATGCAAACGGCCTTCCCACATTTACACTCAATTCCCCAAACGCAGTTGTGTACTTTAAGCTGAAAACGTGTTTCTCCACCTTCAAGCGTATGGTTTTTGGGTTTTGGCTTAATTGGCAACTTAGAACTCAAGTCTAGTGATGCCCGGAATCGAATCACAGATCCCATTGTCATCACATCATTGACTCAAATTCTAAGGTGAATGTTTTCACTTTTGCTTTCCGAAGTAATCGACCTCGGCGCGCCAAGCTACCCACATTCATGGTTCAACTTCTTATAGGTAATGGGTAGGCTGTGCAAATAGTTTAAAGTGCTCAAGTGCATTTGAAATTCAAGGTGCATTCATAAGGTCCCAGGCCCTTGCCACTCTTTTTCATAGCCATGCATACAATTTCAAGCCAAGGCATATGACATTATATTGAAAGCAAAACATAAGCAAGCAAGAGAGCCAAAGCAACCAAATATGCACACAAGTATTACATGCCCAAAAAGTAGCATACAAACATGGCATTATATTGCACAAATCACCATTAGATCATGAAAAACATGTTTGTAAAATTCAAAACATCCCCTAAATTTCCAGATTTTATGCTCTTTTTTCATGCTCAAAGTGTATCATTTACACTCCAAATTGAAGGCCTAAAAATACAGCACCTATATGCATTGTACAAGAAGCTTTTAACCGGGGAAACATGCTTGAAAAACCCCTAAAAACCTCTACTGAATTCTGGGTTTTATGGTCTCATTTTCATGCTCAAATTGCATTGTTTATACCTCCAATTGAAGCCTAAAATACAGCAACTACTTGACATGATACAAGAAAGGTTTTGTTGGTGAAAACGTGCTTGAAAACCCTCCTAATAGCTACTGAATTTCCAGATTTTTTTCGTCATTTTTATGCTCAAGTGACATTGTTTTATGCCCAAATTAAAGCCTAAAAATACAGCACCTAAATGTATTGCATAAGAGGTGTTTTGTTGAGGAAAACTTGCTTGAAAACCCCCAAAAATGGCTACTGAATTTACAGATTTTTTTGCTCATTATGTTCATGCTCAAATCATGTCATCCTATACCCCAAATCAAAGGCATGCCATAAAAAAACATTTAAGCTCACGAAAGCATTGTTCATGGGAATCATGCTTGAATACCCCAAAAGTTACACTAAATTTCTAGATTTCAAGTTTTTAAATTTTTTCATGTTCACCTCATGGCATTGAAACCCAAAATAACACATGCTCTCACAAAATATAGCAAAGTCCTATTACAAAATGGGCTTTCCCTTAAACACATTCATAGACACAATCAAGCAACATACCCATGCTTTTATCCATGTGAGTTTTCTAATCATACAAATCAGATTTGAGATTCAATATACACAATTAAAGTAGGCAAAATAGCAAGCCTTCAAAAATAAAGAAAAAGGCATGAACAAATACACAAAATGGCTTAAATCCACAACTCCCCAGCGGAGTCGCCAGTTGTGAGACATGGGAAAAATCACCGGGATGATTTCCCCTCTATCAACACACGGGCTCAACGTAAATTGAGAGAATCGCCACCATTCAGATTTTTGGGGTGTGAATGGACACCAAAAGATTTAAAAACAATCAAAAAGAGCTAAAAGGCAAATTCTAGAGTAAAAATAACTCTACTTGAAAATCAAATCCAGAGATGGGTAAGGGGATTAGATTATGGACGGGGGAAGGTGTTAGGCACCCCCATTCACCCACACAAGGTGGTTGCCAAGTGTTGTTCATGCCAAAAAATAAGAAAGCTTGCTAAAAATCATCAAAAACCTTGAAAAAGGACAAATGTATGATATCTTCACATGAAAATCCAAATGAATTCTAGATCCTCTTTTATGTCAATATCACTTTTGGAATATCACCAAAAGATGGAAATCAAAGCAAAAGTTGCACAAAACCAAGTTGAGTTAAATCTAGAAAATTCGGTAAAAGCAAGAACCATTTGTCTTGAAATCATTCAAATCTAATTTAAATTGAATCAAACTAAATTCATTTGAAAGATTATGATAGATAGAAGACTCATGCAAATTTTCAATCCATTCCGATTAAAATCCTAGGAGTTATTCTCCTTTGAAATCTGCTGCTGGAGATAATTAAAAGTGATAAGTGGGCAACTTTGGAAAATCATTTAGAAAAATCGGCTCCATATAAATTTATGAAATTTGGTGTGAATGAAGTCTGTATAGCCATCTTTCAGATGAAACTAGCCTTATACAAAAATTCATTCGGATGTGCCTTGGGTGATCTCCCGAACAGGCCCCGAAGATCACATATTTACCCAGAAAAGTGCTGTTAAACAGCTCTGAGTAAATCTATTACCAACAACACAAATGGAGTCAAACAATTATGAAACCAACTGGATTTGAAACTAGACTTCCAAATTAAAACTCAGAAACAAGAATCATTCGAATCGGACTTAAAACAAACACATGGTGCTTAGTCGAAGTGACAGGTTCCGTATTCAGACCTATCAACTTCGACAGAAAGGTGTCACAAATCCGCTTGATAGAAATTCATGAAATTTTACAGGCATAAACGAGACAGCCCCACCTTTTCCATGGCTCTAGAATCACTCCAAAATTCATCCGAACGATGAAGTTACGTGTGTCCGAAGTTGGGGTACAGTTGCTGTCAAGTTAAGCCTTTTTTTTGAGTAAAATCAATTTAAACAGTGATAAAGTGTGTGGAATTTGTGCAAGATAAATCAAAACCATTTTGAAAAGATATTGAAGAATCTCTAGGAAGAAATGGGGCACAAGTTCGGCTCACCATCCTCTCCGATTGGAAAGGATATGCCAAAAACCCCAAAATTGAGCAAAAATGCCCAAAACCGAGAGGTTGGACCTAGAGGCCTTCAATACTCAACAAAACTTGCTTGAAATCATATTGAAAACCAACAAGAAATATTCCAGAATTATTTGATTGGGGCTATTTATTCCAGATCTACCACAATGATGGCAATAGATCCGAAATACAAGCCAAATCCGACAAAACAAGTGCTATGTGTATGTGTATAAAAATCCATTCAAGAACAATATAACAACGTATAGCATGCATTTAGATCAATCAAAAGGGGTTCTAGAACAACCTAAGGTTCCGTTCCATTATCGTTTCCCTTAGTTCTCTCTCCCCGTTAAACACGGTTCTTCAAGATAATCTTGGGGTACTTCGAATATGAAATAGTTTTCATAGATTCAAAAGACTTATTCAAATAGGTTCTAACACTAAGATCAATCCCCAGTTTCGTTTCCCCTAGATCCCGCCTTCACGTTTTACGGCTAGGGGGAGTCTCGAGGTACTTTGAGTAGGGGAAGGGTTTTCACACACATAGAAGAGGCCTTATTCTACAGAAAGGTAGAAGAAGAGATCTAGATCTAGAATGTAAAAACAGAAAAATAAAGAGAGGTTTGAGGCTTACCTGGGCTTCTGGAAGCAAGACTGCAGTGGTTCCCCTCTTCACTCGGAGCTCTTTGATCTCCAACTTCTTAGCAAAAGTTCTTGGCAAGAGTTAATGGCCATTTGCTTAAGGAGGAGCCTCCTATTTATAGGCAAAGGCTAGGGTTAGGGTTGGTGAGATGGTAGACACAACATAATGTCTAGAGCCCACCAACCTTAACCCTAAGGCTATTTCCGAGATTTCCACTCCTTTAATGAAGGATATGATGGTAAAAAGTGAAAACTCTTGGAAAACCTTAATTTTGAGCAAAAAGCATGTATCCGACATGTCAGGTAGGATACACGAGCACCTATGCGTATTTGGCATATGTTGCCGGATACATTAAGGTCTACTTGTATCCGACAACTTATGTCGGATATGAAGAGGTATGCTTGTATCCGACCTGAGTTGTCGGATACAAGGAAAAATGCACATTTCTCAAATTTTGTGCTGGCTTCAAAGGAAATAATGATTTTTTCCAATTATTCTTCATTTTTACTCTGCAATTTGGGGTGTCTACAGGTGCTTACACTTAGCACGAAAGGACTTAAATCCTCGACTATATTTTGTTAGAGAAATTTGCACTTATCTTCCTTCTGGTTTCCAACAACTACAAATACCTCTCCTAAGGTTTTTTGAAATGATACTTATCTCCCCTATTTTTTTCTGTTATCTACTTCATATCCCTCCCTTTTGAACAAATATTATTAAAATTTGAATATATTTTCACAAATTTACCCTTCTTTAAGTACAAAAAATGTAACATTTTGAGATTTTTTATAATAAAAATAATTTTTTAAGGTTCAAAAATCTTAATAATCAATTTAAAAATCATTTGTGACTTTATTATTTAAATTTTAAAATTTTCATATTTCAAATAAAAATTGGCGAGTCAAATTTTATAAGCCTACCAAGGGTGGTAAGTGTCATTTCAAAAACCTTAGGTGACGTTTCTGTAGTTGACAGAAACCTATCATATATGGTCTCTTGACCATTGATGGTAGGGCCGTCGTAAGAAAATCCAATAGAGAATTACATTCAGGTAGAGATGGTAACAGAGCAGTTTGTTAATCCACAGTTTGGGTTTTGTTTGGGTTTTGTAATTTATAATTAAAATGGGTTATGATTGCTAGAATTCAATCCAACGCAACCGTAGCCTGTGTCGAATCCCACTGTAAGCACCCAAATTTTGTTCGAACCAAAAAGTGCTAAACACAGCAAAACCCTAAGTAAGCTGAAACAAAGAGCTAAAAATTTGTTATTTTGCCAAAAGCTGATTTGGCTAGTAACTCTTGCACCATTGAAAATTACGCTTCGATACGATTCCAACGCAATTAAATTTGCGTGAATCGGAGTTCGAACAATGAAGTTACGGCCAAAACAGTTTGAAGGGCGTTTTTGTAAATTTATAAGATTTGGTTTGCCATGTGGCAAACCTGTATATCTCAAGCTGGGCATTGTGCAGCAATGTGCAAAAATAAAATTTTAAAAAAAAAAAAGAGAGAAAAAAAAGAAGGAAAAGAAAATAAAAAAAAAAAGAAAAATAATAATTTAGATAAAGGAGGGGCAAACCGCCCCTCCTTATCTAATATGATTGGTGGGAAGGGAGGTGGCCCACGTGGGCCTGCCTCCCCTCCCCATTTCCTTCTCCCTTCTTTGAAGGGAGAATACCTTTTTTAAAATAAAAAAAAAAGAAACGAACCAAAAAAAAATTTGTTAGATAATGAGGGAGGGGCGGTTCGCCCCTCCCTATCTAATGTGATTGGTGGGAGGGGAGGCAGGCCCACGTCCGCCCCTCCCTATCTAATGTGATTGGTGGGAGGGGAGGTGGCCCACGTGGGCCTGCCTCCCCTCCCTCATCACCTTCTCCCTTCTCTATTTAAAGAGAAGGGAGACGAGTTACAGAGGAGGGGGGTGACAGAAAAAAAAAAAGAAAGGGACGAGTTACAGAGGGGATGAAAACGGAAGGGTGAAGAGAGACCTGGGGAAGGACAGTGAGATAACAAGAGAGAGGGAGAAGAGTTAAAAAAATAAATAAAATAAAATTTTGGAAGAAAACTACTGATGGTCGATCAAGTGGACTAAGATAATCAACGGTTGAAAATTTTTGGCTTGATTCACTTACACTGTTCATCGTCCCTCACTCCTTGCATCCCCGCTTCAAAAAAAAAAAAACAGCAACTTCAAATTCTTGAGGAGCTCCAAACCTAGATAAGTTCTTCATCAAGGTATGATCCTTATTGTAATATAGAGGTTATGTTTGTATTTGTGAATTGCAAGCAAGGTGAGATGTAATCTTTTGATGGCATAGCCAATCCTGCATGTGAAGTCGACATAGCCGAATCCATGTGCCCACCTAAGTTCTTCATTGTTTATAATATTGCTTATTTTGTCTTGTTGGTTCTTATCACCTTTGTTTGATTCGTGAATGTAAAAATACGAAGTAAGTTGGAGAATGGAAGCCATGATCAAGCATGGAAGCTCACGGCTTTCAAATTTTTTTGATTAAACAGAAAAATCAGTTTGCAATATCTCCAATAAAGATACATTGAAAGTATGCTAGAAGTCCTAGAATTTCATTAAGATCATTCTTTATGCCTTTTTTGGAATTTTTATGCAATCACCAAGACCCCAACAACAAGGTTGGGTTCGTTGAAGTCTAGGGAATAAATTGGTGAATTTAATAAAACCTTATACTGTTTTGATATATTTAGAAGTTTAGGGCATAAAAAAAAAATTAGATCCTTTTCTTTTCTTTCCCTGATTTCTAAACTTTCATTTCAGAAGCCCCCCTTTTCTAATTTTTACCTTATTCTCTCATTTTAAATACTTTTTGTGTACAATTTTCTACTGTGTTTCTTAATTTACTTGCTATATAATGTGAATCGATGGTTTTCTGAGGAATAGCATATGAAAATGACCATTTTACCCCTAGGAGAAAATTGGGTTTTTCAATGGGCACGATCAAATTAGAACTTAATGGGAACTTTCCAATATCATGTTTCTTACTTTATGTGCTTTATACGATTAATTGATGTTTTTTTTGAAGAATAGCATATGAAAATGACCATTTTGCCCCTGAAAATGAAAATGACCATTTTGTCCCTAAATAGCATATAAAAGACAAAAAAGAAAAAAAAAACCTCATGGGCTTTCTGTTGAGCCCACCCAAAAGAAAAGGAAATAAAAAAATAAAAAATAAAAAATAAAAGACAATAGTCCATTGTTTTGACCTCATCTTAATAACCTAAACTTTTGTATTGCTGTCGTGGGCCTAAGCAAGCCTAATTTTAGGAAAAGCCTGCATAAAAATTAGTTGAGTCAACTCGCCCAAATTTCGACTCACGGGAACCCGCTATCTAGCGGGGTAACTCGAGGTGTCCACGGACTTCCCTGGGTTACAACCGAACCACTTATCCAAAATCTCTGGGTAGACCATGCACATAAATGTAAATCAAAAATTGGGTGACTGTTCACACCCTCAACAATGAACAGTGGCGACTCCCCAAAAACAACAGAAAAAACCAACGGAAAGCCGGGCCCGGCATCGTGCGCCCCCACGTGCGCACACCCACCATTTTTTTTGGGTAGAAAAAGGTCAAAAATTTTATTCAATGATATTCACAGTTCTGACAGAGGTTCCCACAATGGAATCACCATAGAGGGATTGCAACAAAAAACACGACGTCTAATCCCACCTTAATTCATTCAAATATATATTTTGAATATCACAATCGTTCTTCTAAGGTTTCTATTGGGAAATATGGGCACATTCTTGTATGGGGAACAAAAGTAGATGGTCTTCATTGTTTGAACACTTCTATTATGAATAATGCAGTTGCTAGTTCTTTGGCTTATATACGGATATCAATAATCTATAATAATATATAAAGAGAACTGCCTAGATTCTGGCATAATAATCTATGCCCAAATTACTCTTCAGAATTTCCCTATTTTAGCAATTAGTTATGCCACATCAACATAACTAAACCGCATACGATTTGGACTCTTAAAACATGGAGTCTTTTTTTAAGTGGACCCTACAACGGTGTTTTGTAATTTGCTACGTGTGTAGCGCGTGCAGTCCCCTAGTATGTTTTAATTTGAATATTAATTCTATTTTGCGGCACTTAAGATTATGACATATTAATTATAAGAACATGAAAAATAGAATTAAGAATATATTTATTTTTTGTGAAAAATATTAATATTTAAATATCACAGTCGGGTCAACCTGACCAGCAGCCACAACACTAAAGTTGAGTTCAGTTGACCTAATAGTTGATTTTGAATTAAAGCCTTGATTGGGTCAACGTCGAGTACCATTTTTGGCGTATCAGTACGGCTCCGTTTGTTTTGATGTAAAACATTTTTTTTTGGAAAACATTTACGTCGGAAAAATATTTTCAGGAAAATCAAAGTTTTTCAACTGTTTGGACGGACATTGGAAAATACAGTTGAAAATGAGAAATTTTCATTTTCTTATGTTTTGAATAAATGCAAATAATCAAGGAAAACTTAACAAAAAACATATACATTTAAACAGGGGTGTAACTCTTTCCGGTTCAAACCGACTTTGGTTCGATTTGGATAGTTTTTAGGTTCAGTTTCGATCCAATAATTATAAACCGAACTAAGTCGGTTCAAATTTGGGTTGGATGCTTGGTTAAACAAAACCAAACCGAATTCAATATTTGCCTAAACCGAACGGAACAAACCTAATATATTATATATATAATACAATATATATTAAATTTGAAAGTTTACCTCTAAAATTTGAGGATATTAC
Organism: Buxus sempervirens; assembly: GCA_947561395.2. Lineage (NCBI taxonomy): Eukaryota > Viridiplantae > Streptophyta > Magnoliopsida > Buxales > Buxaceae > Buxus > Buxus sempervirens. The sequence goes on from OX387193.1 coordinate 15,286,391, forward strand.
AAACAATACCTTTGTTTGAGCACAAGCATGTGTTGGTCTAACCTGAACTAAACCGAACAGAATTGATTTCATGGCATTCGATTCGGTTCAGTTTGGTTTGGGTTCATGGAGTCATTTATTAAACATTTGGTTCATGGATGGCATCAATCTCACGAGTGCGTGACATCCTGCTCCAAAGCTATTGACTTGCAACACTTAAGGGGCCATTTGGTATAGTTTCTGGATTGCGGATTTTAGATAATAATTTGGATTTTGAAAATCAAGATTGTAAATGCTTATTTTTAAAATCCAAAATCTTGTTTGGATTCTTTGGATTTTAGCACCTTGTTTAAGTAGGACCCATCACCATTAACAGATCTTTATTATTTGTGTACAAGTGGGACCCACCATCATTAATAGCTTTTTAGTACTTGTGTTCAAGTGGAACCCACTACTTTTTAAGTATCAAAATCTTTAGAAACCCATAAAAGGAGGATTGTGGTTTTTGGATAGATTTTAATCTCTGCTTTTAAAATCAAACTTTCAAAAACCCTACCAAACAACTTAATGGATCTTAGTTTTTGGATTTTGGTAGAATCCAGAAACCAGAAACCCCACCAAATGTACTCAAAAGCTTTACATGATTCCATCCTCTTTATACACACTGTGCGCTATGGAGTTTGGTTACCTTTAGATACTGCAAAAATGAGGGAGATAGTACGAAGCAATACGTATGGATGTAGTGAAAGTAAGAGGGATCAACAACTTTTATTTATGACATGACCAGATATAAAGTCACAAGTCATGTATTTCTCGTACAAGTTCATAACATAGCAAGCTAACCAAAGATTACATCTCTTTAGCTTATTTTAACCATAGCAAAAGTAGCAATCCCAGCAAGTGCTAGTTTCTTCATGGGGGAGTGGTGATGCCTGCGAAGAAAACAAAACCAGTTAATTAGCCAGCCAAGAAACAAGGTGTTTAAGCTCTCAGTTTATATATGTACTAATCGATGAGCACGTGCATATTGCATGTGGGTATAAGTTATTAGTTAAGATATAGAAGTTAATATGGAAAAAGGGAAATGAGTTTTTCCGCAGCAAATCTCAATATGTGAATGTCAGTTATTAATTGGGATTTATAAGATAATATGAAAAAGGAGGAGGAGCTCTTTGGGTAACAAATCTTAGTCAAGAATTTGCTTTGTTTCTTTTATAATAGTACGAGGGGAGGTACATGCACTATTGCACATAAGCATAGGTAGTTAACGTTTTTTGATCCTTAGATTTTTTAAAGATATACATGTAGATAGTTAATATTGTATAAAGAGAGACAGGGAGCTTACTGCCACACTTGAAGTTACGAGGGACCCTCCTACCACAGGCTTCAATTTGCTTGATCGTTTTCGGGATGTTAAGAAGGGCGGCTAACTCCGGTGTAAGGACGGGGCATACACACTCGACGTGGGTGGCTCTTACCCGCCCGCAACACGCGGGTGAGGGGTTCTTTCCGAACACTACCGGCAGACAAAAGTTAATCAGTAGCCTCTGCTCCTCCTTACACTGGCTATCGCTCACTTGCCCACGCGCCACCACCACTAGCATCCCCAGCACCAACATCAAAACCCATGAACTCCCTCTCATTCCTGTCATCTTTTCCCTTCTTTCCTTCTCACACACTCCTCCAAGCCGGAGATACACCTATATATAGGGTTCAACTAACTCTCTTAGTACAAACGGGCCATTAATTAATTAATTGACTTTTCTTTGCGTGTGAGATGGTGGTGTTCCCACTAGTTAGCAGTGCAGTGTTCTATTTTTCAATTCAAAACAAGTTTTCACACCTGAGAAGACGGTACGAACCTTCAAACCGACCATATGTGATCTTTTTTCGCCTAAACGGGGTAAAACCGGATAATCAATTAGCCCAACAAAAAACTTCAATTTCATCGTCAGTCTGGTTCGATTTGGAGCCTTTTTTTCACATGTGTTTTTTGTGTGGGCTATATTGTAGCAATAAAATATAATCCTTCAATTTAATTTTTAGTTTTCATAGACCAATCACAGCCTTACAAGGCTGAATGTTGGCACTAAAATATCCGGCTTGCCCAATTCAACTTTTAGTGATCTTTTGTCTTTTTATTTTATTTTATTTAAAGCGTTTGTTTGGATCTTGGGTCAGTTGAAGAAGTCTTCTTGTACAGGCAATGAATTATATTGCTTAGTCATAATGATTAAGATTAAGGGCATAAACACCTTCTTTGAATGAGAAAACAACCTATAATTAATGTCCCGATTATCTTTTGATAATAGTTATAATTGGGAAGAATGGATTGAACCACCCTTAGATTTTTAAACATATTAGTGGGTGGTACGTATAATAGTATTGCATGTGATTATAAATTTATAGTTGAGATATAGAAATCAATATGGAAAAATAAAAAGGGCTCTATGGACAGCAAATCTAGGCTGCGAACCTGCATGTCCCTTTTTGGTGGGTTCTAGTTATTAATTGGGATATAAATGTTTGTATGGAAAAAAAAAGGGAGAGAGACTCTTTGAGCAGCAAATCATAGTCAATAATATACCGACTCTCTTTATAATAGTATATATTAGCTGCTTAATGAATGAAGACAATTTAATAAATGGGGATTGGTTAGTTTAAGAGCATGGTGGGTATACTAGTGTCTTGTCAGCTCTAAGTCTATTGTCTTCTTGATTGTGTGGAGTTTGATTCACAATTTAGTCAATGTGGTGGTGATAATAATGAAAGAAAAACTTGTTATAGGAGGTTTGTGCAAGGAAAGAGTTGTTGAAAGGATGTTCTGTAGGAGGGGTGGATTTGGAATTGTATTTTACACAAAAGGGTTTTGATTGAGGTTGGTTGGCTTGATATGCTATCTAGACTTGGTCTCCTCAAGTCCAATTTTTCTGAAGGGGAACTTCATTAACTTCCAATGGCGACTAGTCCTCGGCCTATGACGCATTAGTGTCGTGCCACTTCTACTTCCTGTTGTGCAAGACACTGCAACATTAGGGTCTTGCCGCAAACCTTGCTAAAAAACACTTTTCACATTGAAATGTGAAAACACTTTTCACATTCAAAAACCAAAGGCCGTTAGATGCTCCACATGACAGCATTTGATGCAAGTTACAGGGTCTGTGGCATAAATCCTGAGGCAGAAGATTTCAAACCGCCGTGCAATAGTTGGCTTTAAAAGTTATTCTAGACCTAACTTAATTGCCTGAACCCTACCTGGCATGGTTCGTGGCCCAAGAACTCTGCTGTGCTTAGGGTTAGGCCGTGCCCAAGAGTGACAACACATTTTTATACTCATAAATATCTACTTTCATTAGTATAACGATTATATATATTATATATTATTTCATATATATATATATATATAAAGAGGGCTTCTCGAAGAATGTGTCAAAAACAAAACCACTTTGAAAAACAATTTTGTTGCAATATCTTATTATGATATATTTTTATGAAGATAAGATAGTCTTTTCACTTTTTATTTTACAAGAATACCTCTTTAGATTTAAATTTGTGCATTTGTTATATCCTTTTGGCACCATTTAGAGCAAGATATAAATGTAGGCCTTACTGGTAGTGCATGCGTATTTCTTCATCCCTTGATCACTAACTACCACATATGGGTGATCCAAAGACATTATTTTGGGCCATATTAAAATGGGTGAACTAGGTTTTGAACTCTTCTTTGTTTTTTTTTTTTTTTGGATAGGAAATAAGGAATATATTAACCTAAAATTTTTTTGCTACAGCCATTAATCATAGACTGATATATATTTTTTTCATCATTTTCTAACCCCAAACATTACTCCTAGCAAAAGTTAACCCTATTTTGGCCATTATATCTACCTTGCGATTCACTTCCCTTCCAATATGTGAAATTTTAACTCTATCCAGCTTGGTGATTAATCTTTTCACCTCTTGGACTAGTGAATGCATTGGCCACGAGATAGTTGCACTACAAAAAAAGTCTTTTTATTACGGCACTTCAAAGTGCCCTTATAATATGAAAAAATGCCGTTTTAAGTGGTGTTGCATTAAGTTATAGCGACAACTTATAACGACACTTTGGAATATGGCGCTATGAAGTGACTTTTTACGGCATTTAAAAATGCCGTAAAAATATAAGCTATTACGGCATTTTTTTAAAGTGTCGTAATAAATTTTATCAGCATTTGAAGGCTTTTAACGGCAACCACCAAATGCTGCTAATAATAAGAGAGAAATGAGAACAAACACAAGATCAAATTTAGTTTTCTCTAACAACTTCCCTTCTTGAAACCCAAGCCACTTCAGTAACTCTGGGACTAAACCATCCGGTGGGGACTCACTGAGGGATTGATTGCTTTTAATCAACTCATCAAATTGAAAGGCACTGAATCCAAGTTTTCTTCCAAAAGATTCAACACTAAAATTGTTGGTGACAATAGCAGCTTTCAATCCCATAAATCTGTAGTTTGATCAATAATAATAGTGGTTTACATTTCAACATAACAAATGTAGCAATAATTACACAGAAACAGGAAAACCACATACTTCTCTGATATGGTTGGCACTACCGATGTTTCCTGAGATTCTACATCTGGCACATCTTCTTTGTTCTGAAAAACAATGAACATCAGAAGACAAGCTTCACTTGATCCAACTGATGAAAAGATACAGATCAATCTCAAATGTAACACTATACAACCATTCAATGCATGTTTTTCAGCAGCCACTTCAACAACAAAAGCTCATCTCTAAAATAGGAGACTCGGACGCCAGTGATGAATGAAGTAGCGGGAGATCCTCAGCATCCAAACAAGTTACCTCACCAACTGGAAATTTGGATCCATAGGAGGAGTGTAGACACCCCAAATTGCACAAATAATCATCAAAAATCATTATCTCCTTGAAAGCCAGCACAGAAATTGAAGAAAATGAATTTTTACCTGTATCCGGCAACTCAGGCCGGATACAAGTGGTCCTTTGTGTATCCGGTGACAAATACCGGATACAGGCAGTGCTTAGTGTATCCGGTATATAATACCGGATACGTTAAGGTCTTTGTGTATCCGGCCTGATATACCGAATACGCAAGTTTTGCTCAAATTTAGGGTTTTCCGAGAGCTTTTCACTTTTACCATCATATCCCTCATTAAATGAGGGGAAATCTCGGAAATAGCCTTAGGGTTAAGGTTGGTGGGCTATAGACCTTATGTTGTGTCTACCATTCTCACCAACCTAAACCCTAACCTTTGCCTATAAATAGGAGGCTCCTCTTCAAGCAAAGGGCCAAGTTTTTGGAGATCGAAGAAATCCGAGTGAAGAAGGGAACCGCTGCCGGATTGCTTCCAGAACCCCAGGTAAGCCTCAACCTTCATTTATTTTCTGTATTTAATTTATTAGATCTAGATCTCTTCTTCTACCTTTCTGTAGAATAAAGCCTCTTTTTGTGCGTGGAAATCCTTCCCCGGCTCAAAGTATCTCAAGACTCCCCATAGCCGTAAAACGTGAAGGCGGGATCTAGGAGAAACGAGACAGGGATTGACCCTAGTGCTAGAACCCATGTAGCATAAGGCTTTTGAATGATTGAAAACCGTTCTATAATCAAAGTACCCTTGATTATCTCGAAGAACCGTGTTTAACGGGGAGAGAGAACAGAGGGAAACGATAATGGAACGGAACCCTAGGCTATTTTAGAACCTCATTTTGATGGAGATATATGCATGCTATGTTGTTCTATTGATCTTATATGGTTTCTCACATTTGCACATACATAGCACCGTTTTGACGGGATAGGCTCATATTTGGGGTTTATTACATTCATTGTGATAAATCTCAAATAAATGGCCTCAATCAAATTCTGGAATGTTTTAAATGTTTTTCAAAAGTTTGGATTCATCTCACACGAATCTCACACACTTGATCACAGTTTTGAGTCGGTTTTGCTCAAAAGTGGCCTAACTGGACAGCACCTGTACCCTGACTTCGGACGCTCATAACTTCATCATCCGGATGAATTTTGGAGCGATTCCAGAACCATGGGAAAGGTGAGGCTGTCTAGTTTATGTCCACCAAATGTCATAAATTTCCATCATACGGATTTTTGACACCTCTCTGTCGAAGTTAAGTGGACAGTTCAGGTTCAAATACAGAACTTGTCACTTCGACGGAGCGCCATGTGTTCGTTTTAAGTCCGATTCGAGTGATTTTTGTTTCTGAGTACTCCTTTATGAGTCTATTTTCAAATCCAGTTGGTTTCATAATTTTTGGATTCCATTTGAATTATTGGTAGCCGATTTACTCAGAACTGTTCATTTGTACTTTTCTGGGTAAATCTGTGATCTTCGGGGCCTGTTCGGGAGACCACCCAAGGCACATCCGAAGGGATTTTTGTATGAGGCTAGTTTCTTTTGAAATATGGCCATACAGACTTCAATCACACCAATTTTCGTGGATTTTTATGAAGTGGATTTTTCTATGCAATTTCCCAAAGTTGCCCACTTATCACTTTTAAAAATCCCCAGCAGCAACTTCAAAGGAGCATAACTCCTAGGATTTTCATCGGAATGAAGTGAAATTTTGCATGAGACTCTTATTTACCCTAATCTTTCAAATGAATTTGGTTTGGTTCAATTTAGAATTGGATTTGAATGATTTCAAGGCAAATAGCATACTTTTTACCGAATTTTCCGGATTTGATTTAACTTGGTTTTAAGCAACTTGAGCTTTGGATTTCCATCTTTTGAGATATTCCAGAAATGATATTGACATAAGAGAGGATCTAGAATCCATTTAGATCTTCATGTGAAAATATCATACATTGGTCCCTTTTCAAGGTTTTCTATGATTTTAGCAAGCTTTCTTATTTTTGCATGAACATACACTTGGCTACCACTTCGTGTGGATGAATGGGGGTGCCTAACACCTTCCCCCGTTCATAATCTAATCCCCTTACCCGTCTTTGGATTTGATTTTCAAGTAGGGTTATTTTTACCCTAGAATTTGCCTTTTTACACTTTTTGATAATTTTTGATGATTTTGGTGTCCATTCTCAACTCAAAATTATGAATGGTGGCGACTCTCCAACTTTTATTTCGAGCCCCGTGTGTTGACGGAGGGATGATCATTCCGGTGATTTTTCCCATGTCTCACAACTGGCGACTCTGCTGGGGATTTGTGGATTTAAGCCATTTTTGTTTGTATATTCATGCTTTTTCATCACTTTTGAATGATTGTTATTTTGTTTATTTTGCTTGTGTATGTTGAATCTCAAATCTAATTCGTATGATTAGAAAGTTCACATGGATAAAGGCATGGGCATGTTGCTTGATTGTTGTTTAAAGGGAAAACCCATATTGTTATATGACTTTGCTACATTATGTGTTAGCATATGTTATTTAGGGGTTTCAATGCCATGAGCTAAAAATATATATATATATATATTTAAAATCTGGAGATTTTGTGTTTATTTTGGGTATTCAAGCATGTTTCCCATGAATAAAGTTTTTGGTGTGCTTAATGTTTGTTTTATGCCATGTTTTGGATTTGGGGGTATATGATGACATGATTTGAGCATGAAAACAATGAGCAAAAATCTGTAAATACAGTAGCCATTAGGATGGTTTTCAAGCATGTTTTACCTCATTGAAACACTTTTGTATCATGTCAAGTAGTTGCTAAATTTTTAGGCATTAATTTTGGGGTATAAGGGAAGCACTTTTGAGCATGAAAATTCTGGAAATTTCAGTGTATATTTGGGGGATTTCCAGCATGTTTTACCTCATTGAAACACTTTTGAACCATGTCAAGTAGTACTAAAATTTTAGGCTCCAACTTGGGTAGAAATGGTACACTTTGAGCATGAAAAAAGCATGAAAATCCGGAATTTTAGGGAATGCTTTTGGGTTTCAAGCATGCTTCCATGGTTTAATTGTTGTTTGTACAAATGACATGTTTTGTATACCACTTTTTGGGCATGTAATATTTTTTATGCATATTTAGTTGTTTTGGTGCTTGCTTGCTTGTATTTAGCTTCATCATTTTTGTCATATATACCTTGGCTTGAAATTGAATGCATGGCTACGAAAAAGAGTGGCAAGGGGCTGGGACGTTGTGAATGTTACCACAATTTTAAAATTGCACTTGAGCACTTGAAACAATTTGCACAGCCTACCCATTACCTATTAGGAAGTTGAACCATGAATGTGTGTAGCTTGGCGCACCGAGGTCGTGACTTCGGAAAGCGAAAGTGAAAACATTTACCTTAGAATTTGGGTCAATGATGTGATGACAATGGGATCTGTGATTCGATTCCGGGCATCACTAGACTTGAGTTCTAAGTTGCCAATTAAGCCAAAACCCAAAAACCATACGCTTGAAGGTGGAGAAACACGTTTTCAGCTAAAAGCACACAATTGCGTTTGGGGGAATTGGGTGTAAATGTGGGAAGGCCGTTTGCATGTTTTACAGGCCAAGGTATAATGTGAATACCATATTGAATGAAGGTAATACAAGGTGGCAAGGTAAAGCCATGTTCTATCCATAAATTTGGGGATTTTTACAAGTATGATGCCCAAGCCCAATTTGGGGCAAGTTTTGAAGGTCAAGTTAAGGTGAACACCAAGAGGGAATGAAAAAAATCAAATCTGGTGAAAAAAATGAGTCAAAATGGCCATTTCGGCAATAACCGGTAACTCAGGCCGGTTAAGAAGAATGTTATTCCTATCCGGTATGTAATACCGGATACAAAGGGCTATGCGTGTATCCGGTCATTCTGACCGGATACATTAAGCCATACCCTTATCCGGTCATTAACGCCGGATACATGCAGAAACTCAATAAATTGGCTTCTTCAGCCCGAATTTTCAAACATGTGTCAATCAAGCTGTGGAACTTGAAAACTGAGAAAATTCAGCAAATTTCAAAAAAAAAAAAAAAAAAACAAAAAAACCTTTGGTTGGTTATTTTTATCAATCAAAGTCAAAATCTTTTAGGACACTTGGAAGCCTCAGAATATTCCAAAAACCTTTGTTTGGTCACGAGAACCACTCAAAGTCAAAATTTTTTAGGACACTTGGAAGCCTCAAAATATTCCAAAAACCTTTGTTTGGTCACGAGAACCACTCAAAGTCAAAATCTTTTAGGACACTTGGAAGCCTCAGAATATTCCAAAAACCTTTGTTTGGTCATGAGAACCACTCAAAGTCAAAATTTTTTAGGACACTTGGAAGCCTCAAAATATTCCAAAAACCTTTGTTTGGTCACGAGAACCACTCAAAGTCAAAACTTTTAGGACACTTGGAAGCCTCAAAATATTCCAAAAACCTTTGTTTGGTCATGAGAACCACTCAAAGTCAAAATTTTTTAGGACATTTGGAAGCCTCAGAATATTCCAAAAAAACCTTGGTTGGTCTTTTTCGTACCAATCAAATAAAAAAAAAATGGGACCTTTGGAAGCCCCAGAATATTCCATGAAAAAAAACCTTGGTTGGTCTTTTTCGTACCAATCAAATAAAAAAAAAAAAAAAAATGGGACCTTTGGAAGCCCCAGAATATTCCATGAAAAAAACCCTTGGTTGGTCTTTTTCGTACCAATCAATTGATCTTTTTGGGCCGTCTAAAAGCCTCTGAATTTTAGACACAATATCCTTGGGCCGTCTATAAGCCTCTGAATTATAGACATATGTCTTTTGGGCCATCTAAAAGCCTCTGAATTTTAGAAACATCCTTTTTGGGCCATCTAAAAGCCTCTGAATTTTAGACAAACCTTTTTGGGACATCTAAAAGCCTCTAAATTTTAGACAAACCTTTTTGGGCCATCTAAAAGCCTCTGAATTTTAGAAACAACCTTTTTGGGCCGTTTGAAAGCCTCTGAATTTTAAACATCAATCTCTTTGGGCCGTCTATAAGCCTTTGAATTATAGACACATATCCTTTTGGCCGTCTAAAAGCCTCTGAATTTTAGACAAACCTTTTTGGGCCATCTAAAAGCCTCTGAATTTTAGAAACAACCTCTTTGGGCCGTCTATAAGCCTCTGAATTATAGACACATATCCTTTTGGCCGTCTAAAAGCCTCTGAATTTTAGACAAACCTCTTTTGGCCGTCTAAAAGCCTCTGAATTTTAGACAAACCTTTTTGGGCCATTTAAAAGCCTCTGAATTTTAGAAACAACCTTTTTGGGCCGTCTATAAGCCTCTGAATTATAGACATATATCCTTTGGGCCATCTAAAAGCCTCTGAATTTTAGACACAACTTTTTTGGGCCGTCTATAAGCCTCTGAATTATAGACACGTATCCTTTGGGCCGTCTAAAAGCCTCTGAATTTTAGACATTTCTCATTCTTTGGGACCTTTAGAAGCCCTAAAATATTCCAACAATCAAAAAAACAAAAAATGGAAAAATATAAAAAAAAAGCAAACAAATAAATCCGGACTTGTGTTCACCCAACCCATTTATCTACATTTATAGGTGTATGACTCAAATTAAATGGGAGCTGACATGTTTCTTTGCTTTTCCTTACCCAGGTACATTTACTTGCAATCATTGCTCCCGTGACCAGATCCAAAGCCCGCATCATGAATACGGAAGAGAACCAAGCTCAAGCCACCATGCCCGCCCAAGACTTTGCTCAGCTGCAAGAGCAAGTGGCTAGTCTGGCCAAAATGCTGGGGACTTACTGGCGGCTCAGGCCCAACAGGCCCAGGCCCATAACCAAGCCTTTAATTCCCATCAAGCACCACCACCTCAGGCCTACATTCCGCCTCCGGCTCAACCCATGCCTGAGCCCATTTCTGAACCGGTCCATGAGCCTATCCTGATCAGGGAAAACACTGGAGAATCTGAAAAGGAGATGGAGAAAGAAAAAGCTAGGGAGGAAATGGAAAGGAAACTCTTGCACAAGATAGAGAGAATCCAGGAAGAACTTAAGGAAGTGAAAGGGGGAAATAGCTATGGAGGCACCACTTTCGAGGATCTATGCATGTATCCAGACGTATGCCTACCGGCCAAATTCAAGTGCCCGGACTTTGACAAATTTGACAGCACAGGCTGCCCTATGAGCCACTTAAAATTATACTGCGGGGCCCTATGCCAGTTTGGCCGGGATGACGGCATATTAATCCAACTCTTCCAGAGGAGTTTGACCGGGTCAGCTCTTAGGTGGTTCGCTACAGTGGACCATGGAAGGATCAGAAGGTGGAAGGACTTGGCTGACGCGTTCCTAGATCAGTACAAGTTTAACTCTGAGATCGTGCCAGACCGGTACGACATGATGAGGATGAGTAAAGGGAAAGATGAGCCGGTACGGCAGTATGCCAAGAGGTGGAGAGAGGCCGCCTCCCAGGTCAGGCCACCTATGCAGGAACCGGAAATGATTTCAACATTCATGGGCACACTGGGGCAGCCCTTCTACAACCATTTGGTGGGTCAGATCACCACCAATTTTGCAGCCTTGGTGCAGGTGGCAGACCGGATTGAGGATGGGATCAAATCTGGCAAGATAATTGATTATTCCGCCTTGGTCAGTCAACAAGACTCCATTCATAACAAGGGAAATGGAAATGGAAAGAAAAAATCTGAGGAAAGGAGAGAAGTAGAAGTGAATATGGTGCAGCTTCCCAAGGGACCCTTTCAAGCCAATGCCCATCCAGTTCCTTTGCTGCCTATCCAAATTAATATCCCTTCTGCACAGCCTGTGAAGGAGGAAACCGAAGTAAGGAAGAGAAGGGAGTTTTCAAAACTGCCTATGAGACCATCTGAACTTTTGCCTACCCTACTTCAAAAGGGTTATGTGACTTTGAGGTTGTCAAATCCTCATGCAAGCAAGGGGAATGGTTATGATCCATCTGCAATTTTTTGAATATCATATGAGTAGTCCAGGGCATACCACAGATCGTTGCTTGGCCCTAAAGCATGCAATTCAGGATTTGCTGGATAATAACTCTTTATCATTCAATTCAGTCACACCCACTCCTCCTCCCACCAACAACAATGGGGCAAGCAGCTCAAATGCAATAGGGGCAATTTTCTTTGGAAAAAGAAGATTTGATCCTTCTCAACTTATTGCTCCAGTTGGTACCACAGTCCGGGTTTATTTTGAAAAAGAAGATGAATGGGGCCATATGGAGAAAGAGACTCATACAGGGGCATATTTTAAGGAAAAGGAGGAAGAAGTAATGGAAGAAAAGAAAGAGGCAAAGGTTGAATTCATTTTGCCACACATTGATTGGGCAGTCATCCAAGTTCCAGATCAAGTAACGTCACTTCTTCCAAGGGCTGAGCATGATGTCCTAAATATGAAGGCAATGGCTGATCAAAGAAGGGAATTCTTGCCTCAACTAGCAGAAGATGAAAATTTTTGCAAAAATGGAAAAAAATCAACTTTTGTCTTTGAGAACAGGGGCAATTTTCGGATTCCCATGTTCTCTGAAAAGAAACCCCCATAAGGAGAATGCACATTTCCTGAGGACTCTAAGGAGCCTTGTTCTCAGGAAGTGATTTCAATAAAGGCTCTTTCAAAAGCAAAAAAAAAAAAAAATAGTTTTTTCCCTTTAACATTTTTCTAAAAAAAGAAAAAAAAAGAAAAAAAAAAGTTTTCAACAAAGTCCTGTTTTACTTATGAGTCATATATCCTATTGAATTTCATTAAGTTGAATATGACTTCGACATTGGGTTCAATCTTGAGACCAAAATCGAAGAAAAAGACATTTTATATGAAAATTCAAATCCTTTTAAGGGTCATGAGAAAAATATTCTGCAAAATTATGAAGTGACCAATTTTATAGCCTTTGGAACCAAAGATGACCCACAGTCTTCAACAGAAAGATAGAAGAAGATTTGAAGTTTCTTCATTAGAAAGGATCACACCACTGGCTGATTCGTTCAAACTGAAGTTGATAATATTGTTTGAAGAGATTTTGAGGCTTTGCACTTGAAAATATGGGAGAAGATTTGACCTTTTCGTTGGAAATCGAATTGAGCATCATCTAATGGAAAGAATCCAAATTCATAAGATTGATCAAAAGGTGAAGAACTTGTTCATAACAGAGGTTCTATTTGAAGAGGCTTTTATCTTGATAGAAGTTGACTAAAAAAAAAGAATAGAAAAAAAAAAGAAAAGAAGGAAAAATCCTGATCCAGTCATGTAGTGCAACTCTACCAAGTCTAAAAATTCAAACTTTTCTTAAAAGGATAAGAGGCCTTTCTTTCTTATATCCCCAACAATTTGAAATCCCTAGTTAGACCCTTTGAGCTTGATAAATTTTTCCAAGTAACCTAAACTGAGAATTGTAACCCCACACTGGGGCAAATTTATTAAGGCAAAAAAAAAAAAAGGGAATGGAGGAACAATTTTTTTTTTTTTTAAAAACAAAAGAAGGGGGCATTATTGAAGTTCAAAAAGGGATTTTAAAGATTTTTTCAGAAAAAGGGGCAAAGAAAAAAAAAGAAGGAAAAGAGATCATCAAATGTTATGGGATATTTGGAGAATGTCTTCAAAAGGGGTAAATAAAAATTGTGAAGGGAAGAATGAGAAAAAAAAAACGAGTTCAATACTGGGGAATAAGTTTGAAAGGAAGAAATCACAATGGAGGAAGAACTTTATTACTGGGGGACAATTTTGTATTCATTCCAAGGGAAGAAATGCCTTAAGAATTACAATTTCAGTTAACCCATTTGATCATATGGTATTTGAGCCTTTTATTCCTTTTCTTTCTAGACTAACACCAAGCCTTTGTTTCGTCCCATTCATAAGTCCTCTTTGATTAAGAAATTTTGAATTAAGGCAGATTTGACTACATAGTTGCTGGTGATGAAGGATTAAAAAAAAAAAAAAGATGAAAAAATGGAGAAAATGTAGTGAAAACCCGGAAGGGCGCTACATGACAAATAATCAGCTATCTACAAGAAGGAAATCCTCAGAAAGGAAAGTCCAGAATTGGCTTAGATTCAGGTGAAGTCCTCATGTTGGTGGTTATTTTGAGATACAGTCACTTTTCGAGTGATTGAGGAAAATTCACTTTTCAAGACTGAAGAAGCATAATCAGAACTATGATATGAAGCATCTGTGAACAAGTCGATGGCCATCAAAATTGCCATTAAGAAATTGTTGCTGAAGTTGAAAATGGTCATGGGAATGATTCTAAAGGTTCTGAAGGCTTATTTTGGTCTTTCTTCATTTTCTGAAATAATCTTCTCATTATTCAACTTGATTTTAATTCTTTTGGACTATATGCTCATAAGTGGTGGGATCACTTTTCAAAAAAAAATATATATATATAAAACACAAAAAAGCAAAAAAATATATTTTTGGCCTATGATGAGCATCTATGTCTTTTCATAAAAACATGGGTTTTGCAAGCATTAGAGAATTCTGAGGCCACTAGTATAAAATCTATTTTTGTATTTGCATTCCTTTATAAGGGTTTCTTTTTGCAAAGGTTAAAAAAAAAAAGAAGAAAGAGAAAAAGAAAAAAAGAAAAGAAAAAAAAGGGAAAAAAGAGGATCATCTCTATTGAGGGGCAAATACTACTTCGAGCAATCAAAACCGGGGCATGCTCAGCGCCTTTCTCTCTGGGTTTTCATTGAAATAAATTACAACATCTGGAAGAAGCAGTCAAGCCTTAGTCTTCGGATTTAAAAAAAAAAAAAAGAAGCTTCGAAGCAGTTGCATGTTTTCTCCTTTAAACAAAGGTTTCAAATTCTGAAGAAGGATTTTACTGGAGCAGTAAGAAGGCATGGATGAGAGATCATGGGTTGTAAAGGCATGAGGTTAGATAAACAGATCAGGATTTTCAAATCCATCAGTCAAGAAGAGCCATTCACTTGGGCAGTTGAAAAGAATGAAGGCAGGTTATGGGTAGCAATGGCACATACATCCTTATTGAGAGAGCAAGAAGAGAAAGAAGCAAAAGCAAGTTGCAGAATATTCAAGCACAGGTTTGGGCATCAAATGGCACCTAGGTAAATCAAATAAGAAAATCAATCAGGAAAATTCAATAAAATATTTCCTTCCTTATTGTTGAAGGACATCAAAAGAAATTGAGTTTGCAGAGGTCAATTTTAAATCCACATTCTTTTCAAAATTTGCTTGTCTCAGATTTCTTTTCATAGCCACGTGAGCTCAAAGAAATCTGAGATAAGGAAGAGACGCCACCCCGTCAGACTATACACAGCAGGGGTTTCATTGGCTATCTTCAAATCCATGTCTTTTATCACTCATTTGTTTGACCAAAGCAAGTTCAATTAATGAGGTGTCTTTCAAACGTGCAATTTTGAGTTGTGTCTATTCTTTGCTGGTCATTGTGTTACAACTCCAGTAAAGAGGGGAAGTTGTAGACACCCCAAAAATTGCACGATTTTTGATAAATCTTGAAGGAAAGGAATATATTATTGGAATTTTCAATTCTTTGCATTGGGTTTAAAAAGGAGCAAAAAGAAATGTGCTATAAATTCTACTATTTTCTCACAAAATCCTATTCTTGTCTTGAAATCCACCTCACAGCCACGAGAGCTCAGTGGAATTTAGAACAAGCTTGGGAAATGTGTTGGTCAAAAGGAGGATATCCACTCAATTTTAACTTGGTTTGATAAAAAATCAGTTTTCAAAAATCCTATTTTTGGGCTTAAAATCCACTTCACAGCCACAAGAGCTCAGTGGAATTTAAGAACTCTTGGAGAGATGCCCCCCTTAAAGTTAGGGCTTTTTGGCAAATCTTCACTCAGAAATTGTTTTTTACAAAATTGAATTGAATCAAGCAAATCATGCTTAAGGGAGTGCAATTTGGGCTTGTCTAATCTTTGCAGCTCACTGCTTCGCAGCTCCCGCAAAGAGGGGCAGTTGTAGACACCCCAAATTGCACAAATAATCATAAAAAATCATTATCTCCTTGAAAGCCAGCACAGAAATTGAAGAAAATGAATTTTTACCTGTATCCGGCAACTCAGGCCGGATACAAGTGGTCCTTTGTGTATCCGGTGACAAATACCGGATACAGGCAGTGCTTAGTGTATCCGGTATATAATACCGGATACGTTAAGGTCTTTGTGTATCCGGCCTGATATACCGAATACGCAAGTTTTGCTCAAATTTAGGGTTTTCCGAGAGCTTTTCACTTTTACCATCATATCCCTCATTAAATGAGGGGAAATCTCGGAAATAGCCTTAGGGTTAAGGTTGGTGGGCTATAGACCTTATGTTGTGTCTACCATTCTCACCAACCTAAACCCTAACCTTTGCCTATAAATAGGAGGCTCCTCTTCAAGCAAAGGGCCAAGTTTTTGGAGATCGAAGAACTCCGAGTGAAGAAGGGAACCGCTGCCGGATTGCTTCCAGAACCCCAGGTAAGCCTCAACCTTCATTTATTTTCTGTATTTAATTTATTAGATCTAGATCTCTTCTTCTACCTTTCTGTAGAATAAAGCCTCTTTTTGTGCGTGGAAATCCTTCCCCGGCTCAAAGTATCTCAAGACTCCCCCTAGCCGTAAAACGTGAAGGCGGGATCTAGGAGAAACGAGACTGGGGATTGACCCTAGTGCTAGAACCCATGTAGCATAAGGCTTTTGAATGATTGAAAACCGTTCTATAATCAAAGTACCCTTGATTATCTCGAAGAACCGTGTTTAACGGGGAGAGAGAACAGAGGGAAACGATAATGGAACGGAACCCTAGGCTATTTTAGAACCTCATTTTGATGGAGATATATGCATGCTATGTTGTTCTATTGATCTTATATGGTTTCTCACATTTGCACATACATAGCACCGTTTTGACGGGATAGGCTCATATTTGGGGTTTATTACATTCATTGTGATAAATCTAAAATAAATGGCCTCAATCAAATTCTGGAATGTTTTAAATGTTTTTCAAAAGTTTGGATTCATCTCACACGAATCTCACACACTTGATCACAGTTTTGAGTCGGTTTTGCTCAAAAGTGGCCTAACTGGACAGCACCTGTACCTTGACTTCGGACGCTCATAACTTCATCATCCGGATGAATTTTGGAGCGATTCCAGAACCATGGGAAAGGTGAGGCTGTCTAGTTTATGTCCACCAAATTTCATAAATTTCCATCAGACGGATTTTTGACACCTCTCTGTCGAAGTTAAGTGGACAGTTCAGGTTCAAATACAGAACTTGTCACTTCGACGGAGCGCCATGTGTTCGTTTTAGGTCCGATTCGAGTGATTTTTATTTCTGAGTACTCCTTTATGAGTCTATTTTCAAATCCAGTTGGTTTCATAATTTTTGGATTCCATTTGAATTATTGGTAGCCGATTTACTCAGAACTGTTCATTTGTACTTTTCTGGGTAAATCTGTGATCTTCGTGGCCTGTTCGGGAGACCACCCAAGGCACATCCGAAGGGATTTTTGTATGAGGCTAGTTTCTTTTGAAATATGGCCATACAGACTTCAATCACACCAATTTTCGTGGATTTTTATGTAGTGGATTTTTCTATGCAATTTCCCAAAGTTGCCCACTTATCACTTTTAAAAATCCCCAACAGCAACTTCAAAGGAGCATAACTCCTAGGATTTTCATCGGAATGAAGTGAAATTTTGCATGAGACTCTTATTTACCCTAATATTTCAAATGAATTTGGTTTGGTTCAATTTAGAATTGGATTTGAATGATTTCAAGGCAAATAGCATACTTTTTACCGAATTTTCCGGATTTGATTTAACTTGGTTTTAAGCAACTTGAGCTTTGGATTTCCATCTTTTGAGATATTCCAGAAATGATATTGACATAAGAGAGGATCTAGAATCCATTTAGATCTTCATGTGAAAATATCATACATTGGTCCTTTTTCAAGGTTTTCTATGATTTTAGCAAGCTTTCTTATTTTTGCATGAACATACACTTGGCTACCACTTCGTGTGGATGAATGGGGGTGCCTAACACCTTCCCCCGTTCATAATCTAATCCCCTTACCCGTCTCTGGATTTGATTTTCAAGTAGGGTTATTTTTACCCTAGAATTTGCCTTTTTACACTTTTTGATAATTTTTGATGATTTTGGTGTCCATTCTCACCTCAAAATTATGAATGGTGGCGACTCTCCAACTTTTATTTCGAGCCCCGTGTGTTGACGGAGGGATGATCATTCCGGTGATTTTTCCCATGTCTCACAAGGAGTCCATTTAGTCCTGGGCCGATCATTACTAGTAGGAGCTTGGCTGTCCCTTCCTTCTGCAAATAAGAGGTACACTAACTAAATTAGTAATAATAACCAAAAGTAAGCCAGAGCACTTCAATTTACCAAACAAGTCAGTCTAGATTTGGACAAAATGATTGATTGGCAACGAAAAAACAATTGTCTCAAACATCCGTTATCAACTTAGTGAATGATAAAAGAAATGGCAGTTGAAGAAAGGCATGTTATAAAAAGCTGATAAGCTTTACTCGTTTGTTTTGGCTTCAAACTTGACTTATTCAAGTAAATTTCCTTGACTTTGAGAGAAGATAGAAACATAACCATCTTTGAAATAAACTTAACTAAATTTTCCAATGGAAACTGTTGGAAAAACAAAAAAGGAAAGGACTAACACTTACTTGACAAGTGACACAGAGTGTGTGACACAACTGGGTTTTTCCTGAGCGGAATTCACCATACATTTCAGTGATTGATCCAGTCTCAATCCCTCCTGTGAGAAAAAATAAATAAAAAAATCATGTTACTAGAATGCAGAGAAGCATTTCAGACATATACTAAGCTTCTACATACTTTCATGTGTTTCAGTTTCAGAACACATATTTTTAACATGTGTGACACTTACCTTCTAACACCTTATCCAGTTCTCTTGAACCTAATGTTATCTGAATGATTTCAAGCCTCTGGGCATGTAGTTGACTAGCACTAGTGAAACCCGAAGGAACCAACTTGGAGGCTGCCAAAAAAGAGACAAATAAAGCATGAAAATCTCTGTTTTTTCAGTGCTGACTTAGGCTGTCAATAGGTTACATTCTGACTCATACACTGTATTTGAAATCAAAATTCTCAAACAAACAGGTTAAATAAGGATTCAAATATTTGAATAAGCAAAAATTCAAGTTAAAAATTTGAATATATTTCTTAGGAAAATTACCATTGGATATGCCATCCACAATTACCATTACACTTACACACACAAAAATAAACAAAAAGAAAGAAAAAGTTAGATAGTCAAGTTTCTTTAACATTTACAAGAGATAAGGTATGATTTAAATAATTTAGCTAAGCCAAACCCCTAGACGAAATTTTTGACTACTTAGCTCATATAAAAGGATTATTCAACTTGCAATTGCTTCCATATAACTACAGCTTTAATTAGAAGTTAGATAAAGAGTTTGGTAATTTATTTCTAGGTGCAGCATAGAATCCAAATTTATATCTACATATTTAGGACAGGTAAGACTGCCAATTACTCTTAAACCCAAACTACTAACAAAATGAAACGGGAAAAGCAAGCCAGCCCATAGATACATATGTTACAGACATAACTAGCTTTCAAGCCATTGTTAAGGTCAATTAGCTTTGCATCTCTTAATACTATAATGACAACAATAACAAAGTAGTTTATTCTGGGGCTGGCAGTATGGATCAAATTCTCTTCAGGTAAACAGATTGGAGCTCACTTCATCTGGTGGATGCTGCTCAGAGCATCCACCATATGAAGTGGAATACAATCAAAGCAAATACTTGTTCTTGATTGCTGCAGCCATGGCCATGAAAGCCTACTCCACATTGGTGGCATTTTTTGCACTGGTTTCCATGGAGGGGCTGCCAATTTCATCAGCAAATGCCTGTTAATAAAGAATGAACAATGAAACCCAAATAAACAAATCTCACCAGGTATACCAAAAGCTTCGAGTGACCTACTTTATCGAGTAGTATAGGTCAAAGGATTATCATTACCTTGGCAATCTCATATGATACAATTTTACAGCAGCAATCCAAATTGTCACAAAGAAGCTTGCAAGTCCTTGTAGAAAGGGAAATTTTATTTATTTTAGGTGTTCACAAGAAAGAACTTGATCTACCTGAGAACATAAACAACTTGGGCTGCATCTTTTTGTCATAATATATTTTCCATTATTACAGATAAAAAATAATAGTTCATGACTAAAACAGAAAGAAGAAAATCAGTAATAAACATTTCAAGCATTCAACATGATAAAGTGTCAAATAATTAGATAGGCAGAGCAAGCACTTCCACTTATTTAAATAATTCAAAATCTCATTAGCCCATATAACATTTGAGAGACAACATGATCCAATTGCTTTGGTATCTCAGAATTTGGCTGATTCAATAGCTTAATTGAAAAGGTAAATAAGTGGTTGTAGGCCATTAATACTTAGCTCGTCATATTTTTTGCTTGGTGTAATGCATAATTGGCCTATTTGAGTGCATATTAATCGGAGCTACTTCATGTTAGAGGTGGTGGAGGTAGCGGTGCAACGTGGTTTGGTTTGGGCCGGGTTGACCTCAAGCCAAGACCAAACCGTGGCTTGTGATTATTCACTCAAAATAAAACTGAATCGACTGCAGAACCGAACATATATGCATACACATATTCTGTTTGGGTTGGTTTGATTCAATGTAAAAGTGTATAGTTTTAACTTTTAAGTAGGATTTCGGTTCAATTCAGTTTGATTTAATAAAAAAACAGAGCAAAATTAATTCGGTTTCTGTATTTAAATAAGAAAACTGAACCATCTCCATAGCCCAAAACAACTTCCATGGGTTCAGAAAAGAAGGAGAGCAGATGAAAGCCAGGTATCCAACACAGCCGAAGTTCTCTGTTTCCTGGAGGAGATCACAACCAACTACAGGGCTCAACCAAAGCTTATAAATCATTAAACCAAATAGAGAATCAGCAATCTATAAAAGAATCTAAAACACGTTTCAACAGACACCCCAAATTTTTTTATAGATGGTCAGAATTTGCACACACGCGTGCGAACAATCGTTCAAGAAAAGATAAAAACAATAATAATCAACTAAACATAATTCACTCGTATAAAACCCATAATATACTTGCCTATCATATTAGGCCAGCTTCATAGACTGGGTACATAGAAATTGGGAAGGGATCAAGTACTAAAATAAGACTTTCCACAAGGATTGGCTCCACTCCTGCAACACTCAAGAATCTTTAATTACAAATACTTAATCAATATATCAACCAAATAACCTTAAAATCAAAAATAGCACCTAAATGAAAACCGTATAAAAACCTTCATTTTTAAAGAATGGCTCTATCAATAATCAACAACTGAACTCCAATTCCAACATTGAAATATGGCCCCTAAAACCTGAAAATAGCAATATGGAAGTCCTTAAATTAACCAACAAAACCAAATTCAGAGCCAACACAACTAAACAGAGTTAAAAGAAAGTGCTAGAAAGGAGCCAAAGTCCCGATAAGTGAAATGCAAAAAGAATTAGGTGACGAAAAGAACAGATCACCTGTTGCGGATGGAGCGGAGGTGAAATGCAGAAAAATATTGAAGGCCCTAATCGAACATGCAAAGATAAACACTTTGTTGCAGATGGAGCAGAGAAGTCTAGACTCGTCCTCCTGTAGAGACTCCCATGATCTCTCGTCGGCATAAGCTCTCTCCCATGCCTCGAGACCTCTTCTGTCTCCCACCTCTGCAACCTCGTTCCGTGATTTTTAGTTTGATCTTCTGTAATTGCGATTGGTGTTGGTTTCACCATTAAATTGGAAGAGAGAAAAGAGGAAGAACCTGGACCGGATAGAGCTGGTCGGTGAAACAGCTCTCACGAGTCCCGGTCCACCTGTGTTTAACTTTAATAATGGCATTTTCTAAATAAGTGCCATAATAAAATATTTCATACATTATTGTATTGCGGCATCTTATAGAAAAGTGCGGTGATAATTTGTTTTATAATGGCATTTTCTTACAAAATGCTGTAATAATGGCATTTCTTATAAAATGTCATAACAAATTATTTTATAGGGGCATTTAATTAAAAAATGCCGTAGTAAATTATTTTATAGCGGCATTCTCTAGGAAAATGCAGTAATAAATCGTTTTATAGTGGCATTTTTCTAAGAAATGTCGTAATAAATCATTTTATAATGGCATTTTTAGAAAAGTGCCGTAATAAATTGTTTTATTACGGCATCTGCAGATGAAATGCCGTATTAAGGCACTTATAACAGCACTTTAATATAAGTGCCCTTATATTAGTGTTGTTACATCACCTTTTTTTGTAGTGTTGCTTCTTCCAAAATTCCTTTAATCACCTGCATAAAATCCCCTTCTATCTCTAAACACTTACACCCTGTATCAAGGGCTATCTTAATACCTTCTATCACAGACAAAAGTTCTCTGTGTTTTTGGGCAAACTATTTGTGTTCTTCCTTGTTCATCATCTATTCAAACTAGCCTGCAGAATAATCGCTATTCCATCCGGCGTCAAAAACCAAGCAAATGCTTTCATTCTAGGTGAACATTTTAATTTCCACATTTTCTTGATTAGATCCACGTTATCTGGTTTGTATCTATAGATCCTAGATTGCTGACTTAATTGAAAATTTTCCATTCGTTGTTAAACCCCAAGAAACTTCATATGTTTCTTTTTATCTAGAACGTATAATTGAATTATTTCTTTTA
Source organism: Buxus sempervirens (assembly GCA_947561395.2). Lineage (NCBI taxonomy): Eukaryota > Viridiplantae > Streptophyta > Magnoliopsida > Buxales > Buxaceae > Buxus > Buxus sempervirens. The sequence goes on from OX387193.1 coordinate 15,309,020, forward strand.
TTTGTTCTTGTTTAAGAGGAGTATTACATAACAATTGTAAATTCCTTCATTGTTATTTGAAATATACTCTTCTATCTTTTGATCTTTAATTATTCTATCCTTGCCCTCTTGTTGAAGTTGACTTAACAAAGACTCTCCATTAAGCCTTTTTATCTCGCCTGAATTTTTTTCTTCCATTACTCAATTTCCATCTCATACTTTTCCTGAGTATTTCTTTTTCTTGCAATATATGTTTCCAGGTACATGATGCCTCTTGTAGAAGTTGACCTATCAAAGACTCTCCATTATGCATTTTATCTGGCGAGAATTTTATTTTTTCTCCATTACCCAATTTCCATCTTATACTTTTCCTGAGTATTTCTTTTTCTTGCAATATATGTTTCTAGGTATACGATGCCCCATTTTTAAATTCAGTTTCGAATAAATCTTGTTTTTTCAAATACTCATATCTTACAATCTTAACCCATAAATTCTATTCTCCACTAATGATCTCCACCCTAGCCTAGCCATTCAAGCTTTATTTACATGAGTTATGTTTCTTACTCCTAACCCTCCTTTATTCTTTGGACTATATATTCTTTCCCAAATAATAGTACGTAAATGTTTTTTATTTATGTCCTCGTTCCAGAAAAATTCTCTTTGAGTCTTCTAATATTTATATCTTGTGGTTTTAGGTAACCACGTTGAACTCATTACATATTGAGGAACAACAATTAAGGTTGATATGATTAAGGTTAATCTTCTTGCTTTTGAGAGTAATTTCGTTTTCCAAGCTTCTAATCTTTTATTCACCCTATCTTCTAAATACTGAAAAGTGGCTTTTTTAGGTCTCTCTAGCTACATAGGAACTCCTAGGTTTTTATCTTCATTTTTGCCCATCTTACATTTAAATACTTTACTCAAAATTTTCTAACCACTAGCAGGTTTTGAACTCAGGCCTTGGGATCAATATCCTTACCCACTAGTACTATCTATACTATTAGTAAAGCCAAATAGAGAGAATATTCTCCAGATTTTGGCCCTCCCTTGTTTTTCCGAAGGTTGTCCTCCACAACTAAAACAATCCCAAACTATAACCACCATATCCAACACTCTTTCCTCTTTCAAATTGAAACCACACCCCTACTTCTATGCTACAGTTATTGTATTGAAGACGTGCATTATGCACATGCCACCACTAGTATTAGTATATAGCAAGTATATACCCACCAAAATGGTTTCTTCTTCTTCTTCTTCTTCTTTCTTTTTTTTGTGTATGTAAATTATATTATAGCATGTAAAGATGGAAGCAAAGTGGCTATGATAGAAGGAATTGAGCTAGAAATTCAGTCTGTGAATTTAAAGATCATGGGTGACTTTACTATTCGAATTTTTAGATTTTTATTATTTCAAATAAAAATTGATGAGGGATAAAATAGTTAAATTACATTTTATAAATCTGACAAGGTAGGTAAGAGTTATTTCATAAACCTTAGGAGAGGTAAGCGTAATTTACTGCTTTTATTTTTCAATTTGGGATCCTACCGTACATGGTCTCTTGACTATATGTGGTTAGATCGTAATAAGAAAATGCAATAGAGGATTGCATTCAAGCAGGCACGGTACTGCACATAACAATTAGGGTTTTAGTAATTTATAAAATGGGTTATGATCATTAGAATTCAATTGAAGGCGACAGCAATTGCATCAACCTTTTTTTTTTAGGAAAATCTTTATAGCTTTATTTATTATTGATGAGATTTCCTTCCAAAAGTTTCACCCAAAAAGTCAGCATAAAAAATCTGGCTAGAAATATTGGCTGTTTCTTAAAGAAAAACTATCAATTGCATAATTTGCCAAATGGTGGTCAGCAAAGTTGCCCTCCCTATAAATGTGTTTTATGGAGCAAAATTCAAAAGTTTCTTTAAGAATACTTGCTTCTGATATGATACTATCAATTAACCATGGCATTTCATCCTTTCCCGAATTCATGAGCACTACTACAGATTTGGAGTCCGTCTCTATTTCAATTCTCCTTAGACCTGAAGATGTTGCCATTCTTAATCCTTCCCGTAATCCATAGGCCTATGCAATTGTTGTTGTCGCCCAACATGTAAAATCCCGAATTTTAATAAAATTGAAATTTTGAATTTTAGGCTTGATTAATTTATTTAATTGATTAAAATTTTCAGAAAAGGGGATCAGTGTGTCAAGTTTGGATTGCTGGTCCAACCGGATGGGGCAATAACACTTAAATAGGTAAGGGAATCATTGGAATTTTCGGTGGTTGAATTATGAAGGTTCAGTGGTGTGTCAGGCTTGGAATCAAGTGGAAATAGATGGTGCATGTGTAGGAAAATCTCTGGAGTGCCAAGTATAGAATCAGACTTTAAACACATGTTCGGCGGCAATTATAAATAGGAGGAAAATTCAGTTGTTTGGTTATTTCGTTGGTTGCTCAAGAGATCCAGAATTCAGATAGAAGAAGAAGAGAAGCTAGGGTTGGAGGAGGATAATCAGATTTTGAGGTGATGAGAGAGAGATCTTAATCTAGTTATTGATCTTTGTTTGAAGTTGAGCTGAAGTCACCTACGGCAGCTCTTCAAATCACCAAGAGCAGATAAATTCTGCAAATTCAGATTAGGTCGAGCAGGTTAGTATTGATTCAAGATGCTTTCGTTTAACTTCATGGCAAATTCAAATCAGATTTCAGATCTGAAAAGATTTAATGAATAGGAGATAAATTTCAGAGAAGTGATCGTAAGTTGGAGCTTTTCTACAGAAATTTTGATCGGCAAAAATTGGAGCTTTAGCAACTCGAAAATTAGCTTTTCCAGGTAAGTAGCATCACTTATTCTGGTTTTGGATGATTCATTTTAAGTTTGAAATGGTTAGAATTGAATACAAAGTCTGAACTCTGTTTTGACATGTAACTGGCGCATAGTTTTGACTTGCATGAATTTAAGATATAATTTAAGCAAAATGCATTATAAATGAATGTTTATATGGTTATTGATATGCTGAAATGAAGTGATGAAGAAAATTATATCAGCTGTATGAGAATATGAAATTAAATTTGCAAATTGCTGAAACGTGGTTGAAGAACAAGGCATGGGCGGCTGCTGTAATATTAATAGTTTGGGTGATTTAATTAATTTCAAAAGTGTGTTAAATGTCAGTCTAGGGTGTTATAATTCTGTTAGAAATAGTTGGAATTTGCAGCAGTAGTTCAGTCCTAATTATTTTGTTTTAGTCGCACTTGAAGTTGGGGAAAACTTGCTGGCGCTGAGCATTCATACCTGGTGCCAACCACTGCTGACTTCTTGTAGGTGGGTGCTGGTTGCATAAATGATATAGAGGGCAGTGTTTAGTCTTTGCTACTCAGTCCTTTCTAGCCTAGTGCGGCTGTAGTCAGCAGAAGATTTCAATTGCTTTAAAATGAAGGAAGGCTTAGGTTGACTTTTTAAATGGCTCCCTGAGATCAGCGCCAACCAAACCCTCACGAGTCAACTTCGGCTGCTGCTGTACCTTTAGTAAACCTAGCTAAAAGCCTATAAATACTATTCCTTAGGGTTGTATAAGGACTGGAGATGTTCTAACATGGTTGTAGAGGAAGTACTTAAAGAGGTATAAGTGAGGATGGTTCTAAATTTACTATGGGCTGAGTGCTGCCAACTGCAGCTGTGTGGCGCCTACCTCCCCAGAGGTTGGAGCCAGATTTTATTTATCTTGGATTTTTGTTGTTATTAAATTCCTATTGTGGTTTTGGCTTAGGGGATTTCATTTGTGGTTATTAAAAGGCCTTGGCTGATGAGGAAACATTAGGGATGGGGCTACTTTGAAGATTTAGTTATAAAAAAAAAAAATCAGAAGTTTGCGCTTAGCTCCATTTCAGTTTTATAATTGTTTAAAACAAATCTAATTTATGTTTCCTTTACAGCATTTATCTAATTACTATTGAAGGATTTGTAATGATTGTGAAACACTGAATACGGGATAAAAAAAATGGAGGTTTAAATTTTGGGAATTGGGAACTAATTCAAGGGAGAAGTGATTTGGTGCAAGCATAATCTATAGAAAGTTCAGCTGAGAGTCAATGCGCATCTGAGATTTAATAGGGGACTTAATTAGGGATAAACTAAAGTGTTTTGGATAAAATGAAGAGGCTGAAATAGTAGCATACTTAAGGTTGCATCTAATGGAATCAGAATTTGGCATTGGGAATAAATCTGGTTTTTCATAGAGTATTGAACCTTTCTCAGCTCACCACCGGCACCCTTGTCTTAGTTTTAAGCATTCTTGTGGGGTTTTAATTAGAGAGTTTAATGAGAAGTTGTTAAGGGACTTTGGAAAAATAGGAAGCAATGGAATTAGGAGCATATCTATGGTATCAAGTAAAGAAAATCTGAAACTTGTTTAGTTAGGTAATTTGGGTATTCTTAGGTGCTGAAATGTCTCCAGCACATACATTTTTTTTCATTGCAAAACAAACCTTGAGAAATCATTTAAAGGGTTATCTAGAGATAAATAAATAGGAGTTGAATTACTCTTGGGGTGCTGTAGACACCCCAAATCGCACTTCAACATGAGAGAACACTCAAAAAGAACTTTAAATGTTTTATTTGAGCCTTGACATGTGTCAAGCACTCAAAAATACTCAAGAATGGTGCTAACCGCATTGAATATACGGTTTCTGAGAATTTGGTTTCAACCACCCTGTATGTACGATTGCAACTGCATACACAGCACGGTTGATGTTCATGCTTCTCGCGTGAGCTGCCACGTGGCTTCTAAAAGCTTTAGCCGTTGAGCCACGTCGCCAGCAATCATGACGAGCGTAACTGAATTGGAACCGCCCTGTATATGCGGTTGAGGTGAATTTGCATGGAAACCGCACATAAAGTGACGGTTCTGTGGAAACTGCACTGTGTATGTGGTTTTGGTTATTTCGGGGATTTGCGAAATGGCTCGATCTCTGAGCCTTATTTATGCATATTATCTCTCTCTCAGGGACTTGAACTCCCTATTTCACCCTCCAAAACTTGCGAAATTACTCCAATTCAAGCCTTTAATGAGAATTGGAATAATCTAGAAGAGTTTTTTGGCATACCCTTGAGACTCTTATGCCCTTGGTTGTGACTATAAATAGAAGGGTCCTCCTCTTGCAAATGGCTGGCAATTTGAAGCATTGAAGCTCTGCAAGAAGAAGGGATACTCTACTGGATTGTCTACTCAAGGCTCAAGCTACCAAGGTAAAGCTCTATTTAGCTTTCTAGTCTTCTTCTTTATAATTCTAACTCCCAACTTCTACCTTTCTGTAGTATAAGGCCCTGAGTGTTCTTTGTAGCCCCAAACCCCATCTAAAGTACCTAGAAATTCTCTCTAGCCGTAAAACGTGAAGAGAGAACCTGGGAAAAAAGATGGTGGAATGGATCCTCTAGGCTTAGAACCTACAAATGATGAAGAGCATGCTGTTTGGGTTATTTTGAGCCTATGGTTGATTTCTCTGATGTATTGTGCATATATTTCTGGAGAATATGTGTGAATCCTTGCTCTCAATAGCAATGGATTCCAGCCTTCTCCTAGAGAATTGATTTCCACCACCAAACACTTTTCACTATTTTTGCAAGAATAAGCTAGATCTTGGATTTCCATGTTTAATACGGGAAATATGAGATTATTGGCTTTAGAATGAATTTCAGAACTTCATGAGATTGTTTTCCTTGATTTCCAAGTGTTTTGGTCGAATTCACTTGCACACATGCACTAGTTTTGGCTTTTTCTTCAAAGATCTTCAAACCAAGACAACATCTGTTGCCTGTCTTAGAATACTTATAACTTCATCCTCCGGATGAATTTTTGAGTGATTCCAAAGACATGTGATAGATGAGCATGTCTAGTTTATATCTGGATATTTTCATCCATTTCTATTGAGCCAATTTTTGACGCCATCTGTTTAAAGTCGGCAAGTCAGTTCAGTCCAGATTGCTGAACTTGCCACTTTGATTGTGTACCATTTGCTCATTTTTAATCCGTTTTGAGTGATTTCAGTCTCTGTGTTTTCCTTGAGGAGTCTATTTTCCATTCCAACTAGTTTCAATAGATTTTGATTTGATTTGTGGCTTGTGTGCTTGATTGACTCAGAGTGGCTTTGTAACAGAGTTCTGTGTTAATCTGTGATCCTCTAGGCATGTTCAAGATGACACACAAGTTACAAATGAATGGAGTTTTGTGTGAGGCCTATTTCGTTTGAAATATGGCACCACATAATTCATCCATGCAAGTTTTTAGGAATTTATATGGAGCCAAACTCCACGAATAAGGTTTTGAAAATGCTTACTCGTCGCTTTTTCTGAGTTATAACAGCAGATTTCCATAGAGTGTTTCTCTCTTATTTTAAATCGGATTGAGCCAAATTTTTTACTGTATACTATACATCATACCAGATTTCAAATGGCTTTGGTTTCGTTTGATTTGGATCTAAATTGAGTGATTTGTGGTTAATCGAAGCTTTCAAGTTATTATAATTTGATTTTTCCAGATTTGCCTTAACTTGGTTTTTCTTCAAATTTTACTTGGATTTTCCTTCACTCATGAAGTTCTAAAGTGATATATCCATGAGGAGAATCCAAGTTCATTGGATTACTCATGTGGAATAATCACATACACGTTGCTTATTTTAAGCATCCTTTGTTTGTTTTTTATTAGCAAACAATCCTTAGCATGAGCAAGCATGTGGCAACCGTCTTAGACGGATGAGTGGGGGTGCCTAACACCTTCCCCCGCTCATAAATAATTCCCCTTACCTGATCTCTGGATTTTTCCTTATATTAGAGCTACTTTGGCTCTATTTGGCCTTTATGAACCATTTGGTGTTCATTCACACTTTAACTTGGAGGGTGGCGACTCTTACTTTTATCGATCCCCGCGTGACGATATCGGAAGTCATCTTAGGTGACATTTCCATGTCTCATAGGTGCTGAAGTAAGTATATAACTAAGGAGTTTCTAAATGAATAGGGGAGTTAAATGAAGGCAATAATGTCTTAGGTTCAATAATAGGGAATTAAGTATAATTTCTTTGAGGAAGCTACTGTTTGGGCATAAATCAAGTATTGAAAAAACTAAAATTTAGTAATGGGTCTTAATTCTGATTTTTTTCACATCCGGAATTGCCGGTTAAACTAGAACAATAGATTTTAATACTAAAAATTATTGGGGCATGAGAATGCTTATTTTAATAAATCAGAGCAGAAATGGAATAAGAGAGGATGGAGTACATTACTATGATGAAACTATAGAGAAACCTTTATTATTAGTACTGGATCTAAACTCGAATTAGACAGGATTGTTATGACTATGAAATCTTTTCGTCGAACTTGTTTTATACGGATTTTACGAAAGAGGATTTTTAAACTGATTATGAACAATTGGTTTTTGGTTTGGAATTGGTTTTCCTCCATGTACTTGGAGAGACGGTTTGTGATGCCCATGTACTTGGGTAGTTGTGATACCTCCGTGTACTCGGGGATGCCCCATATACTTGGGATGTTGATGCCTCTGTGTACTCAGAGATGCCCCGTGTACTCAGGATGATATGTTTGAGATTGAGATGAGTTGTGCTTGCTAGATTTTATGGTTGGTTTTGGTTTTAGAGTCTAGTGGGCATAGCTCAATATGGATCCATGTTAGGAGCTAGTTAGTGGAAGGGATTGTTCTTTGCTAGTTGTAATACTTTGTTCATGGACACGTTTCCACTGTGTACTCAGTGAGGCCTAATCGTGTACTCGACTGGCTGCGGCTATCCCTCATTTTATCGTGTACTCGGACTATGACTGGATTAGTACATGCCAACCCATCACTGTACTGGGTGGGTTCTCCTGCAATAAGACGATGATCGTGTACTCGGCATTCGCACCTAAGCCGAGAGGTGGCATAGTGGACATTGGCATTACACTGGTTAAAGGCAGTCTTATTTTCATGAGTCCTGCAGTGACTTATTAACTACTAATTTGATGATACAGATTTGTTAGTTATGCTGGATTATTCTTGTTATCTTGTATTGATCGATGGTTATTGTTGGATTACTCGGATTATTCGGAACTGATGTGTTATCGCTACTGTAGCATGATTTACAACTGTTTCATATTTTAGAACTGATAAATTGTATTTTAGCATGCATGGGCTGCTTATTGGGATATTCGTATCTCATTACGTTCTGTTTTGTTTTGTTTTCAGTTTCTGGTAAGGACGGCACCAGCGGGTATATGCTTGGTTCATGTGAGTTAGCATTGGTTATGGTATTTTATTGTTGAGCTTGGGTTATAGTGCACTCTGATTATTCAGTTATTGATTTACTCATGTTTTCCTTCACTCTGATATTACTATCCTGGGTTATATATTAACCTTCAGAGATAAGTTACGGTTTTCTCTACGTAACTTGGATCCGGGGCATTACACAACCTATAAGCCAAGCTTTTGCTACTATGAAATTCACATTTGGACCTTTACAAGTTATCCCACAAGCTGCTTCTCCTGGGATTCCACATGACGCCCCATCAACATTATTTTTGAAATTTTGGTTCTTCGGCCTCACCCATCCTATCATCTCCTCTCTGTTCTTTTTTCTTTCTCTTGTACTTGATGCCATTCCACTTGAATATTCTTGCAAAGCATTTATTACCTTGTTTCTTTCCTTCCATATTGTTCAGAACAGGTTCGCCCAAGTATCTCTTGGATTATCGTCAATTTGATTCTCCTGAAGTCTCTTGAACCACCATTCTTTCATGTTGGGGTAAGTCTCAAGGTCATCCAATGTAACGCCCCGGATCCGTGTTCTTCATTAAAGATATAACACGTCTCCTAGGGGTTAGTTAAGGATCTCATTAATGGTGATCGCTGGATAATCACCCGCCTTTTATATCATGTCAAAGTGCACGATTCAACATTTAGATCCAGGCAAGTTATGAAATCATCAAAAGGGCCCAAGTTTACTATCTTATTACAATCCTCAAAATTCAACTTAACAGTTTAAGGCCGAGTAACCTGCTGGACTAAGGTCGGTAGTAATAATCCTCCTCCCTATATGTATCAGCCGGATCTACCCCTGTAGGCACCTCACCTCGAGTATCTGAAAAACAAGTAACAATGAGGGAATGAGATACGAATATCCCAGCGAGTGACACATGCATGCATAAAATAGTTAACACAGTTATAAGACATGCTTCGACAAATAACCAATGATAATGACAACGTAAATTTCGATAACAACTCAAACCAGGTCAATGCCATGCATATGGTTACATTGATTAATTTACATGCCAAGTAGACACTCCACACCTCCATGTACACAGTTCCCGGCCTACTCAGGGTATCGGAAACTCTGAAATGACGGCCTACTCAGGGTATCGTCATCCAGTGCCGGCCTACTCCGGGTATCGGCACTGACAACCAGGCCTACTCAGGGTATCTGGCTGCTCTACACTGGTAGTGGCAACACACGTGGCCATGCAATTACACCAACAAACACATACCATCACATTACTAAGCTTAACAAGGATCCATGGGAAGCTAAACCCAAACCGATAATTAACTGTTTAAAACTCTGCATTAGTACACATCACCCGTGGTTCCAACCAGAACATCAACTCACACAAGTGTTCCAACCAGAACAGAAACTCACTCAAGTGTTCCAACCAGAACAGAAACTCACAAGTGTTCCAACCAGAACAGAAACTAACACAAGAAATCAAATAAATAATAATTTCAACCTCATTCAAAACTTGCCATCAAACAGGGTTCAATAAACCAAATCAGGTACCAAGCAATGCATGTTTCAAGAGGACTAGAATAAAGCCCTAATACGTGAACATCCCGAGCATCCTCGAAATATTTCTCCACACCTACCTCATAAGCTTGTACTAAAACTAGTACCTATCTACATTGTTCTTACCAGCAATATTTATTACCTCTAATGTCGAATTCTATTTATTGGTTGAATGGTTGAAGAACCCCTATTATCCAGAACACCCTTGGCTCTTCCGAAATTTTAGGATTCTGCATGAAAAACCACTGGGCGCTCACTTCCCGAGGTGGGCGCCAGGTGGGCGCCAGGTGGGCGGTAGGTCCCTTTGATTAACATTAGCTTGCGCTCACCCGTGGACGAGTGGGCGCTAGCTAAGCTCCAGACGGGCGGGAGAAAAGCGCGAGATAAGCGCGAGAGTTGGAGGTAGGCGCCAGCTAGGCGCGAGGTGGGCGCTAGCTAGGCGCCGGGTCTGTTTTTCTTGGCGCTCACCTCCTAGGTGGGCGCTAGGTAAGCGCCAGCTAGGCGGTAACCCACTTCGATTTCCAAGTCTCTGTTAATGCCGGAAATCCAACTCTGGCTGTAATTTTTCAGTCTGTGACCACTTATATGGCCTCCTAATATTCCCAGGATACATCCAAACCAAATTTGAATTTAATCTAAATGACTTCCCAGTTATCCCCAATTTCACTGTGCAAAACCAAAACCCTTCGTAACTGTGTTGCCCAGAAAACCTCAACATTAATGCAATTCAATACCATGATATCATTCAATGCATATACGAATAAATCCGAAACCTCGGTGGTAAAACAATGCCACTCACCAGTGTGCGCGATAAATCCCAGAATGATAGTCTTCCTCGAAATCGGCCGATCACGATCCCGAATGTGCGAAGACGAAATGGTAGCCTAAATGTTAGTCGAACTGTTCGCTGCTCATGACAGAGAAAACCCGCCTGAATCCAACTCAAATGAGCTTCTAGTAGTCCCTCAGACTCTTTCTCTTCTTGAGAATAACCCCAATCGCCATTTCCGCCGCAGCCGCCACAGCTCTAACTCCAACGAAGATTTCCTCCGTAACTTACGCAAGTTACGCGTATCCCTACAACCCAAACCCTACTTTCCCCCTTGGGTATTTTTACCCCGCGAGACATACGCCGTTGGATGCATTTCCCCTTTTTTCTTTTATCCGATGCGCGCTCGCCCACTAAAACCCCACATACTCGGCATCGACATATTAATTAAATTAATTTATACGTAAACACTATACAATAATAATCATACGATAATACTAAATATTTTCCGAAAAAATGGCTATATAACGCCTGTACATACGAGCATGGGCTAAGCCCTCAAACCACACTAAACACCTGATAAACACAGTTTATGTATATCAACAGAAATAAATAAATAATGGACAACCTCACAAAAAAAATCAGGGTCTTACATCCAACCTTCCCCCAGTGGTTGCAAATTGTAATGCCCTTGTGTATGTGCATTCGGTGAATATGTGGATGCTACTTTCAGTTGCTGGGTTGCACAGTACACATTCTTGAAGAGGTTGATGGAGTCTTTGATGCAATAGGTCCTTTGTTGGTAGCCCATTCTGCATGCTTTTCCACACGAAGAATTTGGTTTTCTGTGGGCATGCTAATTTCCAGATTTTCTTCCATAGATGATTCCCTTGCATATCATTCCTGTTAGTTAGTAATTAATATGCAGATTTTATTGTAAACTTACTTGAATTACCAACTTTCCAGATTGGGCAATCCCTATTTCTTGAAGGATGAAGATGCACTGTCTTAATAATCTTTGCAATATGCTCAGGCCATATCATGTTTAAGATGCTGCTGTCCCATTGCTTTGTTTCTGAATTTACTAGATCAGCTAATGTTTCTATTTGGTCCATTCCCGCAAGGTTTGGTTGAGTTGCCTGGTTATCAGTAAAAGGGATCCAACTTGTGTCTAAGATCTTTATCGAGTCTCCATTTGCAATTTTCCATCCCATACCTTTCTTGATGAGGCTTTTGGAGTCATGAAGTTGTTTCTAGAGTAGAGAGTTTGAGCCTTTCTTGGAAATTTCTAAGAAGCTCTTGTTCCAAAAGTATTTTGCTTTAAAGTTAGTAGACCTGAATTTTCTTTCATATGCCATCAGGTCCCATGCCTTCTTGGCTATGAGGGCCTCATTAAAATAGTTCAGATTTTTGATATTTAGGTCCCCTCCTTCCTTGGGTTTACAAATTCTCTCCCAACTAATTGTGTGGAGAGTTCTTTCTTTGTTTGGTTTTGCTAATAAGAATTTCCTTAATTCCCTTTCAATTTATTCAATTGACTGGATAGGCATCTTCATGCAAGACATTAGATGTAAAGGCATTCCCATAATAATAGAGTTAATCAATGTAGTTCTCCCAGCTCGATTAAGAATCTTGGCTTTCCAATTTTCCAGTCTCTTACTGATTCTGTTACTAATGCCTGTGAATAGGGCATTTGTCATCCTACCATCAGGAAGAGGGATTCCAAGATATTATTTAAAACTATTTTTTTCTTTGACACCAAAATACTTCCTACCCTCTTCCCTTGCCTTTAATACAAGGACTGATAATAAGCTCCATTTTGGATAAGTTTACCTCATGAGTAGCCATATTACAAAAGTTACAAAGAATTGAAAGAATATTTTTACCTTCATGTATAGTGGCCCTTCCAAAGAGGAGAAGATCATTCGCAAATAGGAGATGAGACAGTGCAGGGTTCTCGACTTATTTTGGTGCCTTTCAAAGAATTATTAGATTCAACTACATGGAGGGCATGATATAAAACCTCTTGTGTGATAATGAAGAGATAAGGTGACAAGAGTTCCCCTTGGCATATTCCTCTACTTGGTTTGAATCTTCAGATGGAGAGCCATTAATTATGATGGAATAAGAGACAGTGGTTATGCGTTGCATTATTAAGTATACTAAGTGATTTGTAGAAACCCAACATCTAGGAGAGACTTTTTAATCATGGACCATTTAAGTCTGTCATAAGCCTTGGATAGGTCAATCTTAAGAGCAAAGCCTCCCATCTTGCACCTTTTTCTACCTTTGATATAATGCATAGTTTCATAAGCCATGATAATGTGATCATGTATAGATCTATTGGTCATGAATGCACTATGATTTGAGGAAATGATTTTCTCAAGTGAAGGTCTCATCCTATTCACCATAGTTCTAGCTATAATTTTATAGCTAAAATTACATTAGCTAATAAGTCTGAATTCATTTGTCTTGCTGGGGTGATCAACCTTGGGAATAAGAGTGATAAAGGTGTGTGCACCTCGGGCCCACGCAATGTGTGTTATAAGCACCCAAATTTTGATCAAACCAAAATATGCTAAAATGAAAGCCCCAGCAAAACAGCTTAAAACCCTAAGGAGCAAAAGATGGCTTTCTGCCTGAGCCCAACTTGATTGCTATACCCTATCCCAATGGGTAGAGAATCCCAACACGGTTCCAACGCAATTAAGTCTGCGTGAATCGGAGCCCGGATGGAAAAGATATGATCAAAACAGTCCCAAGGGCAAATCAGTCAAAGTTTAAAACGTCTTAATTAAGTTAATCGTTTTATACATAAATTGGAGAAGCTTGATTTGCCCGAGTGGGTGGCTGAGTCACCTCAGCTGTCAACTCAACCCAAAAAGGGGGAGAAAAAGCGCGACGACATATGGTGTGCGGTTGATTTTTTTGACCACCGTTTGTGCTAGCCAATCACAGCGCGTGGTGGACGAAAAGCAACCCACTGTAAGTGCGGTTGATTTTTCGTCAGTTTGCTGCTAAGCCAATTTGTCCCTTGTTTAATGCTGAAAAGACGTGACCGAACCGCACGTACCATGCGGTTTAGACCAAACCGCAAATACTATGTGGTTTTGACCAAACCACACTGCATGTGCGGTTTTGTCTCTGTGTTCTATAAATAAAAAATCCGAACAGTAGACAGGTGTTGGTTGGTTTTTACTGCTTCCTTCCCCTCCTCTCTACTGCTTGAGCCTCCGAACCACCTTTCTCTACCACCCTCAGGCCTTCAAAGCCCTTTTAACCTCCTTAAACACCCCTTCTTGGTCCTTTCCTCTTGAACCCAAGTGAAAAAAGAGCTTGTGAACTTGTTGGAATGTTGAGGAGGAGGGCTTCCAGCAGCTGTCCTTGCTTCAAGGGAGGTCACACACACTATTCCAGGGCCTTTAAACCCCAAGGTAATGTTTCCTATCACCTTGTACATCATATATGTAAGAATGGGAGTATTTTGTAATGTTTAGAAAGCCTTGTCCCCATTTTCTTCAAATCGGTTTTTCAAAATAGTTTTCATGTGTTTTTCTTTCCATTTTCATCGTGTGAAAGTCTCCCAAGGTAAGAGGGAGCATACGTGTAACTCCACGGGAGAATGAGAGGTTTTTCACACACTTTTGGGTCTTTTAGATTACTATTTTGTATGCTTCTTTTTCTTATTTGATGAGGGAGCATGTTCCCTCTTGCTTGACCATCTTTTGTACCCCTTTTCATAAGCCACTTTATCCCTTCTCATGCTTCTTCTTCTTTTTTTTTTTTTTTATCTTCAGAATAGCTAGTCTTAGCATGTTTTAGAACTTGATTTCAGCATGTTTTAAATCCCATAAAACATATGTGTACATGTGTAAGGATCCCACATGCATGCTCTCTTCCCCCTATCATGTAGCCATTGTTTGGCATCTTTAGCATGTCATTTTCTCTCTTGAATATCCACTGTTCAAGTATGCTTCCATTCCCCTAAGGTACCCCAAGTTCAGTTTGTATATACCTTGCCGGGAAGTCATGGTAAGTCCTCTTGATTGGGTTTGTTAGTGTCTGCTCATGTACACGCACATACTTTGGGTTTTACCACTGATTTTGGTACTTCATGTGCCTCACCTGTTTGCTGTCATATGAGTTAGGAAACCCGCATACAAGCTAATTGAGACAACTCGCCTAAATTCCAACTCATGGGAACCCGCTATCTAGTGGGATAACTCAAGGTGTCCACGGACTTTCCTGGGTTACAACCGAACCACTTATCCAAAGTCACTGGGTAGACCATGCACATAGATGTAAATTAAGAATTGGGTGACTGTTCACACCCTTAACAATGAACAGTGGCGACTCCCCAAAACCAACAAAAAAACCCACGGAAAGATGAGCTTCGACATCGTGCGCCCCACGTGCGCACATGTGTTTTATGGAGTCACCACTACTTGAAAGGGTGCAGGTAGATACTTGGTCTTAGAGGTCTTTCTAGGGCGTTGTCTGCGTTTAGAGTTCTAGGTAGGGGCCGATTATGATTTGGTAAATTTCGTAGACATCCCGGTTTGGGTTATCCATGGTTGGATTGTGTCGAGTCAACTCATTCTTGCTCGTCCTATTCCAGCATTGTAGACACCCCAAAATTGCACGATTTTTGATAAATCTTGAAGGAGAGATATTTTATTGGAATTTTCAATTCTTAGCATTGGGTTGTGATCCTTAACCCATTTGAATCCAAAACCACAAAGGAAAAGGCCCAAATTCAATATTTTGCGCAAAGTCAAACTTTTCGAGTTGAATTTTGTTGACTTTTGACCCCAAAAAATGAAATATTTTTCAAGGCAAGATTTCAAGATAATTTTTCCTGATAATTATATTTTTAGCAATGTCATTGCATAAATGAATTTTTTGAACCTTTAAATCTTGACAAATACCTTAGTATTAACTTGTTGAATCTTTTTACCTGACCTGAAAAACCAGAATTTAGCCTTGAATTGGAAATTTGACTTTTTATTTACTTGGAATTTAGGTCTGGAACTATTTTTAATGGATTCAAATAGGGGGGAGGGGGGTGTTTGCTTATTTACATGTAATATCTTAAGTAAATGGAGATTAAAAAATACGAGGACATTTACTTAAATGATATTACATGTAAATAAGTATTGCCTGTGCAGGTAAGGGTCAAGGCTATGCAAAATCTGTGCAGACAGGCCATTTTGGGTCTTGTCCGCATTTGCTATGCGGTTTGGCCTTGACCGCATTTGATCTGAGGTTTATACTTGACCACATTTAGAATGCGGTTTATACTTGACTGCATCAAAGCATAACCACAATAGATATGCGGTCACACGTAATTTGTGTGTTTTTGCAAATACTCAATTTTTGGGCCATATTTACCACTCTTGCCTCTCTCTAGGAGATTCTTCCTCCCCTTTTTACCCTCTGTTGGTTTTCAGATTTACCCCAACTCAAGTTTTAAAACTAAGTTGAAACATTCTAGAACCTTATTTTGGGATACCCTGGTGACAATCCATGCCCTTGAGTTATCCTATAAATAGAGGGTCTCTCCTCAAGCAAATGACTGAGAATTCAAGACTAGAAGAGCTCCAAGTGAAGAAGAGAACCCCTGCCTCTCTACTTTCTCAAATCCAGGTAAGCCTCTCTTCCCTTTTATTTTCTATTTTTAATTTCTAGGATTATTCTGATCTTCTCCCTTTCTGTAGAATAAGGCATGTGTATGATTGTAACCCCAAACTTAAATCCAAGTACCTCAAGTATCTTCTCTAGCCGTAAAACGTGAAGAGAGATCTAGAGGAAAGGAGGACAGGAATGGATCCGTAGGGCAGACCCCCATGTGTTGTAATCTTAGATATGTGTAGTTTAATATTTTGTTTAGGTTGTGTGATTGTTTATTGATGAAATATGGAGGAATATCATGGATCTATGCTATTCATATCATTAGATCTCTTTTTCCTCCTAAAGTTTGGATTTTTCACACCCACCACATTGTTTTCTTCCTTTTGATTATTATTAGGCTAGGATTTCGGATCTACCATGATCAATATGATAGATCTGAAATCAGAAGCCTTAAAGTAACCTCTAGGGCTTCATGAGGTGATTTTTGAGTTGTTTTTAATTTTTGAGAGAAGACCCTATGGTCTAAACTTTCCCTTTTTGTTGTTTTTCATCAACATGGGTGTATCCGGTTTAGATCTCTTAAGTAATGAGAAATCTGGACCAGATCTGTACCCTAGAATTGTTAAGATTTATTCTTCAATATTATGAGGTGATTTTTGAGTTGTTTTTAATTTTTGAGATAAGATCCTATGGTCTAAACTTTTCTTTTTTGATGTTTTTCATCAATAAGGGTGTATCCGGTTTAGATCTCTTAAATAATGAGAAATCTGGACCAGATCTGTACCCTAGAATTGTTCAGATTTATTCTTCAATATTATGAGGTGATTTTTTGAGTTATTTTAATTTTTGAGAGGGGACCTTATGGTTTGAACTATCCCTTTTTGATGTTTTTCATCAACATGGGTGTATTTGGTTTAGATCTCTTAATTAATGAGCAATCTGAACTAGATCTGTACCCTAGAATTGTTTAGATTTATTCTTCAATATTATGAGGTGATTTTTGAGTTATTTTAATTTTTGAGAGGGGACCCCATGGTCTAAACTCTCAATTTTTGATGTTTTTCATCAGCATGGGTATATCTGGTTTAGATCTTTCAACTAATGAGAGATTTGTACCAGATCTGTACCCTAGATTGTCCAGGTTTAATTCCTCAATATTTTGGTAGAAGATTTTTTTTTAATTTTTATTATGTAATTCCAAGATATCAGGGATTTAACTTAGAGCTAGTTTTTGAAGTTTTTACTTTCGGTTTGTTTTCTTTATCTCGAATTTCCTCAATCATGAAACTCAAGAAATGGTGTATTCATAAGAAGGATCCAGAATTAATTGGATCATTCATTTGGAAAAAACCATACATCTTTTATTCTTTGTTCTTTTACTTTTGATTTGATTTTTTATTAGCAAGCCTTCCTTTTTCAAAACATGAACAATACTTGGCAACCACCTTGTGTGGATGAATAGGGGTGCCTAACACCTTCCCCTATTCATAACCTAATCTCCTTACCCATCTCTGGATTGTTTATTTTAAAGTAGAGTTATTTTAACTCTAATTTTCCCCTTTTTTCATTTTATTTGATTATTTTGGTGTCCATTTACACCTAAAATTGAATGGTGGCAACTCCATGATTTTTATTGAGCCCGTGTGATGATTTAGGAAGTCATTGAATTGATTTTCCCATGTCTCACAAGCATGTAAGCAGTTTAGGTTTGTGTGAGACTACAAGTCTGGTTTGGTCCGTTTGATTCAATTATCTCCAAGTGTATCAATTGAGTTAACTGATGGGGTGAGCCCCTTTGGAAGGCCCACTTGAATCCAAGGTGGGTTGGGTGCAACCCTTGTCCTATTTGGGTTTTGGGAACCTTTTAGGAAGTTTGGTTAGGCTTGGTTAAATTTTAACCATATGGTATGTTGCCTTAATTTCATTGAGTCTGTGATGTTCTTGTGGGTCACTTGGTGGGCCCCACAGTGGTGTCCTTTAATTTTAAATTATCTTGTTTATATTTGATACCAAAGTGGTCTAGGGATTGGCTTGGGGACTTCCCTAGGCTTAGGTTTGGATGCCAAAGTCTTGTGTGAGGCAAGGGGATAGGGTCCCCTTCCTTGAGGTGATTGGGTGATCCTTCCACTTTTGAGAAAGAAAATGATATGGCCTGATAGGCCCCCCACCATGAGTCTTGGCCAAACCATCTATCCTAAACCAACATGGCCCTTTTGGGCTTTCATTTGAGGAACCTTGGAGGTGAGGCTCTTGGTTTGGTTGATTCTTGTTTAATTATCCTTAATGAGGCGAGTTCAAAAGGGTGGGCCCCATTGGAAGGCCCACAGGAATCAAATTTGAGCCTATGAAGGTCCCAAGTCCAATTTGAGCTTAGGGATGACCCAGAAGCCCTTCTGGATGCATAGGATTGTTTTAAATGAATTTTAAAGCTTTAAAAGAATAAAAAAATCACCTTTTCTGGGTTGAACCGATTACTCAGCTCAGTTTATCTTAATAACGGAAATTAGGTATCGGTCATGACAGAAAAATCTGTATGACCGATATTTAATTTTGGTTATAACTTAATGAATGCTTACCCAACCTGAGATTTTGGTCAAGCATAGAAAAACCCAAAATAAGCCTTATGGGTAGAGGGGTGAGATGTTGATCTCTCAAGGTGTTTAGGGTTCTTGTGGGCCATTTGGTGGGCCCGCGATAGTCTTAGAATGATTTTATTAGCCTAATTAGACTAATTGGTTGATTTTAAACCAAGGGAATGGGGGTAAGGCCTCACGCCTCCATCCATGAGCTGAAGCTCTTGATGCTAAATCAAAGACCCTTAGTGTCTCTTTTCTGGTGCTCAAAAGTGACATTCCTTTATCTTTCAAGGGGATAAGAGAGAGGTGGCTTGGTAGGCCTTTGTCATAGTTTAACCGGCCATACCATGTGACATGTTTACTTAACATTCAAAATATGATATTAGTGCAGATTTGAACATGCTAGAACAATAGTGATATTGTGTGCTTTAGGGAGTGGGCATAAGAGGTAAAATATGCTTTATAAGGCCAACATGCAGCAACTATAACAATGGGTGTGTGCTTGCATGCAATGTGTATGGGGATTCAAGCATCTCAAAGGCTGATCACCTTGAGTGTGATGTGAAGTGGGTGCTGGTGGACATGTAAATAAACTAAAGCACCTTAAAAACTCCCTGAAAAAGTGTGTAAAGAAACACGAATAAGCAAAATAAAAGAAAGGTAGTCAGGGGGTTTAAGGGGTTACATTGATCCGGAATGAAAGAAGGAGAAGGGAATAACACAAATTAGTAAACTATTGGCAATAACTCCAAAATTAAACCATGAGTATTTACTTAGGTAAAAGAGGGTGCTTCGAAGGCTACCCAAACAAGAAACCAAAACCATGGATATCAAGACCCATTGGGGACCTCTCTCCCCTTTTCAAGCATCACTATTACTTACTTTAGAGGTGACATCACTTGAGATCTCAGCACCAATGATGACAAAAGAACAGGGGAAAGCTCACAGAGAAGGTGAAAGCATGCTATTTATAAAACATTGACATATTTCCATAAGTCTGAAATATATTATACAAATGTAAAAGGAGAACATACCTTAGGGAAGAAAGGTTCTAGTAGGTGTTTACAGCTCTTTGAAAAGCCTTGAACAGTGATTGGAGAGTACCTTTCTTCTTCTTCCAAGTGGTGGTTTAGTGTTCTCCTAGCTATGGTGAAGATGGAGGAAGCTTTGGAGAGGTTTGGTAAGGATTGGATGGGGTTTGGAGGTGATTTGAAGTAGTTTTTAGGTGGCTCTGTGTGAAGGTTTAATGGTGTTCGGAGAGGTTTGGAAGCTTTAGCAAGGGGAGAAAGGCTCTCTTCCTTCTAGTTTCCTTCTCCTTGGAGCTCTCCCTTTTCTTTTTTCTTTGGAGCTCTCTCCCTCTTCTTTCTCCATGAGCTCTCTCCCTCTCCTTTTTGCCTTGGACGTCCACCTTCTTTGGTGAGTCTTTCCCTTCCTTTCCTTGCTATCCAAGAGAATAAACCACGCCCTTTACTTCTCTCCAAGTTCCAAGAGAAGTCTTCTTTTCCAACACTCCCTCTTGAGTCCCCATGAGAGAATATCTTATCTTTTGTGCCAAGGTGGTTTCATGGGGACTTGAGCCGTTAACAAACCTTGACCAAACCATGAACAGCTCATTGCCATGTGGAGCATTCCTTGCGTACACGTGGCATCCAATGTGGAGCACTCCTTGCGCACACGTGGCATCCCATGTGGTATTGCTAAATTTCAATAATGCCCTTAGCTTTGACTGTTCATATCTTGTTCATTTCTAATCCGATTTGGGCACGGTTCTGCCATTGGTTTCCATTTTCCAAGCTCTATCACGTGGGCTAAAGTTTTAAAGCATTTTCATCCACTGGCTTGACCTCTAATTTTGTGTCCAACCCAGGGTGCAATTATGCCATTTTTGAATTTCTTTTGATTTTCCTTTTATTTAATTCATTTAGTTAAAATATCTTAATTAATTTTAATCAAGATATTTTCTCTTTCCATTTGTATCTTTCCTATTTTGTCCTTTTGTGATTTATTTTACCATTTGACAAATGTGGTGTGCACACTTGCCACGTGGCCAGTCTTTCTGCATTTAATTACCATTTCACCCTTGAGGGTATTTTGACCATATCTTCTTCATCCGAACTTCGATTTGCGCACACTCAGTTGCATTGGAACCATATCAGCATTTCCTAGCCATTAGCATAGGTTACGGTAGCTAATTTCAGTTTTTGGCTTCTTTGAGGCGTACAAAAATGGGGTGCTGACAGAAGGTGTGGTTGATCGAAGGTTATATAAAGCCAAATCGGAAGAATTCTTTGACCATTTGGGTGACATGAGGGCCAACATACTCTTAAAATTTTTGGTAGAATAGACCTTGAAATTCATCAGGCCCGGGGCACTTTCTTAACCCCTTTTCATTAATAATTGTAACGCTCCAAACTCGGGTCAATGCAAACCGGCACCTAACCCGAATCCGGTTCGCTACTGTAACAACCCGAATCCAACTCAACAACCGAATTCGAGATGCTACTAGCCCATATCATATAATCATCAATAATTAACCAGACTAATGAATTAAATAAATCATTTATTAATAAACTATCAGAGTGCGGAACATCAATGTGCGGAAGTGCAGTCTAATATCTTCATAAAAGAATCCAATAAACCATCCAATCCAAATAATCATTTAAGTCTGGTAAGAATCAAAAGGTTCTAATCCCTCAATCTCTCAGATACATCAACCAAATAAAAAAAAATAAATTGTCAAAGAAACTGAACATAATCCTCTCTCCTCGACCTTAGATCAAGTCGGGATAATAGTAATCCTCCGGCGAATGGTCCACAAGATTACTCTGGTAATCACCACTATGATCCCCCTCTCGCGTATCAGCTGAAAAATAACATAAGGAATTAGGGTGAGATACGAATATCTCAGTAGACAATACATGCATGCTATAAACAGTTCATAATCAATAAAATAGATTTTCATGCTCGAATAAGCAGTCTCGAGTAAACATACTCGTATAAACATTCATATTGATCATGGAATACAAATCAGCATGTAAAATAGTTTAAGTATTTGTGAACAGATAAAGTATATCAAGATCATGATTCAGAAATCAATAATAGAATCCAATATAAAATCCGGGACGTACTAAACAGTCACATCCAACCATAACATCCAATACATGCATCCTGCATGTGTACAACATAAAAAAATAAGTGTTTGTGATCTCAGTATCATTGTAGGACTCACAAAGAAAGATACATGTTTGAGATGACTCTCAACCATATGCTATACCACCGTGCGGCTTATGGGCGACGCTACTAATGATACTCAAACCCGTGAAGATCACCTTAGATAAAAGCCGTAGCCATCGACTTATTGCACACGAACTCAACTGAGTTGGCAAGTACCACCAGCATGCAGCACCGGAATCAATACACGGAGATGGTTGCTTATCCATATGTACAGGGAATCACCAGCAGAGCACCGGGGTGTCCCTCCAGACATAGGATCCTCCAGAGCAAACCAACTTGCAAAGGAAGCACGTTCGTAACAGGGAGTAACTCAACCCAAATGAAATATCCCTTAACTATCTAGCCAAAACTATGGATCCATAACCAACTATGCCCACTAGACACCAACAATAATATTTCTGTAAGTAATAGTGCCTAGCGGCATATAATGGTTATATCTGTAATTTCCTTCCTTATTGGGTTAACTGGGTTCAAGATCTGATCTGGAAATCCTGTAGATCATATTCTGGTTAACAGTATAAATTTACAAGTCACTTAATTAATTCAAGTTTACAAATTCAGTTATTCCAAAACTTAGGTTTCTTGCTATTTACAAAGCTTGGCCACTAATTACCCTAAATACCTTCTTATTTTTATCCTTTTGTAAAATAGGGAATTGGTAATTTATTTTGGTCTTAAAACATCTTATTTAAAGGTTAAAATTGATTAAAAAAAGTTTAGAATTGAATCAGAGGTTAAAAATATGAAAAACTGCATTTTCTGCACAAAGCACTCAGGATAACCTAGGATCGCTCAAGTGGTCTAGGGTAGGCAGTAGTTCAAAATCGATCACTGACGATAAGTCAGTAGGTGGTCTCGGGTGGACTATTTTTTTTCAACGAGCGCTAAGGATCGCTGAGCACAGTAAGCTCGGCGGTCTCCCAAAAACTAACATACAATGTTTAAACACTTGATTTTTCACGTGCAAGATCATTCTAACATACTTATAAGGTTGTTATCAAACTAAATACATGATTATACAATACAAAACATGCAATAGGGATTGAACCAATCGTGATACAAAACGAGTGTTAAAAACAGTGCTGCCTACCTCCTACAATCGTTTTCTTCTCTTCTCTTCTAAACAACGACGAACACTATCACAAAGCAATGTTCAAAAGACCAAAATCAACGTACTCTCTCCCGTTTCCTTCTTCTTCTTCTTCTTCCAGTCGCCAGTTGCACTCGGTCACGCGACTTCTCCTTGCGGCTGATCAATACAAACTCAATACAATAGGTATTCCAAACATATACGTTAGTGTATCTAACAAGTATTTATATCCTCTGACCTCACGCATCTCACACACAACAACTAAATATACATCGCCCAATCAAAATACATCCAAATTAAAATATCGATCATACCTCTATATTTTGCAATCAGACGATCGGATTTGCGCCCATCTCACGATCTCCACTAATTACGATATCACTTACATTAATAAAATATTTCCATTAATAATAATCCTCAAGAATATTAATTATTATTTTATTTTAATATTTAGAGATATTCGGGGTCTTACATCCTCCCTTCCTCAAAAAAATTTCGTCCTCGAAATTTACCTTACAACTCTGGAAATAGATGAGGATACTGCCTCTGCATTTTTGACTCCAACTCCCAAGTAGCTTCCTTAACTGTGTGATTTTGCCATAGCACTTTCAAAAGTGGAATTACCTTAGTACGTAGAACTTGCTCTCGCCTATCCAAGATCTCAACTGGATGTTCCTTATATGTCAAATCCCCTTTTACTACCAGTGGCTCATGTTGAATGATATGAGTAGGGTCATGCACGTACTTCCTCAACATAGAAACATGGAATACATCATGAACTCCTTCCAGCTGTGCAGGCAATGCCAATTTGTATGCCACTGGTCCCACTGTATCCTTCATCTCAAAGAGACCTATATATCTCGGAGCCAACTTACCTTTCTTGCCAAATCTCTTGATCCCACAAGATGGAGATATCTTCAGAAATACCTAATCACCAATCTCGAAATGCAAATCTCTCCTTCTAGTGTCAGCATAGCTCTTCTGATGACTTTGGGCTGTAAGCATATTCTGCCCAATCTGATTTATCTTCTCAATACTGTCTTGTATAATCTACGGCCCAATGAGTTGTCTCTCTCCAACTTCCACCCAGCACACTGGGGATCTACATGCTCTGCCATAAAGCGCCTCAAATGGTGCCATCTGAATACTCACTTGATAGCTATTATTATAGGCAAACTCCACCAATGGTAGGTGTTGATTCCAACTGCCTCCCCAATCCATAACACAACATCTCAGCATATCTTCCAACGCCTGAATGGTACGCTCAAACTGTCCATCTGTTTGAGGATGATAGACGGTGTTGAAACTAAGCTTCGTGCCCATGGCTGCCTGAAATGCAGACCAAAAGTGTGACGTGAACCGTTCATCTCTGTCAAACACTATGGCAACTGGTACTCTATGAAGTCTTACTATCTCCCTAACATACAACTCAGCTAAAGGCTTCAACTGCTGTGTAGTGCTGATAGGTAAGAAATGTGCTGACTTAGTCAGTCTATCCACAATAACCCAAATAGCATCTTCCTTCTTCGCTGTCAAAGGTAATCCAGACACAAAATCCATGGTCACATGTTTCCACTTCCATTTTGGAATAGGAAGTGACTGGAGTAGCCCAGGTGGCTTACGATGTTCAGCCTTCACTTGCTGACATGTCAAACACTTAGCCACATATTCTGCAATCTCCCTATTCATTCCTGACCACCAATAGATATCCTTCAGGTTCTTATACATCTTTGTACTTCTTGGATGCACTGCATATTTTGATCTGTGTCCCTCGGTCAATATCTTCTCCTTAATCTCCTCATTAGCCGGAACACAAATACGACCTCTAAACCTCAATAGCCCATCTCTATCTGAAAAATTTGTAGCAACCTCAGATCCTCTGATAATCAACTCTCTGGTCTGATTCAACTGTGGGTTAGTCAACTGTTTCTCCTGAATCAACTGTACCAAATTTGGTTCTAGCTGAACACGAGCAACTCTAATCACTCCATCCTGTGGTAAGTTGAAGTCTCCCTGCCAATCTCTGATTGAATCCACTAATCTACACTGATTCATCATAAAGGCTGCTAAAGTAGCTACCTAATCATCAATTGCACTCTTTCTACTCAAGGCATCTGCCACTACATTTGCTTTATCTGGATGGTATTGCAAAGTAAACTTAAAGTCTTTAAGCAGATCCATCCACATACGCTGTCTCATGTTCAAGTCTCTCTGAGAAAACAAGTATCTCAAGCTCTTATGATCAGAAAAAATCTCGAACTCTACTCCATAAATGTAATGCCTCCATAGCTTCAGTGCAAAGACTATGGCTGCTAACTCCAAATCATGAGTAGGGTAGTTCTTCTCATGGGGTCTCAACAATCTCGAGGCATAAGCTACAACTCTGCCTTGCTGCATCAAAACACATCCTAAACCAATTATAGAAGTATCACAATATACTGCAAATGCTTCATCCATGGATGGCACAATCAACACTGGGGCAGTAGTCAACCTCTGATTCAACTCCTGAAAGCTCTGCTCACACTTCTCATCCCACTGGAATTTCACTGCCTTCTTGGTTAAGTTAGATAAGGGTGCGGCTATACGAGAAAATCCTACGATGAATCTCCTATAGTACCCTGCCATACCAAGGAAACTCCTGACCTCTGTCATTGTAGTGAGTCTAGGCCAATCTGCCACTGCCTTAACCTTCTCAGGGTCCACAGATATACCCTCACCTCAGATAATATGACCTAAGAATGAAATCTGTCTCAGACAAAACTGACACATGCTAAATTTTCCATACAGCCTGTGGTCTCTCAAAGTATGCGATACTGACTTCAAATGCCCTAAAAGTGCCTCTCTGGTCTTAGAGTATACCAAGATGTCATCAATAAACACCACTACAAAACTATCCAAGTATGCATGAAAAATCCTGTTCATGAGATCCATTAAAATAGCTGGGGCATTGGTCAGCCCAAAAGGCATAAACAGGAACTCATAATGCCCATAGCGTGTACGGAAAGCTATCTTCTCAACATCCTCCTCTGTTACTCTCAACTGATGGTAGCCCGATCTTAAATCAATCTTGGAAAACCAAGATGCACCTCCTAACTGGTCAAACAAGTCATCAATCCTAGGCAACGGATACTTGTTCTTCACTGTCACTTAATTCAATTGCCTATAATCAGTACACATTCTCATACTACCATCCTTCTTCTGTACAAACAGAACTAGTGCGCCCCATGGCGACACACTTGGCCTAATAAATCCATTCTCTAGCAGTTCATCTATCTGCTTCTTCAATTCCTCCTGTTCAGGTTTCGCAAGTCTATAGGGTGGCTTCGAAATTGGAGCTATACCAGGCATCAACTGAATCTTGAACTCAATATCTCGAGCAAGTGGTAATCCAGGCAACTCCTCTAGATATACATCAGCAAAATCTTGAACTACAGGTACATCGGAGATGACAGGAGTGTCACTCCCAAACTCCTCTACCACTACAGATGCTACCAGACCAATATGTGACTTCAACCCCTCACATCTGAAACAATGGGTGGTCTGATCTGACCCTCTGACTGTAATAGTCCTAGCATAACAATATAGTGTGACGTGATGTCTAAATAACCAATCAATCCCCAATATCACATCAAAACCTCCAATCTCTAAGGCAATCAAACCACCAGGCAATTCCAATTTCCCCAATCTAATCATACTGTCTCTATAAACAAACTTAACTCTAGTGGACTCTCCCAATGGTGTGTGCACAGTCAATACAACATCCAAGTCAATAGGTGACAATCCAATCCGTCGTGCACAAACAAGCGATATAAAGGAATTTGAAGCACCAGAATCAAATAAAACACATGCTGATCTACCACAGATGAAAAGAATACCTCCGATCAGCTCAGGTGCTTCATGAACAGCCTCGATCTCCTCTACATGCTCAGGCTCACGCTCCTCCTCATATGCCTCTACAGAAAATGCTCTAGCTTGCTACGGCTGCGGACAGGTACTGCCTACCTCTGTCCTCCTCTCTGAGCTGCTCCTCGGCCCTGGGGTCTCTGTCTCACGGGTGCTCTCTGAGCCGGCTGCTGAAACTGGGGCCTTTGTGGTGCGGTGGGTGTAGGTAATAGTCCATCCGGCCGTGTCACTGCCAACGACTGATAACTCGAAGGAAACCTGCAGTCTTTTATCATATGGCCTGCCTAACCACACCTATAGCAAGTACCTGGAGCTGTAACACAGGGACCCAGTACATGATACCTGCCACATCTGACACATCCTTTCTAAGTTGGCTTGTTCTGACCTCCAGAAGACTCTCCTTTAGTTCAATCTCTAGGCCTCTTGCCTCCACTAAAGAAACCTCGTTGCTCTACTGGCCTCATATGCTTTCTAGCCCTGCTATGGCTGACTCTAGTCTCAAGATCACTCTCAGCCCTGGTGGCTCAACATATAATATCCTTGAACTCAGTGCACATGAATACCGTCAGCATACTCCGAATCTCAGACTTTAGACCTTGCTCAAAGTGCAACGTCAGTCTCCTCTCATACTGAGTCATATGGGGTGAGAAACGAGACAAAGTTGCAAACCTCGCCTCATACTTTGCTACTGTTTGGCTCCCTTGGGTGATGTCCATGAATTCCCGCTCTTTCTTAAGTCTAACCTCCTCAGAGAAATACTGCTCATAAAATACCTCGCAGAATCCATCCCATGTCATAAAAGTAGCCTGAGGGTCCTGCCTCTTCCTAGCTGTCCACCAGTGAACTACCTCACCCTCAAACAAGAATGCTGCTAGTCTCACTCTCCTATCTAATGGGCATCCCATGGCCTCGAATATCCACTCCACTCGCATCAGCCATCGCTCTGCCTCCATCGATTTGGTCGTCCACTGAAAATAAGCGGATCCAACTTCCTGAACTACTCTAGGTCTCAAGCTGTCTGAATCTCTCCCTCCTGTTGAGGAATATTCCTGTGTCCGTCACCTCCATTTCCATTTAAGTTCTGACTCATCCTTTCCTCCTGTTCCTTGGCAAGAAGTTCTGCCAAAGTACCAACAGCAGCCTACACATCTCCTCCAGGTCGAGGTGGTGGCAATGGAGTGTCCTACTGCTGCTCCCTGACCTCAACTGTCTCATCAGTAGTATCAACTTGTGCGCGTCTCCCTCTACCAGCCATCTGCAAAATACAAATTCCATTTGTTAGAATCCAATACTTCTAGGGGTTCTAGCTAGCGTACTCACAATCCCATCCCCTTAAGGCTGGATATCTAAGGTTAGGACCATTGCGCTCTGATACCACCTCTATAACGCCCCAAACCCGGGTCAATGCAAACCGGCACCTGACCCAAATCCGGTTCGCTACTGTAATAACCCGAATCCAGCTCAACAACCGAATTCAAGATGCTATTGGCCCATATCATATAATCATAAATAATTAACCAGACTAATGAATTAAATAAATCATTTATTAATAAACTATCAGAGTGCGGAACATCAATGTGCGGAAGTGCAGTCTAATATCTTCATAAAAGAATCCAATAAACCATCCAATCCAAATAATCATTTAAGTCTGGTAAGAATCAAAAGGTTCTAATCCCTCAATCTCTCAGATACATCAACCAAATAAATAAAATAAACTATCAAAGAAACTGAACATAATCCTCTTTCCTCGACCTCATATCAAGTCGGGATAATAGTAATCCTCCGGCGAATAGTCCACAAGATTACTCTGGTAATCACCACTATGATCCCCCTCTCGCGTATCAGCTGAAAAATAACATAAGGAAGTAGGGTGAAATACGAATATCTCAGTAGACAATACATGCATGCTATAAACAGTTCATAATCAATAAAATAGATTTTCATGCTCGAATAAGCAGTCTCGAGTAAACAGGCTCGTATAAACATTCATATCGATCATGGAATACAAATCAGCATGTAAAATAGTTTAAGTATTTGTGCACAGATAAAGTATATCAAGATCATGATTCAGAAATCAATAATAGAATCCAATATAAAATCTAGGAGGTACTGTAGACACCCCAAATTGCACTGTGAAAAGATGAATAATTGGCCAAAATCATTAAAAAGGCAATGTTCCTTTGATATCCGACATATCATGTCGGATACAAAGTGTAACGCCCCAAATCCGGGTCATTTTTTTTTCTCATTTTTTTTGACTCGGATCAAGGCATTAACTTGTGGTACATTACAATCAGTTCAAATATAAGGAAATAAAGAACTAAGATTTATCAGAGTGCTAAGAAGCTTAAATTATTCATTGGAATTGAATCCTCCTATTACATCAATTTATCAAATGAAAGGCAACTACAAATTAACTAACTCTTAATATCCTACCAAATCATCTATTATGATTCCAATAAAATAAATACAACTATATAAAATTATCTTACTCTTTTCATATGGAATTTCTAGACTTCAACCCACTATCTGTCTAACCCATGGCGTCCTCTCTAAGATGACCTGAAAAATAGAATATGAAATAGGGGTGAGATACGAATATCTCAGTAGGTAACATGTGCATGAGGAAACAATTTATATATATATAGAAAATAACAGTGGTTTCATGCTTGGTAAAATAATCGAGTAATCACAGTCAGTAAGGTAAACGATTAATCACAATATAAAATCATTCTCAAAACAGTGCTCTAAATAAAAAAAGTTTATTATGTAAATTTCGTTTCAATTATTAGAACAATGTATTATAAGTCATAAGTACCTGGTTTCAATTTATTTTATTTTGTATTTCCTTAAGGACAATTTAACCCTTATTTCATAATTCCATAATATTCAATTTTTAACAATTTAAACTAAGTCTTAGCAGTTCTGTACAATTATGTCATTTAAGCATTTCATTAAAATAAGCAATCTCGTTAGATATGTTTAAATCGATCAAACAATCTCAGAATCAATCCCATAATCAATAGTAGAAGTCCACCTTCAGGTAGTAGCCTATCTCTGCCGCATGATGTAAACACATAGTACCCACACTAACTCCACAGGAGAATGCACATCTCTACGACTACAGGTACCCCTTGCAGGAGATAGTATAACTCAACCGCTGGATGTGGACACACAGCATTTACCTCTACCGTAGAAGATAGCTTCCTCACCTTTCAATGGTAACTCGCACACCCATCCTCCATGTGGGATGCAATCATGTATAATCACATCTCCCCCACATGAGGTATCTCTCTTGTAGGATGCAATCCATCGGAAATACATCTGCCCCACAGGAAGTAATGAATCTCTCCCGTAGGAGGTAATGTCTCCACCACCAAGGGGGTATCTCCGCCACCAAGTGGGTAATCTCTGCCACCAAGCAGGTTGGGTCTCTGCCACCAAGCGGGTTATCTCTGCCATCAAGTAGGTTGGGTCTCCGTTACCAAACGGGTTAGGGTCTCCGCCACTAAGCGGGTTATCTCTGCCACCAAGCAGGTTGGGTCTCCGTCACCAAATGGGTTAGGGTCTCCGCCACCAAGCGGGTTGGGTCTCCGTCACCAAACGGGTTATCTCTGCCACCAAGCAGGTTATAATCTCTGCCACCAAGCAGGTAATATACAATACATCTCTGCCACCAAGCAGGTTATTAATAAAACTGGCCACCAAGCCAATACACAAATAATTCCCAATTCAATTATTATGTATAACATATTAGGTTCATGTTTATTTGATAATTCAAAGTCTCGTTGTAAATAGTTTCTCAGTTTATTAATTATAGTATTTTGTTCAGTACATTCAAATAAGTTTAGCGTGACATCCTGATTTAGTGTTAGACAGGTATTTAATTACACCGGAAATTGAACGCATAACACGCATGCTAAAGTGCGGTTCTAATAATGTATTAATTACATTAATATAAAATTTTAATTGTTTAATAATATATATGTGGGTCGTTTTAAAGCATTAGGACTTAATTAAGATTTGGTTAATTTATCAAAAGTTATTACAGTTTAGATTTAGTAGAAGAGTAGATTACGTATACAATCTAATTAGGTTTAGGTTAAGTTTTTCAAGTTATTTAAAGTTTGGTGAGGGTCAAAAAGGCATATGAAAGTATTTAGAGTTTAGTTTAATTCAATAAAGTAAGATGGAAGTATTTAAGTTTAAGTTTTAATTCATTAAAGTATATAAAAATATTTAAAGTTTAGGCTTGTAATGATTACAAGCATGAATTCGCTTTACATATTTGATCGCCTAGGTACGGCGCTCTTGAGCGATAATGCGTTTCGCGTGTTTCATTTTAAATAAAGCGAGCACCGAGCGACTGTTAGTCGGCGATCACGAGTGCTAAGTGCAGGCACGGTCGGCGCTCTATCCAAAACGGCAAACCGAGTTTCGAAAACTCATTTTTTTGTATTCTAATCACTTCTAACATTCATATAAGTATACAATCAATCTATCTACATACTTATACAACCATAAATCATGCAATCGAATCGAATCGAATAAACTGCAAGAAATCAAAACGAACGAGAAAACGGTGCTACCTACCTCTGTTCACTCAAGAACACCTTCTTCCGCCTCTCTCTTTCGTGTGACTTTGATTTCTTCTTTCGCAGCAACCCAAGCCCCTTCGAGATGACGATCTCCTTGGCTGCTCCTTCTTCCTCTTCTCTCGGCCTCCCTCTCTCTCTTGTTCGTTTTTTTCTCTTCAGCCGCCAGAACCCAAAAACTAAAACTCCCCTACGATCAATCCCACATAAAATATAAAAACCCTATTTTATTCTCCTCTGATCCCACGTATCTCCTTACGATCATGTTACATACTTATCCACCCGTTAGATTTAATAAGGACTGCTAATTCACACTTACCTCGATATCTCGCGATCCAACGGGCAGATCTGCGTCAAACTCCGGATCTCCCCTATCAGTGTGATCATCTATAATTATAATTAATATCCTTCAATAAAATTCTCATCTCCTCAACTTTAGGCTTCAAATCAAACATAATTACCAATATGCCATTATTCCAACTACTAAGCTTTAAATATCATTGTTAATAGACAATCTAAACCCCAACTTAAATCTATTATTATTTCTTAATTCTAATAACAATTTTAATTAACGTATATAATTATTTACCGATAATTAATGTAAATTGACCAAAATATCCTCCTCTTAATATTTTCACATCTACCCATTCAATTTCTTTCGAAATTTCCAAGTTTATTCTCTTTGTCATTCTTAGTCCGTTATACATCCCAAACGAATTATAAGTACCCCAAATCATTCCTTTATATTAAATCCCCAATTTATTTCGACAAATTCATTGACACTCCAAATATTCGTATTAAATTTTTATTTATTTATTTACTGAAAATTCGGGGTTTTACACAAAGTGATTTGTTTGTATCCGCCAGATTATGTTGGAAACAAAGGGCTGTGTTGCTATCCGACCTAGGTTGCCGGATACTGGTGTTTTGCTACAAAACTTTGAAATTTCCGAGATTTTTCACTTTTTTACTGTTTTACCTATCTCTAAGAGTGGGAATTCTTGAAAATAGTCTTAGGGTTTAAGTTGGTGGATTCTAGAAACATCCTTGTGTCTACCATTAGGGCATCCTCTTTGCCCTAGCCTTTGCCTATAAATAGGAGGCCTCTCCTCAAGCAAATGGCCAGAAAGTGGGAGATTGAAGAGCTCCAAGTGAAGAAGGGAACCTCTGCCTCGTTGCTCCTAGAAACCCAGGTAAGCCCTAAACCTTCTTTTAATTTTCTGTTCTTAACTTCTAGGGTTAGTTCCTCCTTCCTTTCTTTAGAATAATGGCTTGAGTGTGTTTGGAAGCCCATTCCCTACTCAAAGTACCTCAAGACTATCTCTCGCCGTCAATGTGAAGAGAAAGCTAGGGGAAACGACATTGGGTGTGGAACCCTAGTGATAGAACCCCCATTTGATTAATGTATATTTGAATGCTATATGTTGTGATTCATGGGTGTTGATTATTTTTTTATGAATGTGGTTTCATTTTCTGGGGAGAATACCTAGATCCATGTTCTTTATAGCATTGGATCTCTATTCCCTCCGGAAAAAGATTTTTTTTACACATGCACACATCACACTTATTTTGAGGAAATGGGTTTGTATTTCGGATCTATGGTATTCATTATGACAGATCTGAGATAAATTGCTCTAAATATTTCTTGGACATTTCTTAATGGTTTTCAAAAGAATACAAGCAAGTTTGTCCTTGGATATAGAAGACCTCATGGTCTAATCTCTCTGTTTTGGGCATTTTTGATCCATTTTGGGGTTTTGGTATTTTCTCTCCAATCAAAGAGAATGTTGAGCCAAATTCGTGCCCTATATGCTTCTGGAGGTTTCTCAATATTTTTTCAAATGGTTTTGGTTCGGATTGCATAGATTACACACACTTGCACACTGTTTTGGGTTGATTTTACTTAAAAGTTTCAAATCTGGACAGCACATGTACCCTATCTTAGAACACCCATAACTTCATCATCCGGATGAATTTTTGGGTGATTCTAAAGACATGTGAAAGGTGAGATTGTCTAGTTCTTGTTTGTAAAATTTCAGCCATTTTTATGAAGTGGATTTTTGACACCATTTGATCAAAGTTGACAGGTCAGTTCAGGTCAGATTGTCGAACCTGTCATTTTGAATGAGCACGATTTGTTCGTTTTAAGTCCGATTTAAGTGATTTTGATTTTTGTGGTTTCCTTTATGAGTATGCTTTCAAATCCAATTGGTTTCAAAAATTTTGCTTTCATTTGTGTCTTGTGTGTATGATTTACTCAGAACTGCTCAATAGCAGAATTCTGGGCTAATCTGTGATCCACTGGTCATGTTCGGAGGGTCGCACAAATCACATCCAATTGAAGTTTTGTGTGAGGTCTATTTCATTCGAAAGATGGCACCATGTACTTCATTCTTGCAAATTTTCAAAGATTTATATGAAGCCAATCTTCACAAATAGGTTTTCGAATTTGCCCACTTGCCACTTTTATAAACTTATAACAGTGAATTTCAAACAAGCATAACTCTTGGGATTGTAATCGGATTTACTTGAAGATTTTCCTGAGTCTTCTATTTATCCTAATCTTTCAAATGGCTTTGGTCTCATTCAATTTGAATTTGATTTGAATGATTTATGGTCAAATGGCTCCATCTTTTACCAAATGCTCCGGATTTGGCTCAACTTGCTTGTATTCAAGTTTTATTTTGATTTGCAATTAATGGTGATATCCTAGAAGTGATACTTCCATAAAGAGGATCTAAAATTCATTGGACTTCTCATGTGGAGGGATCATACATGTGTTTAATTCATTTCAAGCCTTTTTGATTATTTTAATTAGCAAGCATTTTTGTAGCATGAACAACACTAGGCAACCACTTTGTGTGGATGAATGAGGGTGCTTAACACCTTCCCCTATTCATAATCTAATCCCCTTACCCATCTCTGGTTTTTTTTTTTGAACGTGAATTATTTTATTTTAGTTTTGCCTTTTGTATTTTACTTGATGATTTTGGTGTCCATTCACACCTAAATTTGAATGGTGGCGACTCCTCCCTTTTTACGGATCCCGTGTGATGATAGGAAAGTCACGAGATTGATTTTTTCCATGTCTCACACGTACTAAACAGTCACATCCAACCATAACATCCAATACATGCATCCTGCATGTGTACAACATAAAAAATAAGTGTTTGTGATCTCAGTATCATTGTAGGACTCACAAAGAAAGATACACGTTTGAGATGATTCTCAACCATATGCTATACTACCGTGCGGCTTATGGGCGACGCTACTAATGATACTCAAACCCGTGAAGATCATCTTAAATAAGAGCCGTAGTCATCGACTTATTGCACATAAACTCAACCGAGTTGGCAAGTACCACTAGCATGCAGCACCGGAATCAATACATGGAGATGGTCGCTTATCCACATGTACAGGGAATCACCAGCGGAGCACTGGGGTGTCTCTCCAGACATAGGATCGTCCAGAGCAAACCAACTTGCAAAGGAAGCACGTTCGTACCAGGGAGTAACTCAACCCAAATGAAATATCCCTTAGCTATCTAGCCAAAACTATAGATCCATAACCAGCTATGCCCACTAGATACCAACAATTCCTAAGGACTAATATTTCTGTAAGTAATAGTGCCTAGCGGCATGTAATGGTTATATTTGTAATTTCCTTCCTTATTGGGTTAATTGGGTTCAAGATCTGATATGGAAATCCTGTAGATCATATTCTGGTTAACAGTATAAATTTACATGTCACTTAATTAATTCAAGTTTACAAATTCAGTTATTCCAAAACTTAGGTTTCTTGCTATTTACAAAGCTTGGCCACTAATTACCCAAAATACCTTCCTATTTTTATCCTTTTGTAAAACATGGAATTGGTAATTTATTTTGGTCTTAAAACATCTTATTTAAATGTTAAAATTGATTAAAAAAGTTTAGAATTGAATTAGGGGTTAAAAATATGGAAAACTGCATTTTCTGCACAAAGCACTCAGGATAGCCTAGGATCGCTCAGGCGGTCTAGGGTAGGCGGTAGTTCAAAATCGATCACAAACGATAAGTCAGTAGGTGGTCTCGGGTGGTCTATTTTTTTCAACGAGCGCCTGGGAGCCCCGAGGATCGCTGAGCACAGTAAGCTCGGCGATCTCCCAAAAACGAACATACAGTGTTTAAACACTTGATTTTTCACGTGCAAGATCATTCTAACATACTTATAAGGTTGTTATCAAACTAAATACATGATTATACAATACAAAAACATGCAATAGGGATTGAACCAATCGTGAATACAAAACGAGCGTTAAAAACAGTGCTGCCTACCTCCTGTGATCGTTTTCTTCTCTTCTCTTCTGAACAACGACGAACACTATCACAAAGCTGATCAACGTACTCTCTCCCTTTTCCTTCTTCTTCTTCTAGTCGCCAGTCACTCTCGGTCGTGCGACTTCTCCTTGCGGCTGATCAATACAAACTCAATACGATAGGTATTCCAAACGTATACCTTAGGGTATCTAACAAGTATTTATATCCTCTTATCTCACGCACAACAACTAAATATACATCACCCAATTAGAATACATCCAAATTAAAATATCAATCATACCTCTATATTTCGCAATCAAACGGTCGGTTTTGCGCCCATCTCACGATCTCCACTAATTATGATATCACCTACATTAATAAAATATTTCCATCAATAATAATCCTCAAGAATATTAATTATTATTTTATTTTAATATTTAGAGAAATTCGGGGTCTTACAATTGTATTCCATATTTTCTCATCAGAAATAGGGAGAAGTAGGCTCTCATTGTCACAATCATTAATGGCCACAGGGAGAATAAATCTTTCTTGATTATCATGAAAAACGTTTGAGAAGTAATCAACAAAAGCTTTCTCAGTGTAGTCCTCACCATTTTCATCCCTAATTTGAGTTTTCTTGTTCCTTCGTCTCCTAGCAAAAGTAGAGACATGGAAAAAGTTTGTATTCTAATCACCCTCTCTAATCTAGTTAATGTTGGCTTTTTGGGCAAGGTACTGGCTGGTTTGAAGCAAGATGCTTGAAATGGATGAAATCGTCCATTTCCAATTGTACCTGCCGGTCCAGAGTGGGACCGGCCAGTATATCATTGGATCGGACGGTCTGGTTGTAGACACCCCAAATTGCACAGTAAAAATGATGAATAATTGGCAAAAATCATTATCTCCTTTGAAACCAGCACAAAATTTAAGAAAATAGGTTTTTTTCTTTTATCCGACAACTCAGGTCGGATACAAGCATCCTTCTTCATATCCGACAGAAGTTGTCGGATATGAACAGGCATTAATGTATCCGACGACATATGTCGGATACATATATATGCTTGTGTATCCGACCTGATATGTCGGATACATGGTTTTTGCTCAAAATTAGGGTTTTCCGAGAGTTTTCACTTTTTACCATCATATCCTTCATTAAAGGAGTGGAAATCTCGGAAATGGCCTTAGGGTTAAGGCTGGTGGGCTCTAGACATTATTTTGTGTCTACCATCATGCAAACCCTAACCCTAACCTTTGCCTATAAATAGGAGGCTCCTCTTCAAGCAAATGACCAATAACTTTTGCAAAAAACTTCTGTTAAGAAGTTGGAGAT
Source organism: Buxus sempervirens (assembly GCA_947561395.2). NCBI lineage: Eukaryota > Viridiplantae > Streptophyta > Magnoliopsida > Buxales > Buxaceae > Buxus > Buxus sempervirens. The sequence goes on from OX387193.1 coordinate 15,346,250, forward strand.
CAAAGAGCTCCGAGTGAAGAAGGGAACCGCTGCAGTATTGCTTCCAGAAGCCCAGGTAAGCCTCAAACTTCTCTTTATTTTTTTGTTCTTACATTCTAGGTCTAGTTCTCTTTTTCTACCTTTCTGTAGAATAAGCCCTATTCTATGTGTGTGAAAACCCTTCCTCTACTCAAAGTACCTCGAGACTCCCCTAGCCGTAAAACGTGAAGGTGGGATCTAGGGGAAACGAGACTGAGGATTGATTCTAGTGTTAGAACCTTGTTGGAATAAGCCTTTTGATTTTATGAAAACCGTTTTATATTCAAAGTACCCCAAGATTATCTCGAAGAACCGTTATACGGGAAGAGAGAACTAAGGGAAACGATAATGGAATGGAACCCTAGGCTGTTCTAGAACCCCATTTGATTGATATGAATGCATGCTATATGTTGTTATATTATTGAAGAATGGATTTTTCTCACACACACATAGCACTTGTTTTGTCGGATTTGGCTTGTATTTTGGATCTATTGCCGTCATTGTGGTAAATCTAAAAAAATAGGCGTCAAGCAATTCTGGAATGTTCGTTATCGATTTCAATCAAGTTCATTTCAAATCTTAAAGACCTCTAGGTCTAACCTCTCGGTTTTGGGCACTTTTCTCAATTTTGGGGTTTTTTGGCATATCCTTTCCAATCGGAGAGGATGGTGAGCCAAACTTGGGCCCCATTTCATCCTAGAGGTTCTTCAATATCTGTTCAAAATGGTTTTGATTTGTCTTCTACGGATTCCACACACCTTATCACTGTTTTGAGTTGATTTTCTTTAAAAAAAGGCTTAACTTGACAGCAACTGTACCCCAACTTCGGACACTCATAACTTCATCATCCGGATGAATTTTGGAGTGATTCTAGAGCCATGGGAAAGGTGAGGTTGTCTAGCTTATGCCTGCAAAACTTCATTAATTTTTATTTATTGGATTTTTGACACCTCTCTGTCGAAGTTGATAGGTCAATTCAGGCCAGATTGCGGAACCTATCACTTCGACTGAGCGCCATGTGTTCGTTTTAAGTCCGATTCAAGTGATTTTTGTTTATGAGTTTTCTTTTGGAAGTATAATTTTAAATCCAGTTTGTTTCATAATTTTTTGACTCCATTTGTGTCGTTGGTAACAGATTTACTCAGAACTGCTCAACAGCACTTTTCTGGGTAAATCTGTGATCTTCGGGGCCTATTCGGGAGACCACCCAAGGCACATCCGAATGAATTTTTTTATGAAGCTAGTTTCATTTGAAAGATGGCCATATAGACTTCATTCACACCAAATTTCATGGATTTATATGGAGCCGATTTTTCTAAATAATTTTCCAAACTTGCCCACTTGTCATTTTTAATTATCTCCAGCATCAGATTTCAAAGAAGAATAACTCCTAGGATTTTAACCGGAATTGATTGAAAATTTGCATGAGTCTTCTATTTGTCATAATCTTTCAAATGGATTTGGTTTGATTTAATTTAAATTGGATTTGAATGATTTCAAGACAAATTGCACTATCTTTTACCGAATCTTCCGGATTTGACTCAACTTGGTTTTGTGCAATTTTTGCTTTGATTACCATTTATTGGTAATATTCCGGAAGTGATATTGATATAAAAGAGGATCTGGAATTCATTTGGATTTCTCATGTGGACATATCACATATTTGTTTAACCCTTTTCCAAGGCTTTTGATGATTTTAGCAAGCTTTCTCATTTTTTTAGCATGAACAACACTTGGCAACCACCTTGTGTGGGTGAATAGGAGTGCCTAACACCTTCCCCCATTCATAATCTAATCCCCTTACCTATCTCTGGATTTGATTTTCAAGTAGAGTTATTTTACTCTAGTATTTGCCTTTTAGCTCTTTTTGCTTATTTTTGAATCTTTTGGTGTCCATTCACACCCCGAAAATTGAATGGTGGTGACTCTCCCATTTTCTTTGAGCCTGTATGTCGACGGAGGGGAATCATCCCGGTGATTTTTTCCATGTCTCACACTGGTATTGGACCGTCCGGTCTGGTATCGAATTGGCCGATACATGCTTAAAAAGCATGAAAAAAGCCTTGTGAAATTATACCAGCCCGATTAGACTGGCCGGTCCAACCGGTCCATGCATAAAATAAATAAAAAAATCCAAAAAAAATGTGAAAAAATAGCAAATAAGGGTTTTATATGCAAAACCATGGTTATCACCTATAAATAATCGATACAAATGTTGGTAATTGATATGAAACCTATAAATTAATTGATATAAATACATAGCATATCACCTGTAATTCTGTAAATTTTATTTATATGATAAATAGTATGAAAAAAAGGATGAAATATATAACATGCAAATATAGTCCAATGGGCCACAATCTGAATACAATGTCATACAATAAATATCATAACACTATCAAGTGTCAACTCTCAACTAATCAGCGCCAGCCTCCCCACCAGCTATGTCTCGCGTCTCTCTCTCCACTCGATGTGCCATCCTGAGGATCTCTCTAATGATAAGAAGAGTGTACTGGGTCTACAAAGTTCTGATCTGGGAAGAAGAAAGAGACGAACTCCTCCCCGACCGGAGCTGCCATGCCAACTAACTCATCATAAGGATGATATCTGAATGTCCGGTATACACCATTGCTAGTAGAGGCATCGTTGTAATCTGGATAGTGCGTACTGCCACTGCTCGAATCTGCTAGTTGCTATGGGTATGGATAATGAGGATAAGACTAGGGGTATGGATATTGAAGACAAGGCAGGTGTTGAGGATATCCATAAGAAGAAGATGACGAAGCCTAAGGCTAGGGGTATGGATACTAATGATAAAGTTGGGGATGGGGATACCCATACGAAGAAGAAGACAAACCCTGATATCTGTCTCCAACTCCCATACCAGAGAACACACATTGTAGATCATCATGTGGAACTGTCATCTGGAGGCTGTGTCTCATCTGGGTTTGTGTCCCCGAACACAAATCTGGGATGAAGATAGCTTTGATATGAACCCCCGGCCCCAGTACTATGCCCTCGCGGGCCAGGTGAGGAGTCCTTTGTGGCAACACATGTCAGCAATTAATCCTAAAATCGGTTAACAACTGTTCATATTATATGTTTAAATTAATATGACAATCAGTTGTACCTGAGTGGCGCGGTATGCATCATCAACAGACAGTGGGACATGCTCATCACCAGCAGCTCTTGACCCACTAGCACCAGGACCAAATGATGATCCTGCTACTATACTCCCAGGACCCATCCAATTGTCATCACTCTCATCTGAGTCAATGCGTCTATGAGTAGGTGCTGACACATCAACATCATCATCACCACTATTAATGTCTACTGCACCTTGATGAGCATGACCCTTGTCATCAGACTATAGCCAGTCGTCCTCTACGAGTGGACGAGGGAGACCGAGCCAGCCTTACTAGATGATGCAGAGAACCAGAGGCTATAGACTTTTCCTTGCGTGTGAGATGGTGTTCCCACTTTCGGTGCAGTGCTTTATTTTTTTATTTTTTTTGGTAGAAAAAATATTATTTTATATAAATTTCCAAATCAAAACAGTGCTTTATTTTCCAATTCAAAACAAGTTTTCACACACAGCCTTTTTCACACGTGGACCCCACAAGACGATCTCATTGCTTAAAAACTCATAATTCCAAATACCTATTATATTTTAACTAGGTAATTTGATAATGTAAATCCCAAATCTTGAACGAGTTTTAGGCATAAAAAAAAACCTTTAAATTACTATATCTTCCTCATATATTGCCTAAACTATTAATTTAATTTTATAATAACAGATTAGTAAATCGGCAAAGTTACTGAGACACTTAAGACAATTAAACTTTGAATTATCAGCCCTGTTTGGGTTTTAAACACTGGAGCTAACCGTTTGAGACCGACCACATTGCCTATGTTTTTGGTGTGGACTATTTTGCTATATTTGTTAGCAGTAAAATATCCTTCAATTTGAAATTTTAGTTTTCATGAGCCAATCACAATCTTACAAAGCTGAATTTTCTTTTGCCTCCGAGACGATACAACCCATTTTTGATGGGCTGGGGTTAAATATGAAAGCCCAATGGTCCGACAAAAATTCTTCATTTCGTGGCCTGCTTAGTTCAACTTTTAGTCATCTTTTTAGTCTTCTTACGAATGTTTTTTTTTTTCCTGAAGCATTTGTGGACATCTTGGGTCGGTTTCAAGTCTTTTATAGGCAATGAATTATATTGGACTTTGTTTGAATGAGAAAACAACCTATAATGTCACGATTATCATTTGAAAATAGTTATAATTGGGTAAGAATGGATTGAACTACACTTAGATTTTTAAAACAGACTAGTGGGTGGTATGCTGCGTATGAGTATAAGTTGGTAATTGGGATATAGAAATCAATATAAAAAAGTAAAAAAGAGCTATATGGACAGCAAATCTAAGTCAGGAACCTGCCCATTCCCTTTAATTTCGTGAGGTGCTTGTTATTTTAATTGGGATTTAAAAGTATGTATGGAAAAAAGAGAATGGCTCTTCACGCAGCAAATCACAGTCAAGAATATATCGGTTCTCTTTATAATAATATAGATTAGTTGCTTAATGAAGAGAATTTAATAATTGAGGAATAATTAATTAGTTTAAGAACATGGTGGGCGCTAATTAAAGGAAAAATTGTTCTACTAGGTTTGTGCAAGGAAAGAGTTGCTGAAAAGGCTGCTTTGCAGGAGGGGAGGATTTGGAGTTATATTTTATACAAAAGGGTTTTGATTGAGGTTGGGTGGCTTGACTCGCTATCTTTGTGTTTAGACTTTGTATCCTCAAGTCCAATTCTAAATACACCTCACTCATTTTTTTTAAAGGGGAATTTCATTAACTTCCAATGGCGACTAATCATCTGCCTATGCCGCATTAGTGTTGTGCCAGTTCCACTTCCTTTTATGCCAGAGCTTGTAGCACTAGTGTATTGTTGCAGACCTTGCAACATCTAACGGCTTTTGCGTTTTCATATTAAAATGTGAAAACACTTTTCACATTCAAAAACTAAAGGCCATCAAATGCTCCATGTGACGAGCTACATGGTCTGCGGCACAAACCCTGTGACAGACGATTTCAAACCGTCGTGCCATGGTTGGCCTAATTAAAAGTGATACCAGACCTAGCTTGCCTGAACCCTAGCTGGCATGGCTCGTGGCCCAAGAACTTTGCTGTACTTAGGGTTAGGCCATGCCCAGGAGCTGACAGTACATTTTATACTCATAAATATCTACTTTCATTTGTATAATGATTATATATATATACACACACATATACTAGCCGAGTGCACGTGCAATACTCGTATAAAGAAAGAGGTAGATGGGGAGGGAACTGTTTTGTTACTGATTATTAAGTTTTCAAAAAATTAACACAGTTTTGACTATTTTACCTTTTTATTTAATGAATATTGACAATGATGTATATGGTTGTTTAGGAAACTCGCACATTTTGGTTGGCACAATTCCCAATGGGGTGCCTCTCGTTTTATATATATAAAGAGGGCTTCTTCCAAAAATGTGCCAAAAACAAAACCACTTTGAAAACCAATATGGTTGCAATATCTTATTACAATATATTTTTATGAAGATAAGATAGTCTTTTCACTTTTTATTTTACAAGCAGACCTCTTTAGATATACATTTGTGCATTTGTTATATCCTTTTGGAACTATTTAGAGAAAGATATAAGTGTAGGCCGCACTGGTAGTACATATGTATTTCTTCATCCTTTGATCACCAACTACCACATAGGGATGATCAAAAGACCTTATTATTGGCCATATTAAAATGGGTGAACTAGGTGTTGAACTCAACCCTTGGGATCATTATCCATACCCACTAATAATCTCTATACTATTAGTAAAGCTAACTGGGAAGCATATTCCCTAGATTTTGGCCCTCCCTTGTTCTTTCAAGGATTGCCCTCCACAACTAAAACAATCACAAACGATAGCGACCTTATTCAACGTGCTTTCCACTTTCAACTTGAAACCCCACCCCTACTTCTATGCTTTAGTTATTGTATTGAGGACGTGCAATATGCATGTGCCATGCACCACTAGTATGAGTATATAACAAGCATATACCCACCAATATGGTTTCTTTTTCTTTTTCTTTCCTTTTTTTTTTTTTGGTATCTACATTAAATTATAGCTCATAAGGATGGAAGCAAAGTGGCTTTGATGCAAGGAATTGAGCGAGAAATTTGGTCTATGAATTTAAAGATTATGGGTGACTTTACTATTTGAATTTTAAGATTCTTAATATTTCAAATAAAAATTGATGAGGGATAAAATAGTTAAATTACATTTTATAAATCTTAAAAGGGAGGTAAGTGTTATTTCATAAATTTCATAAACCTTAGGAGAGGTAAGCGTAATTTACTGACTTTATTATTCAATCTGGGATCCTAGCATACATGGTCTCTTGACTGCCTGTGGTAGGACCGTAGTAAGAAAATGCAATAGAGGATTGCATTCAAGGAGACATGGTACTGCACATAAAAATTAGGGTTTAATTTTTAATTTATAAAATGAGTTATGATCATTAGAATTCATTCGAACGCAACAACAATTGCGTCAACCTGACCAGCCACCACAGCAATCAAGTTGCCTTTGGTTGACCTAATAGTTGAATCTCAATTAATGCCTTGATTGGGTCAATGTCGAGTCCAATTTTTTCCAAATCAGTAAATTTCTAATTTTTGGTGCAAAGTTTTATAGTTTGCCATCTCTCACTTTACCAAAAAAAATAAAATTTTTATATTATATATAAGGCGAAGCACCTCTTGGGAATCATGCCAAGAAAAATGTGAGACTTTCCAAAACAGCCCTTACACATCATTGTGAAGATTTATAAATAAAAGGGTACAATAGTCAAAATTGTCACAATTTTTAAAAAACTTAATAATCAATTGCAAAACCACTTCCTCTCTCATTTACCTCTTTCTTCATATGTGCAGTATAGTATTGCATGTGCACCTGGCTAGTAATTATAATTATCAGTTGATTTACCCGCGCTAAGTGTAGGAAGATATATTTTCCATAAATAATATTTTACTAAATAGTGTAAAATATATATTACTTTCTTTACATTTATGAGTAGGAAATTTTGACAGTATATTTTTTAAACCATTAATTTAAAAAAGCACAAAAACAAAGAAAAAGGTAGTAAGAAAAAGTGTACTTTTTAAATAAGAAAAAAAGTGTATTGATATAGTGTTGGACGAAATATTGATTCGGATGATAATTGAGAATGAGTATACAAATATTTAATTTAAATTATGGGTTACTTTTTGATAATTAGAAATTAATGATATTTCATTAAAATAATTGAGAACTAGTCTCATGTTAAAGATAACGAAAAGTTCAAATATTATTTATTTTAAAAAAATTATTGATTACAAATAAATTATTTTGACGTGGGCCCAAAAGGGCCATTTGAGAAAGGGGGCTTCTCCACGTGGAGGAGAGACTGTATGGGGTTTCAAGTAGATAATTTAGTTAAAGATAACGAAAAATTCAAATATTATCTATTTTAAAATAAATTATTTATTACAAATAAATTATTTTGACATGGGGCCCAAAGGGCAATTGGAGAAAGGGGGCTTGTCCATGTGGAGGAGAGAGGGTATGGAATTTTACGTAGATAATTTAGTTAAAGATGTATTTTAAAAGTTTATTTATTACAAATAAATTATTTTGACGTCGGGCCCAAAAAGGCCATTGGAGAAAAGGGGCTTGTCCACGGGAGGAGAGAGAATGGGGTTTGAAGACTACTTATATATATATATTGATTGAACAGAATTTGGGTCTTGAGCAAATTGAGCATATGATTGTGGAGTTGTATATTGCGGTTCTGATGATGAAACTTGTTGGATTTGTTTTGTGCTGGGCTTGAGCTTGGCCTAACTAGTTGGTAATTGTCTTGGCATCTTGGCCCTGAAGGAATTCACGGGTTAGGAAGTCAGGTAAAGAATTATGTTCTCCCTTAATAAATTCAATATCAAAATCAAAAATACTTAAAATAGCTTGCCATCTGGCAAATATTTGTTTTGAAGCCAAATTCTTGACATCTTTTTGTAAAACGCTTTTTGCTGCTTTGCAATCAACTCTTAAAAGAAATTTTTGATTGAGTAAATCCGATTGAAACTTTGAGATACATAAAACCATTGATAAAATCTCTTTTTTAATTGTAGAATAATTAGATTGAGTTTGATTCCAAGTTCCACTTGTGAATTTTACTAATTGTTCTTTATTGTTGATTTTTTGTTTGAGAATACCTCTATAACCAATATCAAAGTTAAACATGGCAAGTGTTTAACTTCTTTTTTGATTTTTTGGATAATTGCTGTGTGCTCCGGTATCCAGGGACTCGGAGTCTTTTTAGTCTTTTTCTAAGCAATTGTACTGATTGACTTAAGTTAGGAAAGACATCTGTAACATAATTTAAACTTCCTAAAAATCTTTGTAATTGTTTTTTGTCTTTAATTTCATCTGGAAATTTTTCTCCAAACGAGAGAGATCTCTCAATAGGACGAATTGTTCCCTGGTGAATAATATGACCTAAGAATTTTATCTTGGTTTGAAATAAAACAATTTTGGGCTTTGAAATGACAAGTCCATTTTGTTTTATTATGTGGTAAAATTGATTTAAATGTTTCCAATGTTGTGAAATTGATGATGAAAAGACTAATACATCATCAATGTAGATTATTGTAAATTTGTCATATGGATTGAAAATATCATTCATGATCTTTTGAAATTCAGAAGGAGCATTTTTGAGACCAAAGGGCATTACATTCCATTCGTAATGGCCAAATGGAACTGTAAAAGCCGTTTTATATCGGTCTTGCTCAGTATGTATATATATATATATATATAAGTAAATTGCCTTGGGCTGACGCAGTAGCCTCAGGCGTCCGAACCTTTAATCCTTCCTCTCTCTATCTACCATAGGAATTTTATTTATTTAATTTTTTAACCTATCGTCAGGAAAATTTGGGACCTATTGATATCAAATTTCGGAATGCATTTCCTCTCCTGTGTGCGATGAAACGCATGGATGAGATTATGTTTTGGGGTGTGGGCCCCCTATTGACATGGGCATGCTGTCCATGCGTTTCATGGATGGTACCATGAAACGCAAGAGAGGAAACCATACCGTTAGAGCCTTCTAGGATCCTCCAGTTTCTTTCACCTCTTTTGTCTATCGCTCTTATCTCTCTTATTTCTCACCTCTTCTAGAATGCTCCAGTTTCGATCGTTTGGGTCAGAGGGAACACATCATTTACAGCGAAGTTTTGGTTAAGAAAGAGGGAGATGCTCCGGTGTCCCCAGTCGATTTCCCTCTGTCTCAATTAATCACCTGTTCCAATTTTGCGTGTTCCTTATCATGCAATGTTCTTCATCTCCGACGCTTTGCTTTTGTAAGAAAGGCAAAGATCCTCTTCTGCCATAGTTCTTCTAAGAAAACGGCCTCATCTTTTTTTTTTTCCTTCTTCTTATCTCTTTTCAACATTCCTATTAATCGTTCTACCAGGTTGACAGAACGATTAACCCTGTCTCCACAATATTCCGTTGGCTTTCCTTATCCAAAGAATCGGTGCTTCCTAGCCACTTCCTCCCATTTCAGCATATTCGTCTTCCCTTGCTTATGCTTCTCCCGTGCTCAGTTCCAGCAATAAAAAGCAATAAAATTTGGGTTTCAAAGGAGGAGGAAGAGAGTAGCGAGCTGAGCATAGGGGTTGATTCGACAGAGAATTTAGGAACTCGATGGTTCATGATCTAGAGGGTTGAACCCTAGAACCAAAAACTATTTTGTTTTCGTATTTTATCTGGGGCATGAATGTAGCCAAGCTAGCTCAGCTTAGGATTGGGTTGCATGAGCTAAATTTAAACTCTTTAATTAGGCTATAAATTGAGTTTGAGCTTCTTAAAATGCTCGTTTTGTTAGTGTTTACACCCGCCGTAGCCCGGTGGTAGAATTGAATCTTATGTGGCTACCAGTCCCCATAAATAGGGAAGTGGGGTCCATTAAGAAACCCCATTACGTAAGATTGGTTTGGAAAAAGTCTACAAGATCTAAAAAGATAGAAAGTGGGGTCCCTCACTTCCTAGAAAAGTGTGAGGTTTGTATGAAGTGGGGTTTAATTTCCTAAGAGTGGGTCATTAGGAGACTTTGTGATCAAATCAAACAACTTATAAATAGGGACCTGTAGACAAGGGAAAGAGATCTCTCGATCAACACACAACACAACTACATTAGCTATTCTGGTCTCCTCAGACCCCTTATTCAGTCTCCTCAGACCACCCTACTCTCATGCTAGCTATCTTCATAGCATGAAGTAGTCTATCCTCTTGTTGCTTCCTGTCGCAACAGCACATGGAGATCTCCTTTACTCCTTAACAAGGCTAAGAAGATACACCCTACTCCAATCACGGCTAGGTACGATCTCGCTTACTCTTTCAACCAAGGCTAAGGGCAGTCACTATGTGCATCCCGGAACCAGTAATCTTCAAGGCGGCCCCCGAAACCATATTGTTGGTTTTCTTTTTACCTTTTATTAATTCTCATCACCATTCATCCTTGAAACGGCCGTCACCCCACACGGCCCTCAATTTCTGCAGATTATACTTCAAATGGCCACCACCAACGTGGCCGTCGTCTATATTGCCATAAAATTGGGGGAAGAACCTTGGAGGACAAACCCCGATCCTCTCAATAATCGTCGGATCAGAAGTTTCCAAATCTACAAGTGGTTGGGTTGTATCTGAACCACAACCCGTCAGGTTCTACGTGCGATCGGTGCCGGGGCCAAAAGTTTCCAATTATTTGCATCGGCATAGATGCTAGCATGCCCGCGCAACAGCCTAATTTGTTTGAATTAAGAATTCTTATTTAAAGAACTTGAAAAATCTAATTTGTTTGAAAGTTGAGCCTTTCATGGTTAAGATTTTAAGAATTGAGCCTAAGCCTTGCAAAGTCAAATTCTGTACTACATTTTCCTATTATAATCTTAGTATGAAAGGACTTAAATCCTCGACTATATGTTGTCAGAGAAATTTGCACTTATCTTCCTTCTGGTTTCCAACAACTACAATTACCTCTCTTAAGGTTTTTGAAATGATACTTACCTCCCTTATTTTTTTGTTATATACTTCATATCCCTCCCTTTTGTACAAATATTATTAAAATTTGAATATATTTTCACAAATTTACTCTTCTTTAAGTACAAAAAATGCAACATTTTGAGATTTTTTATAATAAAAATAATTTTTTAAGGTTCAAAAATCTTAATAATCAATTTAAAAATCATTTGTGACTTTATTATTTAAAATTTAAAATTTTCATATTTCAAATAAAAATTGATGGGTCAAATTTTATAAGCTTGACAAGGTAGGTAAGTGTCATTTCAAAAACCTTAGGTGAGGTTTCTGCAATTGACAAAAACCTATCGTACATGGTCTCTTGACCATTGATGGTAGGACCGTGGTAAGAAAATCCAAGTAGAGATGGTAACATAGCAGTTTATTAATCCGCATATAACAATATGGGTCTTGTATATAATTAAAATGGGTTATGATTGCTAGAATTCAATCCAGCGCAACCGTAGCTTGTGTCGAATCCCACCTTTTTTTTTTGGGTAGGAAAAGGTCAAAAATTTTATTCAATGATATTCACAGTTCTGACAGAGGTTCCCCCAATGGAATTACCATAGAGGGATTGCAACAAAAAACAAGGTGTCTAATCCCACTTTAATTCATTCAAATATATATTTTGATATCACAATGGTTCTTCTAAGGTTTCTATTGGGAAACATGGGCACATTCTTGTATGGGGAACAAAAGTAGATGGCCTTCATTGTTTGAATACTTCTATTATGAATAATGCAATTGCTAGTTCTTCGGCATATATATGGATAAGAATAATCTATAATAACATATAAAGAGAATTGCCTAAATTCTGGCTTGATAATCTATGCGCAAATTACTCTTCACAATTTCCATATTTTAGTGATTAGTTATGCTACATCAACATAACTGAACCGCATGCGATTTGAACTCTTAAAACGTGGAGTCTTTTTTTAAGTGGGCCCCACAAAGGTGTTTTGTAATTTGCTACATTCGTAGCGCGTGCAGCCCCTAGTGTTTTAATGCGAATATTAATTTTATTTTGTGGCACTTAAGATTATGACATATTAATTATAAGAAATGAAAAATTGAATTAAAATATATTTATTTTTTGTGAAAAATATTAATACTCAAATATCACAGTCGGGTCAACCTGACCAGCCGCCACAGCACTAACGTTGATTTCGGTTGGCCAAATAGTTGATTTTTTGGAATTAAAGCCTTGACTGGGTCAATGTCGAGTCCAATTTTTGGCGAATCAGTAAATTTCTAATTTTTGGCCCAAAGTTAGATAGTGTACCCCATCTCTCACTTTACAGAAAAAAAAAGAATAAAATAGAACAGTGTTTTGAAAACCCGGAAATCGTATCAGTACCGGCTACGGAACCGATATGTCAGGCAAGTACCGATAAGTACCGGCGGTGTATAATGGTATCGGCCGAGATTTTAAAATCTTGATTCCTTTGCAGGTGAAACCTTTCATGGAGTTATTTATTAAACATTCGGTTCATGGATGGCATCAATCTCACGCGCGCGTGACATCCTGCTCCAAAGCTACCGACCTGAAACACTTAATCAAAATCTTTACATGATTCCATCCTCTTTATACACACTGTGCGCTATGGAGTTTGGTTACCTTCAGATACTGCAAAAATGAGGGAGATAACAGGAAGCAGTACGTATGGATGTAGTGAAAGTAAGAGGGATCAACAACTTTTATTTATGACATGACCAGATATAAAGTCATAATTCATGTCTCTCTCTTACAAGTTCATAACATAGCAAGCTAACTAAAGATTACATCTCTCTAGTTTATTTTAACAATTGCAAAAGTAGCAATCCTAGAAAGTGCCAGTTTCTTCATGGGGGAGTGGTGATGCCTGGAAAGAAAACAAAACCCGTTATTTAGCCAGCCAAGAAACAAGGAGTTTAAGTTCTCAGTTTATATATGTACTAGCTAGTTAAGATATAGAAGTTAATACGGAAAAAGAGAAATGAGTCTTTCCGCAGCAAATCTCAATATGTGAGTGTTAGTTATTAATTGGGATATATAAGATAATATGAAAAAAGAGGAGCTCTTTGGGCAGCAAATCTCAGTCAAGAATTTGCTTTGTTTCTTTTATAATAGTACCAGGGGATGTACATGCACTATTGCACATAAGCATAGGTAGTGAAGGATATACATGTAGATAGTTATATTGTATAAAGAGAGACAGGGAGCTTACTGCCACACTTGAAGTTACGAGGTACCCTCCTACCACAGGCTTCAATTTGCTTGATCGTTTTTGGGATGTTAAGACGGGCGGCTAACTTCGGTGTAAGGACGGGGCATACACACTCGACGTGGGTGGCTCTTACTCGCCCGCAACACGCTGGTGAGGGGTTCCTTCCGATCAGTACCGGCAGACAAAAGTTAATCAGTAGCCTCTGCTCCTCCTTACACTGGCTACCGCTCACTTGCCCACGCGCCACCACCAATAGCAGCCCCAGCACCGCCATCAAAACCCATGAACTCCCTCTCATTCCTGTCATCTTTTCCCTTCCTTTCTTCTCACACACTCCTCCAAGCCGGAGATACACCTATATATAGGGTTCAAGTCACTATCTTAGTACAAACGCTCCAAGCCAGAGATGGACCTATGTATGAGGTTCATGTCCTTTGTGTTTTTTTTTTTGATGGAATATATAGGGTTCATGTCACTATCTTAGTACAAACGGGCCATTAATTAATAGACTTTTCTTTGCGTGTGAGATGGTGCAGTGCTCTATTTTCCAATTCAAAACAAGTTTTCACACCTGAGAAGACGGGACGCATCTTCAAACCGACCATATGCATGTGATCTTTTTTTCCTAAACGGGGTAAAACCGGATAATCAATTAGCCCAACAAAAAACTTCAATTAATGTCCCGATTATCTTTTGATAATAGTTATTTCATCATCAGTCTGGTTCGATTTGGAGCCTTTTTTTCACATGTGAACCAATCACACTGCTTGTGTTTTTTGTGTGGGCTATATTGTAGCAATAAAATATAATCCTTCAGTTGAATTTTTAGTTTTCATAGACCAATCACAGCCTTACAAGGCTGAATTTTTAGTTTTCATAGACCAATCACAGCCTTACAAGGCTGAATGTTGGCAGTAAAATATCCGGCTTGCCCAATACAACTTTTAGTGATCTTTTGTCTTTTTATTTTATTTTATTTAAAGCGTTTGTTTGGATCTTGGGTCAGTTGAAGAAGTCTTCTTGTACAGGCAATGAATTATATTGCTTAGTCATAATGATTAAGATTAAGGCTGCGTTTGATAACGCTTTTCAGAAGTACTTTTTTGCTTTTGAAAGCAAAAAATTGCTTTTAAAAGCAAAAGTACCGTTTGGTAACGCACACGAGAAGCAATTTACTAAAAGCAAAGAAGCAATTTTATTGCTTTTCACCAGAAGCAACAAAACGTTGCTTCTCAATTTTTTTACAAAATTGCTTTATTGCTTTCAAAACCCTTTGATACCCTATTGCTTTATTCCTATATTAAAGATGATGCCTCCATACTCACTTAAGAAGCAACAACGTATTGTTATTGCTAGAGCTGACAAAATGCCACTCGACCCGACGGGTCAACCCGATTATAAACGGGTTGGGTTGACTCGTTTATTAATTGGGTTTGGGTTTCTCCAACCCGCCAGTAATCGGGTCAATCCGATTATGACCCGCCAACCCGACAGGCAACCTGATTAAAAAAAAAAGATGGCAAAAGTATCATATTTCGACCCGATTAACCCCAAAACTCGACCCGAACCCGGCACAACCGGATCCAATTAACCCCCCAACCCTATTTTAATAATATTTTTTGAAAAATAACAGTAATCGGGTCAACCCGATTATGACCCGCCCAATAGGTAACCCGATAAAAAAAAAAAAGATGGCAAAAGTATTATGTTTCGACCCCGATTAACCCCAAAACCCAACCCGAACCCGGTACAACCGGATCCAATTAACCCCCCAACCCTATTTTAATAATATTTTTTGAAAAATAAAAAAAAATAATAATAATAAACGGGTTGGCGGGTTGAACCCGTTTATTGGCAGGTTGGGTTTGGGTTGGGGGTTTTCCAACCCGCCTTAATTTAGTCCAACCCGATTATGACTTGATTAACCCCAACCCGATTATTTGAATGTAATTAAATGACTATTTTATGAATCTTTTATAATATTGGACTTATATTTTTGAGTATATTTCTAAGTACAATACATAAATTGTGTACAATACTTTTATGAAAGCAAAAAGCAATTTCTATGTTACTGCAATTACCAAACATGTTTTTTTACTTCTTAGAAGCAAAGCAAAAATTTACCAAACGCATTTGCTTCAAGAAAAGATCTTTCGAAAAGCATAAAATTGCTTTTTTGTTTTCTTGCTTTTAGAAGCAAAAAAGCAAAAGCGTTACCAAACGCAGCCTAAGGGCATAAACACCTTCTTTGAATGAGAAAACAACCTATAATTAATGTCCCGATTATCTTTTGATAATAGTTATAATTGGGAAGAATGGATTGAACCACCCTTAGTTTTTTAAACATATTAGTGGGTGGTACGTATAATAGTATTGCATGTGATTATAAATTTATAGCTAAGATATTGAAATCAATATAGAAAAATAAAAAGGGCTCTATGGACAGCAAATCTAGGCTGTGAACCTGCTTGTCCCTTTTTGGTGGGTTCTAGTTATTAATTGGGATATAAATGTTTGTATGGAAAAAAAAAAGGGAAAGAGACTCTTTGAGCAGCAAATCATAGTCAATAATATAACGACTCTCTTTATAATAGTATATATTAGCTGCTTAATGAAGACAATTTAATAAATGGGGATTGGTTAGTTTAAGAACATGGTGGGTATAGTAGTGTCTTGTCAGCTCTAAGTCTATTGTCTTCTTGATTGTGTGGAGTTTGATTCACAATTTAGTCAATGTGGTGGTGATAATAATGAAAGAAAAACTTGTTATAGGAGGTTTGTGCAAAGAAAGAGTTGTTGAAAGGATGTTCTGTAGGAGGGGTGGATTTGGAATTGTATTTTACACAAAAGGGTTTTGATTGAGGTTGGTTGGCTTGATATGCTATCTAGACTTGGTCTCCTCAAGTCCAATTTTTCTGAAGGGGAACTTCATTAACTTCCAATGGCGACTAGTCCTCGGCCTATGACGCATTAGTGTCGTGCCACTTCTACTTCCTGTTGTGCAAGACACTGCAACATTAGGGTCTTGCCGCAAACCTTGCTACATTTAACGGTTTCTATGTTTTCACATTGAAATGTGAAAACACTTTTCACATTCAAAAACCAAAGGCCGTTAGATGCTCCACATGAAAACATTTGATGCAAGCTACAGGGTCTGTGGCACAAATCCTGTGACAGAAGATTTCAAACCGTCGTGCCATAGTTGGCTTTAAAAGTTATTCTAGACCTAACTTAATTGCCTGAACCCTAGCTGGCATGGTTCGTGGCCCAAGAACTTTGCTGTGCTTAGGGTTAGGCCGTGCCCAAGAGTGACAACACATTTTTATACTCATAAATATCTACTTTCATTAGTATAACGATTATATATATTATATATTATTTCATATATATATATATATATAAAGAGGACTTCTCGAAGAATGTGTCAAAAACAAAACCACTTTGAAAAACAATTTTGTTGCAATATCTTATTATGATATATTTTTATGAAGATAAGATAGTCTTTTCACTTTTTATTTTACAAGAATACCTCTTTAGATTTAAATTTGTACATTTGTTATATCCTTTTGGCACCATTTAGAGCAAGATATAAATGTAGGCCTTACTGGTAGTGCATGTGTATTTCTTCATCCCTTGATCACTAACTACCACATATGGGTGATCCAAAGACATTATTTTGGGCCATATTAAAATGGGTGAACTAGGTTTTGAACTCTTCTTTGGTTTTTTTTTTTTGGATAGGAAATACGGAATATATTAACCTAAAATTTTTTTGCTACAGCCATTAATCATAGACTGATATATTTTTTTTTCATCATTTTCTAACCCCAAACATTACTCCTAGCAAAAGTTAACCCTATTTTGGCCATTATATCTACCTTGCGATTCACTTCCCTTTCAATATGTGAAATTTTAACTCTATCCAGCTTGGTGATTAATCTTTTCACCTCTTGGACCAGTGAATGCATTGGCCACGAGATAGTTGCACTACAAAAAAAGTCTTTTTATTACAGCACTTCAAAAGTGCCCTTATAATATGAAAAAATGTCGTTTTAAGTGGTGTTGCATTAAGTTATAGCGACAACTTATAACGATACTTTGGAATATGCCGCTATAAAGTGACTTTTTATGGCATTTAAAAATGCCGTAAAAATATAAGCTATTACGGCATTTTTTTAAAGTGTCG